>OY751337.1:22471400-23870300 GCA_963564715.1 Catocala sponsa | reverse complement strand
AAAACCTTCCAGATCGCGGTCTCGCCTATACACAACATATCGATCATCAAACAATTCTGAATTTGTGACATTATCCTGGAGCCAAGACTCGGTAATAACTATAACATCGTAGTGATTAATTGATACATTAGTGTAGAATGTATTAGTTTTGGTATTCAAGCCTCTACAATTTTGGTAATAAAAATTTATATGACTGAATTTTAAATATTTTGACTATATGTTCTAAACAAAAGGGATAAAAATAATTAAATAAAATTAAAATTAAGTAATATTAGTTACCGAGGTAAAGTCCTTAATTACAATAGCTGGTGAGGATTCCGATTTTCTAACAAATATGCGGCCGCCTCTGACCCAAACAAACTTGTACTGTGACTCCTTGGCTTTCAGTCTCGCAGCTTTGTGAAGTTCCCTGTTATGAGAAGATAGGTGTTCTGCCACATAAATAGGTTTCTTATCGCCGCCGATACCCAGATGTGATGAGTTCAGTTTCTCTGATGAATGATTTCTATTAAATTTTAGTACTGCAGCTAACAATCCGTCGCGAACCAGTGGACTGCGCAATTTGACAATTATAGATCTTGGTCGCGATGAAGACGGGTTAGCTTTTGCCACTCTAGTACACACATGTATATCACCAGCATCCAAATCGAATTTAACGGTTTGGCAAGCTGTTTTGTCAGTGTTAATACATTTTCACTTTTGTGTTCAGGCACACATTGTATTTCAATGTTGGAGGCACGAGTTTGTTGCTCCATCTCAGCTAAGCGGTGGGTGAGCTCTTTGTTAGTAGTTCTCAATTCCGTAAGATCCTTTTGGAGACGTGTGGTCAACTCAAATTTATTAGTCATCTCAGATCTAATACTCTCAAATTCTGAGTTTATGAAATCCATGGACTCTTTAAATGTAGCAATTTCATTTTTCATAAAAGTAATATCCGCTTTGATATTATGTAACTCAGGAGTGATGGTCCGTTTTACTAAATCAGTTAATTCATTAGACATTGCATGCTTAATTTCACTGCGTATGATTTCCCTTATATCTTCCTTAGATAAACAATGGTGCAAAGGTTTGTGGTCACTCAGGGTTGGAGATACTTTCCCTTTTGGCTGCGAACGTTGCGTTACCCAGGTTGGAGAAGACTGGCTGTCAGTGTCTGCGTGGTGTATTGGAGTGCTAGTGTTGTCACCTCTGGGCCTGTTTCTAATGCAGTTTGGACATGTCCAGTTTAAATCCTTGGCTGTTTTCTTTGCTGTAGTATTTAGGCAGACTAAATGGCATGCCTCTTTGCAAACAATGCATTTCATGAAATTTTTATCCTTTATATCCTTCATACAACCCAAGCAAACACGCGCCATGGCAATAGAAATACTTTATATCAGAAAAAATAATTTCGTCATCAAAGAAATTATACATATATTATGTAAGTGCCGTCTAGTGAGCCGCTAAACACCATAAAGCGCTTGAAGCGTAGTTTCAATGCAGGTGCACTCGCGGGCGATGGGCACTGCGGGGACTCACGGGCGCGCGGGGCGGGGTATGCGAGCGCCGCCGTGCGGGTTATCGTAGGTCAGGGATGGACAATAATTAAAATTTTGAAAATGTTTTTGGTTGTAATTCGGTAATTACTGGACGGATTTAGATAACACAAACACTATTTCACAGTTCGGTTCAATCACTTCACATATTACTATGTCTTATGTTTAAAAGTAAAAGTTTTACTAAAAATTTTGAAAATTTAACGCGGAGTAAAATAACGTGATGTTGACGGTTTGCACGCGGAGCGCGAATGGTTATCCAACACTAAAATAATTTTTCAAATCGAACCAGTAGTAATGACGCAGAATAAACCAGGTGAAACATCGTTTGTACTATGTCTGTAATGGGTAATTATTTTGCTGCAATGTTATTTTAAAACTGCGATATCTCCTAAGATATTCATTGAAATCGAATGATGTAAAGGGCAATTTTGTTTTAAATTAAATACTTGTGATGAATAACGTATTTATTTGGATAAGGATTAATACCATGTTTATAATAATACCTTTGCAAATAATGCATTATTTTAGAACAAATTTGGTTAGCATAAAAATGGTTATAGTGAGCCAACCTTAAAAGATAGACATATGCTGTCGCGGACTTTTTTTTAGAACTTTTAAAGGGGAACAATTCTGTCATACATGATTTTTGCGAAACTTTAACTGTTTACGCAGCGCACGTAGCGGAAGCTGCTCTCAATAGGAAAAAATACCCTCCGATTTTGAAACATTCTTCATTGGTGCTCAGCTCCTATTGATCTTATCGTGATGATATATATGCTATAGCCTTCCTCGATAAATGGGCTATCTAACACTGAAAGAATTTTTCAAATCGGACCAGTTGTTCCTGAGATTAGCGCGTTCAAGCAAACAAACAAATAAACAAACAAACTCTTCAGCTTTATAATATTAGTATAGATTAAACATGAATTATTGAATAAGTGCACGGTGGCTTAATGGTTTAGGTGATTACCATTACCAGTGCACTGAGTATTACGCGTTTGATGTCTACACAGAATAACATGTGTGATTGATTCCACAAATTATTGTTCTTAGTCTGCGTGTTCTTTGTGGCGGTAGTCCAGCGATACAGGAACCATGCCTCATGCAAATTCCGAATTCTAAAAAAAAGATATATACGTCATCTCAGCCAAAAGACGTCCACTGCCGAACAAGGCTCTCCACACAGACCGGTCTTGGGCCACCCGCATCCAATCGCTTCCCGCGACTTTTACCAGGTCGTCTGTCTATCTTGTGGATGGCCTAATCCTACTGCGTCTAACAAAACTAAAAAAAGATATATAAACAGAAGAAAAATAGGTGGACAACGTTGCCCTAGTTACATAAATAAAATTCTTTGAAATTTCTTAGATATTATTTTTCATGAAAAGTATTTATTGAATGCCTTTGTTCTATTTGTCGTTTAAAACGAAAACTAGACTATCGGTCTTTAACGCTTGTTTTCACCGTGGGAATCTATTGAGCGTTAACCTTTTAACCGCTTACGTCGGATTAATCCGACAAATATTTTCGTGTCCATTTCGCCAGCGTCGTATATTTCCGACCAGATACCACAGCTCGTTTAGTCTGCTTTTTTATTTAATTACGGTTTCTATCAAAAAAATATTTATATTGTGTAAATGGATAATTAAGTAAACACTTACAATTTAATACACTTTAGTCTCATAATTAGAAGTCCTAAAATAAGTATTTATTTTTGTAAGTATTTATTTTCGATTCACTGTGGCGGGGGCTGGGGGCACGACAACTGTTATGAAGTGGGGCGGTTAAAAGGTTAAATGAACTATCGCACTGATCACAAGGTGTCTCTGGGTAGTATCTTATTAAAAGAATGTTCTCGGGTATAAAACTGTTCACTTATTCATATGAAATCCCCGAGAGAACCTTTCAGTTCAACTCGTGCGCAGTAACTGCTCGGCCACACATACATTCACGCACACATACGTTTTCGCTTGTCTTGCACTCAGCCTTACATACTTAC
Source organism: Catocala sponsa (assembly GCA_963564715.1). Lineage (NCBI taxonomy): Eukaryota > Metazoa > Arthropoda > Insecta > Lepidoptera > Erebidae > Catocala > Catocala sponsa. Next base: position 23,866,763 of record OY751337.1, on the reverse strand, counting down.
ATGTGTCCCCTATAGGTCAAACATTTTCTAACAATACGAAATCAACATTAAAAACTAGGCTCATTATTTGTTTTCGTTTAAAATTGAAACCACCTATCTCCATCATACTACTAAAAGCAAAAATGTATATTAATTACCAATAATATCACCAGTGGGCGCAGTAGGCGGCGTGGCTCCGGGCGGGTTCCCGTTCGCAGCCCCGGCGGCGCCGCCCGTGGTGGAGGACGACGACGGGCCGACCGCCGCCAAGCGCGCGCGGACCGAGGACGCTCTCGAGCCTGAACACTCCTGGCTCGCACGACACCCCGGGCCTGTGCCCCTACAGGTATGTACACTACTCTATATTCAAATACTTTATACACGGGTGTCATATACCTACGTAACTAGCTGTGCCCGCGGTTTCACCCGCGTTTATGGTTACTGCACCGCCCCCGTGGGTCGCAGCGTGATATTATATAGCCTTATAGCCTTCCTCGATAAATAGGCTATCTAACACAAAAACAATTTTTCAATTCGAACCAGTAGTTCCTGAGATTAGCGCGTTCAAACAAACAAACAAACAAACTCTTCAGCTTTATAATATTATAATAATAATAATAGCCTTTTGTTCCTAAACATAGGGTTACAAGAGGTCCCTAAGTTCCGTGTGCCTTTTGGCATAGGCCTCCTCCAATTCCTTCCAATGAATCCTGTCCCTTCAACTCTCAACCAGAATGGTCCCGCTGTTTGTTTCAAGTCATCTTCCCATCTCCTGACTTGACTTTATAATATTAGTATAGATATATTAAAAGTACAAATAGACGATCGGTGCAACCGAACCACGAATGCATTCCGCTCTCGGATCATATTTGATCGTGCGCGCGCAGTGCACCCAACATTATTATTATTACCAGCACGCTAGTTCGCTCGCTTGCACTTCGAACTCGGTGTACCGATAAACTATGATAGTCCGTGATGCGGTGCGGTGGTGTGGTGCGTTGGTTCAACCGCCGCAACCGCAACCGGTTATGAATATGGTTTGACCAACCGCAGCCGGTCAAACCGTATTCAACATAATAACGAGATGGGTGTAAAAACCCAGGATTCAACCTCTCCGTCTTAAATGTAAAAGTAATGAAAAAAAAATGATCCCTATATCTCGGGGGTCTTTTGACCCACAGTGCCCATATTCAAACTCGACCGAGGTATGACCCCAAGGTGTCTGCACACCAAATTACAAGTCAATCGGTCCAGTGGTTCCGGAGTTATGCCTGTCACTAACATCAATCTTCACTAACACACAGACCATCACAAAGTTTTTTCGTTAACCTCTTCGAAGAAGACTCGGAGGTTAATAATCTTTATTGTAGCGTTCATAGCGAATACAAGGATGGTGTAGTGGTTTACGTGGTCGCCTTGCGACTGCCGCCGCGCCGAGTTTGTGGTTTCGATCCCCACACGGGACAACATTTTGTGTGACCCGCTAATGGTTGTTTCAAGTCTGGGTGTTTCCTTGTGTCCGTTGTTTGAATGTTTGCAAAGTCCCCCGCGACACAGGAGTTGTTCATAGTGAGTCATTTAACAAAAATCGTTCGTCTATTTGTACTTTTACATTTAGGCTGCGGATATAAGTAATTCCTCAAATTAACAAAACAACAACCTGGAATGTTCTGACCAAACCTGCAACGTACTCAAGTAAAGGAAGTACAGATAGAAGAGTATCAGACAAATAACAAAGGTTTATAAAGGCCCGTAATGAGATAATTTGCAGCTTTAAGATTATTTCTTAACATTGGCAACTCAGCTATTCTTTGTTCATAGAGTCTGCATACTATGAACTTTACTTCTGGTGTCACAAGTTTACAAAAAACGACAGCTGCGTGGCTGGCATTAAAGGTTGAGGAATTCTAAACTCAAAGATTTTTCCATACACATATCCACTCGGTGCGTTATCTTATCAGAATCAGAACCAGAAAATTCTATCCTAATCCTAACTAATATTATAAAAGCGAAAATGAATTTGTTTGTTTGTTTGTTTGTTTGTTACCTTTTCACGCCTAAACCACTGAACCGATCATCCTGAAATTTTGCATATACGTTGACAGGTGTACAGAAACGGACATAGGCTAACTTTGAGCCCGAAAAAATTACTGTTCCCGAGGAAAACATCAAAAATGTTCTTATGATAATAGATGGCGCCACGTTTCTTTCGAATCATGATTGAATTATAGTATTACAAGCAGAGTACAACCCGAATTGATTGTCAAATTCTAAATTAACGCGAGTGAAGCCGCGGGCAAAAGCTAGTGTGCTATAAATGCAGGTAACATATTGATGGTGAAATCAGGATTACATAGAAGCCAGTACATTCTACCACTAGGCATGCAAAACTATACACAGTTATTCTATAATGTCATGTAAGTCAATAATGTATGATACATTTAAATAAGCATATTAGTAGTCCACTAACATTAAAAAAACAACTCTAATAATAAATCTATAAAAAATATGAGGATATTGTATTATGTAATATAATAAAATGTCAAAAAAAAAACATGGATTGAATAAAAACATTTTTCAACCAGTAGTTTTGTTACCAGTATCTTTATATAAATGGCATATTGTTATAGATAACCGGTGCCACACGCACAATATTATTTTTCAACAATACCGTTTTACCTGTGTATAATATTGAGACCTAATTAGTGCCAGTCTTGTTAAATGATGTGACCTTTGATTGAACAGATTTTTGTTTGATTTATCTAACATTGCTACTTCTAATATAATTATACAATGCTGGAAAAGTTAATCGTTTGAGGAATTTTAATATAGGAACACAAGTTTCTACCGATTTCAAGCCAATCATTGGTCAGACAGTTCTTCTTTGAATATTGGAATACAACTTTCTACTGATTTCAAGCCAGTCATTGGTCAGACAGTATTTCTGAGCTCTGAATATTCTTTATTTTTCACTATAATTGCTCCAGAATAATTACCTCGTATCTTAGGACCGAGACAACCAGACCATGATATGCCATAATAATAGTATCTGTGATAAGTTATTTGGATAAATTATAAAGAATATAAGCTGGTCTACTCGATTTTTATACATTTTTCTTCTGCATGAGTTTTTCATGTCAATTGTTTATTAATTAATATGCCTAGAAATATAAAGAATTAACGTAGTCAAAAGCGTAAGTTACGTCAGTAAATATGGCGCAGACTGGTGTTGTACTGTCAATATTTGTCATAATAGTTTGTAGTAGCTCATAGATAGCCATGTTTGTGTTGCTATTCTAACCCCTTCTGTTTATTGCAAGGAATGTCGTATTGATTTAAGAAATATTAAATTTATTCACAAATTCTTTTCTCAAAAACATTGGAGAATACCGAAATAACTTGTCTTTAATTTGCAGCTCGTCTTTTTTGTTTTTCTTATGTAATGCTTTTATAATTACAGTTTTAAAATGTTTAGATAAATACCTGAGATTTTGCTAAGATTTATAAAATGACTTAAGATAGAAGCTATTACGACTGACAGAAATTTAACAGCATTAGTTGCTATTCCGTCGTATCCGAAGCTTTTTTGTTTTTAATGTTTCAATGTCGTTTACTATATTATCAAATCCAACTGGTGCCATAAATTTCGAGTTTAAATTAGATGCTAAGCTCATCGTTAGAACACAGGGTTATTTAGCTGAGATCCTTTACTATCTGGAGATTCTACCTGCCGAGACGCCCCACGTTAAACGAAAATACCTCTATATTTAAATCACCTCTCGTAAAGTTACTGTAAGGCACAATGATTGGAACTGACATAATATTATTACGTAGGTGGGGCTGCCGTCGCTGCCGGAGCGCACAGAGTGGCGACTGGACGGTCGCGCGCTCCCACTGAGCGTCGCGCTCAACACGCCCGTCGCAGAGATCAAGAGCCTACTGCAGCGCACCACCAACATGCCCATCGCCAAGCAGAAGCTGCACTACGACGTTAGTACACACTGTGTATATAGCTACCGTAGCACGCCCGTCGCAGAGATCAAATAAGAAACTCAAGAAAATCCGTTTTGCGACACACGTATATATTCCCAGAACTCACATAAGAGCACACTTTGCAATTTCTCTTATTTAATTTTGAGAAATTTACGCGCGGCTTGGTCTTCAAATGACTAGCATTTTTATGAATTCGAGCTGAGTTTAAGCTTTTAAATGCTCGTGTTAAGCGAGACTTCACATAAGTAGTACAACTAGTGGGAATCGAACCCTTCGATCACTGCCCCAGTAGAAACAAAAATATCTTTGTATAATAATATCAGCCCTGTATTAAACTGTCCCACTGCTGGGCACGGGCCTCTTCTCAGTGTCAGAAGGGTTAGGCCATAGTCCACCACGCTGGCACAGTGCGGGTTGGCAGACTTCACATATTTTCGGGACATGCAGGTTTCCTGACGATGGTTTCCTTTACCGTTAAAATGAGCGATAATTAATCTTTATTTACTTTGCCTAAAATATATAACGGAAATTAATATGTTATATTAAGATACATAATATGAAGATGGCCCTACTAAAGGCGTTTGATAAAGCTCTCTTCGGGATAACCTGCATCTCGAAGCAAACTTCATTACTCTTACGATTCCTACGATATATTTCTTCTTTGTGAACACAGGCTACAATTAACTATTGCAACACATACATAACTACTAAAAATAATGACATAGGATTCGAACTCAATCCTGTGACGCAGCTTATGAGTCTGTTTAGTGCATCTGTTATTAGTGCTCCTACTAAACAGTCGATGCTTGAACACAACAATTTCTATATTACAATATATTATTCGTTTTCCAGGGTCTATTCTTCAAAGATACGAATTCCCTGGCTTACTACAACGTACCTCCCGGCGCCATCATACAACTGCAGGTCAAGGAGCGTGGTGGACGCAAGAAGTAATCGTCTATGGTTTACGATTGGTCCGTGTGGTTTAGGTGTATTGTCTATGCCACGTTTTCTTATATGCTTCTTATATTGTCGGTAAATATGGAATGATAGTAACAAATTAAATAAATATGTATAAAGTAACTAGTTCTTATTTGCATAATATTTCTATTTTGTCTGTATGTCGTCAAAGGACAAAGATATAATATTTTTTGTTAAAAGGTATATACGGGTATGTCTTATACAGACCTATTATGTAGGAACTCAATATAACTGGCAGCTTAATGAAGTATGTTAGCGAAGACAGATTTTGTAATTGCCACGCATTCGGTCGCAATATTGAACAGTCGTTAGAGAGCTCGCGAATACTATGCGCAATATAGCATTTGCGCAGACTGTAAATCATGCATTATTTTATGTATTATAAAAATTGGTGTGTTACGTAAAACAGTGTGAAAAAAACTTGACAATTTTAGGCTAGAACCCAAACTGTTTCGTCTTGAAATCAGCATCAAGCCAAGTATTTGCAAACGCTAATAAATAGTGGATCGAACTTTTTAAAGCAACTTACTACGGGGTAAAGTTTATCTTTTCCAACTTACGAAAGTCAACAATTGGACTAGGAGTAGTGCTACTGACGAAGTAGCAAGACAAAATTCTTACTTCTGTTAGACGCAAGAATTACTATTGATATAAAGACAGAAAAAATGCATTTTAATAGCAAACGTTTATTATAAAATGTATAAAAAATATAACAAAAAGTATACATATTAATGAGACTTCTGATAATATTCATGACAAAATCGTTACTTGTTACATCAGAATACAGAATAAAAAGAAGCCGCGTTCAGTGGTATTTCCTTGCAGCGAACTGTGTCCAAAAACTAGACTAACTGCCTAAACGTAAAATGATACTATCTCGGTGTAATTTCGATATCTCACTTTGACGGGTGATGGCGGTTTTTGGTTTATTCTGTATTCTGAGCTTGTTACAAAGTCATAATGCGTTTCTTGGTTGATACATACATATACATACATCAAGGCCGTCATCCCCGAAGGGGGTGAATACGTGTTATTACAAACTGTTTAAAATCACGTAGCCTATTGCCATCTGCCACATTGCCAGAAAGTCCTCAGTGTCAGCATCGAACTGCTACTAAGAATTTTCTGCCAAGTATCGATTGCAATACATTATTTTACTGACTATAAACAAAAGTATAGTGATATACTATTTATAAAAAGTTATATAATTCGTTCTATTGATAAAACAACGACAAAACTCGAAATTTGGAAGTCAAGCAATTTGATCTCTTATAGTATGCTAGTTAGAGTTCAAATTGCCTAACTTCCAACTTTCGAGTAGTCTGTTTTATCAAGAGAACGATATCACAAAAAGATATTTCCTAAATAAATACAATCAGAAGTCTAATAATAACAAAAAGCATTCATGCCAATAATGATTGGAAGTTAAAATCAAATTGGAATTGATTTCAGATTTCCTTTGAAAAATTATTCCCACTATCCAAAAAAGCTAAATGCTTACGTCAGGAATGTATTCACGGCGGCAGCGCAATGGGTACTGAACACGATCATAAAGTTACGCTTTAACCACTGCGCTACCGGCGCATTTCCTGTCTTTGACCACCACATTATTATGCTTATATATGTATATGTAAAAACAATTATGGAATGTATTAATTATTGCACAGCGAAGCACCATGAGATATGTAAATAGTTATTATAATATAGTCACAAGCCTGTGGACCCCAAAGGGATGGAAGTGTCTCACACCTACATATTGATTGATATGTTTAGGTCTTTTGTAAAAAACAAGCCAACAACCTAGTTTCAAACATCATTCATATTGAAACTGAAAATTCCCTGAACCAACTACACAGTAATTTTACTGAGTAGTTGTTCTAATCGGTCGACCAGTCTCTCGGGAATCGAACCCTCACCGTCACAAATGGAAATTGTCTGCATACCTGTACAATTAAGGCAAACTGTAGACAGTTATATTTATAATAACATTGTAAATAAAAATATATATAAAATACATCACTTAAATACTACAAATCACATGATTAGATTCTGTAAATAACAAAAGTCAACAATAAAACATAACAATTATTAAATGCCGCAAGACAATGGAATGTTCAATTACAAATATTAAAAGACGGCTCTTGCACTAGTTATAACCAAAAACATTTAAATATCTGACACAATTAGCACCCAGACATGGATTTTCTTGTAATATTTTATTTTTCATTTTAGAAATGACTACTTTTGCACTGTATGTACTTCCTGAGTCGCGGGGGACTATACAAACATTCAAACAACAAAGACAAAAAAACACCCACACTCGAAACAACATTAATGGATCTTAAAGTTTTGTCCCGTGTGGGATTCGAACCCAAACACTCGGCGCCATGGCATTGGCGAGGCGACAACTTAAACCACTACGTCATCCGTGCATTGTCTAAATATTATACAACTATCCGTGGATCAGACCAACGGAATCACTATCTATAGATCACACAAACTTACTCCGTGTTGGCTCGAACCCATAACACTTGGAGCCTTGAAGCCACTGTGCCATACGTGTAGTTCATACATATTTTTAAACTTAAATACGAAGAAGACTTTTGAGGTAAATTTTAAATGACTAAACTAGTGCATTATTTTATACAATGTGTTTGGTGAGTGGTGTCGGAGATTTTAATGGCATAATATATGGTCATTTATATCTACAATCCATGCTTCAGTATAATTTTTTATGTTACTTTGTTTTTGTGAAAAAGTGTAATAACAAAAAAATTACAGCAAAAGTTTTCTTAATTTTCTGTTATCATATTTTTGTTTTAATTGAACTGAGATAGTTTCAAACAATGTTTTATCATAAACATGTTAGCTATACTATGAGCTGTAAAACAAGACCTTTTTTGTTTTTTTTGGACTATCACAAGCGACTATATCGCTAAATTACCACGTGTGTCCGTGATTAGATAACAAAATAAACAAAATGGCCGCCATTTCGCCCAAGTAACATAAAAAATAATACTGAAGCATGGATTGTAGATATAAATGACCATATATTATGCCATTAAAATCTCCGACATCACTCACCAAACACATTGTATATAAGAAAACAATTTAATGCTATGTAAACAGAAGGTATGGTCATATTATAATGGTTTTTAACCAAAAGATAACTAAGAGGTGTATTAGGCCCACATTTTATCAATACAGTAAAGGGTGAGCCTATTGTTGTCCACTGAACACATACAGAGCATACTACTAAAATAAATTTCCTGAGGACAACCTGATAACATTGCCCAACCCGGGAACATCAGGATTGAGTGCAATCATAGTCGTAAACATCAAGATTCAATGAACAGTTTGATTAGTTAAGGCTGAATTTTAATTAAAAATCCTTTTGTCTCAAATAGCCATGAGTGGTTAGTGGCAAGCACCGCGGGTTCAATTGACAGACCATTTATTTAAGGTTGATATTTTAATTAAAAAATGCTATTGGTGCTAATTCTGTTGCCACAAAATTCTCTAAGCTTAATTAAAAATCACTAAAATTTAGTTTAGTCCTCTCAAATCACATTTCGTATTCTGAAATCGTTAAAAGTGACAGGACTAAAAAAAAATTTAGTGATTTTTAGTTAAGTTTAGAGAATTTTGTGACAACAGAATTGGCACCATTGTATCAAAAAGCAATGAGTCGTTTGTGACGAAGTTATCCTAATATATGACTATACATTGTGCTTACCATTTGATTTACAATTTATTAAATACGTGCATTTTTGAATGCAGGTCTAGTGCAGACTAATGTGTTAATTTTATCATTCTCATTGACAGTTATATATATCGTGTTATTTATAAAACAATCTTTACCAAAGATTTAATACGTTCAGTAGTTAAAATATTCAATTATGATAAACTTTACGTAATAATCATTAATCATAAAGGTTCTGCATATCACCATTCTCTACAGCGTAGTTATTAAACAGGCTAGCATTCTTACGCATTTTAGTGATACTTTATTTTTGGGCAGCGATATCTCAGTGGGGACACCAACAGACTGCAATGCAAAGAGTCTCGGGTTTGAACCCACGTCGCGCACCTCTGACTTTCAGAAGTTATGTGACTTTTCGAAATTATGTGCATATTGATTGACAATTATCGCCTGCTCCGTGCCTCAGAGAGCACGTTAAGCCATCGGTCCTGGCTGTCATGAACATCTATGGCAGTCGTTACTGGGAGAGTGTCGACACAATAGGTCCCACTGGGTCGAAGTGTCGCCGGTCTGCACTGACTGGCCCCCACATAAGATAAGATAGTGATACTTTTATGAATATTGCCTACGCATTTGATATGTTTACGAATAAGTTTGATCGACTCAATGCTGAAGCGAGATTTCGTTAACTAAACTGAATAATAATATCAGCTCTGTAAATGAACTGTACTAATGGTAGGCACCAGCCTCGTCCCAGTGAGAAGAGTAAGGCCATACTTCACCAGGTTGGCCATAAGCGGGTAGGTAGACTATATATATCTTCGAGAACATTATGGAAAACTCGCGGACATGCAAGATTCATCACGATGTTTTTCTTGACTGTTAAAGCAAGCGATATTTTCGGTAAACTTTCTTATGTCAATAAGACTGAGCGCGATCGAGCTAGTTCTACCATAACCATCAACTTAAATTATACTTTTATTGAAGGAACATTATAAGTTACGCTGTTCAGCATCTGTCAGATGTGACTTCATATTTGAAACTTATCCTGCACTAAACCAGCCGCTCATATAAAAATTATCCTTACACTAAAAGCTTACTAACATTGAGTGTAAATTGATAGGCGATATAAAAATGTATATACCAAAGCGTTACTTAGAACACATATAAAGGCAGGCATGTGAAGGCACCAGCTAGCACCAGTCTAGGATATGTTAGTGGCGATTAGCATCGTATGTTTGCAATACTCGGACAAATAATGGCGTTATTTAAAATGGATGCCATGTTTTTTTTTAAGATTTCTCGAAACTTGGGTTTCAAATTACTAGTATTGTAAGCTAGTAACCTAGTAGCTTGTGTTAGGAGTGGGTTCACGTCAGTAGTGAAATGGGTGGGATTCAAACCAGCGACCTCTCGATCGCAAGTCCAATGCCTTATCCATTGGGCTACTGCCGCTTTAATTATGCGATACTAGCTGTTAACTGACCACTTTGTTTGCGTTATATAATTTTCTGTTTTACTCCAGGGTTCAAACAATCTATTTCTATAAAAATATAAAAATTGGTTTAGTGTTTTATGCGTGGTAATGTATCAAAGAGACAGGCTTACTTTCGCATTTATAATATGTTAAGTATTTTTCCCTGCTATTCTTCTTTTCTGGTGTGCCAATCTACACCCATACTTTTATTTGTTAATCAACTATATTTTTTGCGGAAGTACTCTGTCAGTTTGTTATATTTTCACTGATAAACAGTTAAATCGACTTTTATTAAATTCAGTATATAGATGGTTGGAATCCCAAAAAAAAATAAAAATTCTTAGTTAAAAATTACCGTATTTGTTTTAGTAAACCCAAATCTTTCATTTTGATTTTCGAAATATCTGTAGTACTTTACTCAAAAACGCAAGCAAAGTGTTATTTAACACGTAGTGCATAATTAAATCATTATACATAGTTCCATATTTTCTTACCATTTGGTAAAACCGTAGTTATTTGTACCGAGTATTGCGTTCAGTATCGTGGTGTTTATTCCAGTTTGGGTATAGTGTCGATGAGCTGTCTGTACCGCGCCAGCATGGGCGTGTAGATCTTGTCGTGATCCGGGTACGGAGTCGCCACTGGAGACACTGTCAGCTCAGACCCTGGGTAACAAAATAATTATATGACAAGTTTTTGTCTTGGATGGCTATCGAATTCACGACACTCGATGATAGTGGCAAGGCTTCTTAAGTCGACATTCGGACTCTAGCGCTCAAACACAACAGAACAGTTAAATACAGACTTCTGCTCCAGGAATAACTCCTCTGTCGCGAAACACTTTACAAACATTCTATAAACACCCAGACTCGGGACAACCATTTGTGGATCACACTAATTTTTCTCCCATCTGGGATTCGAACCCACAACACTCAGCATAGTGACAGTCGTGAGACGACCCCTTAATCAACTTACACAATGAAAACTGCATAGTTATATTGATTCATAACTTTTTGGTTTGTAAGGGCCGGTAGCCAGACATTATTGAAAACGTTTTTAGCGACACAAATTCAACCACAGCGTTTTTCATACAATTATCTTCGTTATGTGAAAATATGGCAACATTTTTAAACTCGTCCATCTCCGCAAACATAAACATTGTCCCTCGCTATCTTTATACTACCAAGATAGCATCTTAATGCCATCTTGGTAGTATAAAGATAGCGATGGACGATGAATTTACCATCAAATGGGTCAAACGCCTTACGATTATGATCGTTTGTAATTTCATAGGCATTTTTGCTCTGCACTATACTCTATAGAAAAGGAAATAAAAAACGGATGAAATAATTTCATGTCACTGTTCGATGTGATGAAAGGAACGTTTAGCAGTATTAGTTATGAGAATCAGTGATATTACTCTTACAAGGTTTTCATATCAGGGTCTTGAAACTAGCAGATCCGACGGACGTTGTCCTGCCCGGACGAACCCATCGCAGGGCACGTATCGGCTACCCAAATGTGAATCTAAATCACCCAAGGATTCACTCAAACACAAAAATCATGTAGCTGTTTAGGAGCAGTTTAGTGTCATATAGACGTAGAAGATTTATAATAATACTAGCTGTCCCGCGCAACTTCGTCTGCTTCACATTAGATCATTTTTGCTCGTTTAAAAAAAACCTATCCTATCTTTTAAGTTGGACCAAATTACAGATGGTTACGAAGTTTGATCAAAATCGGTTCAGTAGTTTAGGAGTCCATAGCGGACAAACAACGTGACACGTAATCTACACTAATATTATAAAGAGGAAAGATTTTTTGTTTGATTGTTTGTATTGAATAGGCTCCAAAACTACTGAACTGATTTCCAAAATTCTTTCACCATTAGAAAGCTACATCTTCACTGAGTAACATAGGCTATATCATATTTAAAAAAAATTACGGGTCCGTACTAAGATTGAAATAATGTGAAAAACTGAGTCATAAAATGTCTGTCATCGCATGCGCTGCGAAAACTATTGATGATAGAACAAAAAAATGTTCTACAATATTATAGAACGTGTCAATATCTACAAAAAGGTCCGCGATACCCTATGTCTAACTATTATAGTTATGTCACTACAAGTACTTTTTTACATTTTAAAAGTTGATAAAAGTTCCGTCTAAATTCAGATGATGTTATTGATACCTACTTATGTCGCCATTGGCAATAATAAGGGGAAATGAGCATAATTTATTTACACTATAATAACGCAAACGAAGTTGCGCGGGTCAGCTAGTTTATATATATTAAGATAATATCTACATATTAATACGTGAAGCAAAAACTTTGTACCCCTTTTTACGAAAATTGCGCGGACGGAGGAGTATGAAATTTGGCACCGTTAAGTTTATATGGAGAAGGACGGGGGAATCCTAATATTTTTATAAAATATGCATTAAATTAATGAAAAAACACTACACGCACACAACCATGCATTTGACACACGCAGTCGAAGCGCGCAACTATGGTTACATATATCAATATATAATGACATATCAGCAATATCTTACAGGCAAACCTTGGTCGAATTTCGAGCGCTAGGCGACCGCTAGTAATAATTTTTCTGTTAATAAAGATGGAAAATCTTAATCAGCTATAACGTACCAGGTAGTTGTACGCCAGTGCTGCCGCTCCACACCTCCGCGGCGCGGATGGCGGCGCCCAGTAGCGCGGCGTTCGCGTGTTGCTCCTGTAGTGTACGTGCAAGTGTTAAGTGTCATACGTACACGTATACTTACGTATACGCAAATACTACTTTCAAGTTTCTAAACTATGTAATAATAGTGTTTTATAAAAAACTAGATGTTCCCGCGGTTTCACCCGCGTTTATTGTTACTGCGCCGCCCCCGTGGGTCGTAGCGTAATGTTATATAGCCTATAGCCTTCCTCGATAAATAGGGTAACCAACACTAAAATAATTTTTCAAATCGAACCAGTAGTTCTTGAGATTAACGCGTTCAAACAAACAAACTCTTCAGCTTTATAATATTGGAATAAATAAAAAACGCCATAAAATCCGTATAAAGTTTGTTTACAACGCAAATGAAATGAAATTTCTGTCTAGATATTCAATTTTTTGTTAATATATTAAAGTGACAATTTAATTTTAATTGTAATTGTGATTTTATTTAATACTTTTGAGGCAGTAATCTCGGCTCTGTATTACAACTACAGCCGGGCTGATGTAATTTTTACAATGACATAAAAACAAGCATACTGCCGCTCTTAGACATATTTAACAATTACCTATTTCAGTTTCGATGGCGTAGTGGTTAGTGTAACCGACTGCCAGGCCTGAAGTCGCGGGTTTGATTCCCGCACAAGTCAAACATTTGTGTGCATGAACCTGAGTGTTTGTCTTGGCCTGTTTCTATGTATGATATGTATGTATTTACAAAAATAAAACTATATATGTATGTTTATCCATTGTCTAGTACCCATAGTACAAGCTCTGCTTAGTTTGGGCTAGATGGTGTTGTATGTATGTGATAGAATATTATTATTATTATTATATATTTTCCATATTTCATGTAATATTTTCATAACATTAGCTGAAATCTACGCGAGGCACCATGCCTTTTATTATTGCCTCGGAACTGCTGAATTTTTGTATGACAGCAGTTTTAACGACACAATAATAAAAACCTGATGCTTCGCGTAGATCTGAGTTACAAACATAAAAATAAAAATGTGTTTATCGTCATATTATTTTTTATAATGCCTATCCTGTAGGTGAATATGTGAAGTGGCAACAATTGTGCATACGAGACGTTAAACATCCCGTGTGCGTCGGCATGCGTATATGGTGTGTGGTTACCAGCACGTATACGGGCGTGTCGAACACGTCGGCGAAGATCTGCAGCAGCTCATTGTTGACGGACGCGCCGCCCGTCGCTATCACTCGCGACGACTTGTCTGCGACAATACACAACAATTATATTCAACAATGTCACATATAGCACTGTGAACTGGCAACCGGTCCTATCTCAATTTTCTGAAGATTTCACTTTTTAATACAATTTTATACTATATCATACTCCTATATCAACTATATCATACATTGTTTTTAATAACATGTGTAATAAAAATATTCAATAACTACGTATTTTTATTTAATAAACCAGGTGCTATAGAAATGACGCAAACACGTTTTTCGTTCAGCCTGTAAAGATGTCAAAATTGAGATAGGACCGGTTGCTAGTTCACAGTCGATATAGCACTGGTCCTCAATCGGATAGATTTATAATATATAATATTATCAGCCCTGTATTAAATTGTCCCACTGCTGGGCATGGGCCTCTTCTCAATGTAAGAAGGGTTAGGCCATAGTCCAGCACGCTGGTACAGTACGAGTTGGCAGACTTTACATATCTTAGAAAACACTATGGAGAACTCTCAGACATGCAGGTTTCCTCACGATGTTTTCCTTCACTGTTAAAGCGAGCGATATAATTCACTATTTAATACGCACATCGAAAAGTTAGAGATGCGCGCCCGGAATCGAACTTGAGACCTCCGTGAAACAGTCCAACGGTCTCCCACTAGGCTATCGCTGCTTCGTTTTCAATTTATTATAACAATCAAAACGTTACGTTGCAAAAGTGTAAAATTTAAAGATGTTTTACTTTAGTAGCGATTAATAAAAATTTTAGCCTTTCAAAATTTGCAGAATTTATATTATAGGAAAAGATGCATGTTATACGTTGTGACTTAATTGTTGTTTTAATACAAGTGAGCAAGTGAGATGCATTAAGAAGTATTAAGCATCATTATGTTAAGAGAACACCAATGGTTAATCAAGTTCATGTCAATCTGAAGGGAGCTTATATCATTGCGATTGAACAAAGTAGCTACGATATAGCTTAAGATCATTTGCAAACAGTTGGTATCTGGATGTTATGCTAGAACATGAAGACATTTTCGACATTTAAGAAGAGAGGTCATAGGTATGAGCCTTGGGGCACACCCGATGGATATATAAGTATTTTGGCTGCACATTTATAGCCTGTGCTTTTTGCAAGTTATGATCAATTCATGAGGTAGGATAAGTAGGATTCATACCATCTCAGTAAAGAGCCACATGCAGAAGCCAACTTTTGTATGAGAAGTCTGTGATCAACCACGTCAAAGACCATTTAGAAATCTTTTTATATACTTTCTTCCACCGGCTACATATGTAGTTACGAAACCTGCATGTTTCGTATTTATGCGTCGTCGACCCGCACCCACTGCTACCGTTTCTCCTCGCCTGGTAGTACCCTGTCGCCGCCGCGCCCCGCCACTCGCGGTCACGCATGTACCGCCGCCGCCGGTGCCTTCACCACTGCCGCATCCCGCTCCACAGCTTCCAACAACGTTACCTGCTTCACCGCGTTAACAAAACTCTAGGTGTCTTCCTCCGCAAACAGTCTCAGCCTAATCATGTCACTCCTCAGTCCATATACGAATAGATCTCGTAAATTCTCGCTAAGGTTCTCGCCTAGCTTACAATGACGAGACATCTTCTTTAATTCTGCCAAGTAATTAGCGATGTTTTCCTCTGCCGATTGTCGCGATTGCCGGAATCGAAATCTCTGCCAACAGCGAAGGCACCGGTTGTAGGTGGTTTTTCATCATAACTCTAGAAATTGGTAACGCAATTTCGACAGCTTCTTTGGCTTGATAGGTTTACCAAAAGCTTATACGCCGCATCCCCCATCACAGCGATCAAAGGTGGTAGCTTATTGTCTTCGCTCACGCCATTCCTCCTAAAATATATATTCAACCGATCTATGTACGGCGACCACACGCCTGTGGCTACGTGAAATTCTTTTACTTTTCCGATCGTCATGGTAACTTCGCACGCAGAATATGTAAATTCTAGAAACTACGTTAATCCTCGTCGCCAATGTAATATTCTCGAAGGTTCTGTTTGGGAGCTGAGAGAAACAACCGTTCGTCTGACGGACTGCCGTCGTATTTTCTTTTTTTATGTGTGTTTGTTAGTTGTTGGCCTCAGATGGCCTTTACAACTTTACGCGGACTGTGGGTGAGCGCAGAAGGCTCCCAACCCGTTACTGCCGTCGTAACTTATACATTTCTATATATACCATTCATAACGTAGGACAACCCACCACCGGCAATATATTTACATTATACGAATACCTACATTACAGATAACATGTACTTATTTTTTGTTTTCTACAGCTCCGAAAACTTTCGTGACGTCATTGAAAAGGTTCGAATTGATTCATATGCCTGGTAACCCCGTACTGATTAATGTTAAGGTCTCAGGTGAAAATAATTTTATTAAACAGCAATTTCACGAAAATTCCCTTACTTATCGCGCATAAGATCGAAATGGGTCTTGTTTGATATGTCAATCAAGCATAGAAGTGATGTGTGCGAGCTTCTCTTTAGATTTGAGAAGGTAAAGTACCGCAAGAAGTTGACTTATTGATAATGAGATAGAGTGGGTCAAGTAGTTGATCAGACAATTTACCCGAAATACTGGTGATATTTAAAGATTGAAGCTCTCGCTCGCGTCCCACACTTACCTAGTGTAAAGCCCATATCCTCGGCGTGTGCGCGTCGCGCTAGCGCCTGCCCCTCTAGTAGCGCGCGCGCCTCGAACTGCGGCGCCGCTTTGTCTACCTGCCGTCCGCTCGCGTCCCACACGCTGCGGACTGCAGGCGCACGCGGGACTATTTCTGTTGTGTCGAAGTAGATGCCTGTCGATACACATCATAAAAATTTTAGAATCTAAGAGAAAGTCAGTACTAACGCGATCATGCATAATGTTTACAACCAGATTACACCGGCCGTGGTCGAAACGTCAAGCCTATAAAAGGTAAACATTATGCATGATCGCGTTAACACCCGTTACATATTATGCAACGCGAAAGTTTAAAAGTTATTAAAGTCAGTACTGTTTTATATTCCGTATATCATTCATATAGAACAGAGAGATGGTCCGAGGATACTCCCTTGTGGAACACCAAATCTATTATCTTCATAGTTTGAATCAGAAATGGTTATAATATTATTTTTACCAACCGTAGAAATTTTAACTGTACTGCAGGAGATCTCAGACCGTATGATTCGAGATTGAGTAACAATGTTGGTTATGAAACAAAGTCAAAGGCCTTTGTCGTATCAAAAATATACGAGTAGTATACTATGTTAAATTAAATTAAAACTTTATAAATACGTTAAATGACAAGGGGTTAATTACCATACGACACAAATTTCGATATACAAAGGTACAAAAATACGTTTAATCCATATGCCTATTCCTATTGTAGCCTGAATATCATTGGCTACACAGATTATTTAAACAAGAAACTTGGATTACTTACCCATATAACCCATATTTCCTCTGACAGTAGCACGCAACAGATCATTAAATGCATCCCAATTCTTCCCAACGAGTCGGTCTCTGTGGTTTTGACGCGTGAGGGAACCGTTGGAGAAGCAGAGCAGCGCCATGTAGGGTGCAGCCGGCGTGGGGCCCACGAGCACGTGCCCAGCAGTCGGCGCGGCGGGCGCCTCCAGCCCGAGGAGGAGAGTATCACTTGTACCTAAGGAGAGGCCCACCCAGCCTGAGCGGAGACGAAGACCTGGAAATCATGGTATTGGAAAATTTTCAAATCCTAACTATAATAATAAATGCGAATGTGACTTTGTAACGCTTTCACGTCTTAAGTATTGGACCGATCATCATGCAATTACGAATACACCTTGCCAGCGGCACAGCAAAGGACGTACGGTACCTTTTATCCAGACAAAAGTACTGTTGCCGAGGGCCAGAAATTTATTGACAAAATCTACATTAACGCGAGCGAAGCATAAACAGACTGAGCGGATGACGTGTGGTTTAAGTAATCGCCTCGCCAGTAATACCACGCCGAGAGTTATTAGTTTGAAACGGACACAAATCCACAAATGATTATTGCGAGGTGTTGTTTATGACCGTTGTTTGAATGCTTATGAAGTGCCCCATGATACAGGAAAGATATTTCTAGAGCTGGATTAGACATTTTTCAAATAATAAAAATGTATTTATTGGAACTAGATGATTTATTTTCTTTAAGGGGACGTACAGAACAAAAGTTCGATTTGTCGCCTTGACGGATAATACTGTGCATGAGGTCTCGCATTGGATTTCCAAATGGACAAAGTGTTATTGGGTTTACAGTTAAGAAATAATAATAATAATAATGTCCTCCAGACCGAATTTCGGTCACAGCGGCCAATCTTAACAGAGACTAGCCATCTGTGCAGGAGATATTATAGTGCACAAGCGTGTGCGCAAACACAAGAGCACTCTCTGTTCCCTTACTCTCGTGATCCGATGGGACGGCAATCCGACACGACCGGAGAGAGACCAGGCGCAGGACCAACGGCTTTACGTGCTTTCCGAGGCACGGGGGTGTCTAACACTGCCAACTTCCTAACTTCGGGCTGCTATTGAGAATTCTTAACAGAAAACCCAATAACTTTTTGTTGAACCGACCCGGGTTTCGAACCCGAGACCTCATTCACAGCAATCGCATTCACTACCGCTGCGCCACGGAGGTAGTTAAAGTTAAGAAATACTCAGTACCTGTTTTATTAATTGAGACTTAAAACAATAGTAGGCGAAATGTGGGTATACACGCTTCTGCTAGTACCTCACGGAGATAAACCATGTATATATATGTAGTAGGATAACTGTAGTTAATTCTTAAAACACTAAGAGTCTTACGTTTAAGAACAATGCAAATGTTGAGTCGTCAACGATTAATATTAAATAAAAAAACACGCTTTATTAAAAAAATCATTTTTTTTAGTTTTTAAACTTATTTACTTTTTATATATTTTTTATTTAATGTATTGTCATCGGCCCTAGATAAGTCTACAACGTTTAAATGAAATCTGACCGTTTGAAGTGGGTCAAAATCGAGCTCAAAGGAGTCGGTTACATACAAGTGAAACTAATAAAAGCGTGTTAAAAGGAAAACCTCAAACCAGTTTTCACCATAAGATTTTCTTTAAATTTAATTATGACTAAACAGGAAGTGAAACAAAAAATAAATTTCTCTATCGGTTCATAAATTACGGAGTATTGAAGTAACAAACAAGAAAAAAATAAACGTGAGAATCTCCTCCTTTCATAAAGTCAGTTAAGTAGATAAACTTATCACAATTAAGTGTAAGTAAATAATAATTGATCCATATCAGAGTGAACACACAGTTATCGAGAACACGAGAGGGATAAGCATACAAACACATTAAACGCTCGTTACTGATAACAAAGTCTTATCGGTTAGATTGTAAGACGCGAGTTATATTCTGATAAAGATAGCGTGGCCTTTCATGTTGTGTATCTTATGTTTAGTGATAATAGATTACTGTCTTGGTTGAGTTCGTATTCCCGGGTCGGGTTTAAGGATGGTAATCCCTATGAATTTTATTTTAAAGACCACATACTAGGATTCTTCCGTATGTAGTAGGGACCTTTAAAAACTCTTACACTATGCTTTAAAATAATTACATAAGGGACAAATATTTGTGTGACTCAATTTTTGGGTATCGGATTTGAATCCATAATATTCGATGCGACGAAAGTATTTAGCGCAGTTTGTCAGGCCATGGAGTACAAGTATTATCTAAGCCAAATAACTAGGAGAGTTCAGTCAGTTCAGTTAGTCGATAGGTCATGGAGAACACAAGTATCATCTATCTATCTAAATAACTATATTAGTATTTCTATGTATAATATGTATGTATTTACAAAAAAATAAGTATATATGTATGTTTATCCATTGTCTAGTACCCATAGTACAAGCTCTGCTTAGTTTGGGCTAGATGGTGTTGTGTGTATGTGGTAGATTATTATTATTATTATTATTATTTCACATTAGCAACGCAACCGCTGCGACGTGGTGTAGTCATTGCATGACACCTTCCATTTTGGATTTCTAGACCTGATATTATGTTATTGACTACCTCATTAGACTAGTCGCTAGTATAAGGACCAGAAGTTGTCCGATTCAAACGTTCCATATAGATAAAATTATAAAATCTATGAGGTTCTTCTGTAAAACAATTCTTAGTAACAGCTTGGTATTAGGATTTTGTTCTGCACTTCACCTATCTTCGTTCGTAAGGATTTGCATTCCTTCGGATTATGAAAGTAAGGGGTTAAGAAGGGCACTTCAGTGTATCTAATAGTCTGAGCAAACTACTTATTGTAAAGTCTACAAGCAAACTATTATTATGTTTTACTCTAGGTCACTGGTCTGCAACACGCAACCTACGTGTCTCCTTTTACTGTTTTGTTAAAAATATAAAAGATATAAGATCTTATAATAATAATAATAATAATAATGTTTTTATTGTTTCACAGATATTTACAACCATTAGGAACAATTTTTGTATACATGATGTTAGCTACAATTTGTGAACGCTGGTACTTAAAATAGGAAGACCTGAGCTATAAGTACCAGCAACCTTCCATGACACATTTTATATACAAAATCTACATAGAATGATAAGTTAAAACAATGTACATGTAAGAAAATAGTAAAACAAAAAAGAAAATTAAAGCAATTCGGAACATAATTAATTTAGTAAACGTTTGTGTGTTTGTGTGTGTGTGTGAGGATGTTTGTGTGTTTGGAATTGTCTGAATCGAGCCAAAACTGAAATCAACCGGCCCACAAAATACTTCTCGACATTTGTGGTGTACAATAGTTACCTGCCAGAGCAGAACAGTTGTCGCCGGTGAACGCGACGACTTTGCAGTCTGGTTTGAACCCGTAGCGCTCCACGAAGTAAGGGTTGATGGGTCCCACCACACTGGCTGTGGGAACCGGCTCGCCTAGTTTGTTTGCAAGAGTTTCATCGCCACAAGCCTGGACACAAAACATAATATTGTAGGCAAATATGTCGTCAAAAGCGGCGATAGCCAGTGGGACACCATACGACTTCCACGCAGACGTGTCGAGTTTGATCCCAAGGAGAGAATCTCTGACTTTTCTAAGTTATGTGCGTGTTAAATAGTAAATTATCGCTCTCTTTAACGGTAAAGGAAAATATCGTGAGGTAACCAGCAGTTCTCCACAATGTTCTTTAAGATTATGTGATGTCTGCCATCCCGCACGGGGCCCACATGGTGGACTATGGCCTAACCCTACTCACACTGAGAAGAGGCCATTAATACAGGGCTGATAATATTTTATAGATAAGTATGCGTTAGGCAAATATATGTAAAATTTATTGTTGCGAAAATACTAAGAGGATTATTAAGAACCAGCTTTTTAGAATCATACGAGCTTATTTCAGAGATGTCGCAAAAATCCGAGTTTGTTTAGGACGGTTTGATATTTAATTACTGATTGTCTGATCTGGGACTCGATTATTAAACGTAAAGACACAAAGGAATATAGCTGTCAGCCAATCAGAGATACGTCAGTGTATAATATTTATATCAGCCAGGCCTCGTAACAGGAGCGGTTATTTGCGATTTACTGAAGATAAACCGATTTTTGCAATTATCCTGATATTAGCTGGTATGATTGCCTAAACCTGTCTTAGTTTCTGCAAATCCGGTTCTTTGCAAAGATTTATCCGATTACGAAACAATTCTACAAAACCATTTATTACTTTTTATTTGAATTTTTGTATTACTTAATTTTATATATTTCTATAGAAATTATTGTCCGTCTAGTTTGCCGAACCTTTAGGAAAGGAAGTGGGAAGGAGAAGGAGCGGGAAGGGGGTAAGGGAGTGATTGACTACTTTGCGACTCTTGTAACATAAATTTGCGCTAAGGTTTGCGGTTATTTTATATTAAGATCTGTTAATAATTTCTCAATAACCATGGAGTCTAGACTCCATGCGGTTTACATTTCCAGAAATGTGCCAGACAGATCTCATTAGGCTATGTGCCATATAGCAATTTTCATATAGCAATTGTGTATAATGCCGGATAGAAACAGGTTTTAGGATAAACAGAGATCCAATAACGACGCCCTCCTTAGTTGCTTCCGATTATATCTTACTACTGAGGCGCCGAAAGCGACCCCTGACGGCTCCGGCTGTGGTGCCTGGAGGGCCGACCCGTTCGCCCTATGGTAGGGCCACCACTAAGCGTGTACTAACTTAAAATGGTAAATTGGTAACTGGTAGATTACTGTATTGCAGAACTTACTTTTAAAGCCTTCTCATCCCATTTCATAGTCCTGATATCCAGCAGGTTCATCCCAGATCCGTCTGCGAGGTCGATGGGCGCGATCTTGCCCACGAGCAGTGAGCACGCGAACGAAGACACCAGAGAGATTCGCGACGCCGCGGTGTAGGCGCGCGTTCGCGTTCGGAATATCTTGCGGATCTGAGGACCAGTGAAGCGCTCGTATGCGCGGGACCCCGTGATCTTGGCTAGCTCCTAGACAAAATAAATAAATACATACAAACATATAAAATACGTATGGTCTTTTCATAAGAAATATCGTACTAAAGGTTTAAAACGATATATAGTTAAAATACTTTGTATGTTTTTTGTCTGATAATAACTGCATTGTTTAAAAATCTTTATCCTTTCATTTTCTGTATACCCTTTTTATATACAGCATCGTTTTTAGGCAAGCTTGTATTCTGAACAATACTTTCCAGATTTTTTATTTATAACGATATTATAACCTTGTAAGTTTTATGAATATGGTAATCTATACTTCGCTATGGAATTATTTTATGGGGAAACTCGGTTGACGTGGACATAGTATTTCGAGCACAAAAAAAGTGCATAAGAGCAATGTGCGGGGCCGACCATCTAGATAGTTGCAAACCTTTATTTAGTAAACATAAAATTTTACCCTTACCATGCATATATATTTTCAAATTATGCAAATTTGTGAAAAAACATCCTGAATTATTTAATAAGTTGGGGGAAGCCGAAGGTAGTAGAACTAGACATAAGGACAGACTAATGCTCCCCCAAATCAGATTAGAACTATATAGGAGAAATGTGTTCTGTATGGCAATAAGAATTTTTAATCATTTACCAAAGGGCCTCAATACATTGCCTACTTCGGTATTCCAACGCAGACTGTTTAATATATTAATAGGGAAACAATATTATTCTATAAACAAATATTTTGAGGACAAAATCACATTTGCAATGTAATTATAAAATATTTAATTTTAATTACTTAAATTCAATCATTATTTTTATTTAAATTTATATTAATCTTATTTATTGCAATTATCGTGACACTTCTTATGTATGTAATATTAACAATAGGTACGACATTCTTATTTGGATTCATTTAATCTAAATGACATGTTTTATAATTATATAATTAGTACTAGTTATTGGTATCAAATAAATGACATTTTCAAGGTATATGGGCATAAGCATGAAGCATTACTTGACATTTCCATGTATTGTTAATTTAATGGACCAGCTATTTTCTTTCTTTTTGTTTTTTAATATAATATTAGACATGTAATAATATAACAAACATTTATTGTATATTATTATGTATTTTGCACGCCACATGTGGCAGAATATGCTGTACATTTTTATAAAACGACCATCCTGTATACTTGACCATATTCTTGCAAATAAAGTTATGATTATGATTATGATTATAATTTTTTGGAGTACCAACACTATAGTCGCACTTAGCCGATCCGAAAATAATAATTAAAGGTGAGATTAAAGGAAAGGAATGCGAGTGTGGCGGTGCACACAATTGAAGAAATTACGGCTATCGACAAAAGATGGCGTTGTACGTAATACACTACATACAACTTTTACTAGAGCTGGAATAACGCAAACGAAGTTTGCAGTATGATAACTATATTTACAAGTGCATAACATTAATTGTAAGGCGAGATGCCAGGCACGATAACACAATCTGGTTCAAGGATCCAACTTTTGTGGTATAGGAACATTACTCCTTATTAGATGCGACATGTAAGCCTTCGGATCTATTTCCTATGAGAACAGTAGAGAAAGAAAGCAAGATTAAACAAATACCTACCTCTGGTCCTCCAACAGCTTCTTCCAGTGCTTTGCAATCGGCGGTAGTGCTGGAGTCCATCCATACAGGTGAGTCGCAGACGAACGCCGTGGCTAACTGCGTGTGTAGGAAGTCGTCTGAAGATAACTTGGACAGTCGCGCCTCAGCATCTTTGGACCACCATACTGAACCATGTTGCTGGAGTAAGAAAAAAGAGAACTCACATAGTTATTGGTGCTTTAGGCTATAACTCTGCTTGTGACAAGCAGATCAATAATCTATTGTGTAAGGCAAGTTTCACTGAATTGAATACTTTTAAATAATTTTATTTATTTCTTCGAATTATGAAACATTTTAAAAATATAATATCTTTGAAGGTTATCGGGCTCTTCAATAAGCATGCTTGACACATTAATAAAAATAAATTATTTATAAATCAAAAAGATATTGCATTAAGGGGTATTGGAGAGAGGAGAGGGAAGGGCGGGGGTAACAGAGGGAGAGGAGAAAGGAAAAGCCGGGCGACAGAGAGAGAGAGGATGAGGAGGAGGCGGATAAAAAAACGGAGATGGAGTAAGGAAATAGAAGTGAGAGAGAAAACGAGACAGAAATGGAGAGGGAGCGAGAGTAGGTTCCATATAAAGGGACGATTTAAGAGACAATGGTGGGAGAGGATATCTTGTTGTACCTAAACGAAAACTCAGTTGCATCCACAACAAAACAGTCACCTGTCCAGCGCCCGAGAGCGCCTCGATGGTGGAGAAGTCGACTCCCGCGACCACCAGCCTGTCCATGACCATGTCAAGCGCCTTTACCCACAACAGGGGAGGCGCCGTCACCTCTCCCCGCTCTCCGCGCACCACTCCGCCTGCCGTCCTATGATATAATATATTAATAAAGATTTTTCTGTTTGATCAAGACTACTATGTTGGTATATACAGATGTATATAGGATAGTACATAAATATGTAGCCAGGCCTTTAAATATAAAAGCGTTTATTGCTTTATATATCATAAATACACAAACAAGTAAATTCTTTCATGCCTAGAATTGGTAAAAAGGCCTATGAACTCCTGAGAAATAACTACAAGATATTTTAATTTTAAGAATTACTGATTCTTTATATTAAGAACTTACTTAAAACTAGCCACCATATAACTGCAGAACTAGTGACTTCTGCAGTTACATGTTGACTATTTTCTTGATCTGTGTTTTTGTGGTTGGATCTAAGGCATATAATTGCTTAATTTTATTTTTATGATATAAGTTTTAGCTCTCTGTTTCATTTATGCTTTTTTTGTAAGTGTTATTTAGGTCACTTATTGATATATACTAGTGGATACTGTATTAGGCTTACCTACCTTATATTTGTTTTTTTCATCATGTATAGCTGGCATAGACTAATAAATAAATAAATTACAATAAGGAAACCAAGAAGTAGAACATTACTTGCGGTCTGAGGCCATTTAGATGTTCACCAGCTTGATTCGGTGAGGACTGGTTACTTGCAATGACAACTGACCATCTACTTATAGGAATTACTTATAAGAGTTAATATGTTGTAATTCCCTTAACTAGAGGGGCATGGTGTCTAGAGAGGAGCCATATTAAATGTAATCAAAACTTTTTAAATAGTATGACACTATTTAAAAAGCTTACACATACATAGTATTAAAAAATTATTATATATATGAGTGACTGCACAACTTATCATAAATTGTTATTTCACATTTTATTAACTTTGTTCCATCATTAACAATTAGATATACAGAACTACTAAGAAATGTAAATGTTTGTGTAATCCATTTGTCCTTGAATTACACAGACATATTGTTTCATTACATTACAATTATGTTAGTAATGTTAATTTGAATATTTAACAACTAATCATACATAATTGAAAAGGGTATAGTTAGATATATTATATAAAGTATGATTAAAAGGAAGGTAAGATATAATATGTAGATAAAGTATAATGTGTAAACTGCAATACAAGTATGGATTTTGTCATAGTTTATTTGAATAGACTACATTTATATAATTTGGAAACATTATTGTTTGCCAATATTATATGCTAGTGGAATTGTACAACAATTTGTATTAAATATAAATTAGTAACCATTTATTAACCAAAAAATATTATTTATTTAATAAATAATAATAAATAAAGATAAATGGGTTATGGTACAGTAAACATTTTATTACCAAATCTTCAGAAAAGTTAGGGGGAAAATACATCCATAGGTTTGCATAAAAATGAAATGAGATTGAATCAAATAAATATATATATATTAGAGAACTACATAATCATTAATTCTCATTAAATGTATTATTATGTGGCTTATAACTAGATAAGAGTGGACTGGAACACAGACTATGTATTGCCTCTCTCTCTGTTTAACAAATGTAATTCTACATATGTGAACCATACTCCTGGCCACGATATATATGTTGAGAAACTAAATTTTTGTATTCTTGTATATTATTAAATAAAGATATTTAACTAACCTGAATTCTGGTAGGTCCACATCAAACTCAACATCAGCCTCATGAAGCACACCAAAATCTTCGCCAATAACTATGGCTTTTAACTAAAACAAAAGTAACATACAATAAGTGAGCTAAAAAAATAATATAAGTATTTGTTATTGTTTAGTCCTATTTCCTAAATAATACATGATAATGACTTCCCGAACACCTAAGCTACGATAGCATTTTTATTTTGTGTATTTTTAGGAGCAAAATATTTTTATTGATAAGTTATCCATTTTAATTTTCACGGTCCATGAACTTGAAATGAGATAAACAGTTTTAAGCTGATAAACAGCATTCAAACTTACGAGATTATTTATTCAGGTACTTAGGTCGTAAATTATTTTACCTTTAAAACATAAATAATTATTTGCCAGGAAATTTATTTTCCATTAATTACAGAACGTGAGCGATAATTAATCATCAAGAGGTAGGTACACCTTATAATATTTAATTAGGTTTATAACGTGCTTAAACATTTAACTTTTGTGTTAATTACCTTTTTAGGATTATTTCACTAATTGTACAGTGCGAAGTTTTAACTCACCCTTTGTGTACTAAAATCAAATCCCAAAAAAGTTTTTCTTGAATCTTCAGTCATTTTTTTAATGTTTTGACAGCGCGAGCGGACAGTGACACGGCTCTGCAGTACGTTCGGGAACGCGGTATCGACTTTAGTTTCGTGACTGAATGCCGTTTTGTAAATTCCAACGCGATTTCACGATATCATTATTGTATTTTATTAGTCTCAGAGCAGAAATTAATCACTTTTGTCGGATGTTTGGTATAATTTGATAAAGAAGCACCACGAAGGTCGCTGTTATCTTTATCTTATTTAGTATAATTACGCAATCAGCACTTTGTCACTAATCACTATAATAATACACTCATTCGCCAGACCGCAAATCCAATTTTGTTATACCTATAGGTACTTATTTTCTTATCCGGTTACGTATTTTAAGATAAACCCTTGTTTGTTCTGAGTCTACATCATTATTAAAATACCGGTTAATGATCCCAAGTCTATCTAAACAAGAATAAAACTAATTTAGACATAATGTTTATAATTCATAATTATGTCAGCATCGAGGAATATAAGATATAAGTGTGTTATTGCGCTTCGAGTTACATTCAGCCAAGCATATCGACATACCAAAATAGTAACGGTAACATTGCATTGTTGGCCTTTTTAAGCTAAAATATGTTTCGTATGAATCATACGCGAAGGCTTACCTAATAGGTAGGTAGGACGGGTTCACTGACCTATATAGCATCATACTAATGACCGACATGGGTATATGGTTAATTAAACAAAGCTTCTAATACAAGTAGACTGAGTTATTTTTTTAATTATGCTTAGGGTTAAATTACTGTAGTAATATTAGAGAAAATAATGTGCTGTTTCTTAAAAACAAAAAAAAACCTTATGGCACCTAACTCCAGGCTAAAATTTTAATATTTAATATATCCTAAACCATGGGGTTTAGGATATACTTATTATACATTCTTAATTAACGTTTGATTAATCGTCAATTTTCATTAATGTTAATACTACAAAGTGTTGTGACTACTTATTATACCAAAATAAAGAAATAAGTTTTGAACTGTATGTTGTGTGTGCCTAATAGTTTGATTAACCCAATAAGTTGACGCAACACTTTTGCTGTGACACATGCAGTAGGAGCTACAATAAGCAGTATTTGAGTATGTTGCTATATATTATAGTATGTAATAAGTAAATACATACAGAGGTGTACGTAATTTGAGCATTAAAGTTGGGACAGAAGTATTTTGACAACTGGAAACTTCAAGTTATTAACATAACGTAATGTTTTCACAAAAGACCCGTTCATTGTCCACTACGTTCTTTAGATTGGCGTCATTATGGGAGGTTGGACAAGAAGACAGTAGCTACGCTATGATATGCGTAATAATCTTATATGTCTAGATAACTATATTGCCTATCCCTTACTTAATTATACATGCCTCTTACGAAAGGATTCGTTTAATTTTAAAGATTATTTACACGCGACAATAAAAAATAAAATTACGTACCGCGTCGTCGATTTACTAACATGATTTACAGCTGTAATAAATCAACAATTTAAAGCAATGATATCTAACAGCAAAATAAAAAAAATATAACTGGTATATATCTATACATACATACAAATAAATAAAATTAAAGTGTCTGTTTGTAATCTCAAAATAACAGTTATTTATCTAATGCATATGAAAAATTTTTGTCTGTCTGTTTGTTCCGGCTAATCTCCGAAACGGCTGAACCGATTTTGATAGGACTTTCACTCGCAGATAGCTGATGTTATAAGGAGTAACTTAGGCTACTTTGATTTTAGAAAACAATAGGGTTCCGCGGACTAACACTTTTTAGTTAAAATCTACGCGGACGAAGTCGCAGGTAACAGCTAGCATACAATAATAAAAGTAATATCCTAGTTGTATAGATTTCTATACTGTAAAATAGATGGCGTGAGCGACGCTCTTAACTATTTTATAGGAGTAAGATAATTTTACATTTATAAAGTAAGCGACAACTGGCTTGCAGTAAGTACCTAAGTAACAGCCGCAGGATCAAAATATGTATCATTCAAATATTAATATGTAATTATACTAACTTATGTAGAATTATAAGGTAATATAAAATGTGATTTCTCTTATTGGTAATTAAATAAATGTTCTAATACTTTTTTATTAAGCCAGGTGGCAAGCAGGCATTTAACCCGCCCGATAATAAATGGTTACTTACCGCAAGTGTTAGGTATAAGTCTGCATTTAATTATAGTCAGGTGCGTATTGTTTTTTCTATAAGGAAGATCTTAAAATAGCACAGCATCGAGCAATGTATACGGTGGACTACAATTAAAACATATATAGGTAGTTTTTTTTTCGAAAGAACGGATATTCTCTTCAGTTTTCATAACGTAAAAACTCGAATAAGATTTGATTTCATATGCCACAGTCTTGCCGATTAGAAAGTTCCGATATATTGCCATTTATTTGGTAAAAGTATGAGTGAGATGGCTTGTTATAAAGAATGCCTTTCTCTTAGATGAAACCCTTCTCTCACTGGGAAGAATCTTTTGCCCAAGAGTGGGACAATCTAAAAGCAGGGTTGATATTAATAGAAACCAGCGTAAGAATACTAACACTGTTACTGTATTTCGCTCGGCAAGTAACAGTGTCGGAGTCTCGCATTCCTACAACCCTTATTCTTGTCCTATAATAATTCTTTTTCCCTCGGCT
Source organism: Catocala sponsa (assembly GCA_963564715.1). Classification (NCBI taxonomy): domain Eukaryota; kingdom Metazoa; phylum Arthropoda; class Insecta; order Lepidoptera; family Erebidae; genus Catocala; species Catocala sponsa. The sequence continues at coordinate 23,836,800 of OY751337.1, read as the reverse complement.
TCGATGGATACCTACGACCCTCATTCTTTTCATTTGATCCCATTTTTAAATCCTTTTTCCCTTGGAAACCAGCGATGCCCTTGATATAGCAACCGACCATAAGCCATGGCAACTTCTAACCATTAAGGCCATGGCAATACGCTTGCCTGTCATCCTGCTAAAAAGCTATAGCCAATTCGTGTAACTGTTTTTATCTCCCAAATTTTAACACGAAAGGTAAGGAAGGCGTCATTCACACAGTGTTATAAGTACAACGCCGTATGTGTTCAGGAGCAGCATGTAACGTGACTAATCGGATGGAAAACCTACACGGGTGGCTCGGCGCGCTTTCGACGTCTATATTTATCTGCCACCCCTGCGGTGCGACCACTAGGACCCATTGGAACGGACGTTTACGCCTTTAAACTTTACGTTGAGATATTATCGGAGGGACGACCAGTTTCTTTTTTTGTACGCTGTCCGAAATGTAGCGTCACAACTGGTTATTGAGGATCGGCAGAGAGAGAAAGCTCGGCTTTCTATGTAGGTATCACGACTTTTCTTTTCTGTTAGAAAATTCTCAGCAGAGTCTGGAAATGGTACTTATGGCTTCTAGCGATAGTTTATGACAAATAATGAAACCGGATCGAATAAGAATTTGGTGAAAATAAATCAAATCAAATATGGCTTAATAGCCGCAGTTTAATCGCTGATTCATTTAAAGTTCTGTAACTTTTCCTGAAGCACTCTTTAGAAGATCGCAGATAAAGAACCTTGTGCTTTGGTTCTGCAGTGAACAGTATTACCAGGCTTCTAATCTTAAGGCCAGTGAGCTATTAGCAACGGGAAAAGTCTATGCTTTGCCCCTTACAAACAGCACAACTATTCCTTTTTTGAAAGGTGCGAGTCACATCCCTTGTGTTACAAACGCTCGCAGACTACAGCAACCGACTATTATCAATCGGGCCATATACTTATTTGGTACTTTGATGTCATAAAAGAAAAAAGTATAAGTACTGCATGCAGCAGATGGCCATATAGGTACTCGTGAAATCTTTGCTCTCTATTATATCCCAATAAATTTTTGCTCAACTCAAGTTGGCAAATTGAACCAGAGACATCAGTCACAATCATTCACTACGCGACCGAGGCAGTCAATTTCCAAATACTTAGGACTAGGACATTACTTTGGTTCAATACTCATGGATTTAGTATTATGTTGCACGAAAAAAGATTTTGAAAACAAAGATTTCTATATGGCAATATAAGTACTTGCCCATCACACAAGACTAACACACGGCACCGCGCACCGCCGCGGTAGGCGGTGAAGCGGATCTCATGTCGCATTGAAATCCGTTGAATCCGTTGAAGCCTAACACACGTACCTACACCGCCCGACCGCGCGGTCGAGCGGTGCTCTCACACACGGGACGCCGCATAACCGCGCGGATCATCGTTGGTGCAGGACGTGTTGCAATTTAAAAATGATCAAACTGGTCAAAACTGCGTTAAATCCATCCGCGCGGACAGGCGCGTAAACCGTCTTACCGCGCGGAGCACCGCTATGAAATCCGCTTTACCACCACCACCCTCCGCGGCGGTGCGCGGTTCCGTGTGATAATCGCCTTACATAGGGTATTGTCAACCTTTTTTCTATTGCAATAGTTGGGGTAGGCAACCCGAGGGTGCGTGGCGGGTTCCTCAGGCCTATATTTCCGAAAGTTTAGACATTACACAACATTTCGCCAGGTATGGTTTTATGTTCTACTTGATAGAGGACGACCATTTTGTCGTTTACTAGGCGTAGTTCCAGACACCGCGCTAAGAATTTTTTGACACCCAATAAGACTCTGTCCGATGCGGGAATCGAACCTGAGACATTAAACATGGCAATCGCATTCACTACCGCTCCGCCACTGAAGCGAGTAGATAAGTAAGTAGTGCTTATTAAACTAAATATAACTCCTTGCAAGATGTAACGTACCACTCTATGTGTTAACAGTCACATCACATGCAATTTATTGCTAGCGAATAAATAGTCTCACGTCTATATCATTGAAGGAGTATATAGAGTTGCTCTACACTAACATTTCGCTATGATTAGGCTAGTTGTCAGTAATACACAAGTCGCCATACATGAGTAGGTATTACTCATGTAAAAAAAGTCTGGGAACCTCTGCTTTATATTAATAAAGCAGAGGTTCCCAGACTTTTATTTTCATAGACCACTTTCAAAATTTAGCTGGTTTTGGTGGACCCCCTGCAGCTACATTTCTACCATATTCCTTGGCATTCGTATTAATATTGGTGAAGAATCAATTTTTTTATTAATTCTCTACCGAAATATTCGAAAGCAAATAAATTTTCGTGGACCTCCGCTTACGAATTGTGAACCCCAATTTTTTGTCACGCCAACGTAGATCCCCGTCGAGTCTCCCGTGGACCCCTGGAGGACTACCTGGACCACTTTGGAAACTAAGGATCTAAAGGGCAAGCCTATTGCTCTCTATCGGGTGCAGTTCCAGAATCCGAGCTGCTACTAAAAAAAAACTTAAAATAATAATAATAATGTTTATTTCATCTCCACAAATGACATCATGTTATACAGTATATAGTTGACACGAACAATTGCCGGTAATCCATAATAATGTAAGCCAATAACAGTTTTACACGACAGTCGCATTCACTACCGTTGCACCGCCGCGCCGAGGCAGTAAGTACTACGTGAGTAACTAGTGCTTATTAAACAAAATATAACTTAGGAAGTTGATGTGTAACCATTCTTTGTATTAGTTGTCGGCCTCGATGGCGTAGTGATCAGTGTAACCGACTGCCACGCCTGAGGTCGCGGGTTCGATTCCCGTACAAGTCAAACATTTGTGTGCATGAACATGGATGTTTGTCTTGGTCTGGATGTTTCTATGTATAATATGTATGTATTTACAAAAAAAAAAGTATATATGTATGTTTATCCATTGTCTAGTACCCATATTACAAGCTCTGCTTAGTTTGGGCTAGATGGTGTTATGTGTATGTGATAGAATATTATTATTACTATTATATATTATACTTAACTACCTATATATGTTTGCAGTACATGTATAAATGTTAAATGTTTTTTGTAGACCCTTACTTTATTAACAATAGAATAACCATGTAATATTAGAAACAGCCTGAAACACAGGTCTCTGACCTAGTTCAGGTAATAAAATGTAAAAACAGACTATAAACAAGACTTTCTGGGTCCAATTTTTAAATTGTAAAATGTTTTCCTTTAGATTAAATATAGTTTTAATGTGAATTTAATAAAGTGTAATGTGTTTTGTAAAGACTTTTATTTATTTATTGAATAAAAATTTATTATTTATTATTATTTATTTATTTATATTATTAACAATTGCCATAGTCTCATGCTTATATTCTCAAAAGTATAGACCGAAGTGTATTACACCCACATTCTGCTAGATAGCTGGCTTTAGATTTCACGTAATAGGGGGTGAAACTACTGCATTGCACCTATCACAGTTCCAGTTTAAAATAATCTCAACAGAAAATCCCAACAACACTTTGTCCTACCCGGAAATCCAACCCGAAACAACCGCATTTACTACTGCTGTGCCATTGAGGTAAGTATATAAATAAGTAGTGCTTATTAAACTAAATATAACTCCGTACGATATGTAACGTCCCACCCTCTACACTAAAGGTGCTGATAGACTTGAACATTCACTTGTACCAGAACATCGAGCCTTCGTCGTTTTTAAATTGTCGAACTAAAAAACGAACAGAGCCAAGCATAGAGGCAAACATCGCTACGAACATTTTAGCGAACAATCATTCTAGCGAACGCTCTAGTTAATGCTCGTAAAAAATATTCTCATGAAGATAATACATTCTTGTCGAAGATGTCAAGTTCGAGGCAAATTTACTGTCCTTTTGCTAGAATGTTCCGTAGAAGGCGCGCTAGAATGCTTGCTAGAAGGCGCGCTAGAATGCTCGCTAGAAAGCGCGTTAGAATTCTCGCTAGAAGGCGCGATAGAATGCTCGCTAGAAGGCACTTTAGAATGCTCGCTAGAAGGCACTTTAGAATGCTCGCTAGAAGGCGCGTTAGAATGCTCGCTAGAAGGCGCGTTAGAATGCTCGCTAGAAGGCACTTTAGAATGCTCGCTAGAAGGCGCGTTAGAATGCTCGCTAGAAGGCGCGCTAGAATGCTTGCTAGAAGGTGCGTTAGAATGCTCGCTAGAAGGCACTTTAGAATGCTCGCTAGAAGGCGCGTTAGAATGCTCGCTAGAAGGCGCGTTAGAATGCTCGCTAGAAGGCGCGTTAGAATGCTCGCTAGAAGGCACTTTAGAATGCTCGCTAGAAGGCGCGTTAGAATGCTCGCTAGAAGGCGCGCTAGAATGCTTGCTAGAAGGCGCGTTAGAATGCTCGCTTGAAGGCGCGTTAGAATGCTCGCTAGAAGGCACTTTAGAATGCTCGCTAGAAGGCGCGTTAGAATGCTCGCTAGAAGGCGCGCTAGAATTCTTGCTAGAAGGCGCGTTAGAATGCTCGCTAGAAAGTGCGTTAGAATTCTCGCTAGAAGGCGCGTTAGAATGCTCGCTAGAAGGCACTTTAGAATGCTGTAAATAATTTATTTGTATATATTATGTTAATTATTTAATCATGTCATTGTTTATTGAAAAAATTTTTCTGTTTATTATTTTAATGTTGATGTTTTAATAAGACAACTTCCGCGCTATTAATAATATCTTTATCACGGCGGACTTTACAAACATTAAAACAACTGACAAAATGAGCACGCGGACTCAGAACAAGCATTTGTGGATCACACACATTTGTGGATCACACACATTTGTGGATCACACACATTTTTGTAGTGTGGGATCGAAACCGTATTACTTGTGCGGTAACAGTGGCGAGGTGACGACTTAAACCACAACATCGATGACTGACGATCTGTGTTCAGTCCCGTAAAGTACTTACGTTTACTACTTTTAATAATATCTATTATATTGTACTATTCTTGGGCACACTAATGTATGAAAAGCGTAAGGGGCACTCTGGGGCAGCGCATATAGACAAACTGCACACATCTTCCAAGCAGCGCGGTAGCTAAATAAAAAGGAATTGGACCTGCGATCTAGAGATCATACCCATGCATTGCTCTACCGACAGGAACCCATTCCTAACACAAGCAATTAGTTTGATTAGTTTAGCCAGAGAGGTTAAATATAAATTGATAGTAACCTTTAAATAAAATCATAAGATGACTCTCTAACATACAGGCTAATTTATGTTTCTTAACTGACAAATTGAGCGATAATTATTTTTGGTGCGCATAGTTTCGACAAGAGCGTTGTGCACGGTCTAACTTGATCGAACTCGAGACCTTTAATATGTCAATCCATTGATCTCCTACTGTACTATCGCTGCTTCTTTATATATAGCAAGACCAAAGCCTGTACCGGGCAGTCATTGACTTTTCCTGACAAAAGATTCTTCATAGCAGCACGAAGTCATTGGTTCATACAGCCAGTGAAATGTATATGGATATGATGTACTTCTGCTTAACTCTTTGGGATTATTAATAGAAGATAATCCTACATATTTAAATTCTAACAAAGGCTTTTGCCGTTCCACTTATCGACCCAATACCTCATACACAGCATAGTACAGCAATCGCATAACCTAATTTTATTACAGCGGCAATCCAAGACCAAGTAGTTGATTTATCTTTTAAATAATAATTTTTTTTTAAATACCGCAATCATTGGGCTATTAATTTCTTCCAAAAGTTTGAATAAGAGTATGAAAGTTAAGTTTTGGCATCAAACGAGTGCAGGTAGCAATCGTTTTTGTGCCAAAGCCTAATATAACGGCAGTTGTTGCCAAATAACAACAGGTGGCGTTACCTGTAGCTTCTTTGCGGTGATGTAGAGACAGGGGCGTGCCTGGCCAGCTCGATATAAGCTGTTAGCAGTAAAATTAAATAAAATGTATCCATCTTCAGCTTTATTTTTCAATTTCACTTATATTTTCTGGAAGAGCTTAGCACTTTGTATTGATGCTAGTACTACATTGTAAACAGATTTTGGAGTGGATAGTTTAGTAACACAAGCTCGGCTTTAGTCCTTATGTGGCGATGCCGGCACTGAGTAGAGATAACGTTATAATATAGAATAAATTCAAAATTTGTCATCAATCAAACAGCAAATCAAAACAGCAGCAAAAGACGCTGTTTTTATTTGGGCTACTTAGCCTGGCAGCATAAGTATCTTTTTTGCAGGGTTAACATCGTACAAGTAATTCGGCAACTAACAGAAGCCTTACTTAGTAGTACATTAAACGATTCTTAAATTTATCTAGTTAATTCTTTATTTTGTCCTCCATAATCCAACGTATAATGAGTTAAAAGCAATATTTGTGCGTATATTTTTAAATTTCTCCAACTTCTATTGGACTATAGACTATGCACACTCCTCGACATACAGAATCGTTTAACTTTTTAAAAACGTAATCTATTTTAAGTATTTACTAGAACAACAATCACTGGATAAGGTTCCGAGTCAAAAGACGGCAGCAGTAGAAAAATTCTTTAATCCTATGTACGATGTGTCGGAGGTATTCTTAAATCATGGACATGGAGTGCTGGAAGGTGGTGTCCTAGAACTATTATTAATTTAATATACCTACTTATTCAATTCTTCTAATACTATAAATGTGAAAACATGGAAAAATATCTGAATGCGCTTAAAAGAATTCAATTATGCGTAAACCGTTTCAAGAATTTTATTGAAGCTTAACACTAATACAACAAGTACTGGATTGACAAATAGGATACTTTTCATTATTATACACGTACCCGTGGAATACAAGCGGTGCAATTATTTATGTGGTTTGTATTAGGTTAATTAATGTTTGTAAAGTCTAGTGCGAAACAAGGAGTAGGATATTAAAAAAATAACATTTTTATCGACGTATAAAATACGTATAGAATCAGTTCCGACATTTTAATAACGTATTGTTAATTAGGACAGTGAATCGTATAATGAACAAAATAATAATTATTTAATTTTATATCACGGATATAGATACGATATAGGTGATATATATGGGCGCTATGGCGCTCTTTGGCGGAGGGCTATGTCCAGCAGTGGACTATTATAGCCTGATGATGATGATGATGATATAGGTAAACTGTAGTTCCTACTCACAATTAATTTTGATATATTTCATTGTATTCTTAATATATTTTTAATATTGATATTATGCGTAAATTATTTTGGTAATAGCTCGGAGTCTGTCAGTAAGTTAGCGATGTTACATCCCCGTGTCTCGAAAGCACGTAAAACCGTTGATCCTCTACCTGATCTCTCTACGGACCTGACGTATTGTCGTCCATTCAGACTATAAAACTGAGGGAATAGAGAGTGCACTTGTGTTTGTGCACACACTTGTGCACTATGATATCTCCTGCGCAGTAGTCTCTCTAGAGATTGGCCGCCGTGAAATTCGGTCTTAATTAAGGACATTTTATGTAAATAAATACATTTCATAATCAGTTACTAAGACTGAACAACGATGTATATCAAATTCCTGTCAAGTAATATTATTGGCTAATACAGTTTTACGCGAAAGTAATAGTAAAATTAAAAGTAGATGTTTGTTACTCGATCACGCATAAACAGTTCAACCGATTTGGATGAAACTTGACACCCAGGCAGATAGACCATGAATGAGCACAAAGGATACTTTTATCCGCACAAGCAAGCGAAACTATTTCCATACTAATATTATAAATGTGTATAATGGTTTGCCCTATCTTCACACAGTAACAGATAAATGTGAAGTTTTGTATTGAGTTAAGAATAACATAGGCTTTTTACATGAATCATATTATTGTGCTTGAAAGATTCATGTGTAGTAAAAACTATGATAGCTGAATCGGAAGATCATTGGTGCGTACCATCTGCTGATACATACTTCTGTCTGATTAGAGTATATGCATATTCGGCCAACCTTAATAATATATCTTTAGATAGCTACACCATTTACACTAGAGATTGAAATTTGACAGAAGTTCCGTAGTAATTATGTCAAATGCGTTACAAATCTCTGGCTGAATAGTTGAAATAGATTTTGGCCTGAAATGGTTACTTCTCGCTCGATCATTGAAACTGTTCTGAGGATGCCTCGCGCAGAGGCGAAACACGCGTCGACGCATATTTTGTGTTTAAACAGGAATGCTGCAAATTGGAGCTTTCTCGAATCCTGCGATGTAGCTATCCACCATCGAATAGATCGGCTTTAATAACATTTTTCTTGCAATAATGTTTACAATCTAAGGGTGCGTAGTGGATCCTCGTTACAATTATTTTCAATATCGTGAACATATCTAGTAAAATACTTCGTAATTTACTCGATGCATGCAGTCTGTCAACTTGCAATAGACACCTTTCTTGCAACACCACCTCTATGTGGGCTATGATCTAATCCTTCTCATTCTGAGAAGAGGCCCGAGCTCAGTAGGCATTTTATAGACAGAGCAGACATTAGACATACTTTAGGCTTAAAAACCCTATCCTATCTATTAGGCACATCTTACAAAATATCTGGCTCCATACTAGCACATAGAGAAGATACAGGCATCATACTGTATTAAGAATTTGGTTTAAATTCGTAGTATGTGACTATATTTGGCACTATGCTCAATTTTAGTTAGTATAGTTGTCGAAATGTGACTGACTCTATAGGGCCTGAGGGTGCCCGATTCCCCGCAATAGCATTATCGGTACGACTGAGCCCCCAATATTTTATCCTATACCCCTAGCTTATTGACACGATTGTATAAATAGTGACAAAAGAAAATACTCGTCAGTTATCTGTACTATTCCATGGAAAGTTATGGTTACCAAATTACATGTTTTTAAGACGACCTCGCTCTGTTACTTATTAGGTAATACAGATCGCCAGCGTGGTAAACTATGGCCTAAACCTTCTCAGTGTGAGAAGGGCCTCTTCTCACTCTAAGAAGAGGCCCGTGGCCAGCAGTGTTACAGTTTAATAAAGGACTGATATTATAGCATAGTGGACTATGGCCTAACCCTTCTTACTGTGAGAAGGGCCTCTTTTCACACTGAGAAGAGGCCCGTGCCCAGCAGTGCAGGGCTGATATTATAATACAGTTCTCATTAACAAAGATTTTAGCTCTAACAATATTATTTTTTATGCAGACGTCTCTAGGCATGTCTATGCCACTACAATTATATTACCTACTAGATAATATAGTTCCGATTAACAAAGATTTTAGCTCTACCAATATTATTATGTAGGTGTCCCTTGGTATACTGTCGTCAAAAGGCAAAAGACGAAACAAATTTATTATGCCAGTTATTTTAAACTAAATAAAAAATACTGGCAGGTACATGTTTTTTCTTTATGACTGTAGTATATCTCTGCCAATCTCCTTATGGAGTAGCGTGATGTTGGTGTATAGTGTAAACTGGAGTGTGTGTGTGAGCGAGTGGCGTCTAGGTGTCGGGCAGCGCCGCGCGGATGCTGCGCCTCTTAATATTGTAAACAAGAGCTTTTTCGATTGGTGGGCGGCAACGCGCACGCGCCTCCTGACGTGTACTTGTAGCGACGTACTGGTTTATATTTTCTGTACCTACGTGTTTTATTTTGTTGTGGCAATGTAGATGCTTTTTTGTTTGTTTTAAGTAATATTAGTGAGGTTTAGGTATGAATGCTGCAAAAATATTGACTACTGATATTATTTGAGGTTTGGCCTTAAGCTTATAATGAAAATAAGAATAACTTGGTGATGCAGCGGTAGTAAATGAGGTCTCGGATTCGATTGGCAAAAGTATTATTGGATTTGTCAATAAAAATGCAAACATGCTTAAAGCTCTACAGAATAGGAAAAAAGCCTAATGTATTATTATGGAGGCACATATTGCTCTCTACCAAGTCCAATCGCCTATTAAGAATTACTCCACAGTGAAGCCGTGTGACTCTTTGCTTGCATCATGGACTTTACATTATAATATATAGTTGCTCATGTCTCTAGACTGTGACGACCATCGACGAAGTAGTTACTAAATATGTAAAATTTGTTATTTTAGCAGCTGTGTTAGTCTGTCTGACATACAAGATTATTTTCTTATTTGTACTTGTTTCAAAATGCATAATCCAATCTGATCAGGTTAGTAACGCTCAACATTTGGTAAATAAAGGATTCAGAATTTGATAAACATACAAAGTCTCACGTCTGTTTCCCGGATCTATATACTGAACAAGAATGTAGCGACTGTAAGACCAAAGATCTTGGTATACCGCATATGCTTTATTTACCTTCATTGTATCCTTAACGCACACTTCACGTTAAGGGCACTACCTGACCTTTCTTCGAAATGTCTCCGGTGTGATCGAAGAACGTTATGAAAAATGCCAAATTTGCACAATTAGTAAGACTTGATTTTATTTAGCTTAGTACATTCCCATAAATGCAGCTAACAATATTCGTCTAACATTTTGATAGAAAGCTACGCCAGTCAAAAGACTTTTGATGCACGTAAAAGTGTGCATCAAAGTTTATACTGAGTCAAGCTTTACCATAGAATACACCTTAGCTCTACCATAAAATATTAACTACTCATACAATTAACCTCATTTTGTTATTTAGCGCAATGTGCTAATTTTATTCTTGCTTTGGTTCTTAGATATAATTCTTCGATTAGGTCTAGGCAATCAACATAAAGACCCTGATATTCAACAATGCAGGTTGCCGATCCTGCATCTTGAATCTCTATCATTATGAATGTAGGATAAGATAAGGTTGATTTTAATAGTTCCCACTCATGTTCCATATAAAAAACATTGCAATTTTTACCCCATGAACAAGAATGTTCAAAGTAGGTACAGTCTCGTTGCGAGTACTCAGGTGCGAACGCTTTCAGGAGTTACGAGTGTAAATCGATGTAAAGGCGGGCCGGGTCTGCGTGCCGCCGGCGCGAGGTCCGTGCGGCGGGTCGCGCGCGCGGAGGCGTGCGGGCGGCTGCGCGCGGCGCGCGCGGAGCGAGGGCGCGGGCGCGGGGCCGGCACGGGGCGCGGGGGCGGGGCGAGGCGCGTGCGCGGGCCGGCCGGGGCGCGGGCGGCAGACGCGCCGCGATGGTGGGCCGCGACAGCCGCTCGAGGAGCGCGGCGCGCCCTAAGGCGCCGCGGCATGAGTAGCGCGCCGCTCCGGCCCGGCCCGCGCGCCCGCCATGGCGCAGGCCGCGCCCGCGCCCCATCGCACCCACTCCTTCGTGAAGAAGACCTTCCACAAGCCCACGTACTGCCACCACTGCTCGGACCTCCTGTGGGGCCTCATCGGGCAGGGCTACGGCTGCGAAGGTACGCGTCGCGCATGCGCCCCGCGCGCGTCGATACCGGGTGAGCGCGCGTCCGCCGCCGCCGGCACGACCAGCGCGTTATGCAACCCGGAGCCCGCGGCCGGCGCCGGGCGTGTCCGCGCCCGGCCCGGCCGCCCGGCTGCCCGCCCCGATCGATACGCCCCGGCGCCCGGCCCTCGGCTGCGGCCGCTCCTCGCCCGTGCACGTGCCCGGCTCGCGTGCCCGCACCTATCGCCTTGCACTTGAAATTTCAAGGACGCCGCGGCCGGCGCCGGCGACTCCTCGGAGCGCCGCGCGCCGGCTCGGCACGACCAGCACGACGACTCGGGGCGCCAGGGTGGGTCTAGATCAGCTGAGAGTCCAGGGTGTCGAAACGAGTGACAATTCGGGAGCATATCGATCGATATGTTTTGTAAGAGGTTTTTTGTAAGCGGCGCGGGGCGGGGCACGGCTGCATCCCCGCTCGTGTACCCCTAGCTTTAAGCTCCATGTTGTGACCGTGCTGCTCTCGGACGTGGTAAGTGACCATTCATCGCGGGCGCGACTGCACCCTGACTCTAACCTACTTTGTTCATTACATCCGAGATGAGAGGACATCTTGGTTTTGCGCATTTTGTTTTGATCCTTTGATGTTACATAGTATACTACGTAGGGGAATGAAATATCAATAATTGAGTTTGAGACTTGCTTAATCACATTAGCTGACACAACTTTAACGTTGCTTAACAATACTGTAACAGTATGTACTTTCCATGGACTCGATCGAACAAGAACTAAAACGTGAAAGATGTAATCTCAGTCTCTTAAAGAAATTAGTGTAAGCTTATATATTTCTTTTAGAAATTAGTCTAATTTATTCCACATCCTAGTTTCCAACAGTATAAGGTACGTGACCATATCCAATCTATTATTAACGTTATGTATTACATCACGTATTATTAATATTAGGTACTTTTTCCTTTTACTATCGCGGTCCACGTTAATAATTAGGGTAAAACGGTTGAATATTTCGTCCAAACCTATGTTAAACGATTTAGTTCATTTCCAAACTAACAATAGTTATAAATACGTTTTCTAAACGAGAATATAAGATAAAATGTTGATTGAGAAGAGTTTTGCATGTAACGCTGTGTTACTCGTGCTTCGTGGCGTATTTGACTTATTGATCTATGTCTGGTCCCTCGAGAATTACGCTGAGAGAACAGGACAACCACAGCTAGATATAATTTATACATTTTTACTTTAAATGGAGTACTTGCTTGCTATCTTCTTGTAATTTACAACCATTTTATGTTTTGCCAAAGGCATTATAAGCATCACGTGTGCCTTTTTCCTTAGAAATATTAACTCTATGAGTGTTCGATTTTTAAATATTTAATCGGCTAGCGATGTAGCTAGCGTTATTAGTTAATCGATTATTGTAATTGTTAGAAGAAGCAAATATATTCATATTACTAGCTGTTACCTGCGACTCCGTCCGCGTAGATTTTAACTAAGAAGTATTTGTCTCCGCGGACCCCTATTTTTTTTCTAAAATCAATGTAGCCTATGTTACTCCTTATAACATCAGCTATCTGCCAGTAAAAGTCCCGTCAAATTCGGTTCAGCCGTTTCGGAGATTACCCGGAACAAACAGACAGACAGACAGGCAGCAAAAATTTTAAAAATAGATGTTTTCGTTTAGGTACCTTATATACTTTCATATGCATTAGATAAAAAGCTGTTATTTTGACATTACAAACAGACACTTTAATTTTATTTATTTGTATAGATATAGATTTATTTTACAACATATGTATAATGAATGCGTTACTTTAAGTTAAGAAATTGCAAAGAGTATGAGGACACCATTTTGTTACATTTTTATTACAACTAATATGCGTATCACAGTTCCAAAATTTAGCTAGAGATAATGGTGTATTTCTCGCAAAGCTCTACAATAGATAATTAAGACAAATGCTGAGCCGAGCCGGCGAGCAGCCGGAAGTGTTAGAGGTTGAATAATTAATATGGTACCGACTCGCGGACAAATATCTGGGGTTTGAACGGGCTAGTCTATGCGCACGATGAAAAGAAGTCTTTATATCACCTTACTATTAGACTACTTTGAATACGGATTTGACTTTAAGTATTAGTTTAAATAGTCACTTCGTGCAATTGAATCCTTGATCCAAGATAGCAGCTTTGACTTTACGTGTTCTTTGTGTTAATAATTTCGTATTTAGGTGCTATTTTTGTATTATTATGATGTTTATAAGGTTTTAATTAACATTGCGAATACACGCATCTAGCAGAAACTTAATTAAACTTATGTCAGAAATTGTATGGAAACAGCCCAAAATGTTTGATATAGGCTCACACTTATCCTTAGAGTCGTGGTAACAAAACCGTCTGGCTAATTTTTGAGTCAGTATATTGAGTTTCATTTATAAAGTAAATCACAAAATAGCTTTTGTTTTAACATTGAAGGTCTGTATACTTTTATCTAGATAAACATAAGATTTCTGGCTCGGACAAATTGAGATTGGGTTTGTCTGTTAAGAAAATTTTAGTACCAGCAAGCCAATGGTCTCCTATTAAGTTATATTTAAAACATAATTAACAAAATGTAGGATTATTACATTTATAACTACCCTATACTATACATGTGTGAGTCTATGTATGTTTCAAAATTTAAACATGGCAACCTTTTATTTAACTGTTTTCTATTTATTGAACGTACCTATAACCGACTATGACCCAAAATATACATTTCCTTTTACTATCGCGTAGTGCGGCATACGTTAAGGAAAAACAGTGTTGTTTATTCCTAATACCAATGTTAACAATTCTAGATAAGTTATTTTGAAAGCTAATTAAACCAATGTACCTAAATAAATAACACTGAATCAAAGTTTAAAAACATAAGTAATGATCATAAATGAGGATATTTGAACGACGACAAGTCCTTGTACCTTTCTTGTTTTAAGACAACACAAACTAACGAACTTAGCGTAAAATATATATGAACACTTTATATTTAAATATAATATCTACCAATAGGGGATCGAAACTGTGTATCCTAAACACAGGCTATCCTGTAGTCTATCTAGAGGAATAGTACTCCTCCCACGAAGTTGTAGATCCAAATTATACTATTGATATAACCTACTAAGTATTGTAAACCGTACAATCATTTTTGTGTAAATAAAGTTATTATTATTGTTTTAAGCTGTTACTCTTCTTACTATCTCTGAACGCTAAAAGTATACTTCTGTTATTGTTACCAGGAGTAAATGTCTCTCCCAAAAATAAAAAGAGGTACTTGTTGTCAAAGTCACAGATAATCACAACTAGAGCATTGACTATACAGATGACGTAGTGGTTTAAGTCATCGCCTCGCATCGGGACAAAAAATTGTGTTATCCACAAATAAGTTGTTTCGAGTTTGCGTGTACTTTGTGTCCGTTGTTTGAATTTCTTAAAAAGTCTCCTGTGACACAGGTCTTAATACTAGCGGGAGAGTCGTGTTTTAAAAAGAAAAAAGAAAATTCAAAATTCATTGTGCTGCAGTCAGAGTCCATCTGCTAACATTTATCTTTAAAGGTTGAAAAAGCATCTCCTAACGACGAAGATTGTGGAGTTAGAGAGGAGGTCCTTTATAATTATAATGGGAGAGTGTATTAAACAGATTTAACAGTCTCTCTCATTTTGGTACTGTGAGGAAAGAGGATATTGATCTTACTCTCTCTCTCTCGTCTGTAGTATCTTTTATAGCTTGATCGATAATTGGCTTAACTAGGACGCAACTGTTAATAATATGTAATATATGTTTTTCTCGTATTGAGTTCTACAGTCGTTCGGCGACAAAGCCCACAAAAGAACAAAATAAAACTGTTAGTAAACTCGAGTTCGAACCCAAGGCGCGCATCTCTGACTTTTCGAAGTTATATGCGTATTAAATAGTTAATTATCGTTTGCTTTAACGGTGAAGGAAAACATTGTGAGGATAGCTGCATGCCTGAGAGTTCTCCATAATTTTCTCGAAGATATGTGAAGTCTGCCAACCCGCACTAGGCCAGCGTGGTAGACTATGTCCCAACCCTTCTTACACTGAGAAGAGGTCCCGTGCCCAGCAATGGGACAGTTTAATACAGGGCTGATATTATTATTTATATTTACCGTTGTGTAGCCCGTGTCAGTAAAGCAATTATCCCTCTTTATACTCCGCTTTCTTCCTGACCTCTTGATACGATACCACATTCGTCTTCTCCTAGATTTTTTGAATTAACTTCTTCTTAGTACCCGTTCCTTCTTCCAGTAAATATGTGCCTTAAGCTTGTTAAACTTGTTGTAATTAAAATGGCGTCGAAACCAGATGTGGTTACTTACATATCCTTTAAATCAAACCAAATTTCCAACCAATGTAAAAAGGAAGTTTGTTTCTTTTTTCAGTTCAAAAACTGAACATTTCTTAAATCTTTAAGAAATGTTCAGTTTTATTACAGTACAAGATTGTTCCTTTTGTTACAGTAATGACGCGTTCAAATTGAATTATTGTATCGATCTTGTGAATGTGTTTTGCTGTAAAGATTTTAATCAATTCTAGGCCTTTATTTTACATTAGGTATACAAATACTATGAATAATAGCATAGTACATACCTTAAGTAATTTACTTAAGGTGTGTACTTACTTTTGATATCCGTTTTAATGTCTTTTCCTGGTAGATCATGTATGTTTACCCTGTATATCAAGAAGGATCTATCGACATTTTGAGATAATACAGTCAAGATACTGCTACAAGTTGCCTGTGTATTCATTGTATTATGATTCCCATATGATGTCTGTAATTCTCTTCATATGCTGCAGTGCTTCTCTATCTAAACAGTCACTGAAAAATGTTAATACCTGACGAACAAAGATATTATTAGAACATTTATAATAAAGACCTAGGCTACTAAAAACTACGTCTAAAGTAATACTCTACTTAAATAAAATATATTTTCATGTTCAACAGCTAAAATTTTATAAACGATATCCTTATCACAATTAATTGAAAGGAATAAGAGAGATATATGTGATACCGGGCGAAACGTAGAAACCACTCTTTCGACGGTTTCCTGCACGAGAGAGGTACATTCCCTTGCTAGCCGGCTAATTCGTGCCATATCCGATACCAAATAAAAGGCAGGGCAACATTTTCAGGATTTCAACAGGATTGGCGCCCTAATCAAGTAATTTTGCCCAAAGTCCAATAATTTCTAACATCAGCTTCTGTTCTTGTAACCATCTCCTTAAATAATGTTAACTAATAAAACTAAATGCGTATCATTCGTAACTTATGACTTCTCTTCTGCTTTCTTTCTTTTACGAGAAGTTATGTGAACGTTGTCTTGTATCGTATCATAACTTATAAGATATTTTTTTTGTTTTGGTTTAACTAAATTACTTTAATTTAAATAGAGTAGTGTTTTTCCAAGTCACTTTCATTAAAACCTACACATATTTGTCATTTCAAAGAATTAAATGGGTATCTATCGCTCGGTAAAATATCGGTAAAGAAAAACCTGCTTATTAAAAGGTGCATCATACATCTTTCAAAGATGCGTAAGGTCCGGTTATGACCACCGTTGTGGACTACAGCCTAGCCTTTGGTTCTAAATGAAGGTCTACGCTAGCAGTGATTGTTACTATAACATTTTCATATAATACATGTATCCAACATATGAGTGAAGTCATTGATATCATTCAAGAGATTTCGTGACACCCTAATGCACCAAGTTTGACATTTCCGTTTTTCTATGATAGGTAAAAAGTTTTAAGGATAATCCATATTCCTAAAAAAAAGAAGAAGCTAAAACTCATTTAATATATGAAATATTAATATTTCCTAGACCTTTTTAGTAGCCAGGACGTAGCTATGTAACTATCAAATGAGTTGCTACGTAGACCTCTCTACGCAATCGTAGCAAGGTCCCCGTAGCAACAGTATACGTTGTAGCTCGTAGAAGTTGTTCGTAGCGATTAAGTTGTAGTTAATACAGAATGTTAATATATTAGCATTGTTCCTTTTGTTCTTCTATAGTTCCTTTATGAAATAAACATAAATATTAATACAGTGGTTCACAATTAAACATTATGGACGACAAACGTTGTCGTCCATAATGTTTATGAGCTTGCCTAAGTTATTGAGCTTGCCTAAGTTACTGAAGTTGCATTTATGTTCATTCCTAGGCTTAGTCAAAGCAAGCAAGAAACTTACAGCTAAAGAGGATAGCAGACTAAAGGAATCCAATAACTATGATCTTAGTATATCTTTCTTGCTTCACTCTTATAACATTCTTCTTGCAGAGTTATATTATATTTAGGATAGTTATAACCTGGTCTTTTCTCCAAAATTTCTCTGATCTAGTCAGATTACGTTTGCTAAGCATTGCTTTCTTTGGTGTATGAAAATATCACTATTTCTCTTCTCGTGCACTTTCTTGACTCTTGACGATGTCAGAATCATCAAGCAGAAATTGATGGATAAAAAATGACAAAAAAGAATTATACAGAAATAATTATATATTATACAACGTGATATTACAAAAATTACGTATCTATGGACTTTTAAAAACGTAGCAATCTAAAAACTATATAATGTGAAATTTTAAGTAGCTTTCGATGCAACCAAAACAAAAACCTAATAAGGGCGTAAAAAGTAATATCCATCGTTTATTAATCAGCGCAGTAGTTGGCAAGATAACCAACATACATACATTATATCCCCTTTAATTTACTTCCTAGTCCAGTAAAATGGCTTTTATATCAATATGAAAACACGAGAACGTATAAACAAAAGCGCGGGAAAAGCAAAGTGACAGATGCATAAACTGTCAGTGCAACATGCAAGTTAACTTGAACAAAAACCATAGAGCGGCACTAGAGAACAATAGCATTATGGTGACGCGCACTATCTCGACAGTCGGCAGGCGACACACGAGCGACAATACGCGACAATAGGCCGCGACAAGACAATGAACGTCCGTAGCTCTATCATGCCCGCGCAATTGTTACGACAGAGATAAGGGATGCGACGTGTGGAAATGGACAACTTATTGTCGCAGCGCGCGGATACGGCCTTAATATCTTTTGAATGAAGAATATTGTGTGACGTCAGAGTAGGAGTGGACACTTGTATTGTATTATAGCGATGGCTTATCAGACTATGTAATACGTAATTCTAGATTTTGAATATGAATTGACTTCCGGGAATTTAAGGCACGAGTTTTTTGGCTATACAAACTAACTAGGTAGTTATTATTTATAAGTTAATTGCGTCTCGAACTCGGACTGCTGGATACTGAAAAAAGATTAAAATTGAGTGATCCATAGATCATTTTTCGTAAATCTTAAGATTTCTGTGACATACAAGCTACCTAATAAAAGCATGTTTTATCTTCATGGTGTCAGGAATAATAACCTTTCAAGTATATACAGGCGTAAATCCAGGATACGTTTCTATAGCACATAGCAGCTGCACTCGGTTCATTTAAAAATTGCTTTCTTAGGGCCAACTAACAATAGTTAACAGTTCCATATAAGAAAAGCTACAACATACTGACTGCAGTAAATTATGAATACTGGCACAAATAGAAAAAAAAATTTTTTCAACTGGTAAAAAAGATCTTTTCAACTGGCGAAGCCTAACTGATCCTATTTAAGCGACTGGTGTTGCAGGCATTCATAGGCTACAGTTCCCGTTTGATATGCAGCACTTTAGTACAAAAGAACGGCTGAATACAATGCGCGATCAGCCGCATAGATACATAGATACGTGCGTAAAGCAATTGCGGAACAAGAAGATCGATGTCAATATGTATTCAGCTAACTTGATCAGAATTGGTGTCAATCAGGAATTGTGAGCGACTTAATTTTGATTAAAAAAGAATATTCATATTTCTGCCAGCGGCAGATAGCCTAGTGTGGCAGAACGAGCCTAGCCAATACTTTTCCATACAAAGGGGGGATCCTCCAATAAAACTAGGTTGTCGTGGCTGGCAGGCCACAGTTCGATGATTAAATACTAGACGTTGAATAAATAGTAACACGTACTATGAACTTTGCTGGCGCGATTTAGATTGCAAAATAAGTTGTATGAAATAGTATGTAATTGAGTAAAGCGCCATCTCTCGACTTTCATTGTAAGTCCTTCGTGTGAAGTCCGCCACACTAGTACCTAATAATCCATAACGTTTTACTCCCTACAGTAGATCGTAGCCATACAACTGTGTGTTGCGTCTTCATGCTCGTTAAGGAGGCTTTGATTTGTCAGTCGAGTACTAGTAATCATTTTGCATTTCACTGGCAGTATAGTGATATAGAGTGATATACCTGTTGTAGTCCTCGAGGACCTGGGCGCTGTATCGCAAGCAAAGGACTAGTGTCTTTCATCCTTGCATTAGCAGCTCAATGACTCTTTTTTTAAATTGTATTCAAGCGTCCATGGATTACGGTAATTGTTACAATATATACGTTTGACGCCTCAGCAATATAGAAATAAGTACACATTTATGATCAATTTCGTTAAATCCATAGCATCAATTACATATCCCCGAACGGGACATTTATTAAAAATACAAGACTATTAGAGCCCACGATTCCATTTCACACTTTTACCAAGAAGGTAGTATTTATCTTCAATTATTAATTGTGACAGCACAAGATCTTACAAGAAACTAAACCTTATGGTAAAGGAACTAAGTTCAATATTCTTTAAACGGCAATGTAGGGTGTTAGGTGTGAAGAACCGCCGTAGTGGAGTATTTACCTTTGCTTCGATAATGACTGTCGTGGGCAGTGTGACATTTCTATTTTCGCCTTATACATACTAATATTTATGGCGTCGGGACGTGACGATTATGGCGTCGGGACGTGACGACCCCACCGCCCACTGGTGGATCATCTCCTCCAGTGCAGCTAGTCAACCGTTAGATGGCGGTCAAACCATCCTTAAAAATAGGCGGAAGGAAATACAAAGTTGCTAGGTGGGCAGCAGCGCCTAGTGTCGAAGACTTCCGCCACTGCGATCGCCAATCCGCCTGCCAAGCGTGGCGATTATGGCAAAACCCCCCAGATGAGCCACACTTACAAAAAACGGCCCCTAGTCCCCGGCGGCCCCGCTAGTCCTGGCTCAGGTAGCGGCTATGGTAACGGCGGGGCAGGGGGTGCTAAGAATCTCCGGCAGAGATCGTGCTACCACCAACGACGACAATTGGCCCTGGCAACATTTAACACGCGCACACTGCGGACCGACGAGAAGATTTTTGAGCTGGAAGAAGAATTGAGCAAGTTACGATGGGATATTATAGGCTTATCAGAAGTCCGAAGACAGGGGGAGGACTCGATAATTCTCAAATCCGGTAACTTGCTCTTCTACCGGGAAGGCGACCAACAGTCCCAAGGTGGTGTCGGGTTCATCGTCCACAAATCTCTCGTGAACAACGTGGTAAATATCGCGAGTGTGTCGAGCAGGGTAGCGTACCTTATACTCAGAGTATCTAAACGGTATTCGTTGAAGGTCATACAGGTTTACGCCCCGACCTCGGCGCATCCCGATGAAGAGGTAGAAGCTATGTACGAGGACATATCTCGGGCTATACATAGCACCAAAACCTATTACACCGTTGTCATGGGAGATTTCAACGCGAAACTGGGCAAATAAGGCATTGATGAGCAGAGAGTGGGGCAATTTGGATATGGACATCGTAACTCACGGGGCCACCTGCTGGCTAGCTTCATGGAGAAGGAAGGACTCTACATGATGAACTCCTTCTTCAAAAAGCGAGAATGCCGCAAGTGGACCTGTATTAGTCCTGACGGTGCGACCAGAAACGAGATAGACTTCATCATGTCGACGAAGAGGCAAATATTCAATGACGTAACCGTAATCAATTCGGTGAAAGCTGGAAGCGATCACCGGATGGTTAGGGGCACATTGAATATTAATACACGCCTATAACGGTCTAAATTGATGAAGTCCACGCTCCGACCATCACCAGTTCATATCCAAAACCCCAAGAGCTTTCAGCTCGAACTCCAAAACTGCTTTGAATGCCTGGACGAGTGCGTAGATGTGGACGACTACAACAACAGGTTCGTGGATGCTGTCCATAGAGTGGAATCTAAATTCTTTAAGCCCCAAAAGCCCAAAGGATCAAATAAGATCACAGGTCCAACTCGGGAGCTTTTAGAGGAAAGGCGTAGGATGCTTCTGCAATCCTCCGAGGATATGCCAGAATACCGGCGCCTCAATAGACAGATCTCGAAATTTTTGACTCGCGATCTTCGCCAATACAACACAAATTGTGTCCGTGAGGCGATTGAGCCGAACAAAGGCTCCAAAGTGTTCGCGAAAGATCTGTCTATTGGGAAAAACCAGCTGTCAAAGCTGAAGACGGAGGATGGTAGAACAGTATCATCCAAACCTGAACTCATGAAGGAGATCGAGATCTTCTATGGACAGTTATACACGACTACAAGATCGCCTGTTACCACTCCAGCAACAGATCCTAAAGCTGGTTTGACCCGACACTACACCGAAGATATCCCGGACGTCAGCCTGCATGAGATTAGCATGGCCCTTAAACAGCTCAAGATCAACAAGACGCCGGGTGATGACGGAATTACGACTGAGCTTCTGAAAGCAGACGGTGAAACCGCTATGGCAGTTCTACGGAGGCTTTTTAATTCCGTCATACTCGAGGGTAAAACGCCACAGGCATGGCACAGAGGTGTGGTGGTGCTTTTCTTTAAGAAGGGCGATAAAACCCTGTTAAAGAACTATAGACCCATCTCACTTCTGAGCCACGTCTACAAGCTGTTTTCAAGGCTCATCACAAATCGTCTCGAGAGTAGGTTAGACGACTTCCAGCCTCCCGAACAAGCCGGTTTCCGTAAAGGCTACAGTACCATAGACCACATACATACGCTGCGGCAGGTTATACAAAAAACTGAAGAATATAACCAGCCCTTGTGCGTGGCGTTTGTGGACTATGAGAAAGCCTTTGATTCGATTGAAACCTGGGCAGTGCTGCAGTCTATCCAACGGTGCCAAATTGACTACCGGTATGTCGAAGTGCTGAAGTGTTTGTATGAAAACGCCACCATGCTAGTCCGTCTCCAAGACCAGAGCTCGAAACCAATAAAACTACAGCGAGGGGTGAGACAAGGGGATGTTATATCTCCGAAACTGTTCACTGCCGCGTTGCAAGATGTTTTCAAGCTTTTCGATTGGAAAGGACTCGGCATCAACATCAACGGCGAGTACATCACTCACCTTCGATTTGCCGACGATATCGTGGTCATGGCTGAGACCATGGAAGACCTCGGCATAATGCTCGATGGCCTCTGTAGAGTTTCCCGACAAGTAGGTCTTAAAATGAACAAGGACAAGACGAAAATCATGTCCAACGTCCATGTTACACCTGCTCCTATTAAGGTTGGGAACTCTACTCTCGAAGTTGTCGACAAGTATGTATACCTGGGACAAACGATCCAGTTAGGTAGGTCCAACTTTGAGAAGGAGGTCAATCGTCGAATCCAACTCGGCTGGGCAGCGTTCGGGAAGCTACGACATATCTTCTCGTCCAATATACCGCAGTGTCTCAAGACGAAAGTCTTTGACCAGTGTGTGTTGCCAGTGATGACTTACGGCTCAGAGACGTGGTCGCTCACTATGGGGCTTATCAGAAGGCTCAAGGTCACGCAAAGGGCGATGGTGAGAGCTATGCTCGGGGTTTTCCTGCGGGATCGAATCAGAAATGAAGAGATCCGCAGGAAAACTAAAGTTGACGACATAGCTCTCCGGATAGCCAAGATGAAGTGGCAGTGGGCAGGGCTAGCACGCAGAACCGATGGCCGTTGGGGCAAAAAGGTTCTAGAATGGCGGCCACGCACCGGAACACGCAGCAGGGGTAGGCCTCCCACAAGGTGGACCGACGACCTGGTAAAGGTCGCGGGAAGCGGTTGGATGCGGGTGGCCCAAGACCGGTCTGTGTGGAAAACCTTGGGGGAGGCCTATGTCCAGCAGTGGACGTCTTTTGGCTGACATGATGATACTAATATTAAATTCGAACGTAACTTTGTCTGAGTGTTACGTTTTTACAGTTAAACTACTGAACGAGTTTTGATACAATTTGGTATAGAGTTACTTTGAACCGTCAGGGTGACGGGTTTTGATACAATTTGGTATGAAATTACTTTTAATCCTAAAGTAGATGCATTTTATAAAATTTGGTATAGAAATACTTATGCCTTATGGATGACAGATTTTGATGCAATTTGGTATAAAGTTACTTTTAGCTTTTAGGAAGACAGATTTTGTTGCAATTTGTTATAGATGTTAGGCATAGCAGCTTAAATAAGAGTTACTATGAATCGTAAGGATCATGGATTTCGGTCAAAAGGAAGTAGGCTGGATGGCCAATTACGTTTACTTTAATATAATTACCATCATCTTTACTGTAGCCTTTTTATTCCAAGTACAGTGGAAACAGCTTTTCTTTCTAACCAGTCGAATGAATATCAGTTTTCCACCGAGCACCAGCTATCTGACTGCCGCATTGGAAAGGTATAACGATTTTCTAAAGTTAAATTAGATATTTGTAGGTATTTTTCGATGTGGTTTTTGTTTGTTTTAATACAAACGGAATCAAATAATTGTAATCTACATCTTTATCTAAAGAAGACAATAAAAAGACAAAACATTTTTAAAATGTCGCTTAAGTAATTCTAAAAATAATTATTATAGCCTCAATTTCTTTATAGTTTAGACTATATTCATTTTATATTAAGTTCAAGATTAATTTACGTAAATGTCATCATTCCAATAGCCATAAATAGAAAAATTTTGATTTGAAACCAAGAAGGTTTTAATCACTGGCTATCAGCCGATGGTTGACTCCTACGCTGATGTCATTATTGCCTAAATATAGACCAAACCAAAGGTATTATTGTATATATACACACATAGCATCTCACCACTCTACCACCAAAGATATAGACAAAATAGTAGTATTACTTTTCAACATATTAGATACCTTATTCCATCTGAGAACACAAGCTCGAGCCCATAGCAGTCTAACGGAGACAGTTGTAGACACTGAGCTTTCTTACTGAAATACTATAATAGGACTGCTCGACTCGGCTAGACGATCAGTAAACGTAAGCACAAATGTATGCCACTTCGCCAACGACACATTTAATCACGGCAACAAAAATTAACCAATACTCTTTAACAATAGGACTCGCAATGACGTGGTGTTTGTGCAGATCAATTAATCCATAAGATTAAACAACCATTTCATAAACACTTATAGATGTAAAACCTTTTTAAAAAAGAGACACCTCTATGCTATCATGTTCATGTTCATTGTCATGTCATGATGATGAACACTTATGACAATTGAAATAGCTAGTCAGTACCCTCAAATTTAGTTAAGGTGGTTTAATCCAGGATGCCGTGGTTCTTTTGATCTGCGGAGCTCAGGCAGTCTTACCATAGCAAACCGATATTCGGCTATATGTGGTTAAAGATAGCCGATCCCAATACATTTGAGTTTTTAAGGCAAGGAGAAAGATAGACATAGGAGAACCACAGCTTTTATACCCACTCTATCATATCACTTGCGATTTAAAATATAAAACTTCAATGTAAGGATACTTAAAATTAAAAAGAGTCTTGTAATAATTAATTTCAAACTGAATACAAAACTAACAATGTAAATTTTCAGCATCATCCAGCCATCATACATTGATCTTTTTAAATATCTAGTCTATGTCACTATGACGCGCAAGACAAAGCAATTGATGCCAATTGATTTGTTGGTATCGCTTTTGTATATGAATACACTTAGAAAGAGGCCTGTGTGGGTGGTCTCAAGTCTCAGATAACAAGTTAGCTACTAATCATACACAAAGAAGAACTTATCTATAAATAAACAAATTATGAAACATTACTTAAAATAATATTTCAGAACGAAAGCTTATTGTAAACACGAAACAGTTCTAAAACCAACGAAGTAAGCAAAAACCCTCAAGATACAAAAAAAAATTAAATGTTTATTTTGAAATTCGTAAAAGCGAATTCTAAATATAGAATTCCTTGCTCTTGCAGCAGTTGAGTTAAAAAATTTAATTGGTACAAGCTGCCGGTACCGCAGCCGCGGGGCTACGCCCGGCGTATGTAGGCCACTAGTGACGTCACACGGTGATGACCTACTTCTATTGCCATTGAGAGACGCGCGTCAATGGTGCCCCGTCCCCCCTCCCGCACCGTGTTGCATTAGTGCAGCACCCTCGGGCTGTTGAAGAGGGCGTGTCATGTCATGTCCAACGTTATTTGATTTTGGAGCTACTTTTAGGTTTCCTTATGCCAAGGTCCTGTACTCCAAAATTAAAATTTTGTTACGAGCAGAGTAAGCATAATATACGATTTATATTTATAAGAACTCGTCAAATACTCACAATGAGTTGCTAGGAGGATAACCAAGAATGTACCTATATTATTTTGGTATGAAAGATTGATTGTTCTCGTCGTAATGGTCATCAATACCGCGCCGAATGGCATGGGTTCGATACCCACACGAAAAAAAAAATTGAGAGATTTAAAAGCAACTATTTGTTTCGAGTGTGGGTATTCTTCACGTCCATCGTTTGAATATTTGTAAAGTCTGCCGTGGCACTGAAATTATACTTTGTGCCTTGTGCGTTTTGGGGTGTTCGTTATTTGGACAAAGAAAAGAAAGCAAATAAAAATACGACACATTTAAAAGTATGGTTTATTTTGTTAATTTTATAAAAACAAAAAACCGCGATGGAAACGTAAAAGCAGTTTTAATTCAATGTGTAACATTTGCGTAAACCTAAAATAACAAAAGAACAAAGCTATTTCTGATTTCAAATATCTGTCAGGTTATCAAGCAACAGTTGCGATACACAACTACAGTGACGTAATAACAATTATTCATCGAAGTGGGTTACTGAACGAGCACTTCATTCAGCCGCTGCACACTGTTCCGCATTTAAAATTTATAGTCAAAGGGAGCGCGGATTTGCGCGGCAATGAGTATTCGCGGGCTTTTGTGCTTTCGTGTAAATGTCATGAATATACTCGCTTTTTTTTTTTATCTATGTATGTAGTCGACGCTATAATATATTATTTTTGGTTCACTATTCACAAGTAAAAACATTACTTTTCTAGTAATATGTAACAGCTTTTGTAAATACATAAATTGTAAAACTTTTCATAGAGCTTCAATTAAATAATATGAACTATAACTACGAGAATATTCAAATAACAGTTTACTATGATTAGAACCTCATGCTTGCACTTCCATCACAAGAGCAATGGCAGCATCTTTCATGTGTACATAAAGTCCAACTCATCTGTTCTTCGTAACAAGAATGAACATCATATAATACTTATGTATGCTAGAACAATGGACAAAGTATAACACAGTGGGAGTGGCAAAATTTCCCCTGTGTGAATGCACAGCGACAAAAGAGGTTGCACAATGGACAAAAACTTCCTCGTGTAATACTGGGCGATCTATTATTTATATCTCACGGCTGAGGGTTACTTTGTCTCTTCAAGTTTGCACTATTCTATTATTTAATGCAATTCTGTTGCGAGCTTTTGTAGTCGGTAATGATGGATGTAGACTTTGTCAAAGGCATATAGCCGGTGAATTGAACAAGAATAGTTAGTGTTTTAGAAGAATATTATGTTTAACTATAACTCTTATTTAATAACTTTGTCGTTTTAGGATATTTTGCAATCATGCCTTGACGTCCTATCCCCAAGATAACCGTTAATGAATTTTATAAGTATCTGTGTCTATGTTGGTTGGCGGAGGATAGATGACAGATTTGATTAAAATTGATTTCAAGTTGGTTTTATTTACACTTAAAGTCAAGCAAATAGGATTTATAAAATATACACATCCGAAAAGGAAAAATATAAATATAATATATTTTGTTCTATCTATTTAAATAACTT
Source organism: Catocala sponsa (assembly GCA_963564715.1). Classification (NCBI taxonomy): domain Eukaryota; kingdom Metazoa; phylum Arthropoda; class Insecta; order Lepidoptera; family Erebidae; genus Catocala; species Catocala sponsa. The sequence continues at coordinate 23,809,406 of OY751337.1, read as the reverse complement.
TGTACATAAAAAAGGAGAGGAAGAAAGAAAAATAGTATTCAAGTATCTTTTATTTTCTGCTATGTTCGTTAGATCCAAATACTAATTTCAATTTACTATTATTTTTATCCATATAAGATATAATTGTTTAGTAACAACATTCATAAAAATATTGCACTACATTCGAATAAATGACGATTAACAAAAAATAAAAACTACTTAATAAAAAGCACTCAACCAGACCACCAGAGATAATAATAGAAACAATAAAAAAAAATAACGGCATCTAAAAAATAAAAGTGCAATTACTCTTCCAAAATTTTGCGCTATTAAAATTTGGCAATGGTGCGTATGTAGGTCAAACACGGTACTCACAATAGCTCTATTTATATCAAAGTAAAACTAAAATACACCAGTATTCCTGTACGCATGGACGGAAATAAACCACCTATATGTGTGTATTACACTAGAAGTTAACATTGCTGAGGCGCCCTACTTGATTTTAACTATCGCGCGTCAAACGGAAGTTAATAATGTTGGAATAATTTAGAAATTTTGTGGAATAAGTCGACTTGCTTAATATGAAGCATAGGCAATGATAGTAAGATGCCATAAACTTTTTAATTTACGATCCATAGCGTTATTTCAATACTTTTTGAAAATCTGCTTGGATTTTAAAAACATTGCAGCATTTAGCTTCAACTGACTTTAAAAATGCCTTTTATACCAGCAGCCATTACATTCCACTCGTTATTTTCTCTTATCTGATTACCTCCGTCAAAGTATTAAGATGGCTTCTATCTCATCTTTACTGGCGTCAGTCGATGGTTCTTTTTGATGAACAGTGAGCGAATTGATGAAATATTAAGTCTGGTGTACCTCAAGGCACCATTCTTTCTCCTGTATTATATTTCATTAATATTTTCTCATAGATATAAGATGACATTTAATAAATAAATTTTCTTTCATTCTACTGTTTGACGTTGAACGGATATGGAGTGTTGAGTGCATGTCAGTTATCTGGTACAAAAACAACAGCGTAATGACAGTGCGCTGGGTCCTTAGCGCGGTCCCTGGCCGCGTGCCCTAATGAGGCAGGTCTGACGTAAGCACACTGTACGACCTATTTTTCTTTGACAACTGAAGTGCATATGCTAAGGACAAAGGCTAGTTGTTTTTGGCCCAAAGAGTTAACATAAAGCAGGGTGTACATTCCGCTATATAAAGAAGAATTCTAACTAATATTAAAATGCATCAGTGTGTTTTCTTCTACAAACAAAGGACGTAATGTTTATGCAGTTATAGTTATGGAGTGAAACATAAACTTTGAAAACTAAATAGGTACATACTACGCTATCAACTTAATTACTAAATATAGAGTCATCGTAGGCCGATCGTAGCACTTCGTAGGGAGGTCCGCGTAGTAATATCGTAGACTATAATATTAACTATATTTTGAAACGTTATCAATAATATTATATTATTAATTTCGATCATATAGTGATTCTTATTTTGTGATATTTATGCTACTAAGTTCATTAGATTTTATAGAAACTTTTGTGTACAGATTAAACCACACCTGAAGCTTATTTACATAAAATTTATTATTAGAATATTAATAAACATATTTTCATCAATAACGATTCATTCTGTTTGAGAATACACTTTACGATCTAAAAACATGGCCATACAGTTTAGTTACACCTTGTTTATTTACTAAATTATATATAATCATATAATACTAATCTTTACACAGTACTAAAGCTGCTTTGATATTGTTGAGTAATATCCTGGGGGTATGGCTCTGACGTCATAGCGCCTGACCTAATATCTTATCTAGTGCATTCACTTGACAACTAAAATAGAGGAAATTATATTATTAACAATATCAGGCAAATAGCTTCTCTATTGTATACACAATAAAGTTTATACTCATAAACCATTTCAAAAGCTACACATTTTTAACAAGCTTTATGTTACTTACATTATTATGGATATTCCTTTAAGTTTTTCATATGGTTCTGTCTGTTATTACTGACACACTTTTTTATGAAATAAAAAATCTTTATCAAAATTATTTATTTTATGAAATCGATAATAAAAATCAAATTCAATTTATACATTTATATTATTGACTAAAGTTACATGAATAAAATATCCTCTCCTATAAACTGAAAGGCGTACAATTTCATTTTTGGTTTCCTGTAGAATTGCCTTATTGCACATTCGCAGTTATGAATGAATCGCCAACGAGCATGTGGGCTTTGCTGAACGATTCTTTCGCTGGATGAGTTCATGTGCTTTTAGATAACTTTCTCTAAATTCTTTGTTCTCTTTCCTCAGCTTTATTAATTTCTTAATGCTGAAGACCGTTATTTATCAGATTTACTTTTAACTTCTCTTCGCATACAAAATTGGAATAAGCCTTTCAATTTATAACTTTTATAAAGATGTTACTATCAACTAGCAAATTCGTATACAGCACTGTTTGTTATATGCTATTGTGTTAGACGCATTATGTTATGCAGCAAAAGCTGGAAAATACCGAAAAATATGACTTCTTTTTCGCTTCCACTCAACGTACAGCCAAGCAAATTTACACAGAGCAATTTGAAACAGTGTATATTTAGTTAAAATGTCGGTGTACGATGATAGGGCGGTTCTCATCTCGATCGGCGGCGTAACCGGGTCGCTCAGGAGAACTGTGTCACTGGTGACGTCACGGGGCTCCCGCTCCCGCCCGAGCGCTCGCCCCGCTCGTCCCACCACTCGGCCCACTCGGCCCGAATCATATGAATTATTATGAGTGATTAGTTATGTACACACCAACACTAAATGGGTCAACGAACCGCCATACAAACGTGTGTTTTATTTCTCGTTTTTTTTTTCAACAAAACAGTCTCGGTTGCCAAATCGTCGGATTGTAAGTTTTTACAGAATTTCGCAGCGTGTGTCAATGATTGAAAAGTTGATTTGTTTAGAGTCTTCCGCGAAATCGTTCGCTCCAATGTTTACTTTTAGAATATTTTTTATACGTTTTCATCAGCTGTTAAATCAAAATTATTTTATTTTTGTTGACTTAAGTAGAGTTCTATATCAATATGACTTTATTTATCAGCGTTCCTTATTCAAATATATTAAATCATTGGGGTACTGGTTCATTTGGTTACCTCGACGCCATTGTTATAAGTAGTCTTTTATGATTTTTATCTTCATAGAACAGTTGGGATCCACGAATATCATGCTATATACAACCAATATAAAATAGTGTGTTGGTTGTTTACCAGTGTATAACGCTCCATGCCACATGTATGTGATCCCTAATTTCGGAGTTGTATTTTGTCTGTTGTACCAGAAAAGTTAAAGATATCTACCATAGATTAGACTTTAAATACTCACTAGTAGCACAGAGCTTATATTTGTGCTCAGTAGACGCCCTTAACACCAGATTGCTTCTAAATGCTGTGATTACTTAAACTATATAGAGTTAGAATATTACTGTGATACATCTATTTCTATATTTTCAGAACACCTAAAAAACTGCTGTGTTAAGTATTAATTATCCTATTTGGATCACTAATCCCCAGTAAAATTACGTTTAATTGTATGGCATTCTTACAAAGGAGTATTTTTTCTATCAAAGTTGGGCATTAAACCCCGTATTGCGAGGAAAATACGAAATTTTTAACTGAGATACACAAAAACACGTCAATTCTAAAACGGAACGAAAAAGAGAGAAGATTGTCCTATGAACAAGTTTTGGTGTAACATTGCGCCACCCATAGAGTATCGATAGCCAGTGTTGTACCGAGTACGTGCTTCAGTACTATTCCGGAGTGTTGTCTAAATAGTTACGAAATTGTTATTTTACGTAGCGCATAAGTGTGTAGTGGCGTATACGTCACTGACGGTTAACTAAGGGTTATTTTTAACAGTGTTTACTGTCGTAACGCTGTCTATGCCGGATAAAATCTGTATTATATGTCGATTGCAAAGTTTTATACATTTAATCTTCGAATTTTAAGGAGTTTGAGTGCTCTTTGGAACTGGGTTTTCTATTAGACTGCTACGGCAGAAATCTCAATTCTAATAATAAATAGTTAATAATCGCCAGCTTTAGCGGTGAAGAAATACATGGCGAGGCAACCTGCTTGTCTGGAAGTTCTTTATAATGCTCTTGAAAATAACTGAAGTCTGTCTCTGCTTCAACCCATATCACGTGGAATCTTTATAAACATTCAAACAACGAACAGCAACTATGTCTTCAACACATATTTTTTTGTCTCTTACAAGAATCAAATCTAAAACGCTTAGCTTTGCTTAACAAATGTGCTAGCCATGCAGTCTATTAAATGGCTGTTATAGATTAATTGTTTTTCAGTAGACTAGATCTAAACACAAGGCACTCGGTTGCAACATTTACGGCAAAGGAAGATCTATTGGTAGTAAGATTTACCGTCCTCAGCGAACTACGGCGTGACGTTCGTATACAGTTGTATTTATCCCAAGGTTCAAAACAGTCCTAGGGCCTACTTCTCTTAAATTATGAGCCAGCCGGCTGTCAATACGTTGTAATTTATTTTCATGTGCTTTTTATTGAAGCTGAACTTTGGGCGATGTGTTACTTTTATATTGTATAAAGTAAATCAATACAATTTTAGGTTTTAACACTATCTACTCGCTTTTAAATTAAAAATCGATTTTTTGTTTCCGTGTCCTCAAATCCATAGACAAAATGTAACGTGTTTTTAATCTGCCAAGTCTTAAAATACCAGACAGTTAAAAAACTGTTGTGCCTGGCCACCGGTGTGCTGCTGCGACTTAATAGATTAAATTTCAAATGATTTTTATCGGCAATAATTAACTTAATTTTAAACATGCTACAATCTTAGACACACAAATTGCATCTGCCTACATGAAACATTTTAATAAAATATTCCACTGTGTTCATTACGCCGATTGTCTTTTCTGTGGCGGTAATGTTTGCTTTATTTTCCGTCTTATGGTGTTGCCAACATATCAGCTGTATATAGTAGTTATTGTTTACGAGCGTCACAGCGCAGGTGTCGTGTAGTTCCGTCTGAGGATCTGTTTGATCTGCGCCCACGCTCCTCATAAACTATTTGCAGTACCTTAATTTATGGTCATCTATAATTGTCTATTGTTTGTCTATTCATCGATTAAAGGGAAGTCTATACATCATTGTTAAACCTGTTCGTAGCCTTTGTATGAATAATAAATTCGTTTTATCGCTATCAAATGTTGTTATTCTGATTGAGTTAATGTAGGCTCTATATTACCTATGTAAATTACTCATATATAATATTCAATTTATTCATTCTAGTAAAATCTTTTACACAGTTTGTTCCTAATAAGCTATCAACATATAGAGCCAAATTCCAATCTCATATTTCCTACAAAAGACACATAATATGCACTTACTCAATTACCTATCTTTAAATCTAAAGATAAAAAAGTTCGCTCACACTTAATTCGTGTAGAATATAAATATGAAGCTTTATTATCGTACTATTAGCCGTGTTAGTCTAATTTAAAAGACGATTTGGAAACTATTTTTAGATACGCATAGTAACTACAGGAATGTAAAAATACGCGGAGTGATCTAGAGAATTACAGGCTCATTACGATTATTTCTTGAAATTGTAATGTAAACTCAACTATTACTAATAAAGTAACCTGTGTTAGTAGAATGCAAGTAAGTCACCTCTATTTAAAAACAAGTTGCAAAGGCATCGAAATTATACAGCCAAAGCTCCTGATGGGGATAGAGCTAAGCCACCCGCGGCTAAGTCAAATTTCGAACAGCGAGGTGGCGCGCGATTGGCTCGCGCGAGTGACGTCAATGCCGACCTCCCGCCGCGCCCCCGCGCGCTCCCCACCTCCCCCGACGAAGGCCGCGCCACGAGCTTCTGAAAAATAATCACGATTTTCGGACGGAACGATTTTTTTCTTCTTTTCTTTAGCTCGTACATTGTTCATTGTTCCATGTGTTGATATGTATAATGTAGGTTAAGGTGTTATCCAATTATTTTTTGCGTTCGTTTTGAAATGTGGTAAGCACGTGCTACTCGCGTCTGTGTAGTGAGAGCGCGGATATATAGTGCGTTACGTACGATCACGTAAGCACCGCCGCTGATATTAGTTCACAGAATAATCGCCGTAACTAAACATTTTCAGATAAAATAATCTAGGACGATACTAGTTCACATTGATTTCAATAAATAATGTATATCTTTCATCCTGATTTTATTACAAAAACATAGTTAATTAAGTAGCTACTTATAAATAAATTAATTTTAAGAGCTTTCCCATCTAGAAAAGTACTCGATACAAAATCGCCTCCAAATCATTTCGTTTTGTATTCCTGGCTTTAGTAAGATTTTGAAATTATCTGAATGAGCTATTAGCTAAAAAAGTACTTAATCATATTATAGAAAGAAATCCATACCAATATTAAATACTGATAAAACAGCTTTGTAAGTAACTGCTATTACACAACGGCTTAAAAATTTGAAATGGAGATTGCTTGAGATCTAGTGAAGGATATAAGCTTTCTACTATAGGAAACCAAACATTAAACGTATAATTAAAGTAAAAAGTTTTAGTAAATACAGTATATTTTACTGCACTGGAAAAGTATTGAGAGTCCAGCCCAGTCCCACGGGACAAAAATTCTGTGATTCAGCCGTTTCGAGAATAGGTGTGCTTTGTGTCGGAACAGCTTTTCCAAGATTAAAGGTCATAGCACACACATCAACTCCGAAATGGATCGGCACCGTATCAACTCGAGCCGTGCAGTATTCTTTGTTAGAAACTCCCTACTGCAACGCACACTAATCGAAATCGTAACGTAATCTCCTCGCCTCGGGACAAGCTTGCAGTCCTCGCGCTTACGGCTCGTCGTCCTCGCGCTTAAGTCTCTCCGTGCACTACTGTTGTCGAACTTGCTGTCATTCACAAGACAACTAACAGTCGTGTTACGAGCGTATTTTATTGAATTTGTAGGTTAGCTTAAAAAATAACGATGAAAAGGGTTTATCCCTTTGAAGAAGTGAGAAAATATCCATATTAAGTGAGCGCGGCGTCGCCTAGCCGTAGCCGAGTCGACGTACCGTAGCTGTTGATCCGCTTTGGTTACGTTAGGTTGACGCCTGTTTGTCGGCGAGGCGAAGGCGATACGGTGACGATCCCTTTCCGAGTTGATATGTGTGCTGTGACCTTAAGCACTTATTAGATATTCTTCAGTAGCAGCACGCAGTCTAGAAATGTGCCCGTTACTAGTACACATTTTGTCAGATGTTAAATCATAACAGCGAAATACACGTATGAGTAAACACCTCCGCTTACCCTGTCGGGGATATAGAGAAATTATTTTAAACATATAATTAATTAAAATAAAATAATTAGTATAACTATATAACCCAGCTTCGTAATGTAGTCTAAACATAACTTCAAAATTGCATTCATAGACAACAAAACAAAATTCGCCCGTGCTAGAACAATAAGTCGATACATCCAACAAGTAAAGAGTTGCAAGCGACAGAGGCCTGTAGCAATGAAGTTGACGTGCGGTCGCAACAGGTGGGCAGAATTTTTACGATACATAATTAACTAGGTGCCGTGGAACGGACATGGCCTTTGCTACGCCCTACACAATCGTTTGTTTTAAATAGAGGTGTAGGAATGATAAGATTTAATAGGTCTGAATGCTTTTATTGGTCGTGAGTTGAATGTAAACTAAGTAAAAATTTTTTTGGTGTAATTATTCTAATTATAGCAAGAGACGTAGAAAGTACATCCGGCTATTTAGTCTGGAATCAAAATTCTCTTGATGTCACAAAAAAAAGCAGTAAAATATTTAATTTACTTGGAGCTACATAGAGATTATAGCTTTGAGAGTTGTATTATATTAATATTGGAGTCAGGAATAGATGCATGTGTCAGTTATGTGTTCGATAAGTATAATAAAAAAGATCAATGTACTAGCGTAAGACATATAATAATTAAATATATAAAAATAGTCCAATACTTGCAGGAGCTCTAGAGGCCTTACTATTTATTACTCGACTAATTGTACTACACTAACAAGCAAGCAACTATCACGCTATAAGTCAAACTGTTCTAAGTTTGAAAGGATATGCAGTTATGTCTTCTTTAGCTTAACTTTATTTTCACACCGTAAAAAAGTTACGTTTAAGTAGAAGTATAACAGTAATATCGTAATAAAATAAGGACTAATATAAATGTAGGTCGCGGAAATAACCTTTTTTTTATAAATATGCAGCTCCCGCACTGGAACCAAATGTTGTGTTTAGAAACATTGAAACACAAAGAACCCAGACGATGATCATACAAATTGTTGTCGCGTGTGGAGATCGAACCAACACAGTGGCGACTGCTTAAACCACTAAGCCGTCTGTGCAGTCTGTAATGTTGTTTTATGGTTCAGTACGACTTTAGTCAGGGTCCACATAAAACAATATCGTAACCAAGCGACAGAATCCTACCTTTAAGGAAATTAATATAAACAAATATAATTATATACACATGTTATATATGTCATACTACAAAACTATACATATATTTATATCAGTTTCCTTAACACATGTCAATCGTCACAATACTATAAGTAATCAACGGATCTATAAATACGTGTTGATCCCAATATGGCGACAAAATTGTTCGCGTCGGCTGCGTGTACGCATGTTTACAAGCGTGGCTATATTTAGCCGGGCTATTCGCGTGTCTTTGACTCATTCAGCTAATTAGCTATCGTCGAGGTTACGGACGCGGACTTCCACCGGCTAAAAACGGATATAGGAACTTTTTTAACTGTTAAAAATAATATTTATTTATTAAGACTGAGGCGGACGCGCTGCTTTTAGCGATTCTGCAACTGCAGCGATGATGACTCTTTATCGAATGTAATATCAACATATCGTGTGTTAATAATTACATTGATTGCGTATCGTTGTGTACATTGGCGAAAATAAAGAGGTCAAGTAATCGTACCCACCCCAGTATTGCCAAGGAATCTTAGGATTCAAATTAAAGTGCAATGTTTGTACGCAGGCCGTCACTATTAAGTCGGTCGGTCAACTCGGTTATCTGCAATATGAAATCCTTGTGTTGTAAATGTTTAAATATTCCTGTGAGCTAAATAAGGAGATTAAGTTTGGATATCAGCAATATTACACCTACACCTTCTATAATTGCAATATTAAAATCTTGCGTTTTAGCAACGACATAACTAGGTCAATTAAAAATAAGATATTGTCATATTTTGCTGTCAAATCTAATTTGTTGCTTTTAGCATCGACGATCAACAATGTTGACAGCTTCGGTCGTCTTCTTTTTTTCGAAAATCGTACTCATACGAAGCCTATCACGTTTTAGCGGGACTTTGCGTAATTTGTAGTGTCACTTTTCCAATTTCAAATAACGGCATTATCGTCGAACTTAGCGTTTGTAAATCTGTGGTTAGGAGCGTTTGGTCGCTGCGCCAAGCTATCAAAACACCAACTAAATTGGCGAATGCTTTACTTACTAATCATACTACTTTTAGCATTGGTATGCCGCTTTCTGGGAAATTGAACAGGATAATTTGGAACATATGTTTTACTTCAACTGTGAGTTTTCCGCATCACACGTTTGTTATACTATTACGGTAGAAACAAAATAGGAGAACCCTGATACCAAACTCTTGTCGAGTAAAGTTTAGGTCCCTCTGTTGTCAACGCAAGTGGTCACGATTATATTGGTCACCTGTTGGCAACATAACCATTCATTGTGGAGTACCGTAATTAACCTATAAGCTGATTGACAGTAGGAAATGACCACTAGTTTATTTAGTTGCGATCTTTCTTTATGAGTAGGTACTACCTAGGTAGAAAATCCGATGGAGCTCATTGCTCTACTTTAAATGAAATCCCTGGTTTGATCAAGTGCCACATAATATAGAGTGAATCTCTAGTCGTTTATCCTTACGCTACTGAAAATGCCCTCACAAGAAAATTTGTAATAGTTTGCCCTCTAGAGTTGGACTTTACAACGGCCAGATGCATATCATGCATATAATTCATGCTTACGCCATTAAAAGATGACAATCGGTTACTTAAGCTTTTTAAATATATAATGTTTGTGTGTTTGCCATTTGCTCTCGCAGAAGTTAAACAGAAAGTTTTGGGTCTTTACTGCTTTATTTTGACGACATATCAAGTAAGCTTGTGTTCTTTTCTGATCTTTAGTACCTATATAATAATAATGTATGGTCATTTTCAAATAATTAAAATATAACACAAAATTATATATACCATTGGCGCAAACTAAGCTAGATCCTGTATCTTGAGATCCTTAATATGATTATTAGCTTAAATGTATTGTATGATCTAGAAATAGTCTATGGTGTTAGGAATAGTCACATTATCAGTAAAAGTAAGATAGGACTCCGAGTTCAATTTTACTAAAACAAAGTTCTTTCTACTTGGCTTTTTAAACTTAAGTCATTGCGTCGTCGCTCTGGAAAGCGCCTTAACCGCTTCGGCTATCATCTGTAGAAAGGACATATTTTTCTTCTGTTACGAAATTCTCCGTAGCAGCACGGAGACTACACATGTGCCTGGAACAATAGTCTAAGATCCTATTATATAGAACCAAAGCCAAAGTTGGAGAAACATAAGTTATTACTCTGCCCACCGACAGAGACGAGTTTGTATCACAGAACTTCCAGCATGCGGCATATTCTAGCTCTCTACTAGACACACATGCTAGTTGTGTCAGTGTCAAATATAACACGTGTATTTTGAAATTGACAGACCGCCGTCCCTTACTCGACATAAAAATCGAATTACTTTCGTCTTTAATAGAAACGCTGCGCTCAGTATACCTATATATTCTGTAACCTATGTTTATTATATAGGTAGGTAAAGGAACATTTGGTAGTTGCGTCTAGCTTTGGAAAAGCAACTAAATTGTCTATGCTATAAGTAGCTTAGACAATTTGCTATAAGTAGTATATCCTATAAGTAGCAGTCTACTTTGGCCCTGATGTGTGGTTCTCGCAAGGTGGAGCCGCGCGGGCTGCCTTTGCCAACGCTCGTTATTAATCACGCAATATGCCATATTAGTAGTACCTACTGTATGTGATGTTTCTAAATTAAGACCGCGCTTTAATACTTTAAAGGTTTACTGCAAACATAGCTTAGTATAATAATGAATGCGCAAGCAAGTCAGGCTGTTTGTTACTTTATTACAAATTAGTAGTAAAGTAAATATAACATCGATATGTATTATAAAAATCCTGTGAAGAACATGGGTTACTTGGATAGTAACATAACATTCGTGGCCGTTCTCAAATTATTTTTTAATTTAAATAGCTCTGTGCAAATAAAGTTAAAATAATAATTAAAAAAGTTAAAATCAAAAAGTGTCACTGCATATAAAATAATTATTATCAACTAAATCTTTTTGTGCAAACGATTAGGTAGATGTGATCATGCAATTATTTTAAAATCTTACTTTCCTATAAAACTAACTATAAAATATTAAAAGAACAGTAAATACTTGTTACACAGGTGTGTCATATTTACAGGTGTAAATATGACGCAAATAAAAAACTTGAATTAATCATTCTTACATAAAATAAATACATATCTGTAAACAAATAAAAAAATAGTTTTATTGGCATGTAAGCATAGAAACAGGTCACGAAATACCACCATAGAATCATTGCCCCAAGTTCAAAACTCTAGTTTTATTGACAAACCGACCACGCAAACAGATTGCGTTTACTTCGTAGAATACTACAGTTTACTTGCGGTTATTTTACCAACATTAACCTATTTACACATTTGGCAAAATTTACGTTTTACTAACCACGGATTAGCGGGTTCAATACCCGGTGCATTCATGATCATAACTTCTCCTACTCGTTAGACATTCAGTTGCTCCCCCAATTTATTTTACAGACATGCTATTTTTACCTATTACGGCTTACTATATTGGATATTTACATATTTTAGGCGTCTTCTGAACTCTTGATGAATCCCTGAGGCTTTTACAAACACTGAAACCATCTCTATCATTGAAATTAGACACTTTATACAGATTTTGTCGTGTTGTTTATTTTAAACCACTTTTATTACCTACATAATTTTGAACTATGACACTAACTATTGAACTTTACTATAATTTAAACTATTTAAATGATTAAAACTGTTTAAATTTAAGTTCCCATTTTCCCCGACGCTTAGGTTGCTTTTCAGCCGCCATGTTCATGGACATATGTAGGTAATAAGTGTTGTAATATAAACAACGCAACAAAATCCGTATAGAATAGTTTAATTTGAATGCTTAACATGCGCATAAACGTAAGAAAATATCAACTCTATCATTTTATTATAATTAATTGTCTAAGAGTTTTAATAGTAAAGAGTGATAGTCCTAGGTTTTGCTTCTTGTTAGATGGTATGTGGCAGTCAATAAGTGACTTAATTTTGGGTGCGGTTGCGATAGCGTTATGTGTCAAAACAAAAACAGTTCTCACTCCTCACCATACTAATAATGCACTCCACTTGTGGTTATTTGAGGTCCTGCGGTTTTAGTACACATATAGGATCTACCTAAACAGTTAATGTTTAAAATACCTTTTAAATATTTTACCTCACGCTTACAGTTTGTATGGTAGGTAAATAATATAATTGCGTCTCTGTACTCGATAAGATATATTCTATTATATTTTATCACATACACACAACACAATCTAGCCTAAACTAAGCAGAGCTTGTACTATGGGTACTAGACTATGGATAAACACACATATATACTTTTTTGTAAATACATACATATTATACATAGAAACACCCAACATATTCATAGAAACAACCAAGACAAACATCCATGTTTATGCACACAAATATTTGACTTGTGCGGGAATCGAACCCGCGACCTCGGGCGTGGCAGTCGGTTACACTATCCACTACGCCATCGAGGCCGACTAAAGAGTGTGATGTAAAGAACTAACGCTATTTAAATCTTTCAGATGAAATAGAATTTCACATAATATACAGTACTAGTTTTCATCGGCGGCTTCGCTCGCGTAAATGTAGGTTAGGTTAGATTAGGTTTGCAACAGTTCTTTTTTCTGGATGGAAGGTACCCTATGTCCTATTCTGTACCCCTGACAATGTGTATGCAAAATTTCATGTTGATCGGTTGAGTAGTTAAGGCGTGAAAGCGTAACAAACAAACAAACTCATTTTCGCATTTATAATATTAGTAAGGATTATTGTTAACCCGTTCATGTAAGCGTAGTATTAGAAGTTCATGTTGATAGTGTAGTGCGTGGAATTTATCTTTCTCGAACACAAATCCAACGTCTCAGTCATTGGGCTGCTGCAAAAGTAAAGCATAGATGTTTTACGTTTGCATTATGTGTAATACCAATTAAAAGATTTTGATATTATTTTCAGACACTATAAATATAATCATAAATCACTTAAATACATTTTAATTTGGGCTAAACTATAATTATAAACATATTCATGGTTACCAGTTTAACAAAACTATCTAATAAACCTAAACCTGTCTGTAGGGCGAAAGTCACTGTTATTAAAGATATATTTCCACTAGGGATATATTCCGTCGCGTGGCTTTACAAACATTCAAAAACCATAGACAAAGAACACCCAGACTCGAATCTACTATTTGTGGACTACACTATTTTTTCCCGAGTGAGGATCGAATCCACAACACTCGGCGCAGTGACCCCATCAATGTAGTCGAAGTCTTTTTAAAAAAGAATTAAACTAATCGGTTAAACTAATCGGTTAATCTAACAGTGCATTCAAATTCTTAGCGGACAACCGATAGATACGAAATTTGAACGATTATATGATAGATTCAAAGCTGAACCGCTAAGAATAAAATTCCATAACAGGCATGTTGCTTATAGGGTGGTCGCCGATTGAACACCTGAATCAATGCAATTTCATGTTAGCATCTCTCTGCGTTCTGTACAATTAGCAAATATACTATGGCGTAAGTTCAAGTTGATGTTATTGAACGATGCCTCAATTGGGCAAAGTGTTAATAGAATTTTTTTTCTTCTCACACGGAGCGTCGATCGTCGGACAATAGACGACAACAGGCACACTACCTATTATTTGAGATTTAAAACAATTATATACTAGTTTTTGCCCACGGCTTCACTCGCGTAAATGTAGTTTAGGCTTTTTTTCTTGCAGAAACGTACTCTATGTCTTATTCTGCTCCTCTGACAACGTGTATGCGGTACTTCATGATGATCGGTCTAGTAGTTTAGGCGCGAAAGCGTAACAAACAAACAAACTCACTTGCATTTATAATATTAAGTTAGGAAGTTAGGATAGCGAAATGTAGTTCTAATATACATCGACGTACCTCTCGGATATGTCTATACCTCGGATAGGTAAACGTATATACGTATACCTATCCGAGGTATACGTATATACATGCATATATATGCATATACATGCATGTTGTGCATGTGCCCATAATGCATCACGTTATGATGAATGAAATAAAAATTAGGCTAGGCTAAAAGTATTGGTATGAACTGTAAAATATACCTAAATGTTACATTTGGCGTCGGTGTGCTAATAAAACATTTAATCTTTCAGCTTTAAAACACAACTACATCGTCTATAGCAGTCGATAAAATTACATTTTTATTTTTTTGTGAGTTTTCTAATTAGAGATAGTTGTAAATGCATCTGTCTACGAGTTGCTACGACGTAGCAATACGATTGCACGTGGCATTTGCTTTCTTACTTCAAAGTAGGATTGTGACCGTGGGCTTTAAAGAAAGAAAGAAATTAGGACAAAGTTACCTACGTTGTTACAGTGTAGGCTTTACACATCTTTAAACTTTAACAAAATCTAAATTTACCATAAGTATAGAAAATTTTTAGATGTGTATTTTCTTTTTCACCTTTAGCAAAGCAACTTATATTTTGCTGTTTAATACACAGATAATTTTAACTGGTGTCTTGTCTAAAGGATATATTATATAAGTTGACGTATATACTCGTAGATGAAAGGATAGCCACATAAAAGTAACATTATGCTACATAATCAATAAAATTATTGATAAAATTATAACACCGTTAATTTGTGCGTTAAGCTTACTATAGTTTAAAGAACATAAATCTATCAAAATAAAATTTCTACACGTAATATCTGCGTGATTTAACTAGTGTTATTTCTTAAGTTTATTTTAGGAATCTAGCTTGTAGATGTAAGGATAACCACAAGAGGCAGTAGCTCATTGAAAGACCTTTACTACATAATTAATAAAATTATTGCAAAACTTTTGTCACAGTAATCTGTGTGCATATGTAAACATATATTTTAAAGCAAGTCGAGCCTAAAAACTATCAAGCATTAATAGAGTACATTAGTAGGTAGTATAGGTGTATAGGTTGGCAACATCGTGTCTCCCGAGATGGCGGGCGGCGGGCATGCGCGTCGGTATCGATCCGCGCGAGATGAGGACGAGAGCGCCGCCGCCGAGCACGCTCCGACGCTACGTGCGTCTGTGCCCCGCGCCGCTACCTCCACCCCCACCTCCCCTCGCCTCCCCGCACCGCACACCCCCCGCACCTACTATCGACACCTTTCATATTATTCTTTGTACAACATATTTTACATTCACATTTAAAAAAATTACACTTCCATTCAGTTGTCTGTAGAAAGGATGTGCGTTCTAACTTCTAATGCTTTTAAAAATAATTTTAGTGCTGCATCTTAGTTGATTTAAAAAAAGAATATAGAGATGATAATATGATGCAATACATTTGTATCTATTTAACTGCATTTTTCGCATTTATTTATTAATTCTTAGATGACATAACTTTACTTTAATTAAAAAACAGATGTCTTATTTATTTTATACAATAGTTTTAATGACCGATCCTTATGGTTGCGATCGATTCTGATACGCTGAGTTTCGGTAAAATGAAAATGACGTTTCTGTTCAGAAATCATAAGCAACACTTTAAATCCTCCTATATTACGTGATACTGAAACTATAGCTTGCGAAATGAGGTTTAACATACCTCTTTAAAGATATAGAATGGAACATGTAAGTATAATTTAAAATTATACTAACTTAGTTTACTGTGACCACGTAGAACTAATGAACTATTCCCCTCCGTGGCACCGCCTCCCCTCGTGTAAGGGAACACAAGCGCTATAATTATCAAGTTGGTCGTGTCAAAGGGCGCGACAGTACTGGCACTATTTGCATACAACACGCGTTATTGCATAATGTCATAATGAATTCATATGGATGTCCTCACAACTCATGAATATACGAATGGACAAAGAAAATACTATTTGATTTTATTTAAAAATACAACAGTCGTGCTAGGGATAAACCCTGTACGGAGGGTGTTACTTTACAAAAAATTAAGCAACGGGTACTCAGAATAATTATTTCTGCGTCACACATTTTTCTTTTCTACAGAAAACAAAAATGTATAAACCATCGGTGTGTTGGTAGTGGCAAGACAATCACAGAAACCAGTGCGGCATAATATTCAAAATAAGGGATTAAATATAATGACCACCAAAAATAGCAATTGCGCAGCAAAATATGCTTACTAAAATATATCATAATGAGCACCTATACGCCTCAAATGACTGCATTTCGTCTCGGAAGGGTTAGGTTATGTTAGGTTCCTTCTTAAACCCACCCAAAAATAGGAGCTTCGCGAAGCGGGGCTACGTCGACTTATTTTGATCTCTTTAAATATAGTTTGATGTGCAATTTGGTGATCATTTACTAATTTTGACTGTTATATTATACTATATCTGGTGATAAGTTAAACATAAGCCTATTATTAATGTTGTTAATGTCTGCAGTCAATGCTGCAATAGTCAAATTTTATTTTTTCTTCATGACTATTTATTCATTTGTATTTTAATTATTGATCTCTTATTATTTTAATCCTGATTCAATTTGTTAACTGATTTGCAATGTTGTTTTTATTTAATTAAATCAATTGATTGTCTTTATTATTATTGTATATTCACATACAATGTAAATTGTTCTTGAATAAATGAAATGCAATGATTACATTTCTTAAAATCGCTTCAAGCATACATGTTAAGCAATAATTAAAACATAAAGAAAATTCAAAATATAGTGGCAATATTACATGTGGAGATGCGTTGTCAGCTATGAAAACTCATTCTCGACACTCTCAATACTGTAACGAGTAGTGTTATCCCCGCAGAACTGATTAAAAGATTGCATGACGCCACATTATTTCATGTACAAGCGTTCCTTATATGCATCTGTTATTTTAATGTTAGGAATGTCACAGGCAATACATTTTGTATATAATGTCAGCCCTGTATTAAACTATCCAACTGCTGGGCACGGGGCTCTTCTTAGCGTGAGAAGGTTTAGGCCATAGTCCACCACACTGGCCCAGTGCGGGTTGGCAGACTTCACATATCTTAAAAAAACATTATGAGGAATTCTCAGACATGCAGGTTTCCTCGCGATGTTTTCCTTCACCGTTACATGGGTGTATTTCAAATGGATAACCTTTCATTACTGGCCTCAGTCTGTATACATTTATATGTAGGTACGTTACAGCAAATAATAAAAAACCTTTTGATAATTTGGTTTCATTAAACCAAACCAAGTAGTCAAAGCGTGGAATAGACTCTATTAAAGCGAAATAAAAGCATCGTCAGTGAACTGCTTTAAGATCAGACTACAAAAGCTCTTCGAATCTGAAAGCACACGCTTTAGCTTACTTAGATGCTAGTGTGTCTATTATGCATGCGTACAGCCCTTGTGGGAATTCTTAGTCTGCCTTCTTTACAATGCCTGAAAACATTTATCGATTTTAATTCTTCCGCATGAAACCGTTTTCTATTTCCGCGTACTAGAGCTTCAAGAAACCTGACATCTACTACATCCAGCTAACGTATATGTATATATACGTTAGCTGGATTGGATGGTTATTATATATGTATATACCCTGTATGCCGCATAACCTGTATGCCGTTTGCCGGCCTCGGTGGCGTAGTGGTTAGTGTAACCGACTGCCACGCCTGAGGTCGCGGGTTCGATTCCCGCACAAGTCAAACATTTGTGTGCATGAACATGGATGTTTGTCTTGGTCTGGGTGTTTCTATGTATAATATGTATGTATTTACAAAAAAAAGTATATATGTATGTTTATCCATTGTCTAGTACCCATAGTACAAGCTCTGCTTAGTTTGGGCTAGATGGTGTTGTGTGTATGTGGTAGAATATTATTATTATTATTATGTCAGCAACAATGCAGAAGTGTATCCAACTGCTATATTTAGGTTCCATATAACAGGCAAACCTGTTACTTAAGGTGATTTCCTACAAAAAATGTACACAGAGGCAACTTGTACAATATAGGCATTTTTGCAAAATGGAACACAGCAAAAGCCTTAGCCTAGGTTTTTATCAAACAGCCTAACTTGGGTAGTAAATACTACAGTACTGTAGCCTACAGTAGGTTGAAGCCAAATAACATTGTGTTGTGTTCCTGCCAGATGCCGTAAGGAGTCAGCGGAGAACCAGTAATCTTTGTCCCTAACGCTGACTCCTTCTTTGAAGGGTAAACGGCTCGCTAATGATACTACTAGAGTAGTAATAGTTATTATCCTTCGTTACTGATATTTCAAGCATGTATAGGCTACATTACCGATGTTGTATGATGACCAACGGTGCCGTAAAACTAAAGTACTTCTTTCTACGGCTAGATATTAAAGTAATATTACCCTTCTGCGGCTAGTCTGTGTAGTAAAAGGCCTCCCATGTGGGTAGCATGACTGAACGAGGTATGTTGCATCGCGTGACCAATAATGTGCGACGTGCTCGCGTCCTACAATCCACCGCTCATTATTTTACTATGTATTAGTTATATTGAATTATGATCGTAATTTCATTAAAATTCCGTTCGAGTTCCGTATAAATACGACATAGAATGCGTAAGTATATGAACTGTGAAATGTGAGATGTGTGAAAATCATATAACATGCATAGTTAAAATTTGACGAACCGAATAAAAAGTATTTTTCATGTATATCTTAAACTAGCTACAGCCCGCGGTTACGCTCGCTCGGAAACACTTCTTTTTCCAGGATGGAGGTATCCTATGTCCTTTTTTGAATCCCTGACAACGATTCACGATGATCGGTCAAGTAATTAAGCCGTGAAAGCCTAACAAACAAACTCACATTCGCATTTATATTTTTACTTATACTGTAGCCTGTTTTCTAGTAGAGTAGACAAAGTCTACAAATGTCATATTAGCACATCTCTTTTCCTTCATTCGTTTCTTATTATAAATGCACGTTTAAGTTTTTTATCGATTTGTTAAGATAGTTTTAGCTTTTATGCTAAGTCAACAGCCAACTTACAGCCAATCGTAAAAACGACTTGAGATATTACTAAAATTAAAGCATTTAATGCGTACTGAATATATAATTTTGATAAACGTAAAGAAAAAGAAGAAGAATACTGCTTTTCTATTAAAACATAGGTATTTATTAGAAATTATAGCGAAATCCTGAGTAAGTATTAAGTTTCCTCTTCGGATTATATTACAGTTTAGCACGTAGTTCTATATACTTGATTATTCGTGACGACTACGACATTCTTTAAAAGCTATAGAAACTAATACTAAGCCTACATAAGAAAAACACATTTAAATAATAAAATTGCAATTAAATAATCTAAAGAAAAATAACAGTAGCGTCCAACCATGCAATTTAAACATAACTTAGAAATCTTTCTATTTTTTTAATGACGAGCAGCTCTAGTTTAAATTCATTCCTACCTTTCAAAATATGAAAACTTAAATTAATACTTTTTATTACAACTTATTACTACAGCCAGCATTGCCGTAGAAATTATTTGACTTGCTCAAGTGAACTTGTCTACGTGGTAGTCGCGTAGCAGCGGCTACGCGCTACGCAGTTATAAGATATTACAACTTCGTAGCTCGTAGCACATCCCACTAAATGCACTAACCTGATTCTTGTATATTATATCAACTAACTACTGAAGTTGTTATATAGTGATGTAACTCATACTTCTAGAAGTAAATGATTTTTGGTGATTTGACAGTACGTAGACGTAGAATAATGTATCAATGAGATATTTTCCTTCATAGAACTTTTAACATACATACATACATAGGCTTGTGTGTCAAAAGAGTTTATTCGCTATCATAGTTGTAAAGAAGTGTACATATTATGAATGTACATAATATACATATATAGTCTCACGCCTGAATCCCTGAAGATGAAGGCAGATGTGTTTTTAGGTGTCACATAATTGCAGACGAGGCTATAATATTCATGTCTACCGGACAAAGTTCCAAACTCTATAAAATCTTATTAGCAGACAGATTCTGCTAAAAAGAAAGGTTGTTTTCCGGGATACGTTCTGCTAATAAGAATTTTTGTCAAAGAAACCATCTCTTTTCCGAGTTAGAGATCTTACTCAGGACCGCACAGCAGTCGCATTCAATTCCACTTCTCCATCACAGTCTTAAGAATGTAATATTATCACATATCCACTTTTATGCCAATCTCGAATTATTTAAGACCTTGCTTAATATTTTCCAACATGCAGTCAGCGATAATGGTCACTATCCATCAGAGAGTAAAACCAACGATGTTGTACTGAGGGGTCAAAGTTAACCTAGTTAACAATAAACACACTTTAATATATTTTATTTTTCCAGTGTGCAACTTCATAGTGCACGAGCGATGCGTGGGGCAGGTGGTAACGCCGTGCTGCGGGGTAGCGCCGAGCCTTATCAAGGTAAACTATACTGTAGTACCTTTAGAATAAGATTGATTTTTATACGATACAGAATAACGTAATATAGTTGCATGTAAATACAACTATGTTTGCAGTTAAACACATATTGCAGGTAAGCTAAATACATGAAAAGGGGAATGGTACACATCAAAGAATGTATATAGGCTGTCTTGTAGTAGACACTAGGTAAGTAGTACTGGCAGCTTTAACTCGTACTGTCATACTTTACCAGTTCATTATGAAACCGATAAGATTCCAACAATGAAGGCAAAATACACTTAAAGTCTGGTTATATGCAGTTTCTCACAACCATGTCCGATCTTGAAAATTCGATACAAGTTTAATTTTAATACAAATCACCAAATATTGTGTCGATAACGAAAGTCTGCTATAAGAGGCTGGTTTGGTAACTTAAGACAACAGACTTTTGATTCGATATCGTCAAACAATGGAAAGATATTGTGAGTCGTGGCGATACGATACATCACACCAAATCAGCTTTAATTTTACACATAACTGGAATATCTTCTAAAGAATATACATATATATATATATCTTCACCATAACCCAACAGCCTATATAGCATAGAGCTCGAAATCAAATCACGCTTGCACTGCCTACACAACGCGTAATATTCCATGTTCTGTGCCAACTAGCATTACACGCTAAACTATACTTTAATCCTAACGCAATAGAGTATGTTTTACAATAACACAAGTGGTAATCAACAGTGGCATGAATGATTAAGTAACTGTCAAGTTACTTAGGCGAGGGCACGGAAGGTGTGTTGGTTAAAGGGATCATCAATTATTACTTCACACGCTTTGAGATCTATTGTTGCGTTTAAAATAGTGATCGTATGAGAATGGTGACTTGATTGAGAAAATATACAAGTATGAAAAATATATTAATGTATATTGGCTTATTGGCGTAGCTGAGGGTTTACCCAGCTTTTCTTCTGCTCTAGAAGGGTATGCTGTTACCATTACTAGATGGCGCAAAATAAGTTAAGTACCGAAATATTAGATAGGTGATATAAGGAATCCCTGGTATGGTAGAGAGTAGCTTTTAAAAAAGAAACATTAGATTTAATACTATTAAAACATTTTATGGAGATACAGAAAACCTGGTTGCCCATATGATTTTTGTATACGTGTCTGGAAACGAAGTTCGTATGTACGTAAATATTTAGTATCACTAAAATGCAATTCATATAATTATAATACGTTGGCACCAAAGAACAACTCTTCGAATTTCTAAGCTCTAATTAAATGTTCTTTCAAGTGATGTGTTTGTTTGTGCAGAACCCGGTGGCTCACTGCTGGTCGGAACCGACGCACCACAAGCGCAAGTTCTGCACGGTGTGTCGCAAACGGCTCGATGAATTACCAGCTTTGCACTGTATGAGTAAGTATTAAGGCATTCGTTAAGGAAGGATTTGGAATCCTTATTCCACCTCCACCTATAGACTGATGATAGAATTCGTCGCGGGTTCCAATTAGTTTCTTTTTTCTAGACTTTACGAGTGTCAGTCCATGGAGGCTTTCATAGTTACCACTGCCGAACCTGGCTACGCAAGTGTTACAGCGGTGTGCGGGTAGGATTAGTCCTATTCAAAACAAAATATTATCAATTTACATACTTTCTTTGTCTACGCCTGTTTGTCATTCGATTACTTTAATGTATGTTTTTTGTATAGGTTAAGGGCTGTGGAGTTACAAGTAAATTTAAGATAATACTTATTAACTGTAGAGCCGCTACCGAGTGTGAAACGTGCTAGTTTTAAGTGTTTAAAGAATATTATATACTGTGTGCCCTCTCCTTTCCTAAATAATACCCACATTGGGATATTATACAATCTGCAGCATATACTTCAGTTTATCCGTTGTCTTAATGTAATATTCTGATTATTTTACCGACCGACGTGTTACCTATTCCTTCAAATTTTAGTTTTTTGAAAAGCGTGATAAATTATTATCTGAAATGATCAGTGAGGATCGATTCTATGATTGAGTATTTAGTCAATTATTCAAAATACTGTACATTAGCCTGTCGAGATCTAATTCTTCCTAAAGTTTTAATTTTATGAATATTTAGTAATACTAAATTGTTTTAAAACATTATTTATTGCACACAAGTATGGTTACAGTTAAGCGGAAGCTAAACCGACAACTACAACCACCCTGCTAGTAATAATTATAAATCTTTGTGCCATATTTATTTTGCTACGTGAAAACATAAAACATATTTTCTGAAAAAAGTCGGAGATGTTAAGTTCTTGTTAACTAGTAACCTGCTAAAAGCCGCATCATGTAGGCTATAATGTACCTAGAGCAACTCTTCTCGTTCTTGAGTGCTGACGTGTGGTATGATGTCCAGTTTGCGAGTACTACGTGCACGGAGAATGCGTGGACTTCGCGGCAGCCGACTGCAAGGAGAACGCGACGTACTGCGCCGGCAGCGAGCCGCGCCACGTGCACCACTGGCGCGAGGGCAACCTGCCGGCCAACTCCAAGTGCGCCGCGTGCCGCCGCGCCTGCTGGTCCGCCGAGTGCCTCACCGGCTACCGCTGCGAGTGGTGCGGCAGTACGGTACGTACCAACCCACAACCTACTACCCATGGGTAGCCTCCAAGTGTGCGGTTACACAGTGGATGTCATGGTGTCCTGCCTGAGCGGTCTTTATCATTATTCGATGGCTTTGCTCCTTGAGAGATTGAGTGGCGTTGGCTACCTTCTTTAGCTGCTACAAGATTGAAATGGATACGAAGCCACTGGATATCACTCAGTTGCACAATGAAAAAAAAAATGAAACCAACCTTTTTATAAACCATACTTATGTATGTAGAGTCATTGTGACGGTGTCAATAACTGCATGTGTGTTCTACAGTGCCACGCAGGATGCCGTGCTTTGATCCCGGAGGAATGCAACTTCGGGATGCTTCAGCCGATCTTCTTACCACCTTCGGCGGTGTCGATACCCCGGACCGAAGTCCCGATGGAGGCCATCATCGGCGTCCACGTGCGTCCTCCACCATCGCAACGGGACTTCGGATGCCGTAAGTGTCCCGAAATGACCCGCAGTGGGCCCGGCCCCGCACCGCTTCCCGCCACCTACATGTGTCAGACGGCGAGCTTACTTAGTATAGGCCTCGCTTAGTAGTCCCAACATAGACAGGCACACACGGTCAGAGCTTGGCTGGTGAATACTCTAGCTAATTTCAACACCGTTTATACCTAAACTAAGACATTTTTTACTATCTTTTATTAGCATTTTGCTCTCATAATATTGGGTTTGGAAGTAGCTATGACCTTTCTGAAGAACACTTTTGGCTTTCGTGAGTACACTTGTTGCCTCCTCAATTACAATGCACATTAGATAAGTTGAGCGGAGCTGATCGTGCGTGGCTGAGGGCGCCCGGTACTGGGGACAGTAGGCGGTGTAGGCGGACGTTAGGCGGTGTAGGGCGCTGGCACATGGCACATGGCGGCGCAGTGAGCGTGTGTGTTGGGGCAGCGCGGGCCGAGCCTGGCCAGCCGGGCGGCTGGGCGCCGGCGCGGCTGGTGACGCTGGCGCGTCGCCTGCTGCCCGCCGCTTGCAGCCCGCACGGCGGCGCTTCGCCCCCCTACTCCAGAGGTAACCCGCCCCGCTCCCACGCGCCGTCCACACACCCGCATATCTCCTCAAAACTAGATGCGCCCACTATACATCTGCTCCAAATACATAGTGTTCTCATAAAAGGTCCTATTTTTTAGCAACTTGTGCCTAACTATAATAATTTACTCGATTAATAACGTCAAGCTAGTTTGCTAGTGTTATCGATAATATTTTAGTTGATTATTAACGTCAATCTGTAGTGGGCGCATCTCAGTGCATGGTACTTTACTGGACCAACAGATCACTGTTCAGTGAAGTTAAGCGTTTCAAAAGCTTTCGCTGTAAGCTTTACACCTTCCTTCTAGAAGCTGTTCTATTATGTTTATCTGATTACATATTTACAATACCATAATATATGCTAAAGGGATGAAAACAGAACAAATATTTTATCTTGTAAATTAAAATTTAAGCGTAAAGTTTTAAGGTTAATGAGATTGTCAATGTTTCTGTATACATCCCTTTTGAATCTTAAGGTATTCTCCACTCTACACGATTTCACCTCTATTATGTGTGTGCATGGAACAACGCAATTACATAGCTTTATAAAACCCGTATAACAACACTGGCGACATGCAGATAAGCACCCCTCTACATCACGTCTCGATACCGACCGTCACTCGATTCTAATTAGTCGATTTTTCCTTTCATGAAACTACAAGACCTCACACAAAATTCCGTAGCAGCACTTATTTGTAAAATTTAATAAAGCTGGCATATAATTAACAAAATAATATCATTTAAAAAATTCAAAATGCGCGTGATTATTTACTTTCACAAAACTCATCCTTCAATTTCACCAATCGTTTTATTTATAAGTAAACTTCGTAAATAGGTAGTCAACAAATAAGATAAAATGCATTTGATAGAAATATTTTTATCAATCCCATATTATAAGCTGTGCATGGCAGAGCGCCGCACGGCTAGCCAAGTACCCATCCAAATCAGTATTCACAAAATTAAAAATATCAAATTACATTATTAGATTTAATATTCATTTTCTTATTTAAGCATATATTTTCCCTATTTCTCTAACTTTTGAACCCCGTCTTGTAGTTAAGTGAATCCCTGATTCAATACTATACTATTCCACTCCCTCACACAACTCCGTGACCGGCCAGCCCAAGAATACTCATGATGCAGTATTCCAACGGCACTAAGGTAACAGACGGACATACCAAATAATAACATACATTGTATGTATATATATGCTTAAGTGTCCAACGCTGCTTTTCTCTAGGATGTCATAGTTTGAGAGAATTCTAGACGCGCGTTGGATACGTGAAAATAAATTTAGATCGGTAAATATTTTTTATTCATGTTTATTTTGGTACGTAACTTAATGTACGATGTTTTAAACTATGATATCTTAAAATAGGTATGTGTTATTGTATGATACTGGACGATATTATAATGTAACCATTTGTGTTACGATGATAACTTGTTTTGGAGTGGTATCATACAAATTAATGTTAGTAGTTAATGTATGAGTACGCAATAACTTTCTATGCATCAAGATATTTAAACTAAACTATTAAAATGCTAACTGTATAATTTAATCTATTTTTATTGTTTATCTTAATGTATAGAAAATCTAAATAAGATGTTTGAGCAACATAAAAAAATGTTATGATAAAACTGACATACCTATTGCCTGCGTTTTCGCTTATTAGGAGCTGTGTCGACAACTAAATCGTTCCCAATATCCGCTTTAAAATAACATGTCCACACAACACTACAGATGATTTTGAAGCCTATAGTGCATTAATATACCGACTGTCTTGCAACTTTTGTGAATGAACTCGCCAAGTGACTTGGCTGTCTGCACAAAACGAGTGCACACTTGTGACGTTATGAGATCTTGTCTTGTTTCTTCACAAATTTGAAACTAAAGTGGAATGTTCGGGAGTGGGGGGGAAAAGGGGTGTGTATGTGAGCGATATGGGTGTTGCAGCGCGCAGCGTGAGCGAGGAGTTCAGCTCGGGCTGCGAGGGCCGCTCGGGGTCGGGCGGCGGCTCCACCGGCGCGCCCGCCGACCAGGACCACCGGCCCGACCACAAGCAGCACCGGGACCGTACGCCTGACGATAGGGATGAAGGTAATGATACACACGTCAATGTACCTATGTTTATGTTATGTTTATGTTATACCTACCTTTATGTTTTATTTCCTATCTACGGTAATTGGAGTAAAAGAAGACAAAAAAGAGAATTAGGAACAGTATTAGTAAAAGAGGCATTTCAGGTTCGTAGCAACTGGACTCCGCCTTGCAGCTGCTCCCTTGCATCAATGGTGTGTGTGTGTGTGTGTGTCTCTCCATTTGTATCTTCAATGGTATGAACTACGCGTGTTGGTATAAACCAGAACTCCGTGTATCGTCCCTCTTATAATCCTGAGTTCTTAATCTGATTAAAGTATATCCCGCGCCCGTTATAGCAAGGACCACCCTGCCTGTTTCGTTATGACCCTGTAATAAAGCTAAAGCACACCGACAGATTTTAGTGTTTTCAATATCTAAAAAAATTAAATAAGAAAACTAATTTCTTACAAACAAAGCCAGCTTACCTGTTCATTTATTAAACTGAGCCAGTTTTTCTAGAGTCTTGAATTGCTGCTATACTTACGCGTCATGTTTGTTATCATCACAACAGAAGTAGTAAAGGTGTACGACGGTGAGGCTGCGTGGACCCGACGGCTGTACCGGCCGGTGGTGGTGGGTCGCAACTGGAACGAGCGCGAGCTGGTCTCGGCCGCCCTGCGCGCGTTCCACGTGGCGCGCGACCCCGACCTGTTCGAGCTGACGGACGCGCTCGCTGGCGATGAGCCGCCGCTCAAGGACCCCACTCCGCTCGCCCGCGTCACACGACTCCCAAATAAAAGACCTGCGCTGTTCTTGCGCTTCAAGTAAGTGACTATTTATGGTCTCTCTGATGTCAGACCACGATCTCTTAAAGCCAGTGTTTTAAGCAATGGTAACAGTTTATTGCATGCTTGAGAACGGAACAAAGCCATGGGGATGCGGCTGTAGAATCTGTGTCATAGCGTTTAGCTTTTCAAGGAATGAGACGAGGTATCTTTGTGGTAGAGTTGTTTAACAAGAAATCCTTTTTGGAACAGTGTTGCATCTACAAACACTATTTTAAATTTCATCTTCCAGCTTACAAATTTAGAAGACTTCATTTTAAAGGGGTTGGATATTCTTAACCTTTTACTGTTTACAAACAATGGAAACTACGAGTGAAATTTAAAGATTCATTTGCTAAACCAATTGTAACATTAACGTTCAGTTTGCTAATTTTGCTAATCGACGAGGTATTCAAATCAAAGTCATGTGAAGTGGCTGTTACTAATCTAGGGCACCAATCACAGCAGTTAAAATGCGATTTATCGTATTTAAGACGTTTTTGTGTTGACCTACCTTTCGGAAACCAGAGGTTAATGATCTATGATGAAGTTCACCAAAAGTAGTTATTTCGAGTATGGTCGTATAGCATGTTAATTTGATGTATAGGGAGCTGGAGACCGGAGGGGGTGAAGTGCGGGTGTACCCGGGGCGGGTGGCGGGCGCGGGCGAGACGTTCGTGACGGTGGCGTGCTGCGGTGACGACGCCGTCGCTGACCTCATGGCCGCCGCGCTGGAGCGCTTCGGCCTCGACCCTGCGCAGGCCGTGCAAGACTACCGTTGCTCTGAGATCTTGCTCGACCGCGGCGGTAAGACACATCTCTGCACTTTGACACATCATAATGTTCTGTTTTGTAAATGCTTCACTTTGTTTTTTAGATATCTTTGTAAAGATACGATTGGGCGACCACCCAGTGTGCTAACGATACAGTTGCACTGAGGTCACCCATGATAGTCATCTTATGTTGTTATTGGGGGGAACATATAAGATCTTGTCATGCAAATAAAAACAAAACATGTTTTTGTCTTAAACTTAAGACTAAACTTAACAAAGGATGTCGTGTAAATGTTTTCCTATAGATGACAGTGCTTATAACAGGCACTGCACCTGATTACGTGAAGTACGACTTATTTATTTGGCTGCCAATAAAATTTCACTTATGATTTGATCAAAATAAAATATCGACTAGACGTTCTACACTCAAAGGTTACATAATTTTGGACTCCTTCATTAATGCAATGTAATAAAATCAAGCAATCGTGCATTGCTCATGTATGGGTACGCTAAAGACATGAGGGACATTGGTGGTACATAATTGTAGTTTCAAAAACCACAGTCAAACTAAAAAATAATTTTGTCACGCGGTCGACGCGTGTCGGCGTGCACCACTCAGCCCTACCTTGCGCTTTGACGGTTCGGCCAAAGATATAAAAGTAAGGTGCACGGTGGTCAGCCCATAAAGCCTCCCCACTTAGATTTTATAATTACAATTTATTAATTTAGATAACACTTATAATCGTCAAGATATATAGGTATGTAGGTTGCTAAGTTATTGAAGACTTTCTGACGCTGATGGAAAAACACCAATGAAACCGTCTGTAAAGAGGAATACTGGTGATGGTTTCTAACGGTTAGTGAGTTGACCGAGTTACTGAAGACTTTCTGACGCTGATATGTAGCACACCAATGAAAAAGTCTGTGTAGAGAGATACTGGAGGTAGTTTCTAATGCTGATGTGTGGTGTTGGGCAGTACCGACACCAACGATACCGTCCGTAAAGAGAAACACAGGAGATAGTTTCTGACGCTAATGTGAGGTGTTGGGACAGTATCGACACCAATGATATAGTCTGTGATTAGGGACACTGGTGGTAGTTTTTGACGCTGATGTGTGTTGCTGGGACAGTGTCGGAGCGCGTGCTGGAGGAGGACGAGCGTCCGTGGCGCATCGTGGTGCGACTGGCGCGCGAGTCAGTGCGGCGCATGGAGCTGGCGCGCTTCTACCTGCAGCCGCGCCGCGACCCGCACGGCCCCACGCTCGCGCTCTTCGTGGCCTCGCTGCCGCCCGGCCTGTCTGAGAGGAACTACGAGAACATACTGGTCGAGTTCCTTGGCACCGGTACGTAGACACACATTCTACAGCTTCAATAGTACCTACTCCGTCGTGACTGCCATGCCGGCTTTACAAGAGTTTATTTACAGTAAAGTTACACCATGAACAAATTTTGTTTATAAAATATAATGGCAATTGATACTTACCAAAAGCACCACAACTGATCACAAGTCATTCACAGCGGAATCTGAAATTGTTTTTTATGAAAATTTCTATCACAGCCAGTTTTTAAATAAGTACAATTATCTAGCCAAAACACAAAATATCACATTTTGACACAAGCTGTGTGTGAATCATACACAATTGATATTTGGGTGCACGACAGCGCTAAGCCAAGCCCTTACCACTACGGTAACGTGACGTATTACTATTTGGTGACGTATTACACGGCGGTGCGCTGAGCCAAGTTTCTTAGTATTACTGTGACGTCGTGTGTTGTGTTGTGCACAGAGAACAAGTTCACCAGCATCGGTCCGATCTACTACGAGTACGGGTCGATGGTGATCACGTACGAGGACGCGAGCAAGGCGGTGCGCGCGCTCTATGCGCTCAGAGAGGCCAAATATGAAGATAAGCATTTATTAGGTGAGTTATGTAGAACTTTCTAGATTATGAACTATGTTAGTAATTATAAAATACATTATAAGTGTCCATAATGAAGAGTGTTTATGAAGCACCAAGAATGAGCGATTGAATGTCACAAAAATACTATCACCGCGTCTATTTGAATAATAAAATCTTTATTATGAAAGAAATACTGTCATATAAGTGCTTGCATTTGTACCTATATGTCAAATGATATCTTAAAAGTTATGAGAAACCTTTACTTAATATAAATAAATATTGCAAGGAAACAAGATAATGATTAAAAAATACCGTTTAATATGTTCCATAACATTTTTATGATTCTGATTTAAAAAATCTATTAACGGTTGTTAATCTATTTTCTTATGATAGTGTCATTAAGGCGCCAGTCTTGCGCGGCAAAGCAACCATAATGCACATAAGGCCAGAGCGTGGAATCAGCTCATGCTTGCTTCCTAAATCCATGATCTGTGATAAATTATATTTCCATAATGACAACAAAGTTTATCTTACAAACAATAAAGTTTGTAAGATAAACTTCGTGTAAGATGTAGGTATTTATTGTATGTGAGGTAGATAATTTAACATGTAAGTATACGTTTCGATACAGTAATGTTACTACCGAGCATCGAGCCCTCGATGGTGCCGGGCGGCGTGAAGCCGCTGCTGGTGTTCGTCAACGTCAAGTCTGGCGGCTGTCAGGGGCTCGAGCTCATCTCCTCCTTCCGTAAACTCCTCAACCCCTACCAGGTCTTCGACCTCGAGAATGGAGGTCCACTGCCTGGGTGAGTTGAACATATCTTTACTATATTTTTGTCAACAGTTATGTATAGTTGTTAATGTAAATGTAATTATATTGGAATACAGTTGTTTCAACGCGTTGTCTAGTTACAGATTGAATATGATTATTTATTTCAATCTCTAATTTTAAACCTTAAACTGGCGAGCATGTATGAGGAATGTTATGAAAGTGAATGAAGCCAAAGAAGTGTGTCAGGATCGTAGCAAATGGAAATCTGTAGTCTCTGCCTGCCCCTCTGGGAAACAGGCGTGAATCTATTCAAATTCAAATTCAAAATTCAAATTCAAAATTCTTTATTGCTAACTATGTGTACATAAATAAAGTTCTTAACAGAAGATATCAGTTCTTAGAACATAGTGGCCCTGTTAGGGCATTGCAATTTCATCATACATGTATGCTTATAATTGTAACAGTTAAACATGCAATAAATTGATTTACATTCATTCATTAAAAAGAAAAAATTTATAAATATTAAATTTTAGATAGGTCATCGTTTTAATTACATTATATCATTTACATCATATTAATTATAAATTATTAAAGTCATACCCAAATAAAAATACACCTGTCATGAGTTACCTGATTTAAAAATTATCATTATTCATTAATTCAATTATGTCACAGTATTGTAATCATTTAATATTAATTATCATAATCCTTTTAAAAAATATTTTACAGAATTATATTCACTTTAGTGATAGGTACTTTATTGAACAAAATTATTTTTCCTCAAGAAATTCTGCTATTGAGTAATATGCCTTTTTAATTAAGAAATTTTTCAGCATTCTTTTAAAAATAATAATTGAATTTATAATCTTAATGTCCATAGGTAGCTTGTTATAAATCTTTGTGCTCATACAGAAAATACTATTTTTGTACGCTCTAGTGTGGGACGCTTTATTTCTTAAGGTATTTTTAAGTCTCCTGCTTTTTAACGTATCATAGCTTGTAATGTTTGATTTAACTAAAATTGAGGCCAGGTAGATAAATAGAGCAGGGAGTGTTAAAATCTTGAGATTTACGAAATGTGGTTTACATGAATCCGTTTGGCGTAACCCACATATAGACCTAATACACTTTTTTTGGGCTTTGAACGCAACTTCTTTATCAGTCGAGTTTCCCCAATATAGTAACCCATACGACAGAGTGGATCCCACATACGCATGGTATTTTTATTTTATTAAGCACACCAACTATACAATTACAAATGCTTCTTAAATATATAAAGTGCGTATTATTACATTATAACAGTAATCATACAAATGACAGGCATGCATGACAAGAAACTTACAGTCTAATTAATTACCGGTAAGATAATATTGAATAGGCACTATTTAGTGTATATAAGTGCCAAACTCAAAAGTAGTTGTTACACAGATACACAATTACACATTGCAGATAAGTCATGCACATCGGTAATTATTTATGACACAGCTGCAATATAAACATAAAAAAAACATATAAAAGAATTAAAAACACAAAAGTACCAAAACTTAAAAGAAAATATCGAAGATCTCAATGTAAATACATAAATACTTTATTTTATTTTACCTGGCAGTCAGTAGGAAGCGTCTGTATGACAAAAATTTCATTGAAAAGATGTCAATAGCATTGTTTGTCGAAATACATTTCTCATTGTACAATCTCACCATACGTGTGAGAGGACTGTTAAGAGTAGTGTTCAATGTAGATATGGGAGTATCAATTACTCGGTGATGTCTCATGGTACGTATACTTGATCTAAATTTAAAGAAATTGATCAATCCGGCATCAATAGATCCGTTAATAATTTTATGAAGAAGTAGCAGGTCAGACATATCACGCCGCTCTTTCTTTATGCTATAGTGTGATAGTCTATGGTTATATTCAGGCAAAGATTTTCTTACTCCATCTCTCATACATAAGTTTCTGACAAAGTGGGCTTGGACTGCTTCTACACTATCCGCATATGTTGAATAGCAATGGGACCATATGGCAGAGCAATACTCTAAGACACTTCGCACTAGAGCGTTATAAAGCGAGGTTAAGCTGGAATTGCTACGAAACGGCTTACATACACGAATAACAAAACCAAGCATTTTGTTAGCCTTAGTAACAACATTGTCTATGTGATGACGGAAGGTCTATCCTTCCGTCATCAAAAGTCACACCTAAATCGCGAACGGTTGTTACTCTATCTAGATAAACACCCGATATGATATGTATGTATATAGAGAGTAATAATAATAAGCATTATATGTCCTTAAAAGATGTTATACTATAGTGCTGCACTTAAAACAATATTTAGGTACACGTAGATATTAATTGAATGTAGTTGCAGGGTTATTAAGGACGCAGCGTACGTAAGAAGCACTTGCTCAAGGTGTAATTTCTGTATCGCGGCAGACATTACAAAGGGACCCAAAGAACACTGACTCATAAAAACCATGTGTGGGTCTACAAACTTTGTTCTCGTGTGGGTTTCGAACCTACAATACTCGGCGCAGTGATAGTGGCGATACTACCACTTAAATTACTACGCTATCCGTGCACTCAATTGTGTAGGTACAGCTTTGTCAAGATGTTCGCATATCATTTGAATGTAATTTTATGGTTAGTTATGGTTCACCAAACAATAAGTGGTTACAGTAGCTTATAGTATGGTACCAGGAGTGTCACTCAAGCGTAACTGATCCTGAGTAAAATCAGACTGTATAGCTAGTTAGTACAAGGAGCAAAAACAAATGGTCGCATACCTAAGTACATACAGCGCCGCGTCGACAAGTTCTGTAATGTATTCGCTACAAGAACATGACATGAGTTTATTTAGCTGACATGTTTAGTAAAATGGAGGTGTTTGTGTTTTCTCCTAAATACATATTCATCTATATAAAATAACAATCATCGGTTTTCAAATGATTATGTTGAAATCGGAAGGAAAAAGTTTATAATAGGTACCTACACTCATTATTGAAACAATTGTGTAGTAAATAAAAATACGGAAAATATACATACCTATGTAAATTATAATTATTTCAATATAGGAAAATATTATGTTGTTGTCACAGAATTAGCGTGCAAATTAACAAGTTTTAATAATTGTCACTGTTCAATGATAATTTAAATATATACCGACTGGAGCTCAAATTATTATCGATTAGTAGACAGAAGACTCACGTCTGTAGATCCCAGAGAGCAATGTTAAACCATTGGCGTATTTAAACGGGAGGCCAGAATAGTCTTATGCCACCTCAAGATGTTAGATTTCAACTTCGAATTATAGGTATGTTTGTATGTAGACCATCGTGAGTTCAGGGACCTGCGCTCCTCTGGAAAATATGCCTCGATACGCCAATAGTGGTATTATACCTTGACGTACGGGCAGCAAGCCTGGTGCCATCTATTCTACCAACCACGTCGCCAAACTTTGTGATGCTACTAAGAGTTTAGTAACAGAAAAAGTATACGGTTGGTAGTGTAGGTTGAAAGTATACGTATTTTCAAAAATAAAATAAAAAAGTACATGAGCGAAAATATATTTTAAATCATCCTATACAAAAACAAGTATATAACATATTTAATACAGTAAAATAAAATAAATAAACCATAAAAGAAGACAAGAATATAATATATATAGGTATATATATAAATAATAATAATAACTAATTACACATTAGAGTTTATTTTCCATACAAAATAAATTATGCTAGTGTCGTATTTGTTTCAATATATCTTAAATACTATATAATTATAATAATTATACTAATAATAATACAGAACCAAAGTCCATAAACATAAAAAATATTAAAGATACACAGCATCGTATTATGTCAGTGCAGCAAAGTCTCACAAAACGTCTGCTACATTATTTATTATACTCTTTTTTCTTGGCGCCATTACTTTTCAAACAGATCGCACTACTGTCATATTTGTTAATACTTTGTATTTATAATGTAATTATTATGCTCATTAAGTGGACTGTATGTTCTTTTGAGTTAATAAAGATCTATAAACATAAAATACCTAAATGCGAACGGAAGAAGTGCATCTTGAGTTTATTATATACCAATGATTGCAATATGTGACGTTTTGTTTGTGTATGTGGCAGTCTGTACGTGTTTCGCCACATTCCCAACTACAAGATCCTGGTGTGCGGCGGGGACGGAACCATCGGCTGGGTGCTACAGTGCCTCGACAACGTGGGCCAGGACTCCCAGTGCTCCAACCCACCCTGCGCCATCGTGCCCCTCGGCACTGGTAACTAACACTTTTCAAATTAATTCTAATAATATGATTTTGTGTCTAACTAGCTTCTCACCGGCGGCGCGGCGCGGCGGCGTGACTTCCACGGGAACGCATGCCTAACCAAATAAAAAGTTACAGTCATAAATATGGTATTCATTTAAGTCACAAAGGCCTTATGAACGTGGTTTTTTTGTGTTCTAAGTTTCATCCAAATTTTTCAATGGTTTTCGCGTGATAGTGAGAGTAATAAAGCGTCCAAACATCACATTTTAAATAATATCAGTACCTGTAGTAGCTCTATGATAATTGTAAAATTAAAGACTAAAATATTTATTTCAATATTTCAATTACGGTGAGCTATATAAACGGTTCAATACGAAGCAAGAAACAAGAAACACTCACACTTCGATGCGTGCGTACATTGAGCGAGGAGTACGACAATTACTGCATTCGATCAACTTGGAAAGTTATTTTATGTTATGTTTTGTAATATTTGCATAGATGTAATCAACGACATAAGTACAACGACTTACGAAATTATTATCTTCTAATTAATTACTGCTAATTCTGTTACTGCTGTAAATATATTGAGTATATTTTTTGTATTATGGAGCAATTCCTAATCTCGCAAACATTTAACGACTTACATCACTGATATAGACATTTAAAAAATAAACTAATTACTTACCTACTACGTTAGACAAGAAAACATATATTTTTTATTAGCTGATATCTATCCATTAGTCTTTAACAAAATGCATAAGCTCTGCCACACATGTACACGCCACTGTCACGTAGGTAACGACCTAGCGCGCACGCTCCGCTGGGGCTCGGGGTACACCGGCTGCGAAGATCCGCTATCTCTTCTGCGTGACGTCATCGACGCCGAAGAGATCCGCCTCGACCGCTGGACCGTCGTCTTCCACCCCGAGGACAAGCAGGACGAGCCGAAAGAACTATCTAAGCAACTACCTGGTTAGTGGTACTTCGATTACTATCAGAAGCTTTGCAGAAGCTTCGGGAAGTTATCGAAGTGGTGGTCAGCGTCACATTATTTCATACTAGCTTTTGCGCGCGGCTTCGCCCGCGTGGTGCCTTCATCAATAAAAAGTAGGGGTTTTAAACTATATCTGTACCAAATTTCAACTAAATCGGTTGAGTGGTTTAGCCGTGAAAAGGTAACAGACAGACCGACAGAGTTACTTTCGAATTTATAATATTAGTAAGGATATATGATTGTAGGACAGTATAATGCTTTACAAAACTCCTAAACTTAGTACTAGGCGTAAACGTAGTAGATCCGTAGTTAATGTGGGT
Organism: Catocala sponsa; assembly: GCA_963564715.1. Taxonomy (NCBI): domain Eukaryota; kingdom Metazoa; phylum Arthropoda; class Insecta; order Lepidoptera; family Erebidae; genus Catocala; species Catocala sponsa. Next base: position 23,772,943 of record OY751337.1, on the reverse strand, counting down.
GTTGTATTAAATGACGCAAGCATGACTCGTTCTGCAGAAAGCCCTCGCTTAGAGTACCCTAAACTGAAAACTGTCCCGTCCTTCAGTGTTGCCCCATGATGGGACGATTTACACTTTTTATTCCATGCCAGGAGAAGTGAGAATGCGCAGTGTCTGCCTATCCCTCCAGGATTTTCGTACAAATCCAATAAGACACACGTATTTAAAATAAGCTATTTATAATACATCTACTGCTATCGAGAATTTTCTAATAGCTATAAAACCCAAAATTCACAACCATTAATCATGCATGCACTTACCCTCATCTCACTAAAACATCACGTAACCTGTTACCACAATCTGGCCGAATCTTATTCATACAATCCTTATATCTTCACATTAACGAGGGACGGCTAACCACTTGGTCACACCATCAGGCGGTGAGAGATTGTTATTAGACTTTATTCAGACTGTGCTTTTGTCGTGTCTCCAGATCGATACAGAACCTTCCTATAACTAAATGTTTTATCAGGGTAGAGCACACCTATGCCTGCAACACGCAATCATAGCCTATACGTTAACCGTTGAACGTGTGGTGTCGCTGGCTGTTATAAGAGACCGCATGCCACAAGGCAACTCACAAATAGCCATAGCACAGTATCTTTAACAAGCGACGTAATGAATAATTAATCTATCTTGAGGTTCTGAATCGACCACCAAAAATTCATCATAATAATGTATGTTAAGAACATTTAGCTCATACTCCATTAAAGTAAAACATATCACACGAGCTCATCACCTGTAGTGCTGACTAATGACATGACATTGCAGCATCTGTGACCACAGGGTCGCAGAGCGAGGACAACTCCCAGATCCTCGTGATGAACAACTACTTCGGCATTGGCATCGACGCCGATCTCTGCTTGGACTTCCATAACGCTCGTGAGGAGAATCCCAATAAGTTTAATAGCAGGTATGTGGTATTTTACTTGTTCTATAAAATAAGCGATGTCAAATGTCAAATATTTATCAAGTATAAAAAAAAATTAAAACTGATGTATTTTTGCTCGGTCTACCGATTTTAATGACGACACTAAATGTTAGCTAAAGCTTATCATCACCACAACTTACCACAGCCGCAATATCTCAACAAATGTGGAAATTAGCGAACATAAACGGACAGACAAAGAGCGACAACTTTATTTTAATAAGGTAGTTTGAAAAGAATCTTGCCTGTATTAAATTAACCGAACTCATTGCCAGTTTTAAATTAGTTAAAACTGTACTATATTATGATATGAAATGCATGTCCATAAATCTGGCATTATAAACTTCTTAAGTTATATAAAATCTTACCTTACATAAGCCATATAACTAAAATTGTACAAAAGTGTAAATTTTCAAAATTATTCTTTCGCTGCTATCTACTTACTCACTCTTCCACATACATTGCCCACATTCAGAATATCTCACACGTGTGTTCCTCAACAGGCTCCGTAACAAAGGTGTGTACGTGAAGATGGGTCTGCGCAAGATGGTGGGTCGCAAGATGTGCAAGGACCTGCACAAAGCCATCAGACTGGAGGTGGACGGCAAACTCGTCGAACTGCCGGCGCTCGAGGGCATCATCATATTGAATATACTCAGGTGACATATACAAAATATTCATCATTAATTGAAGCATATTTAAGTTTTCAGCTTAATTAAATTCTCTCCACTCAGTAATCAATCAACATGAACATTGAACTAATTAACCTAACATCTTACTTAAATAAAACAAAGCAAGGCAGTTAATACACCTGAAAGTCTTATTTACCTTCGGTTATTTACCATAGTCTACAGACTATGGCCGAATTTCTCTCGTAGTCACAATACACCTGTGTCTAATAATGAGTTAGATTCTCCACGATCACTTATCTGCCAGTTTATGACATAACATCTCGTTTCCAACCATTCGGTTATAAGACAGAAAGCCGCTGTACAGTTCAGTGCCCGAGAGCTCTTCAGGGGCCAATTATCCACCTGACATACACAAGTCGTGCCCCAAATTCACGGATTCGGTTCGAATAACAGGAGAACAGAAAACTAAGATTATATAAAAAAAATATTGAGTTATCTACCTATTGACTCCATGACTATCCTGAAAATTTAAAATTATTTAGTTATCGGATCTCCAATCTTCCGTTTTGTTGTCGCTATTACTTTGTTCCATCTTCCGCCTTACCAACTTGCGAACAACGACTATGATCATCTGTATATTTCAGCTGGGGTTCCGGAGCGAACCCATGGGGTCCGGAGAAGGACGACCAGTTCAGCAAGCCCAACCATTGGGACGGCATGCTGGAGATCGTCGGTGTCACCGGCGTCGTGCACCTCGGCCAGATACAGTCTGGACTCCGCGGAGCAATGCGAATAGCGCAGGTGAGAACGGTTCTTATCTACAGGAACTACTTGAAATCTGCAAGAATATTGCGCTGTAATCATGCAGTCGAAGTCAAAAACCATTTATTCATTTAGGTCACAAAATAACATTTATGAATGTGAGAGTTACCGGCTAGATAACACCAGGAAAACTGAAGAAATCACTTGTTTCTTGAATGCAACAAAATACTGGAAGTGTTAGGTACCTACTTAATTAATAAGACTTACAGAATCTACTTTTGTATATATATATCGCCGCATTGCCACTATGTAAAGTAGTCTGGATTGAGATTTCGATTTAAAACGCTAAGTCTTGAGTTAAGAAATTTGAGCAATATTTTTCAAATACAACGGCTAGCTTATTTCTAGATTAATATTTAGAAACTTAAGTCCTATTTCACTAGATATTTTACCCACACGAAGACCGTCGTCTAGATGTGCTATCTTATCTTATCTTATATGGAGGCCAGTCAGTGCAGACCGGCGACACTTCGACCCAGTGGGATCTTTTGTGTCGACACTCTTCCAATAACGACTGCCATATATATTCTTGGCAGCCGGGACCGACGCCTTAACGTGCTCTCCGAGGCACGGAGCAGGCGATAATTGTCAATCAATACGCACATAATTTCGAAAAGTCATTATAACTTCTAAAAGTCAGAGGTGCGCGACGTGGGTTCGAACCCGAGACCCTCTGCATTGCAGTCTGTTAGTCTCCCCACTGAGCTATCGCTGCTCTCTAGATGTGCTAAGCCCTCGGGGTTTGTTACATCTAAATGGAGTTAGTATATAATTAAGTCCCATGGACCTAATGTTGGTCCCTGCCAATCTAGTCACAATATAACAGAACTTGGTAAAGTTAACTATGATTCAGGGGGCAAGTTTGTAATTGCCCAGCCTATCTATGTGTGTGTCCTTCAGCAGCAGACTGCAGAATCAATAAACCATCATACAAAATTAGTCCTTATATTTTGATTTTAGCACTTTGCCCATAATTTCGGCTCTTGAAACTTCTCTTTGGAGCGTTTTTATGTATTTCGGCCCACTCAGCACTTGTCTGTCTACACAAGTAGGTAATACTAAGCATCGGTATACTCGTCAGGGTGGACACATCAAGATCAACCTGAAGAGCGAGATCCCAGTGCAGGTGGACGGAGAGCCGTGGGTGGCAGCGCCGAGCGAAGTCGTAGTCCTCAAGTCAGCGCTCAAGGTACATACACATCTGCCGAGTAACGGTCCCCTGATATACGTTCTATTAGACTTGAGTAGCTAACATAACTATTACCAAATTCGTTCTATTTTGAGACCATTATTTTATAAACAAATTTGATTCTACAAGTATAAGACATCTTTCTATGGTCTGAGAACGATCTATATTTTCCGTGTCTGTTAGTCCACATTTGGATGTAAAATATGGCCAAATTATTCTTTCTAAGATGGCCCCAGTGTCCAACAGAGGAATTACTTTTAAACAATCAATTTGATTGATATAGTAATAAATTAACATGGAATAACAATTTCGATCTCTTCATTTTATTTAATAGTTTTGTATTTCAAGATTAGCGCTCAACTCTTGTAGAACGTTGACAGTTATATTTTAAGTGTTTGCATGTGTTCGCTTGCCTGAGCCCGAGCCGGGTCTAAATTTAGTGATGCTTATTTACTATTTGGATTTAATCAACAAACATCGTGTTCAATATTAAAGTTCCGCTTGGTCAATCGAGAATAATTTATCCAAATATCAACCGTTTTTTATTCGTCTAAAAACAATAAGATAAGACGAACAGCAATCAATTATTTTTATAACTTAAATGCTTTATGCTTAACACAATAACACGAGCATCTTGCTAAATATTACAAGTAATAAGGTGTATGATCAAGCGGGATTTTGTTTTAATAACGATATACCGTCCCGAGTCACGTTACGCCCGAGCACTCAAAATCCACTCAGCACTGATGTTACCACTAGTTGATACGAAGCCCCGGTTTCACTGCACCACCGTCCACCAGTGGTGGCCAGTGATCGTGGCTTGAAACCGGGGCTTACGACACGCCCGAATCCGCTACTGGCGGATGACCACCTACGTACACCTGACATCTATATATCGCTATGACGCCACACGCGGATTACTTTTTATTACTTCTGGGCACTATCTCAATTCGGAGCGCTTTGTAAATATTGATCGAGTCTGGCACATTAGCACAAAGCGTCGCGAGGTACGGTCAGGTGTACGTAGCGGGGCGGGTGTGGCGGGCGTGGCGGGCGGGGCGGGGCAGGCGGCGCTGACGTGCGTGTGTGGCAGGCGACGATGCTGAAGAAAACCAAGCGCGGGTCCGGCGCCGGCGCGTCGTCGGCGGCGACTGGCCCCTGACCGCCGCGCGCTCCCCGCCCCGCCGCTGCCAGTCGCGCCCCGTCCGCAGGCCACCATGCTGAAGAAGCGCGGCAAGGTGCGGCGCCGCAACACGGAGCCCAGCATGCCGCGCTCGCCCGACCGCGAGCGCCCCGAGCGCCCCGAGCGGCCCGAGCGCGGCGAGCGCGAGCGCGAGCGGGCCGAGCGGGAGCGCGCCGAGTCCCGCTCGCGCGACTCCTGAATCTGGCTGAGCGAGCGCCTCATCTAACGCGGGCGCCCGCCTCGGGCTCAAGGCGGGCGCGCGCGCCGGGCGCTCGCTGCGGACTCGCCGCGCCGCCAGCGGGGACTCCGCCTCTGCCACCCCCGCGTCACACGTTTCATGTACATAAATTATTAACAGAAAAAATATATAAACCTAATATAAAAAAAAATAAAATTTATAGTCATTAGTATCGTTGTTTTATTTAGTGAATGAGTTTAATTTTTAATTATATGTAACATAAAAATAAAGTACCTCCATATATATCATGCCCGCCTTTCTATTCTACCCGTCGCGTCGTCCCCTTTGACGTTGTCGCACAGGACCGCTCCTCATGAGTGGCGAAATGGAATTATGCTCACAAACAACTATTGAAATTACTAATTAACTAGATTCTTATACGTTCCATTCGAAACGTGCGCGGACTGTGGGCTCGCACACATCGACTCTACGCATCGCGTTGCAATGCGTCGCAACTTGCGTACGCGCTGGGAGGACACGTGTCAGGGCCCGCGGTACGCTGCGCTCGCGCAGTGCTCGGTACTCGCAACACTTATGAGGAACGTATATTACTTTAACTTTATTAAACTACAGGATCGTCGCTTGATGCTAGATCTATGTAAACTATTTAAGCTCTGTATGGTGCTTGACTCTCTCTTACATTATTTCTGTGTACCAGAACCCAACGGCCAGTATATATACTTGTAAAGAAACATTTAAAATTTCCTAAGTAGTACTGTCCTAGATACAATTAATTAAATCGCATAAGTGACAGTGAGCTATTTACACAGTATTGAGCCTGAAGAGACGAGGCACGGCCACGGACCGCTGTTTTATAAGTAAAGCATACGGATATTTCAGACTTTGTTTATTTTTACGATGACGCGGAGATTAGATTTTTGTTGTAATGATATTAAACAATTTCATAAGTCTTAGAGAATTTTAAGCATTTCGAATAATAAATATTATTTACTAATAAAGCTTTATATTTAATTTGGGTATAACGATTGCCGTAAAAACAAAAAAAAATAACTTCGTTGTTATTTTTTTTGCTAATAGATAGCGTCAAAGTTAACTTTATACTCTTTTTCAGTCAAAAGATGACATTAGCGTCCTTTTGATATGGGATTTTAACCTAGAGGTTAAACTCATTTTTATGAGTCAATAACCAACCGAGCCTCGTCTAGTCACTAACGTAAATAACCCTTATGCTACTTATAATAGTATAATTATACAAAATGATTCCATGATAACAAGCGCATTACCATTAATGGTCGCAAACAATATTGTAAAGCAAATAGTAGGAAAATATTAAATATAAGTATGTACAATTATATATTTAAATCTATATCTTTTTAATTTATCAATTAGCAGATTAGATTTATCCATAGTAATAATAAAATAAAGTTGTATATACCTGTCATAGAGCCATACACTATTGTAATGAAATTTATATGAGTTGTTATAAGTAACTAATTATTGTTCATTTAATTAAATAAATAAATAAAAAATAATAACACCATTTCATTTATTAGTACCCTGTAGACATTAGCATAGCTGAGTTGTTCCTCTGGGAAAAGACAGCGACAAAAAAATCCCAATTCTGTTTGATTAAAAAGGAAATTTTAGTTACCTTTTTATTTTGCTTGTTTCAATGAAATTTATTTATTATTAATTAATTATTTAAATTAGAAGATTTGGGGAGATATATAACTTTCCAGTCTCTACCTAGCTATGCCAATGTCTGTAGTTGATATTAGAACACCGAGTCAGGCTTACGTAGGCGGCTAGAAAAATTCTGACGCTAAGTTAGGTACACACGATAGAGAGGAGCTGCTATTATAGTGAAGGAGATCCGAGGAGATGGAAGGAGAGGATCGAAGACAGAAAGAGGAGAAACACAGAGAACATATATATAATGACAATTCAATTAATTTTGATTATAATCAAAAGCAGTAGGTACTTACTGTTGTACTAGGTACTCTTATTGCCTTAATTATTGTGGTCTTGGGTTCAATTCCCGAGGTGAGTAAAGTAGTTGGGATGTTTTTAAGACATTCTCAGTAATCACAGTCTAGAACTGTGCCTGATGGATGGTTGTAGGCTATGCTACAATTCGACTGCACATATACAACAGAAGTTATATGGTTACCCTGCCACTGGTCATGTCGCCAAGTGTTGTGGGTTCGAACCCCACACGAGACAAAAAATTGTGAGCACTAGTCGACAGTTGATTCTTTGACTGACTGAGCCAATTAATACTCGCTAGTAATTAATGCTACTGCTGTGCATATGGTCTCGGGTTCGACTCTCGGATCATGCCAACATAAAATTATTACAATTTTCTGTCAAGAAATTCTCAATTAGCCCGAAATTAGACAGATGGCAGTTCTGTACACCCCCGTGCCTCACCAAGCACCTGGCGAACCAACCTTCCGGCGCAACAGCGATTAGTCCTGCGCCTGGTCTCTCTACTATCGTGGCGACCGGATTGGCTTATGAGAGTGAAGGAAGAAAGCACTTGAATTATAATATCTCCTGCGCAGGCTGGTCTCCATTTAGATTACGCAGACATCTACTAGTACCTCTTCAGCGATAGAGGCGTCATATATGTATAGTACATATTTCTTACTTATTAACCTTTTGACCGCCACAGCATAAAAGTAGCGCCGTGCCCCCTACGCCAGGCGATGATTAATGTAGTTTTAAATAGGAAAACGAAACACAAAAAGCTTAATTTTGTTCTTAAAACATGGTTTTATTTGTTGACTCATGCCGACGACGCGACGGCGCGGCGGCGTGATGGACAAATTTTCGTTCGTCGGCTATACCCGACCGTGGCGGTCAAAAGGTTAAGTAAATAAATATAGCATACTAGTAGCTAGAGACGATATATAAAGACACTCTTCTATGTTTATTAGAAAATATAGGAAGAGTATAAAAGCAATATCTAAATGCTTTTATTATAAATTTAAACAACACAAAATAAACTATATATAATATAGTGGGCTCCGATATACAAAATTCATATAGACCGTATAGTCTATACAGAGGCGGTTTGTCAGAGCTCTATGCATGAAATGCGGTTTAAGGCGTAAAATACCTTACTTTAACATGGTTGGATTGGATAAAAGGAGATGGATGAGCGACATGTCCACTTTATATAAAATCTTGAAGGGCTCATTTAATAGTACTCTCCTAAGTCAGTTACACTTACTTCAAGGTACCTACTCGATCTGTGCGTACTCCGCAGCTGTTTCGAATACCAACGTGTAACAATAATGTGTCCCAAAATAATCCACTGTTTCGAATGTGTAGACAGTATAATGATATTTGCGCTCATGTTGATATATTTGTGGATAGTCACAGCAGATTCATAGAATCCTTGCGCAAACTGAATACATCTTAAAATTCACATTACACTCCTAGTCTTAACTATATTGTATGTAACTTTTTTTTTTTTTATTGTAACGTTCACTTACATGTTTGAACCTGTATAAATTCTGAATGCTGTGTACAGTAGTAATTGGAGTGCAGATTTAAAAATGTTTTCATGTAAAAATAATCCTAATCACTACATGGTCTGTATTCTGTAACTGTACCTTTTATAAATAAATAAATAAATAACAACCCTAATGTACAAATCACACAAAAGAAAAAGAGATCCTAGTAGACATAAGAGAGTATTGAAGAAAAAAGGAGATCTGAATAAAGATAGGAGGCTTGACAAGGCAAAAAAGACAACCACAGATAGTAATTAAAAATGTATTATCTCTTGTTGAGACTTAACGACTAGTTACAAAGCACTTCTAAAACCATAGAGCCGTTGTTGTTAGCAGTTACAATGCAGCTAAAGGACACTGGGCTCCACAGAGCCTTTGAGACATCTCGCTTAACGCTAAATAAAAGTAACAAGCAGAAAACAAAGTGAGTATCCAGTGAAACCTTAGAAAATCTATACAAATAAATAAAATTGAAGTGTCTGTTTGTAATGTCAAAATAACAACTTTTTATCTAATGCATATAAGTATAAGTATATAAGGTACCTATACGACAACATACGTTTTTAAAATTTTTGTTTGTTTGTTCCGGGTAATTTTCGAAACGGCTGAACCGATTTTGACGGGACTTACACTGGCAGATAGCTGATGTTATAAGGAGTAACATAGGCTACTTTGATTTTAGAAAAACAATAGGGTTCCGCGGAGACAAATCCTTTTTAGTTAAAATCTACGCGGACGAAGTCGCAGGTAACAGCTAGTATAGAAATAAAACCGTTATTTTTTATGTTTTTGAAGTCACGGTTTCGATTCCCGGGCAAAGTACTATTGGAATTTGTTGCCAGGCAATGTGATAGCACATTAACATCCAAGGATATTTAAGTGCTTAATAGATGATAAAGCAAAATTTATATGACAGACTGAGTATAACATTTTCGGGCGTAGTTCATAAATGTTGACATATAATTTCTAAGATTACACTGGACATATGAACAACTGAACCGAAGACAGCTGCCTACAATATATTAAATATACAACGAGTATTTACATTATAATATGGGTAGTAAAATATAGCATTTTTCCAAGCGCCAATCAAGTAGATTTTAGAATAAAATTTTGTACTTCATCAGTTACGTGAAGATGCATATTGGGTTATTATAATAGGTATAGGGTTGCCAGATTAATAAAATAATATAACTGCAAAAAATTACATATTGCAAGTGATTTAGACGTTGAACGTTGTCTTTGACAGATTACGCTCTCGACTAGAAATTATTGGCAATATAATTTAGAAATCAACTTCTTATATATGTTTTTTATAATTTTGTATCAAATTGAATCAAAATTTTGTAGTATTATCGGTATTAAGAGACCGAATTTAGGAACATTTGCATCTTACTTTCCGGCACCAAAATAATTATATTTTGTTTTAAAAAAGCGAGTTCAGTAGATATTTTCAAAGGATATATATACAGCGGTATTTTTAAATATTCTAGTCTGGCAACACCATGTCACAACATAATTGAACCCTAAGTACAGACTTATCATAACTTATCCTAAGGCATAATTTCACAACGCGTGCCTATAACAAAAGAAAAAACCTATCATTTTAAAAAACCTGGACTAACTAAAGCACATATTTTTTTATTTATCTTAATTTGACTAAGTATATTACTTTATAGTTATTTTTATGTACGGGAACAAAACATCGTTATTTTACATTTAGTTGTACAGCATGCTGTTCACAATACAACTGGATTGGATCCAACAAGTTGGACAGTGCATTCACTAATGCTTTTTAATATATATTAATTTCGTTATTTTTTTAGACGACTATCAAGAGATGTCATGGAGTAATTATGTGTGGAGAAGACAAGTTTTATCTCAAATAAATATATTTTTAAATATATCACAATTTAGTAAAGTTATTTTAAAGCATGTACTTGTATGTGTGAGAGTAAATTTAATTGTAAACGTTTTAAGACCGTCGCGATTTGTACACATACTTAATATAATATTGAAAAATAAATCGCTACTAAGATCCATTGTTTAATATCATATTACATTTATAGTAGCTGATTTACTACTTAATCGATTTTAATGCATCTTCATAGCAATTATTGTCACGTTCAAGATGCTGTCAGATACCCACGAATGCTCAAAAACGTGAGACATTGACACTGAGCGAAGTATTCTGTTAGTTGGACGTGTGTTATCCTCACTTAGCCCCACAATTGGACCCTTGTGAGTAAGTAACCGACGCAAAATATTGTTCGGTTACTCATACTACCTCAGCTCCGTCCAGAAAGATAATAGGGGACCGATGTTGCGCAGTACCTCCTTCATCGTTTCTGGACTGTTTAGAAGTTTCACCCGTTGGTTGCTCACGCTTTTACAATGTAGGAGCACGGGAGCCGGTGTCTCCTCGGTCTCCATGCAGCCTCTACATAAGGGACTGTCAGTGATGCCGATGTTGAATAGGTGTTTGTTGATCGAGCAGTGGCCTGTAATTATAGAACCATGTTTTGAGTTGGCAGAAGGATATCGGGACAATTGGTGCGGGTCCTACCATTTTGGTGTTCGATCCTCTCTTTGCCAGTTGAGCTGAAGCATCATTGCAAGAAGAGTTGCTGTGGCCGCGTATCCATTGCAACGTTACCCGATTTTTTGTTGCAATACTTTGCAGCTCACGGTGACACTCCAAAATGAGTCCACTGTTGAAGCAGTTGCTTGTAGTACAGCGGCACTATCCGAGATAATGCGTATTGACTAATCGCTTATACCCCTTGATGCAATCGCTGTTGCAGCCCGGGTGATTCCAACACATTCTGCCTGGAAGATAGTGTTGAGGTTTCCCAGGGTCATTGAGTAATTGATGTTTAGGTCGTTGGAGAAGACTCCGACTTCTGTTCCTGATTTTGTTTTGGATCCATCTGTGTATATTCTCACTTATTTATGCCAGAGCTATCTTTAGATTCTTCATGAAGTTGGATATGGTATTTTTTGTCAAAGACAAAGGTTTTTGGGATGATATCACATGTCGCCTCTATCATTGGAATTTTGTTGTATACTAACTCCTTTAGGCGCGCATGAGTTATTCTATTGTCCCGTTGGCTCTTTTTCAAGCCGTATGGCAGCTGTGACAGCTTCCTGCTGTATGATGAGGTGTAGGGGTCTGAGATTTAGTATGGCCTCCAGCGCTGCCGTGGGGGTTGTTCTCATACAGCCTGTCGTCGCCAGGCAGGCGAGTCGTTGTAGTCTTTCTAGTTTGTGTATGACTGTGCTTAGACGAGTGCGGGGCGTATTCTGTCATACTAAAGCTTTCCACACACAATTACTCTGCGATATAATTACAAACTCCCTGTATCCCTTATTCTAAATAGAGAGAATAGAATGCAAAGTGATGTCGTTTGGCACGTGCAACAGAAACTACAGTCAACTGTAGCCTTATATAACATTTGGACGACTGATAAAAAATATTTCTGGTTCAGTAATGAACCAGAAATACTGTAACTGTAAAGTAAGTAAAGTCGCAAAATTTAATCGACGTGATCGAAAATAAAATCAATTATAAATCTCGTAATAAAGGAGTCAGATTAAATTAGAAGCGTAGTAAATAATATTATAATAAATAAATGTGAAGCCAAATTAATTATTTGAGGCATATTTTATTTTTATATACATAATTCGTTTTAATTAGTCTTTATACCATCTCCAAAAAATGTTAAAGAGTTTTTTAAGTTCCATCTAGCTTGTCAAATTTTATTATTTATTAAAAATACACTGCCTTTAATTTTTCTCGTCGAGTATTACACATATTTTTAATGCGCTCTTTATTTTAACCGTTACACTTTATAGTGCCAAATAAATTTAAATACAAAAAGTCATAAGTTATTTATTAATATTTGATAATTAAAATAAGCATTGGCTAAACGTTGTATTACTGCTGTTAAATGTTGAAATAGATAACACTCACTTAAGACCGCCAGACACAGATAGCGGTGGCGTAGCAGTACCGGTGGCGTAGAAGTACCCGCAGCGGCAGCGGTGGCGGCATTTTTGTATTGTTCGCATTAGTATGAAACATTACACACACGATCCGGAATGATCGTATGTGTAATGATTCATACTAATTCGAACAATACAACAAAAACGCTAACGGTACCGCTACGCTACGGGTACCGCTACGCCACCGGTACTGCTACGCCACCGCCATCGCTACTCCACCGGTAGCGCTACGCCACCGGTAGCGCTACGCCACCATAACCACTACGCCTTCGCTGTCTAAGTTTGGCGAGCTTTAAGCGGTACACGTTCCGAGACGATCGCTCTGCACCTTGCGTTAGCGATAGCTAGGCTTTTCAATCGCGGTTAAAACACAAAACATTGTAATATCATATTATAGTAGTATAGAGCAATCAACTGATCGCTCTCGCGCTGACCAACGCTGCACGATATATTCAACTACAAGCACATACTAAACCTTTTTACAAAATTTCATAGTAATAATATAACGATTACGATTTCAATATCGATCAATTCGTAATCGTCGGTTAGCCACTTTAGAACAGCACAGCCAATTTTAAAACTATATATTTGTCTACCTCATACCGAATTTAAATTAAATCACATAATTAAAAATAATGGTTAAGAATAAAATCCCAGAATAATGTACTATGGTGGTAAACAATTAACAGGGTCGTCTAATAGTAAACGGTTATTGGACGTTAGTTACACCAAAGGAATCACTTGCGCGTCACTGAGGCTTAAAACAAGATGGTACTGGATTGTCAACGCAGCCTAACAGCGACCTTTGCGGAGTCTTCACCTTACGGAAGATCGTCAGAGAATCTTCATACAATCGACAACTTAAGTGGATAAACAGCTTTATAATTATCTTTTTGATTTGTAAGTATAATTAATTAATTACATACAGTAGTCAAAAATGGAGATAGAATATTATTATTATTTTGTGTCACACAGCATTTTAAAATCTCGCTAATGTTTATCGATTTACGTCGCTAACGGTATTAGCCGGCAGCTAAGCTGCTATGTTGCATGTTTCGTATGTGTCTTCTTAACAACATTTATGTTACGTCATAGCCACCCAGCAAATCCCATAGGACAAATCTTGATATCATATGTGGACTACGCAGAGAGGACGTAAACACACATATAGGATTCTTCAAGAAAGGCATACAACTCTTTCAAAGACTTGGTAACGCATAAAAGCCCTTTGATATTAAAAGCATCCATACGCCAGTAACCGGAGACAGACCCAGAATTACCAACTACCATGGCCTAATGTTTAGTAGGCATTCCAAAATTAAGTCACAGGTTCTGCCCAACCATTATTTTCCGCCAAATAACGCCTTCAAATCATCATTTAACCAAGTGCCACCCACCCGACCTTATTCAGAGCAAGCTAGGCTAGGCTCGTATGCTAATTGTACTTATAACGTTAATTATTGCATAGACGCAGTGCACGGCTACAAGTAGAAAACTTATGTAGTATTACAACACTACAAGTTTAGGACGAACGCTGAGTCCCTGTCAGCCGTGCTTCTCTTACTAAAAGACTATTACAAGACACAGTTTTCTTGAAACGAGATTAGTGCTATCTGTGTCTTACTTAGAGACATAAAAAGAGATAGAAAGACACATGCTTGTGTGTGTCACAAATGAGGCTTAACACTCACTCACTGATTCAGAATTTTTTTAAGACAGAATGATTGAGTGAATTCATTTTCTAAGTCATTTGGTTAACAAATTACAAGTATACTCAGTAGCCCATAAAAAACATACTAAGATTTCAGTGCGGCCAAACCTTTTTAGCAAAGTTGACATTTGTATAATAAATATTTAGGTTTGTAAAGAAGTTTGTAATATGTAATGTTAAATGGTAATAAACATTTTTGACTTTGACTCGTAAACTGTTGTACCGGTTTTAATAAAATTTGGCACATAGATAATCTACATCCTGGATAAACGCAGGATACCTTTTATACCGATATGAATTACCGTAGGATTCACGTGTGTGAAACCGTAGGCAGAAGCTAGTGTGTAAGTGTATGGAAAGTATTTAAATCACAACTATTCCCGTAAAGTAAATCTTGAAAATCTATCTGAAATTCTGATTAAGTGAATGAACATTTATCTACTAATCTGGAGACGTATTACCATCACATTGTTATTGCACATACGAAAAAGAGACAAAGATACATTCTGTAACGCACTATCTCATTCCCATGTAAGCAACGACAAATCTTTTTCAAGTCAACTTGCGCACTAGGCATATATAATTTCCGTTTCTTTAGAAAAATAAAGAGCACCCACGGGGATGGAACCCACAATACTCAACAATTTCAACACCGAGATGACAACCTCTGCGCCATTTTACATCCAGATCTCCAAAAGATGGTGGTAAAGCCTCTAGCAATACAAAAGTTAATGGGTCAAAGTTACCCACATGGCCAAAGTAACACGATGGGTCAGAGACTCGGCGTTCCTCACACAGTTACAAATTACACTTAGATTAGGCGTTAGACAAAATAGGCTATCTGTATGGCTACTCGGGCGGCGACGGACTTACGAATCACTCGACAGTCAGTCTGTTTCCTCTGAAACAAACGATAAGTTATAATTAGTTGACTGCCACATTCATAGTAGTAGTGTTGTCACACGAT
The DNA here is from genome assembly GCA_963564715.1 of Catocala sponsa. Classification (NCBI taxonomy): domain Eukaryota; kingdom Metazoa; phylum Arthropoda; class Insecta; order Lepidoptera; family Erebidae; genus Catocala; species Catocala sponsa. The sequence goes on along the minus strand of OY751337.1, from coordinate 23,757,747 downwards.
CGGCGCGTAGCGGCGGTCCGACCTAGGATATAAAGATGCGGCGCGCAGTGTACCGCGAGCTCGACTCTTGGCCGCCGTACAGTTAAGTGTTCCCGATTTTGATTACGCCTTTTTGGTTCAGCGAAAATGTAATTATATTATGTTCAGTTAACGTCTTATGTCACTCACTCATCATCTCTCATCTCATTTAACTCCTAAGTACTAGATAATTATTCAATTCTCTACGAGTATATACTCGTCTACGGGTTGGCTCCTAAAGTCTCCCTACTTTAGCCTTTTTAGTTACAGTCTTACATCTTATTAACATCGTTATGGCTCACGTACAATAAATCGATAGGGCGACATTCGTGAGGCACTTCGACCAAGAAGCCTTCGGCGAGCCGAAATAACAAGAGGACCAAGTGGAAATAGAGGGTGAAAGGTGAAGGGCGGGAACTTGGCGGGCGACAGCTCGAACTAATAAGTGAGGAGCCGCTCACTCACCTAGCTAAGTATACGCGTGAGTGCACAGCAGTGGCGCCTGCGTCTCGGCGGTGTAGTTCCGCACGCGGCTGAAGGCGAAGGGCGGGAACTTGCCGGGCGACAGCTCAAACTGTGTCCACTGGTCGCGGCGCGAGCACACGGAGTAGCGCCGCCACGCCAGCTGGAAGTTGCGCCGGGATCGCAGGTTGCGGAGCTCGAACTCCTGCAATCACAACTCAGTATGAATAACTCCGCGTTAAGTTTAGTGACGACAAGAAGTAATCTGCACAATTGCATTCGAATGCGATATCGCCCGTGCAAAATTGGCATCGTGCTGTTCGGTCCTGTTATGGTGAACGAAGTGTACGACTTCGTTCGTGTATAGTCGCCGGCACGTAGCTTGGCCAGGTTTTGGCGTAGTGGGGGTAAGTTCGCGCATAGTACACTTAATGCCACAAAAAATGGTCACTTTATTGCTTGTCATTATTCTATGGTTATTGCCATCATTTATTTTTAAACATGTCTGTTTAGAAGAAAGTTAAAGAAAGGAGAGGAATTCGTGAAGTTTATTAGGTGTTATAAATAAAAAAAAACATTTAGAAGTTAAGAAATTTATTATAAAAAGTATTTAATTTATTATAAACAATTATGTGTCGTCGTCGTCACTATCATTTTCTAATAGTGCTACCCCTGGCATTAAAGTCGTAGCAGTTGAGCTGGTGGAAGGAGTTGGCTCCTCATCCTCATCAGAACTCTCGTCACTCTCGTCGCTGGAGGAGTCGCTGTCATCACTGGCGTAAATTATAAATCGTTCAGTGACTAAATCGACTACATGGTCACTTCGGATATAGTCAGCCTCAATTTTCTTAACCTTATCACATAATTTTGACCATTCAGCGGCGCCCATTAATGAGACCTTCTCCTTAACTGACTCTATGACACTGGTCGTATTCCATGTAATATTTTTGCTGGCTATATATCCTTTGTTTGCCGCCCATGCCATTTCTATAGGATTTAAGTCCGGATGGTAGGGTGGCAATCGCAGAACGCTATGGTTATGTTCAGCAAGTATTTGGTCAATACTATATTTTTTGTGTTGTTGTTTGAATAAGTTAATTATATAATTGAGGTTGTATAATTGAGGTTTGAGCATACTCTCTTCGTATGCTATGCCCTTTTCCGCCAACCACCTCTGCATGTCCGCTTTCTTGGCATTCGAGGTAGGCGCAGGATTATATTGTTTATTGTGGTATGATGCGTTGTCGATAACTAACACGGCATTTGGCGGGAAGTTAGGTATTAGTTGGCTGCGAAGCCACTTGGTATAGTTATCGTAGTTCATGTTATCATGAAAGTCGCCAGATTTTGTTGCAGCTTTAAATAAGAGGAGCGCATTAGGAACAAATCCAGCTTCAGATCCAGCGTGCACTATCACAATTCTTTGTCCTTTCGAAATTGGCTTTTTAAGCCCCTTTGATGATCCATCTGACCACGCTTCTGAACCTGTAATAAGAGATATAATGATTAATTTTCAAAAGTGTTCTCTTAATGTCTAGATAATTTCACAGGACACGAACATGTGAGAACAAAGTATGGTAATTGTTACATACCTGAATGAGATGAATCAACATACGACTCATCTGAGTAAATAATAGGTCTTCCTTCTTGCCTATATTTAATTAGAGTATTAAGGAACTCAATCCTAAGCAATCTAATATTTGATTCTTCAATTAGAATTTTTCTATTATTTTCAGCTTTTCCACCGGAAACCTAAATTATTTAATATTCTGCGCAGACTGCGCTGAGAGCCATTAAAATATATGTCTTCTTTTAATTTTTTTCGTAACTTTTCTACTGTGGGCAGCTCTTTATTAGTACTATGGTAATTATGCACACAGGTTCTTATCACAGACTGGTCAAAAGTATCGATTTCTGTGATCGGCTTTATTTTGTTCCTTTTTTTCCTGGTGTCCTAAAGACAGTGATGAGTTCGGAATTTTTACCTTCCTTGACTATACGTCTAACTGTCCTTTCTGAGGTTTTGGTAGCTTCTGTAGTCCGTTTTAATGTCTCTTTCTGAGTTTTGCCTTCTTTTTCCATGAAACAGTACACATAATAAACCATTTTTCTGGCTTGTCTGCGTAAAATGGTATGTGGTCCTGGCATTGCAATTAAAAAACAATAAAACTCGTAACAAAAACTTAATTTAAAACAATAACAACAACTCGTAACAAAAACTCAACAAAAACAAAGGGTAGGTACAACTTTAGTGCACGCAAGTATAACCGGGAGCGAACGGAACGTGGACGCGGTGCGAGAGGCAAGGGTCGACTGACGCACCAATCGCGCGCTCGGAACGGTGCTACCTTACTCCCCGCGTCCCGCTTGACAACCAAAGAGACCTAAAAAACGACTTGTGCGCATCTAACGACTTTGGCCAAGTTACGTGCCGAGGGCTATACTAAGTTGTTGCTTAATTATACAACACAATCTTCTACAGTCTGTCAACTACACAATATATTTGATAATCTTTAACAAATACATTTTTGCTTACTAGTTTTGGGGAGAATCTTAATTGCGCGACACAGCCGTTCGGGATAACGCCATCTAGTGGCAAAAATGTTAAACCTTTTCTTTACAGTTTTTCGTATTCGAATGTCGTTCGAAAATAATGCGCATCACTAATGCTAAGTTTAAATGCGTTACGATTGGCCGACAAAATAAACGTTTTTAATGTTGTTAATACTCGAGCAAATGAAATTCTACGCTACTATAGTTATATACTATATAGCTACTACTTTAGTTTGTAAAATATATCTTGGGTTCTGTGGCAGTTATGCCAAGGACCGGGACAATGTTAGCCATATTCGATTCTAAATTATCTATGTTTTGTTCGAATTTATGTATATATATATATGTATTATGGAATTTTAATATTAATAATGAAATATTAATCTCGATCAATTTTACTTGCATGCTCGATATTATGATGAACGGAATTATAACGGTTTCAAGAGCAATAACCGCTATTCCTTAACCGGTACAGAGCCCTGCTTCTGAGCATAACCGTCTTTAATATGCGTGCACCTCTTCGCCAATTATTAATAACGTACAACTCACATTTTATGAATTTAGATATTTTCGGTCTCACTCATTCTAAATTTAAAAAAATAGCTACTGAATTTCTAGCTGATCAAAATTGATACTCTTTAGTTAATCTTGTTATAATATAATTTTCCTTTTTTTGTTTTTTTTTTGCATACCTAATGCACATCCGCTATCTTTACTACTCCACTTGTAAATTCGTGGACAATAGTATGGGTTATACGTTTTTGATATTTAAATGCTAAATTATTTGTAAACACTGCAATGTATAACTGTTTTTTGTCCCAAATAAATCAATATATTTTTATGGGCCTTTTTCATACATTCTTATGTTTGGCCAATCGTAAAATTCCAGTCTCTGGTCAAATTAATCACTTGCACTTAAACATTAACAGGCAGTACCTTCGATTCCGTTACACCTGAGTTTTATTTACCAGAAAAGTCAGAATGAGGACCTTTGTATATGTGCTGAGATGTGTGAGTTTGTGAATGTATATAAGAGCAAAAACAACTTACCATGTGGAAGGTCTGTTCGTGCTGTTCCATCTCCTTGCGTCGCGCGCGGAATCGAGCCGATGTCTGCGATGCCTTCTTGTCCGCGGTAGTCTTCTTTATAACTACTACTACCTGCAACAAAGATTAATAAGTCGCCCATTAGCTTCGGCCCGCGGCTTCGCTCACTCAGAAACAATACGTTTTTTGTTCTTTTCTGTACCCCCAACAACATATGCGAAATTTCATGATGATCGACATATTATAAATGCAAATGTGAGTTTGTTTGTTAGGCTTGCACACCTTAACTACTTCTTTGATCATTCAGAAAAAAGTACTGTTCTCGTGGGATGGGAAATTGACAAAACTTACATTTACACGAGTGAAACCGCGGAAAAATTTAGTACTAATATAATAAAGCCGCGTTTTTCTTTTTGTTTAAACGTATTTAACATTACAACCAAGAGACGAATAAAAAACATTAGTATTTGATAGCCCAATTCTTTAGAAAGCTTATATGCTCATAACATCACGCTGTAAGCCACGAGAGCGGCGCAGTAATCCAGCTTTCAACATTATTAATAAAAATTATTCTAAACAAAAAATCGTAAACGTGGGTGAAACCGCAGTGGACTGCAAAAAGAAAGTAAATTTTTTTTTTGTTTTTATATGTATCTTCATCGTCTTCAACCGAAAGACGTCCACTGCTGGACATACGCCTCCCCCAAGGTTTTTCACACAGACCGGTCTTAGGCCATCCGCATCCACCGCTTCCCGCGACCCTTACCAAAGCGTTGGAATTTGAATCATCACACATAAAAAATTTTAAAAGATAATATAATAATATTCTATCACATACACCCAAGACCAAAACAAACATCCATGTTTATGCACACAAATGTTTGAGTTGCGCAGGAATCGAACCCGCGACCTCACACGTGGCAGTCAGTTACACTAACTACTACGCCATCGAGTCGTCATAATAAATACATTTAAACTGGATGCAGTACATGGAGGTTAAATTAAGCAACTGCGTCAGCTATTGTTGCAGTATAGATTGCAACGCTGTATTCTCGCAGCCCTAGTAGTAGTATTTCTTTAACCTGCGCTTTGACAGAGGCGCGCATAGGAGCCGCTACATTTGTACCGTGTGTACCGGCCACCAAGTACGCGCCACTTTAAACCTTATTTTACTAACCTTAACGCTTAAAACTGTTTGTTTATCGGCTACGAATGGATTTGTTTTAAGGTATTACGAAAATATAAACATACGATAGGTTAACGGGGTTTGTTTACCTTATCTCCAATAAGCCTGTAATGTCCAGACATGATGCCGAGCCCCGGCTTGGCGTGTCGGTACTTGAGATGCGGCACACTCGTCGCCGGCTCGTCCGCCGTCGTCCACATCAGCACTAGACCCTCGGGGAAGAATCTGTGCAAACATCACGTTTAGTCTGAGTAAGTTGTCTATGACTGCTGGGTAAAAGATCTCGATCCTGATACCCAAGACGAGTACAGTGATTTAATTTTTTACTGTGAAATATTTTTTTGTTCAGCATTTAACGGGCACAGTAGGTACCCGTGGGACGACAATAGGCTCAATTTAATTAAATGGGATCTAACACATAATGTATGTGTGTACATCTGTCTAGTCCTACAAGGATTGAGGCGTGAGACTATGTATGTAACAGATCGGAGCCGTTCTGGACAAAGGCCAGGTTAAGAACTCCTTGAACCGACGAGCGCGTATGAGGAATGTGATGAAAGTGAATGAAGCCAGAGAAGTGTGTCAGGATCGTACCAAATGGAAATCCGTAGTCTCTGCTTACCCCTCTGGGAAACAGGCGTGAATCTATGTATGTATGTAACAGCATAAAGAAATTCTGGAGATCGTTTTAGTGATCCTACCAAAAGACGAGGTAGCTTTCCATCTAATTCTAAACAGTGTTTGACCATTCACAGTCAAGTCATTGTCCATTATTATTAAATGTTCATTACTGTACAGTTAGAAACATAAAAACAATATACAATTTTAAATTTCGTTTGTAAAAATAGAAAAAGCACCTCAGATCTCATACAGAACTTAATCTAATATTTTAGTTAAGAACATAATACCCGAACGCCACTAACCTAAGGTACCGGTAGTAGTCAATCAGGTACCAGGGCCTATAGAACTGGTCCTGGAAGGAGTTCTCCCCGTGGCGGATGTACGTGGTCTTGCTGATGTAGCAGCCATGCAGCTGTAGGCGCGGGCGCTCCACGAACATGTGGCGCCAGGAGGCGAAGCCCGACGCACGGGGTGTACCGCACTCAATACCCCACGTTCTGCACAAACGGAAAAAAAAAATCACTGCCAACCCGCCCCGGAATCGCACGGGTAGTACAGTCGGGCAAAAATGTGGTCTGCCACCCTACGGTTGAGGTTCCTTTAAACATCATGCAACAACAAGGTCAATTTCCACTTGCAATAATATTATGACAGTGACCATTGCTCTCTTTATCATGTATTATATTTACGTCTTTTGTCAAAGCTGATAGACCATTCTCTTGGCCGACTACACAAAACCTAGGTTTAAAGATATTTAATTACTAGCTTTTGCGCGCGGCTCCATTCGCGTGGTACCTACATTAATAAAAAGTAGGCTATGTCCTTCCCCAGGTTTTAAACTATATCTGTACCAAATTTCATCTAAATCGGTTGAGTGGTTTAGCTGTGAAAAGGTAACAGACAGACAGACAGATAGACAGACAGAGTTAGTTTCGAATTTATGATATTAGTAAGGACTATTAAGGATTACTCAAAGAACATTACAGTCCACTTAATGAGCATAACATAACATTGAAATTAAAGTAAATAGCACACAAATAGTAGTGCGATCGTAGGTTTATTTTATTAAACCAACGACTCAAAAAATATGGTTTTATTTCCTAGTTTTTACCTTGCAACCAAAGTTGCAATAATGTTAAGTACCTTAACAAATTATACACCTAAACGTTCCTCATGAACCTTGGCTCATCTCAAAAGCTGAATTTTTCCGACATCTTCAACAATTATCGTCACATTTCAATAAGGTTTTGTGAAAATTTCACAAAACCTTATCGAGGTATACACCTGAAAGTTCCTCATGAATCACTCTGTCTATTGGTAAAAACCGTATGAAAATCCGTTCAGTAGTGTTAGAGTTTATCGCGAACAGACAGGCAGACGCGGGTGACTTTGTTTTATAATATGTAGTGATTACAACTGCTTCTCAGTATGTGAAGTTAGGCTATGATTCCACCATGCTAAACCACTGCTGATAGATTTCACATATCTTCGACAATTTTAAATGTGTAGGCTTGGCGTCACCATTTAAGCGAGCAGTAATTAGCTATGACGTAAATAACTTTAAAAAACTAAGAGGCTCTTGTCGTGAGATAAAATTCCTGCGCTGAAATATTTAGGCTTGATACCATTTCTTGAGAACTTTTTTAAGGGCACATTGTCAATTTAAAGAGCCTAGAAACTCATTATAGGGACTTATCACAGAGTTGTTTATGTGCTATCATAACTAAAATTAAAATACTAGAGTTTGTTTGTTTATTTGTGTTTGTTACGCTTCCACGCATTTAATTACTGGACCGATCATGATGAAATTTCACATACACGTTGTCAGGGGTACAGAAAAGGCATAGATACTGTAACCTTCATCCAGAAAAGAACTACTGTTCCCAAGGGATGGAAATTTATTGATAAAGTCTAGATTAAAGCGAGCAAAGCCGCAGGCAAAATAGCCTACTATAATGTATAGTTATTTCTAGTATACTGGGTGTAAGGGACGGTGTACCGAAAACTAAATTGGAGATTCAGACCATTATTCTGAGTTAAAAATCGTTGGAATTTTTTTCAACAATTACAATTCCTTTTGTGCAGTTTTCATTTTTCTGACTGTCACATTTTTCTACAATACAACAATGTAATTAAATGGTCGTGATTTAAATAGATTAGCTGTTTTTATGCGCGCGGAACGCAGAGTTCATTCGTCGAGTGCGATGTATTGGTAGCAATCCATTGCGTACCGCGTAATAATGTTAATCTACATAACATTTTAATCTTGCGTTTTTTTATTAATTGAAGTTTGCGTCGTGATAAGTACTTACAGAAAGTCGACTTGTTAAAGTTTTCGGTACGCCGTCCCTTACACCCAGTATAAATTAATGAAGCACAATTTTCGTTATTGAACTGTAAACATAGCTGCTTTGCTTGCCCACTCTCAATTTAATCACATATATGTTTTATTACACCATTGTAACTGAATTAATGTGCTGTACTAACTGATAACATGCAACGGTACAAATCTCGTGGAATCTAGTAAAAGCGATACATATTAACGATTGAAATAATCTTGAGATTATGAGTAGAAGTAACGACCTTGGACCTTGGGATTACTCGTAAAAATGATATAGCTTTAACATCAGGTATGTGATGTCAAGAAGACGTCAACATCCTCGGTATAAATAATACATCCTTGACATTACCGGTAGAAAATATGACCTTGAGAGCACCCTTAGAAATAATATGAACTTGACATTACCGGTAGAAATAATGTCTTTGATATTACCGGTAGAAATAACATAACGTTGAGATCACCTTTCGCAATAATATGACCTTGACATTGCCAGTAGAAATAATGTCTTTGACATTACCGGTAGAAATAACATGACCTTAGTTCATCTGTATAAATAATATGACCTTGACATTGCCGGTAGAAATAATATGTCTAGGACATTACCGGTAGACATAACATAATCTTGAAATAATCTGTAGAAATAACATGAAATTGTCATTACCGGTAGAAATAACATGCCCTTGACCTTTGAAAATACATGTCCAAGACATTACCAGTACAAATATGACCCTAACATTACCAATAGAAATAATATAACCAAGACGTATGTACAGAACATACAAAATTACCTTGATTTGAATAAGTACTAAAATTGGTACTATACATCACTTCACTCGCATCTATATACTTTTGTCAAAAGATAGCCAACCTCAAGAAGTAGCTCACGCGCGCCAAAATGCGGATACTTAGCGATACACGTACATCTACACATACCAGCAATAGGTAAGCTGCCTATGTTTAATGTACATTATTTTACACATAAGAACAAATAGCAATCAAAATTGTCGGCCTCGATGGCGTAGTGGTTAGTGTAACCGACTGCCACGCCTGAGGTCGCGGGTTCGATTCCCGCACAAGTCAAACATTTGTGTGCATGAACATAGATGTTTGTCTTGGTCTGGGTGTTTCTATGTATAATATGTATGTATTTACAAAAAAAAAAGTATATATGTAAGTTTATCCATTGTCTAGTACCCATAGTACAAGCTCTGCTTAGTGTGGGCTAGATGGTGTTGTGTGTATGTGGTAGAATATTATATTATATTATATAAAATAAATCTTATTGTGCAAACAGTATCAAAACTGGTTGCAAAATAAGGAGCTAATTAATATTTTAAATTTGGATATAATAATAATAATAACTACATATATAACTGTTAGATTTAGAACAACGCGTACTGGCCTCAGATGCCATCCTTACACAGTAGAGTCGACTAGAGCGCGTACCAACAAGTTTGGGTCCTCATATCTCTGCCGAACGACCAAGGCATGGAATTCTGTACCAAGGCACGTGTTTCCTTCTTCCTTCAATCCTGGGTCCTTTAAGCGGGGCGTGAAAAAGCACCTTCTCAGCCCGTCAAAGTAGAGACCTCAACATCGCCTGGGCTGCTATGAGGGTGGTGTGTACGCCACTGCTCTTAGACCACACGACTGCTTACCATCAGGTGGAGTGTGGTCATTTTGACGAGCAAAATAAAAAAAGATTAAAAAAAGACGCGTGCACCTAATTTGTTTTAAGTAGATTTTAAAATTAATTGTATTTTAAGAGTTTGACTTAAAGTAAAAAAAAACACTTACTTAACGCACAAAGCTCGCCATATATCAGGTTCTCTAGCTACGACGTAAAGTCCGCGACACACCGCCGACACTCGCTCCAGTGACGCGGCATCTAGTTCAGAGCTCACCACCCAACGGAGAATCACTAGGATCACTTCATACGGCAGCCAGGAGATATGGGCTCCCTGTGTAAAATGTAAGGATTATGTAATAAAAGCTCCTCAAGGGTTAGATTAAGTATAAAACGTAAGGTCTTACTGAGGTTTTCTGATGGGGAATTTTTAGTGTGAGATGGTATTCTATCTCAAAAATTGCCTATCAAGTTCACTCCCTTCTGGATAGGGATCTAAAACATAGCAGAGTGCCTAGTGCGAATTTGTTTTACGTTAACGCGATCGACACGTTTATGACGTTCAGTGCTCCGATTGGCGAGCTCCAAGCTCTTAACCAATCAGAGAGACAAACGCGGTAAACGTTTCGACTGCGTTAATATAAAAACAACCCCTACTAGGCACCCTGATTAAATATATACCTTAGATGATATAAATACTATTATACTTAAACACAAAATGTTATTGCATTTTTCTGAGAGTATATTTTAGTGGAGTGGAGTATGGAAATCGGAGCATTTCCCAAGTACGGATGGCCATGCTCATATATATTTATATATTTTTGGGGCCATACTAATGATGAATAAAAATGTTAAGAACTGTTGGCCGTTTGTTCACGTTTTTTAACTGGACTCGTAGGCCTTACTATAAATAAATTTATTTCGACTCGTTGGCCTTACTATAAATAAAGTAATAGATCTCAAAATGTAGATGATGTAGATGTGTGTAGAGTCACCTGGCGGGGCTCCTACCTTGGTAGGGAACTGCTGGTCGCAGAGCACTCCCTTGCGAGCCAGCACGCGCTGCAGCCGCGTCAGCAGGTCTTCGCCCTCCACGGCGTCTTCGTCATCACTCGCCTGCGCCGGGTCTGCCCGCGGTACTTCCTCCGCCTCCGATTCCTCTGTTCCATAACAATAATTTATCAGCCTTGTATATAATATTGACTGCATGCGTAGTGGTTTAAGTGGTCGCCTCGCCACTGCCGCTGCGCCGAATGTTTTGGGTTCGAATCCCACACGGAACAAAAATTTGTGTGACCCACAAATGGTGGTCCGAGTCTGAGTGTTCTTTGTGTCAGTTTATTTGAATGTTTGTTAAGTCCCCTGCGATAAAGGAATTATTCCAAGTGCGGGAATTGAAGTAATAAACAATAGTTGTTACGTGTTAAATGTTGCTTTTTCTTAATTAAATACAATTCGGTGCATCGGTTTAGTAAAAACAAACACAAATATTTGGTTACTTCAGCGTAGCATATTTTAATTCAAACACTTACTGTACTCTGCAGATGCCTAATAAACCATACGACAACCTTTTAAAAATATAGTCACATGCCTGTTTTACACCCGCATTTCGCTAGGCATGGTTCTAAGTCCCGATAAAAGCGAGCCTATTGCCTTCCACCGGGCTCAGTTCTTAACCCCATGACAGCACTGGTACAGTCAGAATTACAGAGCTTTGGGCACGGGCCACTGCTGCTCACGGGCCTCTTCTCAGTACGAGAAGCGTAAGACCGTAGTCCACCACGCGGTCACTCTGTTCACACGTTCTCACACTAACAACTCAACTCAACTTGTTGGGAAGCAGCGATAGGCTAGTAAGAAACCGTTGGACTGCCATGCAGGGGTCTAGAGTTCAAGCCCAAGGCACCTTTAACTACGAAAAGTAAGAGAGCACCTCTGGTGGAGAGCGATCTCTTCACCGCCACCTCTTAATTTCGAAGTTATGTGTGTAGTAAATACTTAAGTATCGTTCGGTTTAGAGGTGTTGGAAAACATGGTGAGGAATTCTATATGGCTGAGAGTTCTCCAGAATGTTCTCGAAGATATGTAAATCTGAAAATACGCTATGGACCAGGATGGAGGACTTATGCTAGATTAGCCAAACCCTGAGAAGTAACAATCGAAGTCGAAATCAAGATTATATCATAACCAGTACACATTACAATGTGTTACGTCGAGATCATATTTCTTCTACCGGTAATGTCAAGGTCATATTATTTCTACTAGTAAAGTCAAGGACATGTTACTTCTAACGGTGATCTCAAGGTCGTATTATTACTAACGGTGATTTCAAGGTCGTGTTATTTCTACCGGTAATTTCAAGGTCATATTATTTCTACCAACAAAATCAAAAACATATTATTTCTAACGGTGAGCTCAAGGTCGTGTTATTTCTAATGATCTCAAGTTCGTGTTATTTCTACTGGTAATGTCAAGGTCATATTATTTCTAGCGATAATGATAAGGTCATTTTATTTCTACTAGCAATGTCAAGGTCATATTATTTATACTAATGTCAAGATCATGTTATTTCTACTACTAATTTCAAGGTCATATTATTACTACTAGTAATGTCAAGGTCATATTAGTTTTAAAGGTGATCTCAAGATCATGCTCAGCAGTGGGGCGGTTTATATACAGGACTAATATTATAGGTTCAGAATGACGATGGCGTGTGGCAACGGCGAGAAACCGTTGCCACTGTGTCGAGTGTTGTGGGTTCAATCCCCGCACGGTACAAAAATTTGTGTCAGATCCTCAAATAGTTGTTCAGAGTCTGGGCGTTCTTTGTGTCCGTTGTTTGAACGTTTGTAATGTCTTCCGCGACACAAGAAACATCATCATAAAACAAGTGAGAAACGGCAATATAAATCTTAGAGTTCAAAAAAATGGTATCACGTGACCTTGAGGTCAGAGGTCAAAGGTCATAATCATTTCGGGGGTATATCGACTATGCTGAGTGGAATGGCGTTGACCGCGAGTCTTTAGCTCTGACGGTTCTTGAGTTGAAAGTTGTATAACAGACAAATGGACGGACACAGCTGTCGTATAAGGGTCAATTCAGATCAGGCAGAAAAATACTCGAGCATCTTTTAAGTGGTAATTCAATATCAACCTTATTCTATTTAGATAACGCTTAAAATAGTATGCAACTGTTCATTTTTACGCCTGATCTGAATTGACCGTAAGAGTTTTTTCGTACTCTAAAAAAGCGACGGTATAAGATTTAGACAGAGTCTACTGTGTCAGTGACTGCCTCACTGGCACAATAATAGTGAATGCGACTGCTTAGCTTAAGATTTCGGGTTCGATTGCCATGTCGGCTTATCTGACAAGAAATTCTCAGTAGCACCACGAACTACGCTAACACTGAAACTGCGTTTAGTAAACGGTAATATGCATGCCTTTATAACGTGGGATCTAAAACCGTACTTCCGAAATGTAGGTGGAACACATCTCTGCCTTCTTTAGTAACATAGGCGTGTGATTGTGTACACCTACATTTTAATAAGTTATGTAGTTATATTGGTACACAAAGAAAAACATGTAATTGATTGGCTGGATGCTATCTTCCAGTGAGTACCTACTAGGTCGATTCTTCAAGTTTACTGGTGAACATCGCTATGGGCACTAGATTGCTCATATCCAGAATCAAACTCTTACAATCTGTATGTATTATATACCTATTATCATCCCACACCGGTTCGGGCCGTCAGTCACAGCAGATAGTTTGTTTTTTAATGTAATTAATCTAGCTTTTTCGAAATTTATTAACAAACGAGCATAGATAAGTATATTTTAATTTGGGATTAAATATAATGACCACCAAAAATAGTAACAGCGCAGCAAAATATGCTTACTAAAATATATCATAACGATCACCTATACGCCTCAAATAACTGCATTCCGTCTCGGAAGGGTTAGGTTATGTTAGGTTCCTTCTTAAACCCACCCAAAAATAGTTCGTCGACTTATTTTGATCTCTATAAATATATTTTGCTGTGCAATTTGGTGATCATTTACTATTTTTGACTGTTATATTTTACTATGTCTGGTGATAAGTTGAACATAAGCCTTTTATGTTTTGTTAATGCATGTCGTGCCAGCCTATAAGTAAGGCAGCACTATGTAATGTACCCGTTTTTATGTTTTATTACAATGTTTTAGTGTATGAAAGTTGGTTGTCCTTAAATAAATAAAATAAGAAATAGAAGGCGATGATACCTTCCGGTGACTCGGCTCGCAGTTCGTCGTATAAGCGCGTTTCAACATCCGGTAGGATCTGCATGGCTCGCTTGTAGTGCTGGATAGCTTCATACAGCTTGCCACTACGTTCCAAGTCAACAGCAAGCAGGAACAATTGCTTAGCCTACAACAAATTATGCAATGAACCCACCATTAAGCGTTAAGACAACACAAGCTTGTTCTGAGAATGAGGGCTATCGCGATTGAGTTTACGGCTAGAGGTGCTAGTGCATGGTAAGGTCTCAAAAATTCATACATACTCTATAGCGACTGCAATAGTAACCATAGAAACCGACAATGATTACAGCTAAATTCGGCTTTTGAGCTGTCAAAAGCGTGTGAGCAGCTGCGATTGTATTGACAGAACCTTACTCGCTAATGGCGCCGACTGGTCAGCACAAAAACGATAGCCCCTCATTATCTAATTATAATATCAGCCCTGTTTATAAATCGACCCACTGCTGGGCATGGGCCTCTTTTCAGACGAGAAGGGTTAGTTCATGGTCCACCACACTGGGCCAACGCAGAATGGCAGAATTCAAATTCTGGCTGACAACAAATGTTGATTTAATGAATAAACAAACTGTTAGAAGCAAACTTAAAAAGGTATTGCTGAGTTAAACCGCTTAATTTTTACTTACTTCTTGCTTTATTTGATTTAATTGTTATTGCATATTAAATTACTGTAAACCGAGAGCGTAAAACTGGTTACATATATGTAGGTACATATGTTATAATCGAGGGCTAATCCCGCCGCCAAACTGTTATGCAGTTTGGTGGGTTTAAAATAATAGTAACAATATGTTTTTATTTCAATAAAATTCTTAATTCTTCTTAAAAAAATCATACAGATCTTTGAAAATATTATAGTAATCCTTTAACCCTTTCAATGTCTGTTTAAAAAATTGAAATGTAGGCCTTGGCGCTTATGCACCACATAGGTGCAAAAGACATTCTCCTAATGTTTTCCTTCACAGTCAGAGCGTGCAATAACTAACTATTTAATACGCACGTAACGTCGTAACGTCTAAAAGACAGAATAGCGTTCCGTAAGCTCAAGCCTGATACTTCTGGGTGGCCGTCCAACGGTTTTCCACTAGATTATATTTACCGTTTTATTCTCATATGGTAATCATTTATGTGGAAATTCGTAGTCCCTGTGTACTCGACTGGGTAACAGGTCTGAGTGAGTATGTATCTTTAAGTGCTATGAATATAGCGTCTGCTCAAACCCAACCATTAGATTACTTAGGAGGCCTGCTAACACTTCCAGTGCGAAACACAAATTTGAAAAGGGATTAAATATAATGATCATCAAAAATACTAATTGGTCAGTAAATATTGCACAGCATAACGAACATCTATACGCCTCAAATCACTGCAATCCGTCTCGGAAGTGTTAGGTTATGTTAAGTTCTTTTTTTTTAACCCACTCAAAAAGAGGAGCCCCGCCAAGCGGGGCTCCGTCGACTTAGTTTGATCTCTTTAAAGTTTGCTGGCCATGAGTTGCTGATCAATTAGCTATTTCTGCTCACAGATTAAATTTTTCTGCTCACAAAAATACCAATACTATGCTAACCATTTAAATAACACCCATTTGAAAATTAGTTATAGAAAAATCTAATAACTGGTTCTTGAAGGTATATTATGGTAAGGCATATTAAACACTCATTTTAATCTAGGTTCTCGCTCAAACTGCAGTAGTCTGGACTGAAGAAATACATTCACCCTACAGATGATTGGCCATCAACCTTGTGTTGTGTTCTTGCCATAAACAATGCTTTCTTACTGCATAAGCATTTATGGCGCGATTTATAATGATTTTGTTTGTTTACCAAATAAGACAAGTAAGAAAATATTGTCTACTAGTTTTTACCCGCGACTTCGCTCGCATTAATGTAGATTTTGGTAATAAATTTTTATACCTCGGGAACACTACTTTTTCTTGATGAAAGGTCTATAAGCCCTATGTCCTTTTCTGTACCACTGACAACGTGTATACCAAATATCATGATTATGGGTCGAGTAGTTAAAGAGTGAAAGCGTGACAAAAAATTCACATTTGCATTTATAATATTACTAGATTTTTTCGGCGGGTTCGCTCGCGTAAATCTAGATTTGGTCAATATATTTCTATTTCTTAGGAGCAGTACTTCGTTCTGGGTGGACAACGTATCAAATAAATTTCATGATGATCGGTGGAGTAGTTAAAGCGTAAAAGCGTAACAAACAAACTTACATTCGCATTATAGTTAGAATAAATACCTTTTCATCATCAGTAAGGGGTTCAGTGGGTTCTGGTTTAACGGCCGGGCGTTGTTCCCTGGTCGGAGTGGGCGTGGCCTCCAGCTCTCGCTGCCACTGCTGACGGAACATTGACAGCTCATCGTCCCCACCAGCAGCCTTCTGCAAAATATTATTAATTATGATATTTTATAATAATGTGAACTTAGAAATGGATGTGAAAGTAGTAAGTAATCAGTTTGAAATAAACTGAAAGTATAATTATAATAATGGAAAAAGAGTTACCAAAAATATATAAATATACTAGCGGTCCCGACAGACGCTGTCCTGTACAAAAGAGAGAAAAAAAAAAGCATATCTAAACCATCCTCGAATCCACTTGAACACACACAAAAAGTTTCATTTAAATCGGTCCAGCCGCTTAGGAGGAGTTCACTGTCAACACACGTACAGAAGAATTATGTATATAAAGATATTTTTAAACTTTCTATCAAGTAGCTTTCTATTGTAAAATCGGTTCAGCATCAATTCATCAATTAAACAAACAAATAAAGAGAGATTTGTTTACAATAATTAGTTCAAACGGCATTCAGTCAAATCACAAAATAACACAATAAAAACACTTAAAAAAAAACCTGCGTATCGTCTTCTACATTTAAATTGTCAAGATCACTGGCCACTTCCAACACTTGTTGCACGGACGACGAAGAGGAGTCTTCCTGCTCCTCCCCCTCGCATTCACCACCAGAGACACCAGCTGCAGCTCCGGACGCCTGTAACAGACAATATTGTTTCAATGTCCTGCATCTATGGTCCCACAATATAATGATGTCTATAATGTTTGGGAAGTCCAAAGTAGGGCAAAACGTTAATAAGTTTTGCAATTAGTAACTGCTCAGAGTCCGTAAATGTGGTCTGGAGAAATCGTTAACCTTCTTTATTTTTATTTATTTATTTATAACTATCATTACAGGACTAGCCTAGTACAATAGTGTAGCTATCTATACTGATATTATAAAGCTGAAGAGTTTGTTTGCTTGTTTGAACGCGCTAATCTCAGGAACTACTGGTTCGTTTTTAAAAATTATTTTATTGTTGGATAACCTATTTATCAAGGAAGGCTATAGACTATATAACATCACGCTACGACCCACGGGGGCGGCGCAGTAACGATAAACGCGGGTGAAACCGCGGGAATATCTAATCTTATAGACATAAGTACGATTATATTTTTATTGTTCCCTCCCTTCTACGACATTGGGTCCTTCAAACGTAGTGTGAAGAAGCATCTGGTCAGACCGGCTTGACACTGACGACGGCTAGAAGACATCTATCTTGTCCTCGTCGGGCTTTCCATCAGATCCGTTACAATCACTTTGCCGTAGCGATATAAAAATTTAAAAAAATTATACCTATACCTACTTATTACTTACTGTAACAAATTACATACAATGCTACCTTTGTGAATTCACTCGGAGGATAACAGAATATGTCTGTTTCCTTAGCTTTAGGGTTTAGAGTGTGAACGGCGCGCGTCTGTGGCGCCTCTCCCAACAGCTTGGTACCCCCTCGCGGCTCGACCAGTAGGGTCGGTTTTCGGCGTCGCCACACATACCTATCCGGTACACACAAACCCATCAATCTTAGTATATCTGCTTTATATACTTTCCCTCCACAAATAATTATTTAGTCAATGCTAGACTTCCCCTAACCTGAAGTTCAGTATAGCGATTAATATACTCAAGTCTCAAATCATATAAATGTTTTATTACTTTGATATTTAATAACTTTTAGTAAGTACGTCTAATGATTAACAACATCCCCATTTCTCTACGACTAGTCCAGTTTATGATATAGTGTTCCACCTACACCAACCTTAAAGGTTATATTACCTTCCAGTGCCCGAGAGCACCTTCCGGGACCAGTTATAGACAGGTCTTGTCCCCAAATTTCGACTCTCCACCCTAACCTCAGAGATCCGGTTCTCGTAAGCGAGCTACCTCGTGCCCAAGTGACACTACCTATTATCCAAATAGGTACCAGAGCAATAAAGCTGATTAACAACAGTCGGATGTCATATTTTATACAATTTATGATTTATTCTTGCGTGACCGAGTATCTCAATTGACCGAGTTACGAACGCAGTGTGCGCCATTTTGAGATTTGCGGCAGAGCATTCCATGCTATTGTTTGGAGCAGTAAGCATCTCTGATAACATGTTTTTATAGTGTGTGGATACATTGTGTGTCAGTGTGATTTAGCAATAAATGGTGTTTATAGTCTCAGAGTGAGTTTCCTTGCCCCCCTGACTTCTGATTCTTTTTTATATAGTATATCATATTAGGTGGTAAGACAGCATAAGTACTTATGTTATGTAATAACTGTACACTAACCTATGAACCATAATAGATAAATGAATATAAAGATCAAACACACTTTTACATTCATGCAACATACAATGCACATACAACTTCTATTTTTCTAAACATTGTATTATTTTGAAATGTAAATTATAGGTAGGGCAATTTTAATCATGATTGATTAAACAAAATTTGTATTTACTTATTAATAACAAAAGTATATGTTAGATTAAAACTATAACTTTAATTAATAATCACATTACATTAAACAGTGTAAAATGAGATCATTTATCATATCATCCTTACTAATATTATAAATTCGAAAGTAACTCTGTCTGTCTATCTGTTACCTTTTCACGGCTAAACCACTCAACCGATTTAGATGAAATTTGGTAAAGATATAGTTTAAAACCTGGGGAAGGACATAGGCTACTTTTTATTGATGTAGGCACCACGCGGGCGGAGCCGCGCGTAAAAGCTAGTATGTAATAAACAACATTGTTGGTTTATTTGAAAGTATAGTGAAAGAATACAACTTGCATAGTAAGCAGTGCCTTCAGGTTCATAAGCTACCAAAACATCCAAAGGAATATCCAAAAAGTTTGTAGGCATTGGTGGTATTTAAGATGTAAATACAGTCGAAACCAAATATAACGATGGATCGGTTATTACGACCGAATGGCAAGGTCCCGGCCGAATCCCTATACAAACAATTAAGTAATCATACCGCCTATAACAACATCGGATACAGCGATATATCGCTTAAAACTACGAAACTTTATTGATATTCATCGGATTCAGCGACCAACCGTTTTACTTCCTCCAGCAAAACAAAATACGAACAATTTATTTATTAAAAATGTAACTTATTCCAATCTATGAAGGAATATTTTAGGCTGAGTACAGGTTATAAACTACACTTAGTATATATCTATATACATTTTTTCAGAATAAGCATTTTTATTTCTTTATTTGACATTTTATTTGAAAACATGAGCAACAACAACATAAGCATAACTTATACCCATATTACGTAAAGATACATATTTAAAAATTCTAATCACATATGACAATAATTAATATGCACATACTTGTGTATATTGCTTATAACAACTATCGGACATAACGTCCAAAGTTATAATATGGTCTCTTCAATGTCGTTATATCCGGTTTTGACTGAATAGCATTTTGAAAGACAGAAAACCATGCTAATCAATTTTAATAAAATTTCAGCAGTACCTAAACAGATGATGACTTACACTTTTCATACATCTAAAATGATTAATGACTAGGCCATTATTTGCATTTGTTATTTACAATGGAAATCTAAATACTATTGATAAGATATGATATAAATTTATAATTCAGTATCTAAAATGAATTTTAAAATTTACAGTTTCTTATTTACCTATTTGCACAGAAATTAGAAATTGCCCGCATGTATTTATCATCATGTAACACCCTTTTGCTGTTCCATGAGAGACACTATACAAAATCTATTGTTATGTATCATATGTGATTCATGGGACAGGGAACCTTTTAACACTACTGAATTTTAGAAAATGTAAGTCCTGTGCCCTGTAACCCTGTTTTGCAACATAAAGATTGAAGAATAGTCTCAATGAACACTTGATTCGAAACAAATGTTTACACTCCATAAAATATGTTGTTTTATGTTATTTTACACGAACCCACATTGCTTAAGACAATAACACTGATAAGGTGTCCCCTAAAACTATTGCCTGTTTGTGGACACATATAACATTGTTTTGCCTATTCCATAATCTACACAGTTAGAATTGAACTATGTGTAATATGCATAATATAATCAGCTACTCACTATTTTTATAAAGGATTTATTTTCAATACTGTAATGTAATTTCCATGAGTTCAGTCCAATATGTAGAAAATGAAAATGTACAAGTTCAGACCAATATGGTTGATGTGTAGCCTTAGAGGCGCTAAGGAAAAAAGTCTCAGAAAATTCTGTATCACTGGGTGAGGTTAGTAATACAATAAGCGACCGAGAAAAGGCAAAAAGAAATTTACTTTTGGACAGCCTAACTGACATAAAAATATATTTTCCAGATTTTGTTGTATCTTCGTCGTATAATATCTTCGTAAATAGCAAATATTTTGCTATTTACGAAATTTTCAATAACATTTACATAGGTACTCCATCTACTGTTAAAATAATATATTGTTTACTTATTCTTTAGATCTTACATATTGCTCTCTCTGAAATACAATGTTATGTAAACACACTAATATAAATATTGTACCTACTTGGCAAAGTTTCATAAATTTTTGTTCAAATCTTACTGTTGTATGTTTATTCCTATTGTAAAAAGTTAATAGATACCTGCTAGATATCAAGGTTATTTGTAGTCGTTTATTACAATTATAAATAAATGTATATGAAGAATGAAACTAAATGCTTATTGATATGCCATTATGGTATTATGGACAAAATTATGGATGATTTCCTGTATTTGTCAAAGTTTCATACATTTATAATGCCGTGAGTCTAATAAAGATAGGTAATTTTGCTAAACGCCGCTATAAATTTATACGATATAAACAAAATCTTACCATTTTTTAGTTAAATATCACTGTGGTACTGTGGCCAAATATTAGAATTCAATTATATATAAAATATAATAACGGTTTTGTTTTGTTAAAATCCTATAACCAAATTATTAGATTTAAACAATATTGAATACAATCGAGCGTTCCAACAAGTTGACAACAGTCAACATTTATTATTTTGACAGGTGATTTAGGTGAGCAATAGTGTTGCCGTACTATCGATAGTTGACCTCGGAAATCATCTATAATATCTATAGGCCTATCGATACTGTCGATAGTATCGATAGTATTGATAGTTCAGTTTGATATAATAGTATCAGTATAATAATAATATTCTACCACATACACACAACAACATCTAGCCCAAACTAAGCAGAGCTTGTACTATGGGTACTAGACAATGGATAAACATACATATATACTTTCTTTTTTGTAAATACATACATATTATACATAGAAACACCCAGACCAAGACAAACATCAATGTTCATGCACACAAATGTTTGACTTGTGCGGGAATCGAACCCGTGACCTCGGGCGTGGCAGTCAATTACACTAACCACTACGCCATCGAGGCCGTCACTGCAATACTATTGATAGTATTGAAGCTCAATATCGGAATTACTACCGATAATGTCGATAGTATCGATACTATCGTTGTGGTTGGGCTATCGATAGCAGGTTGTGATTCAATAGTATTGTTAAATATAATATTAGACGATCAGATAGTATAAACCTATCAATAGTATCGATACTGTCGATAATATCGATATTTTATGCACTGTTGAAGAGCAATACTATCGATATTATCGATACTATCGATAGTTTATTTGTTTTCGACGATCAATACTATCGATACTATCAATAATATTGCTGTTTACCAATAGTATTGCACTAAAACAGCAATCAATGGTATCGATACTATCGACAGTATCGATACTATCGACAGTATCGATACTATCGATAGGCTATCTATACTATCGTTTTTGCTTAGACTATCGATAGTCTAGCGATAGGCTATCGATAGTGGACTATCGAGTGGCAACACTAATGGGCAAGCACAGATGATAAATAATGGCGTAGGCTATGGCTATTGTGTAAAAATAAAACTAAACTTGCCTACAAAAGATATTCTTGTTTTAATAAATATCACAAGTCATATTCTTAAATAAGTAAAGTTATACAATTATTTATAACTAACTTATACCTACTCGATGCCGCGATGGTACAATTATTTTAAATATTATGTCCTACCCAATGTGTAGCCACGGCAATCGCATCAGTAGTACCTAAAATATTATAAATCAGGAATAAATAAAACTAAGACCTTTTTATAGGCGTCCTAGAATTCCTAGAACTGGTAGTGTTTTTTTTTTCTGCCCATAAGACTGGCAGCATTGCCACGTTGAATGGCAATGCTTATTCTTTCTGCGAAATAAAGCCCAGCCCTTTGGTCACGGGAAACGTCCTTCGATCAACAATACAACTAGATACCGGTTTGGCGCAAAAAACACGTCTCGGTAAATAACAGCGTACTTGAGATGTGAGCTCTTATTTTGTTTAGTTCGCTTGAAACACAGCCAATGTAAACACGTCTCACAATGCCGCAGTGTGTAGAATATTCAAAAGTTGCAAAAATAATGCCCGGTAAAGCAATTTAACAGCCGGAGTATCTTACTTTCGGTAAGTACATGAAGAATAAGTTATATTTTAGGCTTTAAAGTAACAAATAATATCAAATTTTGAACAAAATTACCGATTTCAAACCACCGCTACAAATGTTTGGCCAAGGCTCGCCAACACACGCACAAACTTTTATAACAAAAATAAAAGAAACAACGTTGTAGCTCTCAAGACAATAACAAGAAGAAGTAGTTAATTTGTTGCCGCATAAGGTTGATTTCACACTAAATGTTGATGTATGTGACGAATGATCGTAAGTATTAGATAATATTTTGAAGATTTGTGACTTTATTACTAGGTGCCATGTTTGTAATTAGGTTGAACTTAAAACTGTTTTTAAAGTTTTCTCTCCGTTTGTTAGTAAACAAATGTAGCTGTATACGTATTGTCACGCGGACAGCATTTAGCTTTGATTTTGTACGTGACCCGATATCTAGTTGTATTGTTGATCGATGGGAAACGTCGATTAACCTTGATTGTTCTACAATAATATCTTTGAAATCTACCCATTGAGATGCCAACTTCGATTCATAGATTGAAAATTTATATTTTTCTACAAATTAACGAGATATTGATGATTGATAATAATCAGAATGACAAATCCATAAAATAAAGTTTAAATAATTCTTATCTTTAATTTGCTTATGTTTTATTCAAACTATATTAATTCACTACTGAGCTATCTTCGTTATGATCAATTTTCTTTTCATTGATAACAACATCATTGCATTTCATATGAAGAGATTTTGAATGTCCTTTATATTAATTTTGAATAGCGAAAATATTAAGTATGTCTAAGATTTTAAATGAATACCGTTTCTACTCGGTGTCATAAACCTGAACATAAACCAAGCTTGACAATACTCCATGGTGTTAATATTTAGACCAAAATTTCGACAGCTTTGACATAATAATAAATAATTATTTCTGATTCTAATGAAAGAAAACAAAATTTAAAAGCGCCTAACAAAATGAGCAAACCATATAAATTTGTACCCAATAAAGTATTTGAAGTGGAAAAACAGAAAAATTTAATTCTAAATTTTTTTAATTGTCCTCTGCAAAGTCACTGTTTATTCTTTATACCATTGAAACCTGCTGCAATACTCATTGCATTGTCAGGAATATTACCTACAATAGCGTGTATTACACTGGCTACGCCCTTGGGAAATGACTTTTTACGCAACTACGGATTACCAGCATTTTATTCTCCAGTGATTGAATCGATTTATAGTGTGTTAGCGACTGAAGTGTTGTTGTGTCATATATTTTTATTTGTGGGCGCTATAATAGATAGTCCGCCGTTAATATTAATATATCTATGGATTACCATTTTTTATCTATCTGCAATCTTTGTGTCAACTTTAATAGTATCTTCTGAAGCTGTAAGCAACTCATATGTAATTTTTGGGATCAATTATTTTTTGACAAATTTGTTTCATATATTAATATCAATATATTTTTGGATTGTAGTTAAAAGTCTGTTATTTGTGAAAAAAGAGGAGAGCAAAGTTGTTCATATTAACATAACTATTGTCTGAATATTCCAAGAGTCGTTATATTTAGGCATAATCTTGTGCCAACCAGGCATTGCCAATATTGTACTTTAGGATCAAATATTTTATGACCTAAGAATTTGTGCAAAATCATTTATCAATTCAATCACTAAATAGCTTAAAATAATCTCTATATATAAACATTTTAACAGTGCTTTTCTTTTTATTTTAAGTTTATTACATTATTTGTATGTGAGGGTAACACACTATACTCCTTATACTGTAAAAAACATAAGAGCAAATTCCATGCAGCTATAGTTATACGCCAGCTCGCTGACAAGGTTATTGTCCAGGTATAAAATCTATACATATAATAAATCTGTAGAAGTGTAAATTCTGTACATTGAAAATATTAAAAAAATAAATAGCAGGGGGTGTAACTAGATCGAAACCGAACCCAAAAATGAGATTAAAAAGATTGTTGTCTGTCTGTCTCCCTGTTTGTTTAAGCATCACGCAAAAACTACCAGTTCGATTACGACGAAACTTCGTATTATTATACTTTAATATCCTGGGCACAACACTGGGTACTTTTTATATACCGGAAAAGTATATACAATAAAAATCAAACTTAATTTTGCGGTTTAATCCCTAGACACGGTTACTGTACCAACCACAAATAATAAGTTTGTCGCCTTTAAATGTAGGGCCGAAGGTCGAATTTGGCTTGAACTGTGCTGGCGTAGATCTTAGCGTGAGTTGCTTTTCACATGGTATACTTTACGTCGCTCTTTCCCGTGTGAGCAGTCCAAGGAACCTTTATGTTGACAACACTGACAATCTTGTGTATGCTGAAGCTCTCAATTGATGTCCTGCGGTGACTATCTCTCGTCTCTGTCACGATTATCTTTGTGAGCATTTGTTGCAATCAACGCCAGCGTCGCTATCGGTAATCCTACTACTCTTTTTGTTGACCGTCCCGGCTATGAGGCCAGTCATAAACTAATCGCGAGCAAAGCCGCGGCAGCATATGCTATAGAAATAAACTAGGTACTATTACGAACGAAACTTATTTAAAATATTTTTCGACCGTTATGCTACTTACCAAACTAGGAATCAACTATAAAAAGTTACAGATCGCGAGCGAAGCCGCGGGCAAAAGCTAGTATTATAATAGAGTAGGCTACCATCCCATTGACATCGTCACTTTCGCAATTGCAGTGTTGGTCTGTACAATAATAATTCGGTCTTTACCATTATGCGAAATGGAGTAATATTATCCACGTTAATAAACTAGTACAGTGGTGAAAGCACTACATCCGATACGATTACAATGCCTTTCTCTGACATGATCTTGATTCTAATTTACAAGTTAACAAGTACAAATTTTGGGTTACTGCACAAACAGACAATTAAACGGATTACCTATATATAAAACACAACATAGATGTAGAGTATTAGTGATGATATCGGATAAATAATTTACTAAGCTCTAATTTAATAATAAAATCGATAATTGAAAAAAAAAGAATGATCACACATAATGGTAATCTATACTAATATTATAAAGCTGAAGAGTTTGTTTGTTTGTTTGTTTGTTTGTTTGTTTGTTTACTTGAACGCGCTAATCTCAGGAACTACTGGTCCGATTTGAAAAATTCTTTTAGTGTTAGATAGCCTATTTATCGAGGAAGGCTATAGGCTATATATCATCACGCTAAGATCAATAGGAGCGGAGCACCAATGAAGAATGTTTCAAAATCGGAGAGTATTTTTTCCTTTTGAGAGCTTCCGCTGCGTGCGCTGCGTAAACAGTTAAAGTTTCGCAAAAATCATGTATGACAGAATTGTTCCCCTTTAAAAGTTCTAAAAAAAAGTCCGCGACAGCATATGTCTATCTTTTAAGGTTGGCTCACTATAACCATTTTTATGCTAACGAAATTTGTTCTAAAATAATGCATTATTTGCGAAGGTATTTTTATAAACATGATATTAATCCTTATCCAAATAAATATGTTATTCACCACAAGTATTTAATTTAAAACAAAATTGCCCTTTACATCATTCGATTTCAATGAATATCTTAGGAGATATAGCAGTTTTAAAATAACATCGCAGCAAAATAATTACCCATTACAGACATAGTACAAACGATGTTTCTCCTGGTTTATTCTGCGTGATTACTACTGGTTCGATTTGAAAAATTCTTTTAGTGTTGGATAGCCTATTTATCGAGGAAGGCTATAGGCTATATAACATCACGCTACGACCCACGGGGGCGGCGCAGTAACGATAAACGCGGGTGAAACCGCGGGAACATCTAGTAAAAAAATAAAACTTAAAAACTCACGTTTTATCATAATTTTATATGTATTAAAATTATGTGCTGTTATTTGTTTGCTTACACACTTTCAAGCAATTTAGCAAAAGTGTCACAATGTTTGTATAATAATAATAATAATATTCTATCACATACACACAACACCATCTAGCCCAAACTAAGCAGAGCTTGTACTATGGGTACTAGACAATGGATAAACATACCTACATATATACTTTTTTTTTGTAAATACATACATATTATACATAGAAACACCCAGACCAAGGCAAACATCCATGTCCATGCACACAAATGTTTGACTTGTGCGGGAATCGAACCCGCGACCTCAGGCGTGGCAAAATATTATCTAAATCGATGACATTTGTATGCCGCCAGGCAAAACATAGTGCTACTAAGAAAGCTCTGTAACATCGATCACACTGTAATATTTACATAATATATTTACAAATAAAGTATAATATTCTATTCTATTTTAAGTATATTCTATTCATAATCTATTGTAATACACCACACTTCTCCAACTATGTTTAAAGGCCCACATAATAATGCTGTAGATTAAACCAGTTGCATTGTTAGACTTGCTAGTGCTACTGAGAACTTCCTACCAGAACAATCCAATAACATTGACCGATCCACAAATCAAACTCTCATCCTCTCGTCTCGATATGCCGCATTTACACATTCGTGCGAATCGCGAAGCGAATGGCGCGGCGAATAACGAACACGCACATGTAAACAGAGCGCTCGCTATTCGTCTCGCGCCTCGCCTCACGATTCGAGCGCTCGCATTGAGAGCGGTTTTTCGGACGCGAATCAAAGGGCACGAATGGCGAACACGAACTTACTGTTTACACATTCGCCTGCATTCAGTTGACAGCTAGCGGCCGACCCAACAAGACGTGTAGACAAAATGGAGTGGAGTGAAGTGCGAATTTTAGAATTCTTAGAACTTTATCAAAAGGAAGAGGGATTGCCAGTCATCAACTTATAATTAATGAAGAATTCATTAATGGCCTGTTTTCGACGGTTCTTTTTTACTTTATTACGCAGGATATCTAAATAATTATATAAACTCATTTGATGTATATATTTTCACGTCCTCCATGTTCGTGTGCGAATGTCAAAGTAATTCACCCCGCGAATGTGTGAACAGTAGTTCGCGACGGCACTCGTATACGAATGTTTGTCGAGTGACGAGGCGAATAGTGAACACGATTGTGTAAATGCGGTATTACGATCACACAAACAACCGCAAACTACAACTGTAGATTTAATGAGGCAGTATTTACAAAATTACATCAACATATTATAAGCTGTTAGGTTTTTGTAATAGCTATTGTTTTAAATATCTGAAAATGTATTACTTTACGCAATAAAGTATAAGTGTATTTGTTCCATATCTATTGAAATAACTTATCGCTTTCAAGTCTGTAATATTAATAACATGCTTTAATTATTATACTGATCAATCTAATAATTGCATACATTTACTTTAGTATTGTTACTAATCTACTAAACAAAGGAGTCTATATCCGTATATAAAAAGTACTCTGTGGTCTATATCACTAGTAGAATGACGTCATTGAAGATTGATTGATCATGTCAAATTGTCAATTCGTCACGTCAGCCATAAACTAACATTAATTTTAGTCCAATAGGTATTTAATTTTATTTATGAATTTTCCTATTACAAAATGTAATGCTGTTGTAATAGGGCACACAAGTTTAAATTAACATTCCATTATTTTGTATTCTGTGCTAATTAGGTATAAGCAGTAAAGATGGTGAGTAACTCCATTTGCAGATCCAATTTTTGTAATTTAAACTTACACAAGATTTATATATACACTATGCTCATAATTATACGATAAATTATGTTATTTTAACAGTTGTAGTGTCGGGAGTAAGCATCTAAAGTCAACAGTAGATCACATAACCCAAATGTAGCTAATGATTTCTTTCGATGATTTACAGATGCAGTTTATGTTATTATTCAGCCGACAAGGCAAACTTAGACTTCAGAAATGGTACGTGGCTCACCCGGACAAGTTAAAGAAGAAGATCACTAGAGAATTGATCACTACTGTTCTAGCAAGGAAGCCCAAAATGTGTTCCTTTTTGGAATGGAAAGATGTTAAAATTGTTTATAAAAGGTAAGATGAAGCACTACTCATGTTATTAAAAAGAGCTATAAGTAAAATATCATAAACTGGTTGTATTTGCATGTTGGGACATAAAAGTTTCTCTTTTTGTATGATATATCCAATACCCATATATTACGAGTAAACATATATTGTAGTATATCTTTATAGTTTAATCTGATCATTGTGTGTGCTAGCCGTGTATACATAGAGTTATAATTTAGTTATTCACAAGAATATACAATTATTTATTAACTTTTTAGTGCATTTTAAGTTTTAGAATATTCTTTTTTGAGGTTGGTTTTCTTTTTTGTTAAAATTTTGTTTATATCAGTAATGTCCTTTAAAATTCTTTATAATGATATGCAAAAATTTGGTGCCCACCTGTATTACCCAGTATGTTTGCAATCACATAGGTGTTATTCATGCATTGACATGAAGCATCAGATTGCTTTACTACCTTTGCTAGTAGCAAACATTCCTTATTGCTAACAGCATAATTTCATCTAAAGAGTGTTTACTCTATGTTACTTTACCTTGTGGCCTGTTCTGAGTATCAAAGTCATAAAATAATTAATTTGAAAAATTAATTTTAAATTAAAATGAAGACCAAATTAAATTAAATTAAAATGAAGACCAAATAAATAATTAATTTATTTGGTCTTCATTTTAAGAGGTTCCCTGTCTGATGAATCACATATGATATATAATAGATTTTCTATTGTATCTATCATAGGAGGGTTAAAAATGTTTTCAGTGTACTCTACAGGCTAAGGCGAAAGTGTATTGTAGATGGAAAATAACTATATTTGTAGTGCTTTTACTATGGGTTATTCCCATTCGCCACCCCCAGCATTGCCCCCTCTGGGGTGGCAATAAGATTAATCCCAGTCGCCACCCCCAGCATTCCTTCCTCTGGTAGCGAAAGGGATTTTTCAATAGAAAGAATCCTATTCGTCACCCTGGGTGGCAAATGGGATGTTGCTTACGAAAAATCTCAGTTGCCACCCTTAAACATAAGGCAAGTACTTGTATTTGGAATGACATTTATAGTTTTTGAAGTAGGTATCGATAAGAATTTTAGTTATTAAATTCTTTTTATAAGTATTAGTGCACAAACAGTTTACTATTCATATCAAAACTTCCTTTGTTATCAGCTACCAGCATGTGCACTAGACCATGACCCTTATTAATATTATTGTTCACACATAATTAATTTATTTCACTTTATATCATGTCATAATAAATAAAATCATTAATAGTTTTAGTAGATACCTACCTACTTAAATAAATTTTTATAATAATATATACCTTATAACTAATCTGATTTGAAACATCACATTAATAAAACATCTTTTATTTCTCCCTAAAACGACCAAACATACAAGACACAAGCCTTTTAAAATATTATGATAAAGTAACTATTGTCCCAGCAATGACTGGACATTTCTATGTAACGATGCCCCAATTGACACCAGTTCGCCAACCCCAGTGGCGACTTTTTCTAAAACAAAAATTCCATTCGCCAACGGAGGAGGCAACGCTGCGTCACACCTGGTGGCGAATAGGATATTTTTTTTGGAAATTGTCTCATAAACCACTGGAGGGGGGGGCAATGCTTGGGGGTGGCGAATGGGACTAACCCTTTTACTATGGACATTATGTATCCAAAATTTTTATCTCACTACTACAGACCACAAATATAATTATTAATTTCCATCAATGATACAGTTTTACTTTAGAGTTTTAAAATCTATATCTGCTAATATTATAAAGCTGAAGAGTTTGTTTGTTTGTTTGGTTGAACGTGATAATCTCAGGAACTACTAGTTCGAAATGAAAAGTTATTTTAGTGTTGGATAGTCTATTTGTCGAGGAAGGCTATAGGCTATATAACATCACGCTACGACCCACGGGGGCGGTGCAGTAACCATAAACGCGGGTGAAACCGCGGGCAAAGCTAGTCTTTTATAAATAAAGCTCAAATAAATTAATTGTATTAAAAGACCTCATCTATATAAGACTTGTTTGCGATGTGCCACTCTTGAACAGGCCACAAGGCATAAATGCTCTTAAGGAACCTACTACACATTACAAGTATGCAATACAAGGTTATTATGTTGCAATCTTCTGAAGGATTGATGTAATTCCTGACTGCTACAATTTGAGCTTAAATGTTGTTTGTTTTCTTGCTGTACCGGCTCTTCAAATATGTAGCCTAACATATTTACCCCCAAAGGTATAGGCAGAAGTATATTAGACTTACACTTTACGGTCTTTAGAGACTAATCCTACTCTATCTACTCTCATTTACTAGAATCCATGCTTCTACAGAGGTTCTTGACAGAAATCATGCATAGCAGTTGCCTACTATGCAACGTTCTAGTGTTCAAATGACTTGAAATAGCATGTATTGTTGCTGGTAACAGTTTGTTTGTTTATATAAATAGTGATGTCTTTGTTTATTCAAATATAACATTCTGGCATTAATCCAACAAAATGTATTGTCACCAGGTATGCATCACTGTACTTCTGTTGTGCGATGGAGCAGGAGGACAATGAACTGCTGACCTTGGAGCTGATCCACCGCTATGTTGAACTGCTTGACAAGTATTTTGGAAGTGTGAGTATATTCACTATAATTAGTTAACCACAAGTATATTAAAAGGAAAGCAGCTGACATTAATAATAATATTCTATCACATACACACAACACCATCTAGCCCAAACTAAGCAGAGCTTGTACTATGGGTACTAGACAATGGGTAAACATACATATATACTTTTTTTTTGTAAATACTTACATATTATACATAGAAACATCCAGGCCAAGACAAACATCAATGTTCATGCACACAAATGTTTGACTTGTGCGGGAATCGAACCCGCAACCTCAGGCGTGGCAATCGGTTACTCTAACCACTACGCCATCGAGGCCGTTAATTTAATTATGTGACATGATTAATAGTTAGCACCAAGTCTGTTCCTCTGTAATCCAAGAAAGAACCTGGTCAATATATCTAACCTTTTCATAAATCAATATGACCATAAGGAAAATCTCAGTATGTCTGGCATCCTAATGTCGATTTAGTTTAGAAATAAATACAATTAATTGTTGATTGTCTTTTTGGTGCTGTACCATTAATATTTTCAATGGTGGCCTGAGGAGTGAGTGACAGTCAGCCCCTATTCCCTTAGCCAAAGAGATGCTTGAGTGGGATGACAACCATGCCAAAATATTAATTTAAATACTTTCATGTTACTCTGATAAATAGGTAGAAACTACAGATTTTGATTTATGTCCTTATATTTATTTACTCACATTATTTTAATCCAGCCAGATTTCAAATAACAATTTGTCTATCTAAATTTCTTTAACATAACTCCCAACATGTCTTTACTATCCTCTACCCCATCTTCTACAGTCCACTTCAGCTGCAATTTGGGTCCAATCCATTTCATACATGGGCAGTTCATGTCGCCAGTTCTTTTTGAGTCCTCCTTTAATTGTCTCTTCAAATTATAAGGGCTTCATTACATGACTACTCCCGTCAATACCTTAGCTGGCATGCAAGAGAGAGACATAGTATAACATCATGTAAAATATTCATACATTTTATTAATTACATTCGACCTGAAAATATAACGTGAACAAACAAAATTTATGTTAGGTAAACATTAATTGCCTGAATCACCAGATAACATACTTCATGCGAGTGCTTGCTATTTAAAATAGTTTTAACATTCTATTTTCCCTATAACATATAGTACGTATGCAAAAAAAAATGTGATGACGTTTGCGAATGAACTCGCTGTTGACAATTATTATATGTGGGCCTCGTTGGCGTAGTGTTTAGTGTAACCGACTGCCACGCCTAAGGTCGCGGGTTCGATTCCCGCACAAGTCCAACATTTGTGTGCATGAACATGGATGTTTGTCTTGGTCCGGGTGTTTCTATGTATAATATGTATGTATTTACAAAAAAAAAAGTATATATGTATGTTTATCCATTGTCTAGTACCCATAGTACAAGCTCTGCTTAGTTTAGGCTAGATGGTGTTGTGTGTATGTGGTAGAATATAATTATTATATTATTAGGTACTCAATACTTTATTTAATCATATTTAAACTTGCAAAGTACAGTCAACGACATATTGACTGCACGGATGGTGTACAGTCAACGACATATTGACTGCACGGATGGTGTACAGTCAACGAAATATTGACTGCACGGATGGTGTACAGTCAACGACATATTGACTGCACGGATGGTGTACAGTCAACGACATATTGACTGCACGGATGGTGTACAGTCAACGACATATTGACTGCACGGATGGTGTACAGTCAACGACATATTGACTGCACGGATGGTGTACAGTCAACGACATATTGACTGCACGGATGGTGTAGTGGTTTAAGTGGTCGCCTCGCCACTGTCTCTGCGCCGAGTGTTCGAAGTTCATTAATTTAATGTATTTCTATGCGTATGCATATTTTATTTAAATATTAGGATTCGCCACTCCTTCTCCATATAAACTTTAACTGTGCTAAATTTCATACCCCTTCGTCCGCGCAATTTCCGTAAAAAGGGGTACAAAGTTTTTGCTTCACGTATTAATATATTTAATATATATTAATATAATTAATATAATATTAATATATTTAATTTAATGTTTATAAATAAATATATTTTTATTTTATTAAAATAATCACTTTTATCGATTCTATGATTGATATAGAGTATAGGATTTTCGGTTCCAAAACGACTACAAATTCACGGTGTATAGATGTCACGGCTAATAGCCGAAGTGCGGCGACACCTAGTTTTAGCCGGCTACAACTAGGTGCAGCCGGCTACATGCGGTTAGGTTAGCGTTGCAGCCGGCTTGGCTGGAGCGGTGCCATGGCGCCTTGACCTTCCGGCTGACGCAGGTCTTCACCGGGCATGGATGCTTCGGGAGGTACTTGTGTCATATAGGCCGGGAGAAGACGTCTTGTTGTCACCACTGCGGTGACGGCCCCGAGGATACGGCGCTGCACACACTCGTGGAGTGCCCAGCTTGGGATGAGCAGCGCCAGTCGTTAACCGGGGCACTGGGTGTCCAGGTCCTCTCGCTGCCTGACATGGTTCTGTCCATGGTCCGGAGCGAGAGTGCATGGGAGGCCGCCGTCGCCTTCTGTGAGGCAGTGGAAGTGGAAGAAGCGGCGGAACACGAGAGGGAGCTGATCTCTCCCCACCCAAACCGCAGGAGACGTCCAGGGCGCCGGCGTAAGACGTTCGCGGACCTCCAGCTACCCTAGGGGACGGCCTGCGGGTGGTGGACTTGGGCAGTCTGCCGCCCGAGCAGCACAGACCCGAGGGAGGGGCGTAAGCGCCCCGCGCGCCTCCCTCAGTGGAGGGAAGGGCTGTACCATCTGGTCCTCCCCCAAACAGCTGGGGCCCGCCTAGTCACGTGGCGGGCCAAGACCTGTCGGTGTCGGGGTGAATGCTAGCGTGAATCCCGTGGCACCGACACCGGAACTGGAGGAACGTCGTCAGGGGTTTAGTGGGTATGGGGCCGGCCTCTCTGGCTCGAGTCCCGCACACCCGCGCCCTGCCCCGGCGCGGACGGTGCGTAAACGCATTCCATTAACGTAAAAAAAAGGCTTGTAGGCGGCTGCTGCATACTTTGGCGGATTGCCCTGCCTGGGCATCGCAGTGCCGTGAGTTGATCGCGGCAGTCGGACTGGTTGCCCCCTCACTCCCGGCCGTGGTTCACGTGGTCACGTCTATGGTCCGGAGTCAGAGTCGAAAACTATGAGAAATCGCGGAACATACATGGGGGTGATTCGGATAATCCACGATACGAGGAACCTATTTTTTTTATTTGGACGTCAATCTTCCGGCCACCTGTATATAATTCGTAATAGGTAATAATGGCATCATGCATAATGTTTAACGCTCGGAAATAGTACTCTTTGAAAGATACCATATGTCCTTTTCTGTACCCCTGACAACGTGTAATAATAATAATAATAAACGTTTATTGCAAGTTCACAAAACTCATAGTTGTTAGTAAAACTTAGCCTAAGTGTTAGTTTTTAATTATTCAACTTTTGTCGCTGCGACATGTATGTCGCAGCACCTTCGCATATTCATGATAGCTCGAATAGTTATGACGTGAAAGCATAACAAAAAAACAGTTCATAATATTAGTTAGGATGCTGCTTCCCTTTGGGATTACTTCTGTGAATATCATCTGGTTAATATCGTTCTAAAAACCGTTCTAATACCGCTCATTGGTTAACCAGTTACTAAAAAGAATGGTTCCAATTATTTTGATTACCGGTTAATAAACAAACCGCAATTTTAAGTTCTATCATACTTTATACTTTATTCTAGCATACTTTACTATAAAGTTACAAGTTTGCCTATCCCATATTTCTAGGTATGCGAACTGGACATAATCTTCAACTTTGAGAAAGCGTACTTCATTCTGGACGAGCTGGTGCTTGGTGGTGAGCTTCAAGAGACCAGCAAGAAGAACGTGCTGAAGGCCATCGCTGCACAGGATCTGCTGCAAGAGGTCAGTAGCCAGGATAATGAGCTTGTATAATACCACCAGGGGACCAGAGCTAACTAATATATATACTGAAAACTATGAGCCAAGGTATCGAGTCTGTTATTGGTAACTAATTTTAATTTCACTGTCTGTTTTTATGATGAATGTTAGAAAAGGAAGGATAATTTGATTCTGTTATTAGTTAATTTTAGACAAAATTGCTCTTATGGATAATTCAAATCCTTACTAATATTATAAATACGAAAGTAACTCTGTCTGTCTGTCTGTCGGTCTGTCTGTCTGTGTGTTACCTTTTCACGCTCAATCCGCTGAACCGATTTAGATGAAATTTGGAATGGAGATAGCCTGAGACCCTGGGAAGGACATAGGCTATATAACATCACGCTACGGCTCACGGGAGAGGCGCAGTAACCACAAATATCACTAACGCGGGTGAGACCGCGTGCACAGCTAGTATTTAATATATTGTAGCAAGTGGCAATTTGTAAGCTCTACCTATGCCTCCAAAAAACTGATGTGAAGCGTTGCTAAGGCACACTTACTACACCAGCTTATTGTGGGTTAAATAAACTTAAATTCCACGAATAATAAATAACTAGGGCCTTGAATTAAGATGGCTAAGCATACGGCTAAGCATACTTACATACATACAAATTAACAAGATGTGAAAAGTATTATTTTTCAAAATATGACCATTAAGACAGGCAATGCGGCATTTGTAAAGATATTAATTATCTGTTAATGCCTCCGAGAGATATTAGTCTGCCAATGTTTGTATAACTGTGTAAACATATACACAGTTACACCTAAATGACCTATATCATGCTTTTGCCCAACTTTGGTAAGGTATGGCAGACAAACTCGCCAGTTCTAAAGTCCAGTTTTTTCCTTTGCCCTTGTAAGAAAGAGATGCAGTGAAATCAAAATTATTTACAACAGAATATAAATGACAACAAAGAAGAAAATAATTATACCTGCCAGGGCCGCATTCAAGTCGTTATATGG
The DNA here is from genome assembly GCA_963564715.1 of Catocala sponsa. Lineage (NCBI taxonomy): Eukaryota > Metazoa > Arthropoda > Insecta > Lepidoptera > Erebidae > Catocala > Catocala sponsa. The sequence continues at coordinate 23,721,182 of OY751337.1, read as the reverse complement.
GCGTTTAACTGTTATTTTAATTCAGTATTTTGTCAGTTGTAAAGTTTTGGAGTTGTGCTATTTTATATTGAAATATTTACTTTTAGGTTATACAATACTATTTACAAATTTAGTAGAAACTGATCAATCTTAGGCCGAACAATCACTCTTCTATCTATTTTATTATAATATTGCTTATAGTAATAGCTAATTACATCGCAAAGGGATTGAAATACAACGTCTTTTTTTTAACTTTTTAAGTTGCCGTATTACTGTTGAAGCTCTATAAAAAAAATAGTATAATGCTGTAACAGATTGTCTATGTAACTTCAAAGATTAAAAATAGCCGTGTGTAGATTTAAATACTAGTGCGGTGATAATATCTATTACCATAAACAAATAACTACTGTTTCTGTAGTTCCTAAAGTATCCAACTAATGTTTTATTACATACTGGATATCAGTCTTTTGTTCCTTTAATTGTTAGTATATAATAGTTACTAACTTGAAACATATAGGTTGTTCAAATATGTATATGGGATATACGTTACATTATGTGTTTAATTGTTTATACTAAAACTGCCGTAAGTAATATGAAAAACTGAAATCTAGTCTCAAATCTCGATGTTTTATAGATTTAATGTATTATATAATAATATATTAGGTAAAGTGGACCAGTTACTAGGACAGTGGCCTCGGTAGTGCCTTTTCATTATGTATTAGATATATATATATATATAAATCACTAATGTACGCGTGTAGGAGCACTGCCTTTTAGATAAACTTTGAACAAGCACTTACGTCTTGACACATATCAACTTCTTACACACATGTGTAGCTTCACTAAACATTCATCGGAAATTGTATTTATTTCTTTGTAATTAAATGGCTCGTAGAGCTTTTTGAAAAGGCTTGAGATAATAGCATTTTACTTAACCATAAACTATTGGCAAAAAGCCATTTAAATTGCGGCTGCTTACTTGTATGACTGTACAAGTTGCCATTTAATAGGTTACTTTATTCTCAGACTTACGTACAATGATGTAGTATTCTAAAGCTGAGCTGCATGAAATAACAATATCTGTACCTAATGCTAATATTATAGTTTTCTTAGATCGTTCGTTAAAACAAAAATTCAAGAGATAAAAATCTATTGCTAAAGTTATTGTCGATTGGTGTAATTCTACCTTATTGTATATAATTTACTGTGTATATAACACTGGTCAAACCGTGTTACTTTAATATTTCCGTACCAATCACAATGGCTACTACTATAATGAATAAGGCCATACACAATATAATAGTGTTCTTAAAAAATCTCTATTTAAATATATTCCAATAAAAATTAATAACACGTTTCGAACATAGTAACTCCTCTCTAAAGTAAAGTCGCTTAAATAAATACGTTTTCCGATGTATATCTATCTACGTATAACAAACGTAATATACACGACAACAATATAATATAATATCTATACGTATACTCTCAAACCTACCGTAGTGAATCTCGTTCAATAGACAACTTACTAGCAGGCAAGCTAAACTAAAATTTAAGGAAACAAATAGTTATTTATTAGACGATATTCGGCATATCAGTGCTATATTTAGATGTCTTTTAGACGAGTCAATTTATAATGTATATTTAATTATATATAAATAATATGTTATTATAAGAATAATTTTTCTTCTACTGCTACGTACTACTTCTAATAGCGCACTCAAAGAATAACTACACTTATCTAACTGCATATAGTAACAGACTAATGGAAAATACTAATGGAAATACGAACGGCGATCGACGACTTGTATTGCTCAATTTTTATGTTAAATGGCTTGTAAATAATTTAAGAGTTGATTGGCGATAGCTTATTGGTTGACCGTTGGATAGAGATCTCCAGTTAATTTCAAGGCACGTACCTCTGATTTGAATTATCGCTCACTTTAACGGTGAAGGTAAACATCGTGAGGAAACCTGCATATCTGAGAACTCTCCATAATGTTCTCGAACATGGGTTAAGTCTGCCAATCCGCACTTTACCAGCGTGATGGGCTATGGCCTAATCCTACTCACACTGAGAAGAGGCCCGTGCCCAGTAGTAGATCAGTTAGACCACACGACTGCTTACCATCAGGTGGAGTGTGGTCATTTTGACGAGCAAAATAAAAAAAATAAAAAAAAAGTTAATTGCTGATATGATTATTTAACTACATATGTATCTTATGGCAATAGTAGAATCAGAGACTTTCAAATCCTTGATTGATTTTTTTCTGTGTTTTGTACGATAATATCTTGAAGCATGTAGGTATGAATAGCGATTGACGTGTTTACCTACTTAAAGAGTCATTCGTGAAGTCAAGAATTATTCTTCAAGAAATTGAAATGCTTGAGAATGTTTCGTAATCTCTGGTCCTTCAGGATCAATCAGTGTTCAATCATAAGTTAGTAAGATAATATGGAATCCGGGCCTGACATTTATTTTTGTATAAGGCATTTAATAGAAATAGACATTTAAATTACTTATATACAGATTATTCCTTTGAATTTCGCACAAGGGATAATTTTCAGACGCCTTGTAAAGAAGTCTTTCAATTCAACTTACTTAATTGTAGACAGAAATTTTAAAATAGTACAGAGGTACCGAGAGTCGTAGAAGTACGAAAATAAAGATGTTTATCATATCAGTCATTTCTAAAACTTTAATAATTAAAACTAGATTTTATTTATTGATATTTGCCGTACATCTTTTGAAAGTAATTAGTTAAAACTAAGTTCCTGTTCGACAGACGCCGATGATTTATTTTTGTTATCTTTTTCCTATTAAATGCTCTACTCACTCTGAGAGGAAACGTGTTAGCAATTAACTGTGAAGCATTGTGGGAATTTAATTAATTCAATACAATTTCAAATACCGACTTTATAGAAAATTGACTTCAGCGCCATTATTTAGCGACATCGACGATTACACAAATTCGAAACTAAAGCCAGCCACTATGTAATACTTGCTATGGCAAATTTAGTTACATTTATGCAACAATAAATACACACACATGTAGAGAAATGAGAAAGGAAATTACTAAGAACTTAATCATATTCTGATATAACGCCAGGTTCAAGTAAAGCTACTCATGGCGCAGCGGTATAAGTAGTAACATCGACTTCAGTGTTTTAGGTCCCACACAGACAAAAATTGTGTGTAAATCCACAGTAGTTATATTTCAGATAACGGCGCTTACGTCACTTGTAATTTACCTGCTGCAATATTAAATCTACCAGTCTTTGCTCAATTATGTTGTATCTCTTCTACTGTCGTCGTCGACCGCCGTCTGTCTCTCCAGTTAACGCTTAAGTTCTCGTTTACTTATTGCACTCTGCTAATTTTCTCCTTTGTTTTGGTGTGATATGCATGCATTGGTGGCGGTCAGGACCTGAACGATGGATTGTTACACTGACGCGTGTCGCACAACTCGGACAAACAAACAAATAAGCTATAAGTCTCTGTATGTCTCTAGTGCTTTTATTGCATGCGCTTCACTATCATTTTAATTTGTGCGTATATTCCTTTTTAATTTTCTTCGAAGGCAGATTACACCCCCACTTACTCGCGGCATCACCAAGCTACATTATTAGTAGTGTCGTGGGAATGATTTTTCTCTTTTTCTTTTTAATAAAGTCAGTTGCGTCGAAGTTATTTTGAACGAAGCTCACATTTTCAATTCTTTGCAAATTTCGCATGACGTTTTAGCTTAATTTACACACACTCTCAGTTTATACATTTAAGATAATTTAGAGAATTCATATTATAATCTCTAATATAGATGTTTCATGCGATATTGTGTATTTTAGTTAGCAGGGCGAGGCGTCATTACGGTTATTTATAAATAGTTTATCTGTATATCGTTGCTTCATACATGTGTAGTTAAAGTATATGATAATTACATTGTATTTGGGACACTGATTTACATGATACATGTAGCTAATTCTTACAAAGAAGGCAGCATGAGAAATCTTCTCACTTTATACCAGGGTTCGAAAGAATAACTATAAATATAAAAAGAAATATGTGTTTGATTAAAATCATTAATGGGTAAAATATTTGTCAGAAAACTATTGGCTCGTCATTATAATTACTATGATAATTTGCACAAAATCTTGATTATTTCGAACTCTGCTCCATATTCGAATCATTCCATTATCATGAGCCATTTTACGTGGTCAGGGTATACGTGTAGTATTGTATATCTTTCTGTAAATTGTAAAACAGTGTCCTCTGTGGTAATGGTCTGGCTGTTCGTGCATTTCTGTAATGGGTTGTCGAAATACATTATATGAATAAATTAATCTGTTTTCTTGCATGTACCAAATTCCTTTTATCCTCGCTTCCGTGGCATGAGGTTAATATTATAGGGTTGTAATTTTTACTTGCTCTTTTTATGCAGCGTGTTTTGTTTATTATTGTATCGGTTTCATGTTATGAAGTATTTTTTAATATTTGATTTACCTCTTCTGTAGAAAATACCATGTTTAGCAATCATATCAGTAGGGAAATTGAAATAATTTCTGTTTGTTCATTTTAAAGTAATGGGTACATTAATCTATTGAATTAAATCTCTAGTAAAATATCATGCATCCAACTCATGCCACGGATTTCCCATCGTCCAACATGGTGTCGCCCAAGCAATGTTCTTGAAAGCTATCTAACGCTTTCCTTTGGTGTGGGTTAGTTAAAACATTAACAGCATGTATATTACTCTTAATATCTAAAGATTTATTAACATTTTTAGCTATTTGTCTTATAAACATATTTTATCTGAGGCAGGATATCAAAACAATATATTAAATTCAATACTATATCTATTTTCTATTATATATTTTCTAATAAGCACTCGTATTATAAATGCACATTAAAGTTAGGCTCTGTATCAGCATATATTTGTGTTGAACCTGATTAATAGATTAGTACAATCAGATGTAGGGTAACATTGAAATGATAAAATGACTGAGGCATGACGTTCAAGTCAGAATCACATTGCAAAACATTTAGCTTAGCTGCATGTTTACGGCGTGGATTGTGTTAGGACGAGACAGTGGACGCGGCGCTCCGGGAGGTGGGGCTCCTATGAACGTCATCGAAGCCCGAGGACTCCGCCGACGACACTTCCTACAAGCTTCCATGCACCACGGTGCCAAATGACTCTCATGGCCGTTATTCATCACATTCGCCCATATCAGTCCAGTGTTTTATATTCACAATTATGCCATATATTTTTACTATTAAATGTAAATACATAATTGAAATTGACTAATGTATTATAATTATAATAACGGGTCAAAGGCAAATTTATTTAAACGCCCTTTTAATATCCACATTATCAATGTTTACCTGAAATAACGCAAAACTATTTTGAAAATCTAGTTACATAATACATTTTAGTTAGGTCATTACAATATTTACTTTTATTTCACAATTTTATACTCCAGTGTATCTAGTAGCTGTTTCAATCTTAATATTGCTGCCTTATCTTCTCTTTAAAACTTTTCTTTAATTTTATATATTCTAAATATTTGTAAGTTTTTTTTTTACAGGAATGGGATTTTAGTAGTATACTTTAATAAGAGCTGCGTTATGCATCACTATGCATAACGCAGCTCTTATTACAATTAAACTTACCATGTGTCTCGAGGGCTCTCTATTGCACATTGACGGTAGAATGTTAAAAACTTTCGTGCAAATGAAAGAAAATTACAACTGTACGTGTCATCTCAATCGAATGAATGCGCGAACGTGTTAGAACATAGAAACATTATTTTTTATGCTTACGATGTGCAGTTACTATAATAATATAATAAGTAAAAATCGTAGTATCAAGCACAGAAATAATACCCATGGTAGAAGGAGCCACCGGAGTAATAGCCAAAAACCTAAATAAATATTGTAGCAAATTAGATTCCAGCACAAACATTCCAATAATTCAAAAACAACAATACACACATCAACAATAGTCAGTAAACTTTTAGAAGATACAATTTTTGTTGGTGGTTGTATACTGAGCCACCTTTTCCCTGAGGGTCTCAGGACGGGTACTCAGTATACAAGGCCAGAGCTCGCGAAAAGGAAACACTCTAAACATAATAAGTGAGAAAAGCGAGTACAATAACCTAACAATTCCGTGATATTGCGTTTTTTTGGGTACACGTTGATATTGTGTCGTAAGCGTTTAATTAATTTGGCTTTTCACCCGTTATATAATAATTGTCGCTCTACAAAGTGCGTTCTAGTCTTCTACCGATAAATTCTTACACATTGACTTGGTGGTTGTGTCCAACCAAAATATTGGGCGGTAAAATATTTTGTATTACGAACATTCCTTTTTAATGTAGTTAGGTAAGTATTTCTATTATAAAAATTGTTGCAATGAAAAACATATTCAGAACTATTAAAGTGGACCAAGAGATTAAACCCCGATTTTTGAAAGGCAGATCGACACTACAATTTGGTTAAAGACGGTCAAACGCATGTCGAGTGCGGTGATTGGCTGACAGAATTAGCAACAACCAATGATATCACTTGACGTAAGTTTGATTTTGATATGTGGTCGATTAGCCTTTCAGAAACTGGTGGTAATCGTTGGATCCTATATAGTCGCGTGCATTGGCTGTCTGTAGTTATGTGTCGTCAGACCTGTTATGAAAAATGTTGGGATGGATGCGAAATATTTAACACCGAGGTTATTTGCCGTTTTTAAAACTTTAATTATTATTATGCGGTAACATTTTTTTTCTCGTTCGGCTTTATTTTGTAGTGAGTAATGAACTGTCAAAAGAAAATATACTGATCGATGAATAAAATCTGCTGAACAACGCTTCATACATCTCAGTAGGCGTATGAAGCGTTGATCAGCAGATTTTTTAAATTTCTACTCTCCTTATTATTGTGGCATTTTGTGTAACCAGGGTCACCTGATTACTCGAGGGGCAATTTGTCGCTCAGTACGGACACGTAAAACACAGCAAGAGCAGCCAAATTGTAGTAACAATTGTAGAAGAGCCCGTGCCTTATCTCGCCCTCTGCTGCTTCGTTCCTATTAGTGAAAATGAGACCGACACATTTTCGGACATTAATGCATTCGGCTATGTTAGGTTCAACAGTAAATTATTTTTAAATTCCCATTTTACCTTATAATATGCATGTGTTTAAATAACGATCATATAAATAAAAATAATAATACTGTTTTCGCAATTAGTGTAATTTTATTATTGTTCATTTTATCATATTTTCTTTTTGTTTTGTTTTAAAGTGTTCAAGTTTATAATTAGTTAAATATAAAATTGACGAATTATTAATTTTAAAATGAATTTATTATTTCTGTAAGATACTTTAAATGATTTATTAGGTTATGGTCCATGAACCACATAAAATTTTTCTAAGATTTATTATAATTATTCAATATAAAATAAAATAAATAATTATTCAAAACAAGACATGTTGAAGAAGAAAACATTCTTGTATGGTTGTTGAAATACCAGTAATAATCGCGTTTGAAATATAATTGCAATTATATTATATAATATGGTTATTTCCAACATATTATAATTTTTCAAAAAGTATTATCGTTCATGGAATTGATGTTAATTTTTTTTATATTTATCCACTTAGGTTAATTTTTATTCACATATTTTCCTGACCGCCGTATTTGTATGCCAAATGTTTTTATATGTATAAAGATAAATGTTGATATATAGGAAGCAGTTATTTTATACATTTTGTGACGAACATTTTTAATATCACTAATCAAGGAGTTTTATGCAATAAAATGTATTGATATCTTCGATTTGATAATGTTTCGTGATGATACATGTGTCTATGTGATAAAATAACATATTTCTAATAAAATATATTTTACATGTTATAAATTTTTACTTTCGTTAATACCTTATAAAAATCAAGTAATGTCTTTTTCTACGTTTTTAAATAAAACCGAAAAGCGATTGCTCGGTCTAACGCGGCCACGAGCGACACTGGCTCAGTGATGACCCTTGTTGCAGGAGGAGACCCCGCAGGGCTTCTTCGAGGACCACGGGCTCGGCTAAATGGCAGGCCTTCGCCCCAGCACGCAACGCCACCATACGTACCCGGGATCCTACAACATTACGTCAAATGTATTTTGATATTAGAATTGTTATAGTAAGCAAATTTGATATTGTCAATATCATTGTATCTAAGGTCGCGTTGTCCGTGGAAATTATGTAACATATTATTAGATTCGATGCAAATTGGTATATAACAGACTTGTAAGATAATATAGCTCCTTGCCTAAATATCTGTTCAAACTTGTAAGCAGAGATTAAAAATATACAAAAAGAAAATAAGTATTCATTTGAATTAGCAAGATAAGCTGTAGGTATGAGCCCTGAGGCCGTACCACCAAATCAACCAATAGGTACATGTATGTCTATAACCAGCAAAAGATGTAAAAGGATTTGAATAATTAAAGCGTTTAAAAAATATATATGTATTTATATCTTGTCTACAAGCTTGAACAGATATGAGAATAACCATTATATTAGTTTGCAAAATATTAGCTGAACAGATGTCACTATACTCTAATTTTCGTATAAGGTGTCTGTCCACTATGACGTATCATACTGTTACTGTAAGAGTGCAAACACATACATAAGTAATAATAGTTAAAACAAAGAAGTAATGGCAAGGTCCAGCAGGACTATCCTGCATCGTAGCGTTACCAGCAGATTTCTCCATAAAACTCGCTTTGAATCTACGGTCTAAGGAGCTGACGCCTTAAAATACACACACACGCACAGCACAAAGTTTGAAGGTTGCGATGTTTATATATTAGAACGACTTCCCTTGCCAGGCTGCTACGTATGAACGAAATCTCAGTATTAATCGAAGCTCTGCTTGTGCTCCAAAATTATTTTATTCATCGCTGTTTTGTATAGACGCTGTATCAGTCTTTGGCGTCGAAACAAAAAACAACACGTATTTCCTAATGAAGGTTTTGTATGTAGGATCATGCCAAAGTAGTCATCGTCATTACGTGTCTCTGAGCACGACAGTTTGTCATTTCCTTCTTGCTTGATACGTATATGTGGTATAGTTGACAGACACCTTACTAGTTATTAGTTTTATTTAAATAGTTAGTTTATTTTTAGTTTGATGTAATCGCACGTGCAGTTTTGATTGTGTAAGCATAGTTACACTAGGTTCATGGCAACTATTATGTACTTAATGTTTAGTTTAAGTTATCGCACGACTTAGTTTTATAATTAATAAGATATACGTACTGTCATACTACATAGTAGTTTTCTTTTTCATTAAACTGCGCATAGTTTTAGGATGTATGTGCATAAAATATCGTAGTCGAGCAGGCAATATTTTAACTAAAACGAATGACTCAAAATCTCATTTGCCTGCTTGCTTCAGCGGTCGGGGCAGCTGGGTAGGAACAGTACCGTATTTGGCAGCTATGGTGGATGCATAGTTCTACTAGTTATGTTCATTCATTAGCCAGAAACCAGACACAATGTAAAAGCCTTTGTATTTGGGACCCGAGTATTCAACGCCAAAAGATTTAACGCTTCAACTAAACGATTGTGTTCACAATCCGATCTAACTCAAACATGTATCCATTTAATTCTTCATAAAAATGTTATAAGTTTTCTTTTTATAATAACAGCCCGTAAAGTATGCGCAGTTAATGTAAAAACAGCGTATGTTATAAAAGATGTTTAGTAAATGCACTCGGCCATGTAACTCGGCGAGTGACCAATAGTCTGTGCCAAAAGAAGCCTGCATATTGTTGCGGTTATACGTTCGTGGTGAGCGCAAGAAATGTGGCGAAGGAATATAAAGCAATACTCTTATATCAATCCTGTTGTTTTATGTATGGTGTTTCAAAACGAATAGTTTATATAAGGGTTGCTATACACTCATTCGTGTCAACTGTCAAAATAAGTGTAATATGTTCGGCATAATGCCAAGCAGTATTTTTGTCGATCGTATATGTATTGGGTTCAGCATTAATCGTCACAGTCAAACAAGGTATCATCTTATGGCGATCGTATCTGCCCATACGGCGACAACCGAATCTATGTAGGAAATTATTTGAGTCGGCTTTGGTTTGACAATAAATTTCCAACTGATTATGTGTGTAGCAACCCTAACGAACTTTAAAAGTCTAAGTCAATATTGTTTAGTAGCAAGAGCTCGCTTTGTGACGACTATACGTACCTATCAATTTAATTTGTGTACGAATTGTGACTTGCGTAAACATTCGTTCCGTGCGTTACCATCAGAAGGCCCGTCTGCCACTAAAGACAAAAACTCTAAACTCATATCAGGAAACAATATTGACTTAGTTTTTTAATTCTTCGCAACAAAAACTATTCGTTTATTAAATGCAGGTATTACGCCCAGCGCCTACTGGCGGAACGGCACGACAGGGATGACTAAGAATAATATACCTAACTTAATATTATGAGATAGTTGCAATTTCAACAAAGCTGTCGTGAGCTTGGCATTGCCGAGACAACAGCTTTGTTTTTAAGCTACTATTGAAATTTCAACCATATCATTGTATTAAGTGCTATTCATCCCCTATAATTCCCTTGCCGTGCCTGAGGCGCCGGACTTGAGACCCTGTAAGTTTTACTCCAGTATTATCTATCCGCATTCTTAATTTCTGCTATCTGTCACGATCGTAATCTCAACTGTACTTATATTTTCATACATTTAGAATTTCGCCTTTCGATCTTGGATCTCCTGCATAAAGTTGATTGTTAGAATTCGTATACAATACGTCTTTGGTGTACCTAGACTTGCATTCTATTAAATCTGTTACAGTTACTCTCAATGCTGTATAATGGCTTCTTTGAATTGTCTAAGCTCAGTATGTTCCATTCATATTCAACGGGTTAGTTGTTAAATTGACATAAGCCCCATTTTAGGCGATAAAAATTGATCAATTTCCTAAAGGATTTTGCTGTAAGTACCTACTAAAGTCAGACTAGATATTTTTGAATTAGTAATTGATTACAAGTCTAAAAGGGTGAAATAGTGTATTTGCCAAGGTTTTGACTAAATATAAGCGATTTAAAAAAATAATTACAACCGTATTTAATGTAATCAACTGGTACTAAAAGTCAATCTCGAATAAAATAATGTCGTTTATGTCATATTGTTGCAAAAAAATCTATCGATATTGTTCTATTTGCAAATGCCCCACTCGCAAAACGCCCCAAACTTATGCCCAGCGCCCACTGGCACTTGGCAGGCATGCCAAGATATTTTAGATAACGAATAGAAATATTACTAAATGTATGACATTACAGTTCAATTTCCAACATGGCAGCTGTAAGATTAAAGATGTCATATCGTAGTGTCATCTTTGTAGCTATTTTCATTGAAATTTCAACCAAAATATCACAGTACTAAGTAACATTACTCTTCATTACCTTAAACATCTCTTGCCGTGCCGTCTTGCGCACATAACCTTGGAACATTCTGAACCTATCTTTACTCACTTTTTAACACTTAGGTCCACATACCTCCTTGTTGAATGTCGTCGGCACTAATTCGCGAACCATAAGACTGTTCGTCACCAGTTAGTTTGTATACATTTCTACATTTTTAAAACTTTACAGTATTGAAGTACTGCGTAAGAGATAAATATTGTGTTGATACGTAAGCGTTAGACACACACCTCATATCAGTTCATATCTTCATAATATCAGAGAGGCCTAACATACAAACAAAAACATTTTTCTTTGTAATATATTGCGTAATAAAAGTAATATTAAACAATGAAACCTCGTTTTATTTCATTTTATACTTATACTTACATTTAATACTTTTTGTCAGCAGCTTCGCTCCAGTGGTAAGTACATTATATCAATACATAATCTTACCTAGAAATTGTGTGGAGTTCTAGTAAGTATTGGTTGAATTAATAGCAATCTGTTTAGCAGTTGCAGAGCTTAGTTTTTACAAACCACAGTAGTGTCTAGATTAACATAACGGGGCTCAATTCATACTTAGGTGCGGCCACCAGCATTCTGAAGAGCCTTACTCGACAATCAGTGACGCCAAGAGCAAGGTGTGAAGCCGAGAGCAGCCAAGTGTACTGTGCAATGTGGTATATTACCTATGTAGTTCTTAGTTATAAATGTGTAATTAGCAGGGGTAGGTAGTAGGTAGAGTTTTTAAGTACCAAATGACGTAAAATATGCTACTACGAAATCTTAATATGGATATGCTTTTTTTAATCTCGGGATTGATTTAGTATTCTAAATTTGTTGTGGGTCTTGCACCCGTATCGAAACCGATTAAAAGAAGAAAATATTGAATAAATTGTGATAATATATTTTAATTCTTTAGTAAATGATGTGGACGATGAACCTTTAGCTTCCACCAGTGTCTCTAACATAGTTGAAATAGATTCTGATTGATCTGTTGTGATTTCATTTCATTTATTTGTAGATACTGTTTAATAAAAAAATATATACTTCTTAAGAGTCAAGTTTGTTTCATTTTTCCATCTCTCTACTCTCTGCACATAAAATAGAAAATAAACATTATCAAGCCGCAAGGCGGCGGGTACTAAAATTCCGTCAAGCGCCATTTGCCGGCGTGTTACGTGTAACGCTACTTAGTTTGTGTTAACACAGAAAAAAAGTGTTATAAGACAATAATATCAATACCGTAAGTTTGAGAAAACAATTTTTATTAATCCCCAATTCCCGGTTTAAAAGGCATATCCATGTTAAGATTTCGTAGGTAGTTTTACGTCATTTGGGACTTAAAAACTCTACCTATTTCGACCCCTGGATTAGCATACCTTAAGTATGTTTTAGAAAAGGTAGGGGACAGAAGAAACGAGAGAAGTCGCGCTCCACCTATGACGGACCGAGATAGGTGTCGCTAGGCCACAGACGGCCAAGCAATAATTTCGAATCTTTAAAATAATATGCATTTTAAAAATAAAGATAATGTTTAAAATACTTCCGACATTCGACTTGATGCACGAATTAAGCTTTAAAGGCCCGATATCTTTCATTTGTGTGTGAAGTTAAACCCGCCTTAACATTCCATAATTTTTTACTATTTATAAGAACCTAATATATACTGCGTTTTATTAATGCATGTAATTTTAGGCTACTATGAAGGTACCAATACTAAAAAAACAAACACCTCTTTATATTAAATGATTTATTTCAGTATAAAATCATTTTATTATAATATGATTCAAAATTCTCTACACAATACAAAATAGTTTCCATTACAATATGCCATAGAAAAGCGATAAATACATCTAAATGTAAGACATACTCGGCAGTCTTTAAAATAGAAATACATTCAAATTTACTTACAATCTAATCGCGCCAGAACAATGCCGGTACAGCCTGTATACCGGCGCTGTGGCAGAAAATAGCCTTAATTAATAAATATTATCAAATTGGTGCTATGCTTAGCATTGCTACTGCTACCTCAGCAACGCAATACAACGACAAATTCAGTCTCCAATGCTAAAAATAGCATCGTATTACAAACTTACACGATAATTATAAAAAATAGAAAAATATCAATTAGAATTCTCAGTAGATTTAGATTCAGGTGTAGATTTCACCTGGTTGGTGGTGGTGGGGGAAGATGTAGTAACCTCAGGGTTTTTAGGAGGGGGAGTTGTTGGGGGAGCAGCCTCTGCGGTGTTCGGCTTCTCTTTATCCCGTTTTTCTTGTTTCTCCTGTTCTTCCTTCTCTTGCTGCTGGCTGGTGACCTTGGCAAGGTGTAGCGCGGCTAGCAACGCGGTGACGTAACGGCGCACGTCTAACTCCACACCTGTAATAAATCTTGCTTAGTCGATATCCAAAATAAATACCCTACTTGACAAGATAAGAATACGAAGCTTTCTTTGTTAACGGAATTAAAAATTATGCAAATTATTTATTATCCTTGAACCACGAAATTTAGATTTGCTAAGTTATCAATTATCATGTAGGTAGTTCTTTGTCCCTTTTTTTATAAAAGAACAGTAGTAGGTTTAAATTTAGTGTCTTTACAACATTCGAACTATGGACACAGGGTGCGTGCTCTATTCAGATTTTGAACAACTATTTGCCAATCATACAAATGTTTGTCCTGTGTGCCGGAACCATAACCCACGGTGTATGGGCCACGGTGAGAAGACTATGAATGACACCTAAGTACAGACATACTGCCACACACTGGCGCCTGTACCTCAGGTTTTCAAATTTAAAAGACTTGGCTACTGATATTAGTATATTATCCGAAGCTATAGGAACAATACAAGATAAATTAGCTACGATCTTCTACAAGACATAAGTTCTTGCCCTAAGAGGCTGATCTTTTGGCATAACGACAAAAAATTAGGCATTCTAAAACCTAAGAGTACCTACATATAACATTTCAGAAGCAAACATTTTTATCTAATTGATAAAATGCAAGATTATTAGATTAAGTACTTTCATTTTATCTGTTATCGTCATAATTCGACGCATAATTACCCGGCTATGTAATATTCTGACGACGAAATAGAATGGCATAACGGATACATACATTTAGTTTTTTCATACCTACATATTATATTGCCTAACGCTTTGATTAACGAGTAGTATACAATGCTATACTTGAGCCAAAATCAATATGCAATGTTTAATAAATAATAAACAATTGTCAAACTAACCAAATGTCTTATACATAGTTTGATTTATAAAAAGATAAAACCCACACTATATTCAATTTCTGTATCGCGGCAGACTACAGGCTTTACTCACATTAAAACTTTGGCTACAAAGAAACATGAGTTCTTGAAACAATCACTGAAGTTACTGTTATGTACTGAGATCGACACGACAATACTGGCGGTCTGCGCACTGTCGCGTCGCGTCGGTGGAAAGGCGTCCAATTAAGTTAAACCGCTAGCTTGGAGGCTGTGCACTTAAAAAAGACAACTTGCGGGAATTGTCTAGGAATAATTTCTGTGTCGCGGAGGACTTTATAAACATTCAAACAACGGACACAAAGAACGCTCAGAGATGGAACGACCATTTATGGATCTCACAAATGTTTTGTCCCGTGTGGGAATCAAACCCACAACACTCGGCGCGGTGGCAATGGCAACGACTTAAACCATTACGCCATGCGTGCAATCATTGCACTGGTTAATGCTGATTTACATAATTAAATAACAATAGTCAATTATTAGGTATAAATGGTCGATGGATTCTTCAAGCACGTCCGTTTAGTATACTCTTAGAGAGACAGTCTAAATATGAATATAAAATATACTTCACCTGAGTTTCTCAGCTCATTGATCTTGTAAGCGAGGTTGGCCCACACGCGGCGCGCGGCGACAGCGCTGAGACGGCCCACAGTCTGCACCGTATGCATCGCAGGGTCGTTCGACACCGCTACAATTTCATCTACAATTACACACCGTCACGTTCAAAATGGCTTGTCAACAGGAGACTAAAGTTGACATGCGCCTAACCACATTGCTCATGCTTCTAACTAAAGTTGACATGCACCCTAGTCATCTTAGTTATCAATTACCGTACTTGTCGTAAGAACCCAATTAAACTTGCCATGCACCTACCTAAATTCCACATGCACCTAACTATCCTTGTTACCATACACCGAACCCAACTAAAGTTTTAATGCAACTAGCAAAATTCAATATATACCCAGCTAGTCACAAGTAACTAACTAAAGCTGATACGCGTATAACAAAGGTCAACATGCAGCTAACGAAAAATGGCATGCTTTCAACTAAATTCGACAAGCATCCAACTAAAGTTGACATACACCTAAATAAATATACCTATAAATGTATTTCTTGCTAAATCATCATCCTTGTTAGATATATTTTGCCAGTTATATTTTAAGAAATCAGCAGTTTTTTGGGGATATCTTTGAATGTCAAATCTTTTGGGTTTAATTGGCATGACCACGTTGACCACGTGACCCGAAATAGTACCAAGGACCAGTGGTTGTTTGCGTTTGTGAGTTCGTTTTGCCATATTAAGCAGACTATCTGATTTAATCTAAATAATGCCAGTTCACATATAAATGATTATCGGTGACCCGCGTTTCCACTCGCTCCGCTTCTAAGGGTCGTAGTGTGATATTAGATAATCTTAATCCTAAAATAATATTTAATCTATAACCTTATTTAACAGTAGATAACAGGACAGGAAAGTTACCTGGCAACTTGATACGACAAAAAGATTTTTTAAAACATCTAAGAGACATTTGAAGGAAGGAGCGATAGGGGAAGACCGGGAGGACGTACCCTTGTCTAACAAATGAATAAAAAAGTGTGAGCCGAGTCGTATCAAGAGGTTAAAAGGAAACCTGAAGACAGACATGTGCTGCGATTACTCAACAAGGTAAGCACTTAAATTAAGTAGAGAGAACCTTACTAAATAAATCGGCGATAAAATAAAAAATCCTAAAATATTAGATGCGAATGTAAGTTTCTTTGTTTGCTACGCTGTTATACGTTTTTCAGGGGTACAGAAAAGGACAAAGGGTACCTTTAATTAGAAAAAAGTACCGTGCCCAAGGAATAGAATTTTATAGACAAAATGTACAATAACGCGAGCGAAGCCGCGTGCAAATTCTAGTAAAAACAATTTTAC
Organism: Catocala sponsa; assembly: GCA_963564715.1. Lineage (NCBI taxonomy): Eukaryota > Metazoa > Arthropoda > Insecta > Lepidoptera > Erebidae > Catocala > Catocala sponsa. The sequence continues at coordinate 23,704,526 of OY751337.1, read as the reverse complement.
TAGTATTTCCAATGACAAGCTCGTCCAATATTTTTCATCTTTATACTATTAGTATAGATATCAAATATTCAATTCAGATTACATAACGCGCAAACATCTAATACCTACTGAAATCAGTTCAAGTAGTGATAGCCTAAAGGAGTGACGGCTGGTTGCTAACTCAGAGGTCTAGGGTTCAATCTCCAAGCACGACGACCTTCGACTTGTGTTAATCACTTGCGTAATTATCACTCGGTGAAACGGTGAAGGAAAATATCGTGAATTCATAGCGTGACATTGGAGTTCTCATGCATGATTTTGTCAACTTTTATATTACTGGAGTAACGGATTATAATTTACTAACTATCCCACGGGAATAGTACTTATTTCTAAATTAAAGATACTCTAAGTCCTTTTCTGTACTTCTGACAACATTTTTCATTTTCATTTTTTCTGACAACGTGTATGCCCAATTGCATGATGATCGCTCGAGTAGTAAGGGCGTGAAAGCGTAACAAACAAACTGACATTCGCATTTATAATATTAGTTAGTGTTTCCAATTATTGTTTTAAAATTAAATAAATAAACTCATCACATGCACTATTGAAGCTCGGCGACGATTATGCGTCAATAAATCTTTGTATATAAATCGATTTTTGTGTAAGGTGTGTTATGTGTATCAATACGAATATAAATAATGGAATTATCATTTATTCGATTTCATAATAAGTAGTATCTTACCATTACCTCTGCAAATGTGGCGAGAAAGCAGACCCAACACCTTGTATATATCATGCATCACATAATTAAAGTTATTAAATACTCACTGCTGGGTTCCTCCTTAGGCCCAAGGGGGGGTAGGTAGTGGTCGAGCAGTTGCATGGCGTACGTAGCGCCAGCGTCGACGCTGTGGACTGCCTTCTGGCCGTATGCCGTGGAGAGAAGAGCGTTGGCCTTGGCCCAGGAGAGCTCCTTGAGGGACGACACGCGCTGTTCGGCGGCCACACGGGCGCCGTATACCTGCAATAATAATAATATCAGCCCTGTATATGTACTATCCCAATGGTGGGCATGGACCTATTCTCTAGTGTGAAGGGTTAGGCCAAAGTTCACCACGCTAGTCCATCGCAGGTTAGCAAACTTCATATATCTCCGAGAACTTCAGATATGCAGACAGGATCTCAGTCATGCATTCTTACGATGTTTTCCTTGTTTTTTTAAAAAGACTACTCTCCTACTGGGTAAAATTCTTGTATTGTACTCGGCACAACCATTTATGGATCACACAAATTTTAGTTCCGTGTAGGATTTAAACCCACAACACAACGACCACTACGCCATCCATCCATTATGTTATTATATTGTTATACCTGTTACACATATTACTCTTTATTTTTGGTGTAAACTATGCGTTTGGTTTAGGCCGGCCATACACGGGCAGGTTAAAGCAGCTCGTATCGACTGCTTCAAGCTGCGACTGCATAGTAAACTATAGTCTTCTATGTACGCACATACACGAGACCACTCGAGCAGTTGTGACTGCTTCGAGCGGTTGGCAGCGCGCTGAAATTTCATCGTGCGGTCAAGCAGTTGCTGTTGACTTTGACTGCAACAGCGGTCCGTGTATGTTGATCACTAGCTAACTGCTTGAGCAGTCCATGTATGGCCACCCTTAGAAGAAGGCTTTTATGTGGTGGCATCGACATACTAACAAATAGAAACCGGGTCTAGTACACATTTTATAACGTGATCGCAGTTGACATCTACATTAGTAAATATTACTTACTAAAGACGTCCCTTATGCAACATATTGCCTCGGTGATTAATAATAATAATGTCCTCCAGACCGAATTTCGGCCACGGCAGCCAGTCTTAACGGAGACTAGCCATCTGCACAGAAGATATTATAGTGCACAAGTGTGTGCACAAACACAAGTACACTCTCTGTTCCCTAACCCTCATGATCCGATGGGACGGTAATCCGACACGACCGGCGAAAGATGGAGAAAGATCGAAGAGAGGACCAACGTTTTTACGTGCTTTCCGAGGCACGGGGGTGTCTAACACCGCCAACTTCCTAACTCCACATTGAGATTTATTAACAGAAAAACCCAATAACTTTTTGTTGGTCCGACCGGGGATTCGAACCCGAGGCCTCACGCACAGCAGTCGCATTCACTACCGCTGCGCCACGGAGTCAGTGATTAAGAGGTAGTGAACTACAGGGCATGAAATTTCCATTACCAGCAAAGTGTTATTGAGTTGCTGGGTCAAGAATTCCTCAGTTGCAGCATCCGTGCTACAAGTTACTGTCGATACCGTATAAACAACTTATTGGCGTCTACTGAATTCAGTACCAGACTTCGGTCTAGTACTACGTCAGATAGATAGTAATAAGTTCCCTCTATTACATTAGACTTTAAACCAAACCTTATGAAATTCGGCTACAGTACACTTCTGCCTACCCTTCCGTGAAACAATGTATTTATAATATTAACTTGTAAATAAATACTAACTCATCGATTGCACAATACGACTCGACAACAACAAATACGACGCAACAGATTTCTAGTGCCTTCCATAACCAACATTAGAACTATGCTCAAACAGAAACAGACCTAATCTTGTTAACATAAGTTTTAAATTAGCCTGAGCGTTACACGACCGTCATGCCCTTGGGTTTGTTTATCATTTACATGAGCAATTTCGTTGGTATAACTAGGCGTTTGGTATAACTAAGCGTTTGGGATACCTGTTGGTTCAGAGTTTTGATGGCAGTGTATTTGAGAGACGGTAAGGGGTAAAGCATTGGACTTTAATGGACGTGATTTCGATTTTAATTAATTTCAATAAGGGCGTCAACAACCTTATAAGCATTTAGCTAAGCTGAAGGGATTAACAAGAACTCCAGTAATTTGGAACCCAAATTGCTAAATTCCTAGGAATTTGTCGTGAAGAAATTATCGCTGCGCAATAGTATGGATTATTCCTTCAGATAGCTATATACTAGGTACAGAAATTCGGACCCTCAGGACGTGTAAGTACTAAACATAGCTGCCGAAAATGAATGCTTTCAAAGGTACAGCCAAATACTACGATGCAGGGTTTTATTCTCGGATCAAACAATTTGTTTATTTTATGACTGCACTGATGGCGTAGTCGTTTAATTGGTCGCCTTGCCGATGCCACTGCACCAAATAATGTGGGTTCGACCTCTACACGAGCCAAACATGATCCACAAATAGTTATTTTGAGTCTGGGTGTGTGTGTGTGTGTGTTCGTTGTTTAAATGTTTGTTAAGTGTTCCCCCACGACACAGGAATTAATCCTCATGGGAGGGTACCTATACCTAGACTTTAAAAATAAGCATATTAGTACTAATTTACCAACATGCCTTTTAGGTAGTAACTGTTCGATAAATGGGTACATACATTTGTGTTCTCAAACCTAAATTACTAGCAAACATTCCAGTCTACTCATTCACGATACAAATAAGTTTATATATGTAGTACCTATCATACTCTTTACAATCACAACAGGATCAACCCAAAACAAACCTTTTTTTTTTACGTGTGGAAATGCTCCTGATGCATAAACCTAATCTATCTAATCATAAGTCCTAAAACGGCTTGGTGACCAAACGTCCCAACGCCCTTGCATATGTTGTCAACAACATAATCGCTGACCTACAGACATAGCAGTGATATTTGTAACAGCTAGTGATAATGTTCAATGGTCGAAGGACGGCTCGTTCCGGTTCACTGTCCAACGTTGTACGCTGCGTGATATTATTATGTGTCACGCAGTTTATCTTATCGGTGCACTGTGATCACGACTAGCCGTGATAGTTAGTTTTTATGGATGTCCGTTTGATACAAGTTTGTAATCCTACTAATGTAATGTACTAGTCTGTGCCTACGAGAATCTAATGGTCAGGTATGCTGTGCTAAAAGGTAGCACATAGGCCATAGGCTTTCTAGCATACAATCTATCGCCTTGTCAAATTTCAATAAGATACGTTTAGCAGTTTAGTCATGAAAAGGCAACAAACCAACAGAGTTATTTTTGCACTTATACGATTAGGATAGATAGATGGAAGCTTTGTGATGTTTAGGTATTTGGCTGGTTTTACAGTCACGCTGATCGTCGGCGCTGACAGATTAATATGATTGAATACGAAATTTCATGATGATCGGTTAAGTAATTAAGGCATGAAAGCGTAACAAACAAACTTACGTTCTCATTTATAATATTATAGTTAGGATATTACATTACATATCCTAGCTAATTAAAAATATATTGAAGTATGATTGTCTACACTATACAATAGTGAAAACAAAAATACTTCAATTTACGTCTATTTCGTTGCGTCTTTGAAGGCATAAGCTCTATATCTAGCATCTATTACGATGAGAATACCGCTTTTGATTAATTAATTATCATAAATTATATTCAACACAATCGCTGCGACATAAAGATTACTAGCAATTTGGGTTGCAAAGTACCGGTATTCTTGTTACGGTCCCCTCCAGCTATTGCATTGGGTGCATCAAATTGCTCGCGTTGATTGAACAGCAACACGCGACGGGCACAACAGTTCGTAGAAAACATTTCCTAACAATCTCTATTCGTGGTCGCGTCGAACCGGTCGAACCGTTGGAAATATTCCGTAACAGACGGAAATGCAGCCGCAATGCTCAAGCGTCGAGTTACCGTTATGTGAATTTGTAAACATAGAACCTTTGTATTGACTGCACAATTGGTACTACGGAAGCCGATGGGTGGTCAATATTTTCAATTTTATAAGACTACCTGCTTATAATATCATCCCCATTCATTCTAAGTGTAAGAAAGGTAAGGACACCACGCCGGTCCAGTGAGAGGCAAACTTCACATATCTTCGAGAACATTATGGAAAACTCTCAGACATACAGGGTTCCTCACGATGTTTTCCTTCACCGTTGAAGCAATAAATAATTAACTATTGAATTCGCACATAACTTCGAAAAGTCAAAGATGCGACGTGGGATAGATCACGAGATCTCTGCGTGGCAATCCTACGGTCCCACTAGGCCAGGGATGGCGAACCAATGGCATGCGTGCCAGTGCTGGCAAGCAATAAAATAATTCAGGTTCGCCAGTAATTCACTAAGTATTACAAACCAATTGACGAATCTATGTACAACGTGATTGAAACGTGAAACATGCTTTATGTTTCTTTGATGGCACATAAAATACACATTACTATTTTTCTATAAATAACGGCACGTTAACCAATTCGCCATCCCTGTACTAGGCTATCGCTACTTGCTAGGAATAATTCGTGTCGCGGGGGACTAAATAAACATTCAAACAACGGACACAGAACACCTAGATAGAAACAACTATTTGGGGATCACATACATTTTTGTCACGTGTGGGGATCGAATCGCAGTGGTAGTGAAGAGGCAACCACTTAAATCTCTACGCCATCCATAATATAGTCGTATCCATGTATCGTGTGCTCACTTATATGCTTTTCGATTTGAAACCTACTCATTCTTTCCGTGTTATGGCAAGCACGTAAAGCCGTTTCTCCTGCGTCTAATTTTTCCCGGTCGTGTCGGATTGCCGATGTCGTCCCATTGCACTGTGTGAGGGAAATACAAAGTTTAGAACCACAGCATAAATTCGCTTGTCTTAAATAAATTGCGAATTATGCTGGCGTTGTAAGCGCTGATTGTTATCTATACAAGTAAATAAAATTGAAGTGTCTGTTTGTAACGTCAAAATAACAGCTTTTTATCTAATGCATATGAAAGTATATAAGATACCTATACGAAAACATCTATTTTTAAAATTTTTGTCTGTCTGTCTGTTTGTACCGGCTAATCTCCGAAACGGCTGAACCGATTTTGACGAGATTTTCACTGGCAGATAGCTGATGTTATAAGGAGTAACATAGGCTACTTTGATTTTAGAAAAAAAATAGGGTTCCGCGGAGACAAACACTTTTTAATTAAAATCTACGCGGACGAAGTCGCAGGTAACAGCTAGTACCTAATATGATTAGTTATACATTTATTCTAAGCTGTTGCTAATACAAACAGACGGGTGTTAGACAATCCTACGTACATATAATGTTTTATAAACATATCCACAGAGAAATTACAGAATACACAATATCATTGTCAGAGTGCTGCTGTGATACGCAACATCCTGCATCCGCAGCCACTTTGAGTTATTTATAACTACGACTTCCTTATACGTTGACAGTAATTATTACTTGTTACTGCAATAACTAGCAATACGGTAACATTTGTTGTATTCATTTCTCTCGTCTCCAGAAAAGGTATGCTATGCAAATGTTGTGAAAAGTACACAAGAATTAGATCAATTTAATAATCGGGTAGTTTTTCGTTACCAGCGATCAAATAGATACAGTGTTCATTTAGTATTATATTTATTGTATGCTACGTAAAAATTGAGCCATCCGTGCAGCTTTCGAAATAGTAACTTTTAATACGTTTCTTAAATACAATAATTGTTCTCCGTGAATGAAATACACGCATAAATTGTAATTTTATCTATTCTATGCCATGTGAAACTTGAGCCATTTCTGCAGCTTCTCTAATAAAACCATCATCATAATACTGTATGCCATTTTATCTAGAAAAAACAAGGCAGCAACTCAGCAAGCTGGCGTGCCCTGGTTTTCAGAATAAGGCAATTTGAAAATTATGTTTTTATAGGAGTAGATCTATTTTGTTCCTTTTATTTTATAATTTAATTTAGATGTCGGTAATATATTCAATCAAATATCAATAAATATGATATACTCTGCATTGAGCATTTTACTAAGGCAAGCCGGGATTTTGAGCTTATCGGAAGGTACCACAACCGGCAGAAATGTCATTCTATATAAACAGACCGTGGCATGACATTTCTCCGAGTTGGGAGCCTTCTGCGCTCACGCACAGTCCGCGTAAAGTTGTAAAGGCCTTCTGAGGCCATCAACAAACAAACAAACAAAAAAAGACATTTCTCCGAAACCGTTATTACGTTAAGTAGCTGAATAGGATTTAAGCGAAAACATGTATTCAGAGGTTATTAACGTTAATGATCTATATCCGTTTAGTAAGTGGCTCTTTTGTCGTTTTGTTTATTCGGACCAACGTCTTAGTTACGAATGAATATATATATTCCATATTCCATACATGTATGCAAGATTCTGTATGAAATTATTTCATTCTAAATTGTTGTAAAATCTCTAATTTATTTATTTATTTTTCATGGAAGACCAACAGCATCATCACTAATTTTATACAAAAATATTACGTAGCATACAGCCATTAACAGGTCCTCACTTATAACTCTTATAAGCTATATAGTTCATATAAAGAATGTCGAACACAATATTAGATATAGCTTAAAATTATTTCATATATTGGCAATAATTTTGTAAAATATCTTGGCTGAGCAACCGCCTCACTGTTGCTGTTTTGCGTTGAAAATATCAATGTCATGCGCTTTATACATTACATTAAGGGTCTTGCCTGCCTGCCACATAAAACTATATTGCGATAATTTGTTGATGCATTAGGTAAATGAAGTGGTGTACATTGACGTAAAAGCTTTAATGGTTTAGTAGTATTAGTACCTACTCCTATGGTAATTATGCAAAAGGAGAAAAGAGTACGTTAGACATGGAAAACTTTAGCAAACATGGAAAATTTCTAATCAAATTGGGTATGTTTTAGATAAAATCAGTTTTATTATATGAGAAGAAGCAATACGTGAACTAAGAGAACAAGCAAACCTTGTTCAAATACACGATATAATCTCGTCTGTTACAATTATCAGTCTCAAAGTCCAGTGTCCGTGTATGAGACTTTGCTACTACTACTACGCAATAGAGGTAAACCTTTAGTTGTAAAAACAAATACACACGGTCCGGACTTTCATCAGATGAGGAAGGAACTTTGTTCAGTGGTGGGCAAAGAGCATGGGAATTACGCACCGCGAATGCCTACTATAACAAACGTGATGTAGTTCCATGCATTGTAGTTATACGTTTTTTTTTTAAATCGCTAGAATTTGAGAGAACAATCCTAACTAGAATATAAATACGAATGTGAGTTTGTTTGTTTGTTAACCTTCCACACCTAAACTACTTGACCGAACATCATTAAATTACGCATACACGTTGCCAAGGATACAGAAAAGTACCTACCAATATTCATCCAGAAAAAAGTACTGCTCTCGAAAGATGGCTAGTAGTCTAATATTTGAAAGTGGAATCATTACTTAACCAGGCGTGATCTGGTCCTCATGATTAGTACCCTAATGGCTGCGACCTTAGGCAGTCAGCGACGTAGCAACGATAATCTAATACCTTTGTGTACGCATTAAGGCAGGCTGGAGTTGTATATCGAAAATCTGCGTAAGTTCCAATATGATAATTATTTGTTTCTAGATAGTTTTATATGAAAAACATATATGTAGAACTTTGAAATTTCTCAGTATTTTCAGTATTACGTATGTCACCACGCCACTGATAACACAAGTACTCAATTTTCCCTTGTTTCATAAGAGGCAGCGATAAATGAGCGCGTCATGAGGATTATCAGACTCTCGATACAACAGCCAGATAATCGTACTTACCTACATTAAAAATAAATATTGCTATAATGGACAATGAGTTGAGCGTCGAGGAAAAAGCTAGAAAACATTTTGTGATCTATATATGTACAGACAAATCTATACGAATATTATAAAGAGGAAAGATTTGTTTTTTGTAAGGATTTAACTCAAAAACTACTTAACCGCTTTAAGAAATTCTTACACCATTAGAAAGCCATATTATCACCGAGTAACAACGGCTATATTTTATATAAAAAAAAGAAGTACCTACTGTTACTAACATAAATCTCACCTAACCTACTTTTACGCGAGCGAAGCCGCGGGCAAAAACTAGTTATAGAATTTTAATTTAATTTTATCCTACTCTCACTCTATTTGCCTGTGCCGCAAGGGATTATACAAACATTGAAACAATGGACTGTAAGGCACAACAATTTGTGGTTAATGCGAATTGTGAATGTTTGTCCCGTGTCATTATGAAATGATCATAACGGTTCCTATAACTTAATTTATATTAGTCACTATGGCGTCAATGTTGAACTATCTATTATTATTTTAATTTTACTAGCGCGTAGCGTGACGAAGCACTTACATTCAATTGAACGTACTTTCTGAAAAACGTTCCAACCCACAAAGTTAACATTTTGAGATAACCGTGATTGAAGTTCAATCCCGTATTGCTTCTTCATACGTGTGGGTTGGGCTACTAAGTCATGACTTCATATTTAGAGTGATAGTAGAGCTACCAAATTTTTCCAGCTAATAAATAGTAACCTCGTGACTAATTTGCTAATAATAACTCGATTTTGACCCGAGTGTGGCTTGGAACGTTTTTCAGAAAGTACGTCCAATTGTAGGCATATATCATCATAAGTTTATATAAATGGTAAATACAGCAGTGCTATTACTTGCGATTTCAACCTTGTACAACATTTTAGGAAATCACTATAACATGTTCTATTTTAAAAGACTGCTCCCGTACTAGGAATTAAATCCTGTATCGCGGGAGACTTAACAAACATTCAAACGACCGACACAAAGAACACACAGACTCAGAACAACCATTTGCGGATCACACAAATTTTTGTCTCATGTGGGATTCGAACCCACAACACTCGGCACAGTGGCAGTGGCGAGGCAACCACTTAAACCACTACGCCATCCGTGCAGTCTCATTTTGGAAAACACTATTAGTATTCATGGAAAACCATTCTAGGAAGGGAATTTTAGAACCAAACTGTTAATCTAAATCAATTCTTACCTTGTTGACATGTGGGGAGATTCTGGATAGTACTGCTTGTTTGGTGGTCTCAACTATGACCTTTGGGGGTTCTGTGACGAGGGGCACGCGACGTTCAAGCACGTCCAGAGCAGCAGCCACCTTAGCGTCACCAGCAACCAGAGGCGCGGCCACGTAAGGCACTGCTGTGTTCGCTGCGAGGACTACTCCAGCCTCCGCAGTAGAAAGCGCCCATTCGAGGAGTGAATGAGCTCCTGTTATAATTATATTTGTTACATTGAAAAATGCCAGCCAAAAATCATTCTAATGGCTCTCAAGCAATTAATTTAATGAAGATAAATTAAGATAATATATAATGAGATCAATAAATGTTGATTATTTTAGGTAGGTAGATAAGAATTACTTATTGATACTAATTGTTTATATGTATATTTTTTATATATCTCTTGTTTAGGTAAAATAAGTATTTTCTTATTATGACATGAGAATTTACAGAGAATTTTACTGTTATTAAATATGCAGTATAACTTAGTCAATCGATTAACTAACCTACAAAAAAAGTACCATAAAGAGTTCATAAACAGTTTTTGTTGGCATTCAGTTACAAGATACAGGCTAACTATTTATTCCCTAAATTCTTAAAAGAAGTACAGTTTACTTCTATTATGAACTTAAATATGCATGATTATCTCCATCCATGCCAAATCTCCAAACCAAGTACAGAATTCTTAATAATGTCTACCTACATTTGACAAATGTAACAAAATATATGACAATTTATATTGGGAAAATGTAGCTGGCTGACAAAAATAAACAGCAAAATCCCTAAATCTTATTTTTAAAGAAAGAAATAACATGAGCTTGGTTCTAAAAATAAAATCTTAAAAATGCAGTCACCGTTATAAATATTACAGCACACAAAGACCTACCTTTAACTTTTGTGTAGAATGCTCCAACTTGTCCAACGGCAGCCCCAACAGTGGGCAATGCCATGGCCTTCTGCACTGACTGGAGTTGAGGCATTGACGGTGCACTTACTTCTGTTGCCATCTGTGACAAACAAAATATAAACATGTAATTCACAATTATATATAATTATAGTCTTTCAGTGCTCTAGGGCTACCACTGCTGGAGATAGATTTAAGCACTGAAAGACTTAGAAGCCTCAGTCAAATGGTGTCTACCAATCCACATACAACAGTTACCAAAAAATTCAATATTGCAATATTACCCTAAGATGTCCAATAAGCAGTATATGATATTAATATGGGGCAGGAAAATCTATAATATACTATAACTGGACTAATAATAACTATTTGTACCTAAATGCACAATGTAGGACAACTTAATTTGCTTATGTGGGTAGAAATCTGCTGATTATGTGAAATTATTTTTATACTGTATGGTAGACATTTAATACTTGATTAACTGCAACCAACATAATAAATAGTCATTTAACAGTAAAAATCAAATCAATCATGATATTAAAGTAAAAAGAAATTGCAAAATAGTACATTTTCTTTGATTGTTGGTATTAGAAAATTATGATTTATGAACACATGAGAATACATAAGAGTCCAACACACACCGAACTTTGAAAACTTAATTATAACTTTTTGCTTGATTATAATTTACTTTAAATATTGCACTACACAAACGCTTATAAAAATAAAACTGTGGGAACCATTGTAAAAAGATCATCAAATGTATTTCATCAGAATTACTAATATGAATTACTACTAATTACACATATAAAAATACAAGAATATAGTTAGCAATTGCTTTTACCTTAGATAATTACGGTTTATCAGTCTAATTAAAAGTAGGAAAACACGACTACTCAAATTATGTCGGTAGATGTACAAAGACAACAAAAAAGAAATTGTATAGCCAGAATAAAACGAACAAGTGAGCCGATTAAAGAGAAGAGTGATTGCCCAATAGAAATAAAGTCGTAATCGATATTATTTAGTGCTTAAAACTATTATACCAACCTTTTTAATATGTATTTACAAAACTACGATAAACTTTCAATTACTGGGTACCTATATACTTTCCAATTAGCGGAATATAAAGTTAAATCAACGCTATTAACTTGCTTGACACGTTTCACAAGACAGACTGAACTGCAATGAGCCTAGCTAGAGTACAAAATATATACGCGATATGCTGCAGATAAGCGCGCCTGAGTGAAGATGATTAATATTTTATTATTTTTCAATGATTCAAGCAAGCTTTGTTTGTACTTTGACCGACACCGACACCAATAATTCTTTAGTGATGTTCGTTGTAGTACGGAATCTCGCTTTTTATATAGTCGACTAATGTATTTATTACATGCGACACTAAAGCCTAATACGAACAATAATGTTTTTTTTGTGATAAGATAAGGTAATATGTAGTTGTCTACTATAGTAATTTATGTAATATTACACCACAGCTTACGGTATCCCTTCGGTACACATCCAAAGATTATGTATTACGTAAGCTCATAATTAAAATATAAGTAGACATCACTTAGTGTAGGTATTTATTCTAAGACAGTGTTGTGTGGTTTAAAAAGTTTGACCAAGAAAGCCAAATAATATAAGGGCAAAGTCATTTTTATTAATATTACTTATACTCTGGGCAAATTCTTTGCGTCCGACTCGACTTTGGACGACAGGGGACAAGAACCGCCTACCATACCGCGGTGTGAGAGTTGTATGCCGGATATCGGGTTCTACTAACGTTCAGTGCTCTTAGCACTTCTGTCCCTTAATATCCATAAGCCGAGTGGGCCTGATGGAATCTCCCCCATTGTATTGAAGATGTGCGTTCCAGAGTTGGCGCTGGTCTTAACGCGACTATTTCGGCTCTCTTACTCTTCTGGTGTAGTCCCGAGACCTTGGAAGACAGCATTGGTCCACCCGATCCCAAAAAGAGGCGACCGCTCGAACCCGTCCAGCTACAGACCAATAGCCATAACCCCCTTTTTCTGGAAAATAATGGAATCTATCATCAACCATCAGCTCTTACGGTACCTGGAGGGTCATCATCTGCTTAGTGACCAGCAGTACGGCTTCCGTAAGTGTCGGTCAGCTAGTGATCTTCTAGTATACCTGACACATCGTTGGGCTTAGGCGATCGAGACAAAGGCGGAAGCCTTGGTCGTCAGTTTAGACATAGCGGAGGCCTTCGATCGTGTTTGGCACAAAGCGCTTCTTTCGAAGCTCCCTTCCTATGGGCTTCCCAAGAGATTATGTGAATGGGTTACTAGCTTTTTAGCAGACAGAAGCATTAAGGTCGTAATCGACGGTGAATGCACTGACTTCATGTCTGTAAATGCTGGTGTCCCGCAAGGCTGTGTGTTATCGCCTACTCTGTTCCTCTTCCATATCAATGATATTGTAGGATATTTACGTGTGTATCCTATGGGTATGTGCGTGTGTGTTGCATTGGGAATTACTGGCGATAAATGAAACGTATTATATAAACTTTCACATGGGATTTATTGTCCGGAATGCACCCTTGCCTACATACGTGCATCTAGACCGGACAGCGCGCAGTAACTGCCGGTCACACTAACATACTTCTCGCTTATACACAAAACTGTTTATTCATCATTTCTTGCATACTTACAGAGTCCCTACAACATGTTGTAAATTAGCAGCATTCATTGTTATGCGGACGACAGCATGAGCGATGCTCTTTATACCGGCCGCACTAACATCTCTCGGGAAAACGTAATTGAGAGCCGAAACAAACTTGTGTCTGAAATTGAGACCTCTATGAAGAAAGTCTCGGATTGGGGCAGACTTAATTTGGTCCGATTTAACCCCACAAAGACACAAGTCTGCGCGTTCACCGCAAAAAAGCTGCCGTTCGTTGGTCGTATCTCCTCGTTTTGAGAACAAGTATTTAACAAATATTGTGATGTGAGTCCCCGAACCTATTTTTGAATCAGTTAGATTATATAAATACTGTAAACATTGAATAGTTTGAGAAAGATTATTACAGGTTTAGTAGATTAAATCCGAATCGCCTATCTTATTTATCAATCTTTATTTGGTCCATATTTTCCCTTCACTATAGACGTCAAAATATGTCTGTAATTCCTAATGCGCAAAAGAGACAAAATATAGAGTTTGAAAAGAATAGCCATTTATAATATCTGTATTTTAAAAGTTTAAATATTTATCAAAAGCTTTTCTAAAATGTATCACATTTTCATATAAAATAAATAAGGAAATGCCGAATAAGCAAATAAGAAAATATATTTTTTACAACAACTTTTGACAAATATTTTTGGTTGGTCGCCAAATGCCAATGACGAACATTGATCGCATTTGTGGAACGAGGCCAGCCGCCAACATCTATGCGTACTCATACAAACATTGGATGAGCGACCTCTTCTGATTGGTTCATAAACTCAGTTGCTTTTGTTTTGGCCATCAAATAAGACGTTCATGCTCCTGTAAACTTGTAATTTTTATTAAACTAGATTGAAAATGTCGTGGACAAACGATACTGTGTTGGAGTTTTTAGAACTGTATAGACGAGAACAACATTTGTGGGATCCAAAACATCCTCTCCATAGAAATAGAAGCGAAGTTGCCGAGGCCTGGAGTAGGATACAAGCCTCAATAAGTATACATTGTTCGGTTACTGATCTCAAAAAGAAAAAGGAATCTTTAATGACATCTTTCAGGATGCATTTGAGTAAGAAAAAAACGCAAGATGGTTATCGTACCACTTGGTTCGCTTATCCTCATATGGAGAGTTTTCTTGGCGGCAAATATGAATGCGATAGCACAAACCAATTGGAAAATGAGGTACGCAAAATATATTTAATTTACGTGATTATGGTATTTATGTAAATTAAATATATGTTTTAATGCAATTTACTTTAACTAAAGTTATGAAAGTGTGTTTTAAATGTTTAGACTTGGTCGGTATTGGTTCATATTTGATCCAATTGCGTAATGGGTGTAATGGCTTTAATATTTTGTTTGTGATATTGGTTATGTATGTCACAAAATATGTTGGCCCACATGGGATATGCACAAATATTTGATCATATTTTTCTGTCGTATATGGGATCAGCAGACAACATTAACTAAGTAGAATCTGCTAGTTATGTGAATTATGATTTTTTTTAAATAAGTATTTAGACAATCAGATACAATAAGTTGCTAAATACTTATTGGTATTTTTTTAAATAGGTAAGAACTAGTAAGTTCTTATAAATTTAGTATAACTACGCAGGTATTTAAAAACATTTAATTTAAATGTTGTAACCTTGTGAATGTTGTTATCGAAATGACCTATTTTGTAGGTATTTACCCTTTGTAGTCCGTGGGTTTGTAGTGTTGCGGATAGGTATAATTTGTTACGTATTTAGGTATGTATTCTAATTAAATGGATATCTACATATTGTATGATATTTTCTCAACATTTTTAATAAATAGCTTGCAATACGTTCCTAAATTACTTAAAAACACATGTACCATTGCAGATTAGCAACATACAATTAACGGACAAAAACTAAACCCAAACTCACAACAATAACTTGTAGTTCACATAAATAGTTATGGTCAGATTCGAAGCCGCAACACTCAGTGTGACCGAGTGTGACTGTGCCTCTTTAGTGGCGACAGTGGCGAAGCGCACTCTTTTTAATTTCGCTATACGTGTACTTAAAATTTAAATAGCTGTTTTTGGTAGAGATGTTTATTATTTATTAGGTAAATATTAGGTACCAATACATACACCTGATAATAGATTACTCGGAAATGTCAGTGTTTAAGAATGCCGTTTCATTTTTGCAGTTCTTCACGACTGACAACTACAACCCACAACCAGGCATACCAGACCATACGAGTAATATTAACCGAAGCCTAAACATTTCCGACAAAAATATCATTATAGGACGACAAAATAAGCCTTTGGCTGCGTGTCAGAAAAATGCCAAAATCTCTTATCCCAAGAAACGAATGGACGAAACCATCCCTTATTCGAAAACAGATGGTGTAAAATGCGAAATGGATGAATACGACTTGTATGGACAGCTGTTGGCTAAGAAATTAAGAAAATTAGACGAACATCAACGCGATTTAGCTATGCATGACATAGACAATGTGATGTTTCGCGCCAAAATGCAGAGTTCTACAACACAGACTAGAAGTTATTCTACTTCCCCGTCACCTGTGCCGAGAAAATTGAAGTCACCGGTTTTTATTGTCGCACAACACAGTTTAGCAGCAAATATACAATATGAAGATGAAAATATACCGTATCAGGAGCAGCCGCCATCTTAAATTCATAAAATTAAATGTATTGCGGTCATTTATGGCAAATTAGGTTGGTAGCTTTGAAAGCTGACGAAAACGAGTCGAAAAATCCGTATGTTATCGGAACTATCGAAATCGCATAGGAATGTAAGAATTGTTTAGTTTTGATAGGTACATAGCTCCATTAGTGCCTATAAATAAAGTATTCTAATTACCTATATAAACTACTTACTCCAAACTTGTAGTATCATCACATGAGTAGATATATAGTACTCATGTGGTATCATCAAGTAGTAAAGTACAGAGTACTTAGGGAGGTCATCTGTGATTGTTTATCTGTGCACTTAAAAATATTTTTTTAGATGCGTTTCACGATATTGGTGTCAACTCTGTTGTCACAAAATTCTCTAAACTTAACTAAAAATCACAAACATTTTTTTTAGGCCTGTCACTTTTATCGATTCGGAATAGGAAATGTCATTTGAGAGGACTAAACTAAATTTAAGTGATTTTTAGTTAAGCTTGGAGAATTTTGTGACAACAGAATTGGCACCATTGTCTGTTGTCTATATATATATTTAGTTTTTCTTTGTATTATACATCTACGTCCTGTGTTCGATCAATTAAATATGATAATGGCGTATTAACGGGTTGAGATGTATCAGAAATTTTGATTTGATTTGATCATTATAGATATTAGGGACAGACAGTCAATTTACGTAGGTATTTCGTTGTTATGTTTGTATATTATAATTATGTTAGTTTGAGGTTTTGTATAAACCTCATTGTTAGTATTCCTTATTTTTTTTATTTGTATAATTAGCTGACGTAGTTGTCAGAAAATCCCTATCAGTAGATAATTTAGGTACCATCCATGTTACAGAGTATATAAATGATTTTGGTACTATGCTAAGGATTTATTTATCCGAAATACTTAGTACAAAAAATATAATAATTATTATTTAATTTTTATTTTTTGTTGTTTTAATAACGTTTGTGAAAATAATGTTCAGTTTGGCATGGAAGTCATAAGCCTTATCTTATTGTGTTTCTGTTTTCAAAATTTTTGTAGCAACGCGTAGTCTGGCAGTGTATAATTAAATAGGTTGGCCACAATCTAAGGACTTTGGTCCTTCTTAGTTACGTTACTTAGCTGCTGTAATGTGGGTGTAATACAACTCTGCCTGTCTCGCAGGCTAGGCATGCTTAAGAGCCATTTCACGTTTTCGCGCGAATATCTAAGATTTCAGTCGCCTAATTTACCATCTTAGGTAAAACTCCGACATTTTTAAATACATGTAAAAAATAGGCCGATCTTTCGTATGGCCAAGTTTAGAAACACATTTACAAAAAAATATTTGTTTACTTTGTGGTGATTAATCTCCTACAACAAGTTTACTGAAAAAACAAAGCAGAGTTAATTTCATGCTCTCATATCTATCACTAATATTTATAAATTTGACTGGAAAAAATACGTATCGTATCAGAAATATAATTTTGTTGCCATATATAAAACTAGAATATCGATTATTAATAACACTATTTCGTAAAAAAATAAAATCTGAGGCCATTTTTTACGTTTTATATCCCTATTAATTGCGATTTTTTGGTTTAAAGAAAGTGTAATTACATTTATAAAACCATGTCAAAATAAAGTATGTTCTTCAAGAAATGTAATTTCAAAGTTTGATGAAAATCCCTTCATGAAATTTATCATAAAATGTATATGAATACAACTCTAATTTAGAATAAATTATGATGCACAAGCATGCATCGATTAGTACGGCGCGAGCGCCCGTTGAGGAAGGACCTGTGCCATTTTGTCTCGCGTGCCGACCTTCGAGCGTCCGTATCGTAAACGCATTATTATACTACGACTACAACATTTTGATTCTTAGTTTTTTTTACTACGATAAGTGTATTACTGTTTTGTTTACTATCAAGTGTATTATTTAAGTAGTTTGTATAATGTTATGTTTTTATTTTATTCGTTTTAGCAATGGGGCGTAAGGATTCTGTATACCATTGTATCAAAAAAAGGAAAATCAAACATTGTACAGCCCTAAAGAAAGCAACGAAAGCGAGGTAGATATTTTTTATTTGCAGTTCATAATTATATACAGTTGTCGATCACATAAGTACCTACATATTGACATAAACTGACTAAGGATAGTAGAACTCAAGCACAATATGCACTTTATCGTTTGCAAGTAGAAGTTTAAGTTAGTTGTCTATTACTCGTTAATTAGTAAAGTCTAATAAGCAGTTATAATTTTCATTAAAAGTTCATTAGGTATATATGTCACTATTTAGCATAGTTTATACATACCTAAATACTGCAGTTTAGAAGATAGAGTGGGAGAGGGACACTTTGCGTATGATGGGGTTTCCTTCTTTATATTGAACTAGAGAATGCCCGCATATTTATATGGTATAGTAATACATACATATTATTTTTCAAAAATTAAGGCTTTATGTTTGTATTACTTTGTAACTATAATCTAACACGAAAATTCGTCCGATCACCTACAAAACATCCTGTATAAATGATACAACGTTATTTTTCTTTAACTGTAACCATCATTATGGACTACTTTAGTTCTAAGACTTTGCCGAAATTGCGAAATAAATACCTATAAGTTGTTTCATATATTTTGTCGGGGTCATAGTTCAATTTTATATGGAATAGGTGATTATATTTTCGTGACTTTTCCAAAATCCCACAACAAAAGTTACCCCCTAAGAGCATTGCACTAAAGATAAAATAATTTTGTATATTTCTTAGGCTGCATTGATTTTGCTGAAACTTTTTATGTGTATTGTCAAGATATTTTTAATTTTAGATTGAGAAATAAGATTGCTCGCTCAGAGGCTGTAATGAAATCGGTAACAGAAAATGTGAGTTTATGTAAACGTAACAGTTTTATTGTATATCATATCAGTCATAGTTCATTCAAATAATATAAAATTTATATAATTATTTGATTTAAATTTAAAAGGAAAAGCGGCCACTTAAATTACATGCTGAGATAGTAAATTGTGACGAGGAGCAAAGTACTTCTGGATGCAACGCCGTGTTGAGTACATCTAATAAGCAATCAGATTCGGTAAAAGAAACTGTAAGCTATATGTTATTTCAAGAAGTCAAAAGTTATTTAGTGAATGTACTTAGTACATGTTAATAATTTTATATTTTTAATTTTATAGGAGACGGGATATGTTGTAGACACTGAAATGGGTGAATCAGAGAAAGAACCCACGCGGTTGGCGTAGTGGTTTAAGCGGCCGCCTCGTCGCTCGACACGGCGCCGAGTGTTGTGGGTTCGATTCCCACACGAGACAACACTTTGTGTGATTTATAAATTGTTGTTTCGAGTCTGGGTGTTCATTGTGTCCGTTAGTTGTATGTTTTTTAAAGTCCCTCGAGGCACAGGATTTAGTCCTAATGCGGGAGTTGTCTTTCGAACAAAAAAAAAAGATGTATCTATAATTAATACAAATACATTATTTGTTTTGAAAACTTACATAATGCAAAAGTATCTTTAATACAATTCAAGCAATAGGTACCAAGAAAAATATCAAAACGTAAGTGTTAACACGGTCGCACTATACCACGACGCTCCTAGACGTATCGTAGTGTCTCGATCGCTCGGCGAGTCGGAATTTACCTAAACTTCACTTGCGTAATTTTGTGAAATGGCTCTTAAAAGTGGATCGGATTGTTCCCGAAGCATACGGACGATTGTGGCACTGAAAAAGTGTGTGATATTGAGTATTTTCGTTACGCGTAACGCATCCTGCGTTCACTCAATTCATTTTGAAACTTTGTGATAGACATTAGATAGGAATAATAATAATATGTATGTCGAGTGAACGAGATATTGCAAAATGTTACTGCAAAAGGCTTTGCGACGACTCTATGATAGAATGCAATTTCGCCTTGATCGAAGGATTTCGCGATCATAGAATGTACACGCAAATTTTATTTGTACCGGCGCTCAAACATGCACGTCCCTAATATATTTAAGTCCTAATTGACACACGTGTGATTTAATCATACGAAGGTGATTCTAAACGGGCATTACTTTTATTGCAATGCGTAGCTTTAATAATTATATTGGTTGGCAATAACGGTCATATTATAGAATACACGTCAATAAATTTTGCTTATAGTTCGCAGTATAAAAAATATGTTTGGAATATTAGACGCATTTAAATATTTTTTAAATGGGCGGGTTCTTTAATTCAAAATTTAAATGTTTGTATTAGTACCAGCAACCTTAGGCCATAGAAACCTGCGGTTAACATACACGAACTCATTATGGGACCGAAATGAAATTGGAGCGAAAATTTTCTTGAGCTCGCTCGGTCATACGATGCGTCGATATTAATATGTCAGCTGATTTTATCAGTGCGCGAATGTCCGATACTCGTATCGATGACGCCATACATATTTCAAATCATATCTACACTTAATAATAATTTCTTTCGCCACAATGCTACTTAGTGTATTTATCTAAGATATTAATTTTTACAAGGATTGAACTACTACGCATTTAGTGGCTAATCACTTTTATTCCATTCGTACCTAAATCCCAATTACTATATACAGGCTGTATCAAAAAATAATGTCAAGCAGTCTAATGATATAGCATTTTTACTCCAATCACAATTCTGTAACTTTTAGGGTTCTGTATCTGTACCCAAATGGTGCCAGCGGGACTTTACTACTAAAGCACCACTCCGTCCGTCTGTCTGTCTGTCGTAATAAATTGCCACAGTGTGTGTATTTCTATTGCCGCTATAACAAGAAATATAATAACAAAAAAACAAGATTAGTATTTAAAAAGTTCATTGTTTATATCTTGTGTATACTACGGTACCTATCGTTTGCGAGTCCGACTAATCCTAAATAAAAACCATTAGTTAGAATGTTATTTAGTACTAGCTGACCCGCGCAACTTCGTCTGCTTCACATAAGAGAATTTTCCTAGTTTTTGCAATATTTTACATTTATGCTCCGCTCCTATTGGTCGTAGCGTGATGTTATATAGCCTATAGCCTTCCTCTATGAATGGGCTATCCAACACTGAAATATTTTTCTAATTTTTACCCGTAGTTCCTTAGATTACCGCGTTCAACCAAACAAACAAAATATGAGTGAAGTCGGCGCGTGAGCGCCCCCGCCTTTTTATAAATGCAGCGGATGGCCGTTTCGCGCGTTAAACAACAATCAACCGTATAGCCGTACCCATACTGGCGCGGCGAGATTTGGAACTTTTATTTCATCTATATCTTGTGTGTTTATAAACCGATTCCTATATTTTTTTTTATAATATAAATATTAAAGTGTACTTTTTGAATATGGGAGTTTGATAAAGATATATCTATGTGAAATACAATATATTTATGTATTTTAATACACTTTGAAGAAATGCCTAACGATTAAACACGTTATTGTGGCTAATTTATAAAAGATAAATATATACTATTAAGGACTTTTTTGTAGATCTTTTGAAGACCATCATCTTTGTAATACATACTTTTGGTGTATGATCAACGTATGCGAGGATAAGAGCTCGAAAGCGCATTTTCGTCCGACTTGCTTCAAATTTATCGTCACTGCTCAGCTCCCATGTATCTTAGCGTTATGTTATATAGCCTATAACCTGCCCAGGAGTATGGACTACAATCGTACCAAGTTTGGTTAAAATCCCTTCAGTAGTTTTTGACCCATGCGTGCACATACAGACAGACAGACAGACAAAAAATTTACTGATTGCATTTTTGTCATCAGTATCGATCACCATTCATCCTCCAATATTAATTTTGAATATATATTCAATGTACAGAATTGAGCTCTCTACAGTTTTATTATAAGTATAGATTTATTGCAAGCAATTTTAAAATACTTAGCAATTTGGTTTAGGTGGCATATTGCATATTTGATTTTGATACGTAGAGAATTCTTATCAATCATTGAATTCAGTTATTTTTGGCTGATTTATCAGATGTTTTTTGCTTCAGATAAACAAAGTACCTCCATATACAATAATTGGCAAACTACAAAAGATAGCCGAGCATACATGGAGGTATACCGGTGCACTGCCGCTTGTCACTATTTTTTGGACATTCTATATAATTAGGTACAAGCGATAAAGATAACATTGACAATATGGTGCATAACATATTAATAGATACGATTACGTCATCAGTCGTAATGCGCTGCAGATTATCTGCAGCGCATTACGACTTTTTAATCCATAATTTTATTATCCGTCATGGAGATTGATAGTACCTACTTCAGTGCTCGTGTGTTAACATGTGCTTAGTACACGTTGTTTTACAGGAGGAGAACACGTTGTTTTTACAGGAGGTTACAGGTATAGGTACGTTGTTTTACAGAAGGTTAAAGCTTAATACTTAATGTGTATTACCTGTATCTTATCTTATCTTATCTTATGTGGGGGCCAGTCAGTGCAGACCGGCGACACTTCGACCCAGTGGGATCTTTTGTGTCGACACTATCCCAATAACGACTGCCATAGATGTTCATGGCAGCCGGGACCAACGGCTTAACGTGCTCTCCGAGGCACGGAGCAAGCGATAATTGTCAATCAATACGCACATAATTTCGAAAAGTCATATAACTTCCGAAAGTCAGAGGTGTGCGACGTGGGTTCGAACCAGAGACCCTCTGCATTGCAGTCTGTTGGTCTCCCCACTGAGCTATCGCTGCTCTGTATTACCTGTTACAAAAACAGTTAGACCATTACCGTGAACCGTTATACCAGTAAGGCTTAATGTGGATTGTAAAAGTCCAACCCAAAAAATTAAGACGCTTCGATTGTATAACATAGGTAATAATGATAATAATTTAATGTTCTTCAGACGGCAGCCAAACTTAATGAAGACTGGCCATCTGCGCAGAAGATTTAGGGCAGAACTGTGTGCGCAAACACTTACTCTATCTCTCATAATTCGATGGGACGGTTTCTGACACAACTGGAAACAAATGAGGCGCAGTACCAACAGCTTTACATGATTTTCGAGGCACGGGCGGTTTGTATCACCGCCAATTTCCTAAAAGCTATTGGGAACTTATTGACAGAAAACAAATATCATTTTATTACAAATAAATTATGAAAACATGGACATGACAATAGTAAAGATAAACCTATCTTTTTTTTTGCTGTAGTGTTATTATTAATTAAGGGGAATACCTTTTTATAAACGAAACGCTGTCCGTATTTGCGCATAGTAGACCCATAGTTGCTTCCCCTACGGTAGTGGAACAAGCTCAATAAATATTATCGATAATTAATCTTACTACTTAACGACTATTGCTTCTTTTTATATTATCTTTTAACGACATAATGGGTTTGTGTACAAACTGTATATAGTAGATATTATGATGCAACGATTAATGGACTAGCGATAATCTTGTTATACATGATTAATATGATTGAATCCTGTAATCACCGAGTTAAAGCCTTACGATCTTATTTATAAAAAGAAAATCTTACTAATAGCTTAATGTGTTGAATTATGAACTACTGCATCGTCGAAAAGTTAGTACGTCAATGGAGTATTTTTGTAACTTTTATGAATATGGCTGCACAGTTGACGTAGTGGTTAAGTAGTCGTCTCGCCACTGCTACTGGTTCGAGTGCTGTGGGTTCGATCCCTATACGTGAGACAATAATTTCTGTGATTCACAGATAGTTTGTATTACTTTATCTTTGTATTTTTTATACGATTGTATTATGTTACATTTGATATCAATCAAATCAATCAGCCCACCGCAGTCCACTGCTGGACATAGGCCTCTCCCATTTTACGCCACAACATCCGGTCTTCCGCCTTCCGCATCCAGTCTGACCCAGCTACCTTTTTTAGATCATCGGTCCACCTGGCCGGGGGGCGTCCTACCTTACGTTTACCAAGTCGCGGTCTCCACTCTAGAACTCGCTTGCTCCAGCGGCCATCGGTCCTTCTACAGATATGGCCAGCCCATTGCCACTTCAGCTTGCTTATTCTGCGATACATTTATAGCAAACCATAAAAAATAAATAGTTGTTCCGAATTAGGGCGTTCTTTGCTTAAATGTTTGTCAAGATTCCCGTGACACGGGAATTATCTTTAGTGCCGGCGATGTTCACTATAAAAATAAATTGACTAAAGCAGATACATGTTCTTTTTTATACTTAGTATCTACGTGGCAAACATGCATACGGCCTGCCCGGGCCTGTCTATATAAGGTTTAAACAATACCGGAGTATAAAGTTGAAAACCCAAAGGAAAATAATAAGAAATGGTATGATTTGAAGGGAAATGGGAGTGGTAGCTAGCTAAGTTAGTTGAGTTTCTGTAAATCTTACTCACCGAAAAAATGCAATAACGATGATCTTCCTCCAAGCAACTATGTGTTGTGTGATACAGACTTCTCTCAATTTGAGCAATTTATCTATCTGGCTGCATGAAACTGCCTTGTCGGTCTGGTAGCATAATGAATATTCGATGTCTAAGCAAAGCTGGCTTTAAAGGCGAAAGGCCAACGCATTGGAGAATTAAGTAAGTAATGGAAACCTCGAATAATTTTAGAGCCATCGAAATATAATTCAATTATCGCCTGCTCCGTGCCTCGGATAGCACGTTAAGCCGTCGATCCCGGTTGCCATGAACATCTATGGCAGTCGTTATTGGGAAGTCAGTGCCCTCTAATATCCTGATACTGGTCTAGCCTTAGGGTATCGTTAGCCTTTAGGTTGTGGAGGTCAGGTGGCAGCCGCTCCGTGTAAAAACTGATATCCAGTCAAATCCGGTTAGACTAGAAAGCCGACCCCAAGTGACTTGGGAATAATAAAGGCTAGGCAGAAGAAGAAGAAGAAATATAATGCAGCTTTCAAAGTAAGTAATTTTAGTGAAATGCCTCTTTATGTAGAGGCCAAAACAAAAAACCTGAGCTGGATTTAGCAAAGCGTATTCAGTCCTGGAAAAAACGTTAGCAATCTTAGACAACTTCATCAAATAGACAACGACATAAATAGGGCAAGTTTCCTTTATATAATACTATAATAATTACTCTCGCCATTGCTTTTGTGCAGAATATTATGGGTTCGATCTCTCAAAATATTTCGTGATTCACAAATATTTGTAACGAGCCAAGATGTTCTCTGTATCCGTTATTTAAATGTTTGTAAATCCCTACGTTAGGTGCATATGAATTGATAGCAGAGCGAGAGGTGACTTGGACGTGACACTTGAAAAATAGAAAATGTGGCTCATTTGAACTTTGAAATTATCGAGGTACAAAGTTCACAAGTCATGACTGACCTGCTATAACATGACGTGTGCCAGAAACTACAACTGACGTGTCGTGTGTAAAGATTAAATAAATATTGCGCAATACTGAACGCGTTATAATTAGCATACAAACGTTACAAGCTATTTATCTCCCGTAATCTTTGATCCTATGTACCAACAGATGTAGGTATTGAATCAGTATTAAAGTTATCCTCGTAGAATTTCCTTATTAATAATAAGTTAATTATACTTAGGTACTTATATGTATGTAGCCACCACACCCAAAAGAACTTTTTAAAAACATAAGGTCTTATGAAAATTACTTGTTTCTATGTGAATAGTTTTTTATCAGAACTTAATTCTTGTTTCTAAGTTACACATATTCTAATACAATTTTCTTTTCAGACCTATCTTCTCTTTTCTATATTAAACTGTAATAGTCTTGTTCTCTCGTACTTGACTGCTTGTCCGTTGCAACTCATCCCACTTAATCAAAGAAAAAGATTTTTTAGGCTTTAAGCATATATCCTACAGTACTACTATGTACCATAGTATAAAGTATATTATCTGTGCCTATGGACATCTGGATTACGATCAATGGCGTATTGATAGAACCTGTAGGATAACTAAAAAGGTGTCGGAAATACAATGATGTACATTTGGGTACTTAGGTTTTACTTCTGAATGTCAGGAGCTAAATTCCTACTAGCTACCTACTACCCAGAAGACGACTCTAAAATTATTACTGATTGATGGGTCATGGGTCTAATATTATCACATACCTACATAGGTATGCTATAGATTAGGTAAACTTTTTTGCTATTGTTTGAATGGATACAGTTCTTATGTGTATAGGTAAGAACTGTATCCACTCAAACAATAGCAAAAATGTTCACTTTACTTCACCTTACCTGAAAGATTCCATTCCCGTTTGAGCTAGCTAGTGGTATCCCACGGCCTTTTGAAAATCCGTAGTCTTACCCCGAGTCTAATTAACTAATTACGTTATTTCATTGGGATTTTTTTTTATAAAAGTTTAATACTTAGTAGGTAAATAGGTATGTAAGTAAAGCTCATTACTAAAAATACAAGAGCTTGTCCCCAACAAAAAATGAACGTGCAATAATTTCGATGGCAATAAAATGATGCAAACTTGTAATACACACACACATAGGTACCTAATCAATGCAGCTGCAATGCCCTTGTACCTACATAAATAATCTAATGTGGAACAATCTTACTATACTTCATTTGGTTAGGTACTTAACTAAAGGTAAACAATCTTGTTGTGACTTTTTACACAAACACATATTAAACAAATAAACTACTGCTTAAACTAACGGTTCAATTGATTTAGTAATCGTTACTGTTGTATTTACATTGATCTTTAGCAGCATTTTATTTTTAAACCTGAGTTTTTAGATAAAAAGACACATCAAGATTGTTTACCTTTAGTTAACTAAGTAGGTACTTAACCAAATGGAGGATAAGTAGAATATGTACCTAAATAAAATAATCTATCAAGGGTCCGGTGACTAGGCAAAATCTATTGTGTCCGGTGTGCTGCTGCGACTCAATAGTACTGCAACGTTTGCGATTGCTATATCTAAAATAGGTAGGTACATTATTTATAATGTGTACGAGGAATTCCCCATCATAGATAAGACACTTCCCCAGTTCCCCATGCTCGACAGGATCAACTCTGATTCACAGCTGATTTGCACGTTTCGATAATTCATAATGTGGAAATAAGGCAATACGTTGCATAACTTAAAAAACTAAAATATTACTGTCCTTTTCACTCTTGTATGAAATCGCTTAATTCATCCTGTTGTCAAAACTTGACAAGTAAAATAAATTCTGTCACATTTGTTTTGATTTTTGGAAAACATGACTGTGATTGTGCCTCGTATTTTGAAAGAAAAAAATATAAACATTTGTGATTGAATTGATTGTTAGAAAAGCAGTTGAATTTTTTTTCTAAGATCATGGCGACTATGGTCAAGGAGAAACCTAAAGAGGTATGTAAAATATAAATTTAAAACCATTTCTTTGTTTACGCTTCGCATAGTACTTAAATAGTCAGGAATGTGTATATTGTGAGTTCCTATATGCGTAGTCATGAATGATTGTCGATAATCATAGCTGATTCTACTTATTTGAAACGACATTGTAAAATAATTTGAACAAAACCTGCAGAAGAATTATTTTTTGTATTACACTTTTCTGGCAGAATTTTAGCATGCATTTTCGTGGCTGTTACATGGTTGCAAATCAACATCTAATCAATAACAACGTTTCCAATTTACACAATAGCTTCTAGAACCATCTTACAATCAGATCGGTAAGAGATAGATGATGAATGCATGTTGTATTATTCATATTTCAATGAGTTTATTATGTATTTGCCAATATATGCATAAATATGTATATCCAGTTACGAAATCATATTCATGGATTAAAATGTGGTAATACAAACTATTTGTATGTCTGACATTTTATTATACATTTCTATAAATACCTTTGTTTAATTATCTATATGGATTACAATCTTTTAGCATTATTCCTAATCTATGGATACAAAAATGTACTCTGAGGGGATGCACTCAGAGCTTTGTGTTGCAAGGGTGTACAACTTTGCCACACATATTCTCTTGCAGATATTTGATATTAATAAAACATCTGTTACCAAGGTTGGTTACAGATGTTTTATTAATATTAAATATCTGTTAATATATTATGTAAATAATTAATGTCAAAATGTCTTGACTAGTCGAAGGGGATAGGTTACTTAAAAACCGTCACCACTTGAAAAACTCAGTCCTACATTTGCCCTACAACTCTAGTACTTTTACACATGTGTTATTTCATGACATTATAAATGAAATAGCATTTCTTTTAGAAAAACAGTTATTTTATATTCAGATTAGATAGTTATTTAGTTGGATGTGTGTGCGTAGTGCGGATAGCACTTAGCCCCACATAGATTAGATACTTAATAATTTTATAGGTTTGTTCAGAATCCTCTTTTACGTTTGTCCCTGCTGGGATAACAATGCATCACCTGTTTACTAAATTTATCCAGACTGGCTCAGCAAGTGTCCTGTCCATTGTCACTTCATTTGGTTTGCCGGCATGAACATGATAGTTATGCAAGTCTTTAATCCCCATTTCTAAGCTTGAACTTTAGTTTACTCTATTACCTATCATATAGCATTTTGAAGCACATTAATATTTCGCAAGTTACTCTCAGTGCTGGTTTGTTAAAGACATTGATTCAACTATAAGTATGCATGGTAAAATAAACTATTGAAGGCATCTTACTTTTCTTATTAATTTGATTTAAAAGATGTTGTTCAAGCAGTAACCTATTAACAGCATCCCTCAAAAATGTACATATTCATGTGCACATTAGCAGAATTTGAATGGGTTGGGTTATTGACAAAGTAATGTTTTTGTGTCTTTGTACTACATTGTTGAAATAGGTTAACCTGTAGAAACAATGTATTTAATATACATTGTTTTCATTAAGAAAGAAATAAATAATATCCAAAATTTTTTTTTTTTTCAGAAAAAGAAATCAAAATCCAAACATTCTTCCAGAAGTAGTGTTACCCGAGATTTACCTTCTGAACCAATAGAAAGTACTGCCTTAACTGAAGAAATATACTATGATTCAGTTATCACAGCAAGTCCGCCCATGTCACCAGAATATGTTCTTGTATCCGCGGAGACTATTGAACATCATTGTGAGGAAGCCACGACAGTTAAAGAAGAAGAAAATAGTAGTAGTATGCCAAAAGACAAACATAATCAAGAAAAGGAATTAGTTTTAGATACTAGTATAGTTAATCAAGAAATTAAAGATATTGCTGAATCAATTGAAAAATCTCAATCTATAGATACTAGCACAAAATCAATTGTAAACACTGAAGCTCAATCTTCAACCATAGAGTATACTTATAAGGATTTGTCTAGAAAATTAGATAGAATTACAATAAAGGATAATGTTACTGATAGCTCACAGGAAAAAGAATATGAATTCTCAAGTCCTCCCATAGAAATAGTAAATTTAGATGAATCTCCTGTAATCATTGAGGATGTGGCACCATCAGCACCATGTTTAGAAATAGAAGATGAAGTAGCCCAGGATATATCATATGAAGAAGTGATTGTAGAACATAAGGTAAAAGTGCAATGTATGCCGATAGAAGATGTCATGAGGTTGTACAGTGGAGGGGATATGGAAGAAGTGAGGGCTATGAGTGAGAGAGAAGAAGAAATAGTGGAGGCTGGTCCTTCAAGCGGTCCTGAACATCCACTCGTTGATTTGTTGTCAACTTTTAGGTAAGTTTGTACAATTCAGTCATAAATCTATCTATACTAATATTATAAAGCTGAAGAATTTGTTTGTTTGTTTGAACGCGCTAATCTCAGGAACTACGGGTTCGAATTGAAAAAATCCATTAGTGTTGGGTAGCCTATTTATCGAGGAAGGCCATAAGCTATGTAACATCACGCTACGACCAATAGGAGCAAAGCATCAATGGATAATGTTGCAAAAACAGGGAAAATCTCTTATGTGACGCAGACGAAGTTGCGCCGGTCAACTACTACTATTATAAAGTTGAAGAGTTTGTTTGTTTGTAAGCGCTAATCTCTGGAATTACTGGACGGATTTAGAAAACGTCTTTTGGCGTTTGATAGCCCAAAGTTTCTTCTCGTATTACTTGTTTTATTTTATAGATAACCTTTACAGATGTTTAAACAACAGACAGAAATAACACCCAGATTCAGAATAACTGCTTGTGTGTGATACACATCCATTTGGTCCGGGTCTGGGTATTCTTTGAGTCTGTTGTTTGAATGTTTATAAAACATCCCGCGACACAGGAGTCATGCCGTGCGTTGTGCTAGTACGAGAAATGTCTTATCTTAAGTTTTAATTCCATTTTCAGATCATCTTTGATGGCAGTAGAACGAGAACGGATATTGTTAACAAAAAGCTTTGCAGACGAAGAGAAAGGTAGAAACCAACTTTGGAAGGTGGAAAAAAAAGGTTTATACCTGGTTCAGAAATGTTCCTGTGGACAAAATTTAGATCTGACTGCAACATATGAGCATGCTGAGTTGCTTCGAGATAAACTGCCGATAGCTAAGATGAGGCTTGAATCGCTGCTGAGAGACATCCAGGACTCGTATTGTCATCATCAGCATGAAGCTCTCTTGGCGTACTATCAGGTGAATATAATTTTTTTTATTAGACAAATTCTACAGTATGTTTAATATACAAGCAGCGTTATCCTAGTGTTAGACCGTTGGACTGTAAGCAAAGGTCTTGAAAAGTTATGTGCGCATTAAATAGTTAAGTACCGCTCAGTTTTACGATGAAAGAAATATCGAATGAACAAATGTCGTGAAGAATCCTGCATGTCTGAGAGTTCGCTGTAATGTTCTCGAATATGTGTAAAGTCGTCCCTTTCTCACAAAGTGGAGAGTTCTGTCGTCAGCGCTCATCTTGGCATAGCCACCAATACCCGCTTATATCTTTAAACGGGTGCTCGATCAATGCTGATATTTTGTGATTAATGTCGACTAATTATTTGTATAGTTAGATCTTCGTTCGGTGCTGTGGTTTTGAAAATACAAGGTGTCTGTGCTAAGATGAGCGCTCACTTTTGCACAGCCACCAACACCCCCTTGTATCTTTTAAACGGCGGACCGACCAAAGTTGCTACTTTACGACCTATTTCGACTAATTCACTACGTAAACAGATTTCCAGTGTGCGATGGTGGCTCTGCCAAGATGAGCCATATATATAATATATTTGTTAATATATAATATTGTTACGTGTTGAGATCGAGGGATAAGAATTTAAACAAAATTACCGACTACAACACGTTTTATTCTAGCTAAATTTGAAACACCACACGCACTACTTAAACACTTTTCCGCTCTAACTGCTTCAAACTTTGTGGTATTTTCGCTTCCGTTCGATCCGATGTACTTGCCGCTTACAATAAAATTATTGTAAAACTGCCTTAGCGGTGTGCTTGCCTTGCCTTTTATATGTGGTTAAAAGTGTTACTGGCATTTTCTAGAAGCACCATCTCCAGGATGTTCCTCAAAACAAGACGAAAAAGCGCACTTTAGCACTTTCTCGTATTGTCAAGCTACGTAGTACAGTAAGACGTAAATAGATGGTGCTGTACTAAATTATTCGAAGGCCGGGCCAAATTACAGCCGGTGCCAAGAGATGGCACTGGCTGTAACAATGTATTTGTGTTTTCGTTGTTCGAATAGATAGAAGAACTAATATCAGAGACGATCCGGAGCAACAAAAGCGTGATCCGCGAGGCTCTATCGCTGGTGCTGGCGGCGCTGCGACTCAGCGGTGCAGCGGAGGCGCTCGGTGGTGCGCTGCAGCGCTGGGCCGGCGCGCTGAGTGCCGCGCTGATGGACCAGCGGGACCTGCGACAGCTGCTGTTTGTGCTGCACCATCTGTTCAAGTCAGTCCCTCTAGTTTCTAGACCTCTCTTTAAATCTATAAATATTCTCTTGTACATATTTCTAGTTTTTCCCGCGGCTTCTATCGTCCGTATCGTATGTACTTTTCCGTACCCCTGACAATATGTGTGCGAAACCTGCGCCAGCTGCTCCTTGTGCTGCACATCTGTTCAAGTCAGTCCTTCTAGTCTTTAGACGTCTCTGTAAAACTATACATATTCTCTCGTATTACTAGTTTTTCCCCGCAGCTTCGCTCGGAATCCAGCTGCTGTTTGTGCTGCACCATCTGTTTAAGTCAGGTCCTCTGGTCTCTAGACCTCTCTATAAAACTATATATTCTTTCTCTTGTATTATTAGTTTATTCCCAAGGCTTCGCTCGCTCGGAGCCAGCTGCTCCGTGTGCTGCACCATCTGTTCAAGTCAGTCTTTCTAGTCTCTAGACCTCTCTATAAAACTATAAATATTCTCTTGTATTACTAGTTTCTTTCTGCGGCCTCGCTCGTAGCCAGCTGCTCCTTGTGCTGCACCGTCGTTTCAAGTCAGTCCCTAGGCTCTAGACGTCTCTGTAAAACTATACATATTCTTTTGTATGACATGACATATTGTCTCAATGTAAACGCTTGTATACTCACAGACAATCCCGCTCGGTGCGTTGGGCGTCCCGCATAATACAAGTACGCGTTGACATCGAGTCGCCGGCGCGAGTTCTAGCATTGCTTGAAATACTTCTCGCTAGGACACGGCTGGATACTGCTCAAGAGTGTACGGAAGGTTTGTAATAGAGATGCTTTTTCCAGGATTAGTCCTCACGTAGAGATACACTATACTACAGGTATTATGTTGTAGGTACGATCCCACACGTGACATAAGTACTTTGTGTCCGTTGTTTGAATCTTTGTAAAGTCCCCCGCGACATTGTGTTATACATGTTGGCCCTACGTTGCCGAGTGACAGCCAATACCAACGTATAGACGGTGTATTTGCTTTACCTTGCCAATGCTTGGTATCACTCGCCTGGTCGACCGAGTGAAGGCAAGCGCCAACGTGTATAGAGCTTAATTTACGTAGCTTGTAACAACTCGCAGTCGCTCGCTACCACTCGTCTCACTTCGTTCGGAGCGGTGTCGGTTTTATTACCATAGACTAGTATATATCATCGATAATAGATTGGAATCTTTGACATTTTAAGCGATTGCATCGCCATCTATAACACTAACATGCAACTCTACAATTTTGTTTCGTTTAAAATGGCGATAGATCTCGCTAATTTTAGTATTAGCTGTGTTGATTTATAACTTGTGAAGTATATAGTTTTGGTAATACAAATAAAACCATAGGATAATGTACAATCACGAAAAATTTATTATTCACCATTTCACAATATATAAACAAAGAACACAATTTTAAAGGTTTTGCCAAAATCACAACATTGTATAACTGAATTCTTCAGTAAATAAGGTCCAAACTGCCAAACTGGAGGGCCTAGACTTCTTTACACGGAGTTACCGAACTTGACGTGAATAGATGCAACACCGGTGAAGATGCTTGATTTTCTAGTAGATTTGAAGGAACTGATCCTCAACTCGACGTGAATATCACAGAAAACAACGCAAATACAGCGAAACATAAAAATAATTGCGCACAAGCATGTAAACAAACCGGCAGCTAATTTTGTGTGATGACTGATGACAGCTAAGCAAAGAAGATTGACGTTATGAAAAATTATATTTCTACCATTCGGTTACAATACGAGAAAAAAATTGTATACATATACATATTTTGGTGGTTATAAAAATGTATTAAAATAAAGTATAGGACTTATATCTTCTATTATCTCATTACTAATTTTCCTAGTATCGATTTGAATTTTGTAAGTCACAGAACTCATAAGCTAAATTCTACTAATAGGTAGTGTTTTAGTTTAACTGGTAGGATGGATGTGAGGTATGTACTTACGAACGAAAATAGTTCCATGTCTAAAAAAAAGAGGGCGACTGTGTCGAAGTTTTCCTTGAATGTAGGCAAGATTCCGACCCATGTTTTATTACACAAATCAAAGGCGTTGGGCTGCGCTCGGCGTTCACTTGTTGGTCTGTCTGCCATGTCGCGCTTGGCGAACATCGCCGTTACACGTACAAAATGTTTATTTTTTTAAAGTCTACTACAGTATACACTGATATAATAATTATATGCGCTCACTAATCGTGAATAAGGCGTTGGAGTGCCATAATTAAATAAATACCAGCAGCAATAACTTTTACGACGTCCATATTGTAAAGACTGACAGCGCCCAACGTGTGGACTGCTCCACAAAAGTCGTCTACATTGGTCGTTTGCATTTGTTTTCTACAAACTTGCCAAACGTTTAGACGGTAGTACTTGCTTTTTATCAGTTTGCCTTCGCTCGCGTTGGCATACGCTTGACCAACATGTATCGCAGGCTTAAGGAAAGCGAAGAAACATAATGTGTATCAATGTATGTCTTTAGAGGCAGAAGAAGTGTGGGAGGAATTAGACAAGCGTGGAGACAGCGGCGCTGTGAGCGAGGGCGCGCTCAGAGAGCGAGATCTATTAGCCTTGTTCTATGCTCTGCCTCTAAGAGATTTGGTAGCCAGGATACTGCTGTTTACACACAATGTAAGACCACTTTTTGTTTTCTTTTACTTGACTTTGCAATTTACGAACACAATCACTCGTAAGTGAATAAATCGTATGAACGTATAATTTGTTTGACGTATTTACGTATGCATGTAAGTTTACTGGGTCGGCCTTCTGTATCTTATAAATTCTGGTGTTGCAGGATATAAAACAGGCTCGACCGCACGAGTGGGGTGATAATAGCGGTGGCCGTGGCGTACTACGTGCGTGCATAGGTACGCGTGCTCTCGTGCGCGTGTTACGGCACGCCGCCCTCACGCACCGCACGTACGCGCGCCTCCAGCGTGCGCTCCGCGACATCGCCGCACGCGCACTGCGGGGACTCGCCTGTCTACATATGTTGAGCTGGTGAGTCTCTTCACTCATAGCATAGCACACCTTCGAACCAGCGAACATTTCGTAAGTAAGTTATAGTAAAATCAACCGTGCCATTAGCGTCTTACTTGAATTTTGTTTATCTATTATCTACGTAGTGTTTGCCGATCCATGGTCTCTTTAGAGATTTTTTTTTGTAAATGTCATTCCCATTTTAGAAATATATCCTGTGCCGCGGGATACAAACAAAACAAAG
The DNA here is from genome assembly GCA_963564715.1 of Catocala sponsa. Taxonomy (NCBI): domain Eukaryota; kingdom Metazoa; phylum Arthropoda; class Insecta; order Lepidoptera; family Erebidae; genus Catocala; species Catocala sponsa. The sequence continues at coordinate 23,669,369 of OY751337.1, read as the reverse complement.
AATTCCCTGATTCGACACTAGTTCTTGTAGACCACACAAATTTTTGTTCCGTTTAGGGCTCGAAATCATAAAATTTGGCGCAGTAAGGCGTCTACTTAAATCACTTTACCAACCGTGCAGGCGATTTCTCCGAGATCCGTGTATTTCTTCATGAGTGCATATTTGTTTTATGTTCCGTAGCGATAGTTACACACCAGAACTTCAAGAGAAGTTATCATCGGAGCTAGAAGCCGCTTTCTTCGAGGGTTTCGAACTTTTCGAGTCGACTGACATCCACCGGCTACCGGCCACGCTTCTTGCAGATGACACCGCTAGAAACTACTGCGTCGCTTACATTGACCAACTACACGGTACGTATAATATTGATGCAAGATAATTTTCTCGAAAATGATCGAATGACTCGAAAACAACACTAGCCCGAAACTAGATAGGTGGCGGCAAGTACAAATCTCTTCTGTATGTCCGTTTGTGCACTTATAATTTGTTTTCGATTCTTTCGACGATAGCCGCGACACAGGACTTTTCCTAGTGCGAGCGTCGTCTTTTAAAAGTGAAAAAAGGAACTAAAACTTGTTTATTATTATCAGTAACGATTTTAGTGCTTAGTCCACGCGAGCGGAGTTGCGGATATATCTAGTATATGTACGTACACACTCCTGCGTACATAGAATCAAGCCTACATAATATGGCTTCGGGGATACACTTCTACGAAGTGGTCAAAAAGTCAATATTTTAAAATGCCGCGGCTAATGAAAATTTGAAATTTTATTAGAAACTCCCAATTAAAGGGGTGCTCTTAGCATGTCCATTAGCTACTATTAAAATGGATTTCTTGACGACTGCTATGGACGCCGGCAAGCATTTAGACGTAGCATACACCGACTACAGTAAGGCATTTGACCAACTAGATCACCTGATTCTTATAAAAGAACTGTAACATATTAGTATCCATGGCGACATATTACAGGAGTTCGTTTCTTTTTGCGAGAGTAGGTCGCAGACTATGGCACTTAACAACTATAAATCAAAATGGTTTGCCATTCCCAGCAGTATACCTCAGGGCTCTTTGCTTGTGCCACTTTTTTTTACTATATTCATAAACGACATGCGGTGCTACCTATTTTGCATGCATGTTCGAATTTGATAAAGCTGGTTATAACAGCTTTATATCAAGTGTGTGGCGATTCCTTCGCTGTCACTTCACCATGAGACAGTCCATGATATATTGTGTTTGGTTTTGCTAGAGGTTGCGGTGCTGTCCTGCAGGGAGCGCGTGCGCATCGTGACCCAGGCCGCGGTGGACCGCACGATGGACCACGAACTAGCCAGGACAGTGCTCACATTCCTATTAAAGGTATATGTTTATTTTCAAACTTAAGTAACAGGCAATATATCGTCTACAGCCCGTAAACTATGGCTCGATACTGTAACAGAATTTGTCATTCGTATCATGCCCATCAAGGCCTATGGCGGTATAGAAAGTCGATAAACAATTTCATACTTTATGTTATGTCACTGTTAAGGGATTATCAAGTATCGAGCATGCAAATAAAATAAACCGAGAATTTCATAAATTAATTATATTATAATAATTTAGCACAATATAAATTCGGATGCACATTTTATTTATAATGTACAAAATGAGAAAACAATTTAAAGTTCGAATAATTTTAAATAACATATATTGAAAATCAATCAATGAGAATAATAACATTAATCGATAATTTATAATCGAATATGTTTAACATAATCCCTCGGCATAACTGTCACGGAACTCAAGCTATATTTTACAAAGTTTAAATTTCGAAAAAGAGTTGTCGAATCTTTTTTGTCACAGATTCAATTACATGTCATAAACAAAATTAGTATAATTAGTGTTATGCAATAACGCTCATCACTGTATTTAACTCAAGACCGGTCGATGAGATGAAATCGATTTTGTATATATTCTTCTTCCCACAGACTGGTCTCACACGCAAGACTGTGGAGTGTAAAAAATTATGTGAGACAGCTGCGCAGAATTGTCTGGCGCGGCTGTTTGCTGCGCACCCGTACATGCATACTGTAGGCCTGCATATGGTCGCCGAATTAAATACTAGTAAGTAGTTGTTTATGCTATTATTATGAAGTTGATGAGCTTGCTTTTTTATTCTGTTTCTCTAAACTGAGGAAAACGTTGGAAAATTATTAAAGATGACATGACCTGAGTGTATGTTGTTTTGTAGTAAACACTGCACACTATTTAAAAAGCTTAATTATGTTCATCACAATTAGTTCAAACTACAAACTAAACCTGAATCTTTTAATTTTAACCGTTAATCGAAGAATACAAATATTTTAGTTACGGTAGTGTTTCAAAGAATGAACCGGTATACCAAAAATATCAATTTCGTTGGAAACCTTATTGCAGGCAGAACACATACGGTGCAACGGTAAGTGCTGACTGTAATTAGTGTGACAAAGGTGCAAGCTAACAGTTTTCCTATTTCACGTTCGTACGCGAAATAGGAAAACTGTTAGCTTGCACCTTTGTCACTGCTTGGACGTTTAATAGCGTAATTTAACTAGTAAAGACGGTCTATCTAGTTTTACACAATGTCAGCAATGTTTCGTGTTTGTTTCAATGAAAATAAATTAAAATGCTTAAATCTACAACCGTTAGACATTCGAATATGGCATAGATTATATGATAAATTATATAAGAACTGTTTTTGAAGCTTTTCCTGGTTAGAAATATGTACTGCATAAGAGGGAATCTATATAAGACGAATAACAATATAATATATGAATTAACTTCACATATTCAGTTAAAAATAAGAATAGGAATTTCATAGCCATCAAAGAACTTTGTTTGACGTATCACAAAACCAGCTAAGTTTAAGCGTGCTCCCGTACTTCTGCTTCGCGAAAGTCTAATTTAGTATCAACTACAACACCCAGATCTCTTATGTTCAGGACTTCATTGATTAAAATATTGGCAATGTAACAAGTAGCAGGCATAGGATCCCGTTCTCGTGTGAATTTAATATGACAGTGTTTAGAAGTATTAATCGCATTCCATTTAAAGAACACCAATGATTTACTGCGTTTATGACATTTATATAATTATGATTAGAGATAGTTATGTATAAATTAAGATCGCCTACAAACATTTGGTAACTGAATGTTATAGAAGAACATAGTTTGTTAACATAGACTTAGAAGAAGAGGGGTCCTAGGGATGAACCCTGGAGTACTCCATATCTATTCTAGCTATAGCTTTGTAGCCTCTTATATTTTACAAGCTGTGATCTATTCATGAAGCTCTGGTTTTTACGAGCTGTGACCTATCATACACACCCTTTAAATAGCGGGTCTCAGATCCTGCATGAGCCAACTTTTGTATAAGAAGATTGTGATTAACCACGTCAAAGGCCTTTGAGAAATTGGTATAGATAGCACGAACCTCTTTACTATTTTCCATTGCGTCATAAAGCTTTTTTTTATCTCGCTTAACCCTGAAGCAGTAGTTTCGGAGATAAGTGCGTTAAAGATTACGCATTTTTAACTCGTGTTACAAAAAATATTCTGAAGATATATCCTCTAGTATGTCCAAGAATCTACTAGGAATCTTTTTCGATTTGTTTGTAGTGGAATCTCTGAATGTGTCGTGTGTGCAAGCTTTGTGCGTGCCTATGTGGCGGCCCACTGCGGGCGAGGTGCGCGCGCTACTGGAGGACTGGGCGCGGCGCTGCCCGCACCTGCTGCAGCACCTGCTCCTGCTCCTCGACTGCACGCCTCATGTGTGAGTAGTGTGTAGTGCTGTACTACGTGAGTTAGCTTAGATGAGGGGTGCGCACTGCTGGAGAACTGGGCGCAGCGCTGCCCGCACCTGCTGCAGTACGTGCTTCTGCCCCTCGACTGCACGCCTCATGTGTGAGTAGTGTGTAGTGCTGTACTGCGTGAGTTAGCTTAGGTGAGGTGCGCGCGCTGCTAGAGGACTGGGCGCGGGGCTATCCGCACCTGCTGTAGCACCTGCTCTTGCTCCTCGATTGCAAGCCTCATGTGTGAGTAGTGTGTAGTGCTGTACTACGTGAGATCCAGCTTAGGCAGCTATTGACTTTGTCGTATATGAAGTTAAGACTTGCACAGCGTACATATGACATATTATACATATATATTGACAGACGAGCGTTTTATCTAATTGTTCCAGCGGTCTTCCGTTAGACGTGCAACTAACTATCGGCACGTGGCTCTGCGCGCACGTGCGCGAGACGTTACCGGGGGGTGGAGTCCCCGAGTGCTGGTGGGCGGTGCTCCGGCGCCTGCGCACGCACCGTAGCGCGTGGCAGCTGCCACTGGACGCGCCGCCCCCTGACGAAGAACCAGTCGATTTGTTCTCTACTGCGTACGCGCTGCTGTCCACTTCATGGGGACATTGTATACCTTTGGTAAGTAGACCATAATAGGAATTTACTAAAAAATGTAAGTATATTCGGTGTAACTAAAAAGGCTTTAGGAGCCAATCCCCAAACGAGCATGTGCTTTAGAAAATTGAATAATGATCTAGTACTTAGGAGAAAAATTAGACAAAAAGACCCTAACTGAAGACAATATAATTACAATTTACACAAACTGAAATGAATTACAAAAGGCACAATCCCGGGGCGTGACTCCACGGTGATACGAAGATTCAAGGCTGGATCAAAAATCAGTAACACTTAGCTGCGCCCTTTATATCTTCCGTCGCATCGCCGCCGCGAGGAGAGGGACGCGCCGATCGCGTGTCACGAATTTTTACAACCAACTGCACTTCTTGGATGATGTCATGTACTGATAAGAGATCAAAGATGAAAGTGGATATTTGAATACGCGTTACCTACTACTGTAATTTACACCTATATTTCGCCATCTATGTTTTGCTCCCACATAAAAGCGGGCGCGCTTAGTGCTGTGAATCGGGTCCACTAATAGACTTACTTTGATATCAATCGCAGTACGTGATCTAGTGAAAATTGCAGCAATATTTGCCTTCACCTGGGATACGAACCATGAGTTTCACAATTGGCCACAAATATAATCGCAGACTTATTCGACAAGAAAAATTTGGTAGTTACAACCGTTAAATGAATATTGTGTCTTTAGATATGCTCTGAGGGTGTGTCGGCGCTGGCCAAGCTGTCAGCTCAGCGACCACGGGACGCAGTGCACTGCATCGCCGGCATCATGCTTGTAATGTCCCACTCACCGGAGTCGGTGGCCTATACGCCCAAGTCAGTATTATAATAATATCAGCTCTGTATACATATAAAGCCTCCCACTGCTGGGCATAGGCCTTTTTTCAGTGTGAGAAAGGTTAGGCTATAGTTCACTACGCTAGCCCTCAGGATTGGCAGACTGTCGTCAGCATATGTAAGAATTTTACAATGTTGGACAGGGAGTTAACATAAGTCATCAATGTAGATAAGAAATAGAATGGTTCCAAAATCCTGCCTTGAGACACGCCCTAAGCTTATCATTTACATATGCCCTATTTTGGCAACCTGAGATTCATATATGAGATAATTGGCAAACATATTCAAAACAAAGTCTCTAATTTCAATGCCCTCCATTTTTTCAACAGGACGTTTACAGGGACGGTGTCAATGGCCTTAGATAAGTCTAGGAAAATGCTTTAACTCTTGTTTATTATTAAGGATCCTACAATATTATAAATACAAGAGTAAGTGTATGAAATTTCGCATACACGTTGTCAGTGGTACATAATAGGGTACCTTTCATCCAGAAAAGAGTGCTGTTACTGACTCAACCTAACCTACATTTGCGCAAGCGAAGCCGCGGCCAAAATATTTACTATATTTTGGCCGCAAAATAGTTATAATTTGAGGAGATAATGCTATGATGCAAATTCGTCCTAAAGCTAAACTGATTGTTTACAAGTACACTTATAGTTAGTGTGTTACTTACGTAGGTTTGCGGAGGTATTCAGCGCTCTGTTAAATGCGGGCCCGTCATTCGTGGCGCGTGCGCTTCGGCGCGGTGGTGCGCCCGGCGCCGACCTGCTACTGCGCCTCGTGCTGCTGCAGCTAGCGCAGCCTACTGCAGAACTGTTCGTATATTCTATACACACACCTACATAACCTGATACACACTTGCAATATTGCAATGTCTACTATTTTTCAAAATTGAACAAATGTTAACTATTTATAGAATAAATACACCAGGCCTATTATAGTAATACCACTTAATACAAATTGCTATAATAGGATTGCTGTTGTGCTACCACCAACCATCAATCCGCTGGTGATACCTCAGTGATGTACGAATAAATCTCTTAAAAGTGTATTCTCTCCTAAAGTAATTTGATTTATATGGACAGTAGTAGTAGACCTAGCGTCCGAGTTTAAACGACAATGTATGCGTGCCCTACTTTTATAAAAGCAGTAATGTAATCGTTGTTGCCCAGCTCTGACCGCGCTTCAGTGCAGAGCGCGTGGCTGCATGCCCTGTGGCGTGCGAACATGCCACCCAGCGCGCTGGCCATAGTAGACACCGTCGCGTGCGCCACCAGGCTGTGGCCGCAGCTGGACGCGTACGCTAATGTACTGCTGCAGGTACGTGCCTCGTTGTATTGTGAGCATTCCACCCAGCACGCTGGGTGTTTTTTTGTGTTAGTTTTACAAATTGCAGTCTTATATAACAAAATAAGATTGTCTTAGGTGCTCGGGGAGACGGAGGAGACATTGAGACGTGGTGTCAAAGCCCAGACTCTCAAAGTGAGTCTCCATAGAGCTATCCTAGATTTTGCACTGCTAATCTACCGTTGGGTAGCGGTTGATAGTAGCTCTATTAATATTAAAGTTTAAGGCATACATAAATTCTACATGTAGATGATATTACCAATAGTAAAACATAATGCTATCTAATAATATAATAGCAAGTGAAAACTTCTAATTGGCTTTCTGGATACTAGAATGATCACTATTATGTTAAATTTGCTGTAAGTTTTTCATGAATAAAATAAAATAATATAATCGTGTGCACAGGAAGAGAACTGCAAGGAGCACATATCGCACACGGTGCGCAACGCGAGCACGTGCCCGCTGCTGTGCGAGGTGTCGCTGCGCGTGCAGCATGCGCAGCACGACGCGCTCGTGCACTTTGGCTACGGTCGCGTGCTCAACGCTCTGCACGCGCAACGTGCCGCTGGTGGCAGGATACACGTCGATAATGCCCTTCAGGTCACACATCTTTACACACTATTGGTATTTTAAGTTTTTTAAATGTATTCATAGAAAGACATTACAGTCATCTATATGAGTATTTATTTAAGTAGTGGTTTAAGTGGTCGCCTTGCCACTGCTGTAGCGAGTATCATACACCATACATACATACATACAGGACAAAAATTTGTATCATCCACAAATTGTTGTGCAAAGTCTCCAGTGACACAGGAATTATTTCAAGGCCGGGAGATGTTTTAAAAAAACTTAGTTCGTTAGTTTGTTGTATTGACGCTGCTCATTTAATAGTTACCAACAACTAATCGCTATAGATTTCGATGACGTGTAAATTTTTTATCACTCAAATATCGGTATACCAAAAATAATATCGATATATCGAATAAAATATCGACACGACGACTAGACATTCACTAGGACTATTTGTTGGCTATGGTTGGCCAACAAATATGTCGCTATGTGAATGCTAATAAGCTCATCTTATCAAATGACGAACTTACAAATTTAGAAGAAAGGCTCCCTCATCAGTGCAATAATAAAAGCTTACTAGTCCTCACCCAGTGTTCGAAATTCGACTGTTATAAAGAAGAAAAGATAGAAAGTTGACATAAATGTCAACATTTATTCATATAAACTTTAAGTATATCAAATCATACAGGATTCCATGGAAACGCACATTTAAAAAAATTACAAAGTGTTATTCTAATGATTTATGAATTAATTGTATATTTAATATAGATCAATGTTTTTAATATAGCAAGTAGCAGCCAACTTGACCTCAGATGAGCTAGTAATATACCGCGCGGCGACCGCGGTCCTGTCAGCACCCATGAGCCATCCAGCCCACTTGACCTTATGGCGACTCCTACTGCACGTGTATTTGGAAAGGCCTCCGGACTATATGTGAGTTTTATACTTTAGTGATCTGCAAATTCACTGGCATTATTTTTAAAGATATCATATTATGTGTACCAAAATTTTTAACAAGACTAATTTTGAAATAAATGTGTTTGACGTTACGATCAGTGGGCCCGAAATTCGGCATGTATGTTTCTTGGTAGGCCTACAGGTTTACGACCTGCCAAATCCTGTCGACCTGCAAAGATTAGTATTAATATTAAAATGAACTTATTATTAACAGGTGTGACATCGAACCACCAGTGGGGCCACTATTCTTCAGCGGCCTCATCAAATCAAGAACACTAGCACAAATAAAAAAACGTCTTCAAGAAACAATCACATACCATCACAACGAAGCTGCATCAATAAAACAATTGATCAAAACGAATCAGCCACAATCGACTAACAGTGTATCACGAAGTAATTCGGTTTTAGTCGATAATCACGTGGTGCCTGCACTAACGATAGTCGACTTGACGGGCGAGTCCGAGAGCTCGAGTGATTCGGATGAGAGTTTAGAAAACAGTGAGAGGGGGATTAGAGAAGAGAGTCCGAGTAAGCCGTGTGAGATGCAGAAGAGTAGATCAAGCTTGCATTGTTATCATCTATCTGCTGAAAAGTAAGTACCACGCTATTTCTTATAAGATTACTAGACTAGATATATTTTAATTTAATTTTTTGTTCAAGCTTTGTCTCGAGGTGGACTCTTTACGATGGACATAAAGTACACCTAGACTCTGAACAATAATTTGTGGATCATATGAATAATTAATTATTCCGAGTAGGATTCGAACCCACAATACTCGGCGCGGCAGCAACAGTGAGTGTGCTTAGCCCACTGTGCCTCCCGTGCAGTAAATTATATTTTAAATTATTTTAATCATTAACGTTACATCATCCAAAATCACAAGATACTAAGATATTTTTTGACTTTAAATGCCGATAGATTCGGGTAGTTGTCAAATAATCCATAAAGGATGAAATATACAAATAGTGAAGTAATCGTTGTTTAAGATCAAAAGGAAATAACTTATACGCGCCAACTTTTTCTTAAAACCGAATTCCAAGTCTGCTTCTATGTTCAACTCATTTTGGCGCTGTTGACACACACAATAGACAAGTACCATGTTAGTGAACTCACGTTCATATTGTGTTGTATCCACCGGATCTTGAGGTCGTGTTTTTGTTGCCCGATTCGAGTAGCAGTGTAGAGGCCACTGCTCTTAGACCACACGACTGCTTACCATCAGGAGGAGTGTGGTCATTTTGACGAGCAAAATTAAAAAAAAAAGTACTGGTTTACGAAATGTGCTTGGTGGACAGCAGTAGGCTCTATTGATTTAAAGCATAGTGGTTAAAATGTGGGTTTAGTATGCCTCTGACTACCCCTCCAGAGATATACAGGTCGATATTATGTTACGTAGTAATTTTATTGTCATCAGGATGGTGAGCGAGTACCTAAACTGGTTGGAGCAGGGTGACAAGGTGCGTGCGATGCCTCACCATGCAGACATAGCCAGGTTTATTCCCGAATACGTAAGTGGACTTACAGCTAACTAGCCATCGCCCGCGACTACGTTCGATTAAATTTAAAAAGAATATCCTTTCCTAAGGTTTATACTTTCTTCGGCCTCGGTGGCGTAGTGGTTAGTGTAACCGATTGCCACGCCTGAGGTCGCGGGTTCGATTCCCGCACAAGTCAAAGATTTGTGTGCATGAACATGGATGTTTGTCTTGGTCTGGGTGTTTCTATGTGTAATATGTATGTATTTACAAAAAAAATGTAGTATATATGTATGTTCATCCATTGTCTAGTACCCATAGTACAAGCTCTGCTTAGTTTGGGCTATATGGTGTTGTGTGTATGTGATAGAATATTATTATATTATTATAAAATTAATCAAAATTATTTAAGCGCTTCTGAAAATAACAGTCGGGCAGAGTTATTTTCACATTTGTAATACTTTATACTAGCTTTTGCTTCGGAACAGCCTATTTTCTGGATGAAAGCTACTCATCAAAGGTAAGTATGTAATTTTTTGTACTCCTTACAACTTTTATGCGAAACTTGATGATGATCAGTCGAGTAATTAAGGCGTGAAAGCATAACAAGCAAATAATCTCACATTTGCATTTATTATCTTGAGTAGTAGAGCCAAGCTGGTTACAGCAGGAATGGGCCGGCTCGACCGGGGAAGTACTACCCTCTCACAGAAAATCGACGTGAAACAACAGTGTTTCACTGCTGTGTTTCGTTCGGTGAATGAGAGCGCCGGAGGCCTAAGCATGAGGTGACGATTCTCGCAGCTTATGAGGGACCTGCAGAGCATCCGTAGAGTCATTGTGTGGGTGGCGCGAGTCGACCCGGCGGCCAGGGAGAGCCGTAGAAACGGTGCTCTGCTGGCCGCCCGCGGTATAGTCCAGAGGCCCAACCGAGTCTAACCAACTAGGTTGGCTGCCTTATCATGCCGCGCATAATCTCGAGGTGGCTCGTCGTGCCGGATGGTGACCGGAGGGTGGGTCCCGGCGACCACTTTCGGGAGGGTACGGGGGTCCTTCCGTCCGTCGGATCGGCTATCGCCATACCATACAGTTATATGACAAAACTTGCTCTGCGCCTTGCCCCACTTTGCTGCGAGAATAGCCGCCTCTTTTTTTCACGCTTCCCCTTCCTTTCACTCTATGGCAGTACGAACAAAGCATTGTCGTTCAACAGCAGCCAATCGCCGTAACCCCACTGCTGCTTCCTGTGTCGTGGAGTTTATTAACATCAGAGGACTCCACGCTAACCTTAATGCCGTCCATCACCACCTGGAGACGGCTCGGCCGGCAATGCTTTTTCTAACGGAGACACAAATACGCCGTCCTGCAGACACGAACTACCTGCAATATCCCGGCTACGTGCTAGAGGAGTGTTTCCTCGCGAAAGCCGGGGTATGCTTGTTTGTTAGGGCGGATATTTGCTGTCGCCGTCTACAATGCCTAGAGGACCCTTCCTTCTCTGTCCTTTGGGTACACGTAGATCATGGCTCTTTCAGCCAAATCTACATGTGCCTCTACCGATCCCATTCAGGAGACGCTGAGACAACTCGACTCTTCAATTACCTGAGTCAGGCGGCAGACGACGCGCAGGAGCGGTTTCCGAACGCTGAGTTGGTGTTCTTGGGAGATTTCAATGCCCACCATGAGACCTGGTTGGGTTCACCTAAAACAGACCACGCGGGACGAACTGCCCATGCGTTCGCTCTCACGCATGACCTGTCTCAACTGGTACTCCAGCCCACCCGGATACCAGATATTGCAGGTCAGGCGCCCTCTCTGCTCGATCTGCTGCTGACGAGTAACCCGAACCGGTACAGTGTGTCGATTCGTGCTCCTTTGGGCACCTCAGACCACTGTCTGGTTTGTGCCACAGCTGTTGTTGTTACGCCCTCACGTCCCGAGGAGGCAAGACGACGACTGTGGCACTACTCGTCAGCAGACTGGGATGGAATGCGGGAATACTTCGCATCCATCCCTTGGGCTCAACGCTGCTTTGAGAACAGGGATCCATCAGAGAGCGCTACTGCTGTCGCTGGTGAAATCATCCTGGGTATGGAATATTATATTCCATACAGTGATGTCACGAGCGGCGGCAGGAAAAGGCCCTGGTTCGGGCGTGAATGCGCCGATGCTGTTGAACGCAAACAGACAGCGTATCGCGCTTGGACCAGGGCTCGCACTCTCCACGACCCTAACGTGGATCACCTGAAGGCAGCGTTCAACCAAGCCACAAAGGTCTGCAAGAGGGCATACTTAAGAGCGGATGCCCAGCGCGTCGCACGGTTCGGCCAGGAACTAATGGCGCATCCTACGGGCAGTCGTAGCTATTGGCGCCTGGCCAAAGCCGTGCAGTCCAACTTCTGCCAGACCATGCTGCCCCCTCTGAGGTATCCGAATGGATCACTGGCTCATCGGCCGCAGGAGAAAGCAGATCTGCTTACAAATCTCTTTGCGGCCAACTCCCGAATCGATGACTGCGGTTCGCAGCCGCCTAACATTGCCAACTGCGGCTACACCATGCCTGATATATGTATCAGGCAACGAATCGTTCGTGCGATACTGCAGTCTCTCGATGTTCGGAAAGCCAGTGGACCTGACGGCATCCCAGCTGTGGTTCTTAAAAAATGTGCAGCGGAGTTGTCTCCCACACTTACGCGCCTATACCGGACGTCTTACGTCGCAGGCATTGTGCCTGAGGCTTGGAAGGAAGCGAACGTTCAACCGATTCCCAAAAAGGGGGACCGTTCCGAGCCAAGCAACTATCGACCCATAGCTATCACCTCGGTGCTTTCCAAGGTGTTCGAGCGGATTATAAACACCCAAATTGTCCGCTACCTGGAAGATCAATCGTTGATCAATGATCGCCAATACGGCTTTCGGTCTAAACGATCAACGGGTGATCTTCTAGCGTTCGTCACGCACCTCTGGGGTGAGGCTATGGACAAGCACGGCGAGTCTTTGGCTATCAGCCTTGACATAGCCAAAGCTTTCGACAGAGTCTGGCACCGGTCTCTTCTTTCCAAGCCTATGGCTTGCCCCCTCAACTGTGCACCTGGATTGCAAGTTTCCTGCAGAAGCGTCGTATTCGGGTCCTTTGCGACGGTCGCGCTTCCAAATTTATGCAGGTCAATGCAGGAGTGCCTCAGGGTTCTGTCTTATCCCCTACGCTCTTTCTTCTGCATATCAATGATATGTTGAATCTCGGCAACATACATTGTTATGCGGACGACAGTACCGTGCATGGGCGATATCTCGGACATCCTGGGGCCAAACAGGCTGAGGTTGAGGGGAAAAGGCAGAATCTTGTCGTTGAACTTGACCGGACCTTGGACCGCATCTATGAATGGGGTGCCAAGAACTTGGTCGAGTTCAACGCCAAGAAGACCCAGGCATGCGCGTTCTCAACAAAAAGTCTCCGTTCCTTCCCCTCCCTTCTCTGAAGAACACTCCACTGGTGATACGTGACAGTCTCTCCATCTTAGGTATGGATCTTTGCCGCTCCCTTAACCAGAAAACCTATATCGAGAGCGTCATTAAGCAAGCTTCGCGAAAACTCGGAGGTCTGAACAGGGTGAGGCGGTTCTTCACGCCTGGGCAACTGTGCCTATTGTATAAGGCACAAGTGCGCCCTTGCGTGGAGTACTGTTCTCATCTTTGGGATGGCTCCGCGCAGTACTTGCTGGACGCTCTCGACCGGTTACAGCGGCGGGCTGTCCGTATCATCGGAGATCTAGAGGTCACTAGTTCACTGGAACCTCTGCAACTCCGTAGAGACATTGCCTCATTGGCATGTTTCTACAGAATATACCACGGGGAGTGCTCTGAAGAGTTATTCCACCTTATCCCGCCCTCCCCTTTCCTATCCAGAACAACGCGTGCTGGGCTCAGATGCCATCCTTACACGGTAGAGTCGATTAGAGCGCGTACCAAAAAGTTTGGGTCCTCATATCTCTGCCGAACGACCAAGGCATGGAATTCTCTGCCAAGGCACGTGTTTCCTTCTTCCTTCAATCCTGGGTTCTTTAAGCGGGGCGTGAAAAAGCATCTTCTCAGGCCGTCAAAGTAGAGACCTCAACATCGCCTCGGCTACTGTGGGGGCGATGTGGAGGCCACTGCTCTTAGACCACACGACTGCTTACCATCAGGTGGAGTGTGGTCATTTTGACGAGCAAAATAAAAAAAATAAAAAATATAGAAGTTAGGATTAATACTAGAGCGGATCCGACAGACTTTGTCCTGGCCGAACGTTAGCGCGCAACTCCATCGCAGTGCCATCTATCTAACTTTCTCTTCTTCAATTTAAGAGCCAAGCTCGTGTCGGTAGAGTCTCTTCCGTCTCTTCTTCTCTTATCTAACTTTAAGTTGATAAAATATTCTTGTTTTTTCTTTAGACCTAAAGATGACTTAACAAATATGAATGTTATGCGACCTAGAACTTAACACAAAAGATTCCTATCAATCAATCATTCTGCTTGAAAAGGGTTGTTATTTTTTAAACACTAACTCATATAAAAGTAGTTACACAGCCTATTTGCCAAAATTTGATGTAGCACCTTTGTCAACCCTTTTACACTAAAAGGGTTGACAAAGGTGCTACAGACTCTCGCGGTACATCACTATGTACCGCGAGAGTCTATGTATCATAATATAATCTTCTTCCAGGCTCTGGAAGCAGCGTGGAGGCGAGCGGTCACCCGTCCGGTACCTTCAGAGGACCTGGACAGCTTCCCTCTCTCGACGCCGCAACCTCCCCCCGACAATACACCCCCACAGACTCCGTTTCATATAGTTGTCGATAACATACTCAAAATTAAGGATCGATCAAGGAGAAGGTATGTATTAACTTACAATTAGTTGGAAACTAGATACAAAGACTGATTGAATTGACTGCATGGACATGCATGGTAGTGGTTGTCGCCTTTTATAGTCGCCTTGCTATTATAAAAGGCGACAACCAGAAACAACAACGAAAATGCATTGTGTCTGAGCCCTGGAGCCCGAGCCTATGTGAAAACTAAAACAATAACAATAACCTACAAGGATAACAACTTCATATCACTATTTCAATTAGGTCACTGCCGCGCACAGGCCTCTTTCAGTGTGAGAAGGGTTAGGCCATAGTCCACCACGCTGCCCCGGCTTGGCAGACTGCACATATTTTTGAGAACATTGTGGAGAACGCTCAATCATGCAAGTTTCCTCACGATGTTCTTTTGAACGTTAAAGCGAGCGATAATTAATTTATTAATAAGGACATAACTTCTAAAAATCAGATGTTGGATATCAGTATGCATTTGGGATCGAACTCAAGACCTCTGCCTGGTAGTCCAACGGTTACCTACAAGGCTATTTCTGCTTTTTTATATGTATATAAAGTTGTATGTATATTGTTGCAGACGTCAAAGAAATGAGATTAAGTCACCGGTAGAAGACGTGGACTTCCAAGACGCGCGCACGCTCGTGTCGCTCGTCGATAAACATCTCAAGGACATCGAAACGCTCGCTCAGTAAGTCATGCCTATTATTCTTGTAGTAATGTCAAGAGATGGCGCTGTACGCAATTACATACTTCGCCATACACTCCTGAAATGCGCAAGTGAGGTTTACACTGCCAATGACTTGTACATAAAAGTTCCTGATATATACCGTCGGGTCTGCATGTGGGAGAAAATAATATATATATTATAGCTCGCTGTCGTACTTTGTAATAAAATAATTGATAAAAGAGGAACCCGCCACACACCCTTGGATTGCCTACCTCAATTGCTATTGCAATAGAAAAATATTGACAATACCAAACTTCTCTGGTCGCCCAGATATCCTAGATCTAACGACGCGGTCGCCCCTACCGCGTCGTTAGATCTGGGCGTACTCCAACATGCAGTATACCGCTTCGAACACGAAATATGCGTCGTGTCGTTATAGATTGCAATGCAATGGATTTCCATCAAGTAACGCCTAATTCGATTTAATAAAGATATATAATAAAAAGTAAAGAAAAAATGTTTATTTTCAGTAACAAAAAAGTACATTTTCACAATTTAGGTAGTTGGAGTCACCTGTTAAGCAAACAATATGCTTGTGATAGGTGGCTCCGCTCCTCAGAAGAACCGACGACGGGTACTTATAATTAACAAATTAGAGCTTTAACATTTATAAAAGAAAAGTAATTAAAATTAAAATAAAAAATGGAAACAAAATAAACAATTTAGAAACAAATATGTACAAAAGTATATTTCAATAGTACACTGTAGAACGTTTACATATTCTCTCGGCACGATGGCTTTATTATATATAAGTATATGAATAACGCTATCTGCTTTTTGTTTGATAGAGAATGGTGTTTCGAAGTGTCGAAGATATCAGCTCTGGACAGCAAATTGTGGGAGCTGGTGGCGCAGCTGCGAGTGTGTCGGCCGCTGCCGCTGGTCAAGAAACAGTGCGACAAGAAATGTCCACCCATCACCTTTGACATCTCGGTAAATATATATATTTGTTTATTTTATCTATACGTTTTAGAATCTCTTTTTGTATATTTCTTAAGGTTGAGCAGAGATATATATATATATATTTTTAATGACAACTCCTGCATTAGTTATTATTCTTGTATCGCGGGAGAATTTACAAACATTTAAACAATAAATAAAAATAAATGAATGAAATGAAATGAAAAGATTTTTTTATTTTTGTACCATCATGACATGCATCATCAATTATTATAGAATGCAGGTATAACAAAAAGTAAATAAAAATATGGAAGTATAAAGAAATTTTAAAAACAATTATAATGTTTATGTGCAGATGCACGTCCCATCCGACGGCACAAAAACAACGGTGATGCGCTCAGCATAATGCTGTGGCACTTGCATTGCTGTAAGCTCTACACAGCGCTGAGTTTCAGCGAACACCACAATTATTGACGTTTGGTCCGCCAATAGTGCACTCAAAACAAAGAAATAAATAATACATAAATAGATAGCCACGAGAGAAAATATGGCATAATATATACTATTTTATTAAAAAAATACATTGAAAAAGTAGGTAATAGGTAGGTAAGTATAAAGTAAATAAATATTAGTTATGAATACACTATTGTGTAAAAAAAAAACGATGCTCATGACGTAATGAGCGTCATAAGATGGCCTCATGTCTGTCATTAGGTAAAACTATTTGTGGATCACATACATTTTTGTCTTGTGTGAAGATCGAACCTACAACATTCGCTGCAGTGGCAGTAGAAGGGCGATTATAATTTACTTTACTTCTTATGTAGTAGGAACAAGCCTATGTATACAGTGTGTCCGGTAATTAATGGATAACCTTGAAATGTCTTACAGTAGAACTGATGGCCGTTCAGAAAAAATGTAAAAAAAATAAAAAAGTGCAATCTTACTTTTGACTAATAATTAGTGTTTAAATAAAACAACAAAAAACCGTTTATGGTCGTAGTGTACAAGAAAGTTAAATATGGTAATATATGTATATGTAATCTATTCATTACTAGCTGACTCGACAGACGTCGTCCTGTCTTAGACGAACTGTCCAACTCGCGAAGTTTTCTGAAATTATCCAATTTTCTGAGCATTTTCTTAATTTTGCTTTCCGTAGAAGAACCTTCTGCAAAGTATTAGAAAACTAAAAAAAGGAAACGTGTGCTACAAGTCCTAAGTCATCTTAAATACGCGACATAGTTCAAGGTGCTATATTCAATTCCCGGGACAAATCTTTTGCTTTCGGATAGGATTTCTTCGAATTCTTTCCTTCACTGCTTTGTTCGCCTTATTCGTACGAATACTACGTGGACGGCCAGATCCTTTTCTATTACAAAACAGAGGAGGTTTCATTGTACCTATCTATAGCCCAATACACAAAAATTCGACTAAATACCAAGCAGATCGAGAGTTTCAAAAATTGCATTTGGCTCCATACTTACATTGTGTAATGCTATCACAGCAATTCGGTTCTCTGTATCACCCCACTTTATTTTACTATCACAAAAGTACTTTAACACCGATTGGCGGGAAAATGAGAAAAAAATGAATATTCATATAAGAATGACAGATTCCAAATTCATCCATATTATATTTTATTATTGTAACAGTATTTATGGCCAGACTTTTTGTGAGTAGTAGAGCCTCGCTGATTTCAGCATGAACCGTGCTCAACCGTGGTAGGACTACCCTCTCACAAAATATCGACGTGAAATAACAGTATTCCCATTGTTGTGTTTCGGTCGGTGAGTGAGAGTGCCGTAGGCCCAACCACCCTCTTTTGTCCTTCCCGCTCCTTCTCCTTCCCACTTCCTTTCTTAATGGGTTGGCAACGTGCAAGTGATGCCTCTTGTGTCGCAGGCGTCCATAGGCTACGGTGACCACTTACCATCAGGTGGACCGTATGCTTGTTTGCCGCATTACCTAGTTGTATAAAAAAAACGAAGTACATGTATATATTTATGACTTAGTAGTTTATGGGGTTCGAAATTGTTAGGTACTTTACGGGAGCGAAGTAAAACCAACGACGGCTATTAGCACACTGCTTTATTAACGTAGGTTAACACAGGTGGGGGGACGCAGCCCGCGCACAGAAGCACATCAATAGTTACATATATAACAGAAATAAAATCGAGTGACGTTAGTGATGGTGTTGTATTACTGACAGGATAGACTCGAGTGGCGCCTGAGCCCGGAGGCGGAGCGCGGCGTGGCGGACAACCGGCGCAGCGCGCTCGCTCGAGTGCGGCGCCTGGCGCGCGCACGCCCGCATGCCGCGCGCACCGCCGCCGCACTGCATACTATCGCTAGGTGCGTGAGCTACTGGTTACTTACTGACAGGATAGACTCGAGTGGCACTTGAACCCGGAGGTGGAGCGCGGCGTGGTAAACAACCGGCGGCAATATTATAATTTGCAAGTTTGTGAGGATAGATAGATAGATGGGTGTTTCTTACTCTTTCACGCAAAAACTACTGAACCGATTGCGATGAAATTTAGCATGTAGATAGCTTGAGACCTGGATTAACACAGCGGCTACTTTTTATCCTGATATTTTCACGGCATCGGAATTTACGCGGGTGAAACCGCGGGACGCAGCTAGAGTACTTTATAAACACAATGCGAATGAAATTGAAATATGTATCTTATACTTATGCATCGTACGGTTTTTAGACGACACAACACGATGTTATCTTACTATGTGTTTCCAAATGGTAACAACTTCATAAAAATATTGCATTTATTAAGTTGTTCAAAATTTGAATTAATCTCAAATATAGTGTTTTAAATATTCGAATGATTATGCCAGACGCACACGTAGTAGTGAGGCGGGCGTCCGTGTAGTAGAACGTGCGTGGCGCTGCGCCGGCGCCGACGCTTGCGGTGCGTGCGCGCCCGCTAGGAGCGTGCTCAACGCGCTCGTCACACACCTGGCTGAGGTAATATAAGGTTTTTTAATCTTGCATTATTAGTTTGCTTGCATATGGTCTAAATTATTTGTATTGGTATATAGCATCTGCCTTTTACCGGATTTACAGCTGTCTCAAATCTGATCTTTTATAGTATTTACTTTCATCACATTCTTTCATGTACGCCAAACGTTTCTAATTTGTTTAAGGAGGTTCTTGATCTTTATTAACGACGTTAAATTTGGTTGTTGGATGTCTTGTATTCTTGTGAATTTTGTAATTTTTAAGGGTTCCTAGTCCTATAATAAATAAATTATGAAAAGAAGCAAAGCATAGGAAAATAGCCGTGGTAGTTAATGACTATATTTCATATTTTTTGCTTTAATGTCGTTATTTAGTTAAATAGCAAATGACTACGCTTGTGTGACCTAAAAGCTGACAACTTTACCTCTTAAAACAATAAATGTAAACAGGTCTCTAACAATAATTGTCTGTATTTAAAGATCACAAAAGGCTATATCAAAATTATACGAAAATAAAATACGCGAGGTGGAAAACGCAACCTGTTACTTTTACGTGCAATCCATTATTGTCGATATTCACATCTGTTGTACAAGCTACGCTGTACATTGACCCTTATTTATGCGTCACTCTTTACGTTTACGTTATGTCAGCAATTTATTTATAACACATCAATTATTAAATATCATATACATTTTAGTAGCAATAAAACCTTTGAATCAAGTACTTGTCTACTCATTTAACATGCTTAGCAATTTAGCATTATCGTTGGGATTCTGTCCCAACATCTGTAGTGTGTATATATTTCCCCTGTTATACACACCGCTCGCGCATCTATTTTGTTCCGTAGTCAAAGGCGTCAAAGCAAATGTGCTTGAGAGAGAGGCGACCATCACTGCATTACAGAGAAACTGCATGAAATAATGTTTACATACACTACAATATGCTATATAGATTTTTATATAAGCATTCCATGCGAAGTAGAATGGAAAATTTAACAAGTGAAACATATGAAATAAAAATCGGGCAGTTTTGTCTATATCTTGTAATCTATAACGAATTAATCAAAAAATGGCATAGCAGCGGCTTTTATTGACATTCCTCCGCTGATAGTTTGGCTCGGTGAAAGAGCAAGTCAATATGGCGGCTTGACTTAGGCGAAGCGACGCCTTGGCTCACGTCACATCCGTTACACAAGGCAAATTTCAATTCTTGGTGTAGGACCGTGAATAGGTAGCTAATTTGGCAGAGCGAGTTTGCTCAGCAATTTGTCAAGGTCGTAGGTACTGCTTCATGGATTGTCTTTTCCTTTGTAATTTAAATTTATTTTATTATTTTTGGAAAACTTTAAGCTAATAAATACAGTTGGAATTATAATTTACATGTTATTTTTATGCATGTAGCGGTGGATATGCGACAAAGGTCGCGCATGTTCCCAACTGCTGTCGTCGTGGGGCAAGCGCGGCAGCAGTGGCCTACAGCAGGCGCTGTGCGGCGCGCTTCTGTCGCCGCGCCGCCTGCCGCCGTCTGACTGGCCGGGAGTCTACACGGCGCTGCTTGACTCGCAGCTGCCTTCACATGCGCTCTTCAGCTATCTGTCTAAGGTTAGTGGATTACCGCAGGATTGGCTGTAAAATATCTTGTCATATGCGACAAAAAGCGCGCATGTTCCCAACTGCTGTCGTCGTGGGGCAAGCGCGGCAGCAGTGGGCTGCAGTAGGCGTGGCTTGGCCGAATTCCTTGCCATATTTTATACTTACTCAACTACGATTGTTGTATAGGATGTTGTCGAGTTACATTTGTGCGGACAATTCTACTTAATCGTACTCATTGCCTTACTAACCGACTCTTAACACAGCTTAACTGAAGAAGTAATAAAAAAAACTGTGCCAATTGTACTTAAAAATAATGAACGGTATCAATAGTTCTTAGATATGTGTATTTAATGTAGAAAATGAAATAAACATTTTTATTATTTATTTATTATTATTATGTAATTGACTAGAACCCAAATTTATGAAAAAGGATGATTTCAAGAAAATCTTTATTTCGTATGATCACATGTATGTTCTGTTATACAATCGCCGCATAACCAATGGTGACGCAGAAATAGTGCTCCAACAACGGTATGACATAGTCAACAGTGTGCTATTAAAAAGAATATCCCACAAAATGAATGCAGCAGTGAGATTAATTAGAAAAATAACTTTATGATGACAGTTTATGATAAATTGCGTATTTACGATGTTAGTGTATATACTATATTTGTATATTTCC
Organism: Catocala sponsa; assembly: GCA_963564715.1. NCBI lineage: Eukaryota > Metazoa > Arthropoda > Insecta > Lepidoptera > Erebidae > Catocala > Catocala sponsa. The sequence continues at coordinate 23,648,010 of OY751337.1, read as the reverse complement.
AATATGTTGTGTAGCGCAGCGAGCTCTTTTATGTTTAATAAAGTAGTTTTAAGGAGTAACTGCGTTAAATAGATACTACGAATGGTATGTTAACAGAGAATATTTATTCTAAAGTTAATATTGGTAAAACACTTAACACTTAACAACTGGTTACTAAATGGTAAATTAATATTAAAAATGGTAAATTAAATGGTAAACTTAATAGTTTAATTGTAGTTGAGCTCGGTCGCTGCTCGATTGCGAACTGACTTAGAAAGTCGAATAAAATGATAAAATTAACGCGTCTCAAATGTGCAAGCAATGCACAAATGTAAAGCGCTGAGCTGTTCGGATGCTAAGCTCCGAACATGTTGTGTATTTACAATGTTGGTGTGTCTAGGATGTGTGTATATTTACGATATTTGTATATTTAGGATCGAATTTGTATAGAATCCAATCAGTAGGTATTAGTGATATGTTTATTTTGATTTGAATGAACAGTTCGAGATGTTCCGCTCGACGGAGTCGGCTAACACTACAGTATTTAGGCAACAAGGACAGTGATATATTAATTTCATGATTATATTTAACAGTTCGAGGTGTACCGCTGGTCGGAATCAGCGGACGCCACCCAGCGTCGCTCCATACTCGACGCCGCCCTCCGGACCGTGCAACGCTCCGGCGCCTCTCCCCCACCAGAAGACCACATGCTCGTCGAGATACTGGGCGTGCACACCGCGCTCGTCGTGACGTCACACGTGCTCCCCGCCCATGTGAAGAGTTGCGCGCTCAGCTCGCTCGAGAACAAGCTGCCGCATACACATTGGGTGCACGTCGTGAGAGCTGTCGTAAATAATGCTGGGGGCGTGCCTTTTGAACAGGTATCTATGCTATATAATAACTAGCTGTCTCCCGCGGTTTCATACATATTTATAATTACTGCTCTGTGCGTGATGTTATATAGCCTATATTACTACTGGAAAAAGCTAAATGGTGACGAAATTTTTAAAATTGGTCGCTTGGTTTTTGATTTTATTCACTACAAAGAAAATATAGCCATACTAGTTTTCACCCGCGACTTCGCTCGCGTAAATGTAGGTTAGGTTAGGTTTGCAAAAGTTATTTTTTCCTGGATGAAAGGTACCCTATGTCTTATTCTGTACCCCTGACAACGTGTATGCAAAATGTCATGTTGATCGGTTGAGTAGAAGGCGTGAAAGCGTAATAAACAAACAAACAAACTCATTTTCGCATTTATAATATTAGTTAGGATAAAAGTAATCAAATCTCTTTTATAATATTATCTTTATCTATACTAATATTATAAAGCTGAAGAGTTTGTTTGTTTGTTTGTATTTTGCTTTTTAGAGTACTTAACGTGTGATTTAATTAATTAGTTAATTATAGCTATTTTTAACGGTGAAGGAAAATATCGTGTGAAAACCTACATGCCTGAGAGATGTTCTCGAAATTTGTGATTGAATTGCACTGGGCCAGCGTGATAGACTATAGCCTAACCGTTCTCACACTGAGAAGAGGTCCCTGCCCAGCAGTGGGGCAGTTTATATACAGAGCTGATATTAAGGTCATTTATATTACAGCTCGGCCACTTGCTCCGGGAACTAGGTGTGATGTGGTGGGAAGCGCGCACCGGCGTCAAAGGCCCTTGTAACGTAGCACAGCTGGCCGCCTACGCGCCCTACGTCGCGGGGCTGCTACACGCGCTACAACGAGCCTTCGTAGCGGCCGCTGTTCAACTTAGCTACGAGCCTGAAAGAGGTACACTTTCTAATTACTCTGTTCATGTCGCTCGAAGTTAGACAATTTAAACTCTAATAGTATGAAAGTTAGAGTTCAAATTGCTTAACTTTCAAATGTCGTGATGAGTCGCTGTTTTATTAAGAGTGTTGTGTACATTCATGATAATATGAAATAAAAGATAGCGGATTGTAAGATAATAATAATTATGTTATTAACCTGTTCTGTTAGAATATTTTTAAATTTAATTAACGGTGTAATGACTGCCACACCTGGTACATAAATGATGATGGTGATTTAAAAGAGTAGTCTTGAGTTTCTTGCAGGTATCTTCTCATAGGCTCAACCTTTTGCCCGAACCTTGCAACTAACATAAATGTAAATTCAGATGTAACAAACTCACTAACCCCTTTGACGTTCATAAGTGTTACTTTGTGACCTAAGTGAATAAATTATTTTTGACTTAGACTTTGGTAGCTAAGGCAAAATTTAACTTTGTCTGACCCGGGCATCGAAATAGATATCTCATGAAATGAAGCAGTCACTTAGGCAACAAGACAGTTTTAAATATGGTAAAGAGCCATCTGGGTATATATAAATTCTAGAATACGCAGTTTTTTTTGTTAACTTTTAAGATTCTTATGAAAGTTTCGTACACAAAAGACAGAGCATCCAGAATCGAGACCACTATTTGGGGATGACACAAATGTTTCTTCATCGAATATAACTCCTGGCGCAGTGGCAGTGACGATATAACCATTTAACGGCTACGGCATCCGTGCAGTTCCAATATCTTGAATATGACCCCAAATACATGAAGAATATTGTCCTCAGTGGCATGGTACGCGTGGTCTACTCTCCAGGAGTCTTGGGGCGCGTGGGTGTGCCCTCATGTGGGCGCGGCGCCACTACTGCCCTCTACCGCGTCCGAGGAGCAATACACGCCCATGCTGCGACACTTCGTCGACAATATACACCAGATCATGCTCGACTGTCCTGGTGAGTGCACATTATTACTACACAGACGGCATTTCCTCAACTAGAAAACCTTCCCGACTAAAACTATGCCCTCTCATATCGGCCAGACTACTGCAATCGACCGCGAAACCGAGAAAACACGATAAGACACAGTCATATACATGTCAATTGCGTTACGTAGACATGGTCACACAGACGGCATACATTTTGCCCGCGGCTTCGTTCGCATAAATGTATGTTAGATTAGGTTAGGTTAAATTATATATTAGTACCCTATGTCCTTATTTTTGTTTCCTTGAAAAAGTGTATATGAAATTTCCTGATGATCAGTTGAGTACCTAGTTAAGGCGTAAAAGCGTAACAAACAAACTGACATTCGCATTTGTAATATTAGTTAGGACAAATAACAGCAAGCGATAATTATGTATATCCTTTTCTCTCGGGGTATGAGAGTGAGACAAGTAATAAAAGTAGTTGTCGACATCTCATCGTAGGTACCGGCGTCCGATCATTTCATAAGATGTCATCATTTATTACGTGCTTCAACCTATTTTGTGATATACCCTCTCATATCAGCAGGACTGCTCGTACATACACACTCACACTACTGCAATAGCCGATTACGTGTCAATTACGTGATGTGTATTTTTATTTATAAAAGTACTTCATCAACAACATTTCAGGAACGGAAATCTACCTACTACAACAAATCTTTCAGTGGTGTGTTCCAACGTACATGAGCGTACAAGCTGTCCCGAGCGTGACAAGCACGCCGAGCATGACGCACGCACCGAGCGTGATGCAGGAGAGCCGCGTGCAGGCGTCCGCGCTACTCGCTGAGTTAGCTAAGTTACCGTGGAACGAACACCAGTGGTTTTATGGGAAGAGTCTACAGGTTATGTTGCAGGTAAACTATAATATATAATAATTATTTGTTTAATTACTAATACTTATAAATCAGTGTTCTTTATGTCAGTCACTTTGTGCCCCTTAAAGTGAGATAATCGGTCCCCTTCTGTCTATTATTTTTTTCTCTTTCTCGCTCTATCTCTATTGCTGTGACAGTGTCATGGTGGTTTAAATATTACAATTTGATTCCAAATTCAATTATACGATGTTTACATATATATGAAGTACATATTTATATTCAATACTGGACATAATTAATCCTGATATATTCACATAAGAGATTACACGATATTCTATGAGTGCTGCAAAAAGTACCTACTACTTAAACGAGTGTTAGACTCGTCCAAGCAGTTGGGCCTAATTTGTGACTGTGTTCTATTAATGAAGACGATGAGTAAATTAAATTGATTGTTCTCATTTACTATCAAAATTTTCCTTAAATATCCTAAATTCATAAGGTTTAACCCACTAATTAGTGTGCCATCTGCCTCTACTAACTACAGACAAAATTCGTATGTCGTGAGAGCGAGCCGCAATTTAAACAAGTTATGCAAGGAGCATGATTTTGATGTTTTTACCACTAAAGCGTCGTTGGCAGGGAAAAGCTTGAGTCTATCAGTAAATAAGTAGAATAGACCATAATATTGTTGCTATTGCTTTTGTTATTGTTTTTCTTGTCTTTGTGTACAGATCAATTATTAGGCATTATTATTATTGTTCTTTCTCTCTACCGAGACTGTTCACACTTTTCTTTAAGTATGTCACCTAGAAGTGAAAACTTGTAATTGTCTGTCTGGATACTAGAATGATTACCGTTGTGTTAAATTAGCTGTAAGTTTACCATGAATAAAATAAAGAAAAATAAATGAAATAATTTTTAACGAGGTAAGTAAGGGGCCATAGGCATTTAGTTTAGCCAAGACACTAAATTTTCCCCATAACGTCCCCTGTCTCATAAATCGTTATCCGTTTTAACTAGCATAAATCGGCACCCTATATAATTCATTGTACAGGTATCCAGTTGCACTGACCATGAATTGACGACTTGGTGCTGTTCCACATGGCGTAGCACCACAGCGGAGACGTTACTGCGTGATGCTGGAGACCAGCTCATCCCACGACTTGCCTCCCTGCTGTATCTCTTCACTGGCACTTTATTACCACTCTCGCAACAGGTAAAATGTGTTTCTTTAAATACATGTGTTTATTCTAATGTTGTAGATGACTATAAAAAGTGGTAAAATCAAGCTGATAGATCAGTAGTTTCACTTAAAATTTACCAACTTAGATAAGATTCATATGTGTTGCGAATATAATAAGAAAAATCAAGTATAATGTTAAAATTTACAATGTTATTAAAAATGTCAAAATTAAACTAAATATTAAAAATTGGTTTATATAATTCATTAATTATTCTAATTTATGATCTATGTTATATATTATCATGTGCTGTATCGACAGATCCTCGACGAGGCATGTAAATTGCCGTGGCACCGCCTGCCGGAGCTGGCACTTGATGAAGCCTTAGACAGGTTCTATAGACTCCACCACAGCGTGGCGCAGCCCTACCATGACTTACCACAGTTCAGGTAATTAATCTTTTGGCTATGCAGACGCGTGTGCGTGTTTGCGTATGTGGGTGCGTGTGAGTGCGTGCGTGCGTGTGCGTGAGTGCGTGCGTGCCCGTATGTGTGCGTACGTGTGTGTATGCTTGTGTATGTGTGATAATAAATGGGCGTGAGAAAATAAAGTATTTATACTACTAAGTAAATGTGTCGTGTCATTATTTATCTTAATTGTATTGATAAACTATTAAACTATGCGCTTTTACTGGAAATCTAAGCTGGGAGCTCAGAATAGACCGCTGGTTTATTTTGAGGTGAGGATTCGATTGCCGGTTCTAGCAGCATTATTGAACTTTTCCGTATAGTTGCTTGGAGTCTGGGACTGTGCGCGCTCGACGATAATCGATAATACAACCATCCTATTACATAAGATGTGTCCGTTTACCGGCTACGTTTGCAGATTCGACGACTGTGTTAAATTGACAAAAACACGGATACAATATTTATTTATTCATCAATTAATTATTATATATAATATACACCAAATCGCTTATGTGTTAGTGTAAGTTAACACATATTATTATAAATAAGTACAATAATAAAATAGCTTTACAACAATACAATATCAAATAAATAAACACGAAAGAAACATTATACAATTAAACTGCAAATTACATATTATTCTTTTTTATACATATAATTTATTCTGCTTAATAATATTTACTTTTATATATTCTTTTATTTAATAATATTTAAATGAACATATACATATACTTTTATTTATTACATTATGACCATCAAACAATATGTCTGTGTCTGGTATATCTTTTAGAAATTTATTTATGATGCTAATCGCTTTAGCCTTGGGACTATTAGTGGTGTACGGAGAGCGCCGTGATGGTCAGTCAAGAGCCATCAGACATTCTGCCTTAGAGAGGACATTAGGCAGATAGTTAATCATTATTAAGAATTAGGTAGGTTCTAGTGTACTGCTTTGACTTATACTTGAACGTGTATAATATTCTTTCGACTAACAATTTTTAATTTTACCATCATCGATCAAATATACCATAGATGCACGATCGTCGCTCGAAAAACGGCCCCAACAAAACTGTGCATAAATCAGTCGTATGCACTATATTATGCACCTGTCCCACTCACTCTTGCATGCCCTGCCCGTAAGCGAGAGCGAATCGACACCACTACTACGGTGGAGACCGTACCATATACTTAGTACGCTTGCGTATCGCGAGTAACACACTTAGGACGCTTTACATTGACGCGTTTTAACTAAACTATTACAAAATGTTTCTCAGTGGGCGTTCTATGGTTATTCCGGTTAATTTCCTGGATTGCATAATAAATGCAGACACTTATAAGTAAGTAGTACTGGTCAGTGCCACATATTGACGCGGTTTTTGTATGAGAATGTGCATCTATGGTATATTTGATCGAAGTTTACCATACTTTTTGCGGTTCCTAAGATAGTCTGCCCTGAACTTTAGGAGCTGGCTATCAATTCCTAATAAAATATTAGTTTAAAATAATATCGTTATCGACAAGATCGAACGCTTTTCGAAAATCTAATTATGCTGCATCTACTTGGTACCCTACTTTTACCTTGGTACTGATATCGTTATGTTGGTCTTGAACATATTGTTCGATATTAAAGTAACATAACAAATATTGTCGCTAGAGTCATCCTGCTGGCGTGTGACCTGTCGGTCCCCCCCGGCGCGACGTCAATCCAGCTGGGAGGGTCGGCCCGCAACAAACGCTTCCTGGGCGTGTCACAGTGGGTGCGCGCCGCCGCTGCGCCGCCGCTGGCGCCGCACGTGCCCGCGCACAGCCAGCGCCTGCTCGACACCATCGCACAGCTAGGTACGTTACTGATACCCTTCTAAAACTAGCGTTTTTAACTGCCTCCGTGGCGCAGCGGTATTGAATACGACTGCTGTACATGAGGTCTCGGGTTTCAATCCCGGGTCGGGCTAACAAAAAAATATTGGGTTTTTCTGCTAAGGAGTCGAGCCTGGAGTTAGGAAGTTGGCGGTGTTAGACACCCCCGTGCCTCGGAAAGCACGTAAAGCCGTTGGTCCTGCGCCTGATCTCTGTTCGGTCGTGTCGGATTACCGTCCCATCGCATCATGAGGGTTAGGTAACAGAGAGTACGCTTGTGTTTGCGCACACACTTGTGCACTATAATATCTCCTGCGCAGATGGTCAGTCTCCGTTAAAATTGGCCGCCGTGACCGAAATTCGGTCTGGAGGACATTATTATTAGAACTAGCGTGTAGCTGGGCCCGTCCCCCGCAACAAACGCTTTCTAGGCGCATGGCTACATACACTAATTATATCAATAATAATAAAAAAAGTTTTAAATCAGTAACATATATTTATGATACGTCCACTTCTAAAAATATTTTGTATTCTAGTGACACCTTTAAGTAGCTCGGATACTGAATTGGAAGAGCTCCTGAATCGAGCGCTAGTCATCATGTGCATAGAACCAGCGGCTTCAGCAGCGCTACCTGTAAGTTTGATCATCTATTTATATCTTGCATTAAGCTTTTAGTGCCCTTTGAAGTTGCATTACCTTAGAGCTTCTGTATCAGGGTCTTATGAAGGTTCCTAACGTGTGTTATCCCGCAGGTGTGGGTGTCGTGGGTGTCGCGCGCGGGCGCATCGCTGGCGCTTGCGTGCGTACGTGGCGCAGCGGCACTGACGGCGCGGGAGCACGCCGCCGCCATAGGAGACGCCGCTGTCAAGGCCGCGCTGCTATGGAAAGGTAACTCACATCACACCTGTAGGACAGGTACCTTTCTAAGGTAACAAACAAGTATACGGCTCATCTGACAGTAAGCAGTTACCGTAACCTATACGCGTTTGTGACACTATACGTGTATTTCATGTGACGCCAAGTATGCATAAGTTTTTTTTATACTACTTAGGTGGCAAACAAGCATACGGCCCACCTGATGATAAGTGGTCACCGTAGCCTATGGACGCCTGCAACACCAGAGGCATCACTTGCGCGTTGCCGACCCTTTAGGAAAGGAAGAAGAGAAAAAGGAAGTAGGAAGTAGAAGGAGCGGGAAGGGGGAAAGTGGGTGATTAGGCCTCCGGCAATCTCACTTATCGAACGAAACACAACAGTAGGAATACTGCTATTTCACGTCGATATTCTGTGAGAGGATGGTCCTGCCCTGGTCGAGCCGCCATTCATGCTGAAATCAGCGAGTCGCTGTGTTGGCCGTGGAGAACTAAGAGCTATCTCTTTGAAACCAATACAGCGCTTCCTTAAAGATTTATGAATGGAAGTGCTCAGTCATTAATGTTTCCAGATGACAACGTCGGGTGGCCCGAGCTGTCGGCTGGCTGGTCGCGCTCGCCGTGGCGCGAGGCAAGCGCGCTGGTGTCGCGCGCGCGCCCGCACGTGGCGTACGCGTGCGCGCTGGCGCACGAGCGCGCGCCCGCTGACTCGCTGGCCACGCTGCAAGCGCTGCTTACCGCGCCGATACACTTGTGAATCACTTGTATATCTTATACACACTCTAAAATAACCTAATTAATACACTTTGATGAACGCATTAACATTAACAGTCTTACGAGCGGATTAGGAATATGCTGAGTTGTTATTAAAAATTAAAAAAAATATTTTATTTTATTTATTTATTGTCGGAAAGCTCACAGACAAATAATACATATATGGTATAAGATTGTTCAGAGTACATGCTGACAACAAGCTTCCATAGATATACAATATTTATAATACAGCTTTTATTTGAACTATAAACTGCATAATAATCTATTTCTTATGTCTAATAGCATTAGACATAAGAAATAGAAACATTGACTTACTGTACACGAAATAAAGAAGTCAACTGATTTAGTGACAACAGTATAGTCGATATTCCAGCGTTCCTTCACTGAGAACAGTGGTGGCTTAAAATCCCTCTCGACCGTGAACATTAGCTCAGTCAACAGCAATCTAAACATATTCCTGACCGAATAATTTGCTAAGGAGTATGTTTGGTCTGGCTCATATCTGCATTATTTTTCGCAGCATAGACAATGAAGTAATAGTAGCAGTTTGGATCTGCTACGCTGCACGAATTGCGCGAACGAGCGCCGAGCAGGAAGTGTCTCTGAGCGCGCGCGCGCTGTTGTCGCGCTGGAGCGAGCAAGAGCGCCGCTCGCTGCTCAGCAGGGTCACCATGCAGGCGAGCACCGACCAGCCCACACCACTGTAAGTCATACAACAGATACCTGTGTCACTATTGCATTTCGCTGAGAGACCATTAACCGCGACAACGGCAGACGCATTATCGTCAAATAATATTAATTTTATTTATTTCAAAAAGGCGCCCTCATTATGTACGAAACGCACGAGCCTATTTGACGCTTGCGCTCTAATCCCAGCAAGACATTCGTTTGAGACATCAAACAGCATTTTGAGACCAAATGTAGGTACCTGGTAGACATTCGGACAGACTTACATCTTGGTACATTTTTAGACTTCGTGTTGCTACTGATTTTCATAATAGGAAATCTTAAAAAAATTCCAATGTCATGACCGTAACTGTTGTAAATTCTACTGCATAGTGCATACCTTTGAACCAGTCAGGCACAATCCCAAAAGCAATATTATATGAACCATTCCTTTCCCAGACACCGAGTGCTCTGCCGCTACGCACAATACATGTTGTCGCCGGACGACAACTCGCGGCGCGCCTTTGAAGCCGCATTCACGTCCGCTGTGACGTCACCCAGCGACCTGCCAGCCTGGACTGTGGCGCCACAACCCAACAAACTAGTCACACTGGCCCTCAGGCTGTTCCCTAAACATGACAATTATTTTTCATACGAATTAAATAAGGCATAGCTATATATGTACTAGTTGTATGTAATCAATTAATCATAGACGTAGGAACAGGCACCTCCTTAACTAGATATTGCTCCACCTCATATTGACCAGACCGCTTGTACAGTCACCGGTAGTTTTCTGCCATGGTAATCGAGAGAGCAGTAAGTCAAAGATGGCCATTTTTTTTAATTAATTGTAATGCTTCTCTACTGTAAACAGCATATTTTTCCTTTCTTTTGACATAAACATAAAAAGTATATAGTTTTATCACAAACGGTGTGGAGGCCACTGCTCTTAGACCACACGACTGCTTACCATCAGGTGGAATGTGGTCATTTCGACGAGCAAAAAAAAAAAAATTACTGCCCTCTCGATTACCACGGCAGTATTGCATGGATACCTTAACAGGATACTTGTCCGATGTATCTCATGTGAGTATAACAATAGATTTTCTATTGTGTCTATTACGAGACGAAAGGGTACAGGTCCAAAATCCTGTGAACACTCGAATTATAATGAATATGAGTGAACTAGATGGCGTTGTTTTATACATATTGCCACGCGTACAGAAGAAAAGACACTCAAAAACAGGAACAGAATAATGTTTACGTACGAACAGAATAGCGAGTCATCGAAAGTATCTATAAATTAAATTACCCATTATAAATAGGTATGTAAATTCATTTGTAATTCTTTGCTTCTGGTTGTATCCAGAAATGTATTCTTTTTTAAATAAACTATTGTAAATATAGATTAAAAAATTGCTTAAAGTAAATTTATCAAAATTGAGTTATTATTTTTTTATTTTATAGTAGTGCACCGCCATCTATTACGATATACAATAAACTACTTAACAGTTTTTGTATTGATTTCCGTTAGATGGCGTCAATTACCGGCTTATACCATTTTAGTTTTGACATGGGTATGCATTTTTGCAGCTCACTGTACATACACACTCATACTACTGCAGTCGGCCGGCAATCCGACATTGCGCGATAAGATGGCGTCATATTAACGTCAATTGTGTTGTGAACAAATAACAAAGAGGCTTTCTGACGTACTAATGTTAGTCATTGATTGTTTTTATCACTTAAATACATAATATATAATTACTAAAATATATTATTCACTCAGACTTGCTGCCGCGATTTTTGTACGTCTAAACTTTGTTAACAAGATGGTGTTCGTAAATTTCTAAGTTAATGTAGGTAATATGGTTTTTATTTCTTATGTAGCTGAAATTGAAAATAGATAACTCTCACCTACAAACTACTACTCTATCCTTTATCTTTTGACTCTACGGACTGTAGTCAGTTGTCCAGTTTTAGTAAATAAATATAATAATAAGATGAGAAAATAGCAGATAAATTCTATCAAAAGAAAAAAAAAGAAAATATATTATTTTATATTGATTAATAGACAATTAAAATCACACGCTGCATATGTATAAATAAAATGTAGATAATATATTATAAGCTGGTGACAGTATATTAAAAAAACACCTATAATTTCCCAATCATGTTTATGTTAAAAAATGTTGCAAGAAATGTTAATATCCTCTCTATACTCTGAAGTCAAAACATTTATTTATGAGTTATTTTATATAATTTATGGATGAAAGAGTAATAAAAAAATTACGAACACTTGCAGTTTTTATTTATTTCATTTAAAATGACGAAGACGCCTCGCGAACTTCGATCAAATTGTACGGGTCGATGAGAGTATATCGATCCGCAGGTGAGTATATTTTTTTTTTTTTTTTTTTTACTACAAGACTTAATTTCAAACCAAACTGAATACCAAACAACAATAAGACCAACAATGAGAACAAACAAACGACCAACCAACGACAACCAAAGACAATCAAATACACAATTTAACCACAAAGACCGACTGTCCGAAATCGACGTCGAGCCAACGATGCAGCGGGTATATATACCCGAGCGCGTAACCAAACCATAGCGCGATCTAATTTTTCCAGTAGCGTCATCTAGCAATGAATTTTAGAACTAAATGACACCTCTGGGTATATATACCCGAGCGCGTAACCAAACCATAGCGCGATCTATTTTTTCTAGTAACGCCATCTAGTCACCAATTCTAGAACCAAACCAAAAATAAAACATATATTTAACTTATTCCTTAATTAACCTAAACATACTCCCCCCTCTAGGACGCAGTCCTAGATATTACCCGACAATCTACAAATCTTGGATATTGCTCGTTGCAAGATGCCTGAACTTGTGCGAAGTTCATACATTCGAGTATAGCCATCACTTCCAGGGATCTTTTTGATAATTTTACCCAATCTCCAGTTCGCCGGTGGTAGCCTAGGATCCTTCACAAGAACTACTTCTCCTTCTTCAAATTCCTTGTGGGCTGTTTTCCATTTGTTTCGTTCTTGTAATCGAGCTAAATATTCTGACTGCCATTTTTTCCAGAAACTTTGGACCATATGTTGGATTAATTTCCATCGATTGAGTGGCATCAAGTCTGTCTCCTCAATGTTTCTTTCAGGTAACGTGATAAGTGGTTCCCCCACCAGAAAATGACCGGGAGTCAGACAATCACAATCTTCACTCAGTGGAATAAGCGGTCTAGAATTTAGGCAGGCTTCAATCTCCGTTAAAACTGTATACAATTCCTCAAAGGTAAGTGTCGAACTACCTATAACTCTTTTAAGATGATATTTGACCGATTTTACACCCGCTTCCCATAGCCCACCAAAATTAGGCGCTCCTGGAGGAATGTATACCCAACGCGTACCATTATGATGCAATGATTTTAGTAATTCTTCTGGCAACTCATTTCTTCCTTGTTTCCACATGTCTAACAACTCTTTTTCAGCAGCTATAAACGTAGTTCCATGATCACTCCAGATTTCTTTGCAATATCCTCTTCTGGAAATGAATCTTTTAAATGCAGCTATAAACGCGTGAGTGGACATATCACTAACCAGTTCGAGATGAATTGCCTTAGTACACATACAAATAAATAAGCATATATAAGCCTTAAAACTTGTAATTCCTCTGCCCTTACTTCGTCTGCATAATATAGGACCGGCGAAGTCAACTCCACTTATCAGGAAAGGTCGAGATGGATTGACTCTAGCATCAGGTAAATCACCCATAATTTGTTTACCTGCTTTGGCATTGTATCTAGCACATACCACGCATTGTTTATAAAATCGCTTTATTGTTTGTCCCGCCTTAATAATCCAATACTTGTTTCTTAGATATGCTGTCATTAATTGCGGTCCGCCATGCAACGTCTTCCTGTGAGCTTCTGTCAATAATAAAGGTAACAAAACGTTATTTTTAGTAAGTATTATTGGATGCTTTCTTAAGATTTCGATATCAGCATGTTTCAATCTGCCACCAACACGCATCAATCCATTGTCATCTAAGAAAGGATTCAGAGATAAGATAGAGGAACTTCTTTTCAAAATTTTCTTTTCTTTTAACACTGCTATTTCTTCAGCAAACTCTAACTCTTGAGACATTTTTAAACAAAAGGTAAGCGCTTGTTCTCTTTCTTCACATTTTATATAACTTGACTTATCCATGTTTTTATTTCTTTTCAGGACATACAGCCATCGTCTACAGTAAGCTACCACATGAAGTAACTTCTCCAGCGACGAGTATTTCTTCAACAGGATAAGTATTTCATTTTCCTTATTTTCTGTTATTACATTTAAAACACATTTCACTACTTTCTTTTCTTCTAAATGTGTATCCGGAATATCTACTAAATTTACTACGAAATCTGACTTCTGTAGGTACTCGGGTCCATACCACCATAAGTGAGAATCTTCCAATTGACCTGGCATAATGCCTCTAGAAGCTATGTCTGCAGGGTTCTCTTTAGATCTAACATAAGACCAACGGGTATTAATAGCTTTTATTTCAATCACTCTATTCTTTACAAAAGGAACCCATCGATTGGGTTCACCTGCAATCCAGGCCAATACTATTTGAGAGTCTGTCCAAGCAACTGTTTGAGAAATAGGTACTTGCAAAATCTCACATGTATGTTTTAGTAATTTACAGAGTAAAGCGGCAGCACATAATTCTAGTCTTGGGATCGATAATTGTTTAAGTGGAGCTACTCTAGTCTTGGCAATAATTAGTGATGTTCTTGACTGAAAACCTTTAGGTGGAATAATTCTTGCGTATATTACTGCTGCATAGGCAGTTTGCGAAGCATCACAAAAACCATGCAGCTCAATGATCGTCTCTTTAGTGTAACCAATCCATCGATCTATCGATAACTGAGACAAATAGTGAATCTCCTTTCTAAACTTAGTCCATTCTTGCTCCAGGTCTGAAGGGATCGTTTCATCCCAATCAAGCTTTTTTAACCATAACCTTTGCATGAAAATTTTTGCTATAATAATCGATGGTGCCAACCAACCCATCGGGTCAAACAAAGACGCTATTTGAGATAATACATTCCGCTTCGTTAAACATTTGCTTTCATCACCCATAGGAAATTTGTTTTGAGACATTTGCAACTTATCATCTTTGATCATCCATCGAATACCCAAAGTGCCAACGCCGTTCTTTTCACACATATTTATTTCTCTTTCCATTTTCATTCCATTAGGGTCGATTTCCATCATAACCCTTTCACTATTTGAATGCCATTTTTGTAACTTGAAACCACCCAAAGACAAAATAGTAGACAGTTGCTTTGCTATTTCTATTACAATTTCTTCATTATCACTCCCTGTTAAAACGTCATCCATGTAGAAATCATTTAGTAATACCTCTTTCGCTAAGGTAAATTTGCCATTTACAGCTTCATCCAATGCAAGCTGTCTCAGAGTTTTTATAGCTAAGTAAGGAGCACAAGCCATACCAAAAGTAACCGTTAGTAATCTATAACCCTTTATTTCATCCTGCGAATTGAACCTAAAAAGAATCCTCTGATAATCTGTATCTTCTCTTCTAACTCGAATCTGCCTATACATTTTCTCAATATCTGCAACTAAACATATTTTATGGATTCTCCATCGCATGAGTATATCACGTAATTCCTTTTGCAATGCAGGGCCTACAAGTAACTGTTCGTTTAGCGAAACATTATTAGAGCCTTTACAAGATGCATCATATACAACTCGAACCTTAGAGGTTTCCTTGTCTTCTCGAATTACGGCATGATGAGGTAAATACACAGCTTGATGATCATCTGCATCATCCTGAATCATCTCCATATGGTTTAATGAAATATATTCTTGTAGAACGGTTCTATATTCATCTCTTAATTTTTTATTACGATTAAATCTACTTTCTAAACTCTGTAATCTTTTCAAAGCTATTTGTTTTGATAGTGTTGGCAAAACTGGTGAATTATTCTTAAAAGGTAGTGCCACTATATATCTGCCATTCTTATCTCTAGTAACCGTCGATGCGTAAATATGTTCGGCTCTTGACTCTGATAAAGTAAGAGTATTTTTAGTATCATTTAAATTTTCTATTTCCCAAAATTTTTGAATGATGTTATCTAAATTAACATTCATATGCAAACTAACAGTGGTTGAAAGAACGTTTGATTTTTCTAAGACACCGCCAGATAGTATCCACCCTAATTGAGTTTGTTGAGCTATAGGGGTGCCTGGATCTCCTCTTATAATCCCTGACATCACGATTTCCGTATATACGTTTACACCCAACAGTAAATCAATTTGACCAGGGCTATAATAAGTTGGATCAGCCAACCTTATATTACTTAAATGTGTCCACTTGTTATGAGAGTGTATAGTGGTTGCTGGCATAACGTCAGTTATCTGTTTGATTATATAGGTTCTAAAACTAATCTTAAAATTATGATCAACTCTCGAATACATATCTACCTCCGCTGCATATTTAATTGGAGTAGACATAGAACCAACTCCTTTTACCTCGCCCTGAACTCGTAAGCAGTTTAATTGCAACTTTTTTGCCACGGACTCAGTAATAAAAGACTCTTGGGAACATGGATCAACTAATGCTCTCACTGTCTGAAGACCTTTGCCAGTGTAAATATTCACTATAGCAGTAGCTAATAATGTCACATCGTTACGTGTTGATACATGCGATAAAATACTATGTTCCGAGTCGTCTTGTTTCAAAGCATTACCCGCGATTGCTATGTCCTTACTTTCCATATTCCGACTAGCCGAATTATTATTCTGTCTATGTAAGAGAGTGTGATGTTTTTGATTACATTTTTGACACATAGGCTGACGTCTACAATATTTCACACCATGACCCGACCACAAACAATTAAAACACAACCTCTGTTTCTGAACAAATTCCAGTCTCTTTTCCATGTTAAGACTTGCGAATTGCTTACAATTAAAAAGAAAATGATCCTCGTTACAATACACACAGGTATTATTATTAGTAAGCTCATTACCATCCGAAGAAGCATGAAATGTTTTTGTCGTTATATTACGTGGATTACTGTTGGACAACATTTCCAAGACACGGAACCTTTTTTCTAGGAAATTAAAGAACATAATTAGAGTAGGTAACTGCTCCATAGGTAGATCATTAATTTCTTCTTCCCAAATCTTATGAGATTCGACATCTAACTTAGTCACTATGAAATAAATTATCCATGGATCCCAATTATCCACATTAATATCTAAATTCTTTAAACTGCTTATACATTCCTTCGTAGTATCTAACAATTTCTTTATACCTTTCGATGATTCAGTTGGAAGTTTCTTTTGACAAAAGAATCTATTAAATATGTTATTTACAATAATACGTTTATTATTATATCTTTGTTTCAGGGTGTACCAGGCGATCGCGTAATTCTTTTCCGTGACGGTGATATTCTTTAACAACAGTGCAGCTTCTCCTGTGACACTGCTCTTCAAATAATGAAGCTTTTGAACATCACTTATAGTCGTATTGTTATGAATAAGCGACGTGTAAAGATCTTGAAATGTTCCCCAATCCTCATAATTGCCACTGAATAACGGAATATTTATTTTAGGTAACCTTACATCTGATACCTTGGACACGCCTGAGGTAGAGGGTACCGTTACAGTAGACTCAAAGGACTGCAAAGATTCTAACATAAGACATTTTCCTACAGTGTATTCCTCCTCACCTTTACTAAATAAATCTTCAATGAAATATGCATCATTTTTCATTTGCTCCTTTTTGACAGATTTAAGAATATCCATGTGAGTGTTTCTAAACGATACCCAATACTGTTCTAATGTTTCACTCTTCACCTGAACGTATGACTTAGACAACCGTGACTTAGGACTTTTCTTAAAATTTGCAGCAATACGTGTAATCGCATCTAGCGTATTTTCTTGAACTACGTACAAGTTCTCCATTGCCACAAAGACCAACAAATTAACTCTAAATTTAATATTTAATTCTACACACTACTTTTCCACAAATAGTGGTCAAATATCCGCCGAAATAAAATTCGCGGATCCGGCTCGAAGGACCAATTTGTACGGGTCGATGAGAGTATATCGATCCGCAGGTGAGTATATTTTTTTTTTTTTTTTTTTACTACAAGACTTAATTTCAAACCAAACTGAATACCAAACAACAATAAGACCAACAATGAGAACAAACAAACGACCAACCAACGACAACCAAAGACAATCAAATACACAATTTAACCACAAAGACCGACTGTCCGAAATCGACGTCGAGCCAACGATGCAGCGGGTATATATACCCGAGCGCGTAACCAAACCATAGCGCGATCTAATTTTTCCAGTAGCGTCATCTAGCAATGAATTTTAGAACTAAATGACACCTCTGGGTATATATACCCGAGCGCGTAACCAAACCATAGCGCGATCTATTTTTTCTAGTAACGCCATCTAGTCACCAATTCTAGAACCAAACCAAAAATAAAACATATATTTAACTTATTCCTTAATTAACCTAAACACAAATATATCATAGATGCGACGATAGACGATTGTCGCTCGAAAAACGGCGCCAACAAAAGCGTGCATAAAACAATCGTATGCACGATTTCGCTCGCAGACACTTTACGACAGCGCTAGCAGTGTGACGTTTCACGATGACAAAGTGTGTAGTGAAAAATGCAAAAACTATACTCTAAAAGTGCAAAAAAGGGATGGAGTGTCTTACTTTCGGTAAGTATAGGTTTGTTATGAATTATTTATTATATTTTGTTGCATATGGCGCTTTAAATAATATATTTGAAAACATTTTCATTTAAATTTAAATGCATGTATTACGCACCTGTCCCGCTCACTCTTGCGTGCGCTGCCCGTAAGCGAGAGCTAAGCGAGAGCGAATCGACAGCACTACTTTGGAACAAAGTCCATATGAAATGGCATGGAGTCGTTATAAGTTGTTTTGAATTATTAATATAATATTTGTATTAATTTATTTTAGCTTTTCACAAAATGAAATTCGAAGGGAGAAATGGAGACGTATTATAGCTCGAGATAGAGATGACGAATTTTACCAACCAAATAATTCTAGCGTAATTTGTTCAGAGCATTTTAATGAAGAAGATGTGTATGTAACTAAGAAAGAGTATAGTGGATAAAAAAATACAGCCGTACCGAATATACAGGTCAAATATTTTGTCACTTCATTTTAAAATTATCTTAAATTTTGTTAATTTTATATACGACCTAATGATTTATTAACTATTGTTTTCGTTATTTTTATAGCAAAAAGAGTCAATAGTGCAATCTGAAGTGAATGCAATAACACCCCATTTGAAAGTAAACATAGGGTCTACATCCACTTCGGGGAAAGCTACATTAAATTTAAATTTAGATAGAAATAATAAAACGCCGGATACTTCAAATACTGTTCAGGTACTTAGTAATGTCACTAAGTAAATTATTCTTTAAATGATATAATTCTTGAACACAAGTTATATATTATTATATTATCAGCTAACTGCATTGTTTTATTTTTCAGTTGGATGATGCGGTAATTGTAGGAAGAAGCTGTTTTCAAATAGAAGCACGTCCTGTGATAAAATCTCCATTTTCATTATTAAGTTTTGACTCAATATTAGATACACCTCGTAAAGCTGTTTTAAGGCCTTCCTTAAAACAGCTTTACTTATTTATTATTATATTTATTACTCTGAGATCCTTATCTCAGAGTATGCAAAATACGGTTGATTGATAAAAACAAAACAGTAAAAAAATTGCAGAAAATCTATATAAGACTTAAAAAAAAGAACGCGACTTTAAAAAGTACAATCACTGTTTTGAGAAAACATAAAGACTTGGATGAGTCTGTTGTAACTAATTTATCAAGTCACGTAGAAGTAAAAGACACGACCATTTATGAGTATATAGTTTTATTATTATTTATTGAAACTACATAGAAAACACACATACAAATATTTTACATACTTAATGTAATATAATGTACGAAGGTGAGCATAATTATTAGTACTGCCAATTATTGGCCTACTTTAATATTATATGCTTGCTTTTTATAAAGTTATATAACGTCTTCCTTAAAGTTACCTACTATAACTTAATTATTAATATTAATAAAATATTTATGTAGTAGGTAGTCGACTGCATGAGTTTCCTGTAGTGTTAGCGGGTGGAGACCGTACCATATACTTAGTACGCTTGCGTATCGCGAGTAACACACTTAGGACGCTTTACATTGACGCGTTTTAACTAAACTATTACAAAATGTTTCTCAGTGGGCTTTCAATGGTTATTCCGGTTTATTTCCTGGATTGCATAATAAATGCAGACACTTATAAGTAAGTAGTACTGGTCAGTGCCACATTTTTACGCGGTTTTTGTATGAGAATTTGCATCTATGGTATATTTGATCGAAGCTCGCGAAGCATCCTTGGTAGGAATCGGTGTTCTTTAGCGAGAAGAACACCGATTCCTACCAAGGATGCTTCGCAAGGCTATTGAAATCAAGAAACATCCTAATTGCAATAGAGAAGATGGTTGGAATGTACCACCAGCTCGGGATCCAGTAATTCAAATGGTCAAACCCAAGAAGAAACAAACCACAGCTAGACTTCATGATACTTTGAGCTCATTCTGCGTAAATAGAAACACCCATGATTAAATTATGTTCGGGTACTTTGAAATAACTACACTGGAACATTGAGACAACTACCATCTTAGTCTCCCCGTGACCATGGCTGCTGAAAAGCAACCGAAACGTCGAGGAAAGTCTAAACATAAATATAAATAGTATAATAGTATAGTAATAGTATAAATAGTTTTAATAGTTTCAATAATTTAGTTAGATAAAATTGTCTTCTGTTTACGCGAATGTTATTCATTGAAATTAAACTACAATATACGGATTTTATCGCGTTGTTTATTTGACACATTCCAACCATCAATAGAGAAGATGGTTGGAATGTATCACCAGCTTGGGATCCAGTAATTCAAATAGTCAAACCCAAGAAGAAGCAAACCACAGCTAGACTTCATGATACTTTGAGCTCATTCTGCGTAAATAGAAACACCCATGATTAAATTATGTTCGGGTACTTTGAAATAACTACACTGGAACATTGAGACAACTACCATCTTAGTCTCCCCGTGACCATGGCTGCTGAAAAGCAACCGAAACGTCGGGGAAAGTGTAAACATAAATATAGACAGTATAATAGTATAGTAATAGTATAAATAGTTTTAATAGTTTCAATAATTTAATTAGCTTAAAAATTAGTAAAGTTTAATAGTATTATAGTAGTGTAACAGTTTTTCAAAATTTTGTAATAAAGTCAAATAAACAACGTGATAAAATCCGTATATAGTAGTTTAATTTCAATAATTTAGTTAGCTTAAAAATTAGTAAAGTTTAATAGTAATAGTAGTGTAACAGTTTTCAAAATTTTGTAATAAAGTGTCAAATAAACAACGCTAAAAATCCGTATATATTAGTTTAATTTCAATAATTTAATTAGCTTAAAAATTAGTAAAGTTTAATAGTAATAGTAGTGTAACAGTTTTCAAAATTTTGTAATAAAGTGTCAAATAAACAACGCGATAAAATCCGTATAAAGTACCTAGTTTAATTTCAATGAATAACATTTGCGTAAACAGAAGACAATATTATGTAAATCAGTAGGAACACTATTTCACGTTGATATTCTGTGAGAGGGTAGTCCTTCCCCGGTCGAGCCGGCCCATTCATGCTGAAATCAGCGAGGCTCTACTACCCTGATCAGCGAGGCTATACTACTCTGCGTAATATACATATGTATAATAATAGTTATTCAAAGTGGTCTATCCCTTTTTAAATAAACAGATTTATATTATAAGAATACTGCTGATTCATAACTGAATGTTGTTCATTTCTCTCTTATACATTTGCCCTATCTCTATCTCGGCACAGAATAATTATTGTAATCCTAACTACATAAGCAATGTGCAGCAGCTCTACTGAGACAAATACCACTCGCGGTCACGTGAGCTTATAATTATAAATGCGAATGTAAGTTTGTTTGTTACGCTGGCGCGCCTAACTACTGGATACCTTCATCCAGAAAGAGAGTAGGTACTGTTCCCGAGGGATATAAATGTATTGACAAAATTACTAACGCGAGCGAAGCCGCGGACAAAACCTAGTATCGTGTATCTAGTATCCACATATCAATTAGAGTGACAGGCTGACTGTATTGTTTATAAGCTAAGTATTTGTGTCATGTAAGTTATATGAAATACTAAAATATAGGTAGGTACCTATATGCAGTGCCGGATTAAGCAAGCGCGGGGCTCGTACCAAATTCTTTCGGGTTAGAGTGCTTGCATACGTCAGACTTTTTGTAGAGCTGATTATTGGGCCGACTGAAATTTTACACATTTATACGAGCGACTTTTTGTAGAACTTGTGCGTTTACTGTATGAAATTCGGTGTATTATTTACGCCAAGGATATAGTCGGTTACCGATTGTCTGACGTGGATTGTCTTAGTAGGAAAAGTTGTAATATTTCACGTTTTTGTGACATCAAGTAAATTCAATATACCACATCTTAAGTAATAAGTTTCACTCAAAAAATTACGCTCAGGTAGAGATGAGTGGGATTAAATATGCGGGGCCCCCTTTCGCGCGGGGCCCGTAGCAATTGCTACTCTTGCTACGTGGTTAATCCGGCACTGGGTATATGTCATTTATTATCTACTGTATCTCAAGGTGAAGCGTTTGTCTAAATAAACCTTGTGCTTAATAAATAGCCTCGATGGCGTAGTGGTTAGTGTAACCGACTGCCACGCCTGAGGTAGCGGGTTCGATTCCCGCACAAGTCAAACATTTGTGTGCATAAACATGGATGTTTGTCTTGGTCTGGGTGTTTCTATGTATAATATGTATGTATTTACAGAAAAAAAAGTAGTATATGTATGTTTATCCATTGTCTAGTACCCATAGTACAAGCTCTGCTTAGTTTGGGCTAGATGGTGTTGTGTGAATGTGGTAGAATATTATATAATATAATAGAAAATGAATTATTGTTTTATTTCTTCAGTTTACATGCTCCTTGTTGTTATTTTGTTGTAAGTTTATATAAGTACATGACTGCACGGATATCGTTGTGGTATAAATGGTCGCCTCGCCGTTGCCACTACTCTGAGAGTTATGGGTTCGAATTTCACATGGCCCAATAATTTATATCATCATCATCATCAGGCTATAATAGTCCACTGCTGGACATAGCCGTCCCCCAAAGAGCGCCATAGCGCCCTGTCTTCAGCTTGCCGCATCTAGCATCTGCCTGCAGTCTTTCGCAGATCGTCATCCCGCCTGGTCGCAGGGCGTCCTACACTACGTTTGCCGAGTCGCGTTTGTTTCCACTCAATGTTATATTATAGTGCTTGTGAAATCTCTCGCGTTATAGGAATTAGCAGATTACTTTGCAATTATGTGGATAATTTATCTGTACGAAAGCGGATGTTGTTTTAGCAATGCAGCCAGATAAGCTTGGTTGGATTGGATTTTTATTCAATGATAATTCATTTAAATAAGAGGTTTGTTTCATATTCGGTTAACAAATTAAAAATATAAAGGTTGCACGGGTGGCGTAGTGGTTTAAGTGGTCGCCTCGCCACTGCCACTGCGCCGAGTGTTGTGGGTTCGAATCCCACACGGGACAAAAAATTATGGGATTTACAAATGGCTGTTCCGAGTCTGGATGTCCTTTGTGTCCGTTGCTTGAATGTTTGTAAAGTCCCCGCAATACAGGAATAATTCCTAGAACGAGAGTTCTCTTAAAAATAAAACAAAAAAGGGAAATTTTAAAGATTTATACGATAAGTACATACACAGTATGTCGTAAATTAATATATTATGAATTTTATTATGTCTTATTATTATTATTATTTTATATATATATATATATATATTTTACTGTTGTGAGATCTTGTATTAGGTACATTATCTGTTGCTGTGTGTAAAGTTGATATTATTCTGTTTATAGGTATATTATATGCATTTTTTATATTTTCTTTGATTATATTATAGATGGTTTATATCCGTGAGTCACTAAAGGACCCAGTTGAAAACCAGCGTCAGGCTTTCGTCTGACACATGCTGAACTGCCCTATTTGACACTACTGTTGACACTTTATATGTTTTTTGTTTATTTTTCTGTTTTGGTTTAGTTTCGCTAAGTTTATGTTTGTATCCAAGTATTTCTTTTTATTTTATAATTGTTATTGTGTTTGTGGTATGTGTCAAATAAATAATTTTTCTTTCTTTCTTCTAAATTATATTTGTTTTTATGTACAAAATCGCAGTTACTGCTAGTTATTGATTATTATCATTAGCACATCTAGATATACCTTTTTATTTATAATTAACTGTTATATACGTACATATAGGTAAGCCTCAAAACAAAATCGGTTCAACAAATTGCAAAACATTTAAAAGCATAATTGTTAGAAAGAAAATAGGTACCTACCTACCTGTTTCACGAAAGCTCTTTCCTTATGCTTTACTTTTAAGTTTACCATTCTCAACACAACAGCAATTATTTGTTGAATTTATAACACACACCTTTCAGACTTACGGGAGTGAAGATATATTTTCACTCCCGTATTCAAAATTTGTAGGCAAGCTATGGAATTGTTAAAATAATTAATGCTAGATTTTTCCATTCACAATTATCGCGCGTGTTTATTGTATTCCTATAGGTATCTTTTTAATATTAATTCGTGGATATTAGTGTGGGTTACACATTAACTCTTTTCTTTATATATATAAAATTGTCGCTACATTTTAATGTGTAACTGTTTTGTGTCCCAGTAAAGTAATAATAATGTCCTACTGCTGAGCACGGGTCTCTTCTCAGTGTGAGAAGGGTAAGGTCATAGTCCACTACGCTGGCCCAGTGCGGGTTGGCAGACTACGCATACCTACCTTCCGTTTCCTCACGATGTTTTTCTTCACCGTTAAAGCGAGCGATAATTACGCACATAACTTCGAAAAGTCAGGGATGCGCGCCTTTTGGAATCGAATGAGACCTCTGCGTGGCAGTCCAACGGTTTCCCACTAGGCTATCGCTATACGTAAATAAATTCATCTATATATTAATACGTGAAGCAAAAACTTTGTACCCCTTTTTACGAAAATTGCGCGGACGGAGGAGTATGAAATTTGGCACAGTTAAAGTTTATATGGAGAAGGAGGGGCGAATCCTAATATTTATATAAAATATGCATTAGAAATACATTAAATTAATGTAAAAACACTACACGCACACAACCATGCATTTGACCCACGCTGTCGAAGGGCGTAACTATGGTTACATATATCAGTATATAATGACATATATCGGCAATATCTTACAGGCAAACTTTGATCGAAGGCACTAGGCGACCGGTAGTACCTATTTAATAATAGGTAAGTATATAATAATAATAATATGACTTCCATTAAGTACTATGCCGTCAGGTAGATTATATAGGTATGTAGTTTAGAATATTATTGTATGTCTTAGTATTATGTACATAAATATATGTACATGTATATATTTTTTTCCTGTTGCGCTGTGCGCAGTGTCTGAACGTCACTTGTAGCGTATTTCGTCAATGTTTGTATAGTGCAACTAACGCATGGCTCGAAGTGACTCACAAACATGTTTTATTGTGAACCAGACTGTGTTATTTAACATTTTTATATTATATTAAATGTGCATTATTGGACCAATGTAGTGTGTGTTTGACACGTAACTGGCGGGATTAGGTATATCTTAAGCCGTAAGTATTAATTTAATGGTTAGTGTCTAGATCTGATTTATTTTCTCCTAGACCCGGTCACGGTTTGTTATGGATCAGTTTAATATGTTTTTTATTTCTTATTCCGTGGAGACTTCGAAAATATGTATATATGTAAATACTTACACTCTTATATAGAGATAGGTACAACGTTGTCTAAATATCTAAATTCAATCCGTCAACTACATTTCGAGTTTTGCGGACACAAACATACAGCAGCTGAATTTTAAATTATACCTAATATATCAGGGGTCTAATAACAAAGGCGGCAAAGTCCCCTAAAATGTGAAACGTCGATTTTAATTTTATTGGTTGTGGCAACATCTTTTTTACCAGAACACGTTGAGAGATTCGAACAAATCCGGCCTAATCCAATAGATTTCTACGCATAAACGAAACGTTTTATAACAAAATCGGGAAAGTCCCCGGCCGACATAACAAAATTAGTAATGTCCATTTCAACCAATCAGAGATGAGCTGTTTCCATGGCCGCTTGTAATGAAAGTGCACTGTCGACAACCCTGAAAGTTAAGTATTTAAATTATATTCTAACAAATATGGCAAAGTCCGTAACCATTAATAACAAAACCGGTAAAGTCCTTGCTTTACTAACAAATGTGGCAAAGTCCATAACATTATTTAAGTTTCTTGATTAATTGGCGTGTTTTAGGATGAAATTAGAGCTTAAATTAAACGGTATTACAATTTAACTTCTATAAATACATTACAGCAGTAAATATGTGATATCCTTGAAACGTTATTCGTTTATTGTAAGTGACTTAAAATTTCTTCAACTGGACTTTACTGCCTTTGTTATTAGACCCCTGATATAAAGTAGTAGTATAGCTGTCCGATGCGGTTTCACACAAGTTTATGATTACAAATAATGCTGCATGCTCCCATGGCTTACAAGGTATACAGCCTGTGTTACTTCTGGATATAGTAGCTTTCTAATCCTAACTAATATTATAAAAGCGAAAATGAGTTTGTTTGTTTGTTACCTTTTCACGCCTAAACCACTGAACCGATCATCCTGAAATTTTGCATATACGTTGTCAGGTGTACAGAAACGGACATAGGCTACCTTTCATCCCGAAAAAAATTACTGTTCCCGAGGAAAACAATAATAACGTTCTTATGATAATAGATGGCGCCACGTGTCTTTCGAATCATGATTGAATTATACAAACAGTACAACCCGAATTGATTGTCAAATTCTAAATTAACGCGAGCGAAACAACGGGCAATAGCTAGCAGAGAAATAATTTTTAAATAGGTTTTAGGCGTTTAAGTTTATTCTTTACAAACAAAAATGTATCGCACAAAAAAGCAATTGTTTCCTTTTTGTAATATTAGTACCTACAGCTATAACAAATTATATCTATAAATCAAATAAATAATAGCTGCTCCTATTTTGATGTTTGTAGCAAACTGCATTTGAGAAGCAGGATTAAAAATGATGAGCCTGCTATGAATATGTACCTATACGCGGCCAGAACAAATCTTTGTCAGAAATTGTTACAGGATTAAATTCTAAACAAGTGTCTATATAGATAAGTAAGTAAATAAAATGTGATCGCACTCTAATATATTTATTAACTAGCTTTTGCCCGCGGCTTCGCTCGCGTTAATTTAGAATTTGATAATCAATACCTACGGGTTGTACTCTGCTTGTAATAATGTATAATAATATAATTCAATCATGATTCGAAAGATACGAACAAACGATCTGCGAACATTATTATTGTTTTCCTCGGGAACAGTAATTTTTATCGGGATGAAAGGTAGCCTATGTCCGTTTCTGTACACCTGACAATGTTATACAAAATTTCAGGATGATCGGTTCAGTGGTTTAGGCGTGGAAAGGTAACAAACAAACTCATTTTCGCTTTTATAATATTAGTTAGGATATTGTAAAATTAACAGAATATAGTTGTGTTATCAATTCTCTTTATAACTAGCTAGCTGATCCGCGCAACTTCGTCTGCGTCACATAAGATAATAAGAGAATTTTTCCCGATATTGCAACATTTTTCATTGATGATCCCTCCGCTCCTATATTGATCGTAGCGTGATGTTATATAGCCTATAGCCTTCCTCGATAAATTGGCTATCCAACACTAAAAGAATTTTCAAATCGAGCCAGTAGTTCCTGAGATTAGGGCGTGCAACCAAACAAACAAACTCTTTAGCTTTATAATATTAGTAGGTATAGATATTCCTAACCTATTGAGTGGCAGAGCATTCCAGCGGCCAGACACATTAGGTTTTTAATTATGTCTGACATTCCAACAATCGACAAATTAATATCAATGTACAAGAAGGTAGGTGTCAATTAAATATTGATAGTGATAATATCAATCTAATCTATGTCCGTGTGGGATGACTACTATTTAGGTACGGTCAGCTACTGAAGTACCTGAACATTATACAAGTGTGAAATCTACCTACTTAAAAAAAAACTACTAGAATTCCTACCTAATATGTGTAAATGCAAAACAAATAATACTCTCTCATCTTAACAACAACATAATGGTGCTAATTCTGTTGTTACAAAATTCTCTAAGCTAACTAAAAATCACTAAAATTTAGTTTGGTCCTCTCAAATGACATTTCGTATTCTGAAATCGGTAAAAGTGACAGGACTAAAAAAAATTTTAGTGATTTTTAGTTAAGTTTAGAGAATTTTATGACAACAGAATTAGCACCAATATCTTCTAAACTGGTCATTTTGTAATATGAATTCACTCTTGTTTATGAACAACAATAAAATTTAAATTAGGTAAAACGTACCTACAACCATTAAACATGTGTAATGCAAATAATATTCAAGGTAAAAAAATAAAAAGAGATTTCTCTCGAACAAAAAATACTGTGAAAATTAATTGTTTAATTGAGCTACAATCATTAGGTACTAATTTGGTGGTCCGACTGTATACATAGTTAAATAATCATATGTTATAAGCAGTGATCGGAGTAGGTAGATTGATTTTTGGTACTTGTATCATAAATGCACACAGAAAGAATAACATGGATAAGCCATTTTCCCGGAAAGTAATTCCGGTATTTCCGGATTCAATTAAATATTGTTAATGTTGGTAGTGATATTATTCCTACTCAATTCAAAATTTAAAGGAAGGTATCAAAACTAAATTAATTCATTATTTATCTGTTGAATAATAAAAACAATCGAATTCCGATCGAAGCTGTAATTTTTATTTTTTGCCTTTTATGGCTAGAACTTTTATAGATAGACATAAATTGTTGCACTTAAAATTTAATATTTTCATAGGGGTCATGGTAATTTGCATTAAGGGTAGAATAAATGACGGGGCCCCATAGAGGGCCAATGCCTGCTGGGGTCGTGAGACTGTTCTAAGGATGCACCACGACTCTGAAACGTAAAGGGCATACGAAGGAACAGGTTGATTTTAGTCAGATTTTAGGACCAAAAAAAAAAAGGGGTAGAGTAAAGAAAAAAGATAAAAATCAACATTGTTTATTGTTAAATATGTACATTTTACATTTATTCACATTTTTAATCTTCATCGATTACAATGTCAGCATCCTGGTAATCCTGATCTTTACAATTAAAATATATAACTATGAGTTTCTCTATATTTTCTATTTTCAACCTATTTCTTTTAACATCTAAAGTCCATTTATAAATGGAAAAAGACCGTTCTACATCTGACGATGTCAAAGGAGCAAATTTTAAAAAAGGTATTAAATTATGTGCTTCATTTTTTTCAATGGCCTCACTATATTCTCTAAGTGTGTCTAAATCTGGGTTTCGTTCCATAACACGTTCTATTTTATTTTTTATATTTTCTGAATTGCACTGATTTATAGCATCTCTGACGTTGTCAAATGCTAAAAGTGAATCCGTCAACGATAAATTATGCTTTTGCAATTCTTTTAAAGACAAATGAATTATAAAATAATTGTCTTTAATGTAATTTAAATCTTCTTTTAAATTTTCTTTTTCTATAATATTTTTTGCCTCTCGAATAGATACCGCATCAGAGCTGCTTAAACAAGATAATACTTCTTTTATTTTTTCAAAGTTTTGAGCGTAATAAAATGCTGCCTCTAACCAAGTGCCCCATCTTGTAATAACTGGTTGGGGAGGTAGCGGCAAATCTGGATATTTTTCTTTTAAAATTTTGACTCTACTTGGGGCTTTCAAAAATACCTTTTTAACATTTGCTATTAAAATGTTAACATCGTGATATTCTAACCTAATTTGCTCAGATACGCGATGAAGAGAGTGCGCCAAACATGTTACGTGCTTAATTTCAGGTAAGTATTGTTTTAAATTTCGTCCTGCAGACAGCATATATGCAACGCTATCAGTGCAGAGGACAAGAATTTTACCTACCTTCGATTCAAAAGAATCTTCCCAAAAGTTTTCCAAACATTCTAACACAAATTGCGTGATTGTTTGTCCATTAACTACAGTTAGCATTTTACATGCTACCAAATAAGGTCTAGTCAAATTGCTAGGATGTAATGGTTTTATTAAAAAATGGACTATATAGCGACCTAAAAAGTCTGTCGTTTCATCTAATGATATCCATAGTTTCTCATTTTTATAATTTTGCCGAATCGAATTGATTTTATTCTTAAAAACTTGTCCAAGTAAACTTTCCGTAACTGTGATTCATCTGGCAGAGTACGATTAGTACACGTACAACAACAGGTACTACACATATATTTTTTTAAGAAATCTTGAAAAGTAGTATTTTTCATCTGAGACCACGGAATATTGCACAAAATGAGAAATTTTATAAGATCGAAATAAAATTCCTCTTCGGGCCGCTTAAACTTTCCCTGGTGTACTGCTCCTTCGATATGTCTTTTAACGTTTCCTTTATTTATGGTTTTCAAATGGCTTTCACATTTTGAACAGTATATTGTACCACTAGCGTGATCGTAAAGTAGTTCGGGATGACCGGATATCCATTTTTCTACAGTTTCAGCCTTGACGTTTGCCATATCTGAACTTTGTTTTAGAGATGGAACCTCGTATATATCACCTAAAACAAAGACATGAAAAAATTACATTTTATTTAGTTTATTTAGCTTACTCCGTTTGTTTTATTTTTCGTGGATCAAATTTAGTCATTGAAATTTCACCCTCTTCCTGTCAACCGATTGATCTAAAATTTGGTATTCGCCTTTGATTCTGGTGACAATACAATTATGTATATTCAATATTATTGTCAATCCAAAATGACTGCCGCTACAAGATGTCGGACAACTTATTTTTTTTTTCAATCCCATCAATATGGGTATCAAATGAAAGGGCTTGTTACGTAGAATATTTTGTAGAGAAGTAGATAAGGCCTATAGTAATTTATTTTACCAATACATTGCAAGAGGACACAGGGCATTCAAATTATATACGGATTCCAGTAAAATGTCGGTTAATAGTGGAGTTAGCTGAATTGCGACTACATTACTAGAATATCATAATTTTGTCTCGCACTAAGCTCACTGGTTCATACTCTATTAAAGATTTAACAATATTAAGACTCATGGTATGTTCAGCAGGTTAAGCGAACAAACACAATACTAAAAATATTCTTATAGTACATCCAAACATGCTTTATACTCCTTGTAACTAGTAAAATATTACTTACCAAAGCTTGGTTTAAATATGTAGATCCAATTCAATAGTGAAAAATCTGAGTCCGTATATTCGAGCCAAATCGTGGTTTAGAGCAGATTCCAGAAGTCAGTATGTACACAAGCCAGGGTCAAGTAACGTTTTCACAACACAGTAACAAACAAAGATGCGCACTCTACGAACCGAAGTAAACGAGTGAGCTACCTGGCATATCGTCGGCGGGCGTACGCATTGTTCTGATAACTGGTTATTGTACCACCCATGATCCTTTGTTCTGATTGGTCGTTGGGTTTTGTCAAATCGTGACTGTGTGCCGTTAAAAAGAATATGAAGAATAATAAAGAATAATATTGCTCATTTTATTACAATTCCTACCTTTTTTTTGAGGATGGCAAATCATCAAATGACTCCTTCCACTCTGGCAGAATAAAATTCCTACATAAGTTCCGGTTTTTTTTAATAATCCACCAATTCTGGAGGAATGTCCATATTAATATATACGTTTCTGATCAATGACCCCATTTCAATCTACCTACTCCGATCACTGGTTATAAGTAGGAAACAATAATTTATCAACATTTTCGCCTCGCAAATTGCTTCTTATGTCTTATAATCATAATTAAAATTTATAATCACTTGTAATTTCACGGCAAACAATACAAATTACCGCAAAGTTCGCGGCGCAAACACAAACAAGTTATGACACGACTATGACGCGTCAAAAAGACACTGTCGCTCGCAGCTCAGTGCACCGAACATTTCCGATCGCAGTGTGAAATCTTCCGAGTTTAGTTTCGGTTTCGGCCATAGTTTCGGCTGGATAGCAGCCGAAACCGAAACCTAAACCAAAAGTTTGGTCGGACACTAAAAATTGTCTTTAAATAACATGAATAACAATGTTTTTAAAAACACCTAGATACTATACAAAACACTTAAATAACAAATAAATTGTAGGCATAGAAATTGTAGGCTTTTGTATAAAATATCAGAGCGATATTTTAAAATAATTTTATATTGAAATTAAAATACTATGGTCTATCACCTGCACTGAATTAGGTATACGTTTGAATTTACTCCTTCACAATCAGGTTTTTCAAGTAATGCTGTTTAAATCCTTGTGATTTATGGATTATTATATTTTACGGCATGCAGTAAGTATGTTTTGGCTAGCAGGTAAAGCAACCGGCTTTTTGAATGAAAAATAATCTCATTGGCAGCTCATTAGCTCCGGTTACCTAAGAACCGCGTGTCCTCGAAAAGGCTTATTTTTGTGTTCAAAATAAATAACCATGATGAGTATCTAATTTAGAAGATTTTGGACATTATGTGGTATTATTTGGCATTGATGGAATGCCCTACAGAGCTTTCGCAAGATATTTTCTAACGAAGCTTTTGTACCTAGCCCAAACTTAATTTTGATATGGTCCATTTGAAAGATGATACCTATTACATGTCATATCAATTTACATCTTGCTACCGAATAATCGTAGGACCGAATGCGTTTTTGTATTTCAAAATCGGTTTGATATCATTATTACTTATAACTATTTTTAAATGTAGTAGAGCCTCGCTGATTTCAGCTTGAATGGGCTGGCTCGACCGTGGAAGGACCCACCCTCTCACATAATATTGACGTGAAATAGCAGTATTCCTACTGTTGTGTTTCGTTCGGTGAGTGAGAGTGCCGGAGGCCCAATCACCCTCTTTCCCCCTTCCCGCTTCTTCTCCTACCCACTTCCTTTTTCTCTTCTTCCTTTCCTAAAGGGTCGGGAACGTGCAAGTGATGCCTCTGGTGTCGCAGGCGTCCATAGGCTACGGTGACCACTTACCTACTTGTTTGCCACATTAGTAGTAAAAAATAGAGTAAATTGTGCGATAGATCGCTGTCGTTAACTACTAGGTACTGTTATAGTGTTGATTAGCTTTTGCCCGCGGCTTCGCTCGCGATAAACGTATTAAAAAAAAGAAATATTTAAGACTTCCTGGTAGGTAGCTATATTGTACCTATATCATTATTGCGAATATTAAAATCTAGAGAATTAAAATTAGTAACTAACCTACTTTACCTATATTGAATTATAATTACCTAATACATATACCGAAGTTAAATATAATAATAAAAGAGAAAATGAAATACCTACCTAAATAAAACTATTGATGATGAAAACTAATTTAAGCTAGGTACCTAATTAAATAAGAAAAATGCGTACGTACTCTAAACTAATATCTACTGAAACATATACGAATAACTAATCCTACTTAACAATCTTAGAAATAACCTACGTTACACACTATTAAATATACTACCTATACCTTAAAATTAAATCTATACCGCGTGACTTTTTTACCGTCTTGATAATAATATGGTGTGTTGTGTAAGTGGAATAGAATCTATAGACGATAGTATTTGTGTTCTAGCATATTGATTACGAAATATCCGACAATCCAAAAAAAAACATAAAATGAATACACCCTACATGGCACGTGCATAATAATAAAGCAATCTGTTAAATAGGTATCGCGCATGAATGAAGAGTGCGAGCGAAATAGCGTAACTAGTTAGGTACCTACGCATTTCTATCGTGACGGCTTTATTAACTTCGAATTGTCATTTTAGAGATGATTTCGACCTTCCCTTCATACTTATAAGGGCTTAGGACCTTCTAACATGCTGTAGTTGTTGTTACATGTTACACTAATGATTAGTCATGATTTCAGTATGAATAAAATAGTAGGCTTGTAGGTACGAGTATTACGCGTAAACTACAACATACTAGGCGTATTTAAAAGATTGAAATCAACTTTTTGCAAATTACACTGAAGTGATTACACAATTACAAAATAATTAAAATGTACCTTTTAGCGATATCGCAGTAATTGTTCGAAGTGTCCATCGTTTCTTTCTAAACACAAACTAGCACGCAGTGTTGCCAATTCTTGTGAAGTCGAGTTGCTAGATTCAATATCAAAAGTCGCCAGAAAGTCGCTAAAACTGATTCTGGTCTGATTTTTCGACTTTCAGGTAGTGAAATCATAAAAAGAAAATAAAAGTCAGCCTGCCTACCTGTGGAGTTTCCACGGTAGGCGGACTGACCTTTTTTTTTTTACTCGTTTTCTACCGAAAACCTGGAGATTTTACAATTTTTCCATATATATCTCTTCGCATTGTATAATTCTGTGTCAAATTAACAAAAAATATACTTATTACATGCCCTAAAATTGTTTTTTACTCCAAAATTTGTACTCCAAAACTTTTAGCGACAAATTTTATTTTTTGTCGCTAAGACATACACGAAAATCGTCATTTCTAGCGACAAAGTCGCTAAATTGGCAACAGTGCTAGCACGTCTTTGTAAATTGTTTTTTAAACTAAGAAGGGTGTCTCTATCACTTTTTAAAATATCAAAAGCGTCTATTATTCGCTGTTTTAATTCACCAACACTGCGAGCTTCCTCAGTGTACACCAACCGTTTTAGCTCGGCCCACAAATAAAAGTCTAAGGGAGATAGCTCTGGTGATCTGGCCGGCCAGTTCACAGGACCGCCGCGACCTATCCGCCTGCCACTGAACTCAGTGTCTAGATACTCGCGCACCGATCTTTCGTAATGTGCTGGGCAGCCATCGTGCTGGAAGTACATTCCTTGTAAATAACTTACAGGAACGTCTTCTAACATTGTGTCGATGACTAAACGTATCATTTGTAGATACGTTATTCCCGTCAAGCGACCTTAGATCCATATTGTACCAATGATTTGGTCATTTATGATTGCAGCCCATACGTTTACACTAAATCTAATTTGGTGCGAATGTTCCTTGATTTTATGAGGGTTTTGAAAACTCCACCAGTGCTCGTTATGTACATTGTAAATCTCGACGCATGTAAATATGGATTCATCACTCCACAAGATGTTGCTGTGAGTATGTCCCTGCAGCCAGCGACAAAACTCCATGCGTGGTCCAGGGTGCTTCCACACCGCATATTGGCTTACGCCAAATCTTCGAGCGGCTTACAGAGTGCTTCTTCTTGGGTGACGTTCAAAATATTCTAATATTGCGTTTTCCGTACGATTGGATAAAGGTGGCCGGCCTCTACCTCTAGCGTGGCTTGGAATACGGAACTGTCCATGGTCGAGCAACCTTTGATTTGTATTTAAAATTAAAGTAGTGCTGGGAATTTGTGGATTCGGAATACCCTGTCGGCGAAGAGATTGCAGATGTTGTGATTCTGCATACATTCACCTTGCACCATCTAAGCTTTCACCAGACAGAATGTAACACCGCACCATTGCTAAATACTCAACGTTATTGTATTCGTACATGTTTATAGTTTACGATATCACATTGAGCGACCGACGCGGCGACGAGCGCGGCAACGTAAACAATGCGAAATTGCGAATAGATCACGCGACGTCACAATTTGCCTAATCACATGCGACTAAAACTTAAAAGGGCGGCGGGTGACCGGGAGAGGGTGTGTGGGAGCGGGTGTTCGGCGCTAGCGACGGCCGGCGAGCGGCGAGTGCGAGTGCACTTGAACTTGAAGATTATGTTATTTGTAGGTATAGGTAACGAAATCATTCATAATTTGTACCTAGCGCGTTACTAGGGTGAATACGTTTACGATTTCGAATTATTTTCATTTATTTCTCGGATTACTTTTTTAGATGTTTTAATATGAAAAATAGATTATACATAAGGAGTGTACAATGGTAGATTAATTTCAGCCTATGTCGGTATAAAAAAAATTGAATAAAATAACTATGCCTGAGACTTCTACTCTATTTACATATCACGCCCTATTTTTTTCAAGACGGTAAAAAAAGTCACGCGGCATATACACCTTCTAAAGTTAAACCTAATAAGTAACTACTGTAAAGTCTACCGTACTGTCCTGAAATAAAAAGGTCGCGCTGAAAAGCACGGTTTAAAATTGCAGACATACAATTTATAAAATGTCAATAAGAACGAACGCTCGCCGCTCGACACGTCCGTCCGCATCAACAGTCAACAAAATTTTTTTTTTGTATCTCCTCGTTGACCTTAGATGGTCTTTACAACTTTACGCGGCAGAGACGCCGTCCTTATATAGGCTTGCGATCTGTGGCGTCGCGCGCCACGCTGGTGCCGCGAACGGTTCAAGCCAAATTCGACCTTCGGCCCTACATTTACAGCGCAACGTTAGTGAACTTCCGGTGAAATAAAGGGCGACAAACTTATTATTTGCGGTTGGTACAGTAACCGTGTCTAGGGTTTGAACCGCAAAATTAAGTTCGTTTTTTATTGTAAGTATATATTTTTCCGGGATAAAAAGTACGCAGTGTGGTGCCCAGGTTATTAAAGTATAATAATACGAAGTTTCATCGTAATCGAACTGCTAGTTTTTGCGTGATACTTGAACAAACAGACAGACAGACAAAACATTTTTTAATCACATTTTTGGGTTCGGTTTTGATCTAGTAACAACCCCTGTTATTTATTTTATTTTATTTTCAATGTACAGAATTTACACTTCTACCGATTTATTATAATATGTATAGATGTCTTTCGCTGCGCGTCGATGTCAGCATAAAACTATAACTATTAATGTATACGGGTTTGCTCGTACAATGCAGGAGAGAAGCAGATATGTATGTTACTAGTCCACACTAAGTGAAGGCTAGACCGCGTCTCAATTGGAATGCCGGATCGGTTTAAGAAAAACCGTAAAAACATTAGAGAGGCAATTTTACAAAAGATATCTGTCTCTTTCAGTAAACCGACTCCCTTCACTACTTATGGTAACGTTGTGTCAGTTACCTTCATCGTATATCAGAATTATATATAAACTATGCTTATAATACACTCTTATAGTTCGCGATCGAGAAGTTCCATAACTGGGATTGTTACAAGATTTATAAAATAATTAAAATCAGCCCTTTCTTTTACAGATTCTTCATTGAATGACAAAGTTACCGTATATAATCAAGCACAAGGCATCGTTAGTCAAGTAAGCTGCAAGCAAATAACTGAGTGTAGGTACGAGTGATCAACTAAAAGCCACAATGTATAAGAAACGCGCGGGCACGTCGGGCGTCCGTGGACACTTATACGAAACGAAGCTTTTGAGTTTACTACTATTTAGAGCACAGCATAACGACAACATCGAACAATTTTATCTGGGCACAAATCTAGACGACATTGGAGCATTGGACGATATATGTATTAAAGCAACAATAATAGGACAAAGTCGACCAATAGCGGTATTTATACAAGCGAAACATAGAGAGAATGATAACAAAATGGTGATACTCAATAATAGAAATAATTTAGCCAAATATTTTGAAAGTTTTATTAAAATTATACTGAAATTTGATGTCAACAGTAACGATAAAATGTTTAATAGTAATTATGAGGACACAGACTGTCTGTTTGTTTTGTATACGACTGAGCAAGGTGACTTCAATGAGGCATTTCATGGCAGATCCGCCGATATATTAAATGATTTGATAGCCACAGGTGATATTGGTTCGCGACCACTTTTCTCTAACGAAGATGTAGACTTCTTATGTAAAATAGCTTTGAGTGAAGAAATCAAAATGCTGGCCACACGATTCTGCAAGTTTATTTATCAGAAAAAAAATGATATGAATGATGAACTTATTTTACGGTATCATGTGATATTAGCTAAGAAAGTAATCAACGTTTCTGACATTCAACCCAAAGGATACAGGATAGGGACATTTAGGCTTGATTTTCTATGCATTAAAGATGAAACGGATCTTATGTTATTTAGAGATCAATTATTTAATGAAGTACTTAAAAGACATGCCAACAAGAAGAGAGATAAGGTGTTAGACGAGGTTGCGGTGCATACTTTACTGTCACAATTCTTTGACGATCCTTCGGATATGAAACTAGCCGAACTAATTATTAAAAATGTTATAACTTATAAAAATAGCCGGCTTGAATTCGTTAGCAGTATGCCACTTATTTTATGCCATAAAATGAAAAGACTGAATCTGCCACAATCTATAATAGATAATGCGATTATAGTTGCTATTAAAAGTATATTAGATAAACCTTTTAATTTTCAAATACCAGTTGCATTTGGCAATAAAGATATCATGTTAAAAGGAGAAAAGAGGCTAAGTTATATAGCTAAACATCTCTTAAATCTTTTCGATAAATATTCCCCTAGTAACATTATTACGATAAATGAAACAAATACAGATGCTGGTTTTTTACATCTCAACGGAGGCCTTGGTAGCGCCGTTGGTAACTTACTAATATATGATGAAGATACAAATCTATTAAAAT
This sequence comes from Catocala sponsa, assembly GCA_963564715.1. NCBI lineage: Eukaryota > Metazoa > Arthropoda > Insecta > Lepidoptera > Erebidae > Catocala > Catocala sponsa. The sequence continues at coordinate 23,609,799 of OY751337.1, read as the reverse complement.
TCACCGACAATATTGCATCTTTAGAAAAAAATAGCCGGTCTCTATTAGAAAAGCTTACAAATAAAATCTGTAATTTAGAAGAATATAGAGTAGACGTGAGAATCAAAGATTTTCCAAAACTTTCGTTCGACTGTAGCGATCAACGTTTGGTAAATGAATTTTTTAGCAAACTCGTATTCTTCACAAGCCAAGAGGACGAAAAGGGTGTAGGTAACATTTTGAAACAAGAGATAGACGTTAACGAAGGCGCCGACGCAAAAAATTTTCGAGTCAAGACTGATGCAATATTTCTAAACTACCATGAAGAGATACAAAAATGGTGGATGCAACAAAAGAAAGCAGAATATCTTACAAAAGCGAGCGATTTCTATGATAAGGCAAAAAATAATATCATCGATGATCCAATGATAAGCGTTGTAAGTATGATGTATATGAGTGAAATAAGGAACCTTGAGTGCATATTCACAGAAACTTCTAGATTTTTATTAAAATCAGTAGGCATTTGTACAAGAAATATAATTATTACAGATATTACCAAATTAACTTTTATTAAAGTGATCCAAAGTTTAAATATCAAAGATTATATGGCTTTAGACTTGAAATATGTGATAAATTTACTAGCAACTGACTTTCGAGCATTGACCATTGAATTAAAGAAGGTGAATAAAGAAAAATACGTCATAATTATATGTGACTGCCTACAAAACACCAGCACTTTGCAAAGAAGCTTACAAGATATAGCACGAGCAGTTAACGACAAAAATATAATTGCCATTACAAATAAGCAATTTGTAGACATAATAATGAAACATTTTCCACGATCTAAAGTAATTAACGATGAAGGTAACAGTTTATTCGACCTAGAGCAAGATTCACGGGCAAATATAACGAAAAATGCTAATACCATATTCCAAGGCCAAGAATTGTGTTTAGACGAGCTTATTGATGATGCATCTGCGGTATTCATAAAAGGAGCAGTGTTAAATAAAATACTTTTGAATGAAACCATCACTTTAAGTGACGCCCTCGAATTCCCGAGTCGCCCATTTGAATTATTAAGCTACGATAAGACACGATTACAATACCAAGTAAAAGAATTATATATAGACAGAAGAGTCCGTTGCAGTTCGGAAGAAGGAGAATGTAGTTCTAGCATTATACAAACACTTCTTGACATTAACGATGATATTGTGCTCATCACGGCTAAACCAGGAATGGGCAAGTCAACTCTTCTTTCCTATTTATCGATCAAGACAAAAGAAGAATATGCAAAGCTTTGGTTAACAAGAGTAAATTTATTGGATTATTGTAAAGTGTTCAGTAAATGGAAAAAGAACAAAACACTTATAGATACATTGGAGGTGTTAACATTTATGTGCCAAGTTACACTAAAGAACAAATTAAGAGATGCAAGCAACTTAAATATCTCTCTGGCAATGGATAATGGTGAAATATGCTTAAAAGATCCTACCCACGATGAATGGATAACATTTGAACTGGAGATGTTCCTTCATTTTCTTAAGAAAGGAAATTTGATATTCTTATTTGATGGTTTTGATGAAATTTGCCCGAACTACGTAGAGGAAGTTATATCTTTTATAAATGCCATAAGAAGTTACCCTCACAAACCTAAATTGTGGATAACTAGCAGACCATACAATAAAATAAAAACTGCTTTACAACAAAATTTTGGCATTTCATATCCGTACGAATTGGAACCATTTTCAGAAAATGATCAAGAGATATATTTAGATAAATTCTGGAAACATAATTTAACATTGAATGAACTCAATGACGCACAGTTGCAAAATGTCAAAGAATTTATAAATTTTATAATTGAAAGACGTGAAAGTGTTTTTAGTGATGACTTTAATAGAGTAAATAAGCCACAAAATTTTCTTTTAAACAATATCTATTTCCATTTTATTTTATATTTGGAGAATCAAATGAGGATTATGCCGATGGCTTTTCCAGTAGTTTGGAAATATCAGATGACACTGAATTACACAATAAGAGTTACAAAGCTCGCGCAGGACAGGTTTAGGCAGGGTGTAGGTGAGAGAGGTATTAACGAAATGCTAGAATTTGTAGGTACTCCGTTACATTTGTATTTAGTAGCTAGTTATTTCTTGACTATCATTAAAGATGACTGTAAAACATCTAAACAATGGGACTTAGATATCAACACATATGCTATATACGAAAGTTTCTTAGAAAGCAAATTGAAAAATATACGTTTCCAAGATAAAAATAAAATGGACATCGACAATCCAGATGTATTGGAGACGTATGAAATAGTACGCAAAGATTTTATTAACATGCACAAAAAGTTAGCAGCTTATGCTATATTCCAGAATAACGGCCACGAAATATTCAATAAAGAAGGTCTAGAAGAAATCAAAAAGATGATGATTAAAATTGAAAAGGGTCGTGAAAAGACTGGACTAATATACAGCGTGTCTAACAATATCCCCCAGTTCATACATATGACGTTCACTGAATATTTCGCAGTGGAATATATCACGGATTCATTGAAAAATGAAAAAAGTAAGCTTAATCGGAAAGATATATGTGGTTTTATATTGAATACTATGCTTTTTGAAAGCCCAAATAATGTTTTAAACATAATGGATCAAAAACTAAATATAGATATAGAATTTAGACGTATTATAGAAAATTATAATGAATATATTTTTAATTTGTTAATAGTACACGATCAGAAGTCTCTTTTATGTGAAGTTTTATCTAAGAATTTAAATAATTTTTTGTCTATCTTTATGTCAATACTCGAAAGTAACATTAATGAGAATAATTTGGATGATTTTTTAAAGATCATTCTCAAAACAGGATTCTTAAAAACAGCAGGGCAAATGAGATACTATGACTTAACAATAAATGTTCTGAAAATTGTAAGACGCATTGACATCTCTAAATGGAGAGAGATTCTGTGTAGCCCGGATTATTATTCTGATAATATAACAACTAATGGAGATCTATGCCGTACTTTACGTCAACATATTTTAATCTATTTCGTATGGCCAGAGCTTTGTCAACCAGACTTCGTCTCGAACAACGAAGAGGCTTAGAATCAATCAATCTTCTACAGAATACACTAAACAATCGTATGATAATATATATATTTATTTATGATAGATACCTACCAGTGACGGTAAATGCTTAGCATTCAAAGAAAACTTGCATCTTCGATCGCCAAGTCTGCAACTCTACATTTAGGTACCTACGGGGCGCTGAGCTCCCAGTCTAAAGGACAAAGTCATTATATTGTCTTACGTTAACGCGAATGTTATATATTGAAGTTAAACTACTTTATATTTTAACGAGTTTTTTATTTGAATACACAATTTTGATACCATTAAACTACTAGGTACCGTTAAACATTACTGCTATTTTCGGCCAGATATCTATTTTAAGCAGCTATGATCATGGAGAGACGCCTTCCTGTGACCACGGCTGCTGAAAATTAGTGTTATGCAAATAAACAACGCTATAAATTCGTATAAAGGAGGACAAAAGTGGTTGTTTTATTTCGTTTGACCGTTGTTTAGCGAAGCGCAAAAAATAACGAATAATTTAAAAATATCTACAAATCTGTCTTGGAATGTTATAATCAATATGCTGTCATCATTTTTATTCGGATTACATTACACAAAATAAATATATGAGGCACGCTTAGATTTCTTTTCGTATTGATCTTTGTAATTAAATTAGTAGAAAAATTGTACTTTTCTATAGTACGATCTTAGGTCAGCAACGAAGCTCTTAAAATATGCATATTTTAAGAGCCGAGAGAGACCGGTTTTAGACCAAATGATAAATTCATCCTTTCTATAAGATGTGTTACTAATGGATTGCTGAGTTGTTAAGCCTGTTCATCAAAAGTTAACAAAAATGATGTAAAAATAATCAAGCATTTGCTGTCAATAATTTCAAATGTTGTTATGTTACTTATAAATGTTTATCTACCAACTGTGTTGTTTTTATTCTGCAATTTCTGTTAAACTATATTTCGAAGCACAACGAGGATTTCAGAGACAAATTTATATCATTTACTTTGTTCTTGTTTAAAAATTAAATTATGCGTGTAACAAACACTTATCACTTAATTGATAGAAAATGTATAAAATACTACTTTTCAATACTTATTTATTTCCAATTGAATGATTACGTATGCGCTATGTACATTAATACGCAGGTACATAATATATTATCATGTGTCAAGAACAAACGCGATTTTGGAAATATTCCCAGATGCCACCCCCTGTTTGTCCCCCGGGGTGGCATCCGCTACTACGCAGTAGCAGATGCCTCCGCAGGGGTGGCATCGGCTACTAATGCAGTCAACAGTTGCCACCGCCTGCTTGACCCCGAGGGTGGCATCCGCTACTCATGCACTCGCAGTTGGCACCGCACGAGTACCGTACCGCACCGTAGTCGACAACATCGTAACAATAATTAAGGGTTAAATATAACATTCGATTTACTAGTTCTACTGTAGGACTAGTGAGAAAAACCCTCCCACTAGTTCTACGGTAGAACTGTTCATTGAAACTACTGAGAACAAACGATGTCTCACGGCGATTGGATAAAAATACAATCAATAACAGTCAAAGTATAGTGAATCTATGTAAACTTGTTTCATTTCAAAATAAAAATAAAAAATTTTTTTTCTTTTTTTTTGCTTAGTAATTTTAAAAACAATATACTTACTAAAAAGAGTTTTGAAGTTACACTTTAGAATCCGTCACTGGGCTGGGATTGGAAATGCTGGTGACAACTGCGACTGCATGAGTAGCGGATGCCATCCTCGGGGTCAAGCAAGCGGTGGCAAATGTTGACTGCATTAGTAGCCGATGCCACCCCGGGGGACAAACAGGGGGTGGCATCTGGGAATATTTCCGATTTTGCACTAACAAAACTGATTATTGAATGAGCATTCTAAATCAGTGTAAAGCAAACTTATCAATAAATAACTTCTTATTGAAAAAAAATACTTCGTATAATTAGACCTACCTACAACTTTAGAGACTTTTATCGGGACGATATTATTTAATAGAAAATATCCTTTGCATATTAATTTGTATGCTATGTAAATGTGCTAAACCAATATTGTACCGACATCTGCTGTATCCATATTTAAGTAAATAAATAATATTTAATTTCATTTTGTCGTTGTCCAACGAACGAAATTGATTGAATCTTCAGTTTTTTATCTTCTCACTGTTCCCGAAATCCGGATCATGTCTTATCTTTAGCTTCTTTGTACCATGCTTCAAGTCAATCGCATTACCTACAGTGCAAAGAACCCATGAACGCATCGTCAATTTAACAATTACATGATTAGATGTTTTCATCGAAATTGCTCAGAACTACATTAATCTAAGGCCTATGAGTAGTTAGTTTAAGTATACATTTTAATAAATAAACATGTAGCCAATGTTAGTGATTCATTATTTGGTACTAGTTTTCACCCGCGTCTTCGCTCGCGTAAATGTAGGTTAGGTTAGGTTAGGTTTGCAACAGTTCTTTTTTCTGGATGAAAGGTACCCATGTCCTATTCTGTACACCTAAAAACGTGTATGCAAAATTTCATTTTGATCGGTTGAGTAGTTAAGGCGTGAAAGCGTAACAAACAAACAAACTCATTTTCGCATTTATAATATTAGTAAGGAAGTAAGGATTTTATTATTGTTCTGTGTCAAAATTTAATTTAAATGTATATTAATTTATTATCTACTAATTTTGGTTTATAAGAGGAAAATAAACAACGACAAATACCAAAATTATTTCATTTGCGTATGCCATTAATCTCCTACAAAATGTCATGGGCGTAATACAGAAGCAAATAAAATATTTTTAAATATTGACTATGTACGAAGTAAGTATATGGCGGGTACAGTCAAAGAGATCGCAGCGCATGCCGTGCCAAGAGATGAAGAGAGAATGAGTAGGTACTAATCCTAATCCTAACTAATATTATAAAAGCGAAAATGACTTTAAACCACTGAACCGATCATCCTGAAATTTTGCATATACGTTGACAGGTGTACAGAAACGGACATGGACTACCTTTCATCCCGAAAAAAAAATACTGTACCCGAGGAAAATAATAATAACGTTCTTATGATAATTGATGGCGCCACGTGTCTTTCGAATCATGATTGAATTATATTATTACGAGCAGAGTACAACCCGAAGTTATTGTCAAATTCTAAATTAACGCTAGCGAAGCCGCGGGCAAAAGCTAGTTCTAGCTAGCTAACTAGTGTCAAACATAATAAAATTGCTTTGGTATATTCATTAAATTTTGTTGTTTTTTTATTTGGATGATGTTGTTCAGTTAAGAACTGCAAAATCAACAAAAGGAATAGGCGGTATCAATTCTACCTACAGTTTGCCTAAACCGACCTGGGAAATAGTGTCTAAGAAATAAACGCTACTGGAAAAACGAATAAGAAAGCAACATTACCTTTTATTACTATTGAATTGATTTTACTTTCAAGATAATTTATGCGATAACTAGATTTTGCCCGCGGCTTCGCTCGCGTAAGTGTAAGGTAAGGTTAGGTTAGTAACACTATTTTGTTCTGGATGAAAGGTACCTTATGTCCTTTTCTATTCACCAAACAGCATATATGCAAAATTTCATGATGTTCAGTCGAGTTAAGGCGTGAAAGTGTCACAAAGAAACAAACTCACATTCGCATTAGAAAAGAAAAGAAAAGAAAGAAAAATATTTTTATTTGTATCTCCTTTACTCAATACAATAAAATGTAAATATATACAGAAAAGTATATAGTATGGAAACCAAATTAGGTATTAATTAAAACATTTACTCCTTTTGCCATTCTAGTCATGATTATAGCTTTTATAGTATAGCGCCCTACATGAGTAATTTGTTGCCGTGTACCGTTACATTACATAGCCTTGGTGAGTCAAGATTTCTCATTAACAGGACTGGACTACCAACATTCAGCTTTAACTCATGGGAAGGCACTCCTGATAATTGTAAAGAGTTGAGAAACTCTATAGGGTATGATGTCACTTGTTCAGTGTCTAACACTACTGAGAGGTGCACGACAACATCTTCCTCAACATCTGACATAATTTGTTCGTTTATCTGGCCTACTGTGTTATTTGTCGGCGCCAAAATTGACCTATCACACAACCATTCTCGATTGCCCATACTTATGTGTACAGGACAGACATTTTTATTTAAATCATCTGTGTTATCGACAATTTGACAGAATTCAGGTCTTAGTGTAATCCTGCCGTCACTGTCTGTTTAGAAGATTGTATATCTTCTCCGACTTTTAGAAGAGCATCAGCATATTTGCGTGAGAATAGTTGTCTAGTTGTACTCGCATATTTGTAGACCTCATACTCATAGTAGCGATTGTTCAGTCTGTGATCTACAAAATTAAATAGTTATAAGTTATAATCTGTTGTATTAGTACTTATTTGTAATAAACTTATAAAAACATTGTCTTTATTATTTTGTGTGCCTATATATACATCCTATCCATCATCGGGTCTTTCGTCGATTCACACCACGGGTTCTTCGCACCACGGTGTGAATCGCAGAAGGACCCATTTTGAATTAGTCGTTTCGCACCATGATGAATGCTTTTTTTTTGCACTTCGTCGATTCGCACAATGGTGCGAATCACCCAAGAACTACTTTTTACTTCGTCAATTCGAACCAATGTTATGCGAACAACCCGTGGTGTGAATCGACGAAAGACCCCCATCATCATCCATCTTACCAAGGCTAACATTGGTAGCCTAATTCTACAACGACTTTTTTAGGTACCTAGCTAACTCTCACTACCAAATGCTTCCGTATTCCCTGACTATCATTACTCTCATTCGTGATCTTTCTAGGTAATTAATCAGGGTATTTGATATTACAACATAGGTACATATAAAATTAATAAGTTGGCGACTCAAAGTTTAACTTTTTGACAAACTTAGGTACCTTTTAGTAGTCACATCACAGCTCTCGCAACAATATCATATCACACTTATCTGAATTATTTTGTAGAATTGGTTTAGCTTTAACGATTAATCTAAATCTAAATTTTAATCGTCGTTCACACTATATTGTGTAACTTAATTAAATTTTCAATTTGGTGTCATGACGTCTTGAAACTTTACAGGGACTACAGATGGCTCTTCTCACAATTAAAATATTCTGATATAGGTATCGCAGTAGGTATATCACATAAATCTATTTCGCAGAATGTATCTCTCACTGAGAAGAGCCCGTGCCCAGCAGTGAGACAGTTTAATACAGGGCTGATGTTATTATACGTTAATTTATAATTTTGTGTTTTACCTCAAAATAGCTAGACTTTCAATTTCAAATTAAGAATATTTATCATATATTCTTTGTAAATACATAGAGTATTTATAAAAAAAAGTATATTATGTAGGTATATGTATAGGTATCCATTATCTAGTAGGTAGGTACCCATAATACAAACATTGCTTAGTTTGGGCTAGATGGTGTTGTGTGTATGTGGTAGAATATTATTATTATTATTATTTAGCTTTGCATTTAAAAAAGCGTCTGCTTTTTAGACGACAACATAATTATCTTCTTCAGAAGACGAGGATGTTCCGGCTTTGGTTCAACTTACTAACATTCAAAGGGTTAGACATTACTATATAGGTATATTCGGTATGGCATGGTATGGTATGCCACGTGTTCAAAGTAACCCTCCCCCCACACCCTTTTCTGCCGCGTTTTGTCTGCGCCTCGCCACTTCCTGTATGTTTTCGAATAGGGCGCACTCATAGAAGCGTCACTCGTGTCCGCGTCTTGTCTGCGCCCTGTCTTTTCTGTTTATTTTGTGTCACGACGATTCTATACATTTTGTATGAAAATTTATTGAAAGGGCGCTGCGCCTGCGACGCGTCCTCGTCTTATGTCTTTTCTGTTTGTCCCACCCCCCAAGTGGCGTACACATTTAAGCAAATAGGTGAAATTTATAAAAAATTATAATATCAACCGAAAAGGCACTCGAACACAAGAGACATAATAATGTTTGCATACGAACAGAATAGCGAGTCATTGAAAGTATCTATAAAATAAACTACCCATTATAAATTTATAAAATCATTTATAATTCGTTGCTTCTTGTTTTACCCTGAAATGTGTTCTTTTTTTAAACAAACTATTGTGAAATGACATTAAAAAATTGTTTAAAGTAAATTTATCAAAATTGAGTTATTAATCTACTTGTTTTTATTTTAGAGTAGTGCACCGCCATCTATTACTATATAAATAAACTACTTTAAAGTTCGTGTACCGAGTTCCGTTAGATGGCGTCAATTACCAACTTAAACCATTCTAGTTTTGAAATGGGTATGCATTTTTGCAGCTCATGTACATGTCTGCTGTTTTTCTGTTGCGCTGTGCGCAGTGTCTGAACGTCACTTGTAGCGTATTTCGTCAATGTTTGTATAGTGCAACTAACGCATGGCTCGAAGTGACTCACAAACATGTTTTATTGTGAACCAGACTGTGTTATTTAACATTTTTATATTATATTAAATGTGCATTATTGGACCAATGTAGTGTGTGTTTGACACGTAACTGGCGGGATTAGGTATATCTTAAACCGTAAGTATTAATTTAATGGTTAGTGTCTAGATCTGATTTATTTTCTCCTAGACTCGGTCACGGTTTGTTATGGATCAGTTTAATTTTTTTTTTTCTTATTCGGTGGAGACTTCGCTAAAATGTATATATGTATGTAAATACACTCTTATATAGATATAGAAAGAAAGAAAGAGAAATCATTATTGCTATAGGTACAGCTGGGCACAATGTGTATAAAGATATAAAGAAATAACAAAAATAATAATAAAAAAGATAGAAATAAAAACACAGTAACATAAACTACTCTTAATAAACAAACATCCTGACATGCGTCCCACAGCTGCAGCAATCAGGACTCCAGTTCTGCATTTGCCTGGTCTCAAGAATTAGGCACTGGTCTTCCACTAGAGCCTTGTCTTGTCTAAAAATCTAAATACAATCCGTCAACTATATTTCGAGTTTTGCGGACACAAACATACAGCAGCTGAATTTTAAATTAAAATACCTGTTGATTAAAGAACTAGCTGTCCGATGCAGTTTCACACAAGTTTATGATTACAAATAATGCTGCATGCTCCCGTGGCTTACAAGATATACAGCCTGTTACTTCTGGATATAGTAGCTTAGAGAAATACTTCGTTTTTGAAATAGGTTTTACGCGTATAAGTTTATTCTTTACAAACAAAAATGTATCGTACAAAAAAGGCAATTGTTTCCTCTTTATGATATTAGTATAGCAATTTTTTTCTTTTTTTTATACCACTAAGGTGACAAACAAGCATACGGCCCACCTGATGGTAAGTGGTCACCGTAGCCTATGGACGCCTGCAACACCAGAGGCATCACTTGCGCGTTGCCGACCCTTTAGGAAAGGAAGTGGGAAGGAGAAGAAGCGGGAAGGGGGAAAGAGGGTGATTGGGCCTCCGGTACTCTCACTCACCGAACGAAACACAACAGTAGGAATACTGCTATTTCACGTCGATATTCTGTGAAGGGGTAGTCCTTCCCCGGTCGAGCCGGCCCATTCATGCTGAAATCAGCGAGGCTCTACTACTCAAAAATATAAAAAATTATATCTATAAATCAAATAAATAATAGTTGCTACTATTTTGATGTTTGTAGCGAACTGCACTTGAGAAGTAGGATTAAAAATGATGAGCCTGCTATGAATATGTACCTATACGCGGCCAGAACAAATCTTTGTCAGAAATTGTTACAGGATTAAATTCTAAACAAGTGTCTATATAGATAAGTACCTAAGTAAATAAAATGTGCTCGCATTCTAATATATTTATTAATATTGTAAAATTAAGAGAATATAGTTGTATTATCAATTCTCTTTATAACCTACTAGATGTGCCAGCGGTTTCACCCGCGTTTATCGTTACTGCGCCACCGCCGCCGCGCCGTGGGTCGTAGCGTGATGTTATACTTATAGCCTGTAGGGGTAAACAGATGTCCTTTCATTGTGAGTGTCTAAATAAAATAACTTCCTGATAGTATGGTTATATATTTACTGATACCAGATATAAATACTATAAATACATATTGGACTACGACCTAACTCAGTGGTTACGGGGAGATGACTGCCGCGCGGCGCTACAGCATACTTGCGCCTGACTACGCGATACTAACGCCTCAGCAGTGTCGCTACAAGCCTATAGCCTTCCTCGATAAATAGGCTAACCAACACTAAAATAATTTTTCAATTTGAACCAGTAGTTCCTGAGATTAGCACGTTCAACCAAACAAACAAACTCTTTAGCTTTATAATATTAGTATAGATCGAGTGGCAGCGGCATTCCGGGGGCCGGCCACGGAAGTTTTTTTTTTAATTATCTCTGACTTTCCAACAATCGACAAATTAATATCAATGTACAATGAGGTAGGTATCAATAAAATAATGATAATGATAATATTAATCTAATCTGTGTCCGTTTGGTATGACCACTATTTAGGTAAGTACATTATACATAGATTAAATTATGCATTAGAGGTCTATATACTTACTATACAAAACACAAAAATAATATATTGTAGGTATAGAAATTGTAGGTTTTTGTATAAAAATATAAGACCGATATTTTAAAACATTTTTATATTGGTATTAAAATACTTTGGTCTATCACCTGCACTGAATTAGGTGTTACCTACATTTGAATTTGCTCCTTCACAATCAGGTTTTCCAAGTAATGCTGTTTAATTAAATCTTTGTGATTTATGGATTATTATATTTTACGGAATGCAGTAGGTAAGGCATGTTTCGGCTTGTAGGTAAAGCAACCAGCTAAATGGCCGATTTTAAATGAAAAATAATCTCATTGGCAGCTCCTTAGTCCCGGTACTAGTATAGTATTAGGTATATTATCTGTGGTCCCGGTTACCTAAGAACTGCGTGTCCTCCAAAAGGATTGTTTTAGTGTTAAAAATGTTTAGGATAACCATGACGAGTATCTTATTAGGAGATTTTGAAGATTAGATGGTTTTATTTGGCATTGATGGAATGTTCTAACGAAGCTTTTATACCTAGCCCATTAAAACTAATTTTGATATGGTCCATTTGAAAGGTGATAATATGCTTACCTATTACATACTCGTATCATGTCAATTCACATCTTGCTACCGAATAATCGTAGGACTGAGTGGGTTTTTGTATTTTAAAACCAGGTTGATATCATTTTAAATAACTATTTTGCTATATTATTTATAACTATTATTACTTATACCTATTTAAATATACTTAGTAGAGCTGATTTCCGCAGGAATGACTACCCTCTCACATAATATCGACGTGAAATTGCAGTATTCCTACTGTTGTGTTCCCCCTTTCCACTCCTTTTCCTACCCACTTCCTTATTCTCGTCTTCCTTTCCTAAAGGGTCGGCAACGCGCAAGTGACGCCTCTGGTGCTGCAGGCGTACATACAGAGGCGTCTTTACCGAGTGTGCAGGGTGTGTGGTGCACACGGCGCAGCGGTTAGGGGGCGCCGCGCCGGCCTCGGCACTTTCAATGAACCTGCGCCCGTGTTATGACGCCAGATGTTATAACTCAACCCCACGTAAAAAGAGCTCCGGTTTGCATACATTTTGTATGGCATCCGGGGCTCTGCTTATATGTCTCGAGTTACTGCAAAGCAAGGCGCACCACGAGCGGCTCTTACAATAGTAATTTTTATTTCAATATGAAATAAAACTTACAACAGACAATTATACAGTACTAGCTTTTGCGCGCGGCTCCGCCCGCAAGGAACCTACATGAAAAAAGTAGCCTATGTCCTTCCTCAGGTTTTAAACTATATCTGTACCAAATTTCATCTAAATCGGTTGAGTTGTTAAGCCGTGAAAAAGTAACAGACAGATAGACAGACAGAGTTACTTTCGAATTTATAATATTAGTAAGGATGTATAGACAACCCTATCCGATCCATTAAGGGCTTATTTCTCTCTTAACAAACATGCTAAGAAAAATAATCTATATTATCGTAAAACGCCTACATAATATTTTTAAGTACAGTATTGATAAGAATTTTTACCCTTAATTACTGAAATTTCGCACAGACTGGCAACACTTCACTAAACCGCGGCTTGTTTGATGTATTTATTTTTTTATTAGAATTTGTCGGCTTTTCTGTCAAAGGATAGCAGTCAAAGGAGCCGCCTCATTGCTCGCTGCGTTTGTACCTAGACAATCGCACCGCGTTAGGGATGTAACTCTTCTTCTTCCTAGCCTTTATTATTCCCAAGTCACTTGGGGTCGGCTTTCTAGTCTAACCGGATTTGACTGGATATCAGTTTTTACACGGAGCGGCTGCCACCTGACCTACGCAACCCGAAGGCTAACGATACCCTAAGGCTAGAACAGTGTCAGGATATTAGAGGGCACTGACTTCCCAATAACAACTGCCATCGATGTTCATGCCAGCCGGGACCGACGTCTTGACGTGGTCTCCGAGGCACGGAGCAGGCGATAATTGTCAATCAATACGCACATAATTTCGAAGTCATATAACTTCCGAAAGTCAGAGGTACGCGACGTGGCCGCGCGTGGGTTCGAACCCGAGACCATCTGCATTGCAGTCTGTTGGTCTCCCTACTGAGCTATCGCCGCTTGTTCGCGTTAGGGATGTAACTATCGATCAAATAAAAATATCGAAGTAAGAAATTTTAAGGATGCAAGTTAATTTATTTGTAAAATACAAGAAAGACTCTTGCGTGCAAAACTCAACTTTATGTAATTATACGTTTTCTTTAAATGAAATAAATAAAAATAATACATACATAGACTCACGGCAGTATCCCCGAAGAGCTGGGTATAGGTGTACCTATTATTACACCACGTTTTACCAGCTAAGTTTTTACATGCGTTTACCGTACACATTTTACGACTTGGTAACCATGTTGTTGTCGAGAAATACGTAACAAACAAATTTAACTGACATTTTGCACGACCTCTTTAATCTGAGACCTCTATCGTACTCGCCAATTTATTCAATTATTTTTTAACACTAACAGGTGAGTGACGCGTCACTACCAAAGACACGCGCCGGCACCTGTTTTGATTCGTTTGAAAGCACGCCGACAATCATTGCGAATTCGGCTGTTGATATTAAAAAATAAAGTTCAAATTGGCATGGATGAAGGCGGCATTTCTCAAAGGCATGTGTACGTACGCGTGCCGCACTTCAAGTTCTACCGCTCCGCTACACCGTGATTTTGCGAAGTAGGCCTTGACGCAATGGCTTAAGTATTATATTTGAGTAAACATGTAAATATGAAGTAAATCGGCTTTTCTTTTAATTCAAATGATATAAAAGTAAGATTTGATTTGTTATTAGCTGCCACAACTATTGCGACTTTCACCAGGATCGGAGCTCATCTAAAACTACCTAGCTAGCGAAATTTTAAGTCTGAATATAACATTACAGCGAGCGAGTGATAGTGATTAGATACATAATTCATTTTTTATTTTTCATTTCTTCAAAAATTAAAACAGTGGAAGGATTTAGATAAAAAAAGCACATTGTTCTAATTTTAAAAATAAACTGTGCCATGCTGGCTCTTCAGATGTGGAGAAGTTAGAGCTCTTCAATGAAATCGGATTATTACCGATGTTCATTGACGATTCCATTACGCCGTTGGATATTTTAAATTATTTGTTTGCGATCATTTTCTAAACTAAAAATAATTATAACTATCTTAGATCAACATTGTCGCAAAGTCGATTGACAAATTTATCGTAGTATTGAACATGAAATCAAAATTGAAGTCAGTGACATAATTAAGGATTTTGCTAATACAAAAGCACGAAAAGTAACTTTTTTGTAATAAAATTATATTTATGTTGATTAGGTACGTCCTGTAATAATTAGTTTTTAAATTTTTTTTTTTAAATAACCACAAAATCGTGTTTTGTTATTTTTGTCACCCCTTCCATCTCAAAAAATCTTTTTACCCGTGTACATTGACCTAGCATCAAGCTTCTCGAATCTGTCAAATGTATCCCAATTGATATTGAACTCTGTATGTTTGACATGAGATCGAAATTAGAATTAAGCAATTTGACAGATGTGGGTAGCTTGATACGAGGCCCTGTGTACCTATTGTTTCCCAACATCATTCAAAATTGTAACATTTGCACCCGGATCTCCGATCCCTGTTGTAAATATAAGGTGTTTGGTAAACACGTCTCATGTTAACATGTCTATATAAATGTTAACATTTGTACCTATTCCATTTTGATCGCGCGCTTACTAGAGGGCGCTAGAGTAATGATTGCACACGGGCGCTACATGGGCTAGAGACGCCTCTGCGTACATAGGTTACGGTGACCACTTACCATCAGGTGGGCCGTCTGCTTGTTTGCCACATTACTAGTATAAAAAAAAGAAAAACTGTGACATATTATATATGTAGATATAACTAATGATTATATTATTGTTGTATATTGTTATACCTATATAGCTATAGCGTAGTGGCTGCGCCCACTTTTCGAGCACGTCAAATAAACGTCAGTACGTATCCAACTGTCTTGCGCTTGGTACTGTGTGATAATTGGTCCGAGATCTTGCGTTTCACTTGTCCTCACATTCTTAACAATTATCATTAGTTACATCTACATATATGCATGTACGGTTTCGTATGATAAATGAAATATAAACCGATAGAATAAAAATAATTATATTGCATGAAAAGAAATTAATAGATTTACAACAGATATGATAATGATCGATACGCGGCGAAAGAGTAAATTGTGCGATAAATCGCTGATTCCAACAGCTAATATTTAACTTATCACCAGATATAGTAAAATATAACAGTCAAAAATAGTAAATGATCAGCAAATTGCACAGCAAAATATATTTAAAGAGATCAAAATAAGTCGACGGAGCTGCGCTTCGCGGAGCTACAATTTTTTGGTGGGTTTAAGAAGGAGCCTAACACAACCTAACCCTTCCGAGTCGGAATGCAGTGATTTGAGGCGTATAGGTGCTCGTTATGATATATTTTAGGAAGCATATTTTGCTGCGCAATTAGTATTTTTGGTGGTCATTATATTTAATCCCGTTTGCAACTACTACTTTTAAATATAACAACAATAGTTGATATACTTATTAATTTATATTGAATATGTGTTTCGCTGCGCGTCGATGTCAGCATAAAACTATAACTATTAATGTATACGGGTTTGCTCGTACAATGCAGGAGAGAAGCAGATATGTATGTTACTAGTCCACACTAAGTGAAGGCTAGACCGCGTCTCAATTGGAATGCCGGATCGGTTTAAGAAAAACCTTCAAAACATTAGAGAGGCAATTTTACAAAAGACTTCCTCTCTTTCAGTAAACCAACTCCCTTCGCTACTTATGGTAACGTTGTGTCAGTTACCTTTATCGTATATCAGGTCGCGGGTTCGATTCCCGCACAAGTCAAACATTTGTGTGCATGAACATGGGTGTTTGTCTTGGTCTGGGTGTTTCTATGTATAATATGTATGTATTTACAAAAAAATAAGTATATATGTATGTTTATCCATTGTTTAGTACCCATAGTACAAGCTCTGCTTAGTTTGGGCTAGATGGTGTTGTGTGTATGTGGTAGAATATTATTATTATTATGGTTTATAAAATATTTCAAATCTCAGCTTAATGCTGGTGAGTGTGAACCTATCACGGGCTTATGCCAAGTGGGTCGGTTCATTGAGTATTGTTGTAGGTGTCTGTGTAGTGGATGTTAAGAATCGCCGGACTATAGAGCAAGTGTCGATGATAACGGATTTCTGTAGTTTTATATATGATTTTTTATGCAAGTCTAATTCTTTAAGTGATGTATGAAGTGATTTTGGAATGAGTCCTGTAGATGAAATAATGATTGGAATAATCTTAACTGTATGTTGATGCCACATTTGTCTTATTTCGTCTGCTAATGGTATATATTTTTGAATTTTCTCTGTGTATTTTTTTCTAATGTTTACAGAGTTTGGTATTGATATATCTATTAAGTATGTGACTTTTTCTTGTTTAAGTGTAAGTGTGATGTCTGGTCTATTATTTGTGGTTGTTTTGTCTGTTATAATGTCTCGATCCCAGTAAAGTTTGGCGTATTCATTGTTTAGGACGTTTTTTGGTTTATACTTATAATATGGCTCCGTTTTATCTTCTAGTTTATATTTTATAGCTAAGAGGGAATGAATTTGTTTTGCAACATTATTGTGTCTTTCAGTGTACTGTTTGTTCGCTAGAAAGGGGCATCCCCCTGTGATATGGTCTATTGTTTCTTGATTTGTATTACATAACCTGCATCTGTCTGATACTACTGTAGGGTCTTTTATTATATATTTTTGATAGATTTTTGTTTTTATGATTTGGTCTTGGATTGCGACCATAAATCCTTCTGTTTCTTTATATATGTTCCCTTTATACAGCCATGCACTTGATGCTTCCTTATCTATATATTCCTGTTGTAGTTGGTTTGGGTATTTTCCATGTAAAGATTTTTGTTTCCAGCTTGTAATTTTCTGATCATCTGTTATGTATTCTTGTATAATATTAAAACTGTTGTCATTTAGTTTCAACGGTGTACCTGATGTTGGGATGTATGTGAGAGAATTGTGAATGTGACTTTCAATGGCTTTATTATGCATATATGTGCGAATGTTGTGTATCTGTTTATTATGTAAGTTCTTTATATCAACTAGACCTCTACCTCCTAAGTTTCTTTTAAGATTGAATCTTTCTGTAGCTGAGTGGATATGGTGTATAAGATGTTTATTGCATGTTGTTCGAGTTATTCTATTTAGCCGATCTAGATCTGTAGCTGTCCATTTAATAATCCCAAATGAGTAAGTTAAGACAGGGACTGCGTATGTATTAATTGCTTTTATTGTATTCCTACCTGATAACTCTGTCTTTAATATTTTATTTAATCTATCAATATATTTTATCTTAAGTTCTTCCTTTATCTTACTATGATCTAATCCTACACTTTGTGCATACCCTAAATATTTATATGTGTCTGTTATTTCCATTTTATCAATAAGTAAATTTTTTTGTGTGTGTAATATGTATGGGTCAGTTTCGTGGTGTTTTCCCTTAATAATGCTATTTATTTTACATTTATCTGTACCTAACTTCATTTTAATGTCTGAAATAAAACTTTCAGTTAATTCTAAGAGACGGTTCATTTGTTGCCTATTAGCAGAATATAGTTTGATGTCGTCCATATATAATAAATGTGATATTTTTATGTTTTCTTCTCTGTGTATTATGTATCCCTGTCCAGATTTATTTAAGATTCGAGATAACGGATTTAACGACATACAAAACCAAAGGGGACTTAAAGAATCACCCTGGAATATGCCTCTGGCTATTTTTATCAGATTGGACTTCATTGACCCTTTTTCTGTGTTTATGTGGAGCACTGTAGTCCAGTTTTGCATCGTCTTACTGAGGAACTCTACTAATTTAGCATCTATATTATATATTTTTAAAACTTGAATTAACCATGAATGGGGTACGCTATCGAATGCTTTTTGATAATCTATGTATGCATAATAAAAATTTCTGTGTGACTGCTTGACCTGATTGTGTATTTCGGTATCTATAACTAATTGTTCTTTGCACCCCCTTGACCCCTTCCTACAACCTTTTTGTTCTTCTGCTATAATTTTATTTTGTGACAAATGTGTGTTTATTTTATATGATATTTTGGATGTAAGTAATTTGTATAGTGTTGGCAGGCATGTTATTGGTCGGTATTTAGCTGGATTTTTAGTATCTGAGTCTTTTGGCTTTAAGAAGGTGTTACCTTGTGTGAGAAACATGGGTAGTGTGTTCGGGTCTTTAATGAGTGCGTTAAAAGCATTTGCAATATGCTCATGGGTAGCTACAAAATATTTTAACCAGTAATTCTGTATCTTATCAGGACCAGGTGTTTTCCAATTCAAAGTCTTCTTCATTGCTGTTTCTACATCTGTTTTATCGATTATTACTTCTGCCATCGGGTCTAAATGTTGTGTTGCTTCTATTTCTTCTTTGATCCAGACTGCTTCGGAGTTGTGTGCTACTTGTTTTGACCATATATTCTCCCAGAATGTCTGTACTTCCGTAATATTAGGGGGATCTTTAATGCACACTTCTGTATTAAAATTTCTATAAAACATCTTCTGGTTGGTATTAAATGTTATATTATCTCTATGTCTCTGATTTGATTTTTTGTACCTACGTAATCTTTTTGATAAAGCTTGTAATTTCTGCGTCTTTTTGTCCATTGTTTCTAATGCTTCTTCTTTGTTGTTGTAAAGTCTTTCCATTTTATTTTTATTTCTAATTGATAAATTGTCCTTAATGAACTGGTTTAATCTACCTATTTCTTTTCTCAGTGTAGTAATATTATTTTCTATACGCATTTCCCATGCTGGTTTACCGTAATTTTTACACCTTGTGTCAGTTTCTGTATTTTTCCTGTAATTATGAATTGTTATTACTGTCCTGGCTGCACAATATACGAAATCCTGTATTTCTTCAATAGTCGGTTGAGAGTTGTTTATTAATTGATTGTAAATTAGCTGATTTACTGCTTTTACTGTAGTTTTAGATTTAGCTGTTATTTTTAATTTCGGCAAATTTGGGCGTGTAGTGGGATCAGTTCTTTTATATTTTGTTAATATTTCATTAACTAAAAATTCGACCTGTTCTGGGGAGCATGTGTCTTCAGTTAAAATGGTTTCAGCATTTGGTGTTTGGTTCTGTGTGTTTGGTGTTGGTGATAACGTCAATGACGATAATAGCTGTGTATCAGTGTCTAATGCTTGTGAATTCAAAGATAGTGTTTGCTGAGAGTACGTTGATAAATTATGTATATTCACTTGTTCTTCATCTGAATTTGTTTGCGGATTATTTGTATTTATAATTGTGGATGATTGATTTGTGTTAGATGGATGTGATTCTGTGGACGTCGGAACACGTAAAGTTTCTGCAATTTCGTTCTTAATTATTTCTCTTTCTACGGCTAAAATTCTATTGTTACGATGTATGACACGTACTTGATCGGCTAATCTTTGCTCTGATATGATATGTAGATCTGGGTAAATTTCTATGAACTTAGTGTAAAGTGTTGGGCGATAACCTGTAAGGTTTGTTTCGCAATTTGTAACAGTGTAGTAGCAGCGAAGTAATTGTCGATTAACTTCATCAGTCCATTTCATGCGCTGCCGGTCTCTGCCAGCAAGGGTGGTTGCAGGTAACATGTCCTGCAAAACACTTCTTGCTGATTCATGTGGAGTGTCTATTGCGTGTGTGTTTCTTGTTTCGGCTGTAGCAGATTGGATGGTCGTGACCCGCCTGCTCAGTCTACGACCACTGACGGTTCGCATGCTGCCACGTCCAGCGCCAGCTCCAGACGTGCCCTGGCGGTCCCCAGGCAGCGGTCCTATACGTGTATTCCTTACTGAATTCTCCATGTTGTATGGGTTCCCAGTGCCATGTTAGCCGCGCCCGTAATAATTAATATGTCGCGTGTCCGCCCCCCACGTGAGTCAGGTGTTCGACTCGGACGTATGGTTGGATTATAGGGGGCTTATTATTATTATTATTATATAAACTATGCTTATAATACACTCTTATAGTTCGCGATCGAGAAGTTTCATAACTGGGATTGTTACAAGATTTATAAAATAATTAAAATCAGCCCTTTCTTTTACAGATTCTTCATTGAATGACAAAGTTACCGTATATAATCAAGCACAAGGCATCGTTAGTCAAGTAAGCTGCAAGCAAATAACTGAGTGTAGGTACGAGTGATCAACTAAAAGCCACAATGTATAAGAAACGCGCGGGCACGTCGGGCGTCCGTGGACACTTATACGAAACGAAGCTTTTGAGTTTACTACTATTTAGAGCACAGCATAACGACAACATCGAACTATTTTATCTGGGCACAAATCTAGACGACATTGGAGCATTGGACGATATATGTATTAAAGCAACAATAAAAGGACAAAGTCGACCAATAGCGGTATTTATACAAGCGAAACACAGAGAGAGTGATAACAAAATGATGATACTCAATAATAGAAATAATTTAGCCAAATATTTTGAAAGTTTTATTAAAATTAAACTGAAATTTGATCTCAACAGTAACGATAAAATGTTTAATAGTAATTATGAGGACACAGACTGTCTGTTTGTTTTGTATACGACTGAGCAAGGTGACTTCAATGAGGCAATTCATGGCAGATCCGCCGATATATTAAATGATTTGATAGCCACAGGTGATATTGGTTCGCGACCACTTTTCTCTAACGAAGATGTAAACTTCTTATGTAAAATAGCTATGAGTGAAGAAATCAAAATGCTGGCCACACGATTCTGCAAGTTTATTTATCAGAAAAAAAATGATATGAATGACGAACTTATTTTACGGTATCATGTAATATTAGCTAAGAAAGTAATCAACGTTTCTGACATTCAACCCAAAGGATACAGGATAGGGACATTTAGGCTTGATTTTCTGTGCATTAAAGATGAAACGGATCTTATGTTATTTAGAGATCAATTATTTAATGAAGTACTTAAAAGACATGCCAACACGAAGAGGGATAAGGTGTTAGAGGAGGTTGCAGTGCATACTTTACTGTCACAATTCTTTGACGATCCTTCGGATATGAAACTAGCCGAACTAATTATTAAAAATGTTATAACTTATAAAAATAGCCGGCTTGAATTCGTTAGCAGTATGCCACTTATTTTATGCCACAAAATGAAAAGACTGAATCTGCCACAATCTATAATAGATAAAGCGATTATAGTTGCTATTAAAAGTATGTTAGGTAAACCTTTTAATTTTCAAATACCAGTTGCATTTGGCAATAAAGATATCATGTTAAAAGGAGAAAGGAGACTAAGTTATATAGCTAAACATCTCTTAAATCTTTTCGATAAATATTCTTCAAGTAACATTATTACGTTAGATAAAACAAATACAGATGCTGGTTTTTTACATCTCAACGGAGGCCTTGGTAGCGCCGTTGGTAACTTACTAATATATGATGAAGATACGAATCTATTAAGATTCACCGACAATATTGCATCTTTAGAAAAAAATAGCAGGTCTCTATTAGAAAAGCTTACAAATGAAATCAGTAATTTAGAAGAATATAGAGTAGACGTGAGAATCAAAGATTTTCCAAAACTTTCGTTCGATTGTAGCGATGAACGTTTGGTGAATGAATTTTTTAGCAAACTCGTATTCTTCACAAGCCAAGAGGACGAAAAGGGTGTAGGTAACATTTTGAAACAAGAGATAGACGTTAAAGAAGGCGCCGACGCAAAAAATTTTCGAGTCAAGACTGATGCAATATTTCTAAACTACCATGAAGAGATACAGAAATGGTGGATGCAACAAAAGAAAGCAGAATATCTTACAAAAGCGAGCGATTTCTATGATAAGGCAAAAAATAATATCATCGATGATCCAATGATAAGCGTTATAAGTATGATGTATATGAGTGAAATAAGGAACCTTGAGTGCATATTCACAGAAACTTCTAGATTTTCATTAAAATCAATAGGCATTTGTGCAAGAAATATAATTGTTACAGATATTACCAAATTAACTTTTATTAAAGTGATCCAAAGTTTAAATATCAAAGAGTATATCGCTTTAGACTTGAAATATGTGATAAATTTACTAGCAAGTGACTTTCGAGCATTAACCATTGAATTAAAGAAGGTAAATAAAGAAAAATACGTCATAATTGTATGCGACTGTCTACAAAACACCAGCACTTTGCAAAGAAGCTTACAAGATATAGCACGAGCAGTTAACGACAAAAATATAATTGTCATTACAAATAAGCAATTCGTAGACATAATAATGAAACATTTTCCACGATCTAAAGTAATTAACGATGAAGGTAACAGTTTATTCGACCTAGAGCAAGATTCACGGGCAAATATAACGAAAAATGCTAAGACCATATTCCAAGGCCAAGAATTGTGTTTAGACGAGCTTATTGATGATGCATCTGCGGTATTCATAAAAGGAGCAGTGTTAAATAAAATACTTTTTAATGAAACCATCACTTTAAGTGACGCCCTCGAATTCCCGAGTCGCCCATTTGAATTATTAAGCTACAATAAGACACGATTACAATACCAAGTAAAAGAATTATATATAGACAGAAGAGTCCATTGCAGTTCGGAACAAGGAGAATGTAGTTCTAGCATTATACAAACACTTCTTGACATAAACGATGATACTGTGCTCATCACGGCTAAACCAGGAATGGGCAAGTCAACTCTTCTTTCCTATTTATCGATCAAGACAAAAGAAGAATATGCAAAGCTTTGGTTAACAAGAGTAAATTTATTGGATTATTGTAAAGTGTTCAGTAAATGGAAAAAGAATAAAACACTTATAGATACATTGGAGGTGTTAACATTTATGTGCCAAGTTACACTAAAGAACAAATTAAGAGATGCAAGCAACTTAAATATCTCTCTGGCAATGGATAATGGTGAAATATGCTTAAAAGATCCTACCCACGATGAATGGATAACATTTGAACTGGACATGTTCCTTCATTTTCTTAAGAAGGGAAATTTGATATTTTTATTTGATGGTTTTGACGAAATTTGCCCGAACTACTTAGATGAAGTTATATCTTTTCTAAATGCCATAAGAAGTTACCCTCACAAACCTAAAATGTGGATAACTAGCAGACCATATAATAAAATAAAAACTGCTTTACAACAAAATTTTGGCATTTCATATCCGTACGAATTGGAACCATTTTCAGAAAACGATCAAGAGATATATTTAGATAAATTCTGGAAACATAATTTAACATTGAATGAACTCAATGACGCACAGTTGCAAAATGTCAAAGAATTTATAAATTTTATAATTGAAAGACGTGAAAGTGTTTTTAGTGATAACTTCAATAGAGTAAATAAGCCACAAAATGTTCTTTTAAACAATATCTATTTCCATTTTATTTTATATTTGGAGAATCAAATGAGGATTATGCCGATGGCTTTTCCAGTAGTTTGGAAATATCAGATGCCACTGAATTTCACAATAAGACTTACAAAGCTCGCGCAGGACAGGTTTAGGCAGGGTGTAGGTGAGAGAGGTATTAACGAAATGCTAGAATTTGTAGGTACTCCGTTACATTTGTATTTAGTAGCTAGTTATTTCTTGACTATTATTAAAGATGACTGTAAAACATCTAAGCAATGGGACTTAGATATCAACACATATGCTATATACGAAAGTTTCTTAGAAAGTAAATTGAAAAATATACGTTTCCAAGATAAAAATAAAATGGACATCGACAATCCAGATATATTGGAGACGTATGAAATAGTGCGCAAAGATTTTATTAACATGCACAAAAAGTTAGCAGCTTATGCTATATTCCAGAATAACGGCCACGAAATATTCAATAAAGAAGACCTAGAAGAAATCAAAAAGATGATGATTAAAATTGAAAAGGGTCGTGAAAAGACTGGACTGATATACAGCGTGTCTAACAATACCCCCCAGTTCATACACATGACGTTCACTGAATATTTCGCAGTGGAATATATCACGGATTCATTGAAAAATGAAAAAAGTAAGCTTAAACAGAAAGATATATGTGGTTTTATATTAAATACTATGCTTTTTGAAAGCCAAGATAATGTTTTAAACATCATGGATCAAAAACTAAGTATAGATATAGAATTCAGACGTATTATAGAAAATTATAATGAATATATTTTTAATTTGTTAATAGTACACGATCAGAAGTCTCTTTTATGTGAAGTTTTATCTAAGAATTTAAATAAATTTTTGTCTATCTTTATGTCAATACTCGAAAGTAACATTAATGAGAACAATTTGGATGATTTCTTGAAGATCATTCTCAAATCAGGATTCTTAAAAACAGTAGGGCAAATGAGATACTATGACTTAACAATAAATGTTCTGAAAATTGTAAGACGCATTGACATCTCTAAATGGAGAGAGATTCTGTGTAGCCCGGATTATTATTCTGATAATATAACTACAAATAGAGATCTATGCATTACTTTACGTCAACATATTTTAAGCTATTTCGTATGGCCAAAGCTTTGTCAACCAGACTTCGTTCCAAACAACGAAGAGGCTTAGAGTCAATCGATCTTCTACGCAATACCCTAAACAATGATATTATGATAATATATGTATTTACTTATTTATGATAGATACCTACCAGTGACGGTAAACGTTTATCGTTCAGAGAACGCTTGCGTCTTCAATCGCGTCTGCAACTCTATATGTACCCACGGGGCGCTGAGCTCCCAGTGTAAAGGACAAAAGTAATTATATTGTCTTACGTTAACACGAATGTTATATATTGAAATTAAACTGGTTTATACGAATTTTAACTAGCTTTTTATTTTGATAACACAATTTTGATACCATTAAACCACTAGATACCGTTAAACATTACTGCTATTTTAGGCCAGATATCTATTTTAAGCAGCTATGGTCACAGGGAGACGTCATCCAGATAAAGATAAAAGATAAAAGATAATTTATTTTGTAAATATGGGTACAAAAAAAAGGTGATAAACATGTTATGGTGTTCAGCCATATTTTACCAATCGGCATGCAAAAACATCAGTGTCATACACATTCAATTTAAAAACTAAATTAAAATACTGAAATAACAAAATTAGGTCTACTTAATCTTATCTACATTAATAATAGGAAGAGTAAAATCCCTCTCATTTAAAAAATCTAAAACACTGTAGTAGGCTTTATTAAGTAAGAATTTACACAGCGTCTTCTTAAAAAGCAATGGGGGCAGTTCTCTCCAACTCTTAGGGCATTTATTAAATATGAATGGTGCCATACAAAAGACACTTTTGCGCATAATTGTTGTTCCCGCACTATGAAGACATATCCTGCTGTTATCTCGTCTACGTCATCTAACGGTTTGAAACGATCCGGATTAGTTTTCACAAATACCGCTATCTCCAGAATGTATAAACATGGCAAGGTGGAATAAAGCGTAAACTTTTGTGGCAATACAGGCGAATACCCAATGAAGCTAATAAGGTAAAATTAACTCAGTATTCCAAAAGGTTTAAACGTATAATGAAATTAACTCAGCGGGCTCAGAATAACCATTCTATACAGATGTCTAAAAATAAATCAAAAACTGCCTGGAAGATTATAAATGGAGTAAAATACAATATACCTATTGAAGCTAGTTCTAATATTGTAATAGATAATAAAACTATTACCGATTCTCTTGTAATTTCTAATGCATTTAATGATTACTTTAAAATAGAATCTAAGATTAATACCTACAATACTCAATACAAATCATATTTGTCTAGTAAGTTAGATTCGATGTTCATGAAACCGTGCCGTTTACATATAACTAACGAACTAAAGAACACGGACAGTGTACGCTACGATGAAATATCAACTCAAGTGATTAAACATGTTGCTGTAAATATATGTGTCCATATTAGCTTCGTTATTAACTTAAGTATAGAAACAGGTATATTTCCTGATAAGCTAAAAAAGCAGTCATAAAACCAATATATAAGAAAAAGGTATGCAACGATCGGTTTGAAAACTACAGACCTATTGCAATCATACCAATAATGTCAAAAATTTTTGAACAGTACTTCTGTAACGAGCTAAATAACTACTTAGAAAACAAGAATATTTTAGTAACAGAACAAAAGGGCTTTAGACGTAAAAAAAACTATAAATATGGCAATTTATGACTTTTTGGAACTTGTGCTATCCAACGTTGACAAAAGAATACCTGTTTGCTCTATATACATGGATATGACGCAAGCTTTTGAATATGTTGATCATGATATACTACTTGGTAAGCTTAATGCATACGGTATAAGGGGAAAAGTATTAAAATTATTAGAGTCATACGTAAAGAACCGAATACAATACACTGAGATTACCAAAATTGATTATATAACAAAAAGGGACAAAGCATATAAGTCTAATGAGCAAAAGATTGATTACGGCGTCCCACAAGGCAGTGTACTAGGTCCTTTACTGTTCATTCTATATATCAATGACCTACCAAAAGCCACAGATAAACCCGTAGCTCTCTTTGCGGATGACAGTACAATCACAATCAAATGTAATAATAATAACACTTACGAAAGCGATATAAATAACGCATTGCATTCTATTATGGCATGGCTTGACATCAATAACCTTAAAGCAAACTTAGAGAAAACAAAGATAATGCATTTCAGCCAGCGTAAGCTAACGTCTAATGACATAAATATAAGTTTTACTGGGCAAATTATAAAACAAGTTGACACGACTAATTTTCTTGGGTTAATCATAGATCACAAACTAACTTGGAAACCGCATATCGATCAACTATGTAAACGAATTAGTAAATCCGCCTATGCACTACATGAACTTGCTCAAATTGTAAATGTTGATACACTAATTATGTCATATCATGGTTTGGTAGCATCAATAATTAGATTTGGTATAATCTTTTGGGGAAACTCATCTGATAAAGACCTCATTTTTAAAGCTCAAAAACGATGTATAAGAGCCATGTTTGGATTACAGTTGACCGACAGCTGCGTACCATTTTTCCGTAAGCATAGCATACTAACACTGCCTTCTCTATACATACTAGAAGTAGCTAACTTTGTGAAAACAAACCCTAACAATTTTGTGTTAGCATCTGCAGTTTCTGGTCGACAGCAAAGAGACACGACTCGACTATGTATACGGAAAACTAACACCGCCCTAATGCATAAAAGCATTATGCATATGGCTGCTGTTATATATAACAAAGTACCAAAAAGTATAAAAGAATTCAATTTAAATTTATTTAAGAAAAAATTAAAAATGATTAATGTTATTATAGTATCTCGGATTTTCTATTGGATAGGTTATGACATTGAAAAGGCATAATAATTATTAATATTTTGTTATTCTTTTTATATATATTTATAATTTTTACATAAATTTTACATTTACTATTAACATTTTGACACTCACAATTAACATTCTGACATTTAAAATTTATTGCTATAACTAGAATAATAATTATTAATGCTATTAGTTATTATATACTTTTTATAAATAATTAAGTTATCTATGTAATATTAATGTTCCAAATAATTAAGAACACAAAGAAAAAATATTTAAACGTATTAAATATAAAATTTAAGAAACGGAAAAATTCAGGGGCCTTCTGGATAGATAAATGAACAATAATCCGCCGGAGAAAAATTTTATCACATTTTTTCAATTATTTATGCAATAGTTAATAAATAATTTTTTGCTGCTTGAACATGAACATTGCAAGTGTGATAATTGTTAAACTATAAATTTGAGATTTTTTCTTTCTTGGAGCTATTCTCGAAACGCTTTAGAATAGCACCACGTTGAAAAAATAAAAAATATATATATCAGTTTTTTATTGTCAATTTTCGTAGTGAAAATGTTGAACTTAAATTAATAAAAATCCAAAAGTGTCACAATTGTTGTATAATTATCTACATAAACTACATTTGTACGCCGCCAGGCAAAACATAGTGCTACTAAGAAAGCTCTGTAACATCTCTCATACTGTTATATTTACCTATGTTTACAAATAAAGTATATTCTATTCTAAAAAAAAAAAATAGGTTAGTAATTTGAGCTTCTCTTTTGAGCCTTGAACACCGTGTCTTTTTCTGTTGAGTTGCCCCAAAATATGACGCCATAGCGTAGATGGGATTCCACTAAACCATAATAGGCCGTTAATAATGCCTCCACACCTATTATAGATGACAATGTGTGTAAGGCATAAGCAGATTTACTTAATCTGACACCCATAACACAAGTTCAATCTTAGCTTGGGTGTCAGATGGTTACAACACTGTAATAACCTACAATTTGTAAAAATAATATTTGTTTTAGCACATTGTATGTACAAAATTGTAGAACTGAGAATAATGATTATTATTATTATTTATTATTATTATTTTCTTGCACAAAAGTTCAATATGATATTTCCAATTTAGTTTTTTGTCTATGCGGAGCCCTAAAAATGTTGTTGTTTCTACCTCGTCTATAGTTTGACCATCATAGAATATATTTCATCATCATCAGGCTATAATAGTCCACTGCTGGACATAGCCCTCCCCCAAAGAGCGCCATAGCGCCCTGTCTTCAGCTTGCCGCATCCAGCATCTGCCTGCAGTCTTTCGCAGATCGTCATCGGCGTCCTACACTACGTTTGCCGAGTCGCGGTCTCCACTCAAGAACACGCTTACCCCAGCGGTTGTCTGTTCTTCGCGTGATATGGCCAGCCCACTGCCACTTCAGCTTGCTAATTCTCTGAGCTATGTCGATGACTTTGGTTCTCTGTCGGATGTATTCGTTACGAATCCTATCCTTCAGAGAAACTCCGAGCATAGCTCTCTCCATAGCTCGCTGAGCGACTTTGAACTGGTGGACCAACCCTACCGTGAGTGTCCATGTCTCGGCTCCGTAGATCATGACGGGCAGCACGCACTGGTTGAAAACTTTCGTTTTCAAGCATTGCGGTATCGATGACGAGAAGACTCGGCGTAGTTTCCCAAACGCTGCCCAGCCCAGCTGGATCCTCCTCCTGGCCTCCCTCTTGAAATTGTTTTTACCTAACTGCAGAACCTGCCCGAGGTAAGTGTATTCGGAAACGATTTCGAGAGGGTGACCATGTACGACGATCGGTCCTGGATCAATGTGGCCATTGATCATGACTTTGGTTTTATCCAAATTCATGCCAAGACCGATACGTCGCGAGGCTGCAGCTAGGCCGTCCAGCATCCGGTTCAGCTCCTCTAGCGACTCCGCCATTAAGACTATGTCATCAGCGAATCGCAGGTGTGAGATGTAGTCGCCGTTTATGTTAATGCCCTTTCCTTTCCAGTCCAGAGTTTTAAACATATCTTCCAACGCGCTTGTGAACAATTTCGGGGATATAACATCCCCTTGTCTCACTCCTCTGCGCAATTGGATGGGTTTAGACTGCTGGCCCTGTACTTGGACACTCATGGTGGCGGCTTCGTACAGACATCTCAGCACCTCGATATAACGATAGTCTACTTGGCATCGCTGTAGGGATTCCAGAACAGCCCAGGTTTCGATAGAGTCAAAGGCCTTCTCATAGGCCACAAAGGCCAGACACAGGGGCTGATTATACTCCTCGGACTTCTGTATAATCTGCCTCACTGTGTGAAGGTGGTCTATGGTGCCATATCCTCCGCGAAACACGGGCTGTTCCGGCGGCTGAAACTCGTCGAGTCTTCTGGCGAGACGGTTCGTGACCACTCGTGAGAACAGCTTATAGACATGGCTCAGGAGCGAGATGGGTCTATAATTTTTAAAGAGGGTTTTGTCACCCTTCTTAAAAAAGAGCACCACCAAACTCCTGCTCCACGCCTTTGGAGTTCTCCCACAGTGAAGGACGGCGTTGAAGAGGTTCTGTAATTCCTGTATAACAGGGGCTCCTCCAGCTTTTAGAAGCTTTGATGTTACTCTGTCCTCACCGGGGGCTTTTCCATTTTTAAGCTGCCTCAGAGCTAATACGATCTCGTCTTGACTGATGTCTGGCAGTTCGTCGGTGTAGTGGCGTATCAGGGTAGCTCTGGAATCGTGCAGCGTATAATCGGCCATAGAAATCCTCTATCTCGGCGGAGATCTCCGGTTTTGACAATACGGTCCTCCCATCGTGCGTTTTAAGCTTCGTCAGGTGGCTCCTGCCAAGCTGCTGAGTGAATACTTTGGACCCTCGGTTTCGTTCTATCGCCTCTTCAATGAGGCGTGTGTTGGAACTCCGAAGGTCGCACCGTTTAGGTTACTTTTACTGTTAATCCGTTGGCTAAAGTGCATTATTTTAGTTTTAGTTAAGTTAATTTGTAAGTTATTGTTATCTAGCCATTTTACTATTAAATTTATAGAGTCATTTATGTCATTTTCATATGTGTCAATATTTTTACAAGGTATCGTTAAGGTACTATCATCAGCGAATAGTGTCAAGTGCTGTTGGATGGCTTTCGGTAGGTCGTTAATATATAATATGAACAAAAGCGGACCAAGAACACTCCCTTGTGGCACACCAAATGAGACTTTACGTTCTGTGGATTGATAAACAGTTTCACGTTTAGTTTTCATATTGATTTTGTTTATTTCTGTTGCTTGAGTTCTATTTTGGAGGTAAGATTTAATGAGATTGTTGATATTTCCTCTAATGCCATAAGCTTCAAGTTTATTTAGGAGTGTACCATGATGCACATAGTCAAAGGCTTGGGTCATATCACAAAGTATACCGCAGACCGGTTTTCTCTTATCCACGTTCTATGTAACCTTGTATAAAAAATCATAAATGGCCATATTAATTGTCCTACCTAGTCTAAATCCTTTCTGCTCCTCGCACAGAATATTATTTTTTTCAATAATGTATTCAATTCCTTGTAAATGTATTTCTCAAATATTTTAGCAATTACAGATAAGTGATATGGGCCGATAATGGGCCATCACCTCTCTGTCTTCTTTCTTAAATAGAGGCTTGATGATCGCTACTTTTAACGCATTAGGGAATACACCTTCGCTAATGCTGAGGTTAATTATGTGACTTATGTGTCCACAGATTTCATCAGTAACATGTTTTAGTATTTGAGTAGCAATACCGTCATATCCCACACTACTTGTATTATTTAGAGCCATGACAATTTTTTTTATATCATTCGGTATACTAGGGGCCATGAACATTGATTTGTTATTGAAATCTACTGTACAGATTTTAGGTCTGCAATTGGCATCAAGTTTCGCCTGTATTTTGTCAACAAAAAAATTATTAAATGCTTCTGCGATAGGTTTGGGATTTGAAATGACGTCGTTATCTATTTTTATTTTATTTATATTAGGTTTAGGTACGTTATACTTTGCACTTTGTTTTTATAATATAATTGTTTTGTGCTTTTTGCGTCAATTGGATTATCTTTTTATATACTTTAGAATAATTTTCAAGAAGCAGAGGCAATTCAAGAAGTGCGTGGTTGAGAGACTCAACGAAATGGCTAATGATCATAGTTGATGTTGAATTTCATCTTATTTGTAATAAAGTAATAAATTAATTATTGCTTTGTCATGCCAGAACTAATATATGTAACACTATCTTTTTTGTACTAATATTGATTTTGCGGACAACGATGTTGGTTGTGCATATATTTAAGTACTTTGGTAATAAGTCGTTTGGTTTAGCATAGTGTACAATTGTTTGTTGTCCTGAATAAATAAAATAAAATAAAATAAAAAAATTAAAATTGACAAACATAGTTTTATTGTTTTTATTACGTTTAAGTCTAGACTGCCACAATAGTTTCCTTTTCTTCTTACTGCACAGTTTTATCCCTTTTGACAACCATTTAGTATTTCTTATTGTATTTATTTTAATAACTTTCATTGGAAAACACAAATCGTATATTAACTTGAAGGTCTCAATTAAATTATTATAGGCAATATTTGGATCAGTTGTGTCATATATTTCTGAAAAAGTAAGACTAGTTAGATGGTTTTTAAATTTGACTATATTCTCCATACTATAATTTCTTCTTGTTGTATACCAATACTTCATACGGCATGTTTTTATACTGGACAATGGAATATCTGTGCTGTATGGTCTGACAACGCAAGTTCCACTACCTCAGTCTTACATGCTTTAACATTATGCGCAAACTTGTCTATGTACGAGAAACTGGCCATGCGAGTGGGTTGTTTCAATGCAAGTTGCAAGTTGTAGCTCGTTAAAAGACATTCAAAGGCATTGGTAACACTATTATGTTTTAGTACATCAATATTGAAATCTCCGCAAATAATTATATTCTTATAGTGTTTATGTAATAGTTCTTGCAGGAGCATTTCAAGTTTATCAAAGCAATGGTTTAGATTATTTATGTTCGGAATTCTATATATACAGATAATAATTATTTTGTAACTGGTCAGTTCCACACCACAGCATTCAAAAATGCCAGGAGTTGATAACTTTGCTATTTTAGGCAATTCTTTCCATTGTAGCCCGTTCTTCACAAGAATACAAGAACCGCCCCTTTTATTTTCCCTTCTACAAAAATATGCAGCTAGATTATAATTAGGTAAGTATAATAGATCTTGATAACCTTCTATGATAAACTGCTCAGTAATACACAAGATATATATATTTTTATTTTTTTTAGATAGCTCTTCTAGACATATTAGGAGATCATCTGCCTTATTTATTAAACCTGCAATATTTTGATGCAAAATGTTGATGTATCTGTTAGAGAAAAAACTGATCATTTTCTTCAGTGCCAGTGGATACAGAGTGAGCCATATTTGGCCCTTCATCAATCAAAATATCATTACACGAATCTAAATCTTCACACAATGTAAATTCACTTATCATTAAACTTATATTAAGAAATATACTAGACATACCGCGATTATTTACGGATCCAGTACTCTTTGTAAGCATAGTAAAGTCATAAGTAAGATAATAATTAGAATCAAACAAATAGGCGTAGTTATAAGTACATGCATCTAGATATATTAAGCTGTTAAAGGTTTCTATTCTCGAATTGAACATTGTAGAATACTCGTTTAGTTTAAAAGTAGGTGCACATAATATAATATTTGTATGTTGTACTTTCGACAGCGTTTCACGAATGCTGATCGTTAACTCGATATAGTTGTGGGTTCTACGAAAGTCTTCTTCACCGATAAATATTAAACAATAGTCATTTAAAGTATAGTCTTTTAGTTTAAGATTTAAATTAGAGATAAGATTCTTTAAACCACAGTTTGGTGTCATGTAATGACAAATTCCATAATTCGGGAATAGGTCTTCTGCGATGTTTAGTATTTTATTAGTTTTGTTGGTACTTAAAATACATATTTTACGTTTTTTCGTTTTGTATTCTTGTTCCTTACTTTGTATTTCGGAACCGCTTTCTAGATTGTCGGTACTAAGAATAAGGCCATCTGTTGTTCTTCGATCTAACTGTCGATGGTTGTTGACATTAGTTGGTGTTATTGATTTCTCGGTGCTAATAGCAAATTCTCCACATTCTACAGGATTTTCCTCGTGTTTTTTCAATGATTGGTTAACTTTTGTGCGGTTTTTCTTATTTTTTGGCTTTAACTTAACAGGTGAGCATGTCACTTTTTTGTTTAATTCATTTTGCTTCTGTAACTCCTGGTTAAGGCGGTTAAGATTCCTATTTTCCATAGTTAAAGATTCTATTTCGTTGTGAGCTGCACTGAGTTCTAGAGTCAATCGCTCCAATTGAAGTTTTAACTTGGAAACAGAGTCGTCTTCGTCTTCCGAGATGTCAGGTAGGCTTGTTTTGGTGCCATCTATCGGAGAGTTCGTTAATATCATGTCTTCATTTTCCTCATTAATATTAGATTCAGACTTTGTACGCCTGCGTCTAAACGTGATGTTTTCCACGAAGTTCATTTTTTGAGTTTAGTGCACAGTTATCGAATTAATTAATATCTATTTAGTTACTCTATTCGCCGCTAGATATTGCTACAGTTAGAGCAACAAATCGTTGAACAATGTGGGTAAAGCAGCTTTATTGCTTCTGTTCACACGAGGCGCTAGTTGTTGTAGATTGCAGCTAGATGTCTGTTTAGTTTAGCCATTCGTCGATAGATGTCGCCATATTCGTTTGTCGGTAAAACAGAATTTTTTGTTTCTGCTATTCTCCGCATGAGGCGCTATGCGTTGTAGACGGTCCGATTTTCAAATACTCGAGAGGAAAAAACGGTCTTAATTTTTCTATTACCATAACAGAAACATTTCTTCAATTATTGTTCATTCACGAAACCTTGCTTCAATGTCCCATTCAAAAGTAACATTTTTCAAATTATGCTAAAGTTGTAAAACACCAGGAATACTTGTCATTACAAATGTACACTATGAATATATTAGTTCAATTTTGATTTTCAATAACTTTTTATTTCGGAGATAGCACTTGCCATTTAAATTATGTCCTGATTTTTTGTAGGTTTTCACTTTAGCTATGCTGCTGCCCTGTTAGACGACATATAATCAAAATATTCGTAGATATCTTCCACTGCTAATCGAACGGATAAGCGAATAGATATTGTCTGTATACTTTAATAACTTTCACTGTATTGTCACTTGTTAAATTAATAGTTTATTTCACTGTACTGTCACTTGTTTAATAATTCTTTATAATTTAAATAATAGTCCGAAACATAAATGTCCTTTAAAACGCTGTCGCTTATCAAGTCGTTAGATTTGACTTGGCCAGTTTTCATTAGATCAGTCATTTTATAAAGTTATTCAACATATATATATATATATATATATTTTAATTCTGATAAAAACTGGCCAAGTCAAATCTAACCTACTTTAAGATCTCACTTTTTTAAATAACAGCAATTGTTATAGGTATCCAATAAAGCAAAGAAATAGAGTTTAATACTTGTTCATAATGTTATTTTGTTCCTATAAATACATATTTGGATTTTGCATAGATCTTGGCACTCATTTAGATCTCCATTCTTTTTGCGGCGAAGCCCACAGCCAAGCATAATTTTTGTATTGAACTTGGGTCTCCTATTTTACATTTGTTTTTGGTGGGATTATTATCACACTAACATAGTTTGTAAGGTACCTACACTAACAATTTAATTATTTTGTATTATGAGTCGTTTTTAGTTAGGTACTTGAATAAATTAAATTTATTATTATTATTATTTTTGAATTTTTTTTTTACTCCCTTTTTTGAAGGGGTAAAGGCGTGTCATGCGGGCCAAGACCCAGCATGGCACGTTAAATGAAGTAAGTTGATGATATGGATGATGATGTTAGAAATTTGCGTGTGATGCGGCACGTGTTGAGAATCGTGGCTTTTTGCAATAGTTGTAGTGTGTTTATAGGCATGTGTAAGATGTCAAGGCTTTGAGTGAGTGTTTTGGGTATTATACTAGTTGATGACAAGACTATTGGTACAATATGCACTGTACGTGCTCTCCATTGTATTTTTAATTCGATCGCTAAGTCTTGGTATTTTGAAAGCTTATCGGCTATTGTTGATTGTACGTTGTGACTGTTGGGGATGGCTATGTCAATAATATAAATGGTGTTGCTATTTTTATCATGTAGTGTTATATCGGGTCTGTTATAGTGTACGGTTTGTCAGTAATGATTGTTCGGTCCCAATACATTTTACAGGTGCTGTTTTCGAGGACAGTGTCTGGTTTATATTTGTAGTATGGCAATTTTTTATTGATAAAATGATACTGATGTGCTAAATGTTGGTGTATTATTGCAGCTACTTGGTCATGCCGGTGTTTATAATCAGACTGGAACAGAAATTTGCAAGCGCCAGTTATATGTTGTATTGTTTCAGTAGCTGAATTACAGTGTCTGCATAAATCTGAGGTTTGATTTGGGTCTCTAATTATGAATTTTTATAATTTCTGGTGTTTATGACCTGATCTTGTATAGCTAGCATGAAGGCTTCTGTTTCTGGAAACAGTTCCCCTTTTAAGAGCCATTCGTTCGACTTTCCTTTATCGACGTAGTTTTGAAATTTGTTATTATTATTATAGTAAAAAATAACAAATTTCTATAGAACGGTATCTAAGATTACTAACAAAGCTCTTAAAATTACTTATGCTGGTTTTAGCACTATATTGCTTGGTTTTAGCTCATATGATATATTTATTCTTTCTCCAAGATGAGTTATCTAATAGTTTGATTAATTGTTAAATCTGTTTATCAAATTGCAACAAAAGTGGGTCTTTCGTCGATTCACACCACGGGTTCTTCGCACCACGGTGTGAATCGCAGAAGGACCCATTATGAATTAGTCGTTTCGCACCATGGTGTGAAACGGTGAATGCTTTTTCTGTACTTCGTCGATTCGAACCAATGTTATTTTACTACTATTGAACAGTCTCGCATAAAAGTGTTAGTACACCAATTTATTTTTATTTATTAATCCACTACTAAGCTATCGCTTTGGATATTCAAACTACGTTACATGCTTAGATGCAATTTAAAACAAAACAGTTCTTTGGTTACTACATAATAATAAAATTAAAAAATATATATATATGTGTATACATATATATATATATATATATATATATATATATATATATATATATATATATATATATATATATATATATATATATATGTGTTTATAATTATTATTATTATTTTCTTTTTTTTTTATAATATATATTTCTTTTATATGATTAAAGTCAATATTTTGTCATGTGACTAAAAGAATCTAAGACGATATTAAACATTGTTTTTTACAACTGCTTATTTCAATAAACGTTTTCTACCCGTCAGTACCTAGAAAGTACATTTGAAAAATAAAAATGGTCGTGGTATGAATCGACGAAGTCAAAAATAGATCTTCGTCGATTCACACCATGGTGCGAATCGACGAAGAACAAAAAGAGCATTCACCGTTTCACACCATGGTGCGAAACGACTAATTCAAAATGGGTCCTTCTGCGATTAAACACCGTGGTGCGAACAACCCGTGGTGTGAATCGACGAAAGACCCACAAAAGTGATGTAAAATGATCAACCAACTGCTACCTATAATTTCAAAAGTTGTTGTTTAGTTACATAACTACTACTTATAAATGTTTATCTACCAATTTTGTTGTTATTATTCTGTTAAACTTCATTTCGAAGTACAACGGGGATTTCAGAGGCAAATTTACATCTTCTACATTTCCTTTCTTTCTTTCTTTTGTTTTAAATTAAATTATTGCGTGTAACAAACAAATTTTAGAATGAGAGACTATAAATGTGCTGTGCAACTTGGTGCTAAAAATATTCTCCCTTATGCTGGTAAACTGCGAACACACCAACTTCTAGTTGCGCTGGTTTACAAAATCAATTTTCCCCATCAAAGATTATAGCATTAGCGAACCACCACCGCGGAAAACAAATACAATTAGCAGACGCAAAAGGAAATCTACCTACTGTTTTGATGGACACGCCTGAAAAAGAAGCTTTGAGAATGCAATAAAGAAAAATTAAGAAAACGATGATAAAGATAAGGTAAAGGGACAGGGGAAAGACAAAGGCAAGCGTAAAACAGAGTTAAAAAAGGATTTTATGTTCAGATTCAGAATCTGAAGAAGTTAGAATATAATTAAATTAGCTTAAATTGAAGTAAACAGTAACTAGAGTCTGTCAAGCGAGTCATGTCCCATGAAAAAGGCGGCAAATTTAAAAATCGTGGTATGGTATCCCTGATAGTACTGTAAAAAAACCGTTTTGATATTAGAATTCACACTAGAACTAAATTCACAAAAATATATATATATATTAGTAGTATCAAAACGGTTTTTTACAGTACTATCAGGGATACCACACTACGATTTTTTAAATTTGCCGCCCTTTTCAAGGGACACGACTCGCTTGACATACTCTAGTAAAAGTGTTTAACAATAGTAGTTTAAAGTTTCAATATTATGTAATAATAGTGTTTTATAAAAAATAAACAAAGCGATAAAATCCGTATACAGTTTCTTTAATTTCAATGTATAACATTCGCGTAAACATAAGACAATATAACGTATAGTCAATCAAAAGGTGATGTAGGATATGTCACAGGTGATACTATTTCTTTTATTTGTAACAACTAGAACTCAAATGAAAGCTAAATTAATTAATAATGAAATTATTGAAAGGCTGATTATTGTAAGATATACCTAAGGAAGAAGTAAGAGAATTACAAGACATAATTTGGCGGTTTATAACTTAACTTAGGTACTGTGATTTTAAAGTGCTATGTTGATATATTATTGTAAGTACTTACACATTTATTAAAAACTAAAATCTTCAATTTTTTAATTATATAAGAGTTATGTTTAAGTTAAATAATTAAATGATAAAAAATACATATTATAAAAACACCTAATTATTTTTGTTAAAAACAAAGCAAAATGATTTAATATAAAAATGATGTGTCTCGTTTTTTTTATTAATGTTACTACTTGCCCCAATAGATGTTATAAGTTATAACTAACCCCAAGCACGGCGTAAGTAGTAACACTGCTCTTTTTTTAAATAAAAATCTAATTGTGAAAGAGTTACCTGTAGATTTTATATTTTTTCATTTTGACTTATTCGAAGAATGGTTAGAGCAGCAATCAATGTTTAGTTGGTGGTAATTTAACCAATACATTTCAAGATAATTATGGGGCGTTTTTAAAAAATTGTTACAACAAGCCCCTCCCTCTCCTAACTAGGGGAGAGAGGGGAGAGAGTTATTTATTAAAATGTATACTTAGACTAACTATAGCTAATGTTAGTGATACATTATTTGGTATTTTTGTTCCAATGCCAAGATTTTATTTTCATGAATATTATTACTAATTTAGCTCCATAGGAGGAAAATAAACAACCACAAGTACCAAAATTATTTAATTTGCGTATGCCATTAATCTCCTACAAAATGTCATGGGCGTAATACAGAGGCAAATAAAATATTTTTAACTATTGGCTATGTGCGAAGTAAGTATATGGCGGGTACAGTCAAAGCGAAAAAATGGTTGCAGCACCTTACAGTTACGA
This sequence comes from Catocala sponsa, assembly GCA_963564715.1. Classification (NCBI taxonomy): domain Eukaryota; kingdom Metazoa; phylum Arthropoda; class Insecta; order Lepidoptera; family Erebidae; genus Catocala; species Catocala sponsa. The sequence continues at coordinate 23,570,042 of OY751337.1, read as the reverse complement.
TTTGTAAACAAAATTTTATTGTAAACTTGGCTATTAAAAAGAGTGGCCATGAATTTCTTGCCCGTTCTTCTCATGAGCCCTACACCCTTGCTTTGCTAAACGTGGCAGTAAACGTAAATTCACAGAAAAAAAATGTGTAACTTTGACATTCATAAGTGTTACCTTGTAACCTAACTTGAATAAATTTATTTTTGATTTTTTGATGTTGATTTTTGATTTTTGATCGCAGCGCATGCCGTGCCAGAAATGAGTAGGTACTAATTCTGTATACTGTCATAAACATAATAATATAATTATTTTATTTATTATTATATATTTGGATGATGTTGTTGAGTTACGAACTAAACATCAACGAAAAAAATAGGCGGTGTAAATTCTAGTTTATCGTTAGTTCCTAAGAACTAACGAATAACGAACTTCCGTCTTGGAAATAAAAATAAAGAAATAAACACTACTGTAAAATGAAATACCTATGTAAGCAATATTACCTTTAATTACGATATTACCTATTGAATTTATTTTACTCTCAAGCTAATTTATATGAAGATTTATTGAAAACAGGTATTAATGCATTTGTGCTCACTATTTACATAACTACCTTTTTGTAAGGCTCGACGTTTTAGTCGGATTGCACAGACCGTGGTCACATGCAGACTGGCCACGACTTGTGACCACGGCTAGTGCAGCCTGACCAAAGCATTTCAAAAAGCGTTATATAATGCTCTATCCTCCGTACCTTGGCCAGAACCGTATAATATTTTATTTAGGTCATTCATTAATTGCATGAGTCAATTTAATCAGAAAAGTCAATTTCACCTACTGCAATGGTGCAATGTACTGAATTGTCACTTCGTAGCTGCGAGTGTTCAGTGTAGTGGGACAAAAAACTGTGTGATCTATAGTTATAAGTCTAGATATACTACATCTGTTATATCAGTATTTGTAATAAACAAGTTCTTATTATTTTGTGTGTCTACATATAAATACTTGCTCCTATCCATCATCCTCTATCTTACCTGCTGTTAGATTTCTTGTTACATTATTTGGACGATGATAAGTTATATAGAATATATACTAGTCTATGTTATATAGTGTCGCCAACGGCCATACTACGTTAAATGTTATATAGTGTCAAGGCTAACATTGACAGCCTAATTCTACAACGACTTCTTTTTGGTAAGCCCACTCTCACTACCAAATGCGTCCGTCCGTACTCCCTGACTATCATAACTCTCATTTGTGTTCTTTCTAGGTAAATAATTAGGATCTTTAATATTACAACATACATAGACTTAATCTTTCAATTCATGCCTACATTGCGAGCCTCAATTCATTGACTAAAAATTGTTTTTCTGCAGAAATATTTACAGCAATATTTGCCGAACTCATTGTTAAATATTATTCATTAGCGTCTTAAATTGTTTTAAAGTTTAGTTTTTTATTATTGTTTTTTTTTTGTAAATAGCTCGATGACTCAAAAAGCTTAATTTTAAACTACCTACATTAATATATAAATTTTGACAAACTTACCTTTTTATACTCACATCACCGACATCTCATGGGAAAAGTGCCAACCCGAATTGCACTCTTGACGATGTTCATCACCTGTTGGTGGAGTGCGTCAGAACCCAGGAGCTAAGAACTATTACGCTTCAATCTTTTGAAATGCGTATGATGGATGTTGGTGCCTTCATTAGTATTTTAGCTGAGTCCCTGTCTAAAGCAGCTATTTTAGTTTATAAGATAATAGATAAGGTTGACTTAAGGTAGAATATGAATAGTTATTAAGTTTAGGGTATGATGGAGCTGACATGGCCGTGTGTGGCTAAAAGCTACCAAAAAAAAAAATCCTCACATCACAGCTCTCGCAACAATATCAAATCACACTTATCGGAATTATTTTGTAGAATTCGTTTCTTAGCTTTAACGTTTAATCTTATTTTCTTTTGATTTTGTTATTTCAATTTTACGGTAGTAACACGGATTTTTTTTATTGGTGTTCTAACAACTTTCAACTTTAAGAAGGGTAATTGAATTACCGGTGTTACTACTAATAGTAAGATTGGTAGTAACACGGGCAAAAAAGAATTTTAATACCTTCGCCGTTGACACTCCGTTGTGTAACTTAATCAAATTTTCAATTTGGTGTCATGACGTCTTGAAACTTTACAGGGACTACAGATGACTCTTCTCACAATTAAAATATTCTGATATAGGTATCGCAGTAGGTATATCACATAAATCTATTTCGCATAAATCTATTTCGCAGAATGTATCTCACACTGAGAAGAGCCCGTGCCCAGCAGTGAGACAGTTTAATACAGGGCTGATGTTATTTTATAATATACGTTAATAATTGAGTAGGTAATTGAGGTAAAACGCAAAATCATAATGTTGCGTTTTACCTCAATTACCTTTAATTTCAAATTAAGAATATTTATTTTATTTCTTTTTAGTTATTTCATCATAATATACTATGGAGTATAATTCCATTACCAAATATTAAAACAATAAATCATTTCTATTTATTTTATCATCTACTGTATAACTACATTATAATACTAAAGACATAAATTGGTATCTAATATAAGTATCAGAATGTTAAATACCGCCCTTCTTAAGAGCCATTTCACGTTTTCGCGCGAATATCTAAGATTTCAGTCGCCTAATTTACCATCTTAGGTAAAACTCCGACATTTTTAAATACATGTAAAAAATAGGCCGATCTTTCGTATGGCCAATTTTAGAATCACATTTACAGAAAAATATTTGTTTACTTTGTGGTGATTAATCTCCCACAACAAGTTTACTGAAAAAACAAAGCAGAGTTAATTTCATGCTCTCATATCTATCACTAATATTTATAAATTTGATTAGAAAATACGTATCGTATCAGAAATATAATTTTGTTGCCATATATAAAACTAGAATATCGATTATTAATAACATTATTTCGTAAAAAAATAAAATCTGAGGCCATTTTTTACGTTTTATATCCCTATTTTATTGCGATTTTTTGGTTTAAATAAAGTGTAATTACATTTATAAAACCATGTCAAAATAAACTATGTTCTTCAAGAAATATAATTTCAAAGTTTGATGAAAATCCCTTCATGAAATGTATCATAAAACGTATATGAATACCACTCTAATTTAGAATAAATTATGATGCACAAGCATGCACCGATAAGTACGGCGCGAGCGCCTGTTGAGGAAGGACCTGTGCCATTTTGTCTCGCGTGCCGAACTTCGAGCGTCCGTATCGTAAACGCATTATTATACTACGACCACAACATTTTGATTCTTTGTTTTTTTTTCCTACAGTAAGTGTATTACTGTTTTGTTTACTATCAAGTGTATTATTTAAGTAGTTTGTATAATGTTAAGTTTTTATTTTATTCGTTTTACCAATGGGGCGTAAGGGTTCTGTATTCCATTGTATCAAAAAAAGGAAAAACAAAAATTGTGCAGCCCTAAAGAAAGCAACGGAAGCGAGGTAGATATTTTTTAATTGCAGTTCATAATTATATACTGTTGTCGATCACATAAGTACCTACATATCAACATAAACTAACTAAGGATAGTAGGACTCAAGCACAATATGCATTTTATCGTTTGCAAGTAAAAGTTTAAGTTAGTTGTCTATTACTCTTTAATTAGTAAAGTCTAATGAGCCGTTATAATTTTCATTAAAATTCATTAGGTATATATGTCACTATTTAGCATAGTTTATACATACCTAAATACTGCAGTTTAGAAGATAGAGTGGGGGAGGGACACTTCAGGGTTTTCCTTTTTTATATTGAACTAGAGGATGCCCGCAGCTACGCCCGCACATGTTTTTTTATTTATCCATTTCTTCCCAATCCCGTGGGAATTTCGGGAAATCCCTTCTTAGTGCACCCCTAAAGTACCCAAGGAACATACATGTCAAATTTCAGCTTCTTGCGCCCAATAGTTTTGGCTGTGCGTTGTCCGTCAGTCAGTCAGTAACGTAAGACTTGTATATACACAGATATTTCACAAACGGATCCCTAAATAAAAAAGCCCATTAAGATAACCCATACAATGTTGTAGAAAATTTAAAAAACCACTTTTCTATTATATGTATGGGAGCTACCAGTTTATATCACATTTTTTAAATTTTATAGTGCTGTTTTGTCCGCGTGGTTACAATATATAACCATGTTTCAGCTATATAGTGCTTATAGTTTTGGCGTTAAGCCGCGGACGGACATGGCGAAACTATAAGTGTTCCTTGTGGTTTATTACGAAACCCTAAAATCGTACGTTTCGTGGAAAGTTACGTAACGCGTGGTCACTCTAGCAATACATAAGCAAGGGGTTGTTGCCCGGGTTTGCGGGCGCTTTGTTTTGGACTAGTTATTTGAACTGTTTCTTGCGTGCGCTCGGTATTTATAAGGTATAAGTAATACATACATATTATTTTTCAAAAATTAAGGCTTTATGTTTTTATTACTTTGTAACTATAATCTAACACGAAAATTCGTCTGATCACCTACAAAACAACCTGTATAAATGACTAGATGTTCCCGCGGTTTCACCCGCGTTTATCGTTACTGCGCCGCCCCCGTGGGTCGTAGCGTGATGTTATATAACCTATAGCCTTCCTCGATAAATAGGCTATCCAACACTAAAAGAATTTTTCAAATCGAACCAGTAGTAATCACGCAGAATAAACCAGGAGAAACATCGTTTGTACTATGTCTGTAATGGGTAATTATTTTGCTGCGATGTTATTTTAAAACTGCTATATCTCCTAAGATATTCATTGAAATCGAATGATGTAAAGGGCAATTTTGTTTTAAATTAAATACTTGTGATGAATAACGTATTTATTTGGATAAGGATTAATATCATGTTTATAAAAATACCTTCGCTAATAATGCATTATTTTAGAACAAATTTCGTTTGCATAAAAATGGTTATAGTGAGCCAACCTTAAAAGATAGACATATGCTGTCGCGGACTTTTTTTTAGAACTTTTAAAGGGGAACAATTCTGTCATACATGATTTTTGCGAAACTTTAAACAAAACTCTCAAAAGGAAAAAATACTCTCCGATTTTGAAATATTCTTCATTGGTGCTCCGCTCCTATTGATCTTAGCGTGATGATATATAGCCTATAGCCTTCCTCCATAAATGGGCTATCTAACACTGAAAGAATTTTTCAAATCGGGCCAGTAGTTCCTGAGATTAGCGCGTTCAAGTAAACAAACAAACAAACAAACTCTTCAGCTTTATAATATTAGTATAGATACAACGTTATTTTTTCTTTAACTGTACCCATCATTATGGACTACTTTAGTCCTAAGACTTTGCCGAAATCGCAAAATCAGTTGTTTCATACATTTTGTCGGTGTCATAGTTCAATTTTATATGGAACAGGTGATTATATTTTCGTGACTTTTCCAAAAGTTAACCTGGGTTTAGATGGAGAAGTAAGATTACTCGCTCAAAGGCTGTAATAAAATCGGTAACAGAAAATGTGAGTTTATGTAAACATAATAGTTTTATTGTACATCAGTCATAGTTCATTCAAATAATATAAAATTTATATAATTATTTGAATTAAATTCAAAGGAAAAGCGGCCACTTAAATTACACGCTGAGATAGTAAATTGTGACGAGTTTGTAAATTGTGTTGAGTACATCTAATAAGCAATCAGATTCGGCCACGTCTAGTTGTTTATAAAAATGAGTTCAATTACCCGCTAAGAAATTTGCACTAAACAGAACGTTAAAAACTTATATTTTCCTATACTATGTTTTATTATAAAACTAAAAATTAAATAATCTAGACTTTTTATTTATATTGACTACACGGCGTAGTGGTTTAAGCGGCCGCCTCGTCGGTTGACACAGCGCCGAGTATTGTGGGTTCGATCCCCACACGAGACAACACTTTGTGTGATTCATAAATTGTTGTTTCCAGTCTGGGTGTTCATTGTGTCCGTTAGTTGTATATTTGTAAAGTCCCCCGCGACACAGGATTTAGTCCTAATGCGGGAGAGAGTTGTATTCTTAACAAAAAAAAAATATTTATCTATAATTAATACAAATACGTTATTTGTATTGAAAACTTACATATTGCAAAAGTATGTTTAATACAATTCAAGCAATAGGTACCAACAAAAGTATCAAAACCTAAGTGTAGACACGGTCGCACTATACTACGACGCTCCTAGACGCATCGTACTGTCTCGATCGCGCGGCGAGTCGAAATTTACCTAAACTTCACTTGCGTAATTTTGTGAAATGGCTCTTAATCTCCGTTACAGATGATATTACAAATAGGTTTACATTAAGTGTGATCACAACTATTTTATACGCAGGCACAGTTAATATAATATATAATACTATACTGGTCGTAGGTAAGTACATATAGTACAGGGCTTTAAGTATTATCCATCCATTACTGCCATGTGAGATATTACTATTTTTATCTAATCTGAATAAATACACGTTGTATTCACGTGTCCACGTCGTCGCGACTATTACCTATTTAACTTTTATTTTCCTGTATGTATCGAAATGTTTTGACATTTTTAAGAAGCTGCGTATTATTCCTATTAAATTTAATTTTGTAGGAGTTCGAACCCCACTAGGGATAATATATTATGTGATCTACAAAAAATTGTTTCGAGACTCAATAAATAAATAACAATATTTACTCAATAGTAACACGTGTTTTTTTATAAAAGCAACTATAGGACACGTCACTATAGGTATATTTACTATTAACTTAAAACTAAAAAGTATGGCCTCACTAAAAATATTATGTACATTATTAATATAATTCGAATTCCCGCGGTCCAGCCGCATTAAGCTTCATTGTTAATTATTAAAACTAAGTTGTTACATTTTCAGAGGCAGATTATGTGATCTAAGAATCTAGACATGACAGTTCCTACAATAGCATTAACATGTGGCGTAGATCTTAAAAAAAATTATAAGTAAATGAAATTCTATGTGACATGTTTTAAAATGTTTTTAGACAGGAGAGTCGAGTCGTGGGTGATCCAAATATCTTTAAATGTCTATAATGATTTAATGATTCTTGATCTTCAAAGTGTTCCTACAATAGCATTAACACATGGCTTAGATCTTTAAAAAATAATAAGTAGGTAAATGAAATTCTATGTGACATGTTTTAAAATGTTTTTAGACAGGAGAGTCGTAGGTGATCCAAATATCTTTAAATGTCTATAATGATTTAATGATTCTTGATCTTCAAAGTGTTTCTTAGGTACGAAATGTTTAAAACTATAGCAATACGGTACAGACATACAAACGAGATAAGGCGCTTCGTCGCCCGGCACATGACGCAAATCACACGGTTTTCTGTGTATAGACTACCCTGCTTCATTGCCTAATTCATAATCAGAGCGTTTAACGCTAAAGCTATATAAAATGTCGGCCGTGACGTAACCGTCTCAGATTGCATCTAAACAAATTTTGTGAAGAAATGTTAGATGGAGAATTAATGCCCGGCGAGGATTATAGGAAATTCAACGCGATTACTAAGCCGGATCGTTACCCGAGTCCTAGGCTTCATGAAAGCTAGATAGGAGGTCTCAGACGGTTACGGACGATATTGTAATTTGCTAAAACCGCTTCCCATGGTAATGTATGACCAGTCCTAGCACAGCGGCGGCAGTGGCTACACCGCTGGCCTGTTGAGTGCTGAGGGCGCTCCCCCAGAGCCACCCTGGTGGCAGCCAGCTAACCGCATGTATGGTGTCCAGGAGTAGCTTGGTGGTAGTCAATGAGGCTTGTGTGAACCGCGCTGAGGCGCATTTTGTACGCTCCGGGGATTTCAGAGCTTCGGCACATGCGTGTAGACTTCTGATTGACCTGTGGATGTTAGGATTAAAATATTTCTTTTATCTTTAACCTTACAGTAAAGTATGCATACCTAAAGAACTTTTATTGTTATGCTATTTTGACGTTGCCGGCCTTTGAAAAAGGAACGGCTGCAAATGCAAGGAACCAAGATTACTAGTCCCCTGGTAGCACAGCGCTTCCTTAACCTGTCAATTGTTGGAATACCAAACCTAACTGAAAACCTTTTTATTCTGTCTGGCCGCCGGTGTGCTGCCACTTAACGAGCTTGGAAACTCAGAACATAACTCAAGGTCCTAGATGCTCGCTGTCCTCAGGCCCTACCTTTGTAAGAATCGGATTCAGCAATTTGCGCAAGGTAGCGGCCTCAAACTTCTATGTACACATATGGAGGTATTTTGTTTGTAAGTATTGATTTTAGCTACAGAAATATATTTGGTATCAATCAACAATCTTTTCTATCGTTGGAGTGTGAAATTAGGGGTTTAAATTGTGTACAGAATTTTTTATTTATGACTATTTTACCGGCGGCCGTCCTATCTGCGTATAACTCTTTACCAGAGTCGATTATTCAGTAAATAGATCCCTTATCAGGCTTAAGGGATCTATTTACTGAATAATTCTAGAATATATTATTAACATGTCTAACGCATTATGCGTCGGTAATAGAAATATTTCAGTACTAAATAAACTACATACCTGATAAAACCGAAGAACGCGGACAGTGACCAGAACAGTTTGTGTGCGGTCTTCACTTTGAAATCAGTGTCCTTGGATACGACCAGCAGACCTGTATCGATGAGCCAGCACAACTTCTCTGCCTGGAGGTACGCCAGGGTACTTGCACCCGCTGCCACGCCGAAAGTACCCCATGGACCGTCCTGCAAACGTATTAATTTCACATGATATTAATAACTTCGAATTATCATTTTTTAAAAGACATTTCTTTTTTAAAATATGTCTCACGCACTGGGGCTCAATCTCTGTGTCGCGGGATAATTTACAAAAATACAATTTACGGATACAATGTAGGTCTGTACATTCAGACTCAGAACAATTTATGTGTTACCTATCACTCAGCATGGTGGCAGTGGAAAAGTTACTACTTCAACCACCTTCCGTGCAGTCTTTGAGATACCATGTACATAAGTAGAGATATTTGGGCACAGCAAGATACCTGGGCTTTTGTATCAGTCTGAGTGGAGACGTATCCCGAGAATTTACAGAAGACTGAAGGCAAATAACAGTGTTGTGTTTATGAAGTAAGTAGAGTTTCCTGAATTATTTGAGAAGGCGCTGTGTTACCAGCAGAACCATGGTTATTAAGGCTTACAATGCAGACTTGTTTTATGCAAGGTCAACAACCGCCCTTGTATTGCTATTTATTTATTTATTTATAAAACAAATCACATATGTCATTACAGGAAAACCTAATGCGACATAGTGGACATTAATACATAATAATAGTAGATAACTATAAATTTTGTGACAGATATTGTAACGTCACCCTCTCAAATTCCGCCAACATACAGCAAAATATATCTAGACGTTGTGCAACTACATTCAGCATCCTAGCAGCACATGAAATTGTGATACGGTAAATTTTTACCGTCAATCAGTGATAAATGTTTGTTTTTAACATATTTGTTAGTAAAAACGCTAGCTTCTACTAACGGTTTTATCCGCGTGAATGACACGGACACACATACTGAAATGAAAATTAAATTAGCCCAGTACATGATGCCAAGTTTCATCGAAATTGGTTTAACGGTATGCACCTAGTAAAGACATGAAAACGAATCCACCACGCACCCTCGTATTGCCCACCCAACTCTAATGATGGACTACCGGGTCGATCGCGTGGGACCCTAGCAAACCAATATAATATGTAATATACTAATATTATATAGCTGACGAGTTTATTTGTTTGGTTGAACGCGCTAATCTCAGGAAATACTGGTTCGAATGAAAAATGTTGCAAAAACTGCGAAAATTCTCTTTGTGAAGCAAAGTTGCGCGGGTTAGCTAGTGTGTAATATTCCGCACAAAACATGTAAGTATCAAAAGCTCCACAAAGAGCCTGTAATCTATACTCATATTATAAAGAGGAAACATTTGTATTTTTGTTTATAATTAATAAACTCAAAACTTACTGGAGCGAATTAAAATATAGTAAAAATAAACAAGAACTTAATAAAATACATCGTAGGAAATAACAGACGAATTGCAAAAAAGTTCTTTTTTAAATTAAGATCATATCTCACCTGAGCTCCTAGTCCATATTTCACTGCAGTCTTAAGCGCAAGCGCATCATCGTACAAGCGCATAGACGCGCGGGCGGCGGCCAGGCGCGCGCTAGCCGCTAGTAATTCCTGGCGATTGGTCGTCGAGCCCAAGAACTTGAGACCATAGCTTGCTAGGTTCACTACCTGTAAGTTCAATGTAAAATAATAATAAATAATAATATTCTATCACATACACACAACACCATCTAGCCCAAACTAAGCAGAGCTTGTATTATGGGTACTAGACAATGGATAAACATACATATATACTTTTTTTTGTAAATACATGCATATTATATATAAAACACCCAGATCAAGACAAACATCCATGTTCATGCACACAAATGTTTGACTTGTGCGGGAATCGAAACCGCGGTCTAGGCGTAGCAGTCGGTTACACTAACCACTACGCCATCGAGGCCGAAAATATAAGAATAAAGAGGAAATAAAATGGTGAACAATTAAATTGTAATAGGTCTTGCCTTATTTAGAAACCGCGACACAATGTGAAGTAGAGAGAGACTTTTAAAAACGACTAGTTACAAATCTCATCATCTTACGTGACAATAATATACAAAAAAATAATATAATTTAAAATAAACATCGGCATTTTGATTTTTTTAATCAATGCGTTTCCAAATTTATAGTTGGAAGCAGATAAATAGCTGTCAAAATATTAAATAATGTAGAATTAAAAATAAGGATGGGTATTTTATTTTTATTAATTAATCATTTGTTTTTGAGTAATAAAGTTCTCTTAACCGAATCAATCCAGTACCAAATTCAAAATTGGAAAGAGATATAACTGTCAAATGATAGATAGAGAGATGAAATATGACAGTTATAGACATAATAAAAAAATTGGCGAGTACGTCATTTGTTGTTCAATAAAAAATAACATTAACCAATTTTAAAGAGAATTTCCCTTCAATTTCTGCAAGTCATACCTTATCCCTGTTGAGGTGTGTCTGCAGCAAGTCAGCGAGCTCGTCGACCACCTCCATGGTGTTCTCCCGACAGTGTTTACCACCACAATGGCCAGCCGTCACGTGTTATCGAACGATTAGATACCGTCCGCACTCGATCATACGCCAAATGTTTGTGTATTATGTAAGTTATCGACAGTGCTCGGGATAAGATAGTCAATCGACATCTCTAATCTTTATATATTGGATTTCTTCGTCATTGACCGCGGTTATAAAACATTCGTATCTGAAATATATGGCCTGAAAGTACGTTTTCACTACGAAGACAAGTACTGTAGGGCCGATTGAAATCTCTGGTTTAATTTTGCCAACTGTTAGGCTGGAGAGTGTCTATTTTTTATTTATTAAGCACACCAACTATACCTAAAATTCCTAATATTTATTTTTTATTATTAAAGTAACCATACAAATAACCTATGCATGTCACTGGACTTATATTCTTACGGCCATATTCATAAAGCTTACAATATGGTTATAACGTCGCCGTCGCATCGCTCGCCGCGTCGTTCCCGAGGAAAACAAAAATAACGTTCTTATGATAATAGATGGCGCCACGTGTCGTTCGAATCATGATTGAATTATATTATTACAAGCAGAGTACAACCCGAATTGATTGTCAAATTCTAAATTAATGCGAGCGAAGCCGCGGGCAAAAGCTATTTTTATAATAAAGGTTTACAGGAAATTAATGAACAGGTAAAGTTTTTTTAAATGCATTAATTTGGATATAGTATTTTAACACTACCTATCTTATTAAGCCTTTATTAAGGTATTTTGTAATTAATAAGAGCGTTAAATTAATTAATTATCTTATGTTAAGTTAATCTCTATCTGAACAAATGAACTTTAACTGAAGATGAAGCGTTGGAGCAGTTGCGCTTACCTCGTACGAATAATAATAATAATCAGCCCAGTATTAAACTGTTCCACTGCTGGGCACCGGCCTCTTCTCAGTGTAAGAAGGGTTAGGCCATAGTCCACCACACTGGCCTAGCGTGGGTTGGCAGATTTCACATATCTTCGAGAACATTATGGAGAACTCTCAGACATGCCGGTTTCCACGCGATGTTTTCCTTCACCGTTAAAGCAAGCGATCATTAATTATTTAATACGCATATAACTTCGAAAAGTCAGAATTAGAAGAAAAGGTTCGAACCCGAGACCTCTGCGTGGCAATCCAACAGTTTCCCATGAGGCTATCGCTGCTATGAACTCTGCCTCGTACGAATACCCCACGCATATAACCTACCGCCAGCTACCTGCACCGTATACCAGAATCATTAGGCTATTTAAAAAAACATACAGGTCGAATTGAAAACGTCCTTTCCTTAAATAAGTTAAATATTTCCCGTAGTGCCTGCTTATCGAGTAAAAAGGCTTGAGTATAATATAAAGTACTTTGGAAAAAAAACCTCGATTGCGCAAAAGCAATTAGTTGTTTACTTCTGTGTCAAATGAATAAAGTGTAAAATTAACTCGTAATTAAACTTTTATTACCGATTGTTTTGTTGTTTAATGTACCTACATTTATATTTTTCATATAAATCTACATACGTATCTTATTTAAATGTAGTATAAAACAGATGTACCTATTACGATAACAGGGGACGAGCTATCGAAGGATTAGAGGGATGTACATGAAATATTTGATAAAGAAACTAAATCCTGAAACTTATAGCATCGGATAAAATAAAAACACATAGTTACTACGATGATACAAAATCACTTTTAACACAATGATGATTCAATACTGTCTATATGCTGTTAGTAACATCTCGTGACATGTATACACTGCCAATAATCTAATATTATCATGAGCAGCGATAGCTCAGTGGGGAGACCAACAGACTGCAATGCTGAGGGTCTCGGGTTCGAACCCACGTCGCCCACCTCTGACTTTCGGAAGATTATATGACTTTCCGAAATTATGTGCGTATTGATTGACAATTATCGCCTGCTCCGTGCCTCGGAGAGCACGTTAAGCCGTCGGGCCCGTCTGCCATGAACATCTATGGCAGTCGTTATTGGGAAGTTAGTGCCCTCTAATATCCTGACACTGGTCTAGCCTAAGGGTATCGTTAGCCTTCGGGTTGCGGAGATGGCAGTCGCTCCGTGTAAAAACTGATATCCAGTCAAATCCGGTTAGACTAGAAAGCCGACCCCGAGTGACTTGGGAATAATAAAGGCTAGGGAGAAGAGTTAAGTTTTCAAGACATCTAAACTTATGTTGGTTTTAATAAATATTACTTACATTTATTTAAAAACAATAGGTATACATAATATTGTCTTCTGTTTATGAGAATGTTATTCACTGGACAACTACTACCATCTTAGTCTCCCCGTACCATGGCTGCCGAAAAGCAACTGAAACGTCGGGAAAAGTGTAAAAATAAATATAAATAGTATAATAATATAGTAATAGTATAAATATTTTATTAGTTTCAATAATTTAATTAGGTTATATCCGTATATAGTAGTTTAATTTCAATGAATAACATTCGCGTAAACAGAAGACAATATTATGTAACATCAATATTAGTAATTTGCTAGCTCATTATTTCCATAACTAAAACCAATCATTTTTAAATAATATTTTAAGATTTTAACAAACAATTTCTAAGCGCATCATTTTTAAATAATATTTTAAGATTTTAACAAACAATTTCTAAGCGCTCTCGATCATTGCGGGCGCATCGCAATTTTAGACCTTATGACCGCTTTTTAAGGATTGATACACAATGACTGTCAATGAGTACGGGCGTCACGTTTCGCGGTGTCCCCTTAATTTCAATGAACAATAGGCATACTTAGTCTGGCCATAAATAGTAGTGTGTAGTAGTAATGATAGTTTGGTGGGGTGTTAGCTTTCAAGGAGTGGCTGAACCATATTTTTGCGAAAAATGTGTCAAATCTTCGGCACAAGTGTATCAAGATACGATTCTTGAGAAGGTGGTTAAGCCTCTCAACAACACCATGTCCCATAACCAAGAATGGTTCCTTTCAGCAAGACTCAGCACCGGGTCATAAAGCTCGATCCACCCAAGCTTGGTTGGAAACGAACGTTTCGGACTTCATTAGAGCTGAAGACTGGGCGTCATCTAATCTGCTGGATTATAATTTATGGTTAGTTTTGGACTGTATGGTGTACGGATGAAATATATGATAAATGTTCCATACACCAAGGATGATGTAATGATAAAGATAAGTTAACTTGTTATAACTTTTATTATCTCTACCAAAGTAATGTTAAAATATAATATTATCTAATACTATATTATTGCTATATGAAATGATATGTGTTACGGTTCATGACACACTTGCTAGGTCAACCGATTGAGTACGATGCTAATTAGGTACTAATTGATTATATATAATTATGTATAAAGAAAACAAATGCCATGTGTCGGCGTAATGCTGACACCGCGATGTACGTGTGATTTGCCCGTACATATGGCATGCAGCATGCTCCAAATGCCATTATAATAATAATTTGGAGTCCCTAAGACAATCCAGATTGACAGTGAAGGATTTTCCCATGGAGAGAGTGCGTCATGCGTGTTTCTATTGATAACTGGCCTCAACGTTTAAAGGTTTGACCTTTTAACCGCTTACGTCGGATTAATCCGACAAATATTATCGTGTCCATTTCGCCAGCGTCGTACATTTCCGACCAGATAACACAGCTCGTTTAATCTGCTTTTTTATTTAATTACCGTGTTTTCTATAAAAAAAAATGTTTATATTGTGTAAATGGATAATTAAGTAATCACTTACAATTTAATACACTTTAGTCTCATAATTAGAAGTCCTAAAAATAAGTATTTATTTTTGTATGTATTTATTTTCGATTCACTGTGCCGGGCGCTGGGGGCACGACAACTGTTATGAAGTGGGGCGGTTAAAAGGTTAATTAATAAATGTTTTATGCAATAGAAAAAAGAAAGGCTTTTCCTTGTAACGATATTTATGACAAGACTAGGCATATGGTTAGGTGTTATAAAGAGGGTATGTTTTCAACTGACTCCTGCCTGACCCGCCGCGAATATACAAATTCTAAATGTACGATTGCCTCAGTGGCGCAGCGGTACAGAATGCGGCTGCTCTTCACGAGGCATCGAGTTCGATACCCGGATCGGGAAATGTACCTAATTAGGTTTTCTCCTAGAAATTCTTAGTAGCAGTACGTCTTCTGGAACTGCAGTAGGCACGTATTCTTTAACCTCCGCTTACCCTTTCGGATAGGAGCCTGAAACCAGATTTACTTAAATCATAGACCGTACGCGATGCGTTTTTATTGGCGGGAAAATTTATGAACCTTTTAGCACTGGGTGCGTAGACATGTTCGTGCAGACAGACGTACATGTCGCTGATTAAACATTATATGATATTACAGTGTATCCTCGATATTATGAAACTGAAGGGAATTAGAAAATATTCGTTATACCAAGGAATTCGCTACAATGAGGTTTGTTATATAGAGGTTAGGTTGGACTACGATTCGTTTTAACAAAGTAAGAAAACTTATTTATTAACCTCAACATTAAGTAGATACTGATCTGCTTACCCTGTTAAAGCGAACGATTTCATTAATAAATGAAACACATGACTTGTGCGGGAATCTAACCCGTGACCTCAGGCGCGGCAGTCGGTTACACTGACTACTACGCCTTCGAGGCCGACAAATCCCTCTATTATTTATTTATTTAAAACTTTATGCACGAAAAAAATAAGTACATCGGCGGAATTAATGCCACAGGCATTATCTACTTGTCAACCGTAGGCCGTGACGCAGAGATAAGAAGTAAGAAATATACACTTACTTATACTAAACATATAGGTACTAAAGAATATCATAATAGTACCTAAGTATCATAGTAGTATTACGTGGATTGAACCCACACCTTACAAACTGTCACACCTGACAAAATGTCACAAGTGACAAAATGTCACAACTGACAAAATGTCACAAGTGACAAAATGTCACACCTGACAAAATGTCACACCTGACAAAATGTCACAACTGGCAAAATGTTGATGTACGAAGCAAACAGATAATACCTTGGAACTTACTATGAATAAAAGACAATAATATTTTAACTCATTAATTTTTATTGTAAATTGTACAAATAACCGTTTTAAAATACGCTGTCAAACAATTAGGTCTCTTGTGATCACAGAGCACGGAATACGCTAGCTTTCTACAAGAGCATGTAATATTATAATATAATTTTTGTGTAGTTTTCTATTATTATTTTTTTTTAATTCTCTTACTACATTAAATCTATCAGCACTAATACATAAATCGCAACACGAAATTGTTTCAAGGGGTGGGGACCTGGTGTCCTGAAACACAGGCGTCGAGCATAGCTTAGGCACCAGTCTCCCACAATATATGTTGTAATCCGAATTATGTAATATTTTTTAATGCTGTTTATGTAATATGTGTATATTGTGGTGAGAAATAAACGTTTATTATTTATTTATGGACAAACTGCACGAAGGTATTAGTGACAATTAGAAGAAGAGAAATTATAGAAGCGGCGGTAGTGCAAGTCCAATGCCTTATACATTGGATAAGGCATTGGACTTGCGATCGAAGGGTTCGAATCCCACCCATTGCACTGCTGACGTGAACCCACTCCTAACACAAGCTACTAGCTTAGCTGGAGGGGTTAACAAGAATACTAGTTTAAAATCCAAACTGCTATTAAACTCAATAAAAAATAAAACGAAAATTACACAAGCCATACAAAAATGACTCTTATACTGTAGACCTGGTAGCTTGTTGCGCTAAACGCCGTCCGTGACTCGACACGTACCTTTATTGCTTCCGTCTCTTATATACGCAGTATAGTGCCTTTATAATATAGACTGCTACGCAGAGGTCGCGAGTTCCATTAAGTCCGAGAATAAAATTTTCGAATACTTAATATAATGCAGGTCTTACTCGAGATAAAGTATTTAAAAGGTAATAAATACCTGTTGATTGTCCGACGTTTCAACCGACTCGAGTAAGACCCGTTACCTAGCATCATATTAAGTACCTATGTGTACAAATCGCGATAGTATAAATGTTTAAATTTTCGAAGTTATTTACGTACTTATTAGAAAGTAAATTGTCGCTCGCTTTAAACGGTGAGAGAAACTGCATGTCTAAGAGTTCTTCATAATATTCTTTAAATGTATGAAGTGTGCCAACCCAGGCTGGGCCAGCGTGGTGGCCTTAACCTTTTGTACTGAGAAGAGGCCCAGCAATGTGACAGTCTATGTACAGTGCTCATATTTCTATTTAGTATCTGAAAACGCGGCCCGCATTATTTCGTGCTCTGTGATTGTAATAATACAATTATAATTACGTATAATACATTAACAGGTACATAATTAATGCGAAATTATTAAAAGATACTCTACGTTGTGCTACATACCCTGTTGGTAAAGAAAGAAATCAAAGATATTACATACCATAGACATGTTACGTCTATATAAAATGGCGCGAAAAATTCAGTCTCGTTGCACATAACCTATAAATTTGCACTGTTTATATTTTTCACTGATGTGTAGGTATCTATGTTTTAAGAAAGAAGATACAAAAATTACAAAGTAAAGGAGATGGCTATTTAAGATCTATAATTTCTTCAATTCCTTGTTCTTGGTGCCCTGTTTCAGATGAAATTGACTCCCACCAATACTCGTAATAAACACTGATAAAATAGAGTTGCGATCTAGTCTCAATGTCAAAAATATTAGAAATAGTATTCTCCTTGGTAAAAATAAACGTAAAATATGAACATAGATTGTTTTTGAATTTACATTTGACGTTTGTTAGACTAGATTGGTACATTATTTTGAATATACTTTATTACGGGAATTGGCCTTATGATTTAAAGGTAGGTAGGTACTACAACGGAATAGTTCTTACTTTTAACTTAAAAATTTACGCACTTGCGTCTAACATATCTACGGCTTTATAATATATAATACTATTGGAAGAAATGTATTATTATAACTATAGTCAATCAAGATCTTTATACGTCGCGGTATCTTACGCAAGTTAAATCACTTGCGCGGATTGTATGCATCGTGTAATGGTGGTTTTAAACGATGCAAGTTGCTGGCACTCGCTACATACAATCTATGTACTCGCGTAGACTACTTGCACGACAAAACATAGAGTTTACTTGACTAACGTCGGTCGTTTTCACGATGCATACAAAAATGACTCAAATTGCACAATATAATTCACGTGATTCACGTGTGGATAGTTAATATAATTATTATCTCTTGCAAATAACTCGCGCAAGTAGCTTGCTTGTGTAACTTGGGCCAGCTACTTGCGTACATAATATAGTCAGAGAGTAGTTGTAATTCTCCGTGCAAATCTCGACGGCGCGATTCGGGCACTACTAAATATTGTATGAAATAGACAAATTAAGTACAACGACATCTGTTGTAACTTTTTGTATTTAGGTTGTACAAAACAACGTTACGTAAACATTATGGAAGAATACAGAATAATAATTGACTCTCAGAAATTAATCAATATAACTCGTCACCGAAACACATCTAACCTAATTATATTTTACACATTTATAACTATGTACATAATTCACCGCAACAAAAACAACACAGTCAACGTGTAATATTATCACTAGTAATGTGCATAATTGTATTCGAAGTTTATTCGAATGTATCGATATTACGCATAAATGTTTGCACAGTGCTCTTGACCACGCTAACCAGCTATCGCGTAGCGCACAAATCTTATTTTTTAATAGGCATCTCTCTCACTAGGAATAGTTCCTGTGCCGCGGAGAACTACAAACATTCAAATAACGGACACATAGAACACCCAGACTCGGCACAGCCATTTGTGGATCACACAAACTTTTGTCTCGTGCGGGATTCGAACCCACAACCGTGCCGAGACGACCACTTAAACCACTACACCATCCGTGCGGTCACAAATGTATTCGAATACAATTATTCGCATCACTAATCAGTAATCACCGTCCACATACATAAAACTCTGTAAGTATATAAATACAACATAATCCAAAAGTTTATTATATAACAAGTTTATTTCAACAGCCGTTTTTTAGCGAAATACATAGCTATTCCTATGACCGAGGACGTAGTGGCAATACCAGCTACTTTTGTTGATCCGATCTTTTCTCCCCACAGCCAACCTTTAGGCAGGCAGCTGACTGCGTGTGTGATGTCCAGACACAATTTTCCAGCGACTATTGTCTCTAGAGCCAGTCTGACGTCCAGATTCTTTCTAGCGTCGGCGCCACCATCTTCTGACAAGTTTTGGAGGCAATCACGGCTCCACCATAACTGACGTATTGAGCGAGATGTTCTGAGGACAGAAAATTAATATTAAGACTACTAAGTGATGCATATGGATGTTAATTAAGTATCATAAATGCTGGAACGGATCCTTTTGTATTGTATAAATATAGGTAAATTGACTGACTGGGATATGAATGGATCGTATAATAGGTATTTATGTAACACGTGCATTCTATCACACACGTTTATAGAAATAATGAATTATCTTATCGTACCTCCTATTTACAACAGGTAGGTAATGCCTTTACGAAGAGAGCATTGCCAAAAATCATTCAAAGAGTTTCTAATAAGTAACCACAGTTATATAAAATTTGGTGTTTTACTATCGAACAAGGGTAGCATCGCATGTCATTGTTGTATATGACATGCGGCGCATGTCGTATACAAACATAATACTTAAACTATCTAAATAAATCAAAGGTTAAAATAATATCGAGGCCTTTGTGAGTGGTAATCATATTTATTACTAGCTTTTGCCCGCGGCTTCGCTCGCGTTAATTTAGAATTTGACAATCAATTCGTGTTGTACTCTGCTTGTAATAATATAATTCAATCATGATTCGAAAGAAACGTGGCGCCATCTATTATCATAAGAACGTTATTGTTGTTTTCCTCGGGAACAGTAATTTTTTTCGGGATAAAAGGTAGCCTATGTCCGTTTCTGTACACCTGACCACGTATATGCAAAATTTCAGGATGATCGGTTCAGTGATTTAGGCGTGAAAAGGTAACAAACAAACAAATAAATAAACTCCTTTTCGCTTTTATAATATTAGTTAGGATTAGGATTATTATTTTATTATCTACTAGCTGTTGCCTGCGACTTCGTCCGCGTAGATTTTAACTAAAAAGTGTTTGTCGCCGCGGAAGCCAACTATATTTCTCTTCCCAAGTTACTTAAATGGCGTAGTTTTTATAGTGTAAAGCTAGATAATAGCATGGCTTACTCAAAAACAACATTTAAATATGCGTCGTTAGATTACACGCTGTCACAGAATGCGTAAGAAAAATAAAGATTCACAGCTCCTCCCCCGTAGGTGATAGTGTGATAATATGTAGCCTATATATTGACCCGACCTGTTAGTAATATTCATGCAAAATTTGAAGTAAATTCATGCAGTAGGTACTTTTTGAGTTTAGTCCGGACATACATACAGACAAACAGACAAAAATTCTAAAAACTATATTTTTGGCTTCGATATTGATTGTAGATCACGCCCCAAGTATTCTTTTAAAAAAAATATTCAATGTACAGTTTTGACTTTCCTACGATTTTATTATATGTAGGTATAGATAAAACGGTTAAAATTTTTATTATTCTAGCTTGCCTGGTTGTACAAACGATAGTATTTACATAATATAACGTCGGCGAATATTTACATAATACAACATTTACCCTTGTTAGTTTTTATAGCATTGACGTATAAGCCATGCAGTCGCAAAGCTTCTGGAAAATACTAATATTCTTTATTATCGTTTCCACAAACGCTTAGTAACTGCAGAAGATTTAAATATTTCAAGATTTTCTCACGGCTCACATCTTTAGATCTAAAATAAAAACAATATGATTGAGTAAGTTTTGTATGCTTCATGTTTTTTTTATTAATAATTCCCCTGTGAGAAGATCCCAAGATGACGTCACTAGAAGTAGAATACAATTATTTTTATTAGTGCATTGTATGTAGATACATGCTGAGAATCAAAGCATTTTCCTGTAGACTAAGAATTTCCATTTACTATCGTTCTGTTATATCTCGCTTGTTTTAGTTATTTTCATTATATGTTTCATGTATGGTAGTTCGTTAGGGTACTCTTATCCTGCCTTTTTGCCAGAATGCACCTGATCTAAACAGAGAATATTCGGCTAGGTCTTCACTTTAGTGTCGTATTTACATATCTACATTATAAGCAACTTTTACTTTTTTATAATTAGAATATCCCTACTAATATATTAATGCGAAAGTAACTCTGTCTGTCTGACAGCTACGCTTTCACGCCTAAACCACTGAACCGATCTTGATGAAATTTGGTACAGTGGCCTATGTCCTTGGGGACGGACATAGGCTACTTTTATTTATGTTTACTAAATGAGACAATAAAAAAAAGTTTATTGTATTTATGTTTACTGTAAGATATAATATAATACATATATCTACTATTTGAGCAGACGTTAATTTGCTATTGTGGAGACTACTCATAATTATAACTTTCACTATTTAGTGTTCAGAAGGGCACGTAATTAGATTGCACAATGTCTTTTATACAAACATAGTCTTATGCCTGTATCTCGCGAGAGATAAGCAGAGACGAATTTGACCTACATTTCTGCAGGTATGGTATTATGGCACACCTAACAAAGGCCAGCTTTATCACCGTCTACCGGGTAACGTTGCTAACTCCTTCCTTTACTAAGCAGCAAAATACAAGACGGTCGGTCTTTAAGCAGCGGTGGTACATACAGCCCTAGAACTTTGAGTTAAAACCTTCGATCAAATATACCATAGATGCACATTCTCATACAAAAACCGCGTCAATATGTGGCACTGACCAGTACTACTTACTTATAAGTGTCTGCATTTTATTATGCAATCCAGGAAATAAACCGGAATAACCATTGAACGCCCACTGAGAAACATTTTTTAATAGCTTGGTTAAAACGCGTCAATGTAAAGCGTCCTAAGTGTGTTACTCGCGATACGCAAGCGTACTAAGTATATGGTACGGTCTCCACCGTAGTAGTGGTGTCGATTCGCTCTCGCTTACGGGCAGCGCACACAAGAGTGAGTGGGACAGGTGCACAATATAGCGCATACGACTGATTTATGCACAGTTTTGTTGGGGCCGTTTTTCGAGCGACGATCGTGCATCTATGGTATATTTGATCGATGGTTAAAACCTAACATCCTAGAATAGGCGCTAAACTTGACTGCACGGATGGCATAGTAGTTTAAGTCGTCGCCTCGCCACTGCTAGTACGTCGAGTGTTGTGGGTTTGAATCCCACACGGGACAAAACTTTGTGTGATCCACAAATGGTTGTTCCGAGTCTGGGTGTTCTTTGTGTCCGTTGTTTGAATGTTTGTAATGTCTCCCGCCATAAAGGAACTGGAGTTGCCTTTTTTAAATAAAGGAATCGTTCTGGTCTAGAGAACAAACCATTTTAGGGTAGAAACACACTATTTTGGGGTGGAAACAAACCATTTTGGGGTGGAAACAAACCATTTTGGGGTGGGTGCGACCCTCTGGGTGGCTTTTATATACACCAATGCCAGCAGTAGTGGTAGTACTTACCGTATAAACGATATCATGAGTCCAGCTGCCCACAGCACGGTGCTGACAGTGTCCAGTTTCTCAGCATTACTGTCGTTTATCTTCAGCACACCCAACTCATACAGCCAGCACGCCTTCTCCACGGGGAGGTAGACCTGGTCCACCAAGTTGGCGATCACACCTAACGCTGCTGCGGCACTCGATGACTCCTGAAAATAATCTTGAAGTTAACTATTGATATTTTTATTTGATACTAGCTTTTGCCAACAGCTTCACTCACTCGGGGACAGCGCTTTTTTCTGGATAAAAGGTATCCTATGTCTATTTCTGCACCCTTTGACTAGGTGTATGCGAAATTTCATGATGATCGATCGAGTAGTTAAGGCGTAGAACCGTAACAAACAAACTCACATTCGCATATATAGATAATATCAGTAAGGATTGGGATAGGATACGAAACCTGTGCGTGATAGTCCAACGGTTTCCCATTAGGCTATCGCTGCTTTCTTTTTTTTTCCGTTGGGGAATGCATTGACGCATACCCCTCCGCGGGGGCGGGCGGAGGGGTTATGTCGGACTCGCCGGGGTAAAAGAGAAAGATGGAAAAAGGAATAATGTACCTCCCGGAATACCGACTAAACCTACCACGGTGTTCTTGACAAAAACCGCTATCGGCGGTGCCGTCCGAATCACTTGCACATGCGGTCGCGACCCCGCCGAGGTTTCGGCCCGCCGTATGAAACGGCAGGCCTCTACACGACAAGACCTACCCTAAGGTCACCACCAAGAGAAATCCCTACTTTCTCCCTCCTAGAGGGGAGACGGACACGACACAAAGGCGCGCGTGGGAACACGTACGCCGCCTCTCGGACCTGGTGCTGAAGGGATGGCGGGCAGGCCCACAAAGCCCGCCACCCCCAGGTCAAACCTCAGGGGGGCTGGAGGTCGTCTCGCGCCCTCCGGCGCCCGGTTCTGCGTTTGGGGAGAGGGTTTAAACGTTCCCACTCCGCCGCCTCCTTGATGGAAATCACTTCCTCACAGAAAGAGGCGACGGCGTTCCACGACCTCTCACTCCGGACCATACACTGAACTACGGCTGGGAGCGAGAGGGCAACCAATCCGATTGCCGCGATCAACTCACGGCGCTGCGATGCCCAGGCGGGGCAAACCGCCAAAGTGTGCAGCGCCGTATCCTCATCAACGTCGCGGCAGTTGCCGCAGTGGTGACAACCAGGCGTCTCTTGCCGGCGTATACGACACAGGAACTGGCCAAAACAACCGTGGCCAGTCATTACCTGTGTCAGCCGGAAGGTGAGGGCGCCATGCCGCCTCTCCAGCCACTCCTCAAACACGGGATTTACCGCCACGATCGTGACGTGCCCGAGGCTATCGCTGCTATCCCAACTAATATTATAAATGCGAATGTGAGTTTGTTTGTTACGCTTTCACGCCTTAACTACTCGATCGTCATGAAATTTTGCATTCACGTTGTTAGGGGAACCGAAAAGGGCATAGGGTACTCTTTATCTAGAAAATAGTACTGTTAAGCTAACCTACATTTACGCGAGCGAAGCCGCAGGGAAAATACGTGAGCAGCGTTAATTCCAATACATAATAAATACAAACGTATTTACCTGTTTTCTCACTAAATAATTATACTAGAGGAAAATTAATAATATATCTAGTACTGCCACGTTCCTATGTTTTCCTTTTTCTTAATTAATTATACTATGAGACGTCCAGCAAACAAATTTAACGAAACTGATGAAATATATAAAAACATGCAGAAGTAGTTTCTTTTTCAAATGACATTTCCAGCACTATGACAATACCTGTGTGGCGGGGGACTTTACAAACATTCAAACAACGGACACAAAGAACACACAGACTGAACATCCATTTGTGGATCACACAAAGTTTTGTCCCGTGTGGGATTAGAAAACTTCTTGGGTCCATATCTATATACTAACTAAATCAGCAAAATTATTGACATACGAAGTTTAAATATTAGAGAGCTCAAAAGGAAACTGAATATATCCATAAACTGGACTATAATGAAACTGAACAATTGCTTAATGTACCTCATTAAATCTATACTCATCCTCCTACATACATACACACACTCTCATACTACACACAAGGAGGCTTTCCTACACTGCACAACTCTTAATTAATAATTGATTTGTGATCTGTCTTGTATACAGTGAAATCTTCAAGGGGAGAGCGCTGCTGTCTGAAGCACAGATATTAAGTTATCTAGTTCAGACACAGATGTTCACTGAATTGTGTTTATTGTTAAGCTGTATCTGTTAAAAAAAAAAGATTCGAACCCACAACACTCGGCACAATGGTAGTGGCGAGGCAACCACCTAAACCACTACGTCATCCGTGCAGTGAAAATGCTTCTAGTATTATTTAGGAAAATATATTAAAATCTGTTTAGTTTTGCAGGAGGCAAAAGGGGAATTGAATACAAAACGATGACTTCAGAGATCAAATTTCGTTTAATCCCAGCGTGACAGCAATAATACATAATTTTAACGTCAACTTATTTAACGTTTTCTTTAAATATCTTAATGCCTGCATTTCCTGATGATGTTGTTAGTTTGTAGTGTTTCTGCAGCTGTGCTAAGCTGCATATTGTTTTACTTGAAAACACGCGCTCCCTGTACCTAATGTAAAGTTTACGTATATCACATTAATATAATTTTACAGATAGACCAACTAATTTTAAAATTTCGTTTGCTGCTTTCACGAGTTACCAGACTCACGCCTTTTTTCGTGTAGTTTCAAAACATTTTTGTATGCTTTTTTTGTATAGTGACTTTGTGCTTGCTGGTGTTTTTATTTTTAAAATCCTATTTGTAAAGTGTTTTAGATATTTTGACAATACAAATCCGTGCATTGCGGCCTAGATAAAAACCCGAGGTAACGCTTACTAGGTCTTGAAATTGCACATCCGTTTTGTCATTACGATGCAACTCATAGTAGCCTCAGAGGAAACATACATACAAATGGATGAACACACAAAGAGGGCGCAAGGGAGTGGCCGCAGCTGTGTAAGTCGGTGATATACATAGTTTCAGTTCCAGACCCACCGTTCAAGGCAGCGAATAGACACCATGGTAGGTTTTGTCGCAAGACCTTTAACTTTCTACCTTTCGCCTGGTGAACCTGAATTTCGCGGAGAGGGACGAGTAAATGCATTCACCTAAGTTAAAAAAAGAAAGGTAGTGGCCCTTACTAATATCGGGCCAGGTAGTTCAGCTTAAAATAGTACACCATACTTACATGTCTGCCTAAGCCATATGTGAGAGTGTCCCTGGTAGTGGGTATATCGTCGAACAGCCGCAGCAACATCCGCGCGTGCGACAGTTGTGAGCCAGCCTTCTGCCACGGCTTCTCGTCTTTTATACATCCATACAGCTTGCATGCATAGCAAGCAAGACGGATGACCTGTGATACAAGACCACACATATGTAGTCTTATCGGTATATGCCTGATAGAGTAGTTAGAGGTTTATTAGACTGTGATTTTGGGTACGTATTACAATACCGAAATTTCATAATAACTATGACTGAAATACCGACATCCAAAACAACGAAATTCAAAATACCGAAAGTTTTAAATGCCGATAGGCGTTATATCGAAACATAAAATACTGATGTTCAAATGCCCGAAAGGATGAAACCCCGAATGGACGAAATCCCAAATGGAATTCCTCAGTTCTATGGTAGAACTAATGGGAGTTTTGGACGGAGCCCCGCTTGGCGGGGCTCCTATTTCTGGGTGGGTTTACAAAAGAGAACCTAACACAACCTACCGGTTCTGAGTCGGAATCGTACGGATGACTTCGGGATATGGATCTTCGGGATTTTAACGTTTCGGGCAAATGAACTTTCGGGATTTAAAACTTTCGGCCAAACAATCATTCGGCGTTTAATTTTTCGGGATTTCTTCCATAGGTATTTTAAAATACGGTCTTTTAAATTTCGGTATTGTAATACGTACCCGTGATTTTGCCAGCTATACTTTGAGCTTGTAAGTAAATAATATTAGGGGCGAGCTAATGGCTGTCTGTCAAGTACAGTTTATGACTTTGTGCTATGTTATTGGTTTTTATTACACCATAATTTAGTATTAAAAAATCCTTGGTCTGTTTTAGTTTTATTAAAACCCTTTAATGTACAGACCCAGCTACTTTTCAGTTTTTAAATAGTATAGATATAGATGATGCATGATAGCTATAAAATGAGTAGAATAATTTCAATGCAATTTTATTTGGTTCTAGTGCTGGTTTTCAGTACTATGGCTAAAGGCATAAGCATTAGTTATCTTAAAAATAAGGTAAGTGTATTTCTGTTAGAAGAGAAGTCCAGTTTTTATGAAAAATTATACACACAATTTGGTGGTGTCTATAACATTACAAAACCCTTACTTAAAAAAATTTAACGTTTTTATGACACTGTTTTGAGATTGATTCTTTGCACCACTCCATTTTCAGAAGTCTGTAAAATTTATATGATGGTACCATTTGGTATTTATTTTCCTATATGGAGTCCATATAGTAAAGTCTAGTACCCATAGTACAAGCTCTGCTTAGTTTGGGCTAGATGGTGTTGTGTATGTGTGTGTGATAGAATATTATTATTATTATTATATGCTGTGACTGACCATCTCATACCTAGCATTAGAAGAGCTAGACTAAAGACCAAATCACAGGCCATGGGTAGCCCATGCTTAGCAATGAAACAGTTGGAAAATAAGTTTGATATTATATTTTACAAACCCAATAATGTCAAAATCAAAATCATTGATTTTCACTGATTAAAGGATTACAATATAACATCTATGTATACATAGATGTTACATTGTTACAGTTAGTGTCAGCTTTATTCTGCATCATAGGCATGCAAAATTAATCATTCATTAACATTAATAAATAGTATATAATGTCAAAAATACAAAGGAATTAAAAAGTATAACACCATAATTAACATGTCAAAAAAAAAATGAAGTGATATAAATTATTTATTTATTGTGACTGAGCTTTAAAAATAAATTAAATACCCAGTCACAATAAATTAGATAAAACACTCAATCAATAAATATTTATAATATTATAATATACAAAACAATTTAATTACTTAGTATTTTCTTTAATAATTATTTAACCAGAAGTGTAATATTTGTTTTATGAATAATATATCTTTGTTTTTAAAGTCCTTGTATCACCAGCATAGATATTTTTGTTCCAAAATCAAACCATTGATATCAGCCAGATGTCCAGATAAACAACTGTGCAATCTAATCATCAAAACTAAATCAAATACTTAGTTACTAAGTATATTGTTTCAATATATAATAATATGATTTTTACATGATGACATAATTTTTTTACCTTACTATATTGAAAGCAGGGTATTATTTTTTTATTTTAATATATATATTTATTTATAAATAATATAAAAATAATAAATAATAGTTAATAATAGTTGTTATAAGATCTGACTTATTACCGTGATATGGTGTATATTATTTTTTGGCAAAGACACCATGGACATTCTTTTAATTGCAGAGAAGGCTGTTGCATTGTTTTTTATTAATTTATTACTTGCTATAAAAACTAGTCAAAACTAAACTTGGGTAAGAAGTTTGAATATAGCTCTAAAATTAATATTAAGTATTCCTAGCATAGTTCAGAAGTCAAAAGGTGAGGCAGTACACCTTTAGACACCAATAAATCAACATCTAGTTACTGACTGGTAAGACCGGTGTAAGTGCGAAATAGCGAGGCCGTCTCGCTTCCGCATACCATACCTTGTCTCTGCCACCATAGCTGTCCAGCAGCTCACACACATCTTCAATTATTAAAGACATTTCACCGAATCACAACACTTAACACAAAACACTTTTACTTTTTCACTTTATTTCGTTGATAAGTTATCTGATTGATTGGTTGCGCGACACAAACGCGTGCGGTTCTCCAGATTTACAATTGATAACTGTTACATTTCTCCATTCTAATAAGATTTCGTAACCTTGACTACCTTGAGTTTGGTTTTGAAAGGTTAGCGGACATTTAGGCCAGCTGACGATGACGTGTGATTGTGACAGTTGACATACGGATTGATGTGACATTTATAATGTTGTAGCATAATATTTGTTGGTACTCCATTAGTTACTAGTATTATAAACAGGTAATATGGTACCTACCTGGTACTGGTACACTAAACATAGGTAATATAATATTCAGATAACTTGTCTTCAACTCTATATGAATCCTTTTGATGTGAAACATCTATAGCCGCACGTAAAACCGATGGCTGGCGTGGCGACGCATGCCGTGGTGACGCGTCGCGCGTCGCCACGCTATATGATAGTAGTTTACATTATGCCATATTAGTTCCTGTCGTAATATGTTCTTTTATGCATATTACTTGTACAAAAAATTTAGATGTTTCACATCTGCCAGGCGTCCCGTGATGGCTCACAATTTTTTTTAGGTACATTACATTATATCAGTTAAAAATTTTGAAAATAAGTAATACATTTTAATTTGAAAATAGGAAACATAGTACAACAAAATACTAGTACATACTAATAAATTTCACTATAGTGACTTCACTATAATGTGCGTTTACAAAGGTAAATTCTCAAAAATTATATAGTTTTTATTAATATTAAAGCTTAGTTAGCCATGTTCTATAGTAAAAACTAATAAATAATATGTATTTTTAAAGACATATTCTTACTTCTCTACAGAAATGTAGCATTATTTCAATAAAATTTATTACAAATCTTTTTTAATATTTGCATAAATGAGATGACGGAAAATGGAAATAAATAACAAAAACATTGTTGTGTCAAACGTCAAAAAGATAATGTTGTAAACTTCAATATAATTATAAATTTACTTGCGATTGTAATGAAATAAACAAAATGAAAATATTCTCGATAACTGATATACCTGAATTTTCGGATGAAGAGCGTATCGTTGTAGTCGGTGTTATTGGAAAGTCACCGTATAGATATCCAAATAAAACAACCCCACTTTTACCTTCTATAAAGGCTGAAGAAGTAAGTTACACGTTACAATTAATTATTAAAAAAAATAACAATCTTCATCATTATTATTTACATTCTATATCATAGAAATTGTATGTGCAAAAACTATGAAAATTATCTTTATAAGTAAATTATCAACAGAATGGGATTGAGTGCCACTGGGATGAACGTCGCAGTATCCTATACCTACATGCAGTTACGTACCTTGATACCAAGCGCCTCACTGCTCTCTCAGCAAGTCTCGATGATGAAGGCAAAGGCTCAGAAAAAGATGCAGATGCAGCTAACTGGCTGGTGGCCTCCGGAGAACTGGCTGCAGAATCCTGTAGGGCCATAGCTTTGCTGTTCCATCTGTGTCATATTGTGGTCCTGTCATCACCTACTTCAGTCTTTGATCTTGGATATCTCCAGCTTTTTAAAGCAATTGATGCCTATAGGTGAGTGTGTTAAAATATTATTTTTGTATTTTATTGCATGTTTTGTTATATTATAGTTACATAGCAACTCAATGCAATATTAATACCAACATATTAAACACAGAGACTCCATAAACTACTAGCAACTTTATATATTTAAGCTGTTTTAGAGATGCAAGTCTATTAAATTGTATAGGCAAACCATATTTAGTTAATGACTACCAAATCTTAGTAAGTACTACATTAAAACACAATTACTATGCATCCAAACTACTATGATTGGTAATGCTTAACCCGTGTTCGGCCAGTGGCTCGCATGCGAGCCAGCAAAAAGCTCTTGTTTATATTTTACTACGTAGCTGACATCATAACAAATTCTGTAGTACCAATTTTTTGATTCTACGAGCTATGAGTGGGCCGGTAATTAACAATAACAAAATCTCAAGTGGCACGCGGCGATAATGGGCGATAATGTAAACATCCCGCTGGCTCACTAGAGGTTAAAAATTATTCAAAGTGGTATTGAAAGTGAATGAAGCCAGAGAAGTGTGTCAGGATTGTAGCAAATGGAAATCCGTAGTCCCTGCCACCCCTCTGGGAAACAGGCGTGAGTCTATGTATGTATTAAAAAACAGAAACAGTAGTAAAAATAAGTTATTTTCACTGTGCCTTAGATCTTAGCTCTGGAACTGTGATTGCTAGAAAGCGATAGTCGCAACCTTTTATTTATTGATCTGTGCAGTAATAAATGATAACATTAACAATTTTTCAAACCATATATCAGTGGTTCATTTTTATTTATTTATTAGAAGTATCAACAGCATACATATATAACACTGAACAGAACTGTTAATAACGAATATGAGACAAGTTAAGATATGCATGCCTATTATATACACTGAGCATTCACAACAGGAATCTGTTGAACTTACAATATTTTAAGAATACAATGAGATATTACCAAATTATAAGCCAAGTTGACTAAACAAATAAAAATAACAACAAAGTAAACTAAGAAGAAACAATAATAAATTAAAATCACATTTGCTCTGATTTTGTCTGTGTGTCCTTACTGTGTTAGAGATAGACAGAAAAATACATAATATTTTATAAGTGCAGTATAATAATAATAAATATATTTTTATTATTCCTTCCAGAACTGAACTGATAGGGCGCACTACAGCAGCTCTAGTCAACATCAATGCTACTGGTGCATGGGAGACCCACGGCCGCTCCTGTTGCCCACGACTGCTATTCCACTTCCGCCGCGCTCCTACTCCACTAAGGAAGGTTCCTGCAGCACTGAAGAGATTGGAACATGCCGTGGAAGATCAGCTGTACTTTATATTAAGGAAGGCTAGGATTATTACTAATGTTTGGTAAATATATTATGTACTTCTTTAAATAATTATGGTACCTCAATTAATGGTGTAAAAAGAAGTTCCAGCTCCTCTCCACTAAACTTTTGGGTTTGATTACGTGATATTGGATACTTATTTGTATATTAAATAAGATTTTGCGCGCGTCTTCGCTCGCGTAAATGTAAGTTTTATTAATTTTCTAACCCTTAGGAATAGTTTTTTTTCCCTGGATAAAAGGTATCCTGTACCTGACTACGTCTATGTGAAATTTCATGATAATCGATCGTGTAGTTAAGGCGTAAAAGCCTAACAAACAAACAAATTCACATTCGTATTTATAATATTAAGTTAGGAAAGTTAGGATTAGGATTTTGCCCATGTTCAGCATGAAACCAAGCCTATTAGATGATATTACACTTGGGCATATATTCATGTGTTTATGTATAAAACGATGCACATTTGTATTGCGCAGAATCTCTAAATATTGGTTTAAGTAAGTGTATATACTAATAGTTCATCACAGATCATTGTAGGGGCGCTGTTTTGCCTGGTCCACGATTAAAGCCCACTGTAAATATACTCTCGAAGGTTAGGTAATTTGCTAACAGTGATTACTAGCTTTTGTCCGCGGCTTCGCTCGCGTTAATTTAGAATTTGACAATCAATTCGGGTTGTACTCTGCTTGTAATAATATAATTCAATCATGATTCGAAAGACACGTGGCGCCATCTATTATCATAAGAACGTTATTGTTGTTTTCTTTGGGAACATTACTTTTTTTCGGGATGAAAGGTAGCCTATGTCCGTTTCTGTATACCTGACAACGTATATGCAAAATTTCAGGAATATCGGTTCAGTGGTTTAGGCGTGAAAAGGTAACAAACAAACAAACTCATTTTCGCATTTGTAATATTAGTTAGGATGTGTGGAGCACTGGCTTGTATAGCGTTTGCATCGTATACACTGGAGAATATTCTCGTACAATTCCTATTACCGCTAATAAAATCTATCAACACGCACTTGCACGTGCAAATCCACTCTTGGCGAATTTCGCTTTGGTACTTTATAAAAGGCTTGTATTAAAAAATCTTACAGTGCAAAATCCCTATTCGCAATACCGAAGAACGAAGAGTTCGTATACATAAGTGGGGATGAAGAGAGTTCAGGTGCCCGGGAAGTGAGCGCGCTGGTTCGCGGGCTGGCAGCGCGGTGTGCCGGCATCGTAGAGCCCGTCTCCGACCGACCCACCTTCAGGAACTTCCTGCAGACGCACATAGACCTGGCTTTCGGAGAAGGCTTCGATGACAACGTTGGGAAGTACGCGATGAGCACGTCTTTCTTTGAGGTTTTTACTTTTATTTATTACTATATTTTTCCAGCGGCTTTGCTCGCTTAAAAGTTTAAAAATAAACTACTGTTACTAACTTAACCTAGCCTAGGAAAAGTACTTTATTTTTAAATAAAATATAGCCTATGTTACTCGGTGACAATAATATGTAGCTTTCTAATGGTGAAATTATTTTTAAAATCAGTTGATTCGTTTTTGAGTTTAATCCTTACAAACAGACAAACAAAAAATCTAATCTTTATTTATTTATTGGACCATCTACAAAGATACACACAACTTAAAGCTAAATACAAAAGTGTTAGGTCAATAGAATAAGTGTGCAACCTCACTTACAGTAGGTCACAGCATGCAAAGTAAAAACGTACATATACAGTTGGCGAAATTGGACAAAGTTACAAATAGCAGATTATTTATTTCCTATTTATAATATTAGTATAGATTAATTTCTACTCGTTCTACGTTAATCTCACGAGAATATACAACGGGGTATTCTATGTGGTAATTCAGGATATGATCTATCTGTGTAAAGATCAAGATCAGTTTATTTGTATGAAACATGAGTAACATGTACCAAGGTCAATCCAAATCTGTTCAACGGTTTAAGCGTGATTGAGTGACAAAATATCGAAACATTTTCACAAACTTTCACATTTAGAATTATTTAGTAATTAATAAGAATATACATATCGACGTAGGAAAACGTATTTGCTGTAAGCAAAAACCACTAGTAATAATTGACTTAGAAGGATATCTTTATAGCTAACATGTAAAACAAAAAAAATAAGTTTTTAAAATCATGTTCCTACGATTGATAGTTTTTGAAAAATGACTTTTCTAATTTCAGAAAAGTTTTTTGGCGCTGGTGAACATTTAATGTTTTGAGGCTTACAGCAAATAAGTTTTCCTATGTCGATATATAGAGTGTATCCCAACTATAGATGCTGCTAAATATTTTCGACCTACTTTTAATGATGAATAAAGATTATTGAAAGGAAAAAGCAGCGATAGCCTAGCCAAGGGCTGTTGAACTGCCACGCATGGGTGTCGACTTCAATCTCAAAGGCTTATGTACAGAGTACATAAACTTTTCGAGTTATAAGTGTATTAAATTGTCAATTATCGCTCGATTTAACAATCCAGGAAAAAAAACGAAATCAACCAAATGTCTGAGATGTCTCCATAATATTTTCAAAGACGAAAGAAGTATGCTTACCCCTAATAGGACAACGTTATGGACTAAGATCTAATCCGTCTTATATAATAAAAGACCATCAGTGAGACAGTTAATAATCAGGGTTATACCACATAGAGGCCAGTACCTCAATATTTTATTGCATTCCATAATGTTATGCAAAGATGGACTTAAAAACAAATTAGGTCATTATGGACCCTGTCGAGCACAGCAAATTAGGAGAGACGAGGGCTACATATAAGGCAGGATAGTTTACAAATAAGACTGATGTTTTTAAGATTATAGAAGGTATGATATAGGTGTGTCTTCCAGTTGCCGAGCGCGTCATCATGGCGTGCGGCAGCGTCAGCGTTGGCGCCGGTGTACCTCGACGCGTCTCCGCGACACGACGACGTACCCTCGGCGCTTTACGATGCGCTCGCCACTGATGTCAGATTCTCACAGGCCAGGTGTGCTAAAGTAAGTACACATATCACATAGTTCAAGTATTATTGTTGACTGAAGGGTTACATTCTGTTATTGAGATGAGATAACTTGCTTAAATAATTTTAAGGGTACTTTTCTTATACATTTATAGCGTAACTAGATTTTGCCCGCGGCCTCGCGTTAATTTAGAATTTGACAATCGATTATTCGAGTTGTACTCTGCTTGTAATAATATAATTAAATCATGATTCGAAAGACACGTGGCGCCATCTATTATCATAAGAACGTTATTGTTTTTCGGGATGAAATATAGTCTATGTCCGTTTCTGTACATCTGACAATGTATATACAAAATTTCAGAATGATCGGTTCAGTGGTTTAGGCGTGAAAACGTAACAAATAAACAAAAAAACAAACTCATTTTCGCTTTTATAATATTAGTTAGGACTAGGATCAGTGCCGGATTAACCACGTAGCAAGAATAACAATTGCTACGGGCCCCGCGCGAAAGGGGGCCCCGCATATTTAAACCCACTCATCTCTGCCTGAGCGTAATTTTTTGAGTGAAACTTGTGTGATAAGATGTGGTATATTGAATTTACTTGCTGTCATAAAAACGTGAAATGTTACAACTTTTCCTACTAAGACAACCACGTCAGACAATCGGTAACCGACTATTTCCTTGGCGTAAATAAAACACCGAATTTCATACGGTAAACGCACAAGTTCTACAAAAAGTCGCTCGTATAAATGTGTAGAATTTCAGTCGGCTCAATAATCAGCTCTACAGAAAGTCTAACGTATGCAAGCGCTCTTACCCGAAAGAAGTTGCTACGGGCCCCGCGCTTGCTTAATCCGGCACTGCCTAGGATAAAGCCTAATAAAACAATACTATTATGTCTGTCTGCATAATAATATTGTTTTATTAAGTCTTTAACTATGAAATTACCATTTACGTAGCTAATTTTGTGGTTTCCGTACAAAATGCAATGATTGCTTGAAAAATTCATTTTTATTTCGAGAATAGACTATATATGTTATTAATAACATGTGTATGCGTGAGCATGTATATGTGAAGTCATTTTGAATATTAAATTTGAATACATATAGTTTTAATACAATTTAAAGTTATTTTGTTTAGTGTCTGCCCGTATCCGTTGTTACAATTTGCCATAATTACAGGATGGTTGATGATTTGATACAAACTATAGTGACCTAGATACAAGCAAATATGCATAAAAAAGACAATAGAATTCGAATTGGTCATGCAAAAAATATTGATAAAATAGTTAGGTAGTTTGAAAACCACAACATTAGCGATTTTCTCTATATAACGCGGCAACTTTATATTTAAACCCCTATTATTTATTTAAATAATGTGAAAGATCTTGGTGTGATATCTCTCCAACACAAAGGGACGATCCTCCGACCAGACTAGGTGATCGTGCCTGGAGTGTTGCGGCCCGACGGTTGACGTTGAGAATTTGTTTATATAACTAGCTGCTGGTGTTTCCTGCGACTTCGTTTGCGTAGATTTTAACTAAAAAGTGTTTGTCTCTGCGGAACCCTATTTTTTTCTAAAATCAAAGTAGCCTAAGTTACTCCTTATAACATCAACTGGCAGATAGCCAGTGAAAGTCCCGTCAAAATCGGTTCAGCCGTTCCGGAGATTAGCCGGAACAAACAGACAGACAGACAAAAATTTAAAAAATAGATGTTTTCGTATAGGTACCTTATATACTTTCATATGCATTAGATAAAAAGCTGTTATTTTGACATTACAAACAGAAACTTCAATTTTATTTATTTGTATAGATAACTCACTGTGTAAACTTCGCTTGCGCGATTTAAAATTATACAGCGCCATCTATCGTCATATATTATGTCGTAACTTTTTGATCTGTGTGGAGCTGACACATTAGTTAATATAGGATTGAATTAGGCGTAACTTAGTGACAATCTATTGTAGTAAACTAATTGTGAAGAGGGGAACTCACCACGCACTCTAGGATTGCTCATACAACTATTGCATTAGAAATATTGACAATATCGAACTCCTCTGGGAAATGACTACTGTTTGGTAAGATCCGGGCATCTCACAAAAATTTCGTGTTTTAAATGCTCAATAATTATATCAAATTGTACTAATTAAATAAGTAAGACTACACATGTAACCTTACTAATAAATATTTAGGATTTGTCCTGAATATCTTATGTAAAGTTTTTGAGATATTATTACCGTTTGACAGGTACTGCCGATAGCGCAAGCGTCATACGCCGAAGGCTTGCCAGCGCATTACTCCAGCCAACATCATGCACATAAGGTAAGACTGTTACAATTTTATTTTAAAATTCTTTGCGATTTGTACTTTATTGTTGGTACCATTAGATCGAAATTAGAAAGATTTATGTGAGAAAGTGCTTATCATTGCTACTTACTTACTTATTGATAGTACGAATAAGCTACCTCGCTCGGAGACCTACTATATACTCTCTTACATGAAACAGCTTAACACATAAGTAGGTAACACTGTTTCTGAGCTTCGCCCAATAAGTAAGAGTTCCGGGGGCTCACATGTCTGCCTCTCCTATTTATTTCATGTCGGCTTCGATGGCGTAGTGGTTAGTGTAATCGACTGCCACGCCTGCGGTCGCGGGTTTCCCGCACAAGTCAAACATTTGTGTGCATGAACATGGATGTTTGTCTTGGTCTGGGTGTTTCTATGTATAATATGTAGGTGTTTACAAAAAACAAAGTATATATGTATGTTTATCGATTGTCTAGTACCCATAGTACAAGTATCTACTTTGCTTAGTTTGGGCTAGATGGTGTTATGTGTATGTGATAGAATATTATTATTATTCTCTTTATTGATACATTTTTCAATAATAATTACATTTTTAAATATATAAAAAACACATTTAAAAATATAAAACTATGAAGATCCACCGGCATCGGGAACTTATTATTATTATTATAATTATTTTGCCTTAGCTTCGATACTAGTGATAATGCTGCTATTGCAAGCGAATAAACGCAAAAACGCTAAGGACTGTGTGCTTCGTGAGGGTAGGAACCGATAAAGGTTTAAATCATAGATGGATCGCACGAAAAAGTGTCCACATTAAATAGAGTGGGCTCACGCTTTAGATGGAGAAGGATAGTAGTTTAATATGTGTGAACGTGATACCATATTTATAACTCAGATGTCATGCTGGCATTGTGTGTCAGAAGACAACTTGACATCCAGAAAGACGATTATATTTAAACGTAGTAAGGCTTATAATTTATCTATACTTTAAATAT
This sequence comes from Catocala sponsa, assembly GCA_963564715.1. NCBI lineage: Eukaryota > Metazoa > Arthropoda > Insecta > Lepidoptera > Erebidae > Catocala > Catocala sponsa. Next base: position 23,532,165 of record OY751337.1, on the reverse strand, counting down.
TTGGAAACCGATTCCTATAGAAACACTAATTTCATGTGAAGTACTAGTTTGTATATAAAACCATAACTGTAACCAGTTAGTCACTAACCCGGTATGTTCCATCAGGTGAACGTAGCTCTGAGCGTGTTGGATAGCATGGCGCGTGGCCCGCTGGCGCGCGGCGCCCGCGCACGTCTCCGCACGGCGTGCGCGCACATCTGGCGCACGCGCAGTCTGTGCGAGGCGCTGTCGCTCACCGGACACGTGTGCATCGAGCCTGAACAGTACGTACTTTTATTATTTCGCCAGCTATCTTTAGGTTCACGTATTAGGGACGAGGCTATCATCGTTTACAGGTGTCAGTTTCAGAACTTGTGCTGCTACTTCTTTTATTTGTTTTTGTTTAGAAGTCATAATGTCTTATATATTTATATTTATTTATTTGTCGAGGTTGCAGATTCCTGCTTCATAAATTATCATCTTACTCTCTTTAAAAAAACCTTGACTGATAAACACAGTTAAGTGGCTCAATCTAGTAATTGAACCCTGTATTTCTTTCCCAGCAGTCGCATTTACTAACACTGCGTGGTATTTATATTTGTATGTATGTAAATGAACAGCACGTACATACAAATTTAAATATAGACAATAGTGTGATCAACTATAGTTAACTCATTAATATAAATAAATAAAAATATGTAACTTAAAATAGAATTCATAAACTGGTTGTTTAACATATATATTAAGTAGTTATTTTAAGATATTTATAGCCAGTCCGACAACTAACAAGTTATCTGAAAGATAAATCGCATGCTGTCTCACTCTTGTTAGATGGCGAGACTTTTATCTTATAGATAAATGCTAATTGAAGGTGGTGGAACAAGCCCTTAGAGTTGCATCTAATGCCTAACCTAAGATAATTGAATATCTTGTACAAATATTACATTGTTGACGTTCACACGCGTTACTTTGTGACTTAAAAGAATTAATGACTTTTACCTTTGATTGAACAGCGACAGCAGTAAGGAGCACTCTTCAGGCGTGCGTTACGTATCCGCGTGTAACTGCGGGCGCTGCAAGTGTTCGCGCGAGGACCCGTACTCCGTGCGCAAGGCCAACTCCACGTTCTATGCGCTGGCGGCCGAGGAGTGCGGTGTGTGTCCCACACTGCAGTCCATCGAGTTCCCTGTGTTCCAGCCCTCCACTCCCACCTACAAGTAAGTTATAAACTACTTTATTAATTCTATACTCGCACTAGCAGTAATTCCAGTGTCGTGAGGCACTTTTTAAACATCCATACTCAAAACCAATATTAGGAGGAATCGACTACACTTGGCGGAGTACCAGTGGCGAGGCGATAATCTATACCATATCTTCACAGGGTTTTTGAGTAGGAAAGTCATTCTGATTATTATGGTATAATAATAATAATATTATTCACCGTCTGTCCATTCGATTGATGCTATTAGAGTATTCAGGGCAGACGCTGTTTTATCATCCATAGTTACCAATATACCAGTCCATCAAACACCCATAGCCCATATTATTATATTAGAATCCATACGTAGCAATAGTCCTACGCCTGCTGCGGCTAGTGCCGCTGTCGGTGTTGCATCCCACCTTTGATTAAAACTCTCGAAGGGCCTCTTCAAGTCCGACCCATGTCTCCGTGTAAGCCTCCCAAAGGGCCGGGTATTTTCCTAACGTATTAGGAATATACCCGTGAAAGAGAAACAAAATAATATTAATTAGGTCTTTTTAATGCGGGCTCTCTTGCTACAGGACAAGATGAATTTATTTTAGCTATGCATAGTCACTCGGTAGATATAATGGCTATTAATGAGACATGGCTGCGAGTGGGAGAGGAAGGTAGAGCTCCATCTGTACAGGGTTACCGTCTTAAACATGTACCTCGTCCGTTGAGTGTGCGTGGGGGGCGCGGTGGGGGAGTAGCCTTTTATATTAAATGTGGCATACGCGCACGCGTCCTGGCTCATCCGGAGGATGCACGGGTCGAACAGCTGTGGTTGAGCGTAACTTTAAATAAAAAGAAACTTCTTGTTGGCACTGCGTATCGGCCACCATGGCTGGATCTGACCTGTTTTATTGACTCCATTACAGCAAGTATTAGCGCCCTAGCCCCATATGACAATATTATACTCCTCGGAGATTTTAATGTCAATCAGTTTGAAAGGGATACCTCTAAATATAGGCGACTGGCAGACTTTATAAATTACTGTGGTTTGGACCAGTTAGTGACCGCGCCGACACATTTCACTCAGGATAGCTGCTCACTTATTGACATAATTTGCACCGATGCTCGTTATAGGAAAGTGTGTGTGGACCACATTGAGGAGTTAGGCCATCACTCCTTTGTGACGTGTGAACTTATAATAAAAAAAGACAAACCACATAAAAGAACAATAAAATATCGTCCACTCAACAATATAATTTTTGAGAATTTTACTAGCGACCTGGTTTCCATTCCCTGGGAATACATATGTGGGATTAGGGATGTAGATAGTATGGTTTCTGTGTTTACCGGCTACGTTTTGCAACTGTTTGACGCGCATGCTCCGCTGAAACTTAAGGTTTTTCGTGGCCCTGCAACACCTTGGATTACAGACACAATTAAATTGATGTTTAGACTTCGTAATGAAGCGCGTAATCGATACCGCCTTTCTAAAATGGACAACCATAAACAATATTACCTCCAACTAAAACGTCAAGTTAAGGAAGCTTTACACTCCGAGAAAAGGGCCTATTTTAATAAGAATATAAATGAAAAAATACACGATCCCAAGACCTTGTGGAATAATTTAAAGACACATGTGTATCAGTCAAATCAAGGGATTAGTCTGCCATGTCACTTACACGATCCGCACGCAATAAACACCGCTTTCCTGGACGTTCCTGGAAATCCACATGTTTCTATCTCTCAACTAACGTTTTTCGAATTTAATAGCTACGGGCAATCAACATTCTCAATTCAAACAGTAGACCAAGACGCTATTATGAAAATAATAAAAAATATCACTACTAATGCTCAGGGCATTGACGGTATCTCTGTTGATATGTTAAAACTTACACTACCTCAAAGTCTTTCTGCAATAACAGATATAATAAATACCTCTATCAGTACGAACACGTTCCCTGATCTTTGGCGCTGTGCAAAGGTTATACCATTGCCTAAAAATAGTACCCCTGGGACCTACAAAGACCTACGTCCCATAAGCATATTGCCCTGCCTGTCGAAGGTCTTGGAGCGTGTAGTATATTTGCAAATGACAGAGTATCTCGAAGCTAATAATATTCTGCCCGAGTTACAGTCCGGTTTTAGGCGGGGACGCGGAACGGCAACGGCTCTAGCGGACGTGGTAGGTAACATAATTGAGGCGCGAGACAGGGGAGAGGGTACAATGTTGACGTTACTGGACTATTCCCGTGCTTTTGATGCCATCAGTGTACCGCTATTGCTTTCGAAACTCAAGTACTATGGTTTTCATGAAAACTCCATAAAATGGTTCAATAGTTATCTGACAAATAGATCACAGTACGTCGAGATACAGAAGGAAGATGGTACATCTTTGTCTTCCCCCCCCCCCCCACCCTGTATCCCGAGGAATTCCGCAGGGATCGATTTTGGACCAATTTTATTCATAATTTACACTGCTGATATAACAAAATGCTTGACAGAGTGTAATTTCCACATGTATGCGGATGACATACAATTGTATATGTCCCTCAAAGCGGAAGATACAGCAAGGTCGGTTCAAGTAATAAATGAAGTGCTCAGAAGGGTGGTCACATGGTCTGAGGAAAATGCCCTGGTATTAAACCCGATAAAATCCAATTATATCGTACTAGGCAGTAAAAAACAAATAAAAGACATATTATCTTCTAAGCCAGTGATAAAAGTTAAGGAGATAGAAATAGGACGAGTGGAACTGGCGTGTAGCCTAGGTTTGGTAATTGACCCACAACTTCATTTTGAAGCATACATAAATAATGTTGTAAAAAATTGTTTTTATAGATTAAAACTTCTTTATAGATTCAGGAAATATTTAAGTGTAGCATTACGAAAGAGACTAGTGGACAGCTTGGTACTAGCCAAATTTAATTATATGGATGTTGTTTATGGCCCATGTTTACTGGCGAGAACCACCCGACTGATACAACGGGTTCAGAACGCCTGTGCCAGGTTCTGCTTCGATATCCCACGTCGTAGCCATGTCACACCGTACATAAACGAAGCCAATATTTTAAAAATGGCAGCGAGACGACAGCTCCATTTAGCCACGCTACTATTTGAAACTGTTAATACATATAAGCCGTTGTACCTATTTGATAAGTTGAGTTGGAGGCAGGACCATTATTCTTATTCCACCCGCTCCACTGCAAACCCGCTCACAATGCCAAAATATAAGACAACAGCATTTCGGGGCTGTTTCAAATACTCGGCCACTCGTTGTTGGAACGATCTCCCACCTCCATTGAGATCCCTACAAACAAAAGTATGTTTTAAATCACACATGAAAAGATACCTATTACAAAAACAAAAACAAGCACAATAAGATACATAAAACATAGGTTTCACTTACATAATGTTTGTGATCTACGGGCGAGGTAGGTATATCGGCTTCCAAGCGAGTCGAGGCGGCATTCACCATTGCATGTCTATTATGTATGTTTTTTTCCAACTAAATAGTCAATCTTCGTCTATCCTTGTTTCCGTATTCCATATGAATTTTGAGACCGCATAATTTGTTCGCTGTTAGTCGTATAAATAGAAAATGTGCTTTATGTTGATCGTAATTACAATGTGATAATATTCCCCGTATTGTTATGTAAACAAATGATTACGCAACCGAGCGCCTCGCGAGACCAAGCGCAGCGGTCGTATGCGCCGCACGCCGGCCGCCAAGGCTTGTGGAGTGCAAGGTGTTAGTACCTAGTTGTTGGATAGTGGGGAACGCTGCGCTGGAACGACGCGACGCGCGACGTGCTAATCATGCGATAAACTAGGCTGCGTAGGTATATATAGCGTGCACAATTTAATGAAATTATAATATGATATTATAGAATTATAATTAGGCTGACTTACGTCCGTGCGACATCTAAAGGTCCGCACTGAAAATCAGCGCTCTATTGTGGATCCCCTATGGACCACAATATAGCAACAATGCTGAGTGCGTACCAATTTAAAAAAAAAAAAAAAAAAAAAAAAAAAAATAATAATAATAATAATAATGTGAATAGGCCAGCTTTACCAGTACAGTACTACTCTGTCATAGTAATGTTATAGATAGACTCAAACCTGTATGTCCCCGAAGGAATAGTATGGTGTATTACACCTGCATTTAGACAGTTATGTTTTTATGTCTTATGTACTTGTTAATGGAACTAGTGCATTGATCTATCAGGTATATTTCCTTATGCACGGAGTCAGGAAATATGCTGAGAATAATGTTTAGAATTTCATAGGAGTAAAGCTCAATAACACGCAATTCCATCTGGGAATAAAAGAAAAGAACTTAGTGCCCTATGATCGTAAACATATATAATATAATAATATGCAATAATTTTGACGTACAGGCCGTCAAAATTATACTACGGGTCTTATGAGGCTGAGGACTAATACTGTCGTCATAAGGAAAAAAGATTTATCCAAAACTTTTCTCGAAATTTACTTTTTTACGTAGGTACATGGAATTAGTAAAAAAAAAAAACACAGATACGTCTTTTTACCTTATGACAGCAAAATAGTTGTAGTACTTTAATTTTGATAAAATTTAATTGATTTTCAAATATATAATGTTTTTATTTCTGTTCCTCTTCAGGGCTGCAGCTCTGAAAGGCGCTCCGGCTGAAGAAGCCGTGGAGTCAGGTCGGCGCGAGTCTCCCGCCGGGTCGGGCGGGTCGGTTGGCTCCGTGCCGTCCGAGGCGGGCGGCTGGTCGGCGCCCGACGCGCTGTCGCCGGGCTCCGCTAAAGATGAGGACGAAGACGATGATAAGTCTCACACGTCTGATAAGTACGTCGTGCCTGTGAGAGGTGATTCTGGAAACGGTAAGTGTCAGCTCAATTTAGATGGTTTAGTTTAGTCTTTGTTGCTGTTATTGTGATAGTTCGATCCCGCTGAACATAGCCTAAAATTTCACGTGATCTTTGAGTCTTTTTTTTTATATTTATAAAGTCCGCCACGATAATTACGAAGTGTCTCTAGTAAGCGAGTTGCCTTTTATATAAGAAAAATCTTAAATATTTAACATGAGTGTTTTAGTTGAGCCTTCGATACTGTGGACCATCAATGTAGTATCAAAAATGATGTGAAATATTCGGCGCTGTGTTTCAAATTAGCTTAATACTTAACTAACTAAACGAAAGCAGTGCGAAAAGTAAAAATATTACGTCCCTTGTAGTAAAATACTCCAAATATACAATATATTTATTATGGCGTACTACAGGGCAACGTACTAGGACCTTTATTATTTCTGCTCTTTTTTAACTACTTTCTAGTTTAAAAAAGTTTGAACAGTAAAATTGCAGTTAATCTTAGTAATAGTCACATAAAAAAAGTAAAATATCATGCAATAAAATTTATAATTGCTATTAAAATAAGTCAAAATATTTTTGCAGAGAAAATAATAAGTCGTCAGCCTTCGACGACGGAGTACTTACCGGGCATGCTACACACGGCGAGCCCGGCGGGGCTGCTGCCCGCGTTCTCGTCGTGGAGCGTGGTGTGCCTCGGCGCGTCGTCGCTGTATTCGCACTCGCTCGGCCTGCCCGAGCACCTGCAGCCCGGCTTCCTGCCGCACACCAACTACCTGCTGCCGTGGGACTGCGCCGTGCGGTAAGTAATTGTACACTATAAGTCCACGCCCAGCGCAGCTACTTAACCAGGCAACTGATCGTAGTCTATATAGCACAAGTTTAAGAAGACTTACACGCCGGTCACTAGCTTTAAACTTTGGTAGACTTAGTCGGTAGGACTCGAGAGTTTTCATCTTTCCCTGGGAGAGCCGACCAACTCTCCACTCCCTTTTTCACGCAGTGAGGAACGCATAAATGGCATTTCACTAGGTCAAAACAGAAAAAAGTAAGATATTCTGCTATCTTCTTGTGTTCAATTTATATGATTATATACATATTTCAAATTATATGATTCTTCTGTACGTGTGTATGTCAAAGAGCTCATCCAAAACTGCTGGACTGGTGTGGATAACAAAATTGTGTGTGTTGGAGTAGGTCATGGGATGATTAAAATTCGCAATTGGTGGCGCTACGGTCAGATTCTTATTACTTAAAGGGTATTTTTTCTTTCGGACTGGCCAACGTCTATCATGTCCGCTAATGTTTATTTAATATATAACTAGCCGAAAATATAGACGGGTTATATGGCTTTCCATATTTCGCTACTATCTGTTATATTTCTCTTGCTTCATCATTGTCTATATGTTCTAAACTTTTGCATTCTATGTCTCTTCCAGCATGGAGTCTGTCAGCTCGTGGCGAGTTCAGCAAGTGGGGTCCCGCGGTCGCGGCAAACCGCAGCTACATCATCACCTCACCGTCAAGATCTTCATCGGCTTTGAGTACGAGTGCCCTCGTGGACATAGGTACCGTACCATAACATGTAGCAAGAAACATGATTATATTTAGGAAACATAAGGAAATTTATGTGTCAAAGTAAATCTTCTACATTTAAAAGTCATGGAATTATCGTTTATATATTGTAAGGGTACGCAAGACTGTCAGTTATTGAACACGCAGACGGTCGTACCTCTTACATAAAATATTTTAAAATTTAAACAAAAATTTAACAAAATAAACACTCCCAGATAGCAGGGATAGTTTAAATAAAATATGCTTAAATATTAATGACCTATCAACTTCAGTTATTTATTGCAATCTCAATGTGGGCTATGCATGAGTTCTGCATGAGGTTCGATCCCTGGATCGGGAAAGTCATATTGGGTTTTACTGGCACAGTTAATAGGCAATAAAAGTAATTGTTACCTTCATACTTAAGGTCCTATGTGGATTTTAAAGAAAATTAAATCAGTCACGAAAATTTGCAATTTGAATATATCAACACTGCCAGATTTGAACAAAGTCTTCGACACAGTAATTACCGACTTCAAAAAAAGGAGGAGGTATTCAATTCGTCTGTATTTTTTTTTTGGTATTGTTTTTATGTACATCATTCCTTTACCAGTATTTTAGTTGTAATTTACTGCATTTGTTGTTACTTGTATAAATGACAATTTTATAAATGCGATAATCTTAATTTATCGACATTTATTTTAATTCATATGTTGATGTACCCCAGGGTAACGTTCTAGGTCCTCTTCACAATGTTCACAAAATTGATCCTAAATCAACATCTTGCCTTATTATGTGTTAATGCTGTGAACTACAAAACACAGTTCGGTTTTAAGTTGTTTGCGAAAGGGTTTCTAATATTTGGTTTGAGTTTGTTACGCTTTCAGGTCTTAACTTCACGACCGATCAACATGAAATTTCGCATACACGTTTGTCAGGGAAACGGAAAAGGACATAGGGTACCATTTATCCAGAAAAACAACTGTTATTAACCTAACCTACATTTACGCGAGCGAAACTGTGGGCAAAATCTAGTTTATTTTATCTATACTAATATTATAAAGAGGAAAGATTTTATTTTTTGTGCGTTTGTAAGAATTTAAATCAAAATCTACTCAACCGATTTAAAAACTCTTTCACCATTAGAAAGCTATATTATCACCGAGTAATATAGGAAATATTTTATTTAAAAAACGTATTATTATAACTTAATTTAACTTTTACGTGAGCCTAGCCGCAAGCGAATGTGAGTTTGTTTGTTACGCTTTCATACTTTAGCTACTCAACCGATTGTCATGAAATTTTACATAAACGTTGTCAGAAGTACAAAGAAGGTTATAGAGTACCTTTCATTCAGGAAAAAAGTACAGATGTTTTCGTATGTGTAGGTTTAGCCTTGGGTTGTCGCGCCTCCCGTCTGTCTCGTTTGTTTCTTCGCTGGTGTAACTGGAGCCGGAGCTTCGCTGGCAACTGCTGTGTCAGGCCATGATAATAATTATGTTTTATTTAGTTTAGTCAACAAACAATAAGCATATGTCTGTTGTAGCGCGTAGCGTAGCGTAAAGGTCTTATATAAAGACATTGCTACATGAATTTATTATTCTGTTTCAGGTTCATGATGTCATCTCCGGACACGGTGGTGTCTGGCGGCGGCGGCGGCTGCGGGCGCGAGGCGGGCGCGGCGGGCGCGCGGCTGGCGGCGAGCGCGATGCCGCTGCACGCCGCGTGCCTGTGCCGCGCGCAGCCGCCGCGCGGCGCGCAACTCATGCGCGTGCACGTCGTCACGCCCAAGGCGCCCGTGCACGTCACGCTCGACCCGAAGGTAATGTTTTTTTTTTATTGCCATTGGTGGCAGATTAGCATGTGGCCCACCTGATGGAAAGTGGTAACCGCTGCTCATGGACTTCAGCAATCTCAGGCCACCGCAAAACCGCTGCCTACCGTGAAAGAACTCTCTTTAAACCTCGTTTAAAGAACGACATAATATCACAGCGCTTGGGAAACACCGAAGCAGGCAGTTCATTCCAGAGCTTGCTCGTACGTGGAAAAAGTGATCGCTAAAAGCGTACCGTCTTGGATTTGCACGCTTCCAGGTGATCTGGATGAACCCTGATTCGTTGTCGAGTGGTACGGTGATAGAAAGGGGCCGCTGGTGCCAAATCAAACAGTTCTTCAGAGCACTCCCAGTGAAAAAGTCGGTAGAACACGCAGAGAGACCCAAAATCTCGTTCGTTAACATTTACGGACATGACTATATGCTCCGTCCCTTTTGTATGGCCCAAAGTTGTGTGTTAAGTTATAACGGGTGAGTCGACGTAAATCACGGATTAATAAGAATAAAAAGTTTATTGCGATAAATGTACAAGTTAGTTATTATGAATGCTAATCCGTGGCGAATGTTATGACAGTTTTTAGTCAACTGAATGTATTTTAAAGTAAACGCGGGATGTAGGTTACAGCGTAAGCAAAGTGACTACGCGATGTCTGTAGGTTAACCGTACACCTTTTTATATCTATTCCAATTGTTGTATTTTTATAGCTAGCTAGTCTTCCCGTGACCATGGCTGCTGAAAAGCAAGCAAAACGTCAGGGAAAATTATTTTCAATTGTGTTAAAAATAGTTACAATTTTTTTTAATGTAATATGTAACAAAAATTAAGCCGTTGATGTGTCCTCACTATCCTAATTATAAATCCTCAATATATAATTAAATTTACATTATATTGAAAGTTAGTGTACAATTTTCAATATCAGTGAGCATGATATTATTATATTTATAATTCAGCACTCATGTTGCCATTGTGTGTCAGATGATAACTTAACATCCAGAAAAATTACCATAATATTTTTTTTTATAATGGAACATTCTGCCACGTACACATAACACCATCTAGCCCAAACTAAGCAGAGCTTGTACTATGGGTACTAGACAATGGATAAACATACATATATACTTTTTCTTTTGTAAATACATACATATTATACATAGAAACACCCAGACCAAGACAAACATCAATGTTCATGCACACAAATGTTTGACTTGTGCGGGAATCGAACCCGCGACCTCAGGCGTGGCAGTCGGTTACACTAACCACTACGCCACCGCGGCCGTCAAATTTAGTAGAGCGTACCTATGATTTAAATCTTTGATATATAATTAATATTTAATTTAACCTGTTAATTGGCAGCGGCACACCAACGACCAGACACAATAGGTTTTTAATTATGTATAACATTCCAACACTTGACAGGTTAATCAACTATCGTTATTCGCAAACCATTAACCAAAAATATTTTCCAGGTACAACCAATCCCGGGCGGTCCAATCTTCATTCCACAACCGGTAGGCTCACCTCCAATCAAGTTGTCAGCATCAGCATACTGGGTGATGCGCTTACCCTACATGTACAGTGATGAACGTGGTTGTGTGCCACGACCCCGAGCAGGCGCCCTGACTTCGAATCCCGGGACGTTACTAGCCCCACTGTTCGGCCTACAAGACTAACACGACGTATTGTGGCTTGAACAAGCTAAGAAGACTTCGAGAAAGAAGCACTAACGGCAGCAGTTCAAACCAAATATTGCTTTAATGAACTCCTTACACATGCAGTGGTTTCAGTGTCAAATTCTTCAATAGTACATTTAGCAATATGGTCTTAAATTGTGTATGCCTGATCATATAGACTTCATTATCACATATTATAAAACTAGATGTGCCCGCGGTTTCATCCGCGTTTATGATTACTGCGCCGCCCCCGTGGGTTGTAGCGTGATGTTATATAGCCTATAACCTTCCTCGATAAATAAGCTATCTGACAACAAAATATTTTTCAATTCGAACCAGTAGTTCCTGAGATTACCAAACAAGCAAACAAATCGACTTTTCAGCTTTACAATATTAGTATAGATACAGTACAGTCTCCAGCCGCGTCTGTCTGTCTGTTCGCGATAAACTCTAAAAATACTGAATGGATTTTCATGCAGTTTTAAACAGACAGAGTGATTTATGAGGAAGGTTTAAGGGTATAATTTGTTAAGGTTTTGTCCTAACCCGTACGGAGCCGGGTCGCTAGTATACTTATAAGTACTCAAAGTTGTGACGATCAATCGTGGGATCCCGGAATCGATTTCTGGGTAAAAAAGGTTGCTGTGTTGACAGTGTAAATAACTCTGTACTATTTCTCGTCAAGCAAACAATACAGCGTCTCAATATATTCTGTAGGGTGGTCAGGCTACATCAGATTAAAATGGAAATTTTGTTCCCTATTCTCATATAATAATAATAAATTATATAGCTCATATAATTCTATAAAAAGAATATCACATATAAATATTACAATCGGTATCTATTTACAAATTGAAGATGTGTAATTGCCAAAAATAGTTATTCGATAATAATTGTTCAATTCGATGTAACTCATTATTATTCGATTCATGCGAAACACGATTTGTTAAGACCGGTAACTTTTATTTAATTTGTCGTGGTCGGTCCTGTTAATATTTATTTATTTGATTTATTTTAGCGACCTTTGTAGATGTTATAGCTAAAATCTATTTGCTCGGTCTTCTCATCTCCGTGAATGGCGACTCGAATTGTTTACAGTCGAATAATTATTCAATATCTCGAATCATTCGCAAAATTTGAAAATCGAATGATTCGACTTTGACCGCCTCGCCAGAAAAGCAAAAGCGTGCTCTCGGCACCAAGCTACGATTTCATACTTTAAGTCTGTCATGTAGTCGTGACCGTGGCATGCTGGACACATTATGCTTCGTCAAGTATACATGACAGTGGCGGTCAAAAGGATAAAAGCCATTAATCGCGCATCTATAATAGAAGTACTGTCGATGTTTAGATACAAACGCCTTTCGGTCATTGGTGTACACATATTGGATTCTGCTGCCTGACTATGTGTAGGTATAGCAATCCGGAACACGCTAGCTTGCTACTAGAGACAAATTCAAATTGTTTACCATCCAAGCGTGTTCACAAAGTCACACGCAATACAGCATATAGTGTTTACCGCTTAATATTGTACATCTAGTCTTATGCATTGATGTAACAATTGTTGGTAAACCAATAAAAATAAAATAATACAAATATGACACATATATTGTCGCGCTCAGTCGCAATACAGTGGGAATACTGCCCATTCCCTACTTTGTAATTGTTACATAGATACTAAAAATATATGTTATGTCCACGTATACTGGAAGCATATTAATCATAATATTGTCTTACGTTTACGAGCATATTATTAATTGAAAGAAAAATACTTATACTGATTATATTTGGAAAATAATAGTTTTACATAATTTTGGAACTATTAAACTGCACTACTATTAAATGATAAAACTATATAGATTTACGCTGCCACTGACGGTTTAGTTGCTTTTCAGCAGCCATGGATGAAAAGCAACAGAAAGTACGTTAGATCACGAAGAAACTGCATTAAATCTAAATAGTTAAATAATTTAATAGTAGTTTATAATATCGAAAATATATTAAACTTGTGATTTTCAATTAAACCGCAATAAAATCCGTATAAAGTAGTTTAATTCCATAATATTAGTAATTTATGTAAAGTAATACCTTATACGAATCGATGACTATAAAATAATAGATGTAATAGATTTTGTGTCCAACTTATAACAAATAAAACTGATACATTAAATACATAAATAAAATGACTGTGTGTTTTATTATTGTTTTAATTAGTTGTGTACCTGTTACCTAATGAATGCTGTGTTGTCACGGCGCGGCGCAGCACGTTTATTGGGTTAGACAAAGTGTTTTTGGGATTTTCTGTTCTTACTAGCAGTACGGAGTATGGAAATGTTTCTGATAGCAATTCATGACCAAAATTCAAATTTTGCAAGTTTATTTTAAGTCTCACGTAATAGGAAGCGAACCTATTGTCATCTACCAGACATGTAGCCGGGCTTTGAGCAGCTACATCCCTAAAATTTAAAGAAAGAAGCGATGAGACTGCTCAAACCAGGCATCGTGTAAAAATCCAGACTCCATGTTGTTACTGGGAATTACCTTGCATAAAATTCCAACAAAACTGCCAGATACGGGGATGAAATGCAAGACATTCGAGGCAGACTTTTAAATTAAATAGAATGAACATGACTTTGATCAAGAACAGTTCTCTCAGAAGACGTGTATCATGATTTCAATAAACATTGTATCGACAGCAAGCATACCTTGTATTTGTTCTAATTTGATAATTAATAAACACCCCTAAAATTTATCATCGTCTTTCTGCTTTGCTTTTGAGGAGGTCCCAAATTTCGTGTCTTTCGTGGCTTTATCCAATTTGCTTTCCAATTCCAATAGTTAGAGAAAGGCTCTTTACCATTTAAATATTCGTCAGCCGCGCAGCATAACCAAAGATGAAGACCTGGCAAATGTGAAACTGTTAAAAACGACATTGTTGGCACGTTATTCACGTGGCAATATTTGGGGATGTTTATGAAGGCCCGTGTTTACTTCACGAGTTAAGCTAAATTGCTCAGGTTTTCCTTTAAGGAAATAAGCAGTGGCAGCAGTGAAATCTGGAGGTGTTCCTAGTAGTAAGCAATAGGCTTTCTCTATATCACGTGGAAGCTGAAATCATAACTGATGAAAATATAAAACAATAGATACAAAAACACATTGGTGGGAAGTCAGCCTACTCCTTATCTAGGAGATATACAGTCGTGAATATATTATATTAGTAAATATATTTGACTTAATATAGATATTAAATATACTATAATATTAATAAACAAGTAATCAACATAATAAACAAAACATAACATTAAAAAGTGTCTTTCTCTATTCGTTGCGGTACTTTATATTTTCTCCGAAACTAAATTATTGAACTGAACGTCAACAACATAATTTTCAACCTTTATTGCTTCTATAATTTTAGCTATAAATATCAACTTATAAATATTAAATTGCATCACATTTATTTTAAATGGACTTGCGCATTTTGACTCAAACCACGTGCGTACGGCGGCCATCTTGCGCGCGCACTTCTATGTTCCGATTTCGAATTATTATGTTTTTTTAATTGAAGCATAAATCCATTATAGCATTATCTTTTAATTGAATACAGCCTTTTTAAAATTTTCTGGCTTATTATCATATTTTCTCCCGAATATTGGAATTAAAAGTATTGAAATGTAGGCGTGGCTTGTTTGGCAGTCGTGTTGTAGTGGGGGAAGTGAGGGCTTCGTGCTTCGAGGCGAGCTGTGTGCTAGTCAGTCGTGTGTGCGCCGCCGACGCGCAATCATTATAGCCCGACACGCTGCTTGTCGCGCTACAGGACAACTATCGAAACTTTGGAAAACTTTTTAGCGGCACCTATGCCGCTCCTACATCAGGTTAGTGCTTTATTTCAAGAGTTTACTTTATTTCTGTAGCTATTTTGAATGTATAAGTGCTGATACTTTTAGAATCATTTTTTTAAACTTTGTCATAAATTATAATTTTATTTTATTGTAATAGTATTATTTAGCTTTATACCGTGTATAAATTATAAGGAGGCTCCTCCTTGGCTGGATAAAGCTGTTTGTTAATTGGAAGCATCTAAAATGCAAACGTACTTTTGAAATTAGAATGTAACCGTAGATAGCAGTCTGGGTAATTATTCAGATACCCTCACGTAATGTCGAGCGCTAGCATTAGATGCGTTAACATACGAATTTAACCGCAGTTTGCAATTGTAATAGCCATTCGCATCTAAACGCTGAATTAGTTTCCTTTATGGTAATTTCATATAGAAATGTAAAAGATTGTCTGCCTTTAAGGCGGCAAGATACATTGGGGGAGTCCTTTAATAGAATCGCGAGGATTTTTAAAACAATGAAAAGTTTTACGTAGTATGTACTTAATAAATTTTGCGTACTGCTTAACAGAGGCTCCTGTAGTGTCAGTATTTGGGGGTACCCAGATAAGTACGAGAATGTTGGACCTCAGTATGACCGTTTATTTCTATTTGTTAGTAAATGTAATTTTGTTGTTCAGGACAATAGCCGCAGAGGCGGCGGCTCGAGCCAGAACCGGCATTCCATAGCGGAGTTCCTAGGACTGGACACATTGCACCTAGGAGAGCCTGCTGCCGCGCCAGCCGTTCACCATCGCAACAATGTGAGTAATTTTTAAACTTTTCAAAGTCGTTAGGGACACGTTTTACATTCGCTTAGTTTCCATTTGCCATGCGTACACGATTTGAAAATTCGAATTGTATGCCACGTATGACGCTGGTTTTTTTATTACTACCCTTTTATAAATTTTAATACAAATTCTTTAGCAAGCATTCAATTTGAAATTCGAATTGAATGCCGTTCGATGCTATATTTTTTTAAAACTATCCTTTTGAAATACGGATCTGTTCAAGTACAACTCATAATTGTACTTCTACCCTCATTTTGCATCAAATGTTTCACGTTTTTAACTACATTTACATAAAAATGCACTTGGAACTCGAAGATCCAGTCCCATGTTGGGCGCCAAGCAGTATTATACTCCAGTATCACTCATACATCATCCGTTATATTCACATAGAGCCAAAAAGCTTAAATCAAATTTTAAGTACGAAGCACTCTGTAGGTTTTATTGTCCGTCCATAATGTACCATACGACATCCGGTTTGATGCCAGTTAATGTTAGCCGAGATTGGTGCCAACAGAGGCTCGTATTAATGGCTGCCTGGTGCCAAATAATGCAGCCGACATACTCTACTGTACTTGCATTAGCCTGTATGGGTGTTCAATATCACCCCTACCGTCTGCAAGACGCGTGCGGGCTAATCCTTGTAGAATTCTCCATTCGAAGTCGTCGTCTTAGCAATTCGTATGAGCCGCCGGTCATATTTTGATGACTACAAAAAATAAGCTTTCTATTTTGAATCAAGACATTGCACTCATTGGGCGACGTGACACTATTCTGCTTATTTTAAGGCGATGACTTGCTCGGTTCCATATAACATTGTAGTGTAGTGTCCAGCGTGTAGTAAGATGACGTGGACATAAATCTGATATGAAATCTATTGTAATCGCAAGGCATTAGTTGCATTTGATGGCAAGGATAGCGTAGTGGTTTATGAGGTAGCCTGCGCAAAGCGGTTTGGGTTCGATCCCTACACGGCACAACAAATTGAGATCATCAAATAGTTGAAGCGTGTCTGGATGTTTTGTCCTTTAAATGTTTGTCTCCCTTTACATAGGAAGTATTCCAAATGGGCATGTAGTTTATTAGGTATTCTTACATGCTCGACACAATTTTTAACAAGGCCCATAATCTCTTATCCAATCCGACCGGAAATCGAACCCGTATTCTCATAACCGACCGTAAACAAAAGCAATCTTCCCACGGAACCAGCGAGGCAGTCCAATAACAAGAGTATTCACTTCCTGTCCTGTTTACTACCTACTTCGTTACCAGATTTAATTTTAAACTTTAATGTAGTCGCGCTATTCCCGTCTGTATCAATATTCAGTGGCCACTGCCGTTATCGATCTCCCTATGAATATTCCATTGCGTACTTTACGCTAAATTTTGAGAACTTTTCACAAACTTATTTTCACTTAGTTCTTTATTGAATCTTGGAATTGTGGGTGGTCACCGGCTTGTAAAATACTAAAATACTTTTAATAGTGGATACATTGCGGTTTTAAAAGCTTTTCTAGCGTTTGTCTAATTAGTATTGAATGTTGAGCTATACTCCGTTGCACTTTATTTCTAGTTTTGAGTACCTGTTAAGCTATTTATACACTGCTTTTTTTAGTAGGTAGTTAAGTAGGAAGGTTTACTATTTGGCATTAACCTTTGATGAACCGTTTCCATATAAGTACTATTTACGACGTATTTTGGGTTACATGTGAACAACTAGCATTTAAGTAGATACCTACATAATCATTAATGTTATTCAAGATATATCTAGTGGATTAGAATCTCATTTTGACGAAGTATTTTTTCGTTTGACGTAGCTTAATTGCATTGTTTTTACTTGACAATATTTAACGAAGTACCTACTCGAGATTTTTTATTTAAATTTTAGCAATTAGTGTATGTTTCAGTACAATGTTTAAAAAGGTACAAACTAGTTAAACATTTCGTTAGACTCTAGGAATTGGATGAGGGGGCCCATGGGCCACTAGGTAAGAGATTTTCGTAATCGCTCTGTGAAACAAGTGTTACTACGCACGCTAGTTTTTATAAGACGATAGTATTTCTTAGTGACTTGAATAGTTTGTAGTGTCACCAAAAGTTTCCCGAGGGCGGGCATTTCCACTCTACTCAACCATTTGGTGAAACAATAGTACCTATCGTTACAACAAAATTTATCTCTGCACACAAACTTAACTGCCAAACATTTACGAATAAAAATGCCCATCTATCATATGGTTAGTATGTCTAACCAATTTATATCACCATTAATCCAACTTAAAATCCGTCCCTCTTAATAGTAACATCGGCCAACAAGTCTCATTTAATCGTGTACAAAGGCAATGGCAGTGTTTTGCCAAGAGCCCGCGTCACAACATACCCTTCTTATTGCAAGTAAGTTAGCAATTGGATTCTTGGCAATCGTCTGGCGGCGTTTCAGCGTATTGGCATGCATCTGGCAATATAATATTATTTGTGTAGGCTCTGCCAAGGCCCAGCGCGTTTAATCGCCCTCCTTCGTATGCTCACGAGCCGGAAAACTATCTTGGATTCAGATATGGTTTTTTCATGCCTGTTAGGCTTTGGGTAAGAGTAAATGTTTTTGACTGGCGCGTATCGGGTTTGCGTATCTTGATAAAAATTTGATATTGCTTCAGAGTTCCAATCGGTTTTAAAGTGATGTTAGATTCGTTTATATTTGAGCTAAGATCGCAGCTTGCAAAGTTTAAAAGCCGCCATTAATAGTACAATAACTTTCAAAATATGAACTTGACAAATTAGATAGCAATGTTTTGTTTAGCGAGTGAAATTAAGTTTCAATAGTTGCTAAATACAATGGCAGCCC
The DNA here is from genome assembly GCA_963564715.1 of Catocala sponsa. NCBI lineage: Eukaryota > Metazoa > Arthropoda > Insecta > Lepidoptera > Erebidae > Catocala > Catocala sponsa. The sequence continues at coordinate 23,513,571 of OY751337.1, read as the reverse complement.
TTAGGTTGTTTTTTAAATATTGTCTTAAGCAAACGCGAGTGTCACATTCTGAAATCATTTGTTTATTTATACTTTTGGACATTTATTTACTACTAAAATCACACATACCTAGGTATTAGGTTTTTATTTACTAACTAGAGTAAAGTCGAACATACTTTAAAATATCTAAACAGTTAAGCAATATAATATGTATGTAGTATAATTTCAATGTTGAAAATCTTGGCAAGTTTCATTTTTAATAAGTATATCTAATAGAAATTATTTTTATTAATTTACTTGTTTTATTAACGTAAACACGGATAAAACTTGATACCAAACTAAAAAAATTAAATAAAAAGTAACAAGTTGTAGTATATTTCTATTTAGGCGCCATTTGCATTCTTAACCCTACCTATATAGTTCACTAGCCCATGGAATAGTAAAAAAATCACAGTAACTGTCAATTCGTCTAAATATTTCAAATCCACATTTATTTTAATAACCGTTGTTCAAAAACAAGCGCGAGCTTAGGTCTCCACTGAATACATTCGCAGCGTATCGGTGAAAGTTAGCGGTAACATATTGGTGTACAAATCTTATTTTATGGCGTTCTCTGCTGTTTCTCCTCCGGTTATGGGGCATTAAGTACAAATATATAATCTGTTGTTTATAACTAAGGTTTGGCGCAATAGGACCGCAGTAGCCAAATTTGCAATTGCGTTTCACGAGCGTTGTGGAGTTATATTCGTATTTGCAGCAAAATCCATTTGATAAACTACTTATTATAAAAGGAAAAGTAATATTTTCACAGGTAGATTTCTAAACCGATTTTAACTAATTTCATTGGGTATGTTTTAATTTTGCCCAATTTTGCCTCTTAAGGCGATGTCCAAATGTCCAATTTTGTTCTTGTACGACAAAATTGACTTGGTCTATGCACATAGATTCGAGATTACTTTGCTACCGTCGATTGTGGGTTAATTCCCGCGGGAAATATTTAGTTATTTTAATTTTTAATATCCAAATGGAGTCTGCTAAGCAGTGTAAATCGTTGGAGTCAAGAGCAAGCTCGTACACTTCTCTTGCGTGTCAGAACTTTATTACTGTGTCCGCGGTTTCACCCGCGTTTATTACTACTGCTCCCGTGGGTCGTAGTATTATATATAGCCTCTAGCCTTCCTCGATAAATAAGCTATCCAACACAAATTTTTCAATTCCAACCGGTACTTCCTGATATTAGCTCATTAAACCAAACAAAATAAACTCTTCAGCGTTATAATATTAGTATAGATATATCACCCATGAACGCATTTGTTTTATATAAACTTGTTTGCATGAATGGTCTCGCTGCTGCCACCGCACCAAGTGATGTGGGTTCAATGCTCGATCGGGCACGGGACAAATTTGTGATCCACAAATAGTAAGGAAATAATGGCAAGGTTACTTAATGGTTAGTGGCAGTTCTTAGGTTTAGTTCGTTACTTATAAATTTATTTTGTACCCAGGAGTGTGGCGGAGACAGCGACTGGGGTTGGGAGGAGCCGGGCAGCCCAGAGGCTGCGCAGACGCCGCGGGCCCTCGTGCCTTCCGCTTGCTTCCCGCCGAGACATCCCACCGCATTCACGAGCTTCAGGTAAGTCATTCCACGAATACGTGTAACTCTTTATATTTCAGTTGCAATACATTGACAATTTCATTCAACCAGTAGGAGGAATAGAATGTCGTTTGAGAAAAATGCTATCCGGTATTTGCGTGTTAAATTTATGCCAAATAGATTGTTTTAATCCGAAATTTATTTACCGGTTTTTAAAGGTTTTCGATAATCTTTACAGTACAGATAACTCTTCAATATGGCCGTTATTAGATCTAAGATATTACAATAATCACTATCAGCCCTGTAAATAAGCTGTCCCGCTGTTAGGCACAGGCCTGTTCTGATTAGATCATAGTCCACCGCGCTGGCCCAGTGCGGCTTGGCAGATTTCAGATAACTTTGAGAAAAGGCTTCCTCAAGATGTTTCCTGCACTGTTAATGCGAACTATATTAAACTAATGAATACGCACAACTTCAAAGTTAGACGATGCAAACCTTCGGATCAAATTCACGGTCTGAGTGGAAGTCCAACGGTCTCCCACTAAAGTTTGTTGTAAACCTTATAACATAATAAGGGCAATGTACGAATTGCTCTTGATATATGTAAATTACGTCGACATTGTTTTGCTACAATGAAGCGACACAGGCAGGACACAACAGCCTAGGCTTCATGGATTTTGGCAATTTTTTACAAATCTTAAACCTAGTTTTCACCTGCCATGTAAAATATGGCGCGTTATTTTTTTTTATTTAGTTTAATGCTGCCTATCCGTTAAAGCGAAGCGAGGCTGCGTAGCGACAAAACGGATAAATATTAACCAATAGGATTGCATAAAATCTTCGCTCAGCTCCAGTATGCTATTGCACTACTGGAATTTCTCCGTTTCTTCGCTTCGCAGCCTCGCTCCGCTTCAATGGACAGGCAGTCTAAGGCCGACTTGCCAAATTAATGCTAGTCTTCCAGGGTGTAATTAGTTCCTTACAAATCTAATTTGTATAATAAATATTTATCTTGCGATTAAAATGTAGCCGTTTTTCGCTAGTTGTCATAGGTTCTAAGTTCTTTCATTGCTGATGATAGCAATTTATAAGTCACTTTGACCTTAATAAATAAACGCATTTTGTGGATTGCAAACAACTTGCTGTAACATCTGTAAACTGATGTTGTTTACTGCCGCGCAGAGGAGTCTAGTTCTATTCCAAGCCACGCATTTCTGACTTTAGAAGTTGTGCAATTTAAAGATAATTATCGCGTTAATGCTAACTAGAAATATCCTGAGGAAACCTACATTTTTTAAGGTTCTGTCTTCGTAGATTTTGAACTCGGCCAACCCGCACGGGGCAAGCTTGGTGTACTATGGCTTTCTTTTTCTCTGGAAGAGGTCCGTGCCCAGCAGCGGGTCACTTAATAAACGGGGCTGATAACTTCATCGAAAAAACTTGAATTGAATTCCAATTCACTTGTATAACATTTTTAATGACAAACGCATTAGTATTCGTCATAGCGATTCACAATTGCCTAGATCTGCACTAGGATTTTAATTAACCAGTTTCATTATTTACCCTATTCTACGCTCGGTAATTAAGTCGACTCCATCGTATGTCGTACTCTTCGGTTGTTGGCGTTAGTACCTAAAAGAGCGAACCTATTATAATCAGTTTAACGGGCACTGTCTCCTTGCTTATTTATTAACAGAAACTGTATAAAACTGCACTGTCCTTTAACACATTGACCGCCATGACGGTCATAAATGACCGCGAACAATACATTTTCTATTGTCTGCTTCATGGCATTCAATGTTACTGTTCAGCTGCTAATATTTTTGGGAAATTTGAAACTTAAGTTTTGAGTTCGAGAAATCTTGTCGCTAAAATATAATAAACTGGCTTTAAACGCTTTGTTCACATGATTATTAAGAATAATCACTGGGACAGTGTATTTACTGGTCCAAAAGTAGTATAGTTAAGTTCGAGCCATAAACTTTCCGTTTCTCTGTAAAAGGATTAACTAATAAACTTAACATTTATTCACAACTTAAGACGCTTATAATGTCGTTATAAGAATATCTAACAGGTATTGTTTATAAAGTTGTATAAATTAACTTGCCTAATAACGATGCTTGGAGATAATGGGTAACAGAAAGTTTATGAACAATTTTACATAAGTTATTTTAACTATTGAACGCCTGCGGTTAGAATTTTATGTAAGTACTGGCTGTTACCTGCGACTTCGTCCGCGTACTTTTTAACTAGTGTTGTCTCCGCGGAACCCTATTTTTTTTCTAAAATCAAAATAGCCTAAGTTACTCCTTATAACATCAGCTATCTGCCAGTGAAAGTCCCGTCAAAATCGGCCCAGCCGTTTCGGAGATTAGCCGGAACAAACAGACAGGCAGACAAAAATTTAAAAATAGATATTTTCGTATAGGTCTTTCTACACTTGCATATGCATTAGATAAAAAGCTGTTCTTTTGACATTACAAACGGACTTCACTTTTATTTATTTGTATAGATAAGGCTGATAGTAGGAATTGTAGTTTATTTTCTTTTCTAATTTAGAAAACAAATAGTGTCTATTGGTAGCTGAAGACGACACCAAATCCCATATGTATTTTATGTAGTATTTTTAAGAGAACTAATAGCCTGAATACAGTACCTGCTTTTGCCTTGAATGCGTTTGAGTTTATTTATAAACATACATAACTAGCTTTTGCTCGCGGCTTCGCTCGCGTTAGTTGGATGTAACAGTACTTTTCATAAAATGCTGCCTTTGTTACTGTGATAATAGCCTTCTAATGGTGAAAGATTTTTAAATCGGTTGAATAGTTTTTAAGTTAAATCATTAGATACAAGCAAACAAAAATCAAATCTTTCCTCTTTATAATATTAATATAGATAATATCAGCGCTGTATTAAACTGTCCCCCACTGTTGGGCATGGCCCTCTTCTGTGTGATAAGGGTTAGACCATAGTCCACCGCGCTGACCCAGTGCGGATCGGCAGACTTCACATATCTAAGGCCCTTCGTACACAAGCCTACGCAAATCTTCGATACCCGACGATTTTGGTCTCTAAGCGACTACCGAAATACAAATTTATAGACGTTCGTACACAGGTACAAATGTCGGCGACGCGTGCCTGTGTACGAACCTCTATGAATTTGTATTGCGGTAGTCGCTTAGAGACCAAAATCTTCGGGTATCGAAGATTTGCGTAGGCTTGTGTACGAAGGGCCTTAGATATTTTCGTCGCAATGTTTTCCTTCACCGTTATAGCGACCGATAATTAGCTATTTAATACGCACATAACTTCGGAAAGTCAGAAATGCGCGCGTTACGATCGAACTAGACACATCTACGTGGCAGTCAAACGGTCTCCTAGGTTATTGCTGCTGTTTATTATATTAATATCTATTTTATCGAATAATGGTATATATCAGCTTGCATCCATATTTACTTGAGGTTTTGAATCGGCTAGTCGGGGTATTGTATATTTGTCTAACCCGTCTGGCTCTAAGATTAGCTATTCGCTGTTTTTTAACTGCCAAATGGCACGAGGTGCCTTTTAACTCGATTATATTAAGCTAGACTGCGTGCTTAGTTCCGTGGCATAAGCTTGCTCTTGTTTGTAGTCGATTAACGATCTACGTTTAAGTCACGGTCGGCGTTAGAGGATTTTTGTTGCTATTGTCATCTGTACCGAATATAGATTACTAGTTTTCACTCGCGGCTTCGCTCGCGTAAATGTAGGTTAGGTTAGGTTTGCAACAGTTCTTTTTTCTGGATGAAAGGTACCCTATGTCCTGTTCTGTACCCCTGACAACGTGTATGCAAAATTTAATGTTGATCGGTTCCGTAGTTAAGGCGTGAAAGCGTAACAAACTCATTTTCGCATTTATAATATTAGTAAGGATTCAGTAGACGTCATGCAAGTCCAATATGCCAAGGTATGGGACCTATCCATCTAAAGCTATTACATATTGACATATGCTTTCCGAGAGAATTTATAAATTTACAAATATTCATCACATTTAGGTTCCCATAACCTTGTTACGAAAATAGGAAGACATCACCTGTGGCGTCTTTATATATTCATTAATTTAAAACTTGCTATCAACCAAAAGCCGTTGCTATTTTTCGAACTCATTAATTTTCGTAGATAAGGCTTGTATCCTTAAATAGGTCCTTGCATATCTCTCTAAAATGCATAATTATGTAGCTATCTAACAGTTTATACGTAACATGTCCATAAAATGAACCTCTAAAGCGCCGTAACCAACTCAAAGCACCGTAAATCCACTCGCCTGTTAAATTTTAACCAACACGGGTTGGCTTGAAAGCGTAATTTTTCTTGCGAACACTTCGCCTCATCCATTACTCGTAATTATGAAGTTGCGTACATTAACGCTTTGGAGACAACTCCGTTTAACACCCCTCGTGCTGAGTAGTTCTACGTGTAGTCTAATGTAGGTGCTTAAGTAGTGCTTTATGTAGAATAGCGACACTCGCTCTCGAGTGTGTTATAGTATCGACGCCGGGGTGAAAATATTTCTGTAGTTTTGCGATTCCATTAAAATTTGTAGTTTGATGTGGTTTCGTTTATGAGGGTTGTAGTTCTTGTCGCACATATCATTTGTGTTCATTTCATGTGCAAAACTGGGCTTATATGGAAATAATATATCCCATCGTCTGTCATTTTATAGACACAATATAAAATCTATTATGTATTTCCTGGAGATTGAGTAACGGTTAAGCTAATAAATTATTTATTTGTTCTCAAAATTTACAGCTGGCTCTTAATCTAGCATATAAAGTAATTTGCGATGAGCACAAACTAAATTGTACCGAGTTGAATTTTAATATATTGGTTACGCCAAAAAATTTAAACGTCGTCAAACTTATGCTGCGTAGCACATTGGCATCGAGTAGATACCTGCTAACACAATTCTGGACGACCTCAAAATTTTTGGTTAATTAGACTAAACGCATTCGGACTAAAATTTCAACTACCTATAAATATAGTTAAAGATTGCATAGCGTTTAGACTTGAAACAGTAAACATGCCAACTCAAGTGTTAAATATTTAGCGACCGCCATATTACTTAGTATGCTTCACAAGAGAATTTTCTTCGATTTTGCCACATTTTCCATTGATACTCCGCTCCTATTGGGCGTAGCGTGTTGTATAGCCTGATAAATAGGCTATCTAACACTAAAATAAATTTTCAATTCAAATTAGTAGTTCCTGAAATTAGCGCGTTCAACCAAAACAACAATTATAAATAAACACTGTTCAGCTTTATACATAATATTGGAATACATTGGTTTGGAACTGTTTTTTTGAAGTTCTGTACCGTTACTTGTATATATATTCTAGTTTCATATATAGGTATTGCTTTGTTGCAGTGAGAGTGCGCAGCCCGGCACCTTGTGGTCAGAAGAATCCACCTCTGGTCGAGGAATCACGGATCTGGTCGCCTCTCTAGTAAGTACACGTTCTGAATGCCTTACCTCTAATTACCTATTGCGTATGTTTGCATACGCGTGCTAAATAGGAAAATACTAGTTGTCCGCCGCGGTTTCACCCACATATCACTGCTCCGCTCCCGTGGAACGTAACATAATGTTATATTGCCTATGCTACTTCTGGATAAAGTAACTTTCTAATGATCAGAGAATTATTAAAATCGATAGTTTCTTTATTACAAATCTTTCTTTACAATGTTAGTGTAGATATTATTTCAGAGTTAAATATATTGGAGTGTCTAATCATTGGCAGGCATCACCCGATTTTTTAATGGAACTACTTCCAGTAGTTATCCCTGGATGGTACAGAGTGTATGTTTCAGAAGGCCCTGGCGATGCCGTCGGCTTCGTGTTCGGGCCCGGCGGCGCGGATGAAGCGAGACGAGGCGCCGCCCGACCGCACCTCGCTACTACCTCGGAGAGCCTCCTTCTGTAAGTAACTACTATAAGTAGGTACTATACTCTGAGTACTATAGGTACTGTCTTCAATACTAACTTCAGTCCGCAACATCATTTAAACAAATCATATATCATTGAAACATATCGTAAATTAACCAATGTTTAGAATTTGTTCAACAATGACGGACACTTAATTTGTTCAATATAATCAGACTAGCTTTTGTACGCGGCTTCGTTCGCGTAAAAGGTTAGGTTATAACAGTAATGTTACTCGGGGATATCACTTTCTAACATGAAAGAATTTTTTAAATCGGTCGAGTATTTTTGATTTAAATCGTTACAATAAACAAAGATATAAATCTTCTCTATATAATATATGTAGGTATAGATACGTTCAGATTGTGCCTACTGTACTACTTACGTGCTATTTGGAATCGTGGCTATAAATGTGTCCACCTTTCATACAGTAGATTAAATTCTACTAGAAGCACATTTGTAATCCATGGATAACGTAAACTATACAATTTTGTAAATTTCATCGTTTTCATTGCTATGGTGTGCGAAGTTACAACGGAGACCCAAATGAAATTTTACAGAATATCGCTACTGATCAGTGTCCTATTAGTTCCTAAAACTGGGTGATATTTATATCAATTGCTGCGTTTTAATTTTGGTTATTAGTTTGGTTAAACCAGCAACTATTTTTGCGTCTATTTGATTTTGCTTGTCTTACACTGAGAAGAGGCTCGTGCCCAGCAGTGGGACAGTTTAATACAGGGCTGATATTATTTACTATTAGATTTTCTTGTACAGAATGAAGCTGCAGTAATGCTACGGCGTAGCAGGTCTACGAAATGTTACTATAACTTAACTTTCATGACTAGGTGGCGTGGTATCTAGTGGCCGCAACGGAGGCGAAGTTCTACGCTGGCGCGGCAATTTGCCCCCACGCTGTGCAGATCCAAGCGGGGGCTTCTCTGCGAAGGTGTTCCTGGGAGGCCTGCCGTGGGACATCACTGAGCACGCGCTCATGCAGACGCTCAAACATTTCCAGCCAGTGCGGTGAGTAGATGTGTCAATTTAAATTTATTTCAATGTTGGATTTACGCTTGCGTCGATGTCAATTACTCTCGGGGAGAGTACCTACTTTTTTCTAGATTAAATGTCATTTTCTGTACCCCTGACATTCATGATCAGTCGAGATCGAAAACTCTAATTCGCTTTTATAATATTAGTTCGGATATATAATAATGATCGTTCAGTTTCATAAATTATACCTGCTCAGTCTTCCTGTCAATTGAAGTGGCATTATTGTATTTTTTACATTATATATAATATAGGGATATTAGACGATAATGTAGTCGGGAAAAAAATTAAGCAATAAATCTAAATATTACGTGAAAATATTGTATTTACCTCTTGATGAATTTACTCGTGAAAATTATACATCTATTTCGTAGAGGCTACATTGCAGACATTATCAAAGATTGGACATTTTGGGAAATGAACTCTTAGGGAATTGGACATTGTGAGAATTGGAGAAATAAGGAATTGGACGTTTTGGGAAATGGACATTTAGGGAATTAGACATTCTAGGAATTGGACATTTTGGAACCGTTGAACAATTTCAGGAATTGGACATTTTGGACCTAAACGTATATTAGTATAGATGTGTGTTAAAATCTTAATGTCTTCAGCGTGGAGTGGCCAGGCCGTGAGTGCTCGGCCAGTAGCGGGGGCGGTGGCGCGCCGCGCGGGTATGCGTACGTGACGTTTGAGAGCGAGCGCCGCGTGCGCGCGCTGCTAGCGGCCTCGCGCCGCGACGGCAACGACTGGTACTACCGCGTGGGCTCGCGCAAGATGAAGAGTAAAGAGGTACCTAGCCTTTCACTTTAAATTTCAACTATATTTAATTTAACCTGTCGTTTGTTGGGATGCCAGATAATTGACTTGAGTCTGGAAGCTGGTGTCGCTGCAACTCGATAAATAGGTAAAATACGAATGTCAAATTTACGCTATTCATGATATGTACCTACATTGAAATTAAACTATTGATATAGATTAAAATACTAAGATATACGAATATTTGTTCGCCTAAGGCCCTTCGTACACAAGCCTACGCAAATCTTCGATACCCGACGATTTTGGTCTCTAAGCGACTACCGCAATACAAATTCATAGAGGTTCGTACACAGGCACGCGTCGCCGACATTTGTACCTGTGTACGATCCTCTATGAATTTGTATTGCGGTAGTCGCTTAGAGACCAAAATCGTCGGGTATCGAAGATTTGCGTAGGCTTGTGTACGAATGGCCTTAGTGGTAGTTAGAAATATCATTAGCACTAAATAAATTTTTAATTCATTTTATGAATTAAAAGGCCTAATTTTTATAAACTGCAATAATATATGAACTATCTTATATCTTAAAAAAAAACGATATTGATGTAATTTAAAAAAGGGGCTCTCGAAAATTTTCTCTCAAATCTTACTGATTGTACCTTGCTTAATTGTCTTTTGGTACAGTCCCGTTACTTATAAAACTATTGGAGAATTACAGTATCATAAAATCTTTTATATCGCATCTACACTTCCTACTCTTGATATAAATGAACCAGTGTCCATGCAGTTGCACCTATTTACATTTACTGTTTAATATCAGCTCTGTATTAAACTGTCCCACTGCTGGGCACGGGCCTCTTTTGTGTGAGAAGGGTTAAGCCATAGTCCACCACGCTGGCCAAGTGCGGGTTGGCAGACATTTACGGTTCTATTACATAGCCTTTGAGTTCTGAAGCTTGCTGTGTGGTGGCAGGTGCAGGTGATCCCGTGGGCGCTGTCGGACTCTAACTGGGTGGAAGGCGCGTCGGTGCGGCTGGCGCCCGCGCGCACCGTGTTCGTCGGAGCGCTGCATGGGATGCTCAGCGCTTCTGCACTCGCCACCATCATGAACGATCTCTTCGCTGGAGTCGTTTATGCAGGTCATTGCACATTACCTAGTACATACTCTGTCTATATGCTGTTAGTAACATCTCGTGACATGTATGCACGGCCAATAACTTACTATTATCATAAGCAGCGATAGCTCAGTGGGGAGACCAACCGACTGCAATGCAGAGGGTCTCGGGTTCGAATCCACGTCGCGCACCTCTGACTTTCGGAAGTTATATGACATTTGGAAATTATATGCGTATTGATTGACAATTATCGCCTGCTCCGTGCCTCGAAGAGCACGTTAAGCCGTTGGTCCCGGCTGCCATGAACATCTATGGCAGTCGTTATTGGGATAGTGTCGACACAAAAGATCGCACTGGGTCGCAGTGTCGCCGGTCTGCACTGACTGGCCCCCGCATAAGATATAATCACCTAAAAACATAATCGTAGGTCTATTTTATTTTCTACTTTAACTAGTTTCGCTTTGATAACTGTAATATCAAAGCAAAATGGACTACCTAAGCTCCTGGAATGTAGGCGTAAGTACCAATTTACTTTGACTTATGTACTTTTACTTGTGTGCAGGTATCGACACTGACAAGTACAAGTACCCGATCGGTTCGGGCCGCGTGACGTTCAACAACGTGCGTTCATACGTGCGAGCCATCTCCGCCGCCTACGTAGAGATACACACCGACAAGTTCACCAAGAAGGTAACTCTTCACATCACAATATATATTGCACATTTTGAGACTTCGACATTCCGAAGCTACAATTAGGAAACTTCGATAAAATTCCAATTTAGTGTTCACTACAGAATTTGAATTTCAACTATTTATTTTCTTTATACATATAATCATAGCTAGTTGCACTCACTGATCGGTAAACGATTAGCGAGGTTAAGCAACGTTGGGTGCGGTCAGTCTATAGATGGGTGACCGCTTAGTGGTATTTCATCTGAGCGTCTCCGTGCTTCGGAGGGCACGTAAAAAGTCGGTCCCGGTTGTTGCCAAATTGATAGCAGTCGTTAAGCCATGTCAGAGGTCTACGGGCGGCGGCTTGAACAACTCTTAATAGGTTGGCCACTAACCACACGAAAAAGAATAGTTGAATATAATTTACCTATTGTTTTGGCGATATAGTCAATGTGCCTACAGCCGTTTTTGAGTTTTCCTTTCTATATGAATTACTATAAAATAACTTGACTTTTTGGGAAGTTACGATCCCAGTAACAATTCTGTGCACCGTGTTTAGTACACGACGAAAGTAATTAGATTCGTCGCCGACGGACGGCGCCAAGCGCAGCCAGCAGTCAGATTGACAATGTTATGTCATATCTGTATCTATTGTGTAGTTGTCACCAAGACGCTTAGATTGAATAGCATTGTCTAGTACGAAGCTAGCGTAATTCGTGTCGTAGTTGAAATGCTTTAAAATTCCTTATTTTCATTGTCAGGTACAAGTGAACCCCTACTTGGAGGACTCGATGTGTTCGGTGTGCAACCTGCAGCAGGGGCCTTACTTCTGCCGCGAGCCGACGTGCTTCGGGTATGTCACATATTTATCCTATTATAGAATTTTGTTTAGTGCAATTAGCAAGGTGAAATAGTGATGAAGAATAGATAAGCATAATAAGTGCAAGCTACATTTCTTTGACTTGTTATAATTATTACAGAAGAAAAACATAAGTGATTGCCGGTCACTCGCGAGTCCGCTTTCAGATTTTTTTAAAATTTAGCTGTAACGAGTCTTACTTTTTCGTGAGGAATGAAGCTGACTAGTAAAATGTACCTAACTATAATCTATATATATATAAAACTCTTTCGTTACTGAGTGACTGACAGACAACGCACACCCGAAACTATTGGGCGCAAGAAGCTGAAATTTGACATGTATGTTCCTTGGGTACTGTAGGGGTGCACTAAGAAGGGATTTCCTGAAATTCCCACGGGATTGGAAATAAATGGATAAATTAAAAAATATGTGCGGGCGAAGCTGCGAGCATCCTCTAGTATTATATATAATTTCACTTAAGCGTAAGCATAAACGAGTAATTGTTGGGCAAACTGATAGTGTCCATTGCTCGTTTCATACATGGGTACGGAAAGCTATGGATATAGCCTTTGCTGATTTATCAACGATACAAAATCAATCTTCCTATTGTTGGTTAATTTTTAAGTTTGCTGCAGTTTACCTGTACAGCAAGTATTAGTATGGGCGCTAGTTTCAATTATGGATGTGATTAACTTCTTATCCTCTTGAGATCTTGATCCTACTACGTAATGTATGATTCAGACCTGACGAAGCGTCAACGCGCGGCGCTGAAAATTTTACAATGCAGTAACAATATTTTGTAGTTTTGTGCAATAAAGCAAGTTTAAATTGCTGTTCAATACAAATAAGTTCTTGAGCATACTGATTTTTTTGGATATATAGGTTCAGCTGTTGCCACAAATATTGCCGCAATTGCACACGTCTTTAAGTACTAAACGCGCCGTCAAGGCTTTTAGCTATTCTTTAGACCGGTTGACGAGACGTTTGTCTCGATCCTCTGATTAATATTCTCCATGAAACATTCTTATGAAGTCTGTCTGATCCAGCGTTCTCTATGCCGAAAATCTTGGATCAGTGTCGCTATATGCGCATACCGATACATTTTTCTCTACTGGCAGTTTGGTCTGAATCGTACTTATAGGTATAGGTAAAATGCATCTTTCGAAATAAATATATCTATTGCACGCTGCAAGGTATTAACGTAGTGATGTCATGTCAGGTATTTCTGCCGGTCGTGCTGGTCGTGGCAGCACGCGCGCGACGCGCTGGCGCATAAGCCGCTCACGCGCAGCTCCGCCAGGCACGAGCCACCGCACGAGCCGCCGCACGAACACGCGCACGAACAAGCACAAGAACACGCGCAAGAACACGCTAACGAAAACGCGCATATGTTCAACGGAATATTCTCGCACCCCAACGAGGGTAAGTATTTTGAATTTAAATTTTTGAAATAGGTACATAAGCTAAATATTTAATCCAAGAACTAGTTTTCTAATTCAGGATAGCATAGTCAAAATGTATGTTAAGACATCAAATGCCTTCCCAAGATCGAAACATTTGTGTAGCTTGCGTGAAAATTTTCGCTCTTTCTGAAGTTGCTGCAAGTAGTGTCACAACGATAGAACATAGACGTACGGGATAAACGCAAGGAGCGGTAGGTACTGGTGGAACTGCGCAGACTATAGCAACTTTAGAGCCAAATAATAGTTTAACGCTATATGTACACGACATACACCTATGACAAAATATAGATATGTTCTGTACGAATCTTCATACATCAGATGATACATTAACTCTTAACAGAAGACGTTCAGCTCTTAAATAAAGATCGTTAATTCCAGGCACGCCCTCACCTGCCACGAGCGGTACAAGCGCGACGAGCGGCAGCTCCGACACGTGCGAGCCGGACGCGAGCGGCGCCGCGTGGCTGCACTAGTCTCCGAACGACCTCGGCACAGTTGTCGACCCGCTATTAAGTTCGGCGCTTCGCCAACACGCTACGTAAGCAGACCGTGTGAGTCGCACTCCTAATCCTGACTAAGTATAAAATTTCGACTTCAAAATTACTAATCAAACTGAATTTTTTGTTATTAACGCGCTATTGTTAGTGTAGCGGGAATTTATTCGATACAAATTTTATACTAATGTTCAAATGTTGCTGTTGAACTTGATTTGTTATTGGAGTACTCGCATGGTCAATTAGATACGTAATTTCGGTTGATTGTTGATTTTGTGTAATTGTTTCATATATTTATATTTTTAATTATGTCTGTCGGGTATTATCCTTATGGGGAAAAGTATCTATTGACATTTTTGATAACAAGTTCTACAACAAATTGTGCTGTCTAGTACAGACTATTAGAAAAAAAAATCTATAAGATAACTGGAACTTGGTTATCAAAATGTGTATAGACACATGCCACGTAAGGACAATTACCGTATTTGTTATAAGATAGTCAGATGATAACGTTAAACGCGCGTTGCTTACTGGCGATTACACCACGAAAACTTACTGTGCCGCGCGGTTTAAGAGTTCCTGTGCACTTACCGCTCTCATCTGAACTCTATTTAATTCTGATTAAAAGCAAAAATGTTTATAGTGTACAAGTTACTTAACTGGTAATATATCTAAATATTTATATTAAAATTAAGAATATCGTATTTTTTATTTCGTTTATTTCTGATGTATCAAACTACATATATTATATAAAGAATTTTGTAAGTTACCATTTATTTGTACAAATCAAGTACGTACCTATATTATAGTTAGTTAAATCACAATTTTACCATCAAATATTTGATATTATACGCTGTCAGCGTAGAGATGTTCCTTAGATCGTTTTTACATACGTGCCTATTAGATTTAGGTGATTTTAATAAATTTTAATGTGCCTCTAGTACTTGCCCATCGGCCTGTGCGTTATCATTTTAACATTTTAAATGGCTATTAAAATGTATAATCATTGTGATTTTAATATTTTAAAATGTTCATAATTGAACTATGAAATGTTGATTTATATCTTAAATAGCTTGTTTGATTTTAAACTATACAAAATATACTGTTATTGGAAAGTGTTTGTTTTATTTTATCTCATCGTTCACGCAATGTTGTCCTTCCTTCTGGCCCGGCCACAATAGCTTTTGTTATAGCAAGTGATGTAAAAGTTGTGTTCTTCAGGTGTGATGCTACTCAGCACGACCACGGATGATTACCTTAACTTTAATGCGGTACATATCCATGAAAAAGTGTACTTTAGGGTCAATTCCCACTGAAAGAGCAGCGGCGCGCAGCGGCCGTTGGAGCAAGTGACCGAGCGCGATATCTTCGAATGTAGGAAAACTAACTGGCTCCTACAAATACCTAAAATGCTTTAAAAACTGAACGTACCTACATTTCTCGAACATTTTTCTGATTCATAAAAAAGTCGAAAACTCGACTGCTACATAGTTAAATAAATAGCGCCCGCTAGAAAGTATCCTTCCTAGCGGTAATAGTTTGATCATTGTTTTCTCCTAAGTCTTTGTAGTACATTTTTTTAATGAACGTACAATTTCGTACACTTTTCGTACATTTTTTTGATGAGTTTGAATTCCGTACGAAAAAAAAAAATCGTGACATACTTTCTAGCGGTGACATAGCGTCACCGCTAGAAAGTATGTCACGATTTTTTGAACTCTAAAACGCACACTTGATCGATAGTTACTGAGAATAAAACAACCGTGTCTTGTGTGTAAAAAGCAAACGCAATAATTATCATGATGTATTGATATAGTTATATAGGTATACATGTTCATTATACGGATATTTTTAATTATGAATAGAAGCGGCGGTGGCCCGAAAACGAGACCGACACATTGCAATGCAGTAAGTAGGTCTCGGATTCTAATCCTGGGCGCGAACCAATAACTTTTCGAATGTTCGAAATTTGTGCGAATTTGTTAAATAATGATCGCTTGCTTCCGTGCCTCGGAGAGCACGTGGCGTCGGTCCCGGCTGTCAGGCTGAGGCTACATTAGTCCGCGACACGACCTGCGACATGTAAGCGATAAAAACAAATAGTTCATATTCATGTTTATGGCTACACCGTACGCCATATATCGCTATTAATCTTGGATTTGTTTATGCGATAGAAACAACATAAGTGTAATCACGGCATCGGCTAGATGAACTTGTCAGCGAAATTGAAGCCAATTCATTAAACATTTTGGCTTATAATGTAGCCATTCCATGTTTATATCGTTTCGCTTTCAGTCGCATCGTGAATCGCTGCCTACTGTAGCCTCAGCCTTATAAGGAAATGAGATGTGCTTTCCCATTGAGCGACCACATTTGAATGGGTCAGTCTCCTTTGGGTTCCAAACGACAACTTGAAATAAAACCACTTGTATTAAAGGATTATCTTTATTAACATATAAATTATATACATATAAATAGTCTGTGCTCAGATAGGCTACATTCTTGTATAGCATATTAATCCGTATAGGCAAACATCGTGGCTTTGTCGACCGAGTGGAAAACAGCGCGACTAAAATCTTTTTATTAGCTATTTAAGTCGAAAATTAATTAACCTATTTTGAGGTTTGATCTAATATAGATAAGAATTTGACAGATGCTCCATGGTATCTATCTCTGGTTGGAAAAAAACAATCGACCGAAAGATAGATCTAGATTAGAATTTTTGTCCGTTAGTAGAACAGAAATTCTGCATAGTGTGCTGTGCGTAAATGATGTCGGTCCCGATTTAGTATCAAATACATACATAGTTTGACGACAATATCCGCGAAGAGATTGGCAGAGACTTATAGAATCGGATTAGGCGTTACTTGACAGAACACCGTAGTAACAATTTATTTTTTGAAGTATTAACTTCTGAAAAGTCTATGACTCCTACGGTGGAGTCACGGACGTTGACGTCTCGCGTCGTTGCGCGTCCGTGAGCACTATGGGGGAGTTAAAAATATTTGGTATTTTTCGTCATAATTTTTTTTTTTTATGAGTCATGGGACATTCCAAGGATTAACCAAATTCCGCTAATTATGGTTTTTGGAGCCTCGTAATAGGCTGCGACCACCGAGCACATTGCCAGCACATTGTCGGCCTCGATGGCGTAGTGGTTAGTGTAACCGACTGCCACGCTTGAGGTCGCGGGTTCGATTCCCGCACAAGTCAAACATTTTGTGTGCATGAACATGGATGTTTGTCTTGGTCTGGGTGTTTCTATGTATAATATGTATGTATTTACAAAAAAAAAAGTATAGATATATGTATATTTAACCATTGTCTAGTACCCATAGTACAAGCTCTGCTTAGTTTGGGCTAGATGGTGTTGTGTGTGTGCGATAGAATATTATTATATATTATAGAATATTATTATCCGTGCTGTTAATGAGAATTTCCTGACAGAAAAACTCAATAACAATTCGACCCGGGAATCGAACCCGAGGCCTCACGCAGAGCAGTCTCATTCACTACCGCTGCACCACTGATAGGTATCATATACGTAAAGTTATCTATATCAAGCTATTGAGTGGCAGTGGCACACCGGCGGCTAGAGACAATAGGTTTGCAATTATGTCAGGCATTCCAATCATTGACAGGCTATTGAAAAATGTATGCATAGTGGTTATTCGTCGACTGTGTACTTTAACTATGAGAATAGGTGATAAAAATAATTTTTAGTCACGTCTGCTACTGCTGTGTGGCGCCACAGTCGGCCAACTTAAAGCCACGAAGTTTGCCTAAATAAAGCTGCTTTCAATATTTTATTCACGAATAGATATAGAGAGGGCCTACGGTTTATAATGTCGACGACCCCGTAGAATCCAAATCAGAAATTTATCATATAGACAAAATCGGCTGCAATTTTTTTATTTTATTTTAATAACTACTACTACGACTACTTCCGTTCTAGGGTCTTGGTCTCTAATAGTTTTCAGTTTAATTTATCCAAAATTAGTGTTTCTTAATCTGAACCGCAATAAAACCTTTAATTTCGATGTTGTTTTAACTGATCTTAGGGGTCTTAGTAAAACTATTCGTGGATAGAATATAGAGTCAGTCAGTGCACAATTGCATTCGAATGAATCGATAACATATATACTCGAATGCAATAGGCGCGTCACGAATCTTGAGTTTTACTATAAATATGACTAATCGAAACTCATGCTCATGTCGGAGTTGTTGGTCGCGTCGGCGTTCAGCGTCTGCGCTGCGTTCTCTGGAGGGACGGTGATGCTCACCGTTGGGAACGGGAACTGGGGGATTTCTTCCTCTGAAATTAAAAAGACTGAATCAGTATGAGAATTAGTATGCAAGACTTTAGATGAATAATAATTCTAGTAGTAGCCATAATACTTGAACTTTCTTGTTAATTATTCTGATTGACGACATCAAAATTGAAATTAGTGGATGCAATTATCCATGAGGTCAATTTATTTTAGTGTAAATGAGGTATCTATAAACGATTATTAAATTGGGAATACTGGTTCAAGTATACTGCCCTGTGGTATACCCTTCTTAACGTTTGGTGTACCACAAGGCAATGTAGTCGGGTCTTTTTAAATCAGTATTGGTTTTTGTAAAGTTGAAATGCATATGGATACCATCATTTTATTACAAAGTTTCTTACGTAGATCTTTTGGCTTAATTGTAATTAATTAATAATAATATTATATCTTAATTTTAAACATAAAACCACGCAGTCATAAGGTGTCAAATGCTTGACTTAGATATAAAAATACAAATAATGATTTAAAAAAAAGCACAATATAAGTTGATTACGATACCTTATTTCTTATTATTTGTGTGTAAGCTTGCTACGACATTTATGTTGGTAAATATGTAGAGCGGTAGCTTTAGGCACAGGCCAAGCGCAGGGCGGAGACATGTTACCTGTGAGCGCCGCGTCCAATCTATCGACGATGCTATCGAGCAGGGCCAGCGCCACCACGTCGTCGGGATCCTTGGCGAGCGCGGCGTGCAGCACGTCGGCGGCGGCACGCTCGCGGCCCAGTAGCGCCAGGCACAGGCCGAGCGCGGCGAGCGTGGGCGCGCGCGCGGGCCGCAGCGCGAGCGCACGCTCGTGCCAGCGCAGCGCGTCGGCGGGCCGGCCCAGCGCGCGCGACACGTGGCCCAGCGCGTCCAGCGTCGCCGCCCAGCGCACCGGCACCTGCCGAGTGCCACAATCACAATCACTCAGATCATTGATCTAACAGTCTAACTTATGGATCACTATTGTCTTCGAGGTATTCCTATTCCAAATAGCCAAACATAGATTTGATTTGGGAGTTCCACAGGGTTTCGAGCTGGGACCGAACATCATTTTGAATTCTGAATAATTACGGACACACTATAAAGTATGAACTTAGCTTGGGCCTAAAAATCTATAATCTTCATAATATGTACCTAATATTTTCCAAGAAAATATGGGCACTGCACAGTTATGTACGAATAAATATGCTGAATATTTCTTCTCTCATCATATGCAATTATTATCATAGTGGAGCCTCCACTATAATAATAATTGCACTCCACTTCCACTAAAATAATAATCTTATCTAGTTCGACATGTGTGTCGAACTAGATAAAGCATTCGATTGGAAAATACATATCATTCGATATCTCACTATATATCAGAAGTTATATTTAACATATTCTCTGACATTTTGTACATACATACACGATTAAAATTCATAATCAATCCAACACAATCAAATTCCAATATAAAATGGAGATTTTTCGACCATCCACTATCATAACATAAACCCAAAATCATGTAGACTATACGGTACCTCCTGCTTGTCGGGCGGCGTGGCGGCGTCTAGCGCGTGCAGCCACAGGTTGCGCGCGGCGAGCAGGTCGCCGTCCGCGAACGCGGCCGCGCCCGCCTCGTGCGCCACGTGCGGGTCGCGCACTAGCGACAGCACGCGGGCCCACTTCGGCTTCTCTCCACATTCTGTCTCTTCCACCACCTGACAAATACACCGTCCATTTAATCGATCCAATCCAATTTTAAATAATAATATTAATGTTTATTGACATAGAAATGTAGTACATGAAAAGTTAACAGACAGACAGACAGACAGACAGAGTTACTTTCGAATTATAATATAAAGTAAGGATTTTGTTACTCGATAAAGCATTTATCCCACAGCCAAGGAGTAAACGACTGGTGATTGAATTTCTCACTTAAGAATGTACAAGGGATATCAAATTCTGTGTAAATATTATATTTATAGTTGATAGATTGTTGATACCTACTAGGTGAGAACTCTCTTCCCTAGTTTGTAGACGTCTCCACACAAAACTCAATTTAGCTGTGCTCGCTCAGCTATAAAATACGCGCTAACGACATTGTTGGCACAGCGCGGAAGTGGTCGCCTGGCCGCTGCTACCGCGCTGAGTGTTTTGATTTGCGTAGGATCGAATCCCACAGAGGAGAAAAATTATATAACAAGTTTTATATCGAAAGATATAAACATTTGCAGATAAATGTTTCTTTACGGTAACTTTGACATTTAGGGAAGAAAAGTTATTTGTAGTGAGAAAAATAGCAGCATATGTGAGATTTTTTATTTTATTTTAGTGTTCTTCATATGTCTAGTCAAACACAGTCTGATAATTTATTAAAATAGAGTAGTAGTTACTAGTTATCCATCGAACAGAAGATATACCTTAGCATTATTGTGCAGCGCAGCAGCTCTCGTGAGAAATCTCTCACACATAGGGAAGTTGTTCAGCAGAGAACATTCCACACCCACGTACAAAGGTGGCAAGTGACATCCCGCCATCAGTTGACTAGCCTGAAAAACATACAAACACTCACATATTATATCTTTTGATAAAGAAAGAAGCACATTATGTTTTAAAACAGAATCCTGTAACTAGTTGACAAAATTACGATCTTTTTTAATGTTTAGTCTATTTAAGTTCTTAATATAACAGTTTATATAATGATGCAAATATGATAATTTACATCACGATATAAAATATTTAAAGGCTTAATCAAAATCCTTAAGAAATTTACAATCCTTTTTATAGTTTCGTCTATTCAAATTATAAATATAACAATTTATCATACGATGCAAAAGATTCAGAAGCTTAAGCAAAATCGTTAAGAAATTATAAGTAAACCTTATTGTTGTCATAACAAATGATTTTTAAATAGGCAGTAATAATATTGTACGTACTTTGAAGTAAGCAGCCATAGCTTGATCGTGTTCGTTGTCAGCGGCGAAGCTGTGGCCATATGCTAACCAAACACAACCTGCGCTGGGCTCCAAGCTCTTTGCTTTGCTTAGATACCGCCTTGCTAATTCACTTTTACCTATAAAATAATTAAATAGCGTTTAAGGTTTAGTTTAATTAAGAACTGAAAATTGAATACAGATTCTCAGTTTGAACCTTGACGCACTCCTGTCGGTAAAGATCATAGATAATATAATTAACCTTAATGAAAGTGAAATTTAAGCTGATTGAAAGAACTTAATGAGGTTTTATAATTCGACAATAATAAAAACCCCTCAACTGTAACAGAATCCAATCAGACACGGTAAATAAAGATGATTGAATCAATCAAAGGCCTTATTTAGAGCAATAAAACTCACCTATTAGATAATAATAGCATCCGACGGCATACCATGAAGTCCACGCATTGGGATAGGCATCCACAAGTTCGTGAGCTAGCGCGAACAGTTGTGAACTCTTCTTGAGCTCCACTAGACAGGCGGCCCTGACATCGACGCAGCACCACGGGTCGACAGCGTCGAGAGCTTTAAGGGCTTCCTGCCAGCGACACGCGGCGGCTAGACGACGTGCCGTACTCTGTGCTGCTTCCAGCATTCGAGAACCCACAGCTTCTGCTTCGGCAGTTATCTAGAGTTACAAAATCACTTTTACTGATATACTTAAAGGTAGGTAGGTAGGTATGAATGTACAACAATATTTTTGGTATATCATTAGCCTGGTACAGTTTATTTAAAATCTAAATCTACACTAATATTATAAACAGAAAATATTTGTATTTTTGTTTGAAATTAATAAACACAAAAACGATTGCAATGATTTTAACCCGTCAAGTGTCGAGCGGACATACGCTGTCCGCAAAAATGAGTCATCAAAATAAAAAATAAAAAACTACTAATGTATGTCCGCTGCACACTTGACTCGTTAATGAGTCAAGTGTCGAGCGCACATACATGTGTCCGTTTGTGTATTGTTTGCACAATGAATTTTTAATTATTTTTTATGTATTTCCACTCGACATTAACTAATGATTTTACCATTAGAAATGTACTTTATCCAGGAATAACATCCACGATATAAGTTACGAGCCATAGGAGTAGATCATTTTTATATTTATTACTTTTTGCTAACCTCGCACTAGGTATAATTCCTGTATCGCAGGGAAATTTATAAACATACAAACAGCAGACACACAGAACATCCAAACTTGGAACAACCATTTGTGGATCATGCAAATTTTTGTCCTGTGTGGGATTCGACATATTGCCACAAAAGACGGAGACAATCTCGAAAACCTAGTGGTCACTGGCAAAGTGGAAGGAAAAACAGCGAGGGGCCGCAGCCCGATGCGTTGGTCCGACCAAATTCGCACCACACTCGAGTCCACTGTCTACGATGCTCTCCGAGTGGCCGGAGATTGATCAAGATGGCGTAACATCGTGAGAAGATTAATGAATGGAGGAGGTCACGACCCTCAGACATGAGGAATACGACTGACGGAGGAGGTGGGATTCGAACCCACAACACTCGGCGCACTCGGCAGTGGCGAAGCGACCACTTAGATCACTCCGCCATCCATGCAGTCAAACCAGTCTTGCAGACCAGTAATCATAAACGTGGATAAAATCGCGGGCGACAACTTGTTAGTAATAAAATAAAATATTATGAATTATGTATCCATTTTCTTCGATTTGTATTAATATAATTTATTAAATATCTAATACAAGCTGACCCACGCAACCTCGTCTGCTTCACATAAGAGAATTTACCACGTTTTTGCAACATTTTTCATTGATGCTCTACGTCTATTGGTCGTAGCGTGATGTTATATAGCATATAGCCTTCCTCGATAAATGGAATAAATGTAGTTTCTAAGATTAGCGCGTTCAACCAACCAAACAAACTCTTCAGCTTTATAATATTATTATAGATAATCACAAGTTTTAAAAACGATTGCTACGAATCCTATCAGACTAACCAAAATATAATATAAGGAGTATTATACTTAGGATAGTCTGATATTAGACAATGTGAATCCTTCAGGAGGAGGCCTAGTAGAATTTGTAGTTTTACTTACAGGACAGTCAGTATCTGGTGGTGGTAGTTGGACCGGCGCTGGTGAGTATCGGTTGAGTCTCTCGCGGTACGCGGCTCGCAGTAGTGCACCTTCTGCAGCGCTTAGCTGACTGCTTATTGGTAACGATTCGATCAGTTCCCGCTCTGAAAATATGGTTAATTATCTATTATTTGCTATTAGTAACCCGCCTTGCCTTATCTGCGCTTATTTTTTGGTTAATCACAAAGCTTCAATACGCGTCTTCTCTTTAACCCACAAGAGCCCAATGCTATATAATATCCTTTATGCTAATGACATGGATTGTCATAATTATGGTTCATTATTATACAAATCCGTCTAAAAGTTTGTGATTAAGTAACAAGCAGTAAACATCTTCACAAGATTTTATATTTACATATTACATACACTGAGAATCACACTGATATGGTGCGATTCTTAGTAGTAATTCGATGTCTAGCAATCTACAAAGACGGCAACAATATCAGAGCATACTTAACCAAGGCGCTGCCTATCGTGAGAGGAATACTCTCTTTTAACTTTCTTTAGCAGAAGCATGAACAACCAATAGACGAAGCTTCTGAACAATCGAGAAACATAAAGGAAGTACTGTAGAAAATCGATCTCCTAGCATATTTGGATCACCTGGACGCAGCTAAGGTGATATGAATAACCACAAACTTTGTGTCAGTCAATTACACACAAAGATTCAAGGCTGAATCTAACATTTACTGCATAGGTACTGCTGCTTGGTCCAAGCAAAAAAATAAATATTGTTATGACAACTCCCAATGTAATACACTTCTTCTGTCGCTTGGGAATTTACAAACATTTAAACAACAGACGCAAAGGACAGCAAATCTCAAAAAAACGATTTTTGGATCACACAAATTTATGGGGTAACTAGATAAGTATGAGTAACTATACAATTATAATTGGACGTACTTTCTGAAAAATGTTCCAACTCGGGTCAAAATCGAGTTATTATTAGCAAATTAGTTACGTGGTTACTATTTACTAGGTGGAAAATTTGGTAGCTCTACTATCACTCTAAATATGAAATCATGACTTAGTAGCCCAACCCACATGTGTGAAGAAGCAATACGGGATTGAACTTCAATCACGACTATCTCAAAATGTTAACTTTGTGGGTTGGAACGTTTTTCAGAAAGTACGTCCAATTGTAACACAAAAACCAAACACTTGGCGCAGCGGCAGAGGCGACGCGATCGCTTAAACTACTACGTCATCCGCGCAGTCAATACGGGAGCCAGACGGCTAACTGGTCACATCCATAACACACTAACCCCAAGGCCTTCGATATCCTCACCTTGATGCGGTGTAAGTGCATGTTGGTCCAACAGAAGATCCAAAGCTTCGTAGCACGCGCAGTCAGCTCTGAGCGCTGACGCTAACGCTTCGGCGGCTGCGTCACGACGTTCTAGAGCGGCGAGTGCCCGCGCTTGCCACACTAAAACCCCCGCCAGCGCACGCTGCAATGTATAAAACATACATATATATAACTACTGGTTAAAAAATCTAAGCAAATTTAGCAGTCGTCTAGCAAAGTAATATATAAATTGCTTGCTCTAGGTCCAAAAATCACATAGAGATGCGTCAATATGTGCAAAAGTATTTGGCTGTTGATTTTATGTCCGTGTAGGGATCGAAAAGCAACGATAGCTTAGTGAAAGAACGATGGACTGCCACGCTGAGGTTTCGATTTACATCCAGCGTCACGCACCTATAACTTTTTGGAGTTGTGTGCGTGTTAAATGAATGAAAACCTACTTTACTTTATATTATATAGTTTACGTTGACAAGTGTACTTAGACTATGTTTCCCGCTTAACACCAGGCAGAACTTATGCTTAGGAAAGTTTAATTGTTTAATTGCTTGCTTTAGTCTAGAAAAACTTACATTGTGTGTTTGGTCAGTATTCCGAGGCTCTAGTAACATAGGATCGCACTCTTCCATCAATTTGATCGCCGTGGCAGGCTCCCTTGCCGCTAAATACGCACGCATCGCCACACCGAGGCATAGAAGGTGACGTCTACATAGAAAAAACAAAAAAAGCATGCAAACACATCAAAAGATAAACTTATTCAAAACTATTCCCACATTAGGAATCATTACTGATACCAGTTTAAATTGGTAACACTATTATATTTGTTTTAAATTTATATTGTTTCAACATTTTAACCTGCCAAGTCTTGGAATACCAGACATTAAAAACCTATTGTGTCTGATTGACGGTGTGCCTGTGACTCAATAGGTTAAAAAAGTATAAAAGTAGTGTTTTCAAAATAAACCACAATAAAATCTGTATAATGATGTTTATTATAATGATGTATAATAATGATATCAATAATTAGCATACTTTTCAAGATATCAGCATATATTTATTGCAGACATAGTTTGCTATGCTCTTAAATAAGTTAGTCAAGTACTAACAATTATATATCAATGCAGCATAAGCTTTCAAATTATAATATTATCAGTCTTCTAAGCATCACTCATAGAATCTTTGTAGACTTAACTAGCTTTTGCCTGCTGCATCGCTCGCGTTAGTTTAGAATTTGACAATCAATTCAGGTTGTACTCTACTTGTAATAATATAATTCAATCATGATTCGAAAGAAACGTGGCGCCATCTACTTTCATAAGAACGTTTTTGTTATTTTCCTCAGGAACAGTAATTTCTTTCGGGATGAAAGGTAGCCTATGTCCGTTTTTGAACACCTGACAACTTATATGAAAAATTTCAGGATGATCGGTTCAGTGGTTTAGGCGTGAAAAGGTAACAAACAAACAAACTCATTTTCGCTTTTATAATATTAGTTAGGATTAGGATAGGATTAGGATTATAGGCTTTGATTTGACACTACTAATTATTACTTTGTAACCTAAACAATTTTAAATCAACAGTGATATTTAAAAATTTTGTGATGAATAAAAGCAGTCAGCAAACTATTATGTATATTTCTTTTTTGGTTAGATATTTGTAACTAGCTGCTGAGGCATTCATATAATAATAATAATCTTTATTACACGCAGAACCCATTATGTAGACCAGTAATATATTTTTTTAATCCTACTTTAATTACCCTGAATTAAAAACCTATTGTGATTGGCCACAGGTGAGCAGCTACAATTCAATAGGTTAAAATGACTACAGGCCATCAATCAAACATAAATTACAAATAATTACTTATAAAACCATTTACATTAATATATTCACACAATACATTCATACACTTATCTTACAATACCTTAGCCATATTTATGGTAATATCATGCAATGATTGATTCAATAATAATGTTAACCTGTGTAATCCTCTAGAGGAAACAGCATGGGCAGCTCGATGCAACTCTCCTCTTGCAAGCATTGCACTTGCAAGGAGCCAGACATCATCTCCACTGGCTGCATCCAGGCCACCTCCTGCTGCTGCAGCTGCAGCATCTGCCCAGAAGAGAGCACTGGTCCACTGACCCTAAAGACAACAAGTAGATTATCTACTTAGTTTAACAAGACTTTGTATGATTGAAACTTTAACTGTTACAATTGTAACTAAAAATTATATTTGCTGTTTATTTACACTGCTGTTGGTTACACAGTCAATATTTTTAGATCTTTCGTTGATTGACACAGTTAAGTCTAGTTGGTTCTGACAACTGTTGTATTAGAAGCTATTTTCTCAAAATAACCTTTTCATAAAGGACTTCTAGCCTTCTAAATGTGATAAAAGATATACTTACTAATTCAGAATATTGTTTCACGAGGGACCGCATGAAATCGATGTTCATGCACCCTTCTATACTACTTCTGCCAGTGGTATCATCCATCGCCTATGTATATCGTAAGCAAGTGCATTAAAACACAAAGTTCTCTAGTTTAAACTGAGTAATTACATTTGAAATTACCCTGAATAGCTATTATCACTATGTTTTATAAATTAACGCAGTTTTCAAGAATAAATATTGCGTTGTTATTTAGTTATTAACAAAAAAGTAACGATTGTTTCGTTTGTCCCGCCGCCAGTTTGACGTTTATTGTTTTTAAACGATTATCTTCTACATTTCTACGATTCTGGATAAGAACATAATTAGAACAACGACAACTTTAATTCAAAATGTAAAATAGATACATCTATTTATTTATTGCTTGTGTATAAATAAATGAAACAATTAAAAAAATGTGTACAAAATTAAATTCTGTTTAGCCTTTTACATTGAGAATATTTAACTTAATCTGGTATAATTAAACGCCTTATTTGGAATGCATTCGTTTGACTCGTTGTATTAAATTACACGGATAAATAAAGAAGTTGAACTTGATTTTGTATCTCTTTCCCACTCTCCTTGTCCTTATATACCTATCTTTTTAATTTTGGATACAAATACAACTCAATTTAGTCGCATGTACCCATGCTGTCAATTGACAGATTTGAATTTTGATGACGGAAAGAAAAAGGTTATACACAGAAAAAGAGGGAATAGGCTGATTAAGATTTATTTATTAACCGTCACTGAATATTATTTAGGCGTTCCTAGTTTTTATTGTGTAGTGTTCAAATAGAAGTATAGCCTGACTTTTGTATACATTCTGATAACTGAAATAAAGCAACGTGTCCTAGGTTAGGCCGTTAGTGAAACATGTTAATATATTTGAAATAACATGACTGAGAGGAAAATGTGCAAGTTTTACAATTTAAACGTGCCTGAACGTCGATCTGGAGAGGGTGGGCAGGGCGGTGGCCCGACGCAGAACCATGGAACGAATGAGGATGATGAGAGGAATTCTGAGGAGGCGGTGCCGCCACCAGTGCCACCGCATGAGCACAAGCTCGAATATTGTTACTGGATGTGGTTCTCGCGGCGGCCGCCGGCGCGCGAGCTTTCCGCCTCCACCACTGGTTATGTACAGGTTTGTACTTCTAGCTGTTATACTGCCATACGTATCCTGCTTCAGAAATGCACATCAAGCACATTCGAATATTACACACATTCATACATACCATTCATCAATTAGAAAGAATTCAGAATAGCTCATGTATACAAAGAGATATGCATATATTAAATAACAATTTACATATGTTTATCAATAGTACAATGATTCACTACTCTTATCAAGATGTGCTATACTTTATAGTTACAGTAAAATAAAAATTTGTTTACATTGTAAATTTTATAGGCTAGGCTAGCATTAAACCAATTTTTTATTATCTTGTTTCAGTAAGGCAAAACCTTGCATTGTGCCTAATTATGTTCTAATTTTTTATCACATTAGAATAATTTATGAACATAGTAAAGTTACCTATTGTAAAAATTACATGAATGAGTATATCAACACCTGTAAGGAATAACATCGTAAATAATTTTAATAAATTTTTCAGGAGAGCATGTCAAAGATTAAAAAACTCTTGGTTTTCGGTTAGGTATTAATACCAACCAACCTTGAAACATTATTATATATATGTATATTAAATAGATTTTTGTGAGTTACAATGACATACCACAACATATACTGTATAACATTGTATTGTAACTCGGACACAATCACAGTCTTTATTATTAATTTATTATAGCATGTTTCACACAAACAAATTAGCTAAACTCACTAAACAAAATATCCATTGTCCTTTTTTAAAATGAAATAATTGTACATAAGGTTACAATGAAAGCGTATTTAATATGAAATAATAAGGGGTGAGTGCAAAAAATCTGCATTTTTTGTACAGCAGGAATATATTTGTACCTCAAAACTGCCAAAAAGTGAGTTACAATGTTATTCCTTGCAGGTGTCGATATGTACATAACATATTGTAGTTAATAATATAAGCCAATGTTACATATTAAAATATTTATAATAAACTAGCTTTTGCGCGCGGCACCGCTCGCACCGTGAAAAGGTAACAGATAGACAGAGTTACTTTCGAATTTATAATATTTGTAAGGATTTTTTGATTTTAATCTGTCTATTGCTCAAATGCCACACATAATGGAAAAACAATAGC
The DNA here is from genome assembly GCA_963564715.1 of Catocala sponsa. Lineage (NCBI taxonomy): Eukaryota > Metazoa > Arthropoda > Insecta > Lepidoptera > Erebidae > Catocala > Catocala sponsa. Next base: position 23,484,253 of record OY751337.1, on the reverse strand, counting down.
GTCTGGCTGCTGCCTAATTGCTGCCGCTCAAATAGTGTTATACTTTACATCCATACATAGTCTCACGCTTATATCCCTAAAGTGGTAGTCTGAGGTGGTAACAATAATCTTTGAAAAGTAGGTTTAATAACCTGCATTTCACCAGATAGGTTTTAGGTCTGACATAATAGGTGGCAAGGGCACCCGACTCAGTGCTGCTATGAACTCTGCCTTATCAAAAAGATATAAAAATCTTTTCTCAATCTAGAATTTTTATGTTTTATTTGTTTTCAAACCAATGTCTGCATATTCTAGATGCTAAGCGACTAATGTATAATGTGTGGTTACCCTAATACAAACCTCGAGCTTAGTGCAGAAGCCGCTGCCAATTATAAAATGTGTAATGTAGTAAATAGAGAAATAAATAAATAAATAGAGCTTGAAAACTAGCACAACAGTAGATGGGCATGATGGGTATACCTAGAATGCCTATTTCATACATTGGAAATATAATTTATATACTGCATTAGCATTTAAATGTGATAATAACACATAAGAAGTATTAACTTGTTTGACATTGACATAGTTAGAACCTAAGACTATGACCATGGATACTGAAAGGCACAAGATAAGTGACAAAAAGTTACGAAAATAAATTGCAGTAAATTTAATAGAAAATATTTATTAATTTAATTAGGATCAAAGGACAAATGTAACATAACAAACTAAATAAGTACAATAGTTTTAACTTCTTTGCTTCTTCAATTATAGGAGAACTAATTATGCAAAAAAAAATTTTTTACAATGCAGAAGATTGTTTACATATTTTATCAGTTGTTCTTATACTCCAACAGCAAATTTATAATTAATATAAAAAATACATGAGAATTAATATAAAATAAAATGATTAAACAAAACAAGATGTGAGGATATTATAAAATAATTGCAATCATGACTGCACAGATAGCACATTTGTTTCATTTATTGCAACATGTTGCGCAATGCATTTACATAATCATAGCTTTGTCACTTTGATCTACTCAAAATCAGTCAAAAAAATAGGCGCCAAAAAAGAAAATTTATTTTCTGTTTGCTGTCATGTGCGCGCCTTCTTTAACCGATTCCAAATATGTAAAAATCTTAATTTCGAAAAAATTCATAACATTATGAATTTTTGAAAATGTTATGAGTTATATACTTACACATACATACATTGTAGATATTTTTGAAAACAAAGGACAATGGGCAATTTTGTATGGAGCGTGGGCGGTCCGCGCCCAAGAAAGATTTTGTTATTTATTGGTGGGCTTTAGTCCTACAATTATTGTGGACAAGTTTTATCACTACGGTCTACTTCAAAAATGGATAAAAAAAATTGTTTTTGAACCTTTATATCGTTTTACTTACTATTCGGTCTTATATCCAATGCAAAAATACAAAAGGAAAGTAAAAGAAAAATCTAGATAGTTTCAAAGATATTTATTACTTGATGTTCCCGCGGTTTCACCCGCGTTTATCGTTACTGCTCCGCCCCTGTGGGTCGTAGCGTGATGAGCCTTCCTCGATAAATAGGCTTTCCAACACTAAAAGAATTTTTCAAATCGATTCAGTAGTTCCTGAGATTAGCGCGTTCAAACAAACAAACTCTTCAGCTTTATAATATTAGTATAGATATAATAAATCACATATTATTAGTAAGCACAATTATCATACTATGTATTTTAATTTATATAAAACATGATGATACGTTAGGTATTTATAACAAAATAATTATGTATAATAAACTATTATTATACCTAATTATTTATTACATAATTATTGTATTAGTAGGTATAGGTGCATAATGATTTTAAATAAGAACTAGGTGTGATTTTAGAGCATGTGTCGCCTAGTTCCTATTCATGCTCTGTACGGTCCAACCGTAAGTCAGCATTTTTACGCGATGCACGCGTTTTCATTAATATTACATTCAGTTCGCGTCGAGCCATCATTAACGCCGTGCGTTCTCAATTATCAGTCATTAAACATATCGCGTCATATCATACAAATTTTAGTTTATAAAGTTAATTTCAATATATTCAGTTTAACAGTCCATTCAGTGTTTCAATCCGTACCAACCGATGCGCCCTATCATTTTATCAATCAACAAAGTTGTGTGATAACAAGATCATACATGCTCTAAAATCACACTTAATTCTGCTGCTGGTAATCGAATCTCTTCGGGTTGGTTTTTTGCCCAGCCTATATACCATACCTACTACGCACATATATGTGCGCAGCATCCGACCGTGCGCCTACCACAGACACGAACAATAATAATGAGCGATAGCTTCTCTTCCGTTTCTTTGTCGGTCAATAATAATATATGAATAATTAATAAGTCCTAGATCTTATGTGCCTTGGCTGTATTCGAATGCGTAACAACCAAATGTCTTGCTCTTCTATATATTTGCTAACACCCCTTATTTGTTGCTCTCGGTACACTTCAATATTATACAAGCCCTGTACTAGGTGCTCAGCATAATAACTGCGCGCAACCTTGATTTGATACATACCGAGAGCAAACAAAATAAGATCATCGTCTGAAAGATTTGGAAAATCGTCAAAAATAAGGTGGTACCAGTGATACTTTGGAACGTTGCTCTTTGTCTATTGATATTATTACGAACAACGTAGTCCGTCAGGTGATTGGGTCGATTCAAGCAGTCATTTATAATGTCTACAAATGTAGTTGCATATAACACACACACATAATAATAACATAATTATTATGCGATATTGCCCTATATAATTAGGTTATATTCACATTCAAATACTTATTTTCCTAAATGGAATACAATGTAACGTCCATAGTAAAAGATATTCCTAAATAACAGTACCTACTTTCATTTGACACTTAATTAGTTGATGGCCGCCGACCGCCCAGAACTGCCCATTCTCCTTTCTTACACACTGCTGTTCTATTTATATGTATAGAAGAGAAAAATCACTATAGACACCCAATGTATTGTAAAGAATATGTAGTATGACCGAGTATCTATACAAAAATAAAACTTCAAATTTTATTACATTGAAAATGACCCATGGCCTGTGAGGTGAATTTCAGCCACAAACATTATTGTCTCATATATCCTTTTATATGAGACCACTTTCTGAATAAATTTTGTTCAATATTTATTTTTGAAATGTTTGTTCAATATCGTTTTTAAAGAGTGTTGTTTTACCAATTACCTTAGGTTATCAAAAATACTAGTTTTTGTAAAAGTGATCTAGCTAAGGTCGAATGCTTCCGTTAGTAGTGGTTTCACATCAATTCAATTTATTGCATTCCATAATTTACATTGACAGGTGGTAGGCTTAAAAATAGGTAACAATTATGGACCCTGTCGGGCGCATTAGGAGAGAGGAGCTGTTCAGTTAGTTAGTTCATTAATAGCGCATTGGTTGGTAACCAACGACCTCACGATTCCAAGTCTAATCCACTGGACTACAGTCGCTGCAAGAAATACTGGTTAAACTATTTAAAAACATTGCTCTGAAATTAAACAATACCACGTTCTCGCAGTGTTGACACAGTAGTTGATGTTTGCTGTGTACTGTGGCAAATCTTTACGGCGATGCCTTACTCTAGTCGGGGACCTCTTGATAGCAAGCAATATTCTACCACATACACACAACACCATCTAGCCCAAACTAAGCAGAGCTTGTACTATGGGTACTAGACAATGGATAAACATACATATATTACTTTTTTTTTGTAAATACATACATATTATACATACAATATTAATCAGTCAAATCTTAGAGTACCAGACATCATTAAAAAATTATTGTGTCTGGCCGCCGGTGTGCCGCCGCGACTCAATAGGTTAAACATGTTCTTCCTGGTTGACATACATGAGTCAATGGATGGTATAAAATACAAAATTGTGGCGAATAAGCTTTCGACTATAGTCAACAGATGGCGCTGTGCACATTAAGCATTAAAAACCACGTTCACCATACAATTCTGAATCGCACGTGAAGTTTACCCAGCGACTCAGTATACATACAAGTTTCCGACATCAACCGTCGGGCCGCGGCCCGCCAGGCACGATCACCCAGCCAGGTCGGAGGATCCTCCCTTTGAATTATAATATATATATAATATTGTATCACTTAGCATCGCACAACACCATCTAGCCCAAAACTAAGCGAGCTTGTTCTATGGGTACAATGGATAAACATACATATATACTTTTTTTTGTAAAAACATACATGTTATACATAGAAACACCCAGACCAAAACAAACATCCATGTCCACACAAATGTTTGACTTGTGCGGGAATCGAACACGCGACCTCAGGCGTGGCAGTCAGTTACACTAACTACTACGCCATCGAGGCCGCCATTGGAAGGACATCTGACCATGTTCCTCCACAAAATGATGTATTTGTATATTTGCAGGCGTTACGTCTGGTGGGTCGGGTGGCCAGCGTGGAACAGTGGTGGGGGTTGTACACGCATCTCGCACGACCATCCGAGCTGCCTCCCCTCTCTGACTTGCACTTATTCAAGATCGGCATCAAGCCCATGTGGGAGGACCCTGCCAACGTTAATGGCGGCAAATGGGTAAGATACCTTTTTCATTGCTTTTAGTGAACGATGTATTGACTGAAAGTCAGCGGTAACCCCTACTCATGACCATGGGTGTATTTTCTTTAACAAACAGAAGCAATCCCAAGTACTCTTAGCTCGCTTAGTAGCCGTATGTCCACTTCGCAGAATGTCCCTTTCGCAAAATGTTCCCTGTTTTCAATTCCTTGGTATCAGGACAAATGGTCAAGTACGGATTACATTCGCGTACAGAGTGTTCCTGAGTAATATATTATCCAGATATGTATCACAAAAAGGCACACACATTACATACTTGGCGAAACCGACATTTTACGAAAGGGGTTCTGATAAGGGACTTTTGCGACCGGTAGACATTTTGCAATGTGGACATTCTGCGACTGAGCCTCTTAGCTATATTGCTGTCTACCGTAGAAATGAGTGCATTAGTCCAGAACTGGTCTGAATATTTGACCGATGAAGACTGCTGCAACAGCCGGGATTTTCTGTCAATTTTATGATAGAGAAGAATGAATAAAATATAATATAATATTCTACCACATACACACAACACCACCTAGTCCAAACTAAGTAGAGCTTGTACTATGGGTACAAGCTCTGCTTAGTTTGGACTTTTTTTTTTTACATATATATTTGCAGGTTCTTTTTTGTAAATACATACATATTATACATAGAAACACCCAGACCAAGACACTACTAACCACTACGCCATCAAGACCCACTAATTAATAGTTAATTTTTAAGGCTACATGTTATAAGCAGTTGAAGAGGAGATTAATTTTACGTGTTTTAGCGTGGTGATAGATAGCCTTCCTCAATAAATCTTTAAATATAATAAAATTGTAACTGCTCAATGTACATAGGATAAATTTAGGAATAACTAGCTGTTACCTGTGACTTCGTCCGCGTAGATTTTCACTAAAAAATGTTTGTCGCCGCGGCAACCTATTATTTCTAAATTCAAAGTAGCCTATGTTACTCCTTATAATATCAGCTATCTGCCAGTGAAAATCCCGTCAAAATCGGTTCAGCCGTTTCGGAGATTACCCGGAACAGACAGACAGACAGACAAAAATTTTAAAAACAGATGTTTGCGTATAGGTACCTTATATACTTTCATATGCATTAGATAAAAATCTGTTATTTTGACATTACAAACAGACACTTCAATTTTATTTATTTTTATAGATTAATGTAAGTCTTTATTAGAACTATAGCAGCTAAAAAAATTAATTTCAGCGTTTTTGTCTGTTGGCTGTTTGTATGTTAGAACGCGCATCGTGCAAAACCTCCTGCACGATACTTTCAAATAACAATTTTCTGTCTTATATTAATGTCAAGTGTTATATGTTGCAGGTCGTTAGACTACGTAAAACTCAGACGGGCCGTGCATGGGAGGATCTGTGCATGGCGATGCTGGGCGAACAGTTCATGGTCGGACCAGAGCTGTGCGGCGTTGTGCTCTCCGTGCGGTTCCAGGTACTTAAACTTTTGTCTACAAGCTACTAGGTACAAATGTAAGAAAGAATTTATCTGACTAGTTTGTAGACAATTGTGTAAGAAAGTTTTGTCATTTTCTATATTACATTCAGATACCGTCTTATATCTGTATCCCCGAAACAGAGCTGTTTGATATTATGTCAGCTATTTAGACTTTGTGCTACTGAGAATTCCTTGACAGACAAACTCAATAACACTTTGCATTGTCTAGAAATTGAATCCTCATGCATAGCAGTCGAATAGAATCGGGGTTCTTGATGAACGCAATTTTCTGATACGGTGGATTTAGATGTTGTGTTGTGCCTTCAACGAGATGTTTCTTGCCACGCCCTAGCTCTGTTAGCAACTGCGTTTTCATTCTATGTAAGTGGCTCAACTAAATGTGTGTAACCGTTTGGATAGACTACACCAATAGTTATTTGTTCTTGAATGTAATGTTTTCTTTGGTTTGACTTATATGTATTTATGGTTGACAGGACGACCACCTGGCGGTGTGGCACCGCACGGCGTCGGACGTGAGCGCGGCGGCGCGCGTGCGCGACGCGCTGCGGCGCATCCTGCAGCTGCCGGCGTCCGTGCCCATCGAGTACAAGGCGCACGGCGACTGCCTCCGCGCCTCCGCCTCCCGCGCCCCGCCTCCCGACGATCACGACCCCGCCCCCACGCCTCACCCCGCACACCCCACGCACGCTGACCCCGAGCCCCCGCGCTCCTAGCCCCGCCCCGCGCGCTTCTCACTCGGGGCGTCTTCCTCGCGCGCTCCGAGCACGGCGCGCAACGTTCGGTTCAGCAAATTCTTTAGCCCCGCCCCCCCGAGACACTGGTAGACGCCCTCTACCTGCCCCTCTAGCCGAGTGAGAAGCCGACAAATGCAATAGTTCGCGTGGGTGCATCACGGACGGTCGTGCGACGATGTACATATAGTGAAATGTGAAGTAATTAGAGGAATTTGTATGCGCTGACGCGCCGTGAGTGCCGCGCGCCACCCGCCGCCACATTGTACAGACAACACCTGGTTTTAAATAATAAACAATCAGAATTTGTATACTTTAACGTTTGTTTTCATTATCCTCCATCTATGTTGGTATATTGGGAAGATATTAAAATTAAATATGTAAAATACATACATATTATCATATATGTCATTTTTACAGCGAAAAGACGTACCAACGTGCATTGTAATCGATATCGCTATGTAATATTCTATTCCACTAGGAAAACTTATGGTCGAATAGTAGTAGTATAATATAATTATGTAGATGTAATTTCTGGTCGAATAGTTTGCAATTGCAGCCATTTATCTATGACAGCTCTACAGTAACATTATAAACAGTTACAATTTAAAAATATTTTAATGTATGGACAATTCTATACATACGTGCAACAATTCTATGCGTACGTGCACTGCGTCCATGACCATGCAAGATAGATAATTTATGTAGATTTTAACATAACATGATAAATTAGAAAATCATAATTTAACATAGAGTAGCAAGCAAGATTGGCGAATTCCAACACAATTACACATACGATACATTTAGCGAAGAGGAGCTGTCCTACCGAAAAAGTTATGAACTCGAGCACCCTTAGCGTTGGAACCAGTGCTTGAATGGCCGTAAAGCCTTTTATAGCAAGTTTATCAGCTACCCTCAAATGTAAACGTTGCCATTAGTATTTTGATGGTGTCGGCTGCATGTCGTCATAACTATCTATGGAACTTAGATCTCCTCATGATACAGAAGAATAGTGGGATATCACTAAAATGATTTTCAAGTACCATTAGGGTAAATAAAATAAAGCATTTGTCTAGAAAATATATTTTAATACATCAAATTTCAACAGACATTCACATTGTTAATTTCAAAATAAAAAATAAATGATAAACATGGCTTTTAAGACATCCGTTATTCGACTACACACGAACACGATTCATCGACATCGACAAACGTAATGTCTAATAGATTCTATAGCTACCCAATCTAGAAACGTCCACTACTCATCTTTTACAATTAGTAGTATATTACACGTATATTACACTATAGTTGTGACCACACTAGGAGTAATTTACAATCGAATTAGGCCTATAACATTTCTTTTATTATGTGTAACAAACAGAGATGTTGCATCCTTACCATTTTGACATAACATCCTTAATTGTATTGATTAGAGAGTTACATCCTTATCCGTATTATTGCAATCTCAATATTGACACAGATAAGGATGTATGCGTCAGTGTCTCTATTAATCGTGGCATTGTTTTGGATCTTTACGCATACGGATGTGATCATAAGTAGGTAATAACAGGATAAAGGGCACATAATTATTTAATACTTTTTACACGCGCTTTAATATTTAGTATAATTGTTTCATTGTTCATAGCAATGATTAACAATGTCTAAATATACCTTTATTTTACACATCCGCACCCGTACCGCCAAAAATTTTACATCCGTAACATCCCTGGTAAAAACCAATGATTCTATTTAATGGGTAAGTGTGTCCACAACCTAAAACTCTGACATTCAGACGAAAAATACACTATAAACTAAACTTATGTCTACAATATTTACATTTGGCAACATTACTTAGTCTATGTGTGTTGATATGCACACGGCATAGGTTAATCAAATGAGTAATGATTACCCATTTATGATATTTCAATTATGCTCTAAAATCACAATTTATTTTCAATGATATTTTCTTTCTACATGTTTACTTGCTGACGTCACTTTATACAGAACATATCGCTGTAGTCATAGTTTAATAATAATATCTTCTAAATAAAAGTCGAAGGCTGCCACCAATTCAAGTTATTATTACAATACTTCCTGCATAAGTATGTGCATAAAGGAAAATGCACTCTCAAAGTCCCATAGGACAGCATTCCAATACGATTAGGGAGATCAGGCGCAAGATCAACCAGCCATTGATCTGAGGGAAGGCAGGGGCGAAGCAGACCACGGTCTTAAAAGTGCTGAAAGCGCAATTAACACAAATTGTAAATTTATACAATTAGTATTTATTACAAGAAGCCTAGGTAATTTGCTAAATTCAAACCACGACATGTAATGATGCTCTAGTCGTGACAAATAGTGTTGTCCATCCACTGTTTTTATCAGACAAAAGTCATGAAAATATAAAAGTACATTTTCAGACAAATCTGAATGTTAGAACAGACTTCTTTATAGACATGGTTTGATATTTGGAATTATTTTCTAACATTTTTATGCACAACAGATACATTTTACTTAATACAGGAGTTCATATTATTTTTAAATATGACCACAGCTTAATTATGACACATAGTATACAATATCGAACTGGCAATACTTGCATAGTGTTGCCAACATAAGGACATGTGACGTGAGCAAATAAAATCACAGTTCCTTTTACAAATACAAGTGCTTTGATTATAGCCTCTTTTCCTTTTTAGGAGATACTATCAGTATGTGGAGGATCTCCTACAACTCTAGGCTAAGTGCAGTTAGCATAACCAATCTTGTCTATGGCACAACATGTACTGACTTACACTCGCAACAATATCGTAACTAGCTTCCATTAGAGATTGAAATTGTCATAAGATTATTTGTAACTTTACAATTATAAATCCCCACAGGGCTTGACAGAGATGAATGTCAATCATATCTCGTCCTTGATTTTTTTTCTGTTAATCATGGACACCATGGTTACCATGAACAGTCTAAGAAAATAGTGCCCTTGAAATGTTCCTGACAGAAAATTTACTAGATTCGGCAATCGAATCATAATAATGTAACATTTTTACAATAATTGTCAAACGCTAAAACGTATAAACGATACACGAATTAATATCACTAGATGATAAATTCATTTAAAAATCCTATTTACATTAGATTCTTGACAATTATTTTTGTGTTAGCCATACAAACTTTAGTTTTGTAATCCAATAACACTGCCCATGGTATCACATTACAGTTTATTGAAAAGCAGTGTACCGTACTCATCCTTTTAAAAACGTTTAATTCATCTCATTACATTGCAACCGGAGACATCCAAGCTCTAATGGAAACAAGACACACACTGATTAATGCTAAACAACAATTAAATTAACTTAGCGAATGACACCCACTTACGAAAACATTAACACTAATTTCATTGCTTTATTTTCATAACTTTTAGCACTTTTTACAATATGGCCAATAAACTAAGTAAATAAAGCCAATTATTTAACAAAATACCAGTCTTACGAAATAAGGGGTCTTATGTGAAAAGGGCAAGATCAGTTTGCTTAATATAAGGCAGGTTTGTGTAGCGTACAAGTATATATATCAAGGTTTCAAATCATAGATGTGTCCTACTATGTTTAAATACTTCGGCAACATTGGTATGCTTGACAAAGCTTTAATCTTTATACATTAATAAAAGTAAAAAAATGCTATTAACTAGTTCTAGGGCTGAACCGAACGGAACGGACTATCTAACGCGCTGCATTAACAAGGCCTTAAGAGACGGTTGTAAGGCCTTGAGCATCATCAAAATGCGTTTCATAGATTTCAGATTTAAACAAATAAACTAGGTAGAAAAGCTGCCTGACTATAGTTGATAACAGTGACCCCCTTATATAAAAATATTTCTAAATATTAAATATAACAAAATGTTTGCTAATATAAAAAGAGTATTAATATAAATAGCTGCAGAAAGCAATGAGCTGCCTCACATTAATTTGTTAGTACCTACTAAAGACAGTAGCTGCGTCAGATTACACATGATCAGTTGGGAAAGGGCGTATGTAGTCGAAAGGGTCGAATTTGTCGATATTACTACATACCTTACTTAAAAAAATGCCTCGACAACGCAACGGCAGGTAATCGACATAAGTAATCACATCTATGAATAGTTCTACGATTATTTAAAACATTGCCTCGGCAACGCAACGGTAGCAAATGCGACTGCTGTGCACGAGGTCTCTGGTTCAATTACCAGAAAGTGTTATCGGGTTTTCCTGTCAAAAATTCTCAGTAAATACACGAAGGCTGAAACTACGCCTTGCAGACGGCAACAGGGTCAGCCTCTATAACCTGAGCACTAAAACCTTAGTTGGCGAAATGAAGATTTAAGCCATATCTGACTACTCCTTCGGGGATTTAGGTATGAGGCAATGTTTTTTTTTTTTTTTTTTTTTTTTTATTTTGCTCGTCAAAATGACCACACTCCAACTGATGGTAAGCAGTCGTGTGGTCTAAGAGCAGTGGCCTCCGCATCGCCCCCACAGTAGCCGAGGCGATGTTGAGGTCTCTACTTTGACGGCCTGAGAAGATGCTTTTTCACGCCCCGCTTAAAGAACCCAGGATTGAAGGAAGATGGAAACACGTGCCTTGGCAGAGAATTCCATGCCTTGGTCGTTCGGCAGAGATATGAGGACCCAAACTTTTTGGTACGCGCTCTAATCGACTCTACCGTGTAAGGATCTGAGCATCTGAGCCCAGCACGCGTTGTTCTGGATAGGAAAGGGGAGGGCGGGATGTATGTTAAAAATATTAGAAAAGCTACAATAATTGTTTTTACTAAGGTAGCCTATGGATGCTTGGAACATTAAAGGTATCATTCACATATTGCTGGCTCCTAGAAGTTAGACGCCCAACTTAATACCTCTTTCCTCACTGACCATATACAATGCATGATAACAAAGCTATGAAGATTGTTCGATCATTGAAAACAGCAAGAATGTCCGAAATTATACAAAAATAGTTTATATCTTTAGTCGACTACGATAAAAAAATCTCTTATTAAATATTTACAATTTGTATTATTTATGTTAATTAATTCCTAATATAAGAATTCCTTGGGATATACAGTGTTTAGATAATCGGTGTTTCATGGACACTTGTCTCGAAGTGAGTTATTGGCGTTGCGACACTGGGCTATGGGATAAGCAGAGCGGAGTGTAGGGCGCGCGGCCGGTGCGCTATTGTGAAGATATTTTATAATATATTTTTATTGCGTGGCTTTGCAATGGTTAAGGTGCGCGGATGACGTGGTGGTTTAGGATGGCGCCTGTCCACTATCACTACGTCGAATTTGTAGGATAGATAAAATCAGATGGGATATTAAATTGTGTGACCAACAATTAGTTGTTCCAAGTCTGGGTGTACTAAAAACTAAGACACAGGAAATATTCCTAGTGCTATTGTCAATTTAATCAAACAAAATATTCCCTTCATCTTTATCTAAACTTAAAACAAAGATTGTGACTTGTGTCCTATTACAGAAATCACAAAGTCCGTTATTTTTTACGACTATATCGACTATCGAGCTCCGGTGCCTCGGCACAAATAATGTTTAATTGTCTATATCTATACATATATAGCACATTATACGGGAAATACGTATTAATAATTGTTGAGTCATTTATGATTAATCTGTATTTCCAGTCATATCTTACTGGAAAGCGAGATGCTTTTGACACCTTTGACCCTTATATCTTAATATAAAGATACGGAAACACGCCCCGCTTTACTCTCCGCTATGCTATGCGTGCTGCCTCACAATACAAGTGCCCGGAAGTCAAGATGTGTTGAGGAAAGGGAGCCGAGAGAACGATTACGGCACATTACAGTACGTAGTTATATTATGTTTGCGAAGGATGTTTACGTCTGTGAAACCTTTGAGAGCCAATCGGTTTAGAATTAGGATTAAGATGTTATTGTGGGGTCCTAGGGTTGCGTAGGTGTGTCAGGAGTCTATATATAGATATAAGAGTAGGATATTATCGTAACTCAAATTGGTATGTTTATTGGGATTGGTCTATTTTGTACTGACGAAAAATTTGATCTAAATCGTGTATTTTAAAGAATTTACACGCAAATGTAATAAAATTTCGATAATTATTATTGTGTGTTAGAAATTGGATTTTATTGATATTTAATGTTGTTGTTTTGATCATAGAATATTATGTAGGAATTAATGTTTTGCCAGTTGTATATTTCCATAAAGGTATACGAATTATAACAAATAATAATAATATAAACTCAGCGTATCAAGAAATTTCTCAACGTAATACTTGATACCTAGGAATACAGTTCTATTCGACTCATAGGTTTGATATCAATATTTTCTTAGTCAGAAATTAGGTTAGAGTTTCAAAAATTTTAGGCGAATCTTATAGAACTTTACGAAATTTGGGATTAACAGTTTTATCCGAGTTTACTTTATAATGTCAAATTCAGGAGTGTTCTACACAAAGTGCTTATTTTAAGAATTGCATATATTTTACATAATAATTATACTTCATACACAATATAGACGGACATGATGCTGAAGACATATCTTCAACGGTCTACCTTGGATTGAGTGAGTACAGATTACATAACAAAAAATATTTAAAAAGTCACAAATATTTTAAATATATTTCTAGGAGCTAGAAAATAGCTGCCAAATTAAAGTAAGATATGGATGGATTAAACATTAACAAGAAAATTGTAAATCACAACGTTTTGTCGAGAATTAATTTCCTTGATTAACATTCGGTTTTTGAAAGCTAGATCAACACAAAAATTTGTTAACAGACAGTAAACTGAATTAGCAAGAACCAATCAAATCACTTGTTATAAGTTCGATTTTGAAACGTCACTATTTAACCTATCTGAAACTGGGAGTTGTTTTAGTTTTGGGAGTAGTCGTATTGGGTTCTATATGTGAATATTATTTCTAAATCGAGAAAATGGACTTTAGGATTCACAATAATTCTGGAAAGTACATAATTAGCTAATGTAATGTCTAACATATTACGTTGGAACACAAAAACAATCACAACGCGATCTACGGTGGCGATCAGGCAACTTAAAGATACTAGTATACATTAGAACGTACCTGAACGTCACCGCTCCCGCGGTCCATCAAATTATCGATCAAATATACGCTCATATCTGTCATATGTACTACATCTTACATAAACATTCAAATCCTGATTTGTGCCCATAATTATATTAAAAAATATATTTCGATGTTCTCATGTGCAATAAACTGTTGTGCGTTATATACAGAATCATAGATACACAAATATTTTTGCCTATTACCAAGTCTAGTCAACTCTATGGTCAGAATATTTCATAAACTTTACAGCGTCAAGTTATAAAAAATACTAGTTTCCGCACACCTGTTATCTAAATAAAAAAGTAATTAAATAATGATTATTATACTAAGCGCATAGGCGTGACATTTCAATTTTGCATAATATGCAATAATAATAGTGCTCAGCTGATAGGGTATAAAAATAACCACGACAAATCATTATCATGGGTATTTTTGTATCCATTAATTCAGTCAATTCTTGATTATCGTCGTTAAATTATTCGACAGCGTGTCATTTTAATTTTGTTGATATTTCTAAAATATAGTCACAAACAATAGAAACTAAGATCAGTTTTTAATACACAAAGTCAGTTGATAATAGATATCCAGCTGAATGGGTATTAGAAGACCCATGACAAATCATTGTCACTGGTATTTTAGTACCCAATAATTTAGATTTGATTTTCGTCACTTACTATAGTGTATATTAAATAAAGACTAAATATGATCGCGTCTTTCTGTTACTTCATATCGTACCAAAGCATATTATTATTTAACAAAAAGCATACGATATTAAGTTAATGCGAATTTACTATAATATATATTTAGTCAGAGCATATTATTATTTATTTTATGACAACACCCGTATATATTTTTCTATCCCCATTTGATACTAATTTCAAAATAAAATGTCTTTCTTTTACTGATTGAATATAAATTATTGATCGTCATTTCGTCTTTTCCCTGTTTCATATTATAAATTATATTCTCGATAGAATATTTATTTAGGAAATACGCAATATCTTCGCACTTATCTCCAATTTAATAGAAGATCTGATTCATATTTTATATATGTATATTAATATTTTTATTTATTAAAAATAAAACGTACTAGACCTCCGTATGTAAAGAGATTTGTCCCTCTCTTACTTATTTGTAATTCACGCGGCAAAACAGGACAAACATCTGTGTAGGTTATAGACCGTTTTAGTTTTTAATAAATAAACTCACAAATATATAATAAGAATTAAATATTCTTTAAATAATCGCTATTAATAAAGTTTTCCTGTATTATTAAAATAATTATAGTTCATGCAATCGTATCATTGAACTCAATAGTACCAGTGGATAGACAGCTGTAATTTATATTAACGCCATTTTGGCGCTGCTTGCCACTGAAAGCAGATGCGAGTATATATGGAACTAAAAGTTAGACTACCGGCGAAAACGTTCGTTTCAAAGACGCAGGCATATACAACTATATTTATGCTGTTATTTGTATGAAGCAACCAGTCCAATGGTACTAATAGTCATTGAACTGTAGCGAGAATTCTATAATTATTATAATCACGCAACTTCATTTCTAACTCCTTTAAATGTATCCATCGTAGTCCTACCCATGTAGGCAGTCATACGTGTGGCAAGAAAATGTGGTCATATATAACCGGTTATTAGATTAATATAAAAAAATTGTGATAACGATTGATCACAACTTTATAATATTAATTTTTATTAAATTTATTATTAATGTTTTAAGTATTAATGACTTGAGTCTTTTGTCGAGAATTATCTTCGAAGAAACTGTCGCCAGTGCATATACAGAGAGTGCCGATTTAATCAAGTGCTATATATTTTCAGTATAGCAATACGAGCTTAAATAATATATAAAACATTATTTTAATAACCGTATCGCTAACTAAATAATGCTAACTAATATTATAAATGCGAATGTGAGTATGTTTGTGACGCTTTCACACCTTAATTACTCGACCGATCACCATGTAATTTCGCATACACAGGGGCACAGAAAAGGATAATTATGATACCTTTCATCCAGAAAAAAATACATTTCGCAAGCGAGCTAAACCGCGAGGAAGAACTAGTAAATAATAATGTAAATTACATTATCTCATATCTATATATCTATACTAATATATATAATTGTTTGATCGCGCTAATCTCAGGAACTACGCGTCCGAATTGAAAAATTATTTTAGTGTTAGATAGGTCATTTATCAAGGAAGGCTATAGGCTATATAACATCACGTTACGACCCACGGGGGCATCGCAGTAATCATAAACGCGGGTGAAATCGCGGGCACATCTAGTACAAGATAAGGTAATGAGTATTCATCTCAAACGGACGTAGATGAGATGTGCATCTAATTGTACATTGACCTCATGCATACGACTTGGCCTTTGACAACACGTGAGCCCTCGTATGATTGGTGCACCTCTCTATTGGTGTATCTCTCTTCAATAACTGCGTAAGAAAAATATTGGAAACTTTAATACAAAATAATTTGTTATTTTTACTGCTGATATGGGTAGGACAGTCGGCCAAGAAAGTGGTCTACCAGTTTTGACAAACGTTTCTGTGAGATCTAATTATCGCTAAGGTTGAATTTTCTAACGGAATGTGGTAGCTATGATAATTCAAACTTGACAGATGGCATGACGTAAATATAACAAATTGCAACGGAAAATCGACCTTGATGTTTCATGACGTTCAAATAAACCTCAACCGTTGGGTGGTAGACCACATTTTTGGTCGACTGTACATCGTGGTCTTTCAGTATTACAGTTGATTCAATCGGCACCCTGTATACTTATAGCTTTGTCAGATATTTTATGATGCTGTAATGTTATCAGTGCGAATCGAGGCAGGTTTTAGGATGAAGCGAGATCCAATAATGATGTATCCCTTTGGTTGCTTATACGAATTAGATTTTGTTTATACTACCAAGTCGGCTTTAAATCAAAGTCGCAAGCGCTCTCTTGGATTTAGAGCTTGAAGCGATTGCTGTTTTGACGTAGCGGTCGTTCCAGTTTTAAGAATCTGGAGCCAAGCCTGAAGTCCAAGAGGGCTCGTGAACCCAAAACCTTCAGATATCAATAAAAATAATTCCGTTCACATGACCACATCTTATAGTAACACACAGCTAAACACAAACACTTGATACATAAAACACTGACTCTCTAACCAGTCCAAGTCCTCAGAGCTCAATGAGTGGCAGCTCCACACATCGTCGTCAGCACATGTGCTGTTCAGCCAACTCGTGGATGAGCAGAGGTGTCGTGTCAGGGGTCAGGGCCGCGGTGATAGCCGCCGGCTGCTGGGCGGAGACCCGCTCCAGTACGCAAGACGCCGAGAGTCGGGCTTCAGCGTCATGGTCCCAGCATTCCTCCATGGTGTCGCATAGGACCGTCAGACCCTGGGTATAGTAAATTGGTAAATTAAATCAGCAAACTTATATTTTTGTTAGAGTACAGAAAACGCCCACAGTATGCATAACTCCTGTCAGCCTAGTGACCGTGGTCGTGAGTTTTTTGTTTCTTCTCATAGGCTCCTCTTTGCAACTAACAACTTTACAACTAACATAAATGTAGCTTTAGTAACTTAGCAAAATCACAAACCTATATATTTGACGTTCATAAGAGTTACTTTGTGACCTGAATGAAGAAATGAATTTTAACTTTGACCTTTAGGAACATTCAAACAACGGACACAAATAACAACTATACCCAGAACATTTATATGTAGGTCACACAATTTTTGTCCCGTGTGGGAATCGAACCCTCAACACTGTGGGCAGTGGCTATGGTAAGGCGACCATTTAAATCATTATGCCATGCAATCAAAAATTGACAATTATGGGCTCTCTAAAGGTGTAAAGCTCTCTCTTACCGGATGATTCCTCCAGTGCGGCGGTATATGGGGTCTGAGCTTTCGCTGGACCACTGCTTCTTGCATCTCCTCGAGGCTGGGATGGGAACCCACCTCCTCCTCCAACGGTAGTCGATACTGACCTGGCGGCTCAGGACCAGCGTCAGTGCACCTGTAACAATGCCAGGATATTGACCCTTTACATGCCAATGTAGTCACCGGTGACTGAATAGATTTTCTATCGTGTCTTCTGACGGAGAGGCAATTCTGGTATCACTATTAGGTATCCTGGTAAAGTTTGTATATGGCAGGATATTAAATCTGCAGTTTTATCGATGGTGATATTCAATGTTCAGATTGAGCAAAATTACATTGAGAACCTTTCTCAAGCAAGTCTTTGTAGCAAAGACTGTCTGAAAATATTGTTGGTAAATAGCAAAGGCTCGATTCCACATCTAGGCAAGAGAAAGGTAAGTACCATAGACTGCTTATCCACTACAGAATATGAAAACGTGTTGAAATCGTATGTGGTTGAATACTGTCAAATCAGCATTTATTAAAATGACACAAATACTTGTTAACAAATTTGATGCTAAATACCTTTTACTTATATATATATCTAGCTGATCCGGCAAATGTTGATCTGTCATATGAATTCATTCGATAGGGACACCCTAATCACCTAGCGGTATGCAATATACTTTACGACCATTCTATTATATTCTCATCTCTACCAAATATACATAAAAACCTTCATAAAAATCGGTCGAACTGTTTCGGAGAAGTGCGACCACAAAAATTTGACACCGGATTTATATATATATAATTACTAGCTGTCCCGACAGACGCTGTCCTGTACAAAAGAGAGAAAAAAAAGCATATCTAAACCATCCTCGAATCCACTTAAACACACACAAAAAGTTTCATTCAAATCGGTCCAGCCGTTTAGGAGTTCATTGTCAACACACGTACAGAAGAATTATATATATAAAGATATATCGCTGCTCCAGTATTACAAGTTTCTATGTTACATTTTGGAAAAAAATGAATTATGAATATTGCATGGTTCTATATGTAATTCCTTTTTGTTTAGACTAATATAGTAATAGATGGAAGTACTTACCACCTCACAATATTAAATCAAAAATAGTTCTAAGTTATTTTTACGTTATTTTTATTGATATGCAAATTTTAAACCTCATTTCTCCAAAGTTCTAAATAATAACATAGAACCTTGTAATAGTGAGCCAGCGATATATATACCTACCTATAGATTTAATTTATTCGAGTCAAGACACGTTTGGAATTTGCCCGAACAGCTGAGCTAAGACTGCGTTTAACAATATTTATATGTAGTAAGCTATTTTTGGGTTATTCCCAGTTGCCCCCACTATCAACGCCACCACTGGTGACAAATGGGATTTTATGGAACATTTTATGGAAAGAAATCCCATTTGTCACCAGTGGTGGCGTTGATAATGGGGGCAACTGGGAATAACCCCTATTTTTCATAATAAATATAATATATAATATTCTACCACATTCACACAACACCATCTAGCCCAAACTAAGCAGAGCTTTTAATATGGATACTAGACAATGGATAAACATACATATATTACTTTTTTTTTGTAAATACATACATATTATACATAGAAACACCCAGACCAAGACAAACATCCATGTTCATGTACACAAATGTTTGACTTGTGCGGGAATCGAACCCGCGACCTCAGGCGTGGCAGTCGGTTACACTAACCACTACGCCATCAAGGCCGACATATGTCAATAAATATGTAGATTCATTTTTATTAGGTACCACATACATCTATAAATAAATAGGCAAAGTCAACCAATTTCGAAATTTAAAAATTGCGAAATTTAAAACGCCCACTGTGATAGTATAATTTTATTACAATATATTATTACAATCTATACTAATATTATAAAGCTGAAGAGTTTGTTTGTTTGTTTGTTTGAACCGTTAATCTCAGCAACCACTATTTCGATTTGAAAAATTATTTTAGTGTCGGATTGCCTATTTATCGAGGAAGCCTATAGGCTATATAACATCACGCTACGACCCACGGGGACGGCGCAGTAATGATAAACGCAGGTGAAACCGCGGGAACACCTATTCAATGATAAAGGAACAAATTTTTATTTAAGTATTTCAATTATATTTTAAGTTACCTTTGTGGAAGAGAAAAATAAAATCATTATTATTAAGTAAATTGATATTAAATACTAGCTTTTAACCGCGACTTCGTATGTGTGGAATTTCGATGTAAGTACCTATCTGTCATTTACTTTTTTTTGCATGTAAGAAGCATTAGCTTTGAGTATTATGTGTGTAGATTATTACACACATAATATTCGACTTTTAGCCGGCGTATCAAGATTAAACATGCTTAAGTTAGTTCTCCAGCAACACAACTGCAAAAAAACCGCATTTAATTGCCTGCAGTAGTTTTTGCTTGATACACGTATGAACAAACAAGCAGACAGACAAACAACAATTCTATAAATAATTGTCTTGTCGTCTATTGCTCTTACAAAGAACCCTTAAATTTTTTCTTATATATGTATTATACTCCCTATGTACAGTTACAATTTTATTATTTATATAGATGTAGTCAGCGTAAAACTTATAACACTCCTAGGTTGCGGCGAAGAATGTTCGAGAAGAAAGAAACAGAAGTCTTACCTCGAAGCGATCTCCCAGAGAACCAAAGCGCATGCATACATATCTATCCTCAGGAACGCGTCCTTCGTAAAATTGATTGCGCCATCCAGGACTTCAGGAGCCATATAACGCCTCGTCCCCACTTGACCGTGGGCATCTCCACACCCCCTACCAGCCACAAACACCAATGCCAGTCCAAAGTCAGCGATGCAAGCGCTCAAATCAGCTTTGAGAAGTACGTTCTTGGATTTGAAGTCTCGGTGAGCGACAGCTGGCTTGCCACCTCCTTCCTCGTGAAGATGTGCCAGTCCTCGAGCCACGCAGGCAGCTATACGCCAGGCCTCTACCCAAGTTAGCGTGTGGCCTTTCAGGTAGTCGCATAGGGAACCCTATGGGCAAAAATTTTGGTTAGTTTTATCAAATGATTGCATTCATTGTTGTTGAAATGATTATTCTTATATGGAATTTTCTTTCAGGCGTTCCACTAATAGTTGTTCGCGTTTTGTAGAAGCTCAACCCTTTACATTCCTGAAAGGGTTAGTAATAGTACAGAATAATTAGATTTCGTAAGCTGTGCTATAACCCAAAGAGCCAGACTTCGTGCTGGTAATGAGAATTATCACAACACTTTGCTCGATCTGATCCATGATGAAGTAAATATGAAGCCTCAAGATCCGTAGTAAACTTAAGCACAAAGTTATGCGACGAGCCCAATAAATTAATATTTTTTTTACTAAGTATTTAAAGAGAAAATCAAACAAAGTAAACGAGGCCTGCATTTTTACTTTTTAAACTGTGTATGTTGTAAATATGTAAGTTTAAGACGCTTGTGACACCTTGGTTGTCTACTATTGCGTGTTGCTTTATGAACCAATTAAAACGACGATGTGTATCATTAGACGGCTATGTCCCTGTTTATGTGTGACCATTTTAATTTAATATTTTCACCTAGTCATTGCCGATCTCCTTAAAAATTTGGACATGTCATAACAAAACCCTCAAGAATCTAATCCAACCGTATACACAGATATTTAAAAACCCTTATTAAAAGCTTCATTCATAAAATTCAAGATGTTTTACGTAAATCCCAGGATACTATACGACCCTAAAATATGACCATGACTGTATCTAGTAAATGTTTATAAACTTATGCCTATGACTGTATTTTAATGAATTACGTAATAGTATAATGCTAAAAGCGTCATTATCAATACAAAGTAGAATCAATGACATAGAAAAACGCTCCCATGCATAATAACAAGGGAGGGATCGGCAGGACTATTGCTATTTTAAAACAACAATACCTACATAACGCCAGGCTTGCACTAACAAAAAGCAAAAGTAAGAAATTCATAGATTGTCTTTTTTTTCCACTGTACGGATGGTGCAATGGCTTTTATTTTTATTCTTTGTTTGAGGATCTTCGTCAATTATATGACTACGCCGCTCCATTGGGCCTACTCTTACACTATACCTACTTCACAGCAAAAACTTAAACATTATGTAACTAATCACTGTACACGTCGTCGTAAGCCAACTTGTACAGTACGATACAATCATTTTGCTGTCTTAGACAGCGGGTATGCAAGAACACTATTACAGCATCCGACATTTTTAAATCTGTTACTTGGCTCAATACATCTAATCTAATGTCTTCGTTTCGGACACATTCTAACATAATATGTAATATATCCTCTATTACTCCGCACTCGGAACAAAGTGGTGATGGATGGCGTAGTGGTAAGTGTAACCGACTGACACGCCTGAGGTCGCGGGTTCGATTCCCGCACAAGTCAAACATTTGTGTGCATGAACATGGATGCTTGTCTTGGTCTGGGTGTTTCTATGTATAATATGTATGTAATATATGTATGTTTATCTATTGTCTAGTACCCATATTACAAGTTCTGCTTAGTTTGGGCTAGATGGTGTTGTGTGTATGTGACAGAATATTATTATTATTGCGCCGAGTGTTGTGGGTTCGAATCCCACACGGGACAAAACTTTGTGTGATCCACAAATGGTTGGTCCCGGTCTGGGTGTTCTTTGTGTCCGTTGTTTGAATGTTTGTAAAGTCCCCCGCGACACAGGATTTATTACCCGTGGGTAACGCTTGAAGTCCTAACTAATATTATAAATGCGAATGTGAGTTTGTTTGTTTTGCTTTCACGCCTTAACTATTCGCCGATCATCATTAAATTTCGCATACAAAAAGTGTTTATGCTGCGGTATTTTCTGGGTAGTCAAAACCATTTTTTTGCGGATATTACAATTTAAATACGATGCAGCTCGAAATCTGAATAAGGTTACATTACATAATATTGTCTTCTGTTTACGCGAATGTTATTCATTGAAATTAAACTACTATATACGGATTTTATCGCGTTGTTTATTTGACACTGTTACAAAATTTTTTGAAAAACTGTTACACTACTATAATCACTATTAAACTTTACAAATTTTTAAGCTAATTAAATTATTGAAACTATTAAAACTATTTATACTATTACTATACTATTATACTATTTAGATTTATTTTTACACTTTCCCCGACGTTTCGGTTGCTTTTCAGCAGCCATGGTCACGGGGAGACTGACCATGACCATGGCTGCTGAAAAGCAACCGAAACGTCGGGGAAAGTGTAAAAATAAATCTAAATAGTATAATAGTATAGTAATAGTATAAATAGTTTTAATAGTTTCAATAATTTAATTAGCTTAAAAATTTGTAAAGTTTAATAGTGATTATAGTAGGTAGTGTAACAGTTTTTCAAAAAATTTTGTAACAGTGTCAAATAAACAACGCGATAAAATCCGTATATAGTAGTTTAATTTCAAGGTTACATTAATAAATAATTTTCGCCAGAATGGATTTCACAACATTTTATACTCGAAAGGTCGATATGTGTGCTAAGTTTATTTCAAATATATTACATCAATACTAATATTATAAAGAGGAAAGATTTGATTGTTGTTTTGTTTTGATTGTTTTTTGTAAGGATTTAACTCAAAAACTACCTAAACGATTTTTAATCTTTTAAGCGCTTAGCTAAATATCGATTGCCGTGCCCCTAGCGCCCGGCTACAAATCGATAAAATAATACCTACAATAATTATGGAGGTGCAGAAATACAGAATTTTAAGTAAATGTTGAAAATCATATCTCAAATTCAAACCATTATTCAATAATGGTTTTAGTTGTACCACGCAGTTAATAGAACGAAAATAAAACAAAAGTATCGTGCATCTTCTCTATCGCAGAAATACGACACGGGCGGTAGAGGCACGGACATAATATGTGTCGCATAATTAATACGACACAAGCGGTAAAAAGGTTAAAATTCTTTCACCAATAGAAAACTGTATTATCACCGAGTAACATAGGCATTATTTTATTTAAAAAGAGTATCGTTACTAACATAACCTAACCTACTTTTACGCGAGCGAAGTCGCGGGCAAAAGCTATTATTTTATATGCTAAGGTAGAATGTAAAACGAACATAAAAAGACAACCCATGACGCAGGTCTCAAGTTCCAATCCTGCTACATGAATTGTCTTTTTTTTCCATTATAATTTACATAATACATCACGTTATAAATATTGAGCACGACCACGGCTTCCAGTTACACGCGCCATTTAAAGCTCGTACAATCGAAGCCAGGTCGGTACCCGTAACATCCGTTTGACGCCATTACATATTCAAAGGATTCATCAATCTATTTTTATCCCAATAACGTCGACAAACATCTGCTGACATAAGAATGGAGGCATAACAGATTGTGTTAAATATTATGTAAGCGGATGTCTCGGTTGTTCAGTAGAGTAACGTTTATTATTGATTGTGAGGTAACGTGTTCGATTCCTCGGAAATTGTAGTCATTTCACTTTGGCATTCACAGCATTGAAACATCGCGCGTCGGGGAAAGTATAAATATAAATAGCGTAATTTAAATAAGTTGCGAAATACTTTATTTTATTTTAATTTCTTCTTTTTTGGAAAGACTGTTGCTCTCACTAGTGTCAAGTTCTGTGTTGCGTAGGACTTTGCAAATATTCAATTAGCCGACAAAAACTATACTTAGATTTAAAACAATAATTTGTGAAATACACATATAATTGTCCTTAGTGGGATTTGAACCCATAACACTTAACATAATGATGAAGTCATGAAGCGATCGCTTGTATATGTTAGGTACTAGCTGTCCCGCGCAACTTCGTCTGCTTCACAAAAGATAAATTTTCCCGTTTTTGCAACATTTTACATTGATGCTCCGCTCCTATTGGTCGTAGCGTGATTTTATATAGCCTATAGCCTTCCTCGATTAATGGGCTATCCAACACTGAAATAATTTTTCAAATCTAATCAGTTCAGGTGGAATGACGATCTGCGAAAGATTGTAGGCAGATGCTGGATGCGGCAAGCTGAAGACAGGGCGCTATGGCGCTCTTTGGGGGAGGGGTATGTCCAGCAGTGGACTATTATAGCCTGATGATGATGATGAATCAGTTCCCGAGATTAGTGCGTTCAACCAAACAAACAAACTCTTCAGCTTTGTGCTCTGTTACGTGGGCACTAAACATAGATATTTTTATGTAACTCAGAAGGTAAACTAGCCGAAGCTTTTTTTTTTACAACACCATCCAGCCCAAACTAAGCAGAGCTTGTACTATGGGTACTAGACAATGGATAAACATACATATATACCCGCGACCTCAGGCGTGGCAGTCGGTTACACTAACCACTACGCCATCGAGGCCGACAAATACGTTTTGCGTGTTGGTAGCAAGTACCGTAGCATATACATATGTATGCTCTATATACGCTATTGTCGATAACTATACTGTACGGTAAAACCATACATCAATTACAATATAAACAATTCAGCAGTTTTACCTTAACATCACTAATTAATATTCAAAACTCTATAAGCAGTCAGCGCGCGAGCTCTCTCGCTCTATTATATCATTCAACTTTTGGTCCAGTTATAATTTTTTAATGTCTTTTCCCGCACTAGTACTAATTCCTGTGTCGCGGGGAACTTTACCAACATTCAAACATCGGACACAAAGAACACAACAATTTTTGGACCACACAAATTTTTGTCCCGTGTGGGGTTCGAACCCACAACACTCGGCACAGCGGCAATGGCGAGCCTACCACTTTAACTACACCATCCGTGCAGTCATAATAATTCATAATAATAAAATACATACATAGATAGATAGATTACATACATAGATTCACGCCTGTTTCCCAGAGGGGTAGGCAGAGACTACGGATTTCCATTTGCTACGACCCTGACACACTTCTCTGGCTTCATTCACTTTCATCACATTCCTCATACACGCCCGTCGGTTCAAGGAGCTCTTAACCTGGCCTTTGTCCAGAACGCCTCCGATCTGATCGAGAAACGTTCGCCTAGGTTTTCCTCTTGCGACTGTTCCATTCACACTAGCCTTATAAACTTTCTTAGTCAGTCATTCCTCGTCCATTCTTTCTACATGTCCAAACCAGCTTAACATACATACATAATAAAATACATTTTAACTAAAATCTCTTAGGACTTGTCCTAACACCTCCAGGTAGCATTTATCTATAAGATAAAAATCTCACCATCTCTCTTCTTTAACCTAACATGAGTGAGACAGCATGCGATTTATCTTTCGAATAACTTTTACTTATTAGTTAGTATTGCCCGTTAAAGAGTAGCGATAGCTCAGCGGGGAGACCAACAGACTGTAATGTAGAGGGTCTCGGGTTCGAACCCACGTCGCGCACCTCTGACTTTCGAAAGTTATATGACTTTTCGAGATTATGTGCGTATTGATTGACAATTATCGCCTGCTCCGTGCCTCGGAAAGCACGTTAAGCCGTTGGTCCCGGCTGCCATGAACATCTATGGCAGTCGTTATTGGGAGAGTGTCGACACAAAAGATCCCACTGGGTCGAAGTGTCGCCGGTCTGCACTGACTGGCCCCCACATAAGATAAGATAGTATTGGCCACTAATCTCTATAGTTTAGCCTTGCCTCTATATGGTCCTTTAACGTCCGTGTTCAATATACTATCTATCTCATCTATCTGTTACTAGCGATAGGTATTTGACATTAGCTCCATACAAGATACGTCAAAAGTCTATCTCCAGTAAACAAATCCACAAATAGATAGGATATTGAAAACGGTCGTAAGCCGATTTGACCAGCGACCGCTATATTGAACACGAATTGACAGAAGGTTCAGGGCTTCTGCCATACCCGTTACTGTCGAATATAGGCTTGAAGTTATTATCTAACCCGTTGACCGCCGGGGTACAATACAAGATAAAAATAACTCGCGAATCTTCAAAGATCGATATGTTCCGAGAGAGACGTTTATCAAGTTGATTCCGTGTATATGTTTCGGTGAAATTAAATTTACCTGCACGTATTCTGAATATACCTATGTATGTTTAGAAAGAAGAACCGATAATAATATTTATTGGAGTGTCTAGGGTTATTATACTGGGAGGATTAACTGCCTTCGTGGCGCAGCGGTAGTGAATGCGACTGCTGTGCATGAGGTCTCGGATTCGAATCACGGTTCAGGCCAAGAAAAAGTTATTGGGTTTTTCTGTTAAGAAATCTCAATAGCAGCTCGGAGTTAGGAAGTTGGCGGTGTTAGACACCCCCGTGCCTCGGAAAGCACGTAAAGCCGTTGGTCCTACGCCTGATCTCTCTCCGGTCGCGTCGGATCATGAGAGTTAGGGAACAGAGAGTACACTTGTGTTTGCGCACACACTTGTGCACTATAACATCTCCTGGGCAGATGGCCAGTCTTCGCTAAAACTAGCCGCCGTGACCGAACTTCGGTCTGGAGGACATTATACTGGGAGGACTTGATCCCTGTAATGGTCTAACAAAGGACCCTAAAATTTTGATCTGACATCTATCATCCTGGGTTAGACACCAGATAATTCTAGGGTAGACGCGGGCTGTTCTATTTTACTATTAGGTATAAGGTGGTAGGGATCACAAGATATCGTTTCTTTTTTTTTTAAGTGTACTATTTTCAGCTCTATGTATAATTCCTATGTCGCGGGGTCTTTACGAACATTCAAACGGATACAAATAACACCCAGACTCTGAACAACTAATTATGGACCACACAAATTTTTGCCTCGTGCAGGGATCCTAGGGACGACCTGGAGCTAACAAGGTAAACTTGATATACGTATCTTACAGTAAATTAAGTAAGATTTATACCTATAGTACCGGCACTGAGCTCACACCTTTTGAGTGGCAATGTAGACAATAATTCTATTCGAATAATATTACTAATAATATACAACGTGTCACAGATATAACGCAACACCTCAAACACCCCAATTAGATTATTAAATCGTAATAATAATATAATCATTAAAATGTAACTTTTATGTACTTGAATATTTTAATTTAACGAATTAGTTCTCCTTATTGTACGCGGATAGTATGGGTATATTACAATAAATCTAACATTATTGCCTTTATTGCATCAAAAACCTTGTTTCCTTGAATTATGATACATTTTCGTTTATTTCAGTTGTTTAATAAATGGGTGACTATAATTTAATTCGTTTTAATTATTTTAGGAATAAAAAATTACCTATATTAAAAATAACTGGTATTGATTCAGTAGGCGATTTTGAACAACCTACTTTCAGGATGTGCGTTTATTATGTTACATGTTGTATAGCACATCCACCACCTATGTAATTATAGTGCTGATGATACTATCGAGTATCAATGGAATGCGAATGTGCGGATCGCTACTCGTAAGATACTTCTCACAATAACGAGATAGGTGTAAAAACCCAGGATTCAACCTCTTCGTCTTAAATGTAAAAGTAATGAAAAGAAATTACCCCTATATCTCGGAGGTCTTTTGACCCACAGGATCCATATTTAAACTGGACCGAGGTATGACCCCAAGGTGTCTGCACACCGAGTTACACGTCAATAGGTCCAGTGGTTCTGGAGTTCTGGAGTCACTAACAGACAGACACACAGACCCACATAGTGTTTTCATTAACCTCTTCGAAGAAGTCTCAGAGGTTAATAAAGTTTAGACTTGTCTTCGCGCTGTGCCGCTGGGCACAATAGAGTTCTTGCTAAAACCTAAATTACCTACCTAACCTAAAGAATCTAAAGAACTATAGAATAATATCGCATTTAAATAGCCTCTGCCTACCCATCTGGGAAACAGGCGTGAATCTATGTATGTATGTTAAATAGCCTTCTGTACCCGCGGCTACTCGCTACTAACACCAGTTTCCTAAGGAGGCGAAGGCATGTGTTGGGACCAGTAATCTATCGTGCCTCATTTTTAACACGTTTTTATTAGATTCACCTGTATGTTTGTTTGTTAGTTTGTTTGTAACCGATTCCTTTGGACTTGATTTTGAACCACTTCAAACGGTTAGATTTCATTTAAACGTTGTAGACTTATCGAGGACCGATGACAATACAATAATTTGCTAAGACTATCTCATTATACTGATAAGGATCGTCAGGATTAATGATTTTCTCACAGATCCTTTGCGTGAGAGCGAGAGAGATAGAGCAAGCGCGTGGTCTGCGCATGTGTACCTTTCCGATTCGAGCACTCGGCTCGGCAGAAAAAAATAAAAACACGCTTTCGAAGTTAGCCGAACTAAAAATATAAAATAAATAATAGTTTAAAAAAAACTAAAACATCACGCTTTATTTAAAAAACAAATTAATGATTAATAAAAGAAATCGTGGGGTGCTTTCTAATATATACGTTATTGATATTCCATTTCATGCGCACTAAGTACACGCTATTATTTTTTTTATCAACTTATTTTATCTATATCTCAGAAAGCACCCCACGCTTTTTTACATTAAAATGATTTGTTTTATTAATCACCTGTAAGTACTTATTTTGAATTATAAAAAAAATATTCCTTTTTTTTAGTTTGATTTAAGATAAAGCGTGATTTTTTAGTTTTTTTTAAACTACCTATTATTTATTTTAATGATCGGCAGCGCGATT
This sequence comes from Catocala sponsa, assembly GCA_963564715.1. Lineage (NCBI taxonomy): Eukaryota > Metazoa > Arthropoda > Insecta > Lepidoptera > Erebidae > Catocala > Catocala sponsa. The sequence goes on along the minus strand of OY751337.1, from coordinate 23,454,724 downwards.
TTTGTATTGTTGCTCTTGTAGAAAGGCATGTATAAGAATAATATGCGATCCGGACTTAAAACTATTATTTCACTCCCAAAACCTCATCCCAGGCATACACTAGGAAGAAGTCAATACTGCTATAGCGAGGATCCTATTTAAGGGGATGTATTCCGCTCACAAAGAATAAAAATGAGACTGTAATTCTAATACCAGATCACAAGTACGCCAAAAAACGCATAAGAGAGCCAAGAATCGAGCTTGATACTGCCAAGAGAGAGCGAATCGGTAAATAAGGCGAACGTTTTGATTTCACAATCTATCGACAATAACTCTAGTGGTGTACGCAATCGAATCGTAGAATCAAATAATAATCGGAAAAGTGACTTAGTCGCTAATCCAAAGAAAAAGAGTAGAAATCAATTATACGGTACTTTTGTTTAACTATAAATAAAATTAAAACACTTACTTTCTCATGATAAGCAGTCACCAGCCAGTATTCAGCTTGAAGATTATCGCCTTTCTTGTCCACGCCAATGTAGTGCAGTATATCAGGGTGGTCCATCCTCGCCAATCGGAAGATCTCTTGCTCAGCAACCCACGACTGCTTGTCTTGCAGAGGAAACACCTTCACAGCAACGTCTTTTTGTCCAAGTTTCGCTCTCCATACAGCTCCAAACCTTCCCCTGGCTCGAACTTCGCACAATGTTACTTGACCGACCAAACCAGCCACTTCGTTTTCCATTCCTGCTCCAGCAGACGGCGGCCTGGATAAGGAAGCTTCTCCATTCGCCAGCTCAGCAAAAGAGGTTCCTTTACGCTTTCTGTATAATAGGTAACAGCCAACGAGGACCGCGAATAGAAGGAACAAAGGAGTCAAAGTGTAGGCGATTACTGCCTTCGTATCATCGTCGGAATTCGGTAAAACTGACGCCGGAACGCGTTCTGGAGGAACTTCGGTCTGCGAAGACATTCCCGCTTCAATTCCAGGAAAGACAGCATTTTGGTTGCACATGTCCCCTTCGCAGCAGCAATGCAGGAGTGGGAGTTTGGAGTTGTGGAGCCTGCAGCTCGACGCCCTATCGGTGCAAGACACTGTGTCCACAAAGCATCCTTTGACCTTAGGATAAGCCGTATTGGTGACATTGTCGAATTGCCATAGCACGAAGCAATGGTTGCTTTTATCCGCTTCGACGGGCAGACATTCTTCTTTTATGACGTGTGGTACGCATGTAGAATTCTTGGATGTGTCGCAAGTGGATGTTTGTGAGCCGTTGAAGAATTCGCAGTATCTCGTTGTGACTCTGCCCTCTTTGGGGCGAGGTGGAAGGTTCTCGTCTGATGGTGGCGCCGCCAGTGTCACTTGCGTACCTTTTGAAATAACATTTTGCGTATATTAGTCAAGAATATCGATACGATAATCGAGTTAGTCGATTCGATTAAAATGTTAGAGGTACCAAAAACGATTCGGTCAAACATAACCAGCTGATCAGCATTTTGATACTTTTATCAATTATTTTTATATATCTCAGTACCATGAGCATTGGGTCTAAAAACAAGGATCACAAATTTTTAAAGTCATTATTTTGGTAGTCTTATGAATGCTGAAATGATGATTCATATACATGCGATGATCTAATGACAAGAGTAAGAGTACTATACAGCTTGCATACCAAGTAATAGGTTTGAATAATTATAATACTACGAATTAAACAATAAATGACCTGCCCTTGTTTAAAGTTCCAAGTTCAAAACACCATAGAAATTATACAGCCAACAACACTATAGAAATGGTCTGGCAACATTGTTTGCTCTGAATTTATTTAATCAAGCTTTTATTTGACTTTAATTAAATCCTACCTACAAGCTATTATATTGAACACAAACATGAATAATCACAAACTAATGAGGCAGACATTTCCCAGAATTTCAATAATGGACTGTCCTGATTCATTATAACAATGTGTCAATAATATTCAAATATAACTCGGCGAAAATAGAATGTTTATCATTCTTTTGTATTTTGCAAATAATATTAATTATTAAAATTGACAGAAATTCGATTATTTTGATTGATTTTATTCTCTGTGACTAAGACATTTTAGCTTACATTACAGTTTTTTTCTATTTACGATTTATTTTATGCTTGTAACAGAGTGCAAAGCTCAAGTGTCTCTCACTCTCCCTTTCATTAGTCTCTCTGTTGAATGGATGGTGCTGTGGATAAGCGGCTGCCACTGGGCTGAGTTAGGGATTTGAATCCCACATGTGGCAGTTATTTGTGAGTTGGCCTTTAACTTGTGTCTGCCAATTGTATGTTTGTGAAATTTCCTACAATAAAGGGATTGAAATCTAATGTGGGAATGGCCTTTATATTAGATTATTTCAAATAATTTAAATCATTTATTGTTAACTAAGTGTACATAAGCTTTTACAATGCTATGATTGGATATTGCGAAAGAAGAATTAAATGGAGTCACCATTCTTATTTAGTAGGTTTATAACCCTATTAAATATAAAGTGCATATTTATGTAAAGCATTTCAGTCTTTCTATAGGTTTAACAAAAAAATAATAATGCTTTAAATTTAATATAACTGTGTCACAAACATGTTACTGTAGAATTGTTTTCAATAATTATGCACAAGGTGTTTCGGCAATTAGTCATTTCTGTTGGGAAAGCACTCTTTGTCTCTTAGTTGCAAAAGGTTTTAAGTTCTCTAAAATAAGTAAAAAGCAATACTGTTTTAGTAAACAATGACTACAAACCAGATAAGAACAATATATATATATATGAGATTCTTACAGCATTAAAAAAGCTACATTATACACAAGCTATAGTACAAGCTCTGCTTAATTTGGGCTAGATGGTGTTGTGTATGTGATAGAATATTATTATTATACACAATACATTTCTAGATACCAAATCAAAAAATAATCAAATATGGATGATTTTATCAACTCCTAAACAGACTTTCTGTCCGTATTAATTGCACACTAAGTTCTACAAAGGCTTAATCTATTCAGATATTGTTTTCAGGGAAGTATTAAGAACATGCAGTATTGATTTATTTATCTTAGTGGACAAATCTGTACTAATATTATAGAGCTGAAGAGTTTGTTTGTTTGGTTGAATGCGCTAATCTCAGGAACTACTAGTTCAAATTTAAAAATTCTTTTAGTGTTGGAAAGCCTATTTATTGAGGAAGTTTATAGGCTACATAACATCGCGCTACTACCCACGGGGGTGGCGCAGTAACTATAAACGCGGGTGAAACCGTGGGTGCATTTAGTAAACCATATAAGCTAATTTAAAAGTTTATCTGAGAATGGTGGTTATGTCAAGAAGTAAACAAAAGAGGTATGGTGAAGTATGAATAAGATATATTATACCAAATACAAAAACTAAAGAGTTTAATTATAAAGTGGATAGGGATGCATAGCTGTTGGCTATATAACATTACCATAAGACCAAAGAGCAGATCAGTGACCGGAAACATAATATTATAATGCATGAGCATATTATTCACAATGTCATAGAATTCACAATCAATAAAAATATAGTAACTAAAACAATATAATGTTAAGCAAATATAACAATAATATGAAATACTTTCTTTGGCTATACAGTTATAAACATCTTGTTTCAATTGTGTGTTAATGATAAAATAAGTACACCTATATATACTCCAATATTATTATATATATATATATATTTCAATAAATACAATTAGATTATAATTTATATCCATGTAATAAAAACAGATTTAAAGTTGTTTTTATAAAAAATATCAGCAATTCTAGTAAATGAATAAAACTGTTTTTAATAGTAAATTAATAAATTTGAATTTTCACTATTAAAACTAATAGTAAAATATCTAAAATAATTATATTGTACTAAGTATCACAAGATAGTAAAAAAGTTTTCAATAACTTTAATGCTCTATTGATATAATCAGAGACAATTATTTTCTTGTCTTGTGATCATAATCTTTCACATCAACACAATAGGCCATGAACCTTCATTGACATGAAATAGCACTTAAACTGGCCTCGATCTTAGCGCAAATGAATCGTTAAATATTCCTGATTTACAAACCTGTTTTCATAACATTTATTTAATTATTATACAAAGCTCACCGAACATAAGCAGCACAGTGAGGTACACAATCTTCGGAGCCATCATCACAACCATGGCACAGGCGGGATCAGCCCTCCCGACCCAACGCGACAATCCAATGTTATTTTTATACGCGGCCCCGACATCAAACGTCTAGTCTATTTAGGAAATTCCGACATAAGTACATGTCAGATAAACAACGCACATCCGAATACGGTCAATCCAAACACATTCACAATAAACAAACACACAAGGAACGTCGCAATAAGAGCGACTATTAACTTAAATTAATCCAATAATCTCAATTGCATTGATTTCAATTAGTATTTCCGAAAATAAAGAGCATCAAACGAATCGTAAATCGCAGTAACAAGGACGAGGCTTCACTTTTTTGACGTTTCTAGTGATGTAAATCAGTAAATATATAACTATCCCCGACGTAGTATGGTAGTAAGATAATGAAAAGTATTGCCCAATACAAAACAAAGTTGAAACAATTTAAACACAGAGTTTATATTATAATTGGTTTTTGATGCAATAACTATCTTGTTAATAAATTACATTCGTGTATTGAAATAAAACTACTATATACGGATTTTATCGCGTTATTTATTTGACACTTTATTACAAAATTTTGAAAAACTGTTACACTACTATAATTACGATAAAACTTTACAAATTTTTTAAGCTAATTGAATTATTGAAACTATTCATATACATTCGTGTAGATAAATAAGTTTGCTAGAGTTGATATACAAAATACAATAATTTGGTTAAATCGATTATTATTGATTATAACACCAAGAACATGCAATTATGACATACTTCTGGCAACATGGAAAGTAATAGTGACATTGACGGATAATGTCATTTATCAATATTGACAATATTGGCAAAAGTACCTAACTGAAAAGGTTAACTATTTACTAAAGAATCATGAAAAAAAAATAGTTTATATTTATTTAACGAGTGTGTGAAGAATGTTAGCTGAAAGTAGAATTAAATTACAAAATGTCATTCTTCTATTTAACGCCAGTTAAGGGTGAATTACCTATACATTTGCTGGAAGTTATTCTCTACAACAGACTAGAGCATTTAAAAACGATTTTTAAAGGAGATCCTGTTACTTATAACGAATATGTGGTTGAAGGAAGTATATATGATAACGTTGGACATTTTATATTATGTATTATAACTATTCTGTGTGAAAATAGAGAGTTTACACAGTTTTTTATAAAGGCAGAATTGGAACAGTTCAGGCGCAGAATAGTTGCTCTAACTGCATACGAGATCAGATCTTTCTCAAAAAAACTATTGAGAACTATTAAAAAATATGAATATGGACCTACATTTGTAGATTCATTGCAAGTATTATGTCAACATTTAATGTTAAAAGAAATGGCTCAACATGTGTGCACTGCATGTGCCAACAACTGCATTGTTCACAAAATCAGCTTGAATTTCAAGCAATGTCTTCCTCTGGTAGCTAGAAGACAAGTTGAATTAAAGAATGGCAATGCCATTATACCTTGTGGCAAATGGAGACAATATCTATTGATACTTTTCAATGAAAACTTAAAAAACAGAATGAAGACAACCAACTTAGATCCACTTAAAAGTGACCCTCGAATAATGGCATTGGTAAAAAAAGTTAAAAGTGAATTTAGCTTGGTCAGAGATAAGACTAATATTTTAATGAGTAAAAATGTCGATACAGCATCTCTATATTTTCCTCCATGCATGTTGAACTTGCATCAAAGCCTAAGAAAAAAACACAGACTGTCTCATTCACAGAGGTTTTATTACAGTTTGTTTTTGAAGGATATTGGTATGCCTATTGAAGAAGCCATCAACTTTTGGAGAACTGAGTATACACTACATCCTAGTGGCCAACACAGTTGTTGCCACAATTGGGAAAAAGATGAGAAGAAGTTCCTATATGGTATTAGACACATGTATGGTTTAGAAGGATGCAAGAAAAGCTATACATCTGTAAACTGCCAAAGAATCCAAAGCATAGACAATGCATGTTCTGAAGGAGGTTGTCCATTCAAATCTTTTGATGATTCCAAAATGATACCACTTTTGAAAAAATGTACAGGGCCATTATTGTCACAAATAAATGAATTAAAAAGTAAAAGTTTGTATACAACAGCTTGCATGCTGTTCATGAAACATAGTCATGTAAAGTCAAATGAATGTGATAGTAGTAATAGTTTTAATTTTACACCTCTTAAATATTATATGGCTGCATCTAAACCTGATTTATAGATTTTAATATTACATATGTTAATAGCTTAGGAAATTATTTTTGGACTGCCTAAATATATAATTAAATGGACAAAAAAAAATAACATGATTGAAGCTGACCACAGGCCAAAAGTAGTCACATCTCAGACAGCATTGGCAATTTAACTATGCTCCAATATATGTTTGTCGTCTTATATATAAGCGTGGGATTATGTATATATGTTGTTAAGTCATACAACTCGCCTGTGCCTGAGGCGGGGACTGCAGGGAGCGGGGCGTGCGGCACAACGGCCATCGACCCAGATGGTGCCCGACTGACATTCATTCAGTCACCTGAGATCTGCGCTAACGCATCATCGTGTTCGCGCTCTCAAACTTATATACTTACGTCTTTCTTAATTTATGTACTTACTCGTATTGCATTTTATAAATCTTTTAAATACGGTCCATTTGCTTTTTATCTCGTCAATTGAGCCATCGTCGCAACAATGTATTAATTATTGTACATAATAGTAAAACTACTGTTCAAAAAGTCATATAATAAAGTTTGGGGATACTAATATATTTGATAGAAATTTGATGAGATGATTATATTATTATAAATTTTATAATAAATATATTTGTATATAAGCATTAGAGATTTTGTCCAATGGTATATTTTAAGACTGATATATTATGAAATTAATAACATTAAAGACAATTAATATTGATTTTTAAATCATGTTACTAAAAAGTTGAGTATGGAATGTAATTTCTAGTCTGTAACAACAGCCAAAACAATGTAGCATAATAATATCTATTTACTTAATATGTATAGTATAATATCTATTTACTTAATGTAGAAAATAATTGTCACGTGGCAAATGAATTGCTGGCGTTCATGCAGCAGAAGCTGGACGTGATGGACGAGGTGTCCGTCATCCAGATTTGCGCTTCGAACTTTAGCGAGGAAGAGATTGCAGCTGCTAAGCAGCTGGTGTTCTGGTTACTGAACAAGAGCGACCAGATGGTGTCTCGTCGACGTGACGGGACAGGGAAGAATCTGTAGGACGTCATAACGCTGCTTAAGGAGACCGATCCGGATGACGTGCCGACATTTGCGGCGAGAGACTTACACAAGTTACTTCCCGTCACTTTCGATCACGTCGACATCGTAAACGACATAGTCTCTTTAAAGGCAAGTTTAGCAGAAGTGCAGATGAAGTTGAGTGCATCGGAGGTCACTGTTGCAGATTTGCGCATTCGAACTAGAGGGGTTGCGCAAGTCTGTGCCAATAACTGGGTCACCGACGCGTGTAAACAATGTGAACATGCGTCGAGGTGCATGCCTCAACACATCGGCGACGAGTTATGCGTCAGTGGTTTTGTTGCCGGCGCCGACTGCTGAGCCGGCGTTATGAGCCGCAAGCGCGTCACGCAGCCCCGCTTCCGCACCCGCAGCTCCTCCCTACTGTGCTGCGCGAATTGTAAGAACAGCTGACCCCACGGTTACTGCGAGCGCCTCTGCTAAGCCCTTGCCTACAAAAGCAACGAACCGGGCTACTGAGAATGGTTCGTGACGGTGCAACGGAGGAAGCGCCGGTCGCGAAACATTAAGAACCGATGTGGCAAAGCACCTGTGGACCCCAACCTGAAGGTGCGTGCCGCGTTCCTCGAATACGCCGGTGTACATCTCGCGCCTGCACTACACCACTGAGGCGGAGGACATCGAGAAGTACGTGTGCCAAAAGCTGAAGTACCTACGTCCCGAGAGTTCAGCTGCTGGAGTCGCGCCGCAACGTCAACTTTAAAGCGTTTGTCGTGCGCGTACCCGACTGTTACCTGCAAGGTGTTGGACGAAAGCTTTTGGCCGAAAGACGTGGTATTCCGTCGCTTCCGCGGACAAGTACCAGCCGAGCGCACTAGTACCTATTAAGTGTGCGAAGTTAAGTTTTATTAACATTAAGGTTTATTTTTTTATACAACTAATGTGGCAAACAAGCATACGGCCCACCTGATCGTAAGTGGTCACCGTAGCCTATGGACGCCTGCAACACCAGAGGCATCACTTGCGCCTTGCCGATCCTTTAGGAAAGGACGTGTAAAGGAAAGAGAGTGGGTTGGGGGAAAGGGGGTGATTGGGCCTCCGGTACTCTCACTCACCGAACGAAACAACAGTAGGACTACTGCTATTCCACGTCGATATTCTGTGAGAGGGTAGTCCTTCCCCGGTCGAGCCCATTCATGCTGAAATCAGCGAGGCTCTACTACTCTGAAAGGTGTATTTACTAACATCAAATTATATAAATAATATATAAATGCCCTATATTAAACTGCTCCACTGCTGGGCAAGGGCCTCTTCTCAGTATAATAATAATTGTTGATGAAGTTTAAGTTGGCACAGATATGAAAAACAATAGATCTTAAAATACTTAAAATAGGATACAATACTTTGGACGCCTGTACTAGGTTATACGTGTATCACAGCTGATAAATTACGTGATGTTATAGTGTAATAAACTAATAAGATTATATAGATTGTTCCATAATAAGTTACCTACTATTACAAAACACTATCATTCTATAAGAAAAGCGATATTTTATTTTTTATTTATTTTATTTTACAATTTTAGGAAAACTTACAGCTAAATTAGTATCATAGACAGATTTGATACGAAAAAAGAAGGCCAATTAAAAGTTTTCACTGATAGTAGATTAAAGTGTGAATAATAGAAGAAGATATTTAAACAACAAGATAACAGCAAAAAATAGACACATCTGGTTTTTAGACAAAGAAAGAGTTACACAATTTTTTTTTGACTTGACTGTTACTATAGGTAAACAAGTCTATATCAACACTCTGGCATGCCGTGTTGAACATGCGACTCGCTCGAATTAAAAATGAATTTTGCCTGTAGGTTGTACTAGCTGTTGGTGTATGTAGTAGCTGTGATTTACGCAGGAATGCAGATGGCACACGCAGCCCTATTTTGCTCACCAGTTCACTAACGTCTATCGACCCATTCGCGATTCTTAAAAATAAAGAGATATCCGCAACTTTTCTTCTTTCCTCTAGTGGAAGAAGATGAAATTTTTTACACCTGCTATAATAATTGGGTATACTTATAGCAATTAGATCGAAATTGAATGTACCTCAGAAATTTCCTCTGTATGGCCTCTAAGCGCTTTATATAAATATTATAATTTGGATTCCAGACTTGAGAGGCGTATTCAAGGTGACTGCGAACGAAGGAGCAGTATAGAACTTTTATAATTTTAATTTTATTGAAATCTGTTGAAACTAAAAACGAAACCCAGCGAACGGGATGCTTTTTTATAATATTTTCTATATGCGCATCAAACAAAAGTTTAGCATCAAAAGTGAACCCGAGATCCCTTATCAGTTATCGTACTCACTCTTGCTACTATAGAGTCTAAGAGCTTATAAGTGTGTACAATAGGGCTGGGTTTGCGGGTAAATGTTCTAACATTATATTTGACAGGATTAAGGTCAAGTTTATTTTTTATACAGTACATCTGAAATCTCTGTAGGTCCTCTTGCAGTAGCATAGCGTCGTCCATAGAATTTATTTGTTTCATTATTTTCATGTCAACTGCGTATAATAAAATTTTGGAATGTCGGAAACAGCAATTAATATCATTGATAAAAATATTAAATAAAAGGTGCCCTAACAGGGATCCCTGGGGAACACCGGAAGGTATAAAAGTGGATCTAGAGGAGTAACCATTCAACACCACGGTCTGGCACCTATTGTCAACATAAGACTTAAACCATCTAAACAGATTACCCCTGATACCGATGGCACATAGCTTCTCAAGTAGAATGTCATGATCAATTCGATCGAAGCACTTGCTGTAGTCGGTATATATAACGTTGACTTGTGACCGTTGTGACATACAGTCCGAGATGAAATCGCTGCAAATAATTAGATTAGTCGTAGTGGATCTACCTTTTAGAAAACCGTGTTGTTGTTCTGTAAAAGTGCGCTTTAAAGCTGAGTATACTTGTGCATATACGATTTTCTCTAATATCTTTGCGAACACGCATAGTTTAGAGATTGGTCTATAATTCTCTATGTCATTATTTGGGCCTTTTTTGTGTATCGGCGTTATATATGCCGACTTCCAAACTAGGGGCATGACACCGGAGTCAAGGGATAACCGAAACAAGATGGTGAGTGGAACTGCAACACATTCCGCACAGTTCTTAATGAAGACTGGTGGCACGTTGTATACATAATATAAACACAAGAAACAAAAACAAAATAATAACGCCGGCCCCCGGCTTCCCGGCTTCAAAAAATTAATAAGTCGTTTAACGGGCAATGTATGGGCTTTTACAATAAACTTCCAAGTGACATTCAAAATCTAAGTTTTAATAAATTTAAAACATTTGTAAAACGTAAATTATATTTGAAAGGTTATTACCAAAGAGTAAAGTAATACATAGGGTTATTTATTACTCAGTCACTGAATATATAGAAGATAAAAATGCTTGGGATTGAGTTGCTTACTCACAGGTTATTTCTATTCACAATATAACATATATTATATCATATAAGGAAAATAATATAACATTGAATTGTATTGATGTAAACATTTGGCGATTGAAAAGAGTGACCATGAGTTTCTTGCCTGCTTCTTCTCATGAAAGCTTTACTCCTCGAACAGGCTATTTTTTCAATGCAAAATTTTTATTTCCATCTATTTATTTTTATAATTTTATTTTATTAATATAGGTAATAGTGAATTGACGTGTCCAAGAATTGTTCGATCATTTTTATGGAAATAAATATTTTTGACTTTGACTTTGAATGAAAATAATATTACCTACATACTTATATGTATAATTTTGTATTTAAATATTAGATGACAAATATTATGTTTATGAAATAAACATATAGTCTATTGAAATGTTACATGAGCTTTACATTTTTTAGAGGACGCAATTTTATTTTTGGGACATGTGTGGGTCAATAGAAGCTTAACCTCAAGTTTGTGGGGTTGCCGCCCTTGTCCCCCGGCCGCCATCTTGGAAAAAGGGATGCAAAATTGCAAACACCTTTTTCGCGATATCTCGGAAACTATGCGTCCTACAAAAAATTCGTAAATACATAATTTGTAGCAAATCGCTTTGCCTACAAATATGTACATTTAACATTTTGCCCTAACTTTAAAATTTAAGAAGTTATAAGCAAAAAAGTGAACAAATTTCTATAAAAATTTTCGTTTTTGCTCTATAACTTTTTGTTTATACATTTTACGAAAAATTACCTCAGACCAATCTTGTAGATGGTCTTTTAAGGAAAATTTTTCTCTATATATTTTTTTTATTTCATTCATTTAAAACGCTATTACAGCGTTCCAAAGTTGACCGGGTTCCTCAATACTCATGAGAATCTGGTCAAAACGAAATGTTTAACTACCCACACATGCCGCAAAAATAAAATTGCGTCCTCAAATAAATGCAATATTAGGTCCTTAAATTGTAACATTTCAATGGACTAATAGGATATGTCTAATAATGTGAATCTAAGCTAACCAGTGGTGTAACGTGAGTGTCAGCCGCCTGGGGCGGAAGAAAATGTTGCTGCCCTCTTATTTAGGTATTTCAATTTAAAATACTGTTATATGTATACCTACAGTAAAGAGCAGCGATAGCTCAGTGGGGAGACCAACAGACTGCAATGCAGAGGGTCTCGGGTTCGAACCCACTTCGCGCACCTCTGATTTTCGGAAGTTATATGACTTTTCGAAATTATGTGCGTATTGATTGACAATTATCGCCTGCTCCGTGCCTCGGAAAGCACGTTAAGCCGTTGGTCCCGGCTGCCATGAACATCTATGGCAGTTGTTATTGGGAGAGTGTCGACACAAAAGATCCCACTGGGTCGAAGTGTCGCCGGTCTGCACTGACTGGCCCCCACATAAGATAAGATAAGATACCTACAGTAATTCTTAAGAACTTTTCGGCACGAACAGTCATCGTTATTGTGACTTGTACAGTTGAAATATTTACAAGATATATTAATATTTATTGTAAATTTTGCCGCTACCCTAAAAGTGCCGCCCAGGGCGGGCCGCCACTGAAGCTAACTAGTGTAAGTGATGAAAATATGTATAAATAAACGGCGATCTAGACACCCTCATAATCTACTGAGTTTATGTATCTATATTCAGCTTGTTTTCTGGCTGGACAATCAGTTTTACCCGTCTTGTGGTTGCTAGGCTCCTTAAAACGAGAGCATGAAGCACATTTAGGGGCATCTTCCTTTTTTGTACATTCGGTCATCGAATGTCCAGCTTCGGTACAATGTCCACACGTAGGGGTAACTTCTATGAGAGATTTCGCTGCGTGACCATACTGATGGCATTTGTAACATCTTGTAACTAGTGTAAAATCTTTCACGGGGCAGGACGTCCAATGTATAAAAAGTCTAGTCTGTATGATTAGGGCTTTTCTTATGTTAGGCGGAACCTTAATAACGTAGTTGCAGGTTGGAGCATCTTTCTTGCCCGATTTGTGGCTTAATTTCAATGAAGACAAAAATGATTCCAGATCCATCGATAGAAACTTATCGACTATATTTTACTCGAAGAGACAGCTGAATAGGTACTTCATTTTCGGACAGAGAAGCAGGTACACCAACTTGCACTATCCGTGGTTTACGCTTGGCGGGTTCGTCAACTGTAAGACCGAACAAAGAGATTTGGACTGCCTGCTTCACTTTTTCTGCATCTTGTTTAGTTTCTGTGCTGATAATAACTCCTTCATTTCTAGTTCTGCGAACCCCACGTACTTGCAGCTTCATTTCCTCCGGACGAATAATTTTCTGTATAAGAGTTTTCGTTTCATCGCTAGGATATATTGCCACACAGCTGAGATTATTTGACCGATCGAAACTATCTGATCCCTTCTTAATCATGTCCGCATGAGAAACTTTTTTTAGTAGTGTACTGGTACCCTGGATGGTCTGCTTGAGCTCCGAAAGATGTATTATAGGGCATTGACTTCCCAATAACGACTGCCATAGATGTTCATGGCAGCCGGGACCGACGGCTTAACGTGCTCACTGAGGCACGGAGCAGGCGATAATTGTCAATCAATACGCACATAATTTCAAAAAGTCATATAACTTCCGAAAACCAGAGGTGCGCGACATGGGTTCGAACCCGAGACATTCTGCATTGCAGTCTGTTGGTCTCCTCACTGAGCTATCGCCGCTATTGTATTGTATTATATAGAGAGAATTACTATTATACCTACCAACCTATTTTTGTCTGCACGAAAGGCCTCAGCGGGCAAGCAGTCTGTTCACCATTACCGCCGCGGTGAGTATTGTCGGTTCAAATCCCGCAAATACCTATTTATGTCACCCTAGGGGCATAGGATAAAAAATGGACGGGGCTCAGCCTCACCGATAGTGCCATTAGGGGGACTCGGGCACCCCCAGGCCCTATGAAGAGCACAACACTATACTTATCTACGTTGCACGGTGAAGGACGTAGTGATTGTACCTACTCATATATATAATTTACTAGATGTGCCCGCGGTTTCACCCACGTTTATGATTAGGTACTGCGCCGACCCCGTGGGTGGTAGCGTGATGTTATATAGCCTATATAAATAAACTATCCAACAAAAAAATAATTTTCAATTCCAACTAGTAGTTCCTGAGATTAACAAACAAACTCTTCAGCTTTATAATATTAGTATAGATATGCTACTGTGAACATCGGTAAGTGAGAACCAAGCCTGAACGTGGGAAAAGTGCAAGGTGTATTTAAAGAAACGCCTGCTGCCCTTGTCCTTGCAATATATCGATTTGAATGCTTTTCTAACTGAACTATTTATGGCACTTCGACTTCTAAGGTATTTGCTATATTATATACATATCGCGGGGTCTTTATAAATATTAAAATAAAGATCACCAAACATTTAGTTGCGATATAATTATCTACGAGTATAATATAATGCTGTCAAAAACCTAATAATCATTTTATACCTAATTTATTTACTTTTTAAAAGAAAACTCCCGATCTTTCTCATTAATGATCAAGCCCTGTGTCAGTAGGATTTTACGTACCTACATACAATAAACGGAAACAATATACCCACACCTTAACTTAGAACAATCACGGATAACACATATAAATTAAACAATATAGAAAGAAAGAAATATTTTATTTTAATGAAGCATTGCAACACACAATCAAAATTATTTTATTACAAAATTAGTGTGTAACAGTAATAACTGCATTTATAAACTGATAAAAATAAAAATAAAGTGATATACTTACCTACATTATTATTTATATGAATTACTACATTATAATACATTAATTAATGAATAAATAATAAATGACGTCCATGTATACACATAATATAGGTAGGTGTACATGGAGTCCTTGTTGTTCAATGTGCGTCGCAGTGTTCATCAAAAAGAGATGTTACTCAGCATAATGCCGCACCGCTTGAGGTACAGCGCTGATTTTCAGCAACACCTCAATAGTGATTATGAGCGTCTCATACAGTCCAAATTAATACCATTAACCTAAAAAAACAGATATACATAAGTCTGGGAAACTCTGGGCTAAACTATTTGAGAATCGCACAACATTTGTTCCTGGTAAGATCGAACCCGCAACTCGCTTCGCTGTAATAAAGATGACCTCTTACCTAAACCACTGCACACGTCGTGCGATACCTAATATTAGGTGATTAATCGCACTAATGGTTTGCATGATACTGATAAACAAAATGGATTCTCAATGGAAACATTAGAAGTGCGTCAAACATTGACGAATCTATTATCTTAATGAATTATGACTCAAAACATTCGATAATTTATTATTAGGTAGATATTAAGGGTCATCTATCTTTGATATCTACCTTAAAATATGTGAAATCAAAATGATTAGTCACAACTCACAGCCATTTATGTGTAGGTAAACAAAATGTTTAGGTAGGGGTATTAATACTAATTACTAGCTGTGCCCGCGGTTTCACCTGCGTTTATAGTTACTGTGCCCCGTTATATAACCTATAGTCTTCCTCGATAAATAAGCTATCCAACAAAAAAAATTTTTTGAATTTGTAAAACCAGTAGTTTCCGAGATTAGCGCTTTCAACCAAATAAACAAACTCTTCAGCTTTATAATATTAGTCTAGATTAACAATAAATACCTTGCCTCGGTCGCTCAGTAGTAGTGTATGGGACTGCTGTCGATTCCTCGGTCAGTTAGTGTTATACGATTTTTCTGACATGAAATTCTCATTTTAAGTAAAACGAAGACTGCAATAGTTTTTTTTTTATACATCTAAGTTGACAAACAAGCATACGGTCCACCTGATGGTAAGTGGTTACCGTATCCTATGGACGCCTGCAACACCAGAGTCATCATTTGCGCGTTGACGACGCTTTAGGAAAGGAAGAAGAGAAAAAGGAAGTGGGAAGGAGAAGGGGTGAAAAGGGGGAAAGAGGGTTATTGGGCCTCCGGCACTCTCACTCACCGAACGGAACACAACAGTAGGAATACTGCTATTTCACGTTGATATTCTGTGAGAGGGTAGTCCTTCGCAGATCGAGACGGCCCATTCATGCTGAAATAATATAATAATAATATATTTTTTATTTCCAATTTGTGTTACAAATTTTCTCTTATTGTATTATAATTAAAACCAGACATTATTTGAACTTATAATAAGAGGTTGCCGTCGACGACCGTACTAATATTAATTGTGTTACAGTCGTCAGCGTCTTCCACCCTAATACAAATGGTTTCATATTGAAAAATTATTACATATTAGAAAGTTCTTCATAATAATTACAAAAACAATAAATTATCAAATAGATTAACAATATTACATTATAACAGCATAAAATCAGCGAGGCTCTACTACTCTGTAGTCTGTTAGTGCTCGATAGATGTCAATATGCTCGCCCATCATTACTTGGGACTTCAAACTGGCGAAATGTGGGTGGAATACAGTTTTGTCTACCGCTTTGTGAATGTAAGATGTATGTATGTACATAAATTCCTGTAGGTATAGGATAATACTCGTAAGATTACATTTTAACTTAGTTTTGCCAGACGTCAATGCGCTCACACTTATTACGCGGGACCAGCAATTTCACGTTTCCACGTTTCTGTATCCTACTATGACACAGTCTATCTCTGTGCGAAGTTGCATCAAAATTCGTCCAATGGTGTACGCGTGGTTGAGTAACAAAATTTGTAAAGATGTTCAGATGTTCCGAACATCTTGACAAATTTTCACATTTATTACAATTTAAAATAAGGGCCATAGCCTAATGGGAGACCGTGGGACTGCCACGCATAAGTCTCAAGTTCATCCCAAGGTACGCATCTGTCTTTTCGAAGTTATGTGCGTATTAAATAGTTAATTATTGCGCGCTTAATGGTGAAGAAAAAAATTATGATGAAACCTGCATGTCTGAGACTTCTCCATAATGTTCTCAAAGATAAGTGAAATCAACTAACCTGCACTGGGCCAGCGTGGTGGACTATGGCCCTTCTAACACAGTTTAATACGGAGCTGATAGGTATTATAGTTTATAGTATAGCTATAATTTTCATCCAGTGGTCGAAATTCAACATAGTCATATTCATAGTCATTATTGGAAATTGGAGAAGCATATATAAATTTTTTATTCATTAATCATTATATATCTGAGAATATACACTTTTATATGTTCACTTACAATACAAATGGGTATAGTATCATTAAAATTAAATGAAAAAAATAATAATCACTTTCGAAATAGTTTTAAGGAAAAAGAATGAAGTCGGTACTCAAACAGCCGAGAAGGAGATACTGAATTGTTTTATCTTTGCCTATTTGTATATAGATAAGTAGTGGGATTCCTCCTCCTTATCCACTGCAAGCTAAATAAAATTTGTTCTAAAAGTGCCTAGTGCATCATCTTTTTCTGGCTTTCTCTCCATTTACGTCTCGTTTAATGCTATGAGATCCACCGTGGTTACATCCGCTTACACCTACCTCTCTCTCAATATAAAAGAGTAGAAGTGTAAAAGAGGGATAAAATACCAATTCACAAAGTAAGCATGCGCAATATCTTCGACGTCGGGTACCATTATTTTTAAACTTTTATTTTTAACCTCATTTAAGGCCGCTCTTATAATATCGGTCAGTATTTTGCCGTATTTGGGGCAACACAGATATTGAAGATAATGATTTAAAATTAACTGTAACCCGCGATTTTCGAAATTGCATCCATAATTACCTATCTAACTAGATTATGCGCGCGGCTTCACTAGCGGAAATGTTGGTTAGTGAAAGTACTTTTTCTGGATGAAAGGTACCTTATTTCTTTTTCTGTACCCCTGACAACATAATTATGTATATGTAAATGGGCCTTTACTTTGCATATGAAGAACTGTTCCAAGTTATATTTACACTTTTAGTGATCTGTGATATGCCTCGTAGTGTAAGATCATGTAAAGGAGATTTCAAATATATTTAAATAAAAATTAAATATTGTTCTTTTGTAAGCGCATTACTAATTAACAACGGCTAGACCGAAGACATTTTATTTTCAAATATCTGTAATAGTTTAATTAACAAGACAGTTGCAAGTAAAAGAGTTGTGAAACTTCATTGTTCCGTACGATCACAAAACAATATTTTGTAATTTCGGCAGCAGTCTGTTGTCTGTCGAGACAACAATTAATAAAAGCGAAAGTAACTCTGTCATACCGTTTTCAAAGCCATTTCTAATTTTATTACATTGAAAAAAATCTTCTTTACATATTTTTTTTATACTAATAGGTGGCAAACAATTAAACGGCCCACCTGATGGTAAGTGGTCACCGTAGCCTACGCCTGCGACACCAGAGGCATTACTTGCGCGTTGCCAACCCTTTAGGAAAGGAAGTGGGAAGGAGAAGGAGCGGGATGGGGGAAAGGGAGTGATTGGGCCTCCGGTAAGTAGTAGTAGTTTCATAGTTTCAAAATTATGTAAAAGTGGTTATTTCAAATGAACAACGCAATAACATCCGTATAAAGTTGATAATTTCAATGTAAAACGTTCATGTAAACGTAAGACAATATAATATTATTAACTATTTTTCTTATCATCTTTTAACGTAATCCGTTTATCCCATCCATAGAGCTTTTGACCGCGCGCGGTTTGACACGTATGTATGTAGGATACACAGAGGGAACAAGCACGCATACTAGGATGAAAAGTATCAATGTACAATAACCTCGATGGCGTAGTGATCAGTGTAACCGACTGCCACGCCTGAGGTCGCGAGTTCGATTCCCGCACAAGTCAAACATTTGTGGGCATGAACATGGATGTTTGTCTTGGTCTGGATGTTTCTATAATATTGTCTTCTGTTCACACACAGCAGACTAGCAGACGAAGTTGCGCGGGTCAGCTAGTTAATCAATATAATGGTGCCAATTCTGTTGTCACAAAATTCTCTAAACTTAACTAAAAATCACTAAAAATTTTTTTATTCCTGTCACTTTTAACGATTTCAGAAAACGAAATGTGATTTGAGAGGATTAAACTAAATTTTAGTGATTTTTAGTTAAGCTTAGAGAATTTTGTGACAACAGAATTGGCACCATAATGTATAACGTAAGACCTCAAAACATTGTTGGCGTAATATGGTTGTAATGCACTACGACGTACCTATTCCTTCAGGAATATAGGCGTGAGACTAATATACCTATCGCTGGTCCAATATTACAAGGTTCTATGTTACATTTTTGAAAAAAATTAGTTGTGAATATTGTATGGTTCTATATGTCACTCCTTTTTGTTTAGGCTAATATAGTACATAATAGATGGAAGCACTTACCACCTCACAATATTAAATCGCAAACAGTTCCAAGTTACATTTTAAGTTATTTTTACTGATATGCAAATTTTAAATCTCATTTCCTCAAAGTTAAAAAAAATAACATAGAACCTGGTAATAGTGAGCCAGCGATATGTATATACGAATATTTTCGTTACGCATACTAAAATTATTTACTAATTATCATTTGGGCACAGAACATTTTTCTGGTTGAACGGTACCCTATATCCTTTTCTGTGCCCCTGACAACGTGTAGGTATGCGAAATTGCTTTACCATCGGTCGAGTAGTTAAGGCGTGTAATTGTAACAAATAAAAACAATTTCGCATTTATAATATTAATTACGTTTTAAAAATACTATATAATGTTTCTTAAATTTAAAAGTCAACGCCTACTAAGCATCTTAGATTTGCAAAGGTTTATTTTGTCAGTAATGATAATGAAATTTATGACGTCACCGTATCTACTACATCATAACAATTGGCGCGCGGTATTTCCCACCCACTATTTATGCAGTTAACACTAAACTGCTCAGTAAGGTAGAACGCAGTACGCACGGGTTGTAGGCGCTGGTAACACGTGTATTGTCACACGGCCGTACCTACATCGACCATCTGTGATAACAAGGTTTAATAATTTAGTTATTCGTAGCATACCGCCGCGGACGCTGGCGTGTTCCCACCATGAACCGCGAAATATTCCCCGTCGAGTTCGACGGAGAATATTACAATTTGGACAGCTTTCTTCGCGATCATCCCGGCGGCGTTAACACATTAAAACATTATAAAGGAAAGTCTATAGTGCAAGCTATGGAGAAGTTCGGACATAGCAACAATGCGTATCATATGATTAAAGACATGAAAGTGAACAGTGATGAGTTGAAAGATGTTAATTTGACAGGTGAAGTGAGTGGTAACGGAAGGATTATTACTAGTGAGGAGGGGTTAAGGGATGTAGAGGAGATACGGTTCTTGGAAGAGTTGGAGGTAGGTGCATTGTTAATAATACTGGTTCGAGCAAAAGATATTTCTCCAGCCTTTGGAGGAAAAGGAGGACGTCCTCAAGATTAAGCTACAAGAACAACCCTGAACTTAGTCATAAAGTCGGTATAGTGATTATTAAGTATCTGCCATTCTTGCTAAAATTAGTTGAGTAAACAAAAATGCACTTGCAAATTGTGCAATCGTTGTGGGCTCTCAACCTCGCATTACTCTGTGGTATATATATTGTTTGTAATATGCGGGCAGGCACTCGCGGCAAAATATTCATCCGACTCCACTCTTTTATATTTTAAGAAAATGATTTCAATTACTATTTACAGCATATTTTTCATGATAATTACATATAAAATACATTACTTGAATACAGTGTGTTTAAGGATTTGTACCTACATTGCAATTCCAGTGCGGTCGCATAAATTGTAAAAGCAGTAGGTATGTTCGGGATGATAAATTCTCCTTATAATATATATTATTCTACACGTAAGTATTATTTAGACTATATTTATGTGAGTCTTTTCGCCAATAAAAATAACTTTTAGTAATCATTCTATAGTTATACTTCAATAATGGTTGTTATTATATCATTATATTACCAAAACTGTCGTGGTTCGAGAACAAAACTAAACATATTATTGTATACAAATGTTATCTGAGTGCTATGATTTAATTGTGCTTTCGGAAACGTGGTTAACGCCTAATATTGGTGATATTGGTGCCTGGATTTACGTTAGGTATACCTAATGTTTATCGTTGTGATAGGAATTGAGCATTAGGTAGTTATGTGATAAAAGGGATGGTGGTGGTGTCATGATTACAGTGCGTCATGGACTTCTAGTTAAACGTTTTTATTTACAACCCCAGATAAGCACATGATACCACCAACAGTATTATTAATTTGCCAGCTAACTTTGATTGTTTTTCTTAAATTTGACTCGCGTATTGTAGGTACATACCTACCTACCATTTAATTATCGGCGTATATATACCGTCTAGTCAGTCTTTTGTGTCATCTATACAAATAAATAAAATTGAAGTGCCTGTTTGTAATGTCAAAATAACAGCTTTTTATCTAATGCATATGAAAGTATATACCTAAGGTACATATACAAAAAAATCTATTTTTAAAATTTTTGTTTGTCTGTCTGTCTGTTTGTTCCGGCTAATCTCCGAAATGGCTGAACCAATTTTGACAGGACTTTCACTGGCAGATAGCTGATGTTATAAGAAGTAACTTAGGGTACTTTGATTTTAGAAAAAAAATAGAGTTTCGCGGAGACAAACACTTTTTAGTTAAAATCTACGCGGACGAAGTCGCAGGTAACAGCTAGTATAAAATATTTTTCGGCGCTATACAAACAGAGGTTTTGTCTCTAAATGTAGACAAAATATACATATTGGCGATTTAAATATGCCTCATATTGAATGGATGGAATGTAGCCCGTTAGTTTTTATTCCAGAACCTTCTACTTGCAACAATACCGCCACATATTTTTCTAACTTGTTTTCTCTAACAAATTGCAAACAATATAGGTACATAGGTAATGTTATTTATAATAATATGAATAGATTATAAGACAGGACTTATTTATTTCAGATAGTGATAAATGCGTCTGTGAACCCCCAAGGAATTATTTAGTACCTGTAGACAATTTACACCCGCCTTTCTGTGTGAACGAACATGTTAATTTTAAGCTATATATATAAAGGAAGATGTCCTGACTGACTGACTTAGAGACAACGCACAGCCTAAACCGCTAGTGGTAGGAACTTGAAATTTGGAGAGCATGTGTGTTTTAATTTGTAGGGGTGTACTAAGAAAGGATTTTTTGAAATTCCACCCCTAAGGGGGTGAAATAGAGGGGTGAAGTTTATATGGAATTTGCTCATTTCTGGACTTATAAGTGGAATGGACAAAACTCTCCCCTAGAGGGGTAAAATGGGGTTAAAATTTGTAACGAAATTTTCTAATTTCTGGACTTAGCAGTATGAAAATTGGTACATAAGGTTCGAGTACAATTGAAAAATATGTGTTATAAAAATTCTTTCACCATTAGTAAGCTACATTATCACCGAGTAACATAGCTATATTTTATTTAATAAATAGTGCCGTTACCTACTTTTACGCAAGCGAAGCCGCGAGCAGAAGCTAGTTTACAATATAAAACATCAGCTTTTTTTACGCTGGCAACTGTAAACATCAGACGTCAAAATCGTGCCATAAGAACTTTTAGTTTTATTCATTAAATATATTTAGTACAATAAAATAGTATATTTGTGACCAAAGAAGTGTTTCATGCTGTGTCTTAATTCGGATCCACAAATCTACATAAATTACTGGTCGTAGGAGTTTATCACTGTGACAACGGACAAAATTTGAACATTCATCGTGTAAACCTGGGGAGTATTATACTTTTTAAAGCCTTATCAGACACTCCACAACACTTGCTTACTCTGCTCATTTTACTGTGTACACGGCACAGTTTTGTCTCCTTATGCTTGACAATGTCAAAGACACAACTGTGCCGGTGCCTATTGTCAAGTTGACAATAGGCACCGGCACAGTTTAATACCTACATTTGACAGCTGATTACAGCGCAGAAGCGGACAAATTAAGAACTATTCCTGTAGGGTTCCTTAGTATTATGCAATTTAACACGATAGATGTCACTGGTCAAACATGGATTGTAGAATATTTTTAGTTAATTAATAAAAATTACGATTATATTACTATTGTTTCATAATAAATATTTATTGATTTATTAATATCATGTGACTTTGATTTACTAATTTATAATTTCAAACTAAGGGCCACTTGCACGACAACTCACAAAATACATTTAGCACTAAATAGATTTAAAACATCGTGGCATCTCAGTCACCTTCACACGGATGACTGCGACAGCACGATGTTTTAAATCTATTTAGTGCTAAACATATTTTGTGAGTTGTCGTGCAAGTGGCCCTAAGAGTTGGATGTTTGCCATCTACCTACTTATTTTCCTAGTGTCCAAAACGGATTTTGACATTTCTGACATATCATAACAATACAATTCAAAAGTGAGAAACGGCAATGAATTGCCGTAAATCTTAGAGTTCGAAAAAAATGGTATCACGTGACCTTGAGGTCAAAGGTCATAGTCATTTCGGGGTATATCGACTATGCTGAGTCGAATAGCGTTGACCGCGAGTCTTTACGGTTCTTGAGTTGAAAGTTGTATAACAGACAGACGGACGGACGGACAAAGCTGTTGTATAATAGTTTTTCGATCTCTAAAAACGATTTTTAATTCCAATGATTAAAACAAAAGACTATTTTGTAAACGTCTCAATAAATTTATTAATTTGTAGCTGGTGTCGGTCGCTCAATAAACAAAATTCTGTCTGAAAAAATTACCTATGATGGTGAGGATGAAATAAAAAGTGTAGCTCAATCGTACTACTGTAAGCATAAATCTATTAAATTAAAATAACGCCTTATTCCAATTTCCTCTTTATATGTTTTAATTGTGAACCTTTAATTTCTGTAATCAATAAAGAATTGCTATGAATAATAGCTGTTTTTATTTTTACCCTAACCATCCAATGTTGAAATAAAGGTGGCAAAAGTT
The DNA here is from genome assembly GCA_963564715.1 of Catocala sponsa. Lineage (NCBI taxonomy): Eukaryota > Metazoa > Arthropoda > Insecta > Lepidoptera > Erebidae > Catocala > Catocala sponsa. The sequence goes on along the minus strand of OY751337.1, from coordinate 23,430,909 downwards.
TTGCTTGAGAGGGCTCTCTATTCCTATTATACTTACACTACTCTATGGTAGAATCAAAATTGACGACTAAACATTTGCCTCACGCATGCATGCACTCATATTTCTACTTCTATTTATTATTCCTTCTATAGTAAATTCAATATATCGTTACTTTTTTATACCACGATACTGGCGAACCAGCATATGGGCTTAATAGTAAGCAGTTACCGTAGTCTATGGACGCAACACCACATTAATAACCCGATCTTTTAACCTATCAATTATTATTGTTGGAATGTCAGACGTAATTGAAAACTATCGTGTCTGGACGCCGATGTGTCGCTGCAACTCAATAGGTTAAATCAGTATATCGAAATCCGTATACCTAAATTGTTATACAAAATTCGTGGTACTCAAAACACAGTCTAAATAATACCGCTGCCGAAAGTAATGATATCAGGCATTTCGATAGCGTTATCACTTATCGAACCACTGATAACGGACTCGGGTCTGACGATAATACTACTCATGGTATGAATAAATACCCTGATGAATACTCCGTCTGGCAGTTCATCGAAATGCTTTTGGTATTGATCGGGTGTAAAGTTAGGTGATAATAAGTTAGTTGCCTATGATTGATCCCGTGCTTTTTTGTGCAAACAGTATCAAAAACAGGATATATAAAAAAAATTGAGTCTTTGTGGGAAAATCTCGCTATCTCCCTCGGACAGCTGCATTTAAATACAAGTTGCATACGTCACAATTTGTATCGTATATCCTTTTCTGTTATTTGACAGTAACTGCCAGATTTAAAACACTTGACTTTTATTATTCGTAGCTTGCACCTTAATTATTTTTGATAGGATTTCATGTCTATACTTTTTAGCGTTTAGGTATAATAACTATTTGACTTAAATATTAAAAATAAAATGAGTCAAATGCCCTATCTATATTATATATACTTACTATAATTATTATAAAGCTAAAGAGTTTGTTTGTTTGTTTGGTTGGTTGAACGCGCTAATCTCAGGAACTACTGATCCGAATTGAAAAATTATTTTATTGTTGGATAGCTCATTTATCGAGGAAGGCTATAGGCTATATAATGAAAATAGTTGCAAAAACGGGGAAAATTCTCGTATATGAAGCAGACGAAGTTCCATAAGGCAGCTAAAAAAAAAAAATATTATATGACAGAGTTTTAATGACTCTGATGGAAAGCAATGATATAAGCCTGGTGTTCGAAAATAGTAAACATTACAGCTTCCGAGTTCTTTGTAGACTTTTGAGCAGGGCTAAAGAGGAAACACTAAGGGGTGAGAGAATTGAAAAATAGGTATTTGTAAAATCTATTGCCGTCGCGCACTGCCTGCAGCTTCGACCGAAAATACCTATTAAGAGTACACAAAATCAATGTTTCGTAGTCCCCTGCTTCCTTCTCCAAAAGTTAACCGATTTAACTACTTTTTTCATTAAAAAATAAAGAAAGGCTTTGGGCGTGTTCCTATGTTTTTCTTTTTTTATATAACCTAATAAAATTTGTTTTCTGGATGTTTGAACACAGAGGAAAATCTGGTTAATTTTTGAGGTTTTTGAAGGCTCATGTCTCTTTTAATAATTAATTTATGAAAAAAGATATTGCTCTACTGGCATTATCCAGGGAGGAAACAGGGGACTACGTTTGTATGGAAAAACGGTCCTTGTGTTTCTTCTTATGCTTTGAAAACGATTGTAGATCTCTATTTATTTAAAAGAGATAGAACGACGAACTAGGATGATTTTGATTGGTGGTTGTGGTCTTTCAAAAGAATGGACAACAAAAGATTATCCAATATTACAAACTGACTATGACTAATGAAATAAACTGTCTATAGATATAGTTTAATTGTTTATTTGATTTATTTTACACACATTTGACATTAGTCATAGTTGATTACAATATCGTAATATGCAGAGTTATTTATGTAGGCAAAGAATACTTGATATATTTATTCTCTCTCTTTCTCTTCTCCCTAGCCTTTATTATTCCCAAGTCACTTGGGGTCGGCTTTCTAGTCTAACCGGATTTGACTGGATATCAGTTTTTACACGGAGCGATTGTCATCTGACCTCCGCAACCCGAAGGCTAACGATACCAATACCAACTATACTGAATATACCGATTTTACTTGGCAGCTCTACCGATTTTGCATTTTTAATTTCGAGGCCACTGCACAGGACTCTATTTTGATGGGGTTAGAGAATGCTTTATATATGCTCTCACAATCAACAGGATCATTAGGAATGACAGTGTACATATTCAAAGGTCACAACAACAACTTAATGGAATATTAAATAGTCATTACCTAATAAGATGAGAACAGTAAATAATCGATTAGTTAATATTTTGATATAGGTACTAAGAGCCAATTCACCTTCACACGGATGACTGCGACAGCACGATGTTTTAAATCTATTTAGTGCTAAGCGTATTTTGTGAGTTGTCGTGCAAGTGGCCCTAAAATGTATGTGCAGTACAAAGGCACGCATCTCTAATCCTAATCCTAACTATCCTAATCCTAACTAATATTATAAAAGCGAAAATGGGTTTGTTTGTTTGTTACCTTTTCACATCTAAACCACTGAACCGATCATTCTGGAATTTTGCATATACGTTGTCAGGTGTACAGAAACGGACATAGGCTACCTTTCATCCCGAAAAAACTAGTGTTCCCGAGGAAAACAACAATAACGTTCTTATGATAATAGATGGCGCCACGTGTCTTTCGAATCATGTTTGAATTATATTATTACAAGCAGAGTACAACCCGAATTGATTGTCAAATTCTAAATTAACGCGAGCGAAGCCGCGGGCAAAAGCTAGCAGATAATAATTATTAAATGGGTGGTTCTTTGAAAATGAACGTATTTGACTCATTGATATGGCTCAATTATCTTTTTACTTTTATTTCTAAATTAATATATTATCGTGCCCAGGTCATTATAAAATATGTTATAGCATATATCAAAGGCATTGATTTGTACACAATAATTTAGGATATAGACTGTGCTGATTAATTAGTCATCCAGATTATTAAATCACCTAGGCAGATGAATGAGACTTTGCACCATATTCATCATCATCAGGCTATAATAGTCCACTGCTGGACATAGCCCTCCCCCAAAGAGCGCCATAGCGCCCTGTCTTCAGCTTGCCGCATCCAGCATGCACCATATTAATTAGAATCAACTATGGCTTGCTTCTATTGCAGACACAACATATAATAAACAAAAGCTTTACTGTATGTATGGTGTAGTTGTGTAAGTAGTCACCTCGCCATTACCACTGCGCAGAATATCGTAGGTTCGATCCCCACACGGGACAAACATTTTTGGTTTTCACAAATATTTACTCCGAGTCTGCGTGTTTTGTCTGTTCGTTGTGTGAATAGGGTAAAAGTGGGATAGTTGCTCTAAGAGTATAGATGCTCTCGCTGATGTAGTTTCAGTTCCAGCGACTCACCTACCATTCAAGGCAGCGAGTTGGCACACCATGGTAGGTTTAGTCGGTAGTACCCGGGACTTTCCATCTTGCCCGGGTAAGTCCGACATAACCTCTCCGCTCCACTTTTCCGCGGAGAGGTACGCGTAAAAGCGATAAAACAACGATAAAAAAAAGGAGTATAGATGCTCCGAAACTTGTATTGATAATCTCGAACACACCACGATCGCAGTTATTACTATCTAGTTGACCCGCGCAACTTCGTCTTCTTCACAAAAGAATTTGCCCGTTTTTACAACATTTTTCATTGATGCTCCGCTCTCACTGATGGTAGCGTGATGTTATATAGCCTATAGCCTTCCTCGATAAATGGGCTATCCAACACTAAAAGAATTTTTCAATTCGAACTAGTAGTTCCTGAGATTAGCGCTTTCAACCAAACAAACAAATAAACAAAGAAACAAACTCTTCAGCTTTATAATCTTTATATATATAATTCTTCTGTACGTGTGTATGTCACTGAACTCGTCCTAAACGGCTGGACCGATTTCGATGAAACTTTTTGTGTGTGTTCAAGTGGATTCGAGAATGGTTTAGATATTTTTCTTTTTTTTTGTCTTGTGTACAGGACAACGTCTGTCTGGACAGCTAGTATTAGTATAGATATTCAAAGGTTGGACCCCCTCGCCCTCGCTATGTGAGCGTCAGCAGCTTGTATTGGATGTTTAGTGCGTAGTAAAATAAATTAGCTGAACTCGTTCACGGACGACATGAATTACGAATTCGACTGTTTTTTGAAAGCGTGTAGTTTTTCATTTCACAAGTAAGTTGATTTTAATTTTTTGATTTTTGCAAATGAAATTAAATGAAATGAATGAATGAAATTGAAATGAAATGAAATGAAATTTATTAAACACAAATAATTAAGACAATAATTATTGAACACTGGTACCCAAGGTAAGATCTAAGTCAAAGTCAAAGTCAAAGTGTTTATTGCGAACTAAGTGTAGATACATAAGGTGTTTAGTAAAATTATAGTGCTTAGAACTTAGTGCCTTTTACAAGCATTGCAATATTATTATAATAAACGAATATTTAAAAATTATTTTCTATTAACAATTATAATTAATATTACTTAGTACTTACATCTAAACCATATAATATTATAAGTTTATACAAGTCTGTTATTTTATTATTGCACAATATAATTACATACATACGCTTACAAATCAAATAAATTTCTAACATCACAATTATGTTTTTTCTTTATTAAATGTTTATTTATTATATTTAGCTTATTTATTACATTGTTTTTATAGGGTCTTAGTCGAGGTTGCGGATCGTTATCGCATTTATTTAGGCGTTTATGTTCAGTGTTTTATTAATTTTTATTTATTTTCTAAGAATTCTGTAATTGAATAATAGCAGGCATTCATTAAATAGGTTCTGATTTGCTTGTTGAATGAAGGTAGGGTAATGGCATCTTTTATAGTTTTAGGCAACTTATTGTATATTTTTACTGCCATGTAGTAAGGACTTTCATTTAACATCTTTATTCGGGATGGTGGTAAGTGTAGTCTATCTTTATTGCGAGTGTTTATATCGTGGACATCATGTTTTGTAGAGAAGGTATGGATGTTTTTATACACAAAGGTACAAATATCAAGTATATATATTGAGGCGAGTGTTAGTATATTTAGTTTTACAAAATATGGTTTGCAACTCTGTGTATTATCTATTTCTGCAAGAATTCGAATACATTTCTTTTGAATAATGAATAATTCCTCCACGTTTACGCTATTGCCCCACAGCATGATGTCGTATCGTAACCATGAGTATGCGTATGCGTAGTACGCGGATAAAGCTGTTTCTAAGTTAGTGCTGTGTTTGATTTGGAAGAGAGCATATGTAAAACTTGACAATTTAGATTTTATCTGTTCAATGTGGGCCTTCCAGTTGATATGTGTGTCTATGTTTATTCCTAATAATCTAAACGAATTAACTTCTTCTAAAACTGTATTTGCATGAATAATGTTTATATCGAGGGGAGGTTTCTTGTGTGATCTGAACTGCATGAGTTTTGTTTTATTTGAGTTTATTTCCAGGTTATGACTAACTTGTGTTATGGGTACCAGACCCCACATTCAGGTTTCTTAACAGTTTGGTCTTAATTTAGGTACGTACATTGATGCTTCCAAACAAATTACAAAAAGAAAATAAAGAATAGAAAATAATAATAAAAACAAAATCTAAGAAAACAAGTAAATAAAAATTGGGTTGAACTTATGATTGTGCATGTAGTAATGCAAGAGAGTGTGTGTGTGTTTGTGTGTGTGTGAGGGTGTATGTGTGTGTGTGAGGGTGTATGTGTGTGTGTGTTGTTGTTGTGTATGTGTGCTAAGTGTGCGAGTGTGTGTGTTCTTTGTGCGTATCATAGTATTGATATCTTTAGTAAATTTTCAGTTTCTTCATAGCTTTTGCCTAACAGCCAATCCGTTACTCTTTTTCTACATTGAGGTCTCGTTAGTTCGTAAATGTTACATACTTTATTGGCTGTGTTGTATATATGACCACCAAGTACGTTGAAGAGCCTTGCAGCTACAGAGCTCTTAAAGTTTTGTATATCACACACTTTATACCAACACCGTTTTCTTGTAGTGTTCGGATTATGTTCAAGAGATGCATGCTTTCTAGTTATTGTTTCTAGTAGAAATAATTGCCTTACGCTAAGAACCTTGCACTCGTCATATAACTGAGCAGTAGGGAACCTGTATGGTGTTTTTGTCATTACTTTTAAAACGGCTCTTTGGGCACGTTCTAGAGGTAGTAAATGAGTTTTGGCTGCGCCACCTCAAACGGTAATACAAAAGCGCAGGATACTTTGGCACAAAGCGTAGTAAACTGTCTTCAATAAGTCAAAGTCAGCTGAATGGCGCAGCTTCTTGAAAATAAATATAAGTTTGCGAGTTCGTCCCGTCAGGTAATTCAAGTGAGTTTGCCAGTTAAGAAAACGATCAATATATACACCAAGATATTTTATTTCGGTAACCCTATTTAAAGACAAACAGTTACAAACTGCAGACAATGGCGACGAGCAAGTATGAGCTTAAGATTGAAATAATATTGCAATGATTATATAGTTTGATTATGAATTATGAGTGACGGTATTGAATTCTATTAAGCGTGTGTTTATTAAAAAAATAGCGGCGTCTATCCTTACCTAAAAGAATTGATGCCCCGATTTCTCGTGAGTATAGATGCCCTTAGAGGCAATTATCCCCATGGCTTTGGCTGAACTTTGCATGGCGTTAAATTACTGCTTTTCTCTTTAGCATGCCTCGTAAACTCGTAAATATACGAGAAAGATTGGCGCTCGTCCGCGTGCTAAATGGACACAAGAAAATTTAGTAAAAGATTTGGATGAAATGTCGAAAGGCATTCTTTATATATAGTTTACTTATAAGATTATAATGATTAAAATAAAATTGTCGTGTGTCATTGATAAAAATTAAAACTAATTAGTAATTATAATTTTTCTTTTATTAATTCCTAATGGCAACTATCCTCATAGTCATAAAGTCATTGAGGCGTCTTTCCCATATGGTAGGCATCTATCTCCAAAATAGTAGGTATTTTTTTTATTTTTTTATTTTAAGTACTGCAATAAATAAATATATTTTCGCGTATATATAATAGTTAAACTCCATTAACCATAATCGTAATGTAGGTAAAAGACGTGCTTTTCAATAGAACTAATAACTTGCGTAAATACTATGACAGTTTGGAAATAATAAGCCAATTTCAAAATGTCTATCCCACTTTTACCCTATATGAGGACTAGCTGTGCCCGCGGTTTCACACGCGTTTATGATTACTGCACCGCTCCTATAGGTCGTAGCGAGATTTTATACAGCCTATAACCTTCCTCGATAAATAGGCTATCCAACACTAAAATAATTTTTCAAATTGAACCTGTAGTTCCTGAGATTAGCGCGTTCAACCAAACAAACTAACTCTTCAGCTTTATAATATTAGTATAGATGAGATGCAGAAGTAGTTTTAAAACGAATAGTAAGTGTAATGAAAGAAATAGGATACATTAATATATATTTTACTATTTCCAATTTACTTACTATGGTTTTAAAAAAACATTGTAAGTTTATGGCAAAAAGGTTTGGCCGCGTGTTTATGGCGCGTCCTTGCATTGTCTGAACCTGATCACTGAAAATATAACTTTACTGATGTAACTTTGTATGTTACCATGACATTCTCATGTTACTTTGTAACCTACTGAAATAACGAATGTTTATGTTTAGGTGTTTCGATTGCAATGATAGCGCAGTGGTTCGAGTAGTTCTCGCTTCTGGAAATTTGCTGAGTACTGTGGATTTGATCTCCACATGGATTTAAAATTAATTTTGATGCTTTTGTCATGATTATATTTAAAATTAATTTTGATGCTTTTGCCATGATTATATTTAAAATTAATATTGATGCTTTTGCCATGATTATATTTAAAATTAATTTTGATGCTTTTGCCATGATTATATTTTTTTAGTGTTTGATAGCCTATTTATTAAAGAAGGCTATAGGCTATAATTATAACATCACGCTACAACCCACGGCGGTGGCGCAGTAATCATAAACGCGGGTGAAACCGCGGGCACATCTATTCAACAATATTAAAGGAGCTACAGCGGCCCGCGCGCGGCTAGACACAATTGTTTTTCAATGATGTCTGGCACTTTAATAGTTGTCAAATCAATACTTGCCGTTAAGTTATCCTTAACGGCAAGTTTGGATAAGTACTTTCTTATCTTATCTTATGTGGGGGCCAGTCAGTGCAGACCGGCGACACTTAGACCCAGTGGGATCTTTTGTGTCGACACTCTCCCAATAACGACTGCCATATATGTTCATGGCAGCCGGGACCAACGGCTTAACGTGCTTTCCGAGGCACGGAGCAGGCGATAATTGTCAATCGATACGCACATAATTTCGAAAAGTCATGTATAACTTCCGAAAGTCAGAGGTGCGCGACGTGGGTTTGAACTCGAGACCCTCTGCATTGCAGTCTGTTGGTCTCCCCGCTGAGCTATCGAGTAGTTACAGCGTAAAATCGTAACAAACGAGTAAAAAAACAAACACACAATTGCAATTAAAATATTAATTACTTATACTAATTGAATAACTTTTGGATATATATAATGAATAAAATGGAAGATTGGAAATAATAGGATGACTTTAATGAACAATACTTATCTATTGTTTATAATAGTTCGCAATTTTACATTGTGCTTACACCTGATACATTGTCAGATCTCGAAATTCAACACCGTTGTACCTAGGGCTGCCAACTTTTTTTGCCAAAAAAAACGTAAAAATGGTTTGAATAGGAAAAAAATAAAGTATTTGGAAGAAAAAAAGTATTTTTAAATTGTATGTTTTTATTTCTTTAAAAACGTATTTTTGTGTGCTTTTAGCACAGGCTAACAATTTTTTGCTATCTTTAAATTTTTCAAAGCGTGTTAGACAATCAAAATTTAAATTTAAATAAATAAACAATTCGTTTTTAATTAAATTTAGTGACGCTCTATTTCTTTCTTCTAGCCACTTTAGATTCATCACTGAAAAAAGTAAGTAAAAGCATCACAGTAAAGGTTGAAAATAAAGTATTTTCATATACTTTATTTGTATGCAAAAGTATAAAGTATAATTACCAAAAATAAAGTAGGATACGTTATTATAAAGTATGGTTGGCAACCCTAGTTCTACCTGAAACTAAGTACCTATTATATAAATTGTAGCTGGTTTTGTGACAATAATAATAGTACAAAATATCTACAATTTATAATTCTGGTACTTCACTTGACACTTTTTGGGATACCGTTTTATACAGGTGGAAATACACCTGTTATAATTAACTTAATTTAATAATTTTATATATTACTAGCTATGCCTGCGGTTTTACCCGCGTTTATGATTACTGCTCCGCCCCCGTGGGTCTTAGCGTGATGTTATATAGCCTATAGCCTTCCTCGATAAATTGGCTATCCAACACTAGAAGAATTTTTCAAATAGAATCAGTTGTTCCTGAGATTAGCGCGTTCAACCAAACAAACAAGCAAACTCTTCAGCTTTATAACATTAGTATAGATTATATAGGGCACAGACAATATAATAAAAGCAAATAGAAATCCGTAGTGTCTGCCTACCCCTCTGGGAAACAGGCGAGAATCTATTTATGTATATCTATACAAATCTATAGGAATAAATAAAATTGAAGTGTCTGTTTGTAATGTCAAAATAACAGCTTTTTGTCTAATGCATATGAAAATATATAAGGTACATAGGTAACTTATATATTTCATATAGATAAAAACATGTATTTTAAAGTTTTTGTCTGTCTGTCTGTTTGTTCCGGGTAATCTCCGAAACGGCTGAACCGATTTTGACGGGACTTTCACTGGTAGATAGCTGATGTTATAAGGAGTAACCTAGGCTATTTTGATTTTAGAAAAAAAAATAGGTTTCCGCGGAGACAAACACTTTTTATTTCAAATCTACGCGGACGAAGTCACAGGTAACAGCTAGTATAATATAATACTAGTTAGGATTTTAGTGTTTGGGTAACGTAATTATGTATATGACTTAAATAATAAAAATGTGATTCAACTACTCTATTGTGAATATCACAAGCAGCCTCTCACAGTCTTCTAAAAATATTTTAAAGCACTTCAATAACGAAACGCTATGCAATGTGTTTACACAAAACATTCTTATTACTACCGATAAGCCTTCTAAAATGTAGACGTTCGTATATTTGGAGCTTTACTTGGAAATAAGAACAATGCAGCTCAATAACAGAGTCAAAGAATTCATAGGCGAAATATGAGCAGCCTTCCACTTAGAAAGAGATTAAACCATTTTTACGACTTCCCTCATTATTGGTGAAGTTAAAAACTAACCTTAAAATATAAGATTTATTATAATATTTGAGACGTTGCTATTCAGAACAGAGCAAGGCGTAAATACTTTTGAATAAATTGGTCTATAACTATTTTTACTCGAAGTTATTTATTTATTTACTAGCTTTTGCCCGCCGCTTCGCTCGCGTTAATTTAGAGTTTGACAATCAATTCGGGTTGTACTCTGCTTCTAATAATATATAATAATATAATTCAATCATGATTCGAAAGACACGTGGCGCCATCTATTATCATATCTTATCTTATCTTGTGTGCGGGGGCCAGTCCGTACCGACCGGCGACACTTCGACCCAGTGGGATCTTTTGTGTCAGCCCCAAGATTCATCCCTTAGCTATCTCCTTGTGAATGTACTGCATTAGCTGCAGTGTACAATTCAGAGGGAGAAGCCTAGTCTTCAGGGTTTGGATATGCCAATCCCATCAGACCCATCCTAATTCCAGCCAACGCGTCGCATTCACACAGTAGGTGCGATATGGACTCGTTCTGTTCACCACAGGCTCTGCAGATCGAGTCGTGTGTCAATCTCAATCTGCACAGGAAGTCTTTGGTGCCAAAATGGCCAGTGAACGCTCCTGTGAGTAGGCGCATTTGGCTCTTGCTATACCCGCAGAACCTCCGGGTGAAGCCTGTGGCTCCGTTTGCAATGAATTTCTTGAAGTGTTCCAGACCCCTAAGGGCCATCCACTCTAGCCTGTGTTTTTCATTGCCGTGTAATAATAATATTCTACCACATACACACAACACCATCTAGCCCAAACTAAGCAGAGCTTGTACTATGGATACTAGACAATGGATAATTATACATATATACTTTTTTTTTTTTTTTTGTAAATACATACATATTATACATAGAAACACCCAGACCAAGATAAACATTCATGTTCATGCACACAAATGTTTGACTTGTGCGGGAATCGAACCCGCGACCTCAGGCGTGGCAGTCGGTTACACTAACCACTACGCCATAGAGGCCGACATTCAAAGCTGCCTTTACGGTGCTCTCAGAGAGTCCCACGAATGGCTCGGGGCCCACAAACAGTCGCTCCGAGCCCTTTCTGGCTAATTCATCAGCTTCCTCATTGCCCTGCACTCCTGCATGCCCCGGAACCCACACCAGTCTGACTGTGTTCTTCCTGCCTAGTTTATTAAGGAGCTTAACACAGTTCAGGACCAGTCTGGAGTCCACCCTACACGAGCCCAGAGCCTTGAGAGCAGCTTGACTGTCACTGAGAATATACACAGTCCTGTCAGTGACACCACTGTTGATATTCTCCTGAGCACAGGCAATTATAGCATAGGTATCCGCTTGGAAGACCGTTGCATATTTGCCCATGCTTTGGCTCACCTTACAGTCGTTGGCATAGATTCCAGCGCCCAAACCTGTTTCCATTTTGAAACCATCAGTGAACCAGTTGAGACAACCCTTGTCAGGGGATTGTAAACCTTGTCTCCATTCGTCCCTCGTGGGGACCTTTATCTTAAAATTCTTTTTGAATATGTGCAATGGTTGCATTTTGTCGCATCCCATGCTCATAATCCTTTTGAGATCCTTTGAGATCTCCAATTTTGTGTGTCGAGTTACCGGCATATTGACGCTCCACAGCCCATGCACAGATAGCCTATGTAGCGCCTTTATCGCCTCTGACTCGACAACAATGTGTAGCGGCATTCGATCCAGCAGGACCTCTAACGCTGCCGTTGGCGTGGTCGGAAACGCCCCTGTTATAGCCATGCAGGCCAATCGCTGCACCTTCGACAGCGCGTTCCTGCATGTAGCTAGTTTGGTTCTTGGCCACCAGACAATGCTTCCATACGTGAGTATGGGTCTTATCATCATCATCATGTATAGCCACTTGATGACCTTGGGCTTTAGCCCCCAGGTCTTCCCATAAGTAGATCGAATCATGCCAAAGACCCGCTGAGCCTTTACTATGACTTTGTCTACATGAGGTTTCCACGTTAGTTTGCTATCTAAGGTCATGCCTAGATATTTCACCTCCGTGGACCATTGTAACTGCGTACCATACATGGAGAGAGTTCCCAACTCCGTGAGATCCCTCTTCCTAGTAAACGGCGCGACAGTAGTTTTCCCTGGGTTGATCGATAAATGATTGCTGCTGCACCATTTTTCGACCATAATCAGGGCCTTCTGCATGAGACTAGATACCGTACTCGGAAACTTTCGATTTACGAGTATCACCAAGTCATCTGCATATCCGACCGTTAAGTACGGACCTTTGTTGAGTTGTTCTAGGAGTGAATTGACTACCAAGCACCATAAGAGTGGTGAGAGTACTCCACCCTGAGGGCAGCCCTTGGTTGTCGTAGCATACATTTCATCTCCTAACAACTCGGACATCTATTATCATAAGAATGTTATTATTGTTTTCCTCGGGAACAGTAATTTCTTTTGGGATGAAAGGTAGTCTATGTCCGTTTCTGTACACCTGTCAACGTATATGCAAAATTTCAGGTTGATCGGTTCAGTGGTTTAGGCGTGTAAAGGTAACAAACAAACAAACAAACAAACTCATTTTCACTTTTTTAATATTAATTAGGATTTGCTAGAAACAAAGGTTTTGTACTACCAGTGCAAAACCGTATCGGGTCGCTAGTTTTTAAATATGTTAATCATTTAGTTACTTTTCTTTCCAGAGTAGACTGGACTGGTCAAAGCCGCTCCTGTGCCAGCTGCATGCTATAGCGCCTCACTATGAGAAGTGGGTCAACACAGCGGTGTATAGGAAGTGCAGACTCTTCGCAAGTCCGTGGTTAGAGTGCATGACCTATACGCCATGGTACCTTGTACCTATTTTCTGGGTCCCCATCATCCTGTATCTTGTGATCACTCAGTATTTCGAACTGGTGGCGTGTGGCGGTAAGAGATCCTTATTATTTGTATAGTTACGAATAGACAGCGCCAGGGTAATATGCCCGCAGGGGTAGGGAGCGGTTTATTATACCCAGAGTCCTTGCTTCCCAGTTTAGGTCTCACGTAATAGGGGCGAGCCTTTTGCCATGTGCTCAGTTTCAGACTCCATAATGCTAGTGTGAATTTCTTAATAGAAAAACTTAATAATTTTATCCGAAATTAAACCCAAGACTGCAAGATGCTACACACACATAAATAGAAACCCACATCTCAGTGTGAGAATGGTTAGGCCAAAGTCCACCACGCTGGCCCAGTGCGGCTTGGCAGACTTCACATACCTATCTTTGAGTACATTATTGAGAACTCTTAAACATGCAGGTTACCTCACGATGTTTTCCTTCACCGTTAAAACAAGTGATATTTAATACGCACATAACTTCGAAAAGTCAGAGATACGCGCCTTGGGATCGAACTTGAGACCTCTGTGTGGCAGTCCAACAGTTTCCTACTAGGCTATCGTTGCTTGTACAATTGTATCATGGTAATGATATAACATTACCATGATTGTACTGCGCGAATGACGCACACAGACACAGTTACATACACACACACAACCACGTACTTTCACAAACATACAATAATGCTTAGAGCCGTTAAATTCTAGTTACTGTGTTATTTTTGGTTTCATATTATAATATAATATTTAATATAATATTCTATCACATACACACAACACCATCTAGCCCAAACTAAGCAGAGCTTGTACTATCGGTACTAGACAATGGATAAACATACATATATACTTTTTTTATAAATACATACATATTATACATAGAAACACCCAGACCAAGACAAACAACCATGTTCATGCACACAAATGTTTCACTTGTGCGGGAATCGAACCCGCGACCTCATGCGTCGCAGTCGGTTACACTAACCACTACGCCAACGCCATTATTTTAACTCAATTATTTTATTTCATATTTTTACTATTTGTTCTTATTCAAATTTACTGAAAACGTAACTTGGGAATTCAACAATGTACAATGAAGCTTATTCTATTCTATTCAACGAATTAAATTATCACAATAGACAAACCTTAGCAACTTTTATCCACCATCTTGAATTCCAGATGGCTGCCAACAAGACGCGCTCTCAAACATTCAGTTCATCTATCACATAGGGCTGGGAGTTCTACTCTGGACAGCGTTGGAGTATTCCCTACACAGATGGGTGTTCCACCTGAACCCTGGCTCATCGGTCTTGATGATCCAATTCCACTTTGTGATACACGGCATGCATCATAAGGTAAGGCAGTGTTTATTTTTATTTATCTATCCTTACTAATATTATAAATGCGACTATCCTTCGGGTTGCGGAGGTCAGACGGCAGTCGCTCCGTGTAAAAACTGATATCCAGTCAAATCCGGTTAGACTAGAAAGCTGATCCCAAGTGACGGGAATAATAACGGCTTGGGAGAAGAAAAAGAAGAAGACTAATATTACAAATGCGAAAGTAACTCTGTCTGTTACCTTTTCACGGCCAACCGATTTAGATGAAATTTGTTACAGACATAGTTCAAAATCTGGGAAAGGACATAGGCTACTTTTTATTGATGTAGGTACCACGCGGGCGGAGCGGCGCGCAAAAGCTAGTATAATATAAATAAGCAAAGACAAAAGTACATATTTCTCCACTCTTTGTCAACTGATTTCCATATTTTAATGTTTTGTACATACTAGCTTTCCTTTTTTATAAAAGGTGGCCTATATCCTTTTCTGTACCCCTGACAACCTGTATGCGAAATTTCATGACTATCGGTCGAGTAGTTAAGGCGTGACAGTGTAACAAACACACTCACATTCGCATTTATAATATCTGTCCTGCGTGAGCGGACGAACACGACGCAATGCGACGCGATACGACACGATGCAATGCGACGCGATGCTACACGCGACAAAAATGTTCAAAGAAAAAACTTTGTACCCCATTTTACGAAAATTGATTGGACGGAGGAGTATGAAATTTGGCACAGTTAAAGTTTAGGTATATGGAGAAGGAGGGGCGAATCAAAATATTTTTTAAAATATGCATTAGAAATACATTAAATTAATGAAAAAACACTACACGCACACAACCATGCATTTGACACACGCAGTCGAATCGCGTTCGTAGTATTTCGACATTGTTCGTCTGACGTCGTACAATCCTTACATACAAATAACTTTGTAACTATGGTATAGGTAACCATAGTTACAAAGTTATTTGTATGTAATAGAGAAAAACAGAAAACAAAGTAGCAGGCTTAGGAATTTTGGTCGAATTTTGACCACTAGGCGACCGCTAGTACATATAAATCCATACATATAATAAAATCGTAGGAAAGTCAAAACTGTACATTGAGTATTTTTTTAAAAGAATACTTGAGGCGTGATCTACAATCGATATCGAAGCCAAAAATATAGTTTTTAGAATTTTTGTCTGTTTGTCTGTTGTCAGTATGTATGTCCGGGCTAAACTCAAAAAGTACTGCATGGATTTACTTCAAATTTTGCATGAATATTACTAACAGGTCGGGTCTACATATAGACTACATACTATCACGCTATCACCTACGGGGCAGGAGCTGTGAATCTTTATTTTTCTTACGCATTCTGTGACAGCGTGTAATCTAACGACGCATATTTAAATGTTGTTTTTGAGTAAGCCATGCTATTATCTAGCTTTACACTATAAAAACTACGCCATTTAAGTAACTTGGGCAGAGAATTAAATAATAAGAACGGAAAACGGTCTAAGAACAAGATTTTATTTCCGATCGGTTCCGTGCTACATAGTACCATCGGCCAAGAAAGTGGTCTACCAATTTTGACAAAAGTTTCTGTGTGATCTAACTATCGCTAAGGTTGACACATGTTGACACATGGCATGACGTGAATATAATCCTATCCTAACTAATATTATAAAAGCGAAAATGAGTTTGTTTGTTTGTTACTTTTTCACGCCTAAACCACTGAACCGATCATCCTGAAATTTTGCATATACGTTGACAGGTGTACAGAAACGGACATAGGTTACCTTTCATCCCGAAAAAAAGTACTGTGCCCGAGAAAAACAATAACAACGTTTTTATGATAATAGATGGCGCCACGTGTCTTTCGAATCATGATTAAATTATATTATTACAAGCAGAGTACGACCCGAATTGACTGTCAAATTCTAAATTAACGCGAGCGAAGCCACGGGCAAAAGCTAGTAAGATAATATAATTCGACCGATAGCTTACAAACCTATATTCGTTATCGAGGCTTATAATCTTCGATAATGCATATGTATTCGTATATACGTAGATAAGTAATTTGGTGAGTTTGGTGACAAGATAATCTATCTTTATGTATAGATAAACGATTTCAATTTATTTCGTTGAGTCAGATTAGGAATTCTTTAGTGACTCATGATTGGGATTGTAGTAAGTGACGCGTACTTAGCTGTGCTTTAAAATAAGGCTGGCCCGATGTGCGCTTTTAACATACGAGTGGAGTTCAATGTATTCTCGGTATAGGCATGAAAGAATAAGCAGAAAATTCTGAAAAATGTTATATTTCAATGTAGTCCCCCATCACCTCAGTACATTTATTAGAGAGGGAAAGTAAACTTTTCAATACCCCATAAAAATATTTTTCTTCCTCGTGTTCATCTATTGCCGCCTTCAACTGTTTATCGTCGGAAAAAACGTTTACCTCGAACATCTTTCTTAAGGTTTGGGAACAGAAAGTAATCACTAGAGGCTAGGTCTGGGCTGTAGGATGGATGATTGATTTCTTCAAATCCGCATGCTCGCAGAGCATCCTTAGCAACGCGCCCTGTGTGAACCGGCGCGTTGTTCTGAAGAAGCAAGACACCTGCGGTCAATTTTCCACGTCTTTTTCTTTTACTGCCTCCTTTAAATGATGTGGGGTAATGCAGCAGTAATACTATGACCCTTTTTTGTGTAGTCAATTAGTAAGACACCCTTAGAATCCCAAAACCACGGGGGTCGTCTTCAATACTCTCTCTACCCCGTCTAAATTCACTAGACCACTTTTGAATAGTAGATAATGAGGTAGCAGAATCTAGGTAAACAGCCACCATATCTTCGTGAATAACTTTTTGAGTTTTCCCTTGTTTTGTAAGGAATTTTATCACAGCGCGGTGCTCGGTTTTTTCAACATTATCGCATCGGTCATCGTAGTTGTCTTTTCGTAATGATATCTTGAATACTAGCGGTTACAATCAAATAAAATTTTATATTTATACCCTCAAAGAGTGTATTTAATTAATGAGATAATTTAATTACCCTCATCATTAGTATATCACCTCGATACCGAGAATACATTGAACGCCCCTCGTAGTCTGAAGCCGTCAGCCTTGACGAGATAGACAGTGGAGAAATACACCTGCATTTTGCCAATTATGGATTTGGGTCTCACGTAAAAAGGGGGAGCTTATCGCAGTTCACTAGGCTCAGTTGCAATTTCTAGACTCCTTGCAATGACTTAGAATTTCTTGACAGAAAAACCAACAAAAATTTTGCTCCACCCGGTAATTGAACGTGAGACGAGATACATCGTTGTGTAGCAGCATGCAGTTGGATTTAATACTGCTGTGCTACCGAGCCAGTTAAAATAAATGTCGAAATTTTCTGAAAATGTTTAGACGGTTGGAAGTTTGCAAGTCAATCACGCTTGAAGCTTGGATGATACTTTACACACAGATACGAGTAGACCAAGTTCTGGAGTATTTAATCTCGGTATTTATATATACAACGTGTAACATATTAAACGCACTTCCTGAAAGTACTTTGTTCAGAATCAGCTACTGTATCCATTTCTGAC
Organism: Catocala sponsa; assembly: GCA_963564715.1. Classification (NCBI taxonomy): domain Eukaryota; kingdom Metazoa; phylum Arthropoda; class Insecta; order Lepidoptera; family Erebidae; genus Catocala; species Catocala sponsa. The sequence goes on along the minus strand of OY751337.1, from coordinate 23,412,712 downwards.
ATTTTAATATAGGTATTTTTTGATCCTAAAATAATTAAAACAACGTAAATTATAGTCATCCTTTTCTTTGAACAGTCGAAATAAACGAAAATGTATCATAATTCAAGGCAATAAGGTTTTTGTTGCAATAAAGGCAATAATGTTAGATTTATTGTAATATACCCTACTATCCGCGCACAAAAAGGAGAACTAATTCGTTAAATTAAAATATTTAAGTACATAAAAGTCACATTTTAATGATTATATTATTATTACGATTTAATAATTTAGTTGGGGTGTTTGAGGTTATGCGTTATATACAGGGTGTCCCAAAACTCAACGTCAAGCCGAAACGGGGTGACAGGATTGATCATAACCATCACGAGAAAAATCTGAAAAAAAATCTATCCCATGCAGTTTGAAAATTATGGGCATTTTAAGAAAAACCTAGAAATTTGATCAAACCGTACCATTTTTCGGTTATTGTGGTTATTATTTTTTATTTTTGTTCATTTGAACTTTAGAAACGTAATCCTAAATAACATTTCTAGAATCCCAATAAAAAATAATGACACAATTGCCTTAAGTTCCCGAGAATTGAGACTATTTGTTAAACTACGAATTTAAAATTTTCAAGATTCGTCGACTTTGACAGGCCCTCCTATAAAAAAAATGTACTAGAGTGCCTTGGCAAGTAGCATTAAAAGTTGGCGCATTTAATCAGAATTCTAAAATGGTACAATACTTGTTAATTCCATACAATAGAAAAGAGTAAAAAAATTAAAACCTCAAGTAACCCGATTTTTGCTATCAGATTTTACTCAGTTAAAATGTTTTTAATTCGCACAAGCTCTAGGTAGGTTCTTAATTTTAAGGCAAAATGATGAGAGAGATGGATAATGGGTATGTTTGCCATGAGTGAGCGAGACAGATAGTGACGCCACGCATTGAGACGGAGATGCGTCGTTTAAACGAGTGCGAATGAAACAGATAGATGCTATGGCATCTATCTGTTTCATTCGCACTAGTTTCAGCCAAGCAAATGGCTACGCTACCAGTCCGACACCAACCAGTTAGTACGTTTCGCTCATTCGTCTACTGCGCACGTTCGTATTCGCTTGTGTTGATTTAGTACTGACAACTTTGGCTTCTCTTTTTGGACTTGAATCTTTGTGAATTGGACTTGTTGATAACATACCGGCAACTTTGGCTTCTCTCTGGACTTTTGTGTTGGCATCCTTTTTATCTACCATGCCTACGCGCTACACTTCACAAGAATATGCGAACATGCACCTCATTTATGGGGAATGCAGATGCAACGCAAGTGCTGCCGCTAGACTTTATCGTGAAAGATATCCAAATTTAGAGCGCTACCCGGATCACCGCGTGTTTGTTAATGTGCACCGTTCACTCACAGAGGGCGGCCATTTCCCGAATCAAATACAGGCTGGAGGTAGACCTGTGTTTCCTTTCCAGGAAGAAGTATTGCAAGAGGTCGCACGTGACCGAAGTATTTCCGTACGTGGAATTGAAGAAAGAACGGGAATACCGAAAAGCACTGCTCATCGTATTTTACAAAGAGCCGAAATGCATCCGTTTCACGTACAACGAGTTCAAAGTCTTCTACCTCGAGATTATCAGGAAAGGATTTCTTTTTGTAGAACAATGCTACAGAGGCATAATGAGAATCCCCAATTCATCCAAAAAATTCTCTGGTCAGATGAATCGACATTTAAAAAAGATGGTTACATGAACTTGCACAATTATCACGAGTGGCATGTGGAGAATCCACATTTAATGCGAGAAGATAGATCCCAGTATCGTTTTAAAGTAAACCTGTGGACCGGAATTTTAAACGGTAAAATTATTGGGCCTATTGAACTGCCTGAGAACTTGAATGGAACTAATTACCTACATTTTTTAAGAGAAGATTTACCAACCCTGTTAGAGGACGTACCACTAGCAGATCTTCGCGACATGTGGTTTCAACAAGATGGCTGCCCAGCGCATTTCGCAGTGCAAGTAAGAGATTTCCTTGACCAGGAATATCCGGGAAGGTGGATTGGACGTTCGGGCACTATCTCGTGGCCCGCCCGTTCACCAGATTTAAATCCCCTGGATTTTTTCTATTGGGGAGTTCTCAAAGAAAAAGTTTACTCAAAGCCCATTGAGAACGTAGCCGACCTGCGTGAACGCATTTCTCAAGCAGCTGAGGCGATCAACTCTCGAAGATATGCCCGACTAATAAGTAGATCTTTTTTAAGAAGATGTAGGGCTTGTATTGAGGCTGATGGTAAACAATTTGAACATTTATTGTAATAAAAAACGTTATTTCTCTATCATCTGACTTTTATTCCAACAAACCTAATTATTTTACTAATTTTACTAACTTTTTTCACTTTGGTAAAAGTGGCGTCACTATCTGTCTCGCTCACTCATGGCGAACATACCCATTATCCATCTCTCTCATCATTTTGTCTTAAAATTAAGAACCTACCTAGAGCTTGTGTGAATTAAAAACATTTTAACTGAGTAAAATGAGATAGCAAAAATCGGGTTACTTGAGGTTTTAATTTTTTTACTCTTTTCTATTGTATGGAACTAACAAGTATTGTACCATTTTAGAATTCTGATTAAATGCGCCAACTTTTAATGCCACTTGCCAAGGCACTCTAGTACATTTTTTTTATAGGAGGGCCTGTCAAAGTCGACGAATCTTGAAAATTTTAAATTCGTAGTTTAACAAATAGTCTCAATTCTCGGAAACTTGAGGCAATTGTGTCATTATTTTTTATTGGGATTCTAGAAATGTTATTTAGGATTACGTTTCCAAAGTTCAAATGAACAAAAATAAAAAAGAATAACCACAATAACCGAAAAATGGTACAGTTTGATCAAATTTCTAGGTTTTTCTTAAAATGCCCATAATTTTTAAACTGCATGGGATAGATTTTTTTTCAGATTTTTCTCGTGATGGTTATGATCAATCCTGTCACCCCGTTTCGGCTTGACGTTGAGTTTTGGGACACCCTGTATATGACTCGTTGTATATTATATAAATATATATATATTATTTTATATCGCAACAAGACAATCCGTGCTTTTACGATTACATAAAAGTACCGACACTGCTCATGCAATAAGTTCTGTCGCGCCTTATTATATACCAATATCCCAGCTATATTTAACGTTGCACTCGAAATATCGCTGGAAAAATGTTGTCCATAGGGTAGTGGTTAGTGTAACCGACTGCCACGCCTGAGGTCGCGGGTTCGATTCCCGCACAAGTCAAACATTTGTGTGCATGAACATGGATGTTTGTCTTGGTCTGGGTGTTTCTATGTTTAATATGTATGTATTTACAAAAGTATATTTTATGTACCTACGTTTATCCATTGTCTAGTACCCATAGTACAAGCTTTGCTTAGTTTGGGCTAGATGGTGTTGTGTGTATGTGGTAGAATAGAATAGAATATTAGGGGATACAGGTGTGAGTATGTATATAAATCAGTATTTAACTTCCCATGCAATAAGATTGCACGCGTCTTATTATGGACCAGTTTTCCAGCTATATTTATTTTGCGACACAAAATAGCTAACTCAATGTGGGATAGAATACACCTCTGCTTTCCCCTTTCGGGATAAAGTGAGCATATATATATAAATCAGTATTTAACTACCAATGCAATAAGTTTGTTCGCGGTTTTTTATCGGTCAGTTTTCTAGTTATATTTTACATTCTGTTTCTGTTGAAAAAGACAACTCGCGCATTAAAAATGATTCCTGTGTTGCGTGGTACTTAATAACCATTAAAACAACCGACACAAAGTATATACAGACTCAGAACAACCATTTGTGGATCACACAATTTTTTGCCCCGTGTGGGATTCGAACCCACAACACTCGGCGCTGTAACAGTGACGAGATGACCATTTAGACCTTTGCTCCATTAGTGCGTTGCGTTGCGTCGTCGCAGCTACGACGCTGCGTTGTTTCCCATATATTTTTTGTGGCACACCACATTAATGCGCTGCGTCGCCGTCGTCGCACGCGACGTTTCAACGGAACGGACGAGAGACGTAGCGGGGGCAGGGTGATGCGCTGCGTTGTCGAAGCTCTGGTGCGACGACACGGACAGTGTTCCACTCAAAGACTACAATAAAATATACGGTTCCACTGCTAGAGGGTCAAACGAGACGTGAGTCCACCAATTTTTTTTTATCTCAGCGTTAGTGTGGAGGATATCGGATAGGCGCAACAAAAGCAACAATAGAACACGTTTGTTCCGATCTATTGTCGCGACTGACAGGTAATCTACCTACGGACAGCGGACGTGCGTGCGTCGTCTTCTTGCATTGCGACGTCGTGCGCCGTCGCAACGCAGGTGGGGCATACAATGCATTGATCCGTTGCGACGACGCAACGCAACGCACTAATGGGGCATCACTGTTAAACCACTACGTCCTCCGTGCGATCAAAAACATAATATTGAACAAAACATAGGACTCAAAATATAGCTAGCACAATGTTGCTACATTACATCTCTGCTCATCCCTTGAGGCGTGCGTCTTTATATTAATTAGTAACCACAACAGATAACAATGATAAAGCAATAGTTATACAAAAAATTTACGACGCGCAACGTTTTCAATTGTTATGTAATAATATTTTACTGAAAAACGTTACCTTCTCTTATGTAATAAATATTTTGTATTAGATAATTCTAAGTAATTTATTAAATAATATAATATATAGGCATACATAATATATTAAGTTAGTTAATATTTTACTAATTGTTGGCAAGGGAATTTCAAGTGACGAACCCTAACTTATATTATAAACTTGCTTTTGCCCGCTGTTTCGCTCGCGTTAATTTAGAATTTGACAATCAATTCGGGTTGTACTCTGCTTGTAATTCAATCATGATTCGAAAGACACGTGGCGCCATCTATTATCATAAGAACGTTATTATTGTTTTCCTCGGGAACAGTATTTTTTTCGGGATGGAAGGTAGCCTATGTCCGTTTCTGTAAACCTGACAATGTATATGCAAAATTACAGGATGGTCGGTTCTGTAGTTTAGGCGTGAAAAGGTAACAAGCAAACAAACAAACAAACTCATTTTCGCTTTTGTAATAGATATTAGTTAGGATTATAAAGCTGAAGAGTTTGTTTGTTGCCTGCCTAATTTAGTAGGTTTTGTTAAGGTTGCTTTACCTGGGGGTGGTGGGCTTCGTGGGCCTGCCCGCCACCCGATCAGCAACAGGTCGGAGAAGCGGCGTGCGTGTTTCCACGCGCGCCTCTGTGTCGTTTTGTTTTCGTCCCCCGACAAGGGGATAGTCTCCTTCTCTCTACGACTAGTCCAGTTTATGCTATAGCGTTCCACCTACACCAACCTTCAAGGTTATATTAGGGGAGCCGCTGTACCTTCCAGTGCCCGAGAGCACCTTCCGGGACCAGTTACCATCTTCTCAGGCCGTCAAAGTAGAGACCTCAACATCGCCTCGGCTACTGTGGGGGCGATGTGGAGGCCACTGCTCTTAGACCACACGACTGCTTACCATCAGGTGGAGTGTGGTCATTTTGACGAGTAAAATAAAAAAAACAAAAAAGTTATAGACAGATCTTGTCTCCAAATCTCGACTCTCCATCCTAACCTCAGAGATCCGGTTCTCGTAAGCGAGCTACCTCGTGCACAAGTGACACTACCTATTCTCCAGATAGGTACCGGAGCAATACAGCCGCTCACCATCCACAACTCTGGGAGTTGCTAACGAAAACTTCGCTGAAGCCGACGGAGAAGCTGCCTCCCATACCTCCAGTATGGTACCGGAGCTGTAAAAGGCACGCTCACTTGCCGACGTACATCCATATGCCTACCCAAATAGGCCTACAAGCCGGGTGTGGCCCGAGTCACTCAGCTTTGACTCTTATTTGCTGAGCAGGCAAGCGCCCGAGATGCGTTGTGGCAGTGAAACCACACTGCCACTTCGCTAAAGACAACTCCGTGGCTCGCGCGACCGACTGGTTCGCACTAGCCGCACCTGAGTCCGACGCTCGAACGCCCACAAGGCGATAGTAGAATTTCTTTTTTTAAATAATGTAGGTATATTAGTGTAGTGGCCTGCCGTTTCATACAGCGCGGCGGGCCGAAATCGCCGTGGTCGCGATTGCATGTGAAAGTAATTCGCGCGACCCCGCCGACTCTGGTTATGTCGAGGAACACCGTGGTAGGTTTACTTGGTATTACTGGGATATCTTTGCCCCGGTGAGTCCGACATAACCTCTCCGTCACCCTGCGGAAAGGAAAGTCAATGCATTCCCTGACGTAAAAAAAAAGTCGCAGGTATAACTTCTGCTTTATGAATTGTCATAAATTGTCCTAATTCTCTGTTATAATTTACAGTTTAATGAAAAACTGTGTCGTATGGCAGCGTTTTGGCTTCAGCCCAGACGTTTACAATACCTATGAGTGGCGGCGGTTACGGCACGCCACAGCTAGGCGCACACAGTGTCACCTAGTCAGGGTATTAGACATTATTGATTGATCAATTTGATTTTTCGTATTGATTACTATGATCAATCATAAAGAGCTGTCGCTTCGCTATCCGCTGAAGTCCAGATGGTCAGGTGTATTCTTATCTTCTTATTTGTCTCAAATACGAGAATCTTAAGATTATCTTGTTCTTTAATTTATCTCGATGAAGCGTAATATTATTATCTAATCTGAGATCAAATAAAAGAGATTATATTATGTATGAGACGACAGTTAATAACTTTAGGTTTTACTAACTTGTCTGACTAATAACTTAAGTTATGGCCTATGCTAACGCACTGGTTTTTCAGTTAGGAGATATTTAGTAACAACATGGGGTTTGGCAACTTGTCTAGTAGACCGCTATAGGGCCATTTCATGCTCGCTTTTATCTATATTAATATTATAAAGCTGAAGAGTTTGTTTGTTTGTTTGAACGCGCTAATCTCAGGAACAGCTGGTTCGATTTAAAAAATCTTTTAGTGTTGGATAGCCCATTTATCGAAGAAGGCTATAGGCTATATAACATCACGCTACGACCCACGGGGGCGGCGCAGTAACGATAAACGCGGGTGAAACCGCGGGAACATCTAGTTAATTAGGTATATAAAGTAGAAGAAAAAGTTGTTAAGGGTAAAAGGTTGGTATTCCTTCCTCGATAAATAGGCTATCCAACACTAAGTTAATTTTTAAATCGAACCAGTAGTTCCTGAGATTAGCGCGTTCTAACAAACAAACAAACTCTTCAGCTTTATAATATTAGTATAGATGAGAATAAGTTCGACGTAGTGGTGATGTCTCCATCTCCCTCGCACAGGTTCAGTTAAATAACGTTTACGTTATAATTTGTATCGTGTGTCCTGTGCCTCCATGGCGCAGCGGTAGTGAATGCAACTGCTGTGTGTGAGGTCTCGGGTTCGAATCCCGGGTCAGGCCAACAAAAAGTTATTGGGTTTTTCTGTTAAGAAATCTCAATAGCAGCCCGGAGTTGGGAAGTTGGCGGTGTTACACACCGCCGTGCCTCGGAAAGCACGTAAAGCCGTTGGTCCTACGCCTGATCTCTCTCCGGTCGTGTCGGATTACCGTCCCACCGGATCATGAGAGTGAGGGAACAGAGAGTGCAATTGTGTTTGCGCACACGCTTGTGCACTATAATATCTCCTGCACAGATGGCAAGTCTCCGTTAAGACTGGCCGCCGTGGCCGAAATTCGGTCTGGAGGACATTATTATTATTCCTTTTCTGTCATTTGACAATAATTACCTCAGACCACTACTACCAGATTTAAAACGCTTGTATCTAATTAATTCTTGAATTGATTTAAAAAAGAGGCTTATTTTAGAGTTTTGGTAATATAAATATTTATGAATGCTAGCATAACAGAAGGCAGCCTAGCAATGGCTGTCACTCAATCCAACGGCATCCATGCACTAAATACGAGTACGTTAACACTTGCTTTCTTTCCCCAGGTCCCATTCGATGGTCTTCGGCAGGTGTTCCCCCCTGCGCCGGCATTATTCCTCACGGCGCTTATATACTCCATACTGAGGCCAATGATGACGTATCCCATTTTGAAGACCACTGGAGGACTACTTGGTAAGAAAATAATCTCGACAGTAAATTATAACAGAGGATAAAGACAGTTTGTGAAGCAGGACTTCAAGCTGCAACGCTTTGTCAACTAGCCTTCCTCGATAAACAGGCTATCCAACACTAAAAGAATTTTTCAAATCGAACCTGTAGTTTCTGAGATTAGCGCGATCAAACAAACAAACAAACAAACTCTTCAGCTTTATAATATTAGTATAGATTTAACATGAGCCAAAAATATTGTCGTCTACCAAGCTTTTCTTTTTTTTTTATTCTATGTTTAAAGCGCTTTGTCAATGATATGACTACGCCGCTCCATTGGGCTACTCTTACACTATACTTCACAGCAAAAACTTAAACATTATGTAACTAATCACTGTACGCGTCGTCGTAAGCCAACTTGTACAGTACGATACAATCATTTTGCTGTCTTAGACAGCGGGTATGCAAGAACACTATTACAGCATCCGACATTTTTTAAATCTGTTACTTGGCTCAATACATCTGATCTAATGTCTACGTTTCGGACACACTAACATAATATGTAATACATCCTCTATTACTCCGCACTCGGAACAAAATGGTGATGACACTTTTTTTTATTAAGAAAGCAAATTTATTAAGCTGAATGTGTGTGTGATCGAAGTCTAAAAAGACCCAAACTCTGCGCTACAACTGAGAATTTTTTGACAGAATATTCCAATATCACTTACCCTAGCCCGGGAAACGCACACGATATCTTACATATGCACAGCAGTCGCATCCGGCATCACTTTCTGCGGCACCGAGCCAGGGAATTGTAATATTCTTAACAAAATCTTTTTAAAAAGCTAGTAACATTGGCTATGTTATATTCACGTACAACGCAAGTGAAGCCGGGTGCGGCAGTTTGTAATATTTTTATCAAAGTATGTCGTAACTGTACAAACATAGGCTGATATCCCAAAATGGCGTTTTTACTATTGTACTTTCAAGCAAATATGGTTCTATCGTCCTTGGTGCCTTCTACGGCACGTGTAGATATCCCGGAGATAACGCTCGTATTTAAAGTTCGAAAAAACTCTTATACAACAGCTTTGTCCGTCCGTCTGTCTGTCTGTTATACAACTTTCAACTCAAGAACCGTAAGAGCAAGAGACTCGCGGTCAACGCCATTCGACTCGGCATAGTCGATATATCCCCGAAATGACTTCTGACCTCAAGGTCACGTGATAACATTTTTTCGAACTCTGAGATTTACGGAAATTCATTGCCGTTTCTCACTTGCTTAGTATTAGATTAGACATGGCCTTGGAAATAAATAACATAATAATAACTAGATTTTGCCCCCGGCTTTGCTCGCATTTCTATCTCTCGGGAACAGTACTTTTTCTAGATGGAAAGTACCCTATGTCTTTTGCTGTACCCCCTGACAATGTGTATGCGAAATTTCATGATGATTGGTTACGTAGTTAAGGCGTGAAAGCATAACAAACATACTCACATTCCCATTTATAATATCACTAAGGAAATTCTTCTTCTACGTCGTTTAACTCTTGACAGAGTGGTCGTGGTCATCTTTAAGGTTGTGTAGCATGCTTGACAATCCGTCGCCACTCTTCACGCACCTTTGCCTTTCTGGTGCACTCATACAAGGGACCATTGCCTAATGCTGCCTTCATTTGGTCGGTCCAGCGCATAGGCGATCAACCACGTGCTCGTAGTAAGGAAATTAGCTCCGATAAACCGTCCCACTGCTGGGCACAGGCCTCTTCTCAGTGGGGTGAGCCATGGTCCACCACGCCGGCCCAGTGCGGTTTGGTAACCATCACATATCTTCAAGAATATTATGGAAAACTCTTAGACATAGTCTCTAAGACATGATGATTTCCTTAACCGGTAAAGCGGGCAATTATTATAATCGAATGCAAACTTGTTGCAAATTGAAGATAACATGTATGATATATGTAGGTACCTACATTTTACTTGTTTTAAATTAGTAATCAATTTAATCCACGTTCTCCGTAATGATCATAAACTGAATATATGTTGTATAAAATTAATAACTTTATAACTAAAAATATAAGTCGTCTTCAAATAAACAGAATAGGAAGAAAACTAAGAAAATTATCTTTTCAGTTCTTAAAGTAAGTAAGAATAAATATTTTATTTAATTCAGGTATTGTCAAGTAACAAATGGATGCACGATACAATGCAAATATGTATATAGAACTATGGTTACTGCGCCGTCCTAGTCGGTCGTAGCGTGATGTTAAATAGCCTAGAGCCTTCCTCCACAGAAATAAATAGTATTATTTCTGTGCCTTCCTCGAGAAATAAATAGTCAAAGTCAAAGTCAAAAATAATTTATTCATTTAGGTCACAAAGTAACACTTATGAACGGCAAAGTATATAGGTTAGTGAGTTTACTAAGTTACTGAAGTTACATTTAGGTTAGTTGCTAGGTTCAGGCAAGGGGTTGAGCCTATGAGAAGAAACCTGCAAGGAACTCACTAAATAATAATCCAACACTAAAAGAATATTATTTCAATTCGAACCAGTAGTTCCTGAGATTAGCGCGTTCAACAAAACAAACTCTTCGGCTTTATAATATTAGTATACCGGGTGTCCGGTAATTAATGGATAACCTTGAAATGTCTTATAGTAGAACTGATGGCCGTTTAGAAAAAAATATGAAGAAAAATCTATCCTAACTACCTGAGATATGATTTTCTTTTTAATTCTTATTTAACTTTCTTGTACACTACGACCATAAATGAATTAATTCCGTCGGCTTTTTGTCGTTTTATTATTAAACACTAATTATGCTAATAGATAGACAGTCAAACGTATCTTCTTCTTCTTCTTTTCGTGTGGTTAGTGGCCAACCTGTTATCAAGAGCTGTTCAAGCCGCGCCTGTAGGCCTCTGACATCTGTCAATTTGACAACAACCGGGACCGACTTTTTACGTGCCCTCCGAAGCACAGAGACGCTCAGATGAAATACCACTAAGCGGTCACCCATCTATAGACTGACCGCACCCAACCTTGCTTAACCTCGCTAATCGTTTACCGATCAGTGAGTGCAACTGTCTATGAGCGCCTCAGTCAAACGTATGACTAGCTATTGCACTTTTTCTTTTTTTTTTCTTTTTTTTCTGGTCGACTGTCAGTTCTACTATAAGACATTTCAAGGTTATCCATTAATTACCGGACTACCTGTATATAATGCAGGCGTGCGAGAGAGTAAGTCAGATGCCTCGACTACGCCCCTAGTTTTCTCAAACAAGTGCCTTCATTTTAAAATTAGATAACATTAATGCATATTCACAAAAAAATATTGTTGGTGCCTTCACTGACTACTTACGTCTATTTTTGATACTATAATATCTTATTTCACAGCATAACACTCCCAACACTCTAAAGTAAATCAATACAAAAATTATATTTAAATCAACACGCATACTTCAAAATGCCCTACGTCAATGAACATGCACGAATTGCATTTACTTATTGATGTCAGAAGCAGACTTCACAATACATTTCAGTTGAAACAATCAGAGCGGTATTTATATCTGCGTATAAAAGTAAAGGATAAACGATTGGGGTATTTATAGAAGTTTAATCTGTATATATGATTAATGGTGATGGTACAGCTTCTCTGGCCCAGTCACGGGGGAATCTTATCGAAGCGAAATGCACTGTATGCACTGTATTGACGGCCTCGATGGCGTAGGGGTTAGTGGAAATGACTGCAACGCCTGAGGTCGCGGGTTTGATTCCCGCAGAAGTCAAACATTTATGTGCATGAACGTGGATGTTTGTCTTGGTCTGGGTGTTTCTATGTATAATATGTATGTATTTACAAAAAAAAAGTGTATATTGAAATTAAACTACTATATACGGATTTTAACGCGTTGTTTATTTGACACTTTATTACAACATTTTGAAAAACTGTTACACTACTATAATACTATTAAACTTTACAAATTTTTAAGCTAATTAAATTATTGAAACTATTTATACTATTACTATACTATTATACTATTTATATTTATGTTTACACTTTCCCCGACGTTTCGGTTGCTTTTCAGCAGCCATGGTCACGGGGAGACTAAGAAGGTAGTTGTCTCAATGTTCCAGTGTATTTCAAAGTGTATTTCAAAGTACCCGAACATAATTTAATCATGGGTGTTTCTATTTACGCAGAATGAGCTCAAATATAGTAGTAGAGCTCCGTATATAGTCGTTTAATTTCAATGAATAACATTCGCGTAAACAGAAGACAATATTATAAAAAGTGTATATGTATGTTTATCCATTGTCTAGTACCCATAGTACAAGCTCTGCTTAGTTTGGGCTAGATGGTGTTGTGTGTATTTGGTAGAATATTATTATATTATTATTATTACTATACTAATATTATAATTAGTTATGATAAAGCATAGTCTTGCGACTTTGCCGCGCAAACACAGTTTTCCCGCAATTTCATGCAGGGTCTCATACTATGGTTTTACTAAACTGATAAAGGTTCATGAAAATGTAAACTATATACATACATAGTCATCCTTCATACCTGCCTCTCTGGCGAAGCGGTAGTGTATACGATTCCTGTGCATGTGGTCTCGGGTTTAATGCCCGAGCTGCGCTAAGTTATATTGGGTATTTCTGTCAAACCAATTTTGATCAGCAAAACAGCAATAGCCTGTATTACGTGGGTGATAATACCATATCTGGCAAAAAAGTAGTAGAGCCTTGCTGATTTCAGCATGAATGGGTCGGCTCGACCGGGGAAGGACTACCCTCTTACAGAATATCGACGTGAAATAGCAGTATTCCTACTGTTATGTTTCGTTCGGTGAGTAAGAGTGCTGGAGGCCCAAACACCCTCTTTCCCCCTTCCCGCTCCTTCTCCTTCCCACTTCCTTTCCTAAAGGGTCGGCAACGGCAACGCGCAAGTGATGCCTCTGGTGTTGCAGGCGTCCATAGGCTACGGTGACCACTAATCATCAGGTGGGCCGGATGCTTGCTTGTCACCTACGTAGTATAAAAATAAAATTGGTTTATACTTCCCTGCCAGCCCCTTCTGAGAAATAGGCGTGATAATATGTATGTATGTATGTCATACTTTTGCAGGTATTTATTATCTTCGATAATATAAATTTTGTTGTTTCCCACAATGTCTCATAGTCATAAGCGACGCTATCAATAAATTATCAAGAATTCTTTAGATTTAGATCGTTATCTGTTTTATTACCTACTAACTCAGTGTAATTGAATAGTGCATACGTCACTAAATTATTATTTACACCTATGAAGGTAGTTAGAGGTGAATCTTATCCATATTTCTGTATTTATTTTTTAAAGAAATAATTTTTTAAATCGGTTGAGTAGTTTTTGATTTAAATCGTTACAAACAAACACAAAAACAAGTACCTATTTCGTATTTACAATATTAGTATAGGTAATATGTATATTAATGTCAAGAAATACAATCATTCCGATTCGCACTTGCCAATTTTGTCGATAAATTACAAAGATAATAAATAGATAATTACTTTTTAGCCTTACAAATAGTAACTAAAGAATGCCAGACAATATTTTCTTCATAAAATTATTGTAGGATACATAATTATGTTATCAGGAAAATAGAATCTTTGAATTGATCATGTGTCTTAGAAGTGTAATAAGGTAGTAGATCCTCGCTGGTTTCAGCATGAATGGGCCGGATCGACCGGATATACCCTCTCACAGAATACCGGCGTGAAGTAACGGTACCCGTACTGTTGCATTTCGTATCGGTGAGTGAGAGAGCCGAAGGCCTAGTGACCCCGATCCTTTTCCTATCCTTTCCTTTGTCCTTTCCCTCCTTCATTCCTTTTTAAAGGGCTGGCAACGCACTTGTAAGTCCTTTGGGGTTGCGGGTGTCCATGGGCGACGGCAATCGCTTACCATCAGGCGATCCGTCTGCTCGTTTGCCCCCTATGCCATAAAAAATAAAAAAAGGTGATCGAAGATCTGGCCATGACCACGACATATACATGTATCTACATATATGTTATACTTATATGTGTATACCTACGTTTTGCTCGGTTGTAACTCGAGAACCATTAATTTAGATGTTGCTTTTTAGGGAAATAATATTATTAGGTATATCAATATAAACTGCCTGGGCCATTCGAGAATAGAAAAATACTAATAATTATATATTATATTATAATTGTCCCGCGCAGATAACAAACCCAGACACCCAGTCTCGTTACACATACACCAACCTTGCAATACAGTTATGATTTAAGAAATCTCAATATACAAATAGTAGAGGAAAATCTTTATAACTCTTTTAAATCATATTTACACATGGAAGTGTGCGGGATTTAGCTTGATAATTAAGGTACAAAAAGAGTACAAATAGTTAAAAAAGTAGCATTTTAAAGTATAACTTCTACGAATTACGGTTGTATTAAATCAGAAGATTAAGAATAACCAAGAAGAAGAAACGCAGAAGAGCCAGGATGAGAAGCCGTGGTTGCATATCTGGGACTTTTAGGTGACAATCATGATTCGAGAGACTAATGGCCAGTCCCACAACTAACAAGTAAAATTTATCCGAAAGATAAATCGCATGCTTTCTCACTCTTATTAGGTTAAAGAAGAGAGATGGCGAGGCTTTTATCTAATAGATAAATGCTATTTGGAGGTGGTGGGACAAGCCCTTAGTCGCATTCCCGAGACTTTATAGTTACAATTATCATGGTTTGAAAAACTGGATCCCATTCCTGAGACTTTAAGATTACAATCATAATTCCAGAAACAGGGATCGCTTTCCCGAGACTTTTAGGTACCAATCATGGTTCGAGAAAGTGTGGTCACATGCTCGAGACTTTAAAGATACCATCATGGCAAAAATAAACTAAGGTCGCATTCCTGAGACTTTAAAATTAAAATCAGGTTAAGTCTCTGACTACAAAACTGTTTTCTTTCCAGGTTACCTGATATATGACATGATACACTTCTATGTGCACCACGGCTCGCCCACCGACGGCTCTTATCTCTACGCGATGAAGAGGTATCACTCCAACCATCACTTCATCAACCATAACAAAGGTAGGATGCACTTCCATATTTATTTAATAGATTGAACAATATATATTTACTAGCTTTTGTCCGCGGCTTCGCTCGCGTTAATTTAGAATTTGACAATCAATTCGGGTTGTACTCTGCTTTTAATAATATAATTCAATCATGTTTCGAAAGAAACGTGGCGCCATCTATTATCATAAGAACGTTTTTGTTGTTTTCCTCGGGAACAGTATTTTTTTTCGAGATGAAAGGTAGCCTATGTCCGTTTCTGTATACTTGACAACGTATATGCAAAATTTCAGGATGATTGGTTCAGTGGTTTAGGCGTGTAAAGGTAACAAACAAACAAACAAACTCATTTCCGCTTTTATAATATTAGTTAGGATTTGCTAAGATACTATGGTTGAAAATATAAATTAGTAAGTAGTGACCCTCAAAAATATAAATCAGAATCAGAAATTTATTTGCTAAGAATGCAGGTAACATATTGTTGGTGAAATTGGTATTACATAGAAGCCAGTACATTCTACCATTTGGCATGCAAATCTATACAATGTTATTCTATAATTTGTCATATCTGTTAATAATGTGATACATTTAAATAGGCATAATAATAATTCACAACAAAAATCAATAGCAAAATAAAAAAGATACAATAATAATAAAAAAATGTTAAAATGTTATGTGAATATTATACAAAAAAAAAAAATAATATATGTCATAAGGAATTATCATTTAAAAAGTCATGGATGGAATAATAACATTTTTCGATTTATATGCATTCGAAGTTGTACGGTGCAACCGTACATTGCAAAATTACTTTATGTTATGTCAGCATTTTCGTCACAACGCATTCGTAATTCATTATTTACCTATATATTAAAATCAGTTCACTACCGGTCATCAACCGCGTCGCGTGTAACTCACTATCATTACATCATTTTCTATCAGTTTGTATTGGCATTAGAACTTAATCAGTAATAAACATAATATTATTCTCTAATCTCTCCTCGTATCATTCAATAGCATCGTATTAATCAAAAGGTGTTTGGTATTATCTTTTTGGTCCTTTCAAGTTCAAAGTTCCATTAAAAATTCTACATCCAATATGCCAAAAAATAGTAAATGTGAATATTTCATAATTTTGTATGCTCATAACAATCCAAAAGGTTATCCATAATAATATAATATTAGGCCTGTTTATCAACTGTCCCACTGCTGGGCACGAACCGGGCATTATTAGTCATACATCTTTAAAAAGTTAGAAGTGCGTGTTCTGGGATCGAACTCGAGACCTCTGCGTGGCACTCCAACGGACTCCCAGTGGGTGATCGCTGTATAACTATTTATATATTTTTTATAAGTAATTTAAAAGACAATTTAAACAACGGACACTAATAACATCCAGAATCAGAACAACCATTTGTGGTTCACACATTTGTTTGTATCATCTGGGATTCGAACCCACAACACTCAGCGCTGTAGCAGTGGTGAGGCAACCACTTAAACCACTACGTCGTCCGTGCAGTCATAGTGCACTATTGTTTAATAACTAATCTATACTAATATTATAAAGCTGAAGAGTTTGTTTGTTTGGTTAAACGTGCTAATCGCGGGAACTACTGGTTCGAATTGAAAAATTATTTTAGTGTTGGATAGCCTATTTATCGAGGTAGGCTATAGGTTATATAACATCACGCTACGACTCACGGGAGCGGCGCAGTAACGATAAACGCGGGTGAAACCGCGGGCACATCTAGTTAAATATATTAGGTAAACACTATTTTGGCATATGGGATGTAGACATGGAATGGGTTTTGTATACATATTTTTCTTACTTAATCAAAAACTACAACTAGGACATCTCATGAAAAAAGTCGATACGCCCGATTGTGATACTTGCGGAGTCCTTGATGATGTCCAACACTTACTGATGGATTGTGTCAAATACCAGCGCCAAAGGAACTCGTTGATGTTCAAATAAATTCTTAACGTGTACGATGTAGGACTTTTCATTAATATTGTAAGTGACCCTACTTCAAATGCGGCGACAGATATGTGTACAACAACGACTTCCTCTGTCTCCTATCAATACATAGTAAGTTAGTATTTTAGAATAAGCCACGATGGGGCTGACATATTATTCGCTAATAAAAGCCTCTAAATAAAGAAAGACAAAAAAAATTTGGGGCCGTCTTTGGGGACTGCCGATAGAAGTGAAAACTTTAATCCTTGATCATAAACACTTCTCTATAAACCAAAAATAATTCAAAAATGGAAAGCGTTCGGTGACGATGACGCGAGTTCCATGATTTTTGTTCAACCAAGAAGTGCTCAACGCGCCTAAAGCAGATTTCACTTAACAAAACTACTACAGAAAATTCGCTTCTCTTTTTGTGAAAAGTAGCAGAAGTTAAAGGGCTTCTAAACGAGCTACATTTTCCCTCCAATACTTGGTGTAACATGCCCGCCATAAATTATGTGTACTACAGAGGAACGAATCAATGAAAACTCATAATCTGAAAGCATGTTTTTCATATCGATAATAATTAATCCGATTTTCTTAAACCATATCACGCCATTTGTGAAGTAAAATTAGTTTACACTTTTTTACTTTGTAACAGAATATCGAGTCTTCGCTATTTTTAAATGGTCGAACTGAACAACGAACAGAGCCAAACATCGTTATGAACATTTTCACAATCAATCTAGCGAACTATGAAATTTGAAATGTACTGTCCTTTCGTTAGAATGCTCGCTAGAACGCTCGCTAGAATGCTCGCTAGAACGCTCAATAGAATGCTCGCTAAAGCGCTCCCGTTTATTTTTCTGTAATGTAACTTTCACAGAAAGCTCATTACAAGTGAATGCTCAAGTCTGTCAGCACCTTTATGTATACTCCAATAATATTATACACTAGATACGAGTATCTCACTTCGTTCCTTTTGAGTCGCAGCTGAACACTGGCGCGCGGCAGCCTGACACAATAGGTTTTTACTTATGTCTTGCATTCCAACAATTGACAGGTTAATAATTGCATTTAAAACGAATAAGTAGCAGAATAGATATTTATAATTTTTGAACAATAGTTTGAAAAATAACTACCGGTACATATCTCTTTATTTCACTGTTTTGAAAGGGATTCTGTGAATGGATTTTGTTTTGAGAATAATAGAAAACCTTTTCAATTGGGTCCTTTTTTAGTCTTAACTTTTCGTGCGCTAGTAGGTACTCCAAGCTATGTCTATTCTTCTCGCCTATGGTTCATAGCTGTTCGAAGCTATTATCTATGCTCTACTTGCCTACTCATAGAATAAAATGTCCTTAATTAGTATAAGTGGCTTGCGGCCGTTCTAATTAAGTAAATAAATAAATAGATTTAAATAAATAAATGACTATGCACCGGTTGCGCTAGATGTGTTTGATGCCCACACAAGACAAAAAAAATTACGATCCAAAAATAGTGTTTCCGAGTATGAGTGTTATTTCTGTCCGTTATTTGAATGTTTGAATGTCTTTCGCGAGTAGCGAATCAAGACACAGGCATTGTTCATAGAGCGGATGGTGCCTTATTCAAAGAGTAGAATTAGTATAAACTAGCTTTTGCGCGCGGCTCCGCCCGCGTGATACCTACATCAATAAAAAGTAGCCTATGTCCTTCCCCAGGTTTTAACTATATCTGTACCAAATTTCATCTAAATCGGTTGAGTGGTTTAGCCGTCAAAAGGTAACAGACAGACAGAGTTACTTTCGAATTTATAATATTAGTAGGTAAGGATAAGTAAACAAAAAATTTACTGACTATTAATGGACAGATCAGACATGAAATTTTCAAACAGATCCCTGATATAATTTTTCGTAGACATAGACATCCACTACGGCAATTGTAATATCCATAACGGGATAGAATTAGGGTGCAAGGTTTATAAAATACTTCATATAAATGAGGCAGAATGCTTACGCAGGCGAGGCCATGAGTAAAAGCTAGTATGTAGTATGAATGTATGATTAGTATGAATCACGTTTATACAAAATCTTGCAAAAAATATCGTGAGCATATGCAATGCTTGCAATATTTTTTGCAACAATGGAAAACAGCAAAGGTTGCGAGAATTTGGTCATACGGGTAGCGTAATTTATTTTAAGTATATTTTTTGTGCAACTAATAATGCTCTAAAAAAATTCAACACTGAGTTCTTAGAAAAAGAGTTATATGCATAAGTTATACTTTTACTTCGTAAATAAACTATGGTAAAGGATAAACTTTTTTATTTCAAATAAACAATGACATAATTAAAAAATTATATAAGTACACAAATTATTTACAAGGAATATATAGTTAACAGCAATTTTTTTATACACTTTCCGATAGCATGGAATGTGGATATTTCTACACGCGTCCGTTCCGCAGAGTCAAAGCTTTTCAACCATTAGAAAAACGCGTATGCTTAACAAGCGCTTGAAAGATAGAGACCTTACTTATCTTTATTAAGTTTATCTTATTTAATATGTGTTTCTTTTTCAGCTTACGGCATAAGCAGCAAGTTGTGGGACTACGTATTCAAGACGTTAGTGCACGTGAAGCAATTAAATTTTAGTTTACATTGGTAAGCATGTAGGTAGGGTGTACCTATGTTATATTAGATATTAACTAATTGATATTCCTGCCAAAGCATAAATATGTAGGTACTTATTGTATTTTTGATCCATACCACAACGAAAGGGGAATGCCTATTCTCCATAGTGTCTCAGGCCAAAGATGGACATCAAAAATTACTATAAAAATTGAGTGTTTTAAGATCTTAACAGTATTACATATCTGAAAAATATATTCAAATTGACGCCACTATTTTAGAAATACCTATAAAAACAAATGTATTGAGGTTATTTTCTATACGAAAATGTGTCTGGCTGTGACATAATTCAAAAACATATCTTTTCTCAATGCTCTATTATTTAATTATGATACGAGGAGGTGTGTTTGCAATATATTTTTATCCAGTTATACTTAATAGGGTATAAAAAACACACTTGTTATTTTAAACGTCTATATTATTCTCTTCATTATTATTATATTAACAAATCATCTAGAAAAGGCGCAGGATATATTGGACTCATATCTTGCCCAATATTGCAGTGGCCTCAATTTGAATGAAAGTAAATACATATTTTTTTACGAGAAAATCAACTGGAAAGTATTTTTTTCTGTAGCCGCTTGTCCACTCGTGGCCCTGGCCTCAGATGCCCATTCCTCTTTCTGCAGAATAGTTAGGTATGTTGTGTATTTTATGTGTATGATTGTTATGTTGAGGCGCCTGTATATGATGGTAGCCCAATGCGAGTTACATACGCAAGCTACCATTACTTGCGCGGGCTACTGGCGTACGATAATGTTACTCGCGTGGGCTACATACGTAAGCTATTTGCGTGGACTAAATGCGCAACCTACAATTACTTGTTGAGGCACCTGTACCTACATGATGCTCGTGCGGGTTACATGCGCAAGTTAAAGTTACTTGAGCGGGCTGTGTGCGTAAGATGAGGTTACTTTTGCGGGCTATATGCGCAAGCTAAAGTCACTTATACGCGGGCTATATGTTGGCAAACTACTTGCGTTGATTACATGAGCAAGCTACTAGTGCGGGTTACATGCGCAAGTAACTTTCGCGACTATTTTGCGTCGGTCATTTAAGAAGATGTTCAGAACGTCACGTCGGTAGCACGTTGTTTACAAAATCCATTAAAGTTAAGCTTGCTTGCTTGTTAAGCCCATGTACAGCCATTCATACAGTCTGGACAACGAATGTAAATAAAGTATGTAAAAATAGAAAGTAGGTATACTAAGTACCTGTCCTATATACCTACTGAGGAATATACCGTCTTATTAATTTTATTAGCCGGTATTTTCCTCGCCCACATATATTAATATTCTGTGGCGTTCATCAGCAGATTGTGCGAATCATACGTACCTACTTACTTACTTGTTGTCTGTGGATAGGTATACGTACCTACGTATAGGTACCTACCTATACGTAGCTGTGATTATGTCATGATGTCATTTTAATATCATAAGAAACCAAATAAATATCGTATGAAAATAAATTTTAATTGATTGAGCAGTAACAGCAATTAACCCTAATAAATTATTTTTATTGGCAAAAAGTTTATAACAAGGAGTTTGAATTACTTAGCTATATAATTAATAGATAATAATATCAGTCATATATATAAACTGTCTCGCTACTGAAAGGGTTAGGCCAAAGTCCACTGCACTGGCCCAATGCAGCTTGACAGACGTCACACATCGGGAACATTATGGAGAACTCCCACACATGCCGGTTTCCTCACGATGTTTTCCTTCACAGTTAAAGCTAGCGATATTTAACTATAATGAAAGAGCAGCGATAGCTCAGTGGGGAGACCAACAGACTGCAGTGCCGAGGGTCTCGGGTTCGAACCCACGTCGCACACCTCTGACATTCGGAAGTTATATGACTTTTCGAAATTATGTGCGTATTGATTGACAATTATCGCCTGCTCCGTGCCTTGGAAAGCACGTTAAGCCGTTGGTCCTGGCTGCCATGAACATCTATGGCAGTCGTTATTGGGAGAGTGTCGACACAAAAGATCCCACTGGGTCGAAGTGTCGCCGGTCTGCACTGACTGGCCCCCACATAAGATAAGTTAAGATAAGTTAACTATAATGAATATGCACATAACTACGAAAAGCCAGAGGTGCGTGCCTGGGAATCGAACTGGAGATCGCTGCGTGGCATTCGAACGGTATTCCACTACACCATCACTGGACAGCTGTGAAATACCTAATTCACTATTTAAAGAAAATAAGAGATAGATCGTAAACCTTGCTGACATTTCGCAGTCTTAATGAAATAGCGACTTAACTACACTACACTATACATTCTAATATTATATTTGTGTTATGTTATTATCACAGAGTTTAAATTTGTTTAATCCAAAATACTAAGATAAGTCTCTCTTTTGTTATGCGTGCGATTTATGTATTGAATTCGAATTTAAAACACTATTAAATTTGTGAAACAGTGGCTTGTCTTTACGATTGTTTTGTTTTGCATCTCAAACTAAACTCTTAAATGACCTTTGCGCTCGAACCAACAATGATATTGGACCTTAAGACCTCAAGATTATAACATAACAATGACCTTTAATTTGACATTTTAAGGAAGACCTTAACAAGTAGTAGTAGGTAGTAAAAGTATTGTACAAAATGTATTTTAGACCTCGGAAGTCAGTCACGCTTAACAATTTTACAAGTATATTATGTTAAGTTGTTCTTAGTTTGATATAATATATTATTTTAAAAACATCGCTATCACTGCATACATATTAGGTATAAAACAAAGTCCCCCGTCAAGTTTGTCTGTTCGCGATAAACTCAAAAACTACCAAACGGATTTTTATACGGTTTTCACCAATACACAGAGTGATTTATAAGGAAGGTTTAGGAGTATAATTTGTTAAGATTTTGTGCTACCCGTGCCAAGCCGGGGCGGGTCGCTAGTATATTAGGTATTTACGTGTCTATTGCATGGTTTCTAAATATATACAATAGTTTACGTATATAATTTAATCTTTGAATTTTGTATTGGTAACATACAATAAGGTCAGGGTGGTTAATCCCGGCATGGGTTTTTAAAAATTCACGTAAGAAACCATTTATTAAACTTTTAAATATAGTCAGCATATATAATTTAGCTATCATAAGTATAAAGATATAAGTAAAAAAACAAAAAAAAAACAAATAAAAAAAATCATTTTTTTTAAATTGCCTTTAGGTGGATTTTTCCTTCGGAAAAAAAATCGGATAAATCCGCCACGCAGGCATATTTCATAGAAATTACTAGTTGTTTTAAGGATACACGTAATATAAACATACATTCGATTCCCGCACAAGTCAAACATTTGTGTGCATGAACATGGATGTTTGTCGTGGTCTGGGTGTTTCTATGTATAATATGTATGTATTTACAAATAAAAAAGTATATATGTATGTTTATCCATTGTCTTGTACCCATAGTACAAGCTCTGCTTAGTTTGGGCTAGATGGTGTTGTGTGTATGTGGTAGAATATTATTATTATTATTATTAGTGGCAGACAGTAAGTTATGAGCGTTACGATCTTAATATAATTTATTGGTCACATTTTATTTATAAAATCTGATAGAATAATAAAATTCTCCATTTCGTATACTCATATTTTCTATAATGCCAACATAGTAGGTCCACTTGGTTCTGTTATAATATCTGTAGGGTCGAGCCCGCCCTACTTCATTTTATTATTGCTTTCGCAAATCGCTTATTAAGTACTTATACAAATAACTAGTAACAAATTAGAGTGCTTCGTTTACATTTTTAAAACAAAATGTAGCAATAAACATTAATATCTACACAATTATTAAGAAACGTAAATGTTGCAATACATCAATCAGAAAACGATTATAAGCAAAAAGATATTTAGTACTATGGTTGTTTACAATTATAATTAATTATTATAATTATTAGGCATAATACAATCAAGTTATACCTGATACTGTTAACGATAATAATACATATCGCGTTTTATGTTGTTAGCATGAAATAAATTATGTAGTACCTACTCGACTGTATCTACCTAGCACTAACATCACGCTATTATATCGCTTAGAGGTAAGGCAGTTCTCATGCAATAATCATGAGTATATTGCCTAATACAGTTTAAATTACACATGGATGCTTAACATATCCTTACGAAAGAAATAAAATATTTTTGGGCGACCCAGGTATCGAACCTGTGGTCTGTCAATTGGAAGTGAAAATGTTTTTCCACTGTATTTACGACACCTAAAAACCGTATCTACTCCTTTTTAAAAGGCCGGCAACGCACTTGTAACTCCTCTGGTGTAGCAGGTGTCCATGGGTGGCGGTAATCGCTTACCATCAGGCGATACGTCTGCTCGTTTGCGCCCTAATCCATTAAAAAAAAAACTAAAGAAGTATTACATAAAACTAAATAAACCTATCAACACGGTATGTCTAAAATGATGTTAATTATTTACCTATGTAAAGAAACATTGAATATAAAATTAAATACATACTAACATATAAAATTAATACTTAGGTACAAAGCAGTACACGTAGAAGGGTGTATTTCTTAGACACCTTAGGGGTCATTCATTTATTACGTAAGACGATTTAGGGGGGTCGGGGCGTCGACCATGTCTTACTTTTTCTTACAAGGGTGTGGGAGGGAGTCTTGATAGTTCATACGTAAGATCAGAAATATACGCAAAGTTAAGATTTAAAGCCGCGCGATTGCCGAGGTGCGCTCGGATGCGTATAGGTAAACTATTTCCGTGGCAACGTACCCGCGCTACCCGCACTGCCCCTCCCGGGAACCTTTATTTATTTATATAAATGACGATCTAGCCCCTTTCGAAATAGACGGAATTACAAACACTGCTTAAATGGACACTCTACTACATATAATGCTCATTCTAAACACTGTAATATGCATAATTTGATTTTTACCTTCGATAAAACGGCACTGCGAATGACTCGCATTTCACTTGGGTCGTTGGGCGTTACACACCGCAAGCGTTACGGACCGCGGTGTCAACTGCCCAAGAGCTGTTTTTGAAGTGGTCGTTTTACACCGCGGTGTGTAACACCCAAGGACTTTTAGCAATTAGTCGATTGGAACCGCACAATAAAGTAGGTACAATTTTCTTATAGTACAACCAGCAACAAAATAAAAATTACATTTGTTAAAAGTAAATCAATTACGAATACTTATCATGTTATACCACTGTCAAATTTTTTTTTTTGCAAAGTAAATACATAGACTAGTCAAAAATATGTTAAATAATGCAAAAAGCTGCCAGTATGCGCGTACATATACCTTCCAAGAATCTCAGGTAAGATTAACCCTTTGTTAAAAAGTAGACTTACCGGCCACTTAAACAATAGAACCACCCTGGCGCACGGGCTCGTGCTTCTGATTGGTAGATGCTTCTATAGACAATTAGCTTGCACTGATAGTGACTGGTAGTAAGGGTTACAGTGCCGTAACTACTTTAAGAGTGATAACGTGACGGGATAAATTGTTGTGGTGTGTTGTGAGATTTCTATGGTAAGTACAAATATATATATTAAACATTTATTTTTTTATTTAGTTTGGTGCGCACATTATTACAAACATTAAATATTATAAGTTAACTGAACAAAAACCGTAGAAATTTCCCATTATACTATCTTGACTAGGCTGATTGGCATTCCTTTAATATTTTTAGTGTCGTTATTGTAATAACTACTAACGGGTGATTTTTTTGCTGGTATCTTTTTGGCAACACTGTTTTTGACAGATCACGCGTGAATCGTGTCTTGTGTCATTGTCAAACTTGTTCAGTTTGGTCTATAATTTAACCATGAATCGACTTACGAACGAACAACGCTTGCAAATTATTGAATTTTACTATCAAAATGCATGCTCGGTTAAGAGAGTGCATCGCGCACTTCTTCCAATTTATGGGCAGTTTGGTCGGCCTACTGAGGCAGCTATTCGGAAGCTTGTGACTAAATTTCGAACCCAGTTTACATTATTGGACATTAAACCACGAACACGTATACGTAGAGTGAGGACCGAAGAAAATATTGCGGCTGTATCCGCCAGTGTTAGTGATGACCGTGAAATGTCGATTCGCCGCCGTTCGCAGCAATTGGGCCTCTGTTACTCCACTACGTGGAAAATTTTGCGAAAGGATTTGGGTGTAAAACCTTACAAGATACAGCTGGTGCAAGAATTGAAGCCACACGACCTCCCACAACGTCTAACATTTGGTGAATGGGCATTGGCAAAGTTGGAGGAAGATCCACTTTTTTATCGAAAAATTGTGTTCAGCGACGAAGCTCATTTCTGGTTGAATGAATATGTCAATAAGCATAATTGCCGCATCTGGAGTGAAGACCAGCCAGAAACATTGCAAGAGCTACCACTGCATCCCGAAAAATGTACTGTTTGGTGTGGATTATGGGCCGGTGGCATCATCGGGTCGTACTTTTTCAAAGACGACAATGGCCGTAACGTTACTGTGAATGGCGAGCGCTACCGTGTGATGATTGGCGATTTTTTTTTGCCCAAAATGGAAGAATTGGACATGCCTGACATGTGGTTTCAACAAGACGGTGCCACATGCCACACGGCACGCGAAACAATGGCCCAATTGAGAGCCGCCTTCGGTGAACAGTTTATCTCACGTTTTGGGCCCGTCAATTGGCCGCCTAGATCGTGTGATCTAACGCCTTTGGACTATTTCTTGTGGGGCCATGTTAAGGCTCATGTATACAGGGATAAACCAGCAACGATTGACGCACTGGAAGCCAATATTGAAGCATTTATTCGTGATATACCGGCTGATATGTTGGAGAGAGTGTGCCGAAATTGGGCCTTGCGAATGGGCCATCTAAACCGGAGCCGCGGCCAGCATTTGCATGAAATCATCTTCAAACATTAAATTATATTGATCGTTCTATCGATTCCAATAAAGATTTCATCAAATTTTTCAAATGTTTTGTGTTTTTTTTGAAAATCAAATCCTATACCTCTTAAAAAATCACCCGTTATTATCATTGCTTTACGCATTTCTGTTTATTTTATTTTTTTGGGGAGCTTACAGTTATAGTACACAATAAGCTAGCTTAGTAAATAGTAGTACAACATGTCAAAAGCAAGCTTCCAAATATTGAGTAAAAGCATTTTAATACATTTTAGGTTCTACTCAACCTTATTCACTAGGATATGGTCATTTATAAAGACATGATATTTTTAGGTCGCTGTTATTAACTACAGTAAAATGTCCGATTACCCGTCAACCTCATATGGGCAACCAAGTACTGTCGACTTTAGAAAAACGAGAAGAGGGGCCCAAATGCTGTGTCGCGCTGGTTATAGCTATGTGTTGAAGAGGACGAACAAAGACGGTTCTGATTTATGGAGATGTACAAAAAAAACAATAAATGTAATGCCACACTCAAAGTCAGATCTAAACCATTTACAATATTGCATGAGACTGCGCATAATCATCAACCCAGAGACGAAGCAGAGGCAGAAATAGACCAACAGATGCTTTTATGTACTGAAACACTGCGAAAGGACATCAATAAGCCAGTAACACAAATTTTTGGGGATGCTGTACAGAACCTTATCAGTAAGGGAATCGATTTATTGACACCATTACCTCAATTTGATAACATAAAGAAAAAACTTTACAAAGCTAGGAACGATTCGCAAGGTGCTAAAAAACTTAATTTTCATAAAGCTTGTGAAGTTGAAATACCAAAAAAGTATGAAAATTTATTGTTTGCCGAATATAAAGACGAAAAGAAGCGAATTTTTATTTTTGCAAAACAAGAAATGATTAAATATTTGAAAGAATCGACAAGATTTCTTATTGATGGCACATTCAAAATTTGCCCGAAGTGTTTTTGTCAAGTATACACTATTCATGCAGATGTCGGCAGCAATGAACAATATGTCAATGTGGTTCCCGTGCTATACGCATTGCTTCCCGACAAAACAAGGGCTACATATGAAATTTTATTTCAAATTATAAAAAGTCAAGTGAAAGAATGGAAGCCTTCGCAAATTTCAATGGACTTTGAAGTGACTGCGATTTTAGCAATAAAAAATTTATTTCCTGAAGTGAACATAGTTGGGTGTAATTTTCACTTTAGCTGCAGTTTATGGCGTAAAGCTAAGAAACTGGGAGTGCTTAAAACAAAACTGGGTGTAGTTCACGTAAAATTATGCACACAATTATCACATTTACCTCCGAACTTTTTGGATGAAGGGTGGCTATACGTGATGGGAGAAAGTCCATGTAATACTGAAGTCACCAAATTCAATGATTATTTTGTTAAGACATGGCTACAAAATTATATACTCTCTGAAACATGGAATACATTTAATGTAAGCGATAGAACCAACAATATGGTGGAGTCCTGGAATAGCAAAATAAAAAAAATCATTCCAGACAAACCGAACATAGCACAATTACTTAACGGAATACAAAAAGATGCCAATTTTTACTATTGTAAATTAAACAGACCAGGTGACATACAGATTTCGAAAAGAAAAGCTAGCACCATCGAAAATAATCGAAGAATTCGTAATGCCATACAAGAGTTATTGGCTGGAGAAATAACTGTAGGACATTGCTTAGAAAAATTGAGAATTTAGTTTAAGTTTACATCTAATACGTTATTAAACTATATTAGGTCTTATTTTACCTTCGTTGATTTTTTAAATGTTATGCATGTGATTTTTTAATTTTATTTTTCTTTTTTTACTAGTCTAAAGAAAGTTATAATGTACAACAAAATCTGTGATTAATAAAAGTTAGTTTTAAGTAGAATGAGTAATGTTGATCAAACTGTGATTTAGGACTTGTCTATCTTTATGTAGTAAAAGGCCATTCTTATATTACTCTATCTGTCATTTTATTATTTTTGTATACTGTGATTGTTGATTTTTAAATTATACTATATTTTTACACATTAATTCGTTTTTATTCACTAACCACTTTTCTACTCAACTGTACGAACAAATAATAAGCATCAAAATTTTAATATGAACCTAAATCGTCGTTTCTTTCTGTGGTCCGTATCAACCTATTCCAAAACATACCATGGGCGTTTGACACCACTGTAACCACTGTGGTGTGTATGAACCTATTCAGTATCAGTACTTGGGCGCTACACACCGCGGTCCGTAGCGTTCGTGGTGTCAAAAGCCTAAAGACCCTTTCACTTTAAAAACACTCTGTCTATTGATGAAAACCGCATGCAAATTCTTTCAGTAGTTTTTGAGTTTATCGCGAACAGATAGACCGACAGACGTGGCGGTCCCCGCTGTTTTATAATATGTAGGTAATGAATAATGATCATTAAAATAAATTATTAAATAGTCTGTTTATAAGTTCAGTAGTTCTCACGATAATATATATAATCAGATCAGACCGAGATTTTTATATACTTATATAGATTTTATGTATTATTAAATATTTTTATTATGATTTAGTTCTTTGAATATATTTTGCTATAAAAACCAACATTATGTTATCATTTAAAAAGATAGAGATTCTCGCATGTGTGTGTCGATGTTACCGGCAATCTATAGATACCTGGGGCGTCCACGCAATGTATGAAATATTATGAATATTATTGTCCACTAGTTTTCACCCGCGGCTTCGCTCGCGTAAATGTAGGTTAGGTTAGGTTAAGTTTGCAACAGTTATTTTTTCTGGATAAAAGTTACCCTATGTCCTATTCTGTACCCTTGACAAAGTGTATGCAAAATTTCATGTTGATCGGTTGAGTAGTTAAGGCATGAAAGCGTAACAAACAAACAAACAAACTCATTTTCGCATTTATAATATTGGTTAGGATTACATACTTTACCTAGGTAATGAATACAATTCCTAGGAATTGTATAGAGTACCTGCTGTTGCGCCGGCAATGTGTAAAATATAAAAATTAACGCCGAATGATTGTTTGGCCGAAAGTTTTAAATCCCGAAAGTTCATTTGTCCGTAAGGTTAAAATCCCGAAGATTGATAAACTGGCTGGCTAATGCTTAGGCCATCCGTACGATTCCGAGTCGGAAGCGGTAGTTCATGTTAGGTTCTCTTTTGTAAACCCACCCAGAAATAGGAGCACCGCGAAGCGGGGCTCCGTCCAAATTTCGTCCATTCGGGGTTGTGCCTAGATGATAAAGTTCGTCATCGGTTTTTTTTTCGTTCTTTTACATACATTACCGGCTGCACATTCGGTATTGTATAGAATACCTAGGCAAAGTATAAAATAAATAATATTTCATACATTACCTACACGTTTTAGGTATTCTATACATTGCCTAGTTATTGTATAGAATACCGGATTATACAGATTACCGTTAACATCGATATACATTGCTGACGGTACTTACTGGAAGCGAACTGTCTACTAGTAGATATAAAACTGTACATTTATGGCCAGTCCTACAACTAACAAGTAAAAGTTATCCGAAAGATAAATCGCATGCTGTCTAACTCATGTTAGGTTAAAGAAGAGAGATGGCGAGACTGTTATCTAATAGATAAATGCTATTTGGAGGTGGTGGGACAAGCCCTTAATTGTATAAGCTATTTATTATTTTAGAAGTACTACTATTTTTTGAGTGGAAATACACATATACATACACACAAAATTGTGATTATTAGAATATTTTCTTAGTAAGTATTTAATTAATATTATAAGTAAGCCATAAGCATTTGTTAAGTGCCTCTTATTTATTAAGATGTTAACCTAATGAGCTTCGAGTCAATAGGTACACCGGTGCGGTGACCAGACAAAGTAAATTTTAAATTATGTCTGGTATTCTAAGACTTGACAGACTACTGTGCCTAATCATTGATATATTACGCTGTAAAATTTAAATTATTATTATTTACCTACTTTAAAACTATTATTTAAATTATTTTACTAAATTCTTTGGAGATATACAGTATATAGAGGCGACAATTCATGTTAGGAGTTACCACGATGTATATATTAAATATGTAAGATATATGTATTAATTTAATACTTATATAGAAATGTAAATAAAATAATAATTAAATCTATTGATAATTATGGTAAAGAAAATATAGCCTTACCAATAAATGTAGTATTAAAAATACCTACTTGATTATAAACTAAGAATAAGGAAAATGACTACTAATAAACCAAGAATTACTTATTAAATACCTAGTATAGAGATAATATTTCCGTTCATACAAAACCTATTCCGAATTTAGTCCCGCTCTCTTAGAATAACAGTAAAAATCGATTAACAGAAAACACTCGATACATATATACATATAAAATATGTACTTAATTAAATTGTAATTGGTCTATGTCTGTACTCAGGTTATAGTTAAGAAAAATAATTAGATATGTGACTAACTTTAAGGCAATAATTTTATATAAGTAAGTAGAATCTTTGTAATGAAACTTCTGTCAAATTAAAAGTTAATGTTGGTTAGTATATAATAAGTATAGTGTTATTTAAATCGAATCAAAACAACACTATACAAAATTTTGTGCATAATTATCTTCGAATATCATCCCAATTGAATTATGGACATCACTAATGCAGGGTGTATAAAAGTTACTTTAATTTTGACAGTTGTTCGTTAACGAAAACTCTACATCGAATTTGGATTAAGTGTGCAGCTTAAATTGCATGAAATTATATGTTTTATATAATGTTTATAAAGCATTTAATAATTACAATGTTAAGTACTTTTTTATATTATCATAAGATTATACCAAGTAGCTGAGAGCTATAGAAAAGATATCAATCTTTTAAATTATAAGTTAACTTGATATCACACAATAATTAATATAATGAGATATCTTAAACCGTCTTTGTAAGCGCCATATTTTATTGTTTGTTAATTTGTAAAAGCCATTTCGCTATATATTATTATTGTAATAAATTTCACGCTTAATACAAACCTAGGTTATTAAGTTATTATGCTTAAGCGAGCGAATCTTTACGTGCATTTAATTTAGTATTACCTACAACTGTAGCTGAGAGTTAAAGAATAATAAATTAATAAGACGACATTTTTATTTAGACTACATTTAACGGATTTTTATTCCTAAATTTGAACTCCAGAAAGTCCTATACAAAAATACTTAAGTCCTTAAAAAAGTAAACTTATTATTTTTGACTTCTCAGCCACAGATAAATGCGGACGTCACTATCTCATACATTCCACTTAAACCGAATTAATACATTTTTGTTCTCGTTTGTATAGTTTCCAATGTAATACACTTTTCCCTACTTCTTCGGCGATACAGGCTAAGTCTATATACCTATGTATAAAACCTTTAGCGAAACACTAAGCCATACAAATCAAATCAAGAAAATATTATAAATAATCGATTCCATTGTTGTTAAGATTAATTGATAAGGAGATTGCGCTAAAAGAGTTTTTGCAATTCGAATGTTTTTTGAACTCACATCTCTGGTTATAAAGATTTTTTTTTAAATGTGTTGGGTGTTCGGGTAACCGCTATTGTAGAAACATATAATATTTAAGTTTATTTGTGAATATGTCGTGATATATATGGCTCTACAATTAATTATAATGTAATTAACTAATTATAGAAACTAGTGCCATTAGTTAATTGTTACGTAGGTCGTGGTTGGCATGTTGTTATGAGTTGTGTAATAAACAAGTTCATGTTGATTACTTAGTTTTATTTATTAATATATTTTCCTTATTCTATGAATATCCCAGTGGCGCAGCGGTAGTGTACCTATGTATCACTATATGTAGGTACTTTACAAATTATCATTGGGTTTTTCAGTCAAAAAAAAGGCTATAGACTCGCCACTTATTATGTAAAATCTTAGTTGGCGAAATGTGAGTGCAAAACACTAAATGCCTATTCCTTCCAGGATATAGGCGTGAAATTATGTATACCTACATATTTTCTAACTAATATTATAAATATGAAAGTTTGTAAACATATTTGGATGTTTGTTACTAAATCACGCGTAAAATGTTGAACGAAATGGTGGAAATGGTTCATATTTCAGGTGTGGCCAAGTATTATAGTTTGCCTGATTGAGTCATTTTCTTTAGCCGCAAGAAGTTGAGAAATTGCTTGGAAAACGCATATTAACTTCACGGATGGCGCGTCACCACTTTCAGTGCTCCGAGTGCTGTGGGTTCAATTCACACACAGTAAAAAAGACTGTGTGACTTTCAAATAATTTATCATGTTTCAGATATTATAAATATTTGAGCTGAAAACAATAACGTGTCTTGCTTAAAAATAAATTCAAATATTAATTAATTGATTTAAATTTTAAGAGGAACAAGAGAAATTTTTCCATACAAACGTAGTCCCCTGTTTCTTCCCTGGATAATGCCAGTAGAGCAATAATTTTCCAAAAAATGTATGGGCTCTATTGGCATGTCCCAATGTTTTCCTTTTTTCATAAATTTATTATTAAAAGAGACATGAGCCTTCAAAAACCTCAAAAATTGACCAGATTTTCCATTGGTTCAAACATCCAGAAAACAAATTTGACTAGATTATATAAAAAGGAATAGGAACACGGCCAAAGTCTTTCTTTAATTTTTAATGAAAAAAAGTTGTTAAATCGGTCAAGTTTTGGAGAAGGAATCAGGGGACTACGAAACGTTGATTTTGTATACTTTTAATAGGTATTTTCGGTCCAAGCTGTAGTTGTCTCTATCGCGCTCATGATACACGACACTGCGCGACAGCAATAGATTATACAAATACCTATTTTTTTATTCTCTTGCCCTTAGTGTCTCCTCTTAAGCAGGCTTGTCTTCTATTACATGGGCAGTAAAATATACCTATAGTGAAATGTAGGTAGGCTTCTATTTCCCCATACAGGCTTGAGTCTATATACACACTTAAGTAACCATGCAAAATCAACTTCTCTAGTTGTGTTCAATGTCAGGTAGGCACCATGACTCATCTTATTATAACAGATGCAATAAATGTTTATATTATCATAAAATATTAAGCAACAGATAAAAGACGATGCAACTAATATAAGTCATTGTGAAAATAAAGATAACGCGTTACATTGCGCTTTATTCATAAAACTATTTACTAAAAGCTTATGCAATGTCCAGCAATGTACGTGACATGATTAGATTTCGTTTAAATTAGAATAAAAATAATAAACTAAATATTTAGTGTTAATTTAAATTTGGAACGGCACAGAACTATCCTCGATTTTTTTATATAGGCCTTAAACAATGATATTATTTGTATAACACATTTATTCTAAATTTAAATATAAGCCATAAATGATTTGAGTTTTATTCTAATTTTATTTGTCAAAGTGCCAGTAATTATAAATAATAAGTATGATCACTTCAAATGAACACAGGACTGCGTTGCGTGTGTGTGTAGTTGTATGTTTATTTTTAAATGTTAGTGGCTGTTTATTTTCTGAATGGGACTTCTTGAGCGATTTGACAAAAGAACTGAATTCCTTGTCTCCTATTCTGGAGTCAACCACATCACTTATTACTGGTCTGTTCAAAATATCTCCTTTATATGGTAAGTAATATTCAACATTTTTATGTTTACTTTTATTAACAGCAGTACAGCCTTTTAACTGCAGTGGCGGTAGTGTGCAGTAACGGCAGTAGTAATCAAACTAAGAAGGTCCTTACTAACCTGACCTCACTTACTGTATTAAATACCGATAATTAGTAATAACAAATAGCAGCTATTTTCCATTCAAAAAATTCTATCACATACATACAACACCATCTAGCCCAAACTAAGCAGAGCTTGTACTATGGGTACTAGACAATGGATAAACATACATATGTATATATTTTTTGTAAATACATACATATTATACATAGAAACATCTATACCAAGACAAACATCCATGTTCATGCACACAATGTTTGACTTGTGCGGTAATCGAACCCGCGATCTCAGGCGTGGCAGTTGGTTACACTAACTACTACGCCATCGAGGCCGTCTAATAATGTAGACATACTTAGTATCTATAAACATAGAATATTTTCGTATGTCTATAAATGAGCTACTCCGTAGAATATGAATGTAGATGTTTATGTACTTTTATAAATATAGTCTCATAACTATATCCCTAAAGCTATAGACCAGGGATGTAGCGGATGCAGATTTTTAGACATCCGCGGATGCGACTGTCCAAATCGATACGGAAGCTCCGCAATTGCGGATGCGGATGTTGATGAAAATTGTTCAATTGTTCATCTTATTTAATAAAAAGTATTTAATGTCACCGCCTTCGCAGGTTCAAGCCTGTTTGGAAAAGATTCATAAATTAAACACGTACTACTGAACAACTGATTTCTTTCTTATTGTAACCTACGCTATATTATCTGGATTTACATTAACATCCGCGTTGATTATTGCGGATGCGGATGCAGATGTCCAAATCGATGCGGAAGCTCCGCAATTGCGGATGCGAATGTGAATATTCGCACCATACCTGGTATAGACAGAGTGTATAACACCCTCACTTCGCTGGCAATAGTTTTAGCTCCTACAATAGAGACATTTTCCGTTTACCGATCTAAGCTCCAGAGTCCTTCTGCACAGATTTCTTGTTTAAATGTCAACGATCGCTCTTTAAATAAATTTCCATGTCGTAGAGGTCTTTAAAGACATTTTAACAACGAATATAAAGAATTTCTAGAGTCTGAATCATCGATCAAATATACCCAACTTTTCAATAAATAAAAATATAATCAACTTTTCAATCACCAAAAGAACATCTCCGCATAGTAATTTTAGCCTAAAACTCCATTCGTGCACTGACCGTATCAACTGTGACTGCCCACAGATAGAACAAACGACTACTATCAAATATCTGGGTCTCTTCTTGGACAGTCATCTTTCATGGTCTAAGCACCTGGAAGCGCTCTGTAGTAGGATTAGATTGCTAATACAGGTGTTTAAGCGACTCGGGAAAATTGCTGACAAGGCAGTTATAAAACTAGTTTATTTTTCATTATGCCAATCCATACTCAATTATGGCATTATATCATGGGGTATCGCGGCTAAATGCTTTTTAATGAGAGTGGAACGTGGACAAAGAGCTCTCTTAAAAGTGGCATTCAAGCGCCCATTTCGATATCCCACTAATCAACTATACGCGGAGGCTGAATTACTTAGGATCAGGCAGCTGTATATTCTCTCTGCTGCTTTAAGATTTCACAGAACCTCGTTAATCACCTGCACTCACAGCCGTTCTAATCGGCGAATTTACTGGGTTAAACTCAAATGTTGCAAATCGTTTGGACAAAAATCTTTTGCCTTCATGGGACCTTACATTTACACGCAACTTAACAATATTCATAATATAATTAAATTAAAAAGAAAGAATTGCAAGAAAACGATAACAAATTGGCTACTTAATCTAGACTATAATAAAACAGAAGAATTTTTAAAGATTTAGTATAACAATAGACCATAATAAATAAATAGAAAAACAATTATAAACGAAAACACTATCACACACCTACATGCATTGCACTCCACACCACATGGCACCACATCATACTTCATCATACTACATCACATCGCGCCACATCGCACCGTACCACACCACACTTCACCACAGCCACAATACATCACACCACATCACATAACATCACAACACACCACACCACATCACATAACATCACACCACATAGCACCAAATCACCCCACATAACCACTTTTACACTCCACTCCACATCTCACCCCTTGTTACCAACTCTCACTAACCATACTTCGCAAACTACATACCATATTATTATTACTATTTTTTATTTTTTTGTTTGTACTTTCTGTTCATCTTATTCTATTGTCGAAATATTGTATTTAAACGAAAGAGACTAGATCCCACAACACAGGGAATCCTAGTGTGGGTCTAGGGCCTCACTCCATGTATTGCTTGTTTTCTATGAGACAATAAACTATTATTAATATTATTATCATAGATGCACGATCGTCGCTCGAAATACGGCCCCAACAAAACTGTGCATAAATCAGTCGTATGCGCTATATTATGCACCTGTCCCACTCACTCTTGCGTGCGCTGCCCGTAAGCGAGAGCGAATCGACACCACTACTACGGTGGAGACCGTACCATATACTTAGTACGCTTGCGTATCGCGAGTAACACACTTAGGACGCTTTACATTGACGCGTTTTAACTAAACTATTACAAAATGTTTCTCAGTGGGCGTTCAATGGTCATTCCGGTTTATTTCCTGGATTGCATACTAAATGCAGACACTTATAAGTAAGTAGTACTGGTCAGTGCCACATATTGACGCGGTTTTTGTATGAGAATGTGCATCTATGGTATATTTGACCGAAGGTCTGAATAATCATTAGGGGATCACACAATTTTTGTACCTACCGTGGGGAATTGAACTCACAACACGGCGCTGTAGCAA
The DNA here is from genome assembly GCA_963564715.1 of Catocala sponsa. NCBI lineage: Eukaryota > Metazoa > Arthropoda > Insecta > Lepidoptera > Erebidae > Catocala > Catocala sponsa. The sequence goes on along the minus strand of OY751337.1, from coordinate 23,375,504 downwards.
TGGCGAAGCGACCATGTTCGTGCAGTCGAAGAATTTCTTAACAGAAATAACACTTTACCTACACAGCTCGGGAATGAAACCCGAAACCTCATACGTATCACTCACTAGATGTGCCCGCGGTTTCACCCGCATTTATGATTACTGCGCCGTCCCCAAGCGTGATGTTATGTAGCCTATAACCTTCCTCGGTAAATATGCTACCCAACACTTAAAGAATTTTTCAAATCGAACCAGTAGTTCCTGAGATTAGCGCGTTCAACCGAACAAACAAACTCTTGAGCTATATAATATTAGTATAGATTACCTACTATTAGTCCACCGAGGCAATGTTTTGTTTAACAACTAGATGTTGCTCGCGGCTTAGTTAGTTAGTAAACTTAGTAACAGTACCTTTTCTGGATGCAAGGTACCGTATATGTCCTCTTCTGTATCCCTGACAACGTGAATGCGAATTTTCCTAATGGTCGGTCGAGTAGTTAAGACGTGAAAGCGTAACAAACAAACTCACATTCGCATTATAATATTAACTAGATGTTCCCGCGGTTTCATCCGCGTATATCGTTACTGCGCCGCCCCCGTGGGTCGTAGCATGATGTTATATAGCCTGTAGCCTTCCTCAATAAATAGGCTATCCAACACTAAAAGAATTTTTCAATTCGAACCAGTAGTTTCTAAAATTAGCGCGTTCAAACAAACAAACAAACTCTTCAGCTTTATAATATTAGTATAGATACTAGTATAAATATTATATTATTATCTGTGGTATAGATAGTTAGAATTTTCTATCTATATTTAATATTTTATCTGTTTGTGCATAGTATCTATGGTTACAACATCGAAAGCTAGGGGAGTAGGTAAGTATCGATATGACGCCACGACGCCGACGTGTGAAATCACATGTGAAACTGATAATAACGAAACATGTAATGGATATTGATTTGATTAATATGTTATAACTACAAGGAGGAATGCAGCTATACTTATTATCTAATAGTTAATGCCTGCCGAGCATGAAGCCTGAGTTCGACTAATTAAATTACAGAAAAGGACATCTTAGAGTACCTCTAATCCAGAAAAAAGTACCTACTGTTTCCGTAGTATAAAAATTCATTGTGAAAATCTACATTACGGCGAGCGATGCCTTGGGCAAAATTTAGTGTCAAGTAAAATTAAATCAATTTGTTTATTTTACGATAAAAGGTTCTTTAAATGTTCTTAGTTGTAGATAATATATGCAGTTCCTATCCATATGCTACCAAAAAGGCGAACGAAAGATCTCATTCGCAAAAACATTGACAATCATTTATGATGACGACAAATGTAGGTAACTGATTAAATTACATTTAACTTTAGTTTTATGATTAGGTACATAACATAGTATTGATGTAGTATTAAGCTTAGCTAAGTATTAATATATCCAAGCTTTACTACTAGTTTTTTTAAACCATTATTAAATTTATGGGATTAAATATAAAGATCAGCAAAAATACTAATTGGTCAGCAAATATTGCACAGCATAACGAGCATCTATACGCCTCAAATCATGGCATTCCGTCTCGGAAGTGTTAGGTTATGTTAGGTTCCTTTTTTTAAACCCACCCAAAAATAGGAGCCCCGCCAAGCGGGACTCCGTCGATTTAGTTTGATCTCTTTAAAGTTTGCTGGCCATGAGTTGCTGATCAATTAGCTTTTTTTGCTGCGCAATTAGTATTTTTTGCTGTGCAGTTAAATACTACCCATTATTTATATTTTTTTTTCTAAATTATTGTATTGTTTTCGGTCCTCGATAAGTCTACAACGTTTAAATGAATACTGACCGTTTAAAGTGGGTCAAAATCAAGTCCAAAGGAGTCGGTTACAAACTAACAAACAAACAAACATACCGGTGAAGCTAATAAAAGCGTGTTAAAAACGAAAACAGTTGATAAACAGAGAAGACAAAGATTTTGTCTTTGCCTATCTATAAATAGATTTTAAATGTTCTAACTAGGTATATGATTATATTGATTATGTATACTAGTGGTCGCCTAGTGGTCGAAATTAGACCATAATTTATTAAAAATTTAAGTTTGATCGTTATTAAGGTTTTATTGTCTATAACTATATCCTTATATCATATGGCATTTAGTCACCTACTCCACATATGTACATATTACGTAACTATAGTTACGAAGAATTCTTCGACATCAGCCGAACAATGCCGAAATACTACGAACCCGATTCGACTGCTTGTGTCAAATGGATGGTTGTGTGCATGTAGGTAGTGCTTTTCATTAATTGAATGTATTTCCAATACATATTTTATAAAAATATTAGTACTCGCCACTCCTCCATATAAACTTTAACTGTGCTAAGTTTCACACTTCTCCGTTCGCGCAAGTTTCGGGTACAAAGTTTTTGCTTCACGTACTTACATAGATATTCCGACAACCAAACATTTAAATCAAATCTTTGCTAACAACATTAGGTCGGATAAACTATGACTTGCCAACTCACATTATACTATTTTTATTATATTTATAGAAGAAGAAGAAGAAGAGCCTCCGTTACCACCGGATGTGGTCAACGAATGCCTCAAACGTGGTCGAGAGCTCGCCAGGGAAGCTCGGCGGAGAGGCAACGAGCTGGTCCGGAGTGGGGTCAGCCTGGAACCGTATGCTCCCGCCATGCTGCACTTCTTCAACTCCAAACTACCCTCGGAGATCAAGAAGATGTCTGATGTATCCAAAGAGATTCTTACGGCTACGAAGTTGCTGCAGATGAAAATGCCTGCTGGGTACGGCACCTCTCGTATTTTTGTTATTCTAAATAGCATCGGTGACGTAGTGGTAGTAAATTTGATTGTTGAACATGAGTAGAGCCTCGCTGATTTCAGCATGAATGGGCCGGGCCGGCTTGACCGGGGAAGGACTACCCTCTCACAGAATATCGACATGAAATAGCAGTATTCTTACTGTTGTGTTTCGTTCAGTGAGTGAGAGTGACAGAGGCCCCATCACCCTCTTTACCCCTTCCAGCCCCTTCTCCTTCCCACTTCCTTTTTCTATTTCCTAAAGGGTCGGCAACGCGCAAGTGATGCCTCTGGTGTTGCAGGCGTCCACAGGCTACGGTGACCACTTACCATCAGGTGGAACGTATGCTTGTTTGCCACCTTAGCTGTATAAAAAAAAGAAAAGAGGTCTCGGGTTCGATGCCCGTCGAATAAAGTAAAGTGTTGTTGAGATTTTCTATAAATAAATTTTCAATAGCAGCCGGGAGTCTAGATTTGTGCTCGAGAAACGGTTATAGATTGGCCCCCTTTTACGAAGGTCCTAAACTAATAGCTGGCAAATTGTGAGTTTAATTTCTGCCTTTGTCTGTAAGACATAGCAATACCGCTTCCTTCACATAATGATACGTTATCTTATCTTATCTTATCTTATGTGGGGCCCCCACCAATCCAAACCACCAATCTTGAGGTCTTAAGGTCCAATATCATTGTTGGTTCGAGCGCAAAGGTCATTTAAGAGTTTAGTTTTAGATGCAAAACAAAACAATCGTAAAGACAAGCCACTGTTTCACAAATTTAATAGTGTTTTAAATTCGAATTCAATACATAACTCGCACGCATAACAAAAGAGAGACTTATCTTAGTATTTTGGATTAAACAAATTTAAACTCTGTGGTAATAACATAACACAAATATAATATTAGAATGTATAGTGTAGTGTAGTTAAGTCGCTATTTCATTAAGACTGCGAAATGTCAGCAAGGTTTACGATCTATCTCTTATTTTCTTTAAATAGTGAATTAGGTATTTCACAGCTGTCCAGTGATGGTGTAGTGGAATACCGTTCGAATGCCACGCAGCGATCTCCAGTTCGATTCCCAGGCACGCACCTCTGGCTTTTCGTAGTTATGTGCATATTCATTATAGTTAACTTATCTTAACTTATCTTATGTGGGGGCCAGTCAGTGCAGACCGGCGACACTTCGACCCAGTGGGATCTTTTGTGTCGACACTCTCCCAATAACGACTGCCATAGATGTTCATGGCAGCCGGGACCAACGGCTTAACGTGCTTTCCGAGGCACGGAGCAGGCGATAATAATTGTCAATTAATACGCACATAATTTCGAAAAGTCATATAACTTCCGAAAGTCAGAGGTGCGCGACGCGGGTTCGAACCCGAGACCCTCTGCATTGCAGTCTGTTGGTCTCCCCACTGAGCTATCGCTACTCTTTGATGATACGTTAACTTACAAAGTAAAAATAACATACAATACCCTTACTTTTACCCGTACTAGTTATGGTATATTTAAAAGAAAATTATTTATATTGTTATTGTATAAATGTTATTATTCTATTAAAGATTATATTAATGATTACCTTACTAAGATATTTGTTCTGTTTGTTTTAATTCAGTTTATTTTAATGTTTCTTTTTATACTGTTTTATATCTTAAAATACTGTTAATCCTAATCCTAACTAATATTATAAATGCGAAAGTGAGTTTGTTTGTTTGTTACGCTTTCACGCCTCAACTACTCAACTGATCAACATGAAATTTTGCATACACGTTGTCAGGGGTACAGAATAGGACATAGGGTACCTTTCATCCAGAAAAAATAACTGTTGCAAACCTAACCTAACCTATCCTACATTTACGCGAGCGAAGCCGCGGGTGAAAACTAGTAATATAATAAAATGTTAACTGGCAGTAAGTAATTGTATGCAAAATTTTTGTACACCAGACATGGTAGAATATAAGAGACGTATTATGGATTTTAATAACATCTTTGTAACTATATTCTTATAATTAAATGTTACTTTGTTTCTTTCTATAATCTTCTGGCTTAAAGTGTAGGCTGCATACTTTTGAGTATTTTGTGAAAGGTTTACCTCTTTTTAGTATGAAATTCCATAGTTTAGCAAGTTCTTCGTCTCGGGGGCATTGATAAAACGATGACATAATTATACAGTATCATATAAAAATATCTGCTTTAGAATGAACTGCATGTCACAGGTATTTTTTACCATGAGGTCACTTTCGATTGCCACATCGAGTAATATTCTAATGATTAGATATTCAATGATTTTTGAATCGTGCCTAAAAAAATTACATTATTTACTATTCCAGTATTACGCCCAACACATTCCTCTCGTTCCTGGAGCACCACGGTATCTGTCTTCGCGACCCTCACTGCCGGCCAATCGTGAGCTGCAGCAGCACCTCCAAGTACCGGACCCTCGACGGCACGTGTAACAACGACGACCAACCCGCGTGGGGCCGGAAGGGAGCACCCTTCACTAGAATAGCTATGCCTAGATATGCTGATGGTAAGAATTAGCTCATCTATAGGTATCTATACTAATACTAGCTGTCCCGACAAACTTTGTCCTGTACACATGAGAAAAAAAAACATCTAAACCATTCTCGAATCCACTTGAACACATACAAAAGTTTCATCAAAATCGGTCCAGCTGTTTAGGAGGAGTTCAGTGACATACACACGTACAGTACAATTATATATATAAAGATTATAAAGAGGAAAGATTAGAATTTTTCATTGTTCGTTTGTAACGATTTAACTCAGAAACTATCTACCGATTTAAAAATATCTTTCACCACTTCGTACCTAAGCTATATTATTACCGAGTACGAGTAACGTAGGTTATATTTTATTTTAAAGTGAGAACTGTTACAAACATAACTTGCTCTACTTTTAAAGTCAAAATTTAGTGAAAATATGAAGATGTAGTCAAATGAGAGAATTGGCTCGTGCGAGTAGTGAGACAATTTATACACCACTCCCTAAATCCGGCTACGGCATTTTGCCCGTTTTTCTGGAAACTACGGGTTATAAGGTATCTATTTAAAATACACTTTTACATAGAGGGGCGATTTTAAATATGAAGTCAGTGTATCGGTTGCTTTTCGAGTTTCGCAGTCACAAACATACGGCAACTGACTAAATTAAAGGTACCTATTTTTTTGGTATTATGGTATGTTAGGCTAACGAGCAGACGGATTGCTTGATGGTAAGCGATTACCGCCGCCCATGGACAGTCGCAACACCAGAGGAGTCACAAGTGCGTTGCCGGCCTTTAAAATTTGTTTCCCCACCCCAAGAAGGAGAGGAGACGTCACTCGACGAAACACAACGCAAGCGCTATTTCACGACGGTTTTCTGTGAGGCTGTGATATCACTCCGGTCGAGCCGGCCCATTCGTGTCGAACCGTGGCTCTCCCACGGTTAAAATTTTAAATTTTCCATGAATGTATGAATTCCCAAATCTGAAATGATAAGTATAAGAAATTTTTTAAAGGCGTTACGTTATATTTTCAAGTATTCTTATATCAGCTATACATAATATCATAACCAAACCAAATCAAATCCAATTACTGTTTTATTTTCATTAAAATAGTTTTAGAGACTTTCGTTATTTCTTAAAATTATAAATAGCCCGTGCTAAATTTCGTATAAAGTAGTTTAATTTCACACGTAAACGTAAGTCAAAATTATTTTTAAAGTATCGGATATGGCCATACACTTAAAAATATCTCTCCGTATTCTATAGCTCTAGAACTATATTTCCAGGTATATATGCGATGCCAATGGGCCGCAGCGGTCGTGCCCTCCCCAACCCGCGAGTCCTCTCCTCACGACTCTTCACCGACAGACCCATCGGGAGTCGCGTGCTTTCCAACCTGAACATGCAGTGGGGACAGTTCATCACACACGATATGATGTTCCAGCTCATGGAAGTTACTGGTAATAAAATAATAATCTTGACGGTACCTTCATATAAGCTCAAAAACACGGCTTGCCTTATTAAAATGTTCAAATAGATAAATTTAAGTGTGATAACTTATTGTATGCAATCCAGTAGAAACATAGCTTAATGTGCTAAGGTGAGTTCATTCATGAAATGCAAGAAAAAGTAAACAATAAACATATACCTATGGTGAATTCCATAGTTTTTATTTTTATTTTGTTATACAACTAAGGTGGCAAACAAGCATACGTCTCACCTGATGGTAAGTGGTCACCGTAGCCTATGGACACCTGCAACACTAGAGGCATCACTTGTACGTTGCCGACCCATTAGGAAAGGAAGTGGGAAGGAGAAGGAGTGGGATGGAGGAAAGAGGGTGATTGGGCCTCCGGCACTCTCACTCACCGAACGAAACACAACAGTAGGGATACTGCTATTTCACGTCGATATTCTGTGAGAAATGAGAATTAACTGCATTAAATTCAGTTAGACAGGAATAATAACCTTGTTAAATTCAGACACCTATTAAAAATACCTACAAGTAATTAACGGCTACTATCTTCATATCACAGTCGAATTACAATTTCAGTAATTTACAACTGATACAACCTGTCAATTGTTGGAATACCAGACATTATTTTATTTATTTATTTTATTGAAAACCTATTGTATCTGACCGCCGGTGTACCGCTGCCAATCAATATGTAAAGTAACATTTTAACTTGCTTCTTAGATGAAGGTGGTATCCAGTGTTGCTTGGGTGACGGGCGGGACGTGTTGCCCTCAGAGTGGCAGAACGACAAGTGCATCCCCATCACGGTGCCGGCCGACGATCCCTTCTATTGGCAGCATAGCATCAAGTGTCTCAACTTCGTGAGGAGCATCACTGCGCCCAAGGATGACTGCAGCCTTGGACATGCAGAACAGGTTCTAACTTTTATATAATTATTCTACAACTTATTCCTGTTTCATTGAAATTGAACTACTTTAAACGGATTCTATCGCGTTGTTTATTTGACAGTTTTCTATATCTTATCTTATCTATACTAATATTATAAAGCTAAAGAGTTTGTTTGGTTGTTTGTTTGAATGAGCTAATCTCAGGAACTACTGGTTCGATTTGAAAATTATTTTAGTGTTGGATAGCCTATTTATCGAGGAAGGCTATAGGCTATATAACATCACGCTACGACCCACGAGAGCGGCGCAGTAACGATAAACGCGGGTGAAACCGCGGGAACATCTGGTTACTTATAAAGAGGAAAGATTTAATTTCTTGTTCCTTTGTTTGAAGAATTTAACAAAAAATATCAAAACTGATTTAAAAATTCTTTCGCCATTAGCAAGCCATATATATTATCACCGAGTAACATCCTTACTAATATTATAAGTGCAAATGTGAGTTTGTTTGTTACGCTTTCACGTCCTAACTACTTGACCGATCAGTATAAAATTACGGATACACGTTGTTAGGGCAACAGAAAAGGATATAAGGTAGGTACATAACCAGGGACAAATACTATTATAGCGTGCAGCGCTAACCTAAACTAACCTTCATTTATCTACGGCAGCGAAACCGGGAGCAAAATCTACTAGGCCATATATATTTTTTTTAAACTACTTTTACTAACATAACCTATCCTACTTTTACGGGAGCGAAGGCGCGGGCAAAAGCTAGTATTTTTTATATTTTAGGATTACTGTCTCAGGACTCCTGCGTTATAAGTTTGTGTGATATCCCGATTCCTTTCTCGGTGATAATGTTATTGAGCTTGTCTGTTTTTTTCTGGACATAGTACCTATGCCCGTAGACGGCAATATACCTACCTGAATTCTGAAGTGAGTAACGACACGGTAGCTGAGGTTATTGTGACCAGCTGGGTATTCGATCATATCTATCAGATCGAGCCACACCGAAGCGTGACCGGGTTTAGTATTAGCTGTCCCCCGCGGTTTCACTCACGTTTATGAGTAGGTACTGCTCCGCTCCCAAGAGTCGTAGCGTGATGTTATATAGCCTATTACCTTCTTCAATAGTAAGGCTAATCAAAGGCAAAAATAATTTTGCACTCCGATTGGAAGTTCCAGAACTAGCGCGTTCAACCAAATAAATAAACAAGATTTTAATCTTTTTCGTAATTATCATTTACTTCGTCCGCGCAGGTTTTAACTAAAAAGTGTTGGTCTCCGCGGAATCCTATTTTTTTTCTAAAATCAAAGTAGCCTATATTACTCCTTATAACATCAGCTATCTGCCAGTGAAAGTCCCGTCAAAATCGGTTCAGCCGTTTCGGTTGATTAGCCGGAACAAACAGACAAACAGACGAACAGACAGACAAAAAAAAAAGATGTTTTCGTATAGGTACCTTGTATACTGTCATATGCATTAGATAAAAAGCTGTTATTTTAATGGAAGATAATTATAATAAGTGCATATAAAATGATTATTTACATGGCTTCTTACGCAATCTTGAATTAAATTTATTCTTATACTTCCCAGTCTCAATTTGTAACTGCTCAACCATAAACTAATTGACAGACCTTGAAATTAATTCATTGTTTATGGTTATTTGCGAGTAATTTATTGCATTCGATTACGTATCTACGTAATGGATCACAGTTATCCATGTAATAAGGATATAATTAGAATAATTAGGCTTTAATACAATAAACTGATTGCAAAATAAGACCCGTCAATTAATTTAAAAAAAAAAAAACATTTAAGAACATAAAAGCCTTGCGCCAATATATTCTTAAAGGGATATATTATAATAATAATCTTTATTTTTATATAATGTGCCTGTGTCAGCCTCCTAGAGTGCCGTGTATTTTTTTAACATACTAGGAAAATACCCATGAAGGAGAAACAAATAATCTTTATTTGTCTAAAATTTATAAGCAAAGAGGTAAATTCACATGTCGTCAACTATGTTTCAGGACTTACGTGATAGGCAGATACCGTTTGTAATCTATACTAATATTATAAAGCTGAAGAGTTTGTTTGTTTGTTTATTTGTTTGTTTGAACGCGCTAATCTCAGGAACTACTGGTTCGATTTGAAAAATTCTTATAGTGTTGGATAATCTATTTATCGAGGCAGGCTATAGGCTATATAACATCACGCTACGACCCACAGGGGCGGCGCAGTAACATCTTGTATGCTATAATACTGCTCAGCCTGATAATCGGATAAAAATCCTCAAGATCGGATGCAAGAGTAAGCTAAAACTCTTGCCAGACAAGATATTTCGGGCCAAAGACCATACCGATATCTCTTGTAGTTTTATTACTTCTGTTCCTTACCCTATAGTCGGCTATAAGATACAGTAACCTTTTACTATTAGGCTGGTATCCATTTTTGTTACCTTAAAAGTATTAAAACAAGATGTTCCTGGCTCCCACATAAAGTATATTTATTAATTCAATAATTAATAAATATACTTTTGATTTTACCAATGTAAAATCTTAGTATTGTTTTTTAAACTATGTTATTCTAATACCGAGTTTGTTGGGCTATTACGCAGAATTCTTGAGGTTGATGCTATGACACGGACCTCTCTGACTTACTGAAGTCATGTGTGTATTAAATATTTATCACTTGCTTTTACGGTGAAGGAAAAATATCACGAGGAACCCTGCATATCCGAAAGTTTAATGCTTTCGCAAATATGTGAATTTTACCAACGCACTAGGTCAGCATGACGGACAATGATCTTATCCTTTTCTTCTCCTTCTCCCTAGCTTTTATTATTCCCAAGTTACTTGGGGTCGGCTTTCTAGTCTACTGCCATCTGACCTCCGCAACCCGAAAGCTAACGATACCCTAAGGCTAGACCAGTGTCAGGATATTAGAGGGTACTGACTTCCCAATAACGACTGCTATAGATGTTCATGGCAGCCGGGACCGACGTCTTGACGTGGTCTCCGAGGCACGGAGCACGCAATAATTGTCAATCAATACGCACATAATTTCGAAAAGTCATATAACTTCCGAAAGTCGGAGGTGCGCGACTTGGGTTCGAACCCGAGACTTTCTGCATTGCAGTCTGTTGGTCTCTCCACTGAGCTATCGCCTTATCCTTTTCTTATGGGGAAGAAATCTGTGTTCTTCAGGGGAATAGTTTTAATATAAAGTAGAACCGCGACAGGTACTACCTTCGGCAGGTGTAGTGTTATTACTACCGAAACTTAATAAATCTGTCATTAATAATATCCGCTCGAACGTATGGCCGCAACTTTGCGCAACTGCCACTTCAAGGAACAGATATTCATTTGTTTAATATATGTAGCATGTGATTTTATGCCATCCTTTGTCTTTGCCATACCCTTTTGTTAAGGTTAGATAAATCAGTCATAATTTAAACATGCTAAATATACGCATCTGTTTAGACGCCTTTTAGAGGTCGATCGGACGCCTCCTAGAGGCGTCTCGACAGATGCTCGTATTTTGACATAGACTTCTAGGAGGTCGATCGACAGTTGACGGCGTATAAAACAGTCGTCTGCACTATCCAGATTGTCTAGAATGTACAACTCCTTGGACTGTGAAGTAGATATTTTTAACACTAGCTTAATTAAATTCAGATTTATTTTGTTGAGGTTGTTGAGAAACCGTAATTGTGTGTGATCAATATTTCTAGTAATGTTGTGTATACATATATACTTGTCAATATCGCAAATCATCAAACATTGTCTCTTTAAAGTTGCATACGATGTATAATTTACTTTTTTTTTTAAACTTGTATCTGATCTGTAATTATAACCTAAGCACGTGTAGTGCTACTGTCCGCTAATTTAGTGCATGCGGTGACTCCTTAAAAAGTTGTGCAATTTGTACTAATAACAACCAAACTGTAATTTTTGTGTCTTAAATATTTGTAACAACTACTGGATGTCCTTGTAATAAATAAATAAATAAAGGGGCTAAACAGGCAATGTGGCTGCAATGTTTTCAGCAATAGCTCGACCAGCGTAGTTATATTTAAAGGCATCGGCCATTCATAAAACATAATTCTTGGTAGCCATGTGCAAGACATTGACGGGTATTCTTTAAAATGGCCAGTATTGCCTACCTGTATATTGCCACACATATAAGCCTTTTAAATTAAAAGGTCTCATCAAACTAAAGTTATCCACCATCTTTCTTCTAGATGAACACAGTGACAAGTTTTCTGGACGGCTCGGCGATCTACGGATGTGACAGGAAAGTAAGTTCTAAGCTTCGGACCAAGATTGGTGGCAGACTTCGGCAGGAGGAACGGACCGGCTGCATCAGAGGTTTCCTGCCGAGCGTTAAGGATAAGGCGTCCGTGTGCGACTTGAGAAATTCCTCTGAACCGTGCTATCTTGCTGGTAACTAGTTTTATAATATTGTTATGTGCTGAGTTCGAGGGATAAGAATTTAAACAATGTTACCGACTAAAACACGTTTTATTCTAACACACAATTAAATTTAAAACAGCACACACACTACTTAAACACTTTCCAACTCTAACTGCTTTAAAATCTGTGATATTTTCGAGTTCGTTCGCTCTGATGAATACTTGATCGCTTAAAATTGTAAACTGACATGGCAGTGCTCGTGTTCCGTCTTAAATACGCGATTGAAGCGTTTCTAGACTTTTCTAGAAGCGCCATACCCGCGTATTACAATACGAGAAAGTTCTAGCGCTCTCTCTTTTTTGTCCTGATATTCCCATGGCATCGGGACTTACGCGGATGAAACCGTGGGGTGCAGCTAGTACTCCATAATATGTTGTTTGACCTACAAATCCTGTTACAGGAGATGCCAGGATCAACCAGACTCCGACCCTAGCCATGCTCCACACTTTGCTACTCAGGGAGCACAACAGAATAGCAGACAAGCTCTCGAAGCTGAACCCTCTATGGACCGACGAGAAGCTGTTCCAAGAAGCACGAAGGATCGTCATAGCAGAGATACAGCATATCACGTATCAGGAGTGGCTACCGACCAACTTCGGTAAGAATTGCATTTTTAGCAGGCGCCATGGGAACAAGAACTTTGCATGAAAGCAGTAAGAGTCCTTTAACCCATTGATTCGCAGCGAGACACCTGCGGCAAGGCACAATAGGTTTTTAATTATGTCGTGTATTCCAAGACATGACAGGTTACAAGACAGGTCTTTACAACCAGTGTGGCAGCTTATTATTTTTGGTAAAAAATTTTTGCTCTCTAATGACATGAAGACTTTGCATGTGGAGCGAAGAATTATTCCGAAAGGTAATGAAAGCCCATTTATATAGAAATACATGTTATCAAATAGCCATACCACTTAGTATCGTTGGTCTGGTTTTTCTTGTTAACTTGTGACATGGAGACGATTTCGAGCAGATCTGTTCCTGAAGACAATACTGGCAGTTTTAACAAAGATACTAGCGACCAGAAATGCCCGTCTACTAACTTTGGTAGAACGTTTTTGTTTTTTAGCATTGTAATAAGTTTGTGAAGCGAGGAACTATTTCAATAGGGTATAACAATGGAAAAATATGGTTAGTCTTTTAAAACAAGATATAGCTCCTTTAGCACGAACTACTAGCACAAGGTCACCAGGAATAACTCCCTAGTATTCTTGGTTTCTGTCAAATAAGGAAACGAAGGCAATCATATAAATTTAAAAGCTCATTATCGTGGTATTTCATCTGAGCGTCTCTGTGCTTCAGAGGGAGCATAAAAAGTCGGTCCCGGTTATTGTCAAATTGACAGCAGTTGTTAAGCCATGTAAGAGGTCTACGGGCGGCTTGAACAACTCTTGACAACAGGTTGGCCACTAACCACACGAAAAAGAAAGACAGACTTGCCTTCAGACAAGCAACATTCTGTCTATTGCAGTCGGTGAGTAAGGCTACATTGTTATTGACTCGCCAGTTACAGATAGTTAAAACATAACTATAAACATCTTTATATTAATACGTGAAGCAAAAACTTTGTATCCCTTTTTAGGAAAATTGTGCGAACGGAGATGTATGAAATTTGGCACAGTTAACGTTTATATGGAGAAGGAGGGGCGAATCCCAATATTTTTATAAAATATGCATTAGAAATACATTAAATTAATAAAGAAACACTACACGCACACATCCATGCATTTGACACACGCAATCGATTCGCGTTTGTAGTATTTCGGCATTCGTCTGACGTCGTACAAATCTTAAGGTTACCTATACCTTATTTATATGTAATAAGAAAAAGAAGAAAACAAAGTAGCAAACTTAGGAATTATGGTCGAATTTTGACCACTAGGCGACCACTAGTTAAACATAAATAGGTAACTAAGTTTATGTGTTGATAGATAATTAAGACCGAATGATTTGCTTTCCAATAGTAAGGCAAAACAATCGTGTTGTTACCTTTCATAAATAAAAGGTTACAAAATGTAGTGTAGTGGTTTGTCTGCATTCCCTTAAACTATTCCTAGTTCATATGTAACTTCTATATCAGCCAATAAACTCGTTCGAACGTACCCTAGGCCGCGGCGAAAACTACTTACGCGGTTCCGTCTACGACCGTCAGAAGGCAAACTTAAAGGGACATACGAATGTCCCCGCCAATCCCAATAATAATAATAATAAACGTTTATTTTCTCACCACAATATACACATATTATATAAACAGTATTAAAAATATTACATAATTCGGATTACAACATAATATATTGTGAGAGACTGGTGCTTAAGCTAGGCTCGAGCCCTGTGTTTCAGGACACCAGGTCCCCACTCCTTGAAGCAATTTCGTTTTGCGGGTTATGTTAGTGCTGATAGATTTAATGTAGTAAGAGATTTTAATCAGTGTGTACTTGTTTATGTGTGCATTAATCATTAAATATAATTCTAACAATGACCGTGGTTAAAACTCCTAAAAGCTCATAAAACGTCACCCCTGAGATCACGTCTAATATTCCAGGTGAATACTACCTCCGCTATTACCGGATATCGCCCTCCAGCCTGTACAGCCGTGACTACAACCCGGACGTGAACCCTGGCGTCATCAACAGCTTCGGTGCCGCCGCCTTCAGGTTCCTGCACTCGCTCATCAGTGACAACATCGTCGCCTGTCCCAACAGCTACGACAAAGCGTTATTTTACAAGTACCTACTTAAATTTTATTATAGCACCATCTAGTGTTAACTGCACAAGTTTAATCTGTATAAAATACATAAGATAAGATAACTACCCATTCACGAAACACGGAAGCCTAATTTCTGTACGATCTCAATTTGGCTACCAATCTATACATACATATAATAAAATCGTAGGAAAGTCAAAACTCTACATTGAATATTTTTTTAAAAGAATACTTGCGGCGTGATCTACAATCGATATCGAAGCCAAAAATATAGTTTTTAGAATTTTTGTCTGTTTGTCTGTATATATGTCCGGGCTAAACTCAAAAAGTACTGCATGGATTTACTTCAAATTTTGCATGAATATTACTAACAGGTCGGGTCAACATATAGGCTACATATTATCACGCTATCACCTACGGGGGAGGAGCTGTGAATCTTTATTTTTCTTACGCATTCTTTGACAGCGTGTAATCTAACGACGCATATTTAAATATTGTTTTTGAGTAAGCCATGCTATTATCTAGCTTTACACTATAAAAACTACGCCATTTAAGTAACTTGGGCAGAGAAATATAGTTGGGTTCCGCGACGACAAACACTTTTTAGCTAAAATCTACGCGGACGAAGTCGCAGGTAACAGCTAGTATTATATAAGTATGTTACTTTTGTACAATCCTACATTTCTTTTCCCAGATTAAGTGATTATTACTTCAACCCCTGCCTTCTGGAATCAACTACGGAATCCTTCGACGATATCGTCCGTGGTATCCTGGCCTCCAACGCAGGAGAATCAGATCCGTTCTGTACGAGCGAGATCACGAACCTACTGTTCAAGTCTCACAACAAATGGGGCATGGACCTTATAGCTATGGACATACAGAGAGGAAGAGATCATGGAATTGCTTCTTATAATGATTTTAGGTAAGTGATTGAATTTTCAGCACTCTTCATTTTAAGGAATTGTAAAATGCCGGGTTTTTTATAGGTATTCCTATTTAGTCATCGAAAAGTTATATTTATATATTAAATAATTAACATAATATATACACGAATTATTTACAAGAAATATAAACTAAAGAGAAAAAATAAAACAACAACATTAAAAACCGTCATTTCTTCGCATCATCGTCAATTGGCAACGTGCCCAGAAGACTGGCAGCATTATCACGTTGAATGGCCCAAAGAAAATACCGGCCCTCTGGTCACGCAAAGCGCCGATCAGCCGCTTAGCTAGGTCTCTATAAACAGACCTAGCACTTGGGCCCCATGGCCCAGCGTTTTGGCACCAAACGGCTCAAATAATGTACTCACCAATAAGGTTTTGATATTTGCGCCTGATGCAGCAATGATGATGAGGAAATGACAGCTATCTACATCAGATAGTTTGTGATGTATAATATAAGTTCTATCTAAATGAGTGTCTAAGTGAGTGAGAGTGCCGGAGACCCAATCACCATCATTTCCCCTTCCCGTTTCTTCTCCTTTCCACTTCCTTTTATTCCTAAAGGGTCGGCAACGCGCAAGTGATGCTTCTGGTGTCGCAGGCGTCCATAAGTTACGGTGACCACTTACCATCAGGTGGGCCGTATGCTTGTTTGTCACTTTAGTAGTATAAAAAAAAATGAGATTATCGTATCTGCTGCATGCCATGGTGTATTATAAAATGGTTGTTGAAACTGCTACGTGATAGCGGCATAGCTACTTTTATAAGCTTAATCCAGACCGTGCAGGGCCGTCAAAGAAATATTCGCCTAAACGCAGTTAATGTTAAAACTGGCACTGTTAGTTTTTATTTGTTTTTGTTGATCTGTAACTGCGCTATCAAATCAATAAAAAATATACAATGATTAAATACATTTTCAGAGAAATATGCGGTCTGCCTAGAGCTAGGACGTTCCAGGACTTGGCCAACGAAATATCTCAAGACGTAAGTGCTAATAATAGAACTAATGATCAATAGAACTGGTCTCTTATACATTTTTTATACATTCTTCTTCATCGAAATATGCCCTGTAAGCAATCTACTTATTCAGAGAATCTGAATAGCTGCACGTAGTCTAGCGGCTAGCTAGCACCTATTACGTGGGATCTAAGCAAAACATCTCTAGCGAAATATAAACGTAACTAGGTAGTTCATCATCATCATTATCATCAGGCTATAATAGTCCACTGCTGGACATAGTCCTCCCCCAAAGAGCGCATACCTACCTTTGCATAAGGCATATATCTTTGTAATCTTATGTATAATGAAAGTAGATACTTCCACAGTTGAACTGCGCTAAGTATGATCAAGCATACAATTTCATATATTTCTCAATTTTATTTCGTTATTTGACTAAACTACATCCGATATCATGTCACTGTTAGAAATTAGGAGCTACTGTTTAAAATGAAAAACGAAGGAATCGACATTACATGTAGGTACTATACTTTCTTCCAGCGCATAAACTCTCTCCAGTATCTATACGAGTGCGTGGACGATATCGACTTGTTCGTGGGAGGGGCTTTGGAACAAGACGTCTACGGTTCGATCCTGGGCCACACCTTCCAGTGCATTGTGGCTGAACAGTTCTACAGGACCAGGATAGGGGACCGATTCTTCTATGACAATGGGGAGATGCCGCATTCATTTACTACAGGTACCTACCTACAGCATATAAATCATACATTTTGAAATTTTCTACCATAAATAATGTCCTCCGGACCAAAACTTTAGGTCATTGCAACCAATTTTAATGCAGACTGGCTGGAAATTAAATCGAAGCGAACTCGATACACTGACTTTAGAGTGGCGCAGCGGTAGTGAATGCGACTGCTGTGCATGAGGTCTCGGGTTCGAATCCCGGGTCGGGCCAACAAACAGTTATTGGGTTTTCAGTTAAGAAATCTCAATAGCAGCCCGGAGTTAGGAGGTTGGTGGTGTAAGACACCCCCCGCCTCGGAAAGCACGTAAAGCGGTTGGTCCTGCGCGTGATTTCTCTCCAGTCGTGTCGGATTACCATCCCATCGGATCACAAGTAAGAGTTAGGGAACAGAGAGTGCACTTGTGTTTGCGCACTATGATATCATAGTGCGCAAGTGAGTGCGCAAACACAAGTGCACTCTCTTTTCCCTAAAGGAGAGATATCAAACGCAGGACTCGTTATTTCGAGGCACGAGTGTGCGAAACAAACTCCGGGTTACTATTGAGAATTTCTTGGCTGAAAAGTCCAATAACTTTTTATTGGCCTGACCGAGGATTCGATCTCGAGACAGTAGTAACGTTCACTAGCCCTATGCCACAGAGGCAGTCTTGAAACTGATAGCATTCAAATTATAATATTAATAGCATGGACAGAAAGAAATTTAGGTATACATTCGACCAAGTTCAAAATTAAAAATTAACTTCAATAGCTTTAGTATCTCGAAAGACGATATAAATATGTATAATAATTTATACATACAAAGGACAAAGAATGAATATATATCTGCAAATAATACCATATTTCCCAACTATAACCGGAGATTACATAAAATTATACTGCGCTCTGCAGGTATTCTCAGATTGAAATAGTTCTATGTAGCTTTAATATTCGATTTTTTAACACATTAAGGGCCACTAGCACGACAACTCACAAAATACGTTTAGCACTATAGTCTATCTCAATAGAATTTGAGAAAAAGGTAAACAACTTTTAGTGACTTTTATCATAAAATAGTTTCTGTGAAAAAAAATTATGGATATTTATCAAAAGAAGGACTTTCATACGACTTATTGTATTCATTAACTACTTTTCAAAGAGAGTTAGAATTTTCTACATGACTTTATATTTAATTAGGCATGAAACGATTGTTTACATAAAATATTAATTCTATTGGGACAGAATATAAATAGATTTAAAACATCGTGCTGTCGCAGTCATCCGTGTGAAGGTGACTGAGATGCCACGATGTTTTAAATCTATTTAGTGCTAAACGTATATTGTGAGTTGTCGTGCAAGTGGCCCTAAGAGTAACAATAAGGTTAGGTAAGATTTGAAAAAAACTTTTACGAGATCCTTAAGGAGCACCCAATAGTAGTGTAGAGACAATTGGACGTAGTTATGCAAAATGGATCCAACCAACAAAACACTTTGTTTTTAGGTATAGTGGATGGATCCATTTTGCATAACTACGTCCAATTATCAAAAATATTATGAAGAGTAATAGAATCATATTTTCCATACTTACAGATCAACTGAAAGAAATAAAGAAAGCGTCGATGGCGCGTCTGATCTGCGACAACACGGATGGCGTACACTACGTCCAGAAAAAAGCCTTCGAGATAGAATCACCTTACAACCCCAAGTACAGATGGGATGACTACAACAACATACCTTACGTGGACCTTACCGCTTGGAAGAAACCCGCCCTTGATATTTTTGATTAATAATAACCTTTTGACCGCCACAGTCGTACATGATAAAGCAAAATGTGTCCAGCACGCCACGGTCACGACTACAGACTTGAAGGATGAAACGTAGCTTGGCGCCGAAAGCACGCTTTTGCTTTTTTGACGTGGCGGTCAATGAGTTAAATGCTACTTAGCTTGAGGTTCGCATATTCCGCTAGATGTCGCTCTGTGCAAATAAAATGGCTGCTGTTCAACGATATGCGCACTGCTATCGTTTTTGAGCTCACCAGTCGACGCCACAAGCGAGTAAGGCCCTGTCAATACTGTCAAAAGCCGTATTTGGCGGTAATAATTATCAGTTTCTATGCTTACCGTTGAAGTGATTAAAGACTTTGAGGTTAAGAGACCTTACTATCCACTCCTCTAGCGGTGATTATTGCATCCGAATATATTGACAATATATTTATTTATTATGGTTCACTAACAATAATTGTTTACATTAACACTTATAACTCAAACTAGTCTGAAATACAAGCGACAATGCGACAATCACTTACAGGCAAACACCGCTTCAACATACAAAAAAAGTATTTGAAACCCATCATCAAACCTTACTAATGGTACATACACTGCTTACATAATATACTGCCTCCGTGGCGCAGCGGTAGTGAATGCGACTGCTGTGCATGAAGTCTCGGGTTTGAATCCCGGGTCGGGCCAAAAAAAAGTTACTGGGTTTTTCTGTTAAGGAATCTCAATAGCAGCCCGGAGTTAGGAAGTTGACGGTGTTAGACACCCCCGTGCCTCGGAAAACACGTAAAGCCGTTGGTCCTGCGCCTGATCTCTCTCCGGTCGTGTCGGATTACCGTCCTATCGGATCATGAGAGTTAGGGAACGGAGAGTGTACTTGTGTTTGTGCACACACTTGTGCACTATAATATCTCCTGCGCAGATGGCCAGTCTCTATTGAGACTGGCTGCCGTGACCGAAATTCGTTCTGGAGGACATTATTACATAATATATTTATATTTATTGTTTCTAAATCCTTTGTATTAAGAAATATGGACTTTATTTTCCTGATACTAAAATAATGCAGATCTACTAGGTCGCTCAAACCATTTAACACTACACATTCTTGCGTATTCCAATATACGCAGCAGTATTCGAATATAATTGGAAAGCAAGTTCATAATTACTGTTGATAAACAAGATTCATGACAACGTAAACCTACTGCTGCTGCTGTACTGGGTGCCTGGTGAGAGTTGTTTTTATGTTAACGCGATCGAAACGTTTACCACGTTCGTCTCTCTGATTGGTTAAGAGCTTGGAGCGGACCAATCGGAGCGCCGAACGTCATAAACGTGTCGATCGCGTTAACCCGTCAACTGTCGAGCGGACATACATCTGTCCGCAAAAATGAGACATCAAAAAAAAAAACGACGAACGTATGTCCGCTGCACACTTGACTCGTTAATGAGTCAAGTGTCGAGCGGACATACGTTTGTCCGTTTGTGTATTGTTTGCACAATGAATTTTTAATTATTTTTTCCGTATTTCTCCTTGACTTTCAAGAAGTTAACGTATAAAAAACTCGCACTAGACACTCTACATGCATTTCACATTCGATGCAAAGTTTCAGGCAAACTTTTTATATCTTATTATAATTTGTCAGCTTGCAATGTTTAAACCCTGATAAGTTTGAATGAACACAACTCTCACGGCGATTTCTGGAGATCAAACGAAAAATTCGAAACAAGTCGATTGTGATTTACATATTAATTTTCTCCTTTATTTAGCTTGAAAATTGATAGAAATTTATAAAAAAGAGGCTTTATAATTGTTACTATACGGTGCCAAAAGGAAAAAAGTTTTTTGATTCATATGTTTACATAAGATTTTAAAACGCCATTATATTGTTGATCTTCGGCGGGCAGATTTTTCAATTGCCAGGAAATTAACTAAGCAACGAACTTGATGAGTTTGCCAATGAAAAAAAAAAATATATATGTTAAGTGTGCCCAAGTAAATTATCTGAGGAATGAAAAATCTACCTTAATTAATGTTAATATTTTGTAAAAATAAATAATTAAATATAACTGTAAAAATATTTATTGTATGTAATCAAACTAATCAATAAAAACTTGTATAATTATGTCATGACAATAATTATTTGTGGTCCTTATAACTAATTATAGTATTGGTTAATAGTTTGGTTTGGATAATTATCACATTTATTATAATTCATGTTTGTAAATAATTCAAGTCTCTTTTTAACATTTTATTATAAACTGGTTTCTGCGCGCGAATTCGCTTGCGTGATAGATCATAAAACATAGCCTGAATTACTTTGGAGAGTATTACTATTACAAAATAAAATTATTAACGTCGCTTCTGCAGTTTTGAAGATTACTCGTCACATACCAACAAATACAACATATAATAATCTATGGTCACACAAAATAAAATATAACCGCATATCTAAAAGTAGTTTATTTTCAATGCTTTAATATGCTTATAAAAATACATCGCCCTAACTTATTATTTAAACATATATATCTACATTATAGTCACTATATCTATATACAATTTACGGTAACTGATTACATATATATAATAATAATATAATATACAAAAAACATTGCAACGCTAAAAAAACATTGCAACGCTACCATGCTAAGGTCGCCCAGTAAAAATATTTTTGTAGGTATTTTAATTTGGATTGTAATATATTTTTGTGTCTTCAAGATTAGATCTTTAGAACAAACCGTTAAAACATAATAAAATTAAATATAAATGTTAAATGATTCAACACATTCAATTCGATCTTAATGAGTCTGTTGGCCGTGCAATGAGGTCAACAAATAAAATACGTTTTTCAAAGTAAACTATGGTATATTGAACGAAACTTGCCACAATGACCGCGGAGCAAGTTTGGTGGAGCCCGAGTCTTTCCCGATACGGTTAGATCGCGAACTGATTAATGACGCGTTAGTAGTACCGCGCCGCGTTTGAGTTTGCTGACGCTGCTAATTGTACGGGCGGTGCACCGTACAGAGTCATTTAGCCAGAAACTAGCTACAGTCAACAACATAAGTTAATAAGCATTCAAGATATTTTGAATATATCAATATACACAATTATGATAATTTCTAATCTTTTATAGCATTCATAGTTATATGATTATTATTTTGAATACAATTTATTACTATAAAATTAGAAATTTAATATTAATAAGATACTGTTATCATGTTATTAATCACAATTTATTACTATACAACAATAGTAGATATTAAAAACATACTGTTACAAATTTATGTAATGTTTAGCTAATTATAAGTCTTTATTATTATTTTCTTTTAGTATTTTTATTTTCAATATATAAAAAACAATATTATTATTTAGTATAAACTTACTTTTGCCATCTATGACCACCTTCTGCCTAATTTATTTAAATTGTTTTGTTTTTTTTTTTTGAGTTATGTATGTATGTTACTGCCTACATGCACTGAAATCATGCAGGCTCTGTGAGAATACCAGCGTTGTGGATATACTGCAACATTGCTGATGCAGGACCTTATTTGTTCTTAAACATGGTTGTGTTGAACCTGAACCTGAAACTTGGAAGCGTGGAACAAATAAAAATATTTTTCTTTCTTTCTTATGTTGCTGACTGTACAATGTACAAAGCTTTGCTTGGAGTATTTCGACCCTGGGGTCCAAGAGCTTTTAAACATAATAATTTTGTTTGTCAGTACAGTGTTGTCCTCAATTTCATTTTATACACATATTCTGAGTTTTTTTTTTGTGGCTGAGAGTTGAATATATTATTATATTCTCGAACTTTCCTTAGATAGTCTTAGACCCTGTAAATACTCATATTTAAAATTATACAGCACTATATCAAAAGATTCCTACCACTCTGTTTATCCTTTCCCCAGAAAGTGTTAAGTTTATTCTGAACAGTGTTCCATGTGACCGAAGTGTTCATCAGCTGAGTGAGACTGGCCCCTGGTTTAGAAATCCTCTCGAAGAACGGTCTTTTGTAAAGACGTTGAGCTTCAAGCCGCTGGTCTTCCGTTACTCGTCTGTCGTCCAAATGGTACAGGGATGGGAATTGTGATATGACGAAGAGTCTGGAAAGATATGACACAATTATTGTCTTAAGAATTTACGGAAGCCATTTTGCTAACAAAGTTTTGACAAAGGCGGGAGTGAAGTATGTGTAAATGAAAAACACATTTTAGTTATATCCTTCACGTATTCATTGATTATAAAATCAGTCATTGATTGATAACTTCAAAATATATAATACTAGCTTCTGCGCGCGGCTCCACCCGCGTGGTACCTACATAAAAAAAGAGTAGCCTATGTCCTTTCCCAGGTTTTAAACTATATCTGTACCAAATTTCATCTAAATCGGTTGAGTGGTTTAGCCGTGAAAAGGTAACAGACAGACAGATAGACAGACAGAGTTACTTTCGAATTTATAATATTAGTAAGGATCAACCTTGTATTAAACTTTCCCACTACTGTGCACGGACATCTTAGCATGAGAAGGTTTAGGGCATAGTCCACCAGTCTGCCAACCCCACTGGGCTAGCCAATGGGATTGGCAGACTTTACACATCTTCTTCTATCGTATGTAGACCTCTCAGACATGTAGGTTTTCTCATGATCCTTTGCTTTGTCGTTAAAGCGAGCGATAATTAATTACATATTTAAACCGCACATGACTTCCAAAAGTCCGATGTTAGATGAGAACTCAGATGTGCGCCTTGGGATCGCACTCGAGACATGTGCGTGGCTGTCCAACGGTCTCCCATTAAGCTGCTACCGCTGCTTTACTGACTTTACTACGTATGTATGTATGTCTAATTTTTATACGTAACACAGTTGGGTCCGGCCGTCAGGGTCCCATTCCGGTACGCCCCCGGCCGGAACGCACCCACAGTGAGAAAGTCGTTATTCCGCTACGCCCCCGGCCGAGACGCTTCCATCGTAAAATAACCGGAGAAAACACTTGAGCACACAGTGTTCAAAACAAGTGTTTTTGAATTTAAATATTCTGTGCTGTGTGTATACTATCATGTATTAGCTTTAGAATTATAAAAATTATTTTGAAGTATACTCTTTAAGAATATGTTTAAAAATGCAAACTAAATTAAATTATATTAAAATTTGTTGGTGTCCAAGTTAGCAACTTTTCAAAAAGCAACCCTTTCACTGTTTCCGCACGGAAACAGTGAAAGGGTTGCTCGTCCATTGTGTAGATTTCAAATTCAAAATCACTTGTTTTCAATAGTATTTGCTCAAGTGTCTTCTCCGGTTATTTTACAATGGAAGCGTCTCGGCCGGGGGCGTAGCGGAATAACAAGTTTATCACTGTAGGCGCGTCGCGGCCGGGGACGTACCGGAATGGGACCCTAACGGCCGGACCCACACAATTGACGTTATTATGACTACGTCGTATCGCGTAATGTCGGCCGACTGCAGTAGTACGAGCGGACCAGCCGACATGAGATAGGACAATTTCTAGTTTAGGAAGTGCCGTCTGTGAATAGTCTATGGATACAATGAAATTTACTACAATAAAGCATAACCGCGATATAGAAGTTATTGTGCATTACACAAACGTTTGTCCCGTGTGGGTATCGCACTCACAACACTCGGCCCGGCGTCGCCGGCAGCGGCGAGGCGACTACCTACAACCTAAAGAGCCATCCGATCATTCATTTATTTTTTCAGAATTTATATATTAATACGTGAAGCAAAAACTTTGTACCCCTTTTAACGAAAATTGCGCGTACGGAGGAGTATGAAATTTGGCACAGTTAAAGTTTATATGGAGAAGGAGTGGCGAGTCCTAATATTTTTATAAAATATGCATTAGAAACACATTAAATTAATGAAAAAACACTACACGCACACAAACATGCATTGGACACACGCAGTCGAATCGCGTTCGTAGTATTTCGAAATTGTTCGTCTGACGTCGTACAATTCTTTGTTATTATGGTTACCTATAGGTAACCATAGTAACAAGTTTTCTTTATTACAATAAATAGTACCTCATTTATATGTAACTAGCTGTCCCGCGCAACTTCGTCTGCTTCACATTAGATAATTATAGCCAGTCTAAAAAAAACTATCCTATCTTTTAAGTTGAACTAAATTACAGATGGTTACGAAGTTTGATCAAAATCGGTTCAGTAGTTTAGGAGTCCATAGCGGACAAACAACGTGACACGTAATTTATATATATTAAGATAAAGAAAATAAACTAGCAACCTTAGGAGTTTTGGTCGAATTTTGACCACTAGGCGACCGCTAGTCAAGTTGAAATGCAAGGACGCGGCCCACATGATAGTAAGGAGTTACTGTATTTACATAATCATCGCCTACATTCCCAAATAGGTAGGTGAAGGTTTATCACACCTACATTATATCAGCTAATCTCGTCTGCCTCCGTGGCGCAGCGGTATTGAATGCGACTGCTGTGCATGAGGTCTCGGGTTCGAATCCCGGGTCGGGCCAACAAAAAGTTATTGGGTTTAAATCTCAATAGCAGCCCGAAGCAAGGAAGTTGGCGGTGTTAGACTCCTCCGTGCCTCGGAAAGCACGTAAAGCCGTTGGTCCTGCACCTGATCTCTCTCCGGTCGTGTCGTATTACCGTCCCATCGGGTCATGAGAGTTAGGGAACAGAGAGTGCATTTGTGTTTGCGCACACACTTGTGCACTATACTATCTCCTGCGCAGATGGCCAGTCTCCGTTAAGACTGGCCGCTGTGGCCGAAATTCGGTCTGGAGGACAGCTAAACATTTAGGTGCCACATAATAAGGTAGAGCCTACTGTCCTCTATAGGTTACAGCTCCAGACTCCGCACTAGTGCTGACAACTTCATGAGAGAGAAACTCAGAAATCAAAACCTTTACCTCATAGTAGATGTATTCACTACCGATGCTCCACCAAGGTAGTCACGCCTTTACTATTCTGCCGTCATAAGGAAAAAATAAGTAACTACCCTTTTTTTTTAAATTTAGATTTTAACGTATTTGGAATTAGTAAAAAAGATGAATCTGCCTGAATTTTTATATTTAAAATGTCAATTCTGGCTTCAGATATTTCTTTATGACGGCAGTATTATCTTTATATATATAATTGTACTGTACGTGTGTATGCCACTGAACTCCTCCTAAACGGCTGAACCGATTTTGATGAAACTTTTTGTGTGTGTTGATTCGAGAATGGTTTAGATGTTTTTGTTTCGTGTTTACAGGACAACTTCTGTCGGGACAGCTAATATTAATTAATTATTGTATTCCAAATAGTCCTTTCGACTTTGAGTAGGAAAAATTTTTTAGAGATTTTCTTTAAATAGGTATTATATTTACCTGTATTGTAGATATTCATAGAAAGTGCCTCCATTGAAGTAGCTGGGCGCGGCAGGGTTGCCCATCAGCGATAGGTACTGCAAGTTGGGACATGACTCCTTTAGTTTGCCCACCCATGGGTACAAAGACGCCACCTTGCAACGGTTTAACCTGGAACAGTACAACTAAACATTAGTATAGAAATTTATTTTGTATAATAAAACTAGATTTTGCCCGCAGATTTGCTTGCGTAAATATAGGTTAGGTAGGGTAGGTAACTAATAGTCTCTCTACTCCCTTATCCGCGGAGAGGAATGCGTCAATGCATTCCTCAACGTTAAAAAAGACGGTTACTAACAATTTTTCTGGATAAAGGGTATCCTATGTCCTCGTTTGTACCCCTGACAATGTGTTTGCTAAATTTCTTTATAATCGGTCGCGTAGTCATAGTCTATAGTCTTCCTCGATAAATAGGCTATCCAAGACTAAAATAATTTTCAAGTCGAACCAGTAGTTCCTGAGATTACGCGTTCAAACAAACAAACAGACAAATTCTACAGCTTTATAATATTAGTATAGATTTATCTAATGGAGAAACTGAACAATGCTTTGTCTGACTTTTCACAATAAGTATGAATTTACGCTTGCTTACTTTTGTATGTAGATAAGTACCTATATTATTGTAGATTTTGCCCGCGGCTTCGTTCGCGTTAATGCAGATTTAGGTTCACATAATATTGTCTTCTGTTTACGCGAATGTTATTCATTGAAATTAAACTACTTTATACGGATTTTATCGCGTTATTTGACATTTTATTACAAAATTTTGAAAACTGTTACACTACTATTACTATAAAACTTTACTAATTTTTAAGCTAATTAAATTATTAAGACTATTAAAACTATTTATACTATTACTATACTATTATACTATTTATATTTGTGTTTACACTTTCCCCGACGTTTCGGTTGCTTTTCAGCAGCCATGGTCACGGGGAGACTAAGATGGCAGTCGTCTCAATGTTCCAGTGTAGTTATTTCAAAGTACCCAAACATAATTTAATCATGGGTGTTTCTATTTACGCAGAATGAGGTTTAGGCTCAGATAGATTTTTAGTAGCCTATATGTTATACTGATGTATAAACAATAATACTGTAAAGTTTCATCCGTTCAGTAGTTTTTGCGTGAAAGAGTACCAAACATCCATCCACCCATCCATCCTCGCAAACGTTCACATTTATAATATTAGTAAGAAGTAGTCAATAGTCTTACCATAGCAGTTCTAATTTTGGCAGTGGAGGCAAATAACAGTTTTCTGTGAGAGGATTGTCGTCAGCTATAAGAGATGTTAAATTTTTGAAGTACACCAGGCCATCCAAATTACTGCAATAAAAAAGAAACAAATTACAATCTCACTTTGTATATCTCTAACTGTATCTACGCAAATCTCTGACTTTTTGAGGTTATGTGCGTATTAACACATTCAATGCGGCAACAAATTTTGCTTTCACTAGCCAGAATCGGCTCATATTTAACGTAAACGGCGATCGGCGTCAGCCGCACTTGATGAAATAAAAAAACCCAAAATATCTAAAAACTACTCATATCAGGCATTTCATTAGTAAATTCCAAACACATTTGTTGTTTTATTAATATAATATCTTTAAATTTGGGTAAAATATAAAACAACTATACATGACGCGTCCTCCGAATCTGAGTATGAAAAAATAAGACGCCGATCGGCGTCCGCCGCATTGAATGGGTTAAATAGTTAATTATCGCTTGCTATAATGGTGAAAGAAAACATCGTGAAGAAACCTGCATGTCTGAGAGTTCTCCATAATGTTCTCGAACATATGTGAAATATGACAACCCGTCCTGGGCCAGCGTGGTGGGCTATGGCCTAACCCTTCTCACACTGAGAAGAGGCCCGTGCCCAGCAGTAGGACAGTTTAATACAGGGCCGATATTATTTCATTATATTACTTACTATAAAAAAAAACCCGCACTAGAAGTAATTTCCGTGTTCCCGAGAATTTTACAAGCATCAAAACATAGAGCACAACGATCTCAGACGAGTAACAACTAATGTTCCCTTGTAGGGATTGAGCCCACAACACGCAGTGCTCTGACAGAGTAACGGTATTCCAGAGACCCCATGCTGATCAACATTTTACATTTTCCTATAAATAGGATTTTACTAATAATTATTCAACCCCTTTTTCCACTGGGGGACAGTGTAAACCCAATAATGTTATGTTAGCCCGACCCGTGATTTGAACCGTGACTTTATACACAGCAGTCACATTGCATTCAGTACCGCTGCGCCACGATAATTCGGACTCGAAACTTTTAAAGTTACATTATTTTCTATGTATGTCTTCAAAATTCTATTCTGCTCTTAAAACTGCAAGAAGGCCGTTTATTAGTAAACCAAGCCATTTGTATATTATGTATGTCTTATCTGGATATGACGCATAATTTGATTGACGATATCCGATTGATCTAATGGGAAGGTCCCTAGTTAATTCAACTATCTCAGCAAAATGTTCCTGCATTGGCACACTGCTCGGATCCCAAAAAGCGCTGAACAAGTAAGTGTAATGATTTCCTGCTCTCCGGATTCCAAAATAAGCCTAAAAAACCATTACTAAAATCATTAAGTTTGACAACTATCTCAGCAAAATTCTATTATTCGCTGGGCTGGCCCATTTTAAAGCAATGTCTAAGGCTCTATCATCGAAATGCATGCATTTGTAACCTCGTAGGCGTTTTAAAAACATTACTAACTTTGCGAGTGTATTGACACCGCACAGACGAGGAAGTTTGAAAGTCAGATAACAGATGGCGTTGTAAGTACATAATAGGCGCTTGTAATCTCGCTTGCCATACAATCCTGAATCACGCAAGTGAAGTTTTCACAGCGACTAAGTATATATACAAATTCCCGACATCAACAATCTGGCCGCGGCCCGAGGATCCTTTCTTTGTGTCCACCACTAAACGTGGGTTGTTCAAATATGGTATCCAGCAAATGTACTAATAAATTTGTAACTTTATCGTACTGGTCTCAATAGAAGTCGCTGGTTTGGATAGAAAATTAATTGTATTTTATATATTGCGTTTGACTTTATCCCCTTAAGCCCTGAATCGACAGCGTTAATGCGACTATAAGTCTTAACTATGTTGTCTATACTCGCGGAGTCTTAGACAGCAGTTCACTTTTGCCGTGTCCGAGTCCAAGTCATCGCATCCAGAAAGTGTGATGTAATGGTCTCGACTATCACAGTGGGGAGGGAACCACTTAATCTACTTCATCATCCATGCAGCCATTTTTTATTTAATCTTTTGCATTCATAGAGAAGAGCTTTTTGATGCCAATTTATCCAATAATATGAGTTTCCAGACAGTTTAATGTCAAAACCAAGTTATCAAAATCTACTATATTGGTTTTCAATAAGGAGTACTAAGATGTCAGTTTGAGTGCAATACGTTCTGTAACAGGTATCTGTTGATAATATAAAATAATTACTTACGTGATTTTGTTGTGACTGATGTCTAAATATCTGATGTGGTCTGAAAATCTCTCCACAATAGTCTTAGGTATCTCGTAGAGCCTCTCGTAGGCCAGAGTCAACTTATCTGACTCTTCTTCGTTGTCCACAGTTGTGTCGACGGACCTGTAAATATATGTTATAATAATAATATAATAAAGCCTTTATTTCCTGAACACACATATAAAAATCTTAACATTTGAAAGTAAAAATATGAAAATAAAAGTAAATCTTAAAGTTTAAAACCGAAAAGTAAAATCTAGACTTATATTATAGAATATCCCTTGTTTCGGTATGCCTTACGGCAAAGGTCTCCTCCAACTCTTCTGTGCGTTTTGTCTGCCGCCACTCTTATCCATAAGGGTCCCAAAGTCATTTTCAAATCGTCCTCCCATCTTTTTGCTTTACGACCTCGACTTCTAGCGCCATCCCTTGGGTACCAAACTACCTGTTTACTCCATTTCTCCTTCCTTTCTTTCCTCCATTTTTTTCCTCCATTTTGCAGCGGAGCATAGGTCCAGTCCATCTCTATTGTTGTTGATCGATATGCGACAGGATATCTGTTAATTTAGTTTTTTACCTGATGTCTATACTTCTGACTTTGTCTATTTGTTTCAGACCTAGCATCCTTTCCATACCTCTCTGACATTTTGCTAATTTGTCCATATGGCGTTTCGTCAAAGCCCAGGTTTCACAGCCATAAGTAATGCAGGGTAGGATACAGGTATCAAAAGTTTTCTTCTTGATCTTCATGCCCAGTTCCTTGCTTTTCATTATTTATTTCAGGGCCCAGTATATCTTCCACCCAGTCGCAATTCTTTTGTCTATTTCTTTGGACATTTGGTCATTTGGCGATATAATCTGTCCTAGCTATACATATTCTTCTACGTATTCGAGTTTCTGCCCGTTGATGGTTATGTCTATGGGTATTGAATTTGTCATAATTTTAGTTTTGCTTGAGTTCATTTCTAGACCTACTTCCCTACTTCTGTCTGCTAGTGTTTGTATCATGGTTTCCATTAGTAGTGGGTCCTCTTCCAGTAGAACCAGGTCATCAGCAAATCTAAGATAATTCAACCGCGATCCGTTTATGTTTAGGAGCACCTAGGCTCCCATTCTATTTTTCTGAACATTTGTTCTAGCACTGCTGTAAACAGCTTTGGCGAAAGTGGGTCACCTTGCCTGACACCCCTATCAATTGGAAAAGCATCTCCCATAGATTCCAGCCTGACACTAGCTTTACTTTCGCTGTGTAAATGTTTTTGATGATGTTTACATACGCGTTTTGGATCCCCTGCCCCTTTAGGCTTTGCCATACTTTGTGTTTAAGGCTGTCGAAAGCCTTGGGGTAATCTATAAATGGTTTTGTTACATTCATTTTATTTTTATATAAGCTGTTTAATTGTATATATATGATCAACTGTACTGAAGCCTTTTCTGAACCATGCCTGTTCCACAGGTTGATTTTCGTTGAGCGTGATTGGTATTCTGTCTAGAATGACTTTGGTGAAAACTTTGTATATGTTAGAAATGAGAGATATAGGTCGATAATTTCCTATATCGTCCTTTTAACCCTTCTTGTATAGAAATAAATATATGTTAACTTATTAATAATTTTTTAGAAACTTATAAGATCTGGTTTCAACTGCAGGTTCATATGTGGTATGTTATGTATATGACAGTTCAAAATAGTGCAGCTTTCTATAAGTAAGTACAAGATTATTTTTAATAACTAATTTCAGAGATTACGCTATAAAATACAAACAAAATATTTTCTTTTCTATAACATTAACTAGCAGAACACGCTGCACAGGTACAATTTACTAATGAGACTTTGAGGCAAATAAGTAATTGTTATGTTTTGAGTAATTTCAATCTGTAGTATCTTCTATAGCATTAAGATAATTTTATATAAAGGGACATTAATATTGATTAAATACCTTAGATAACTAGTGTATTTAAGTGGATAAAGATTATTTATTTATTTAATTAGGTACACCAACAGCATACATATTTTAAAATAAAAATAAAAAAGGTACATGGAAACGGTCTGATACATATGCCAATTACAGGTATACACAACATTTACCACTGAAGCACACAGTTAACTAGCTTAGGATACTTATAAATTATTTTTAATGTGTTAGTATGTTTTTAGGTTTAGCCAGAATAATCATATACCTACTAGTTATGCTGTTTCAACTAAAAACTTCTTCCTTCTGGGTTTAATCTTAATCCGCACCAAAGGTAATCACTACCAGTTTAGCAGTGTTAGCATAATAAACATACATTACTTTGATATTATTGTTTATCATTTGTTTACAAATATTCCTCATAGTATATAGCTTTATAGATGGTGGCTTTCTAAGGAGAACCAGGTTGAATGAATACCCAAACCATCAACCACCATACTTTAACATGTATACAAAAAAAATACACAATTAAAAACCAATAAAAACAGCATTGAGTCTGGTCCTATGGCTACCTACTACCATTATCCAAAAGATTATAAGTCTAGAATTAATACGAACTTTGAGACTAGATAAATAATTTAAGAGTGTTGGGCAATGCAGTCTTAGATAAAGTTCTATTGTTCAAATCTTATACTCACGCTATGATATCGGGCCGTATCGGTGTTTCGGACATGTCGGTCATTGAATCCACTACTGCATCACGAGAAACGTCCACTGATATCACTCCTTCATCAGGAGAATGTGATGTACTTGGGAAACTAAATCGTCATAATAATAATTATTAATAAAATATTACTAATTGTGGAAATTTTCCATAATGCCAGTTAGCACTACGTAATTTACTTTCAAGGATTAAATCAGTGTGTGATTAATATAAAAGTAAAAGCAACAGCACGCACACATTCACCAAATTTATTAAACTTATCAGAAAACATTCCTCTAAGAATCGATACCTACAGAAAAATTTCCAAACCCACTGTATAAGTTATACTACATCCACTTGATAATGGAATAAGCTAGTTTATTTTGTTCAATTTTGTCTTCAGTTCAAAACTTGTTTTTAATTTGTTTTTAATTGTTTGGTAAGCAAACATAAGTGTGGCCATATAAACTATATATTTTTTTGGTAATTTAAATTACTAACAAATATACAATGTACAATAACAAATTAAATTATTGTTTAACATCCTTATCTAACCTTATATAAAAATATAATTAAATTTAGAAAGTAACAACTAGTGAACAAGCGTATAGAATTTCATAATAGTAAAAATACTAAAGTGTTTTTACTAATATGATACATCACACTAAAAGAAATAATATATTTATAAACTTGAACAGCTTTTATTATAATTTTATAGTCTTACCTATCCGTATACGTTTGATTTCCATCCATTATTAACTTTAATTCACTTTTCACACGTAAAGAGTAATAAACTTTAATATTTATTTAATTTGTCATTTATTCATCATTACTCGCTAGGTCACACAACACATTACTTAGCCAAAGGAAAACAAAATATCATATCATTATAATTTTAGGTATTGAATATTATATCCATGTGCGCTGTTATCTATCGACTTGACTGAAGTAGGTAATAAGTGGAGGAAGAGATAAGTGATATTGTTTATATGTTTAACCGTATTTGTTCTTTGATAAGGCATCGAGGTGAATCGTCTTCATGATAAATTTTGATTCAATTAAAACAGTATCTTTACCTGCGACATCGCCTTCGTGGAAGTTGGAGAACACAAATTTTTATTTTTCTGTAGTCTTTAGTTATGTCCCGTTGCTAAGCAAATGACTCTCCAAATTACTCTGTTAAAAGATATTCCCTGCCAGTACCTTTCAAAAACGTCCAAGTAATCCCGCCATCTCCGTTTAGGCCCCGTCACCTACTTTGTGGCACCCAATTAGTCACAATTTGTGCCCACAGCCCACCACTGGTAAAGCATACGGCAGATGTGTCCCGCCCAGTGCCACTTTAGCCTGGCGGATTAAACACCTACGTACCTACGTACGTTACCCACGTAGGTAAAGCGCAGAGTAGTGTTTCAGACGTAATCCATCCGTTTCATATCCAGCAGAATCTTCAATTTGGACTTCAGATTTTTGAATAAAGACCATGCTCGGCACCGTAAATAAGGGCAGGCAATTCAAATGTCGTCAACTTTCTGCTTAAATGAGATTAGAAGGTTACCCTTTATGAAATTTTTATGGACCAGAAGCTCTGTCAGGCTTTTTCGGTTCCTCTGTCAGTCCCTTTATTCTGTCTGCTATTGAAATACACTATCTGGCCCAAATATAATAATAATAAACAAATAACCCTCTGGAACAGTCGTTATCTCATCATGAGACTAACGCAACATCGGAGGGCACAGTACACTAGCTTTTAAACTACCACTTTCGTCTTATGATATAAACAAAAAATGTATCACCAGGTTAAATAAAAGCGCACACTAACCGCAGGGCAGCTCGCGGCGAGATGAATGTGAGTGGTGTCACTGCGGTCCTGAATGCCTCAGAGAGTAGGTTAGGGCCTCGTCCCCAGCTTACCGTTACTGGTTGACTGGGGTGGAACTTCAAGTGCGCCCGTAGGACTCTAAACTCTGGCTTGCCTTGTTCGGCCGGTCAGAGAGGGGCCGCTAGAGCTATATGCTTGGAGGTGGAAGTGTCATTTTGAAGGGCATAATTACGAGGAAACCCGCTCTGGGTCTCCGTCGTTACGAGACCCATGATGGTGAAATCAGCGCCGCGCGCGCCGCACCGCTCGACACCCCTAGCCGCTCGCACCGGTGTTGCTCTCTGCTGCTGGCTTGTATGCCTATGGTGGCTATTCAGGGGGCCCATCTAGTGAGTTAGCGAGTCACCGTCTGCCCATTGCATTGATGCTATTAGAGTATTCAGGACAGACGCCGTTTTTCATCCATAGTTACCAATATACCGGTCCATTAAACACCCATCCCCATAGCCCAGACTTATTACTATTAGAGTATATATGTAGCAATAGTCCTACGCGTGCAGCGGCTAGTGCCACGATAGGTGCTATATCCTACTTTAGATTAAAACTATCGAAGGGCCTCTTCACGGAGGACCCAATGTCTCCGTGTAAGCCAGAAGGGCCAGATATTTTTTTAATATGTTATAAAAGTATTTGTGATATATGAGAAACCTAATAATAATATTATTATATTATTTGAAGTTCAACGTAAAGAGTTGCGGAGCTAAGATCTTAAAGCATTAGCTCAAGTTCTGATGCTGAGGAAGCAAAGAGGATAACGTCATCGGCGAAGTGAAGATTCATTGGATTTCTACTGCCCTATATAGTCTACTTTCCTCAGCAACAATGCTCCTTTGTTTCCATGCATCCGCCAGACTCTGGTAAATATTTTGGTAAATGACGGATCCCCATAAATAACGCCTCTTTCAATATAAAATGTTTGACTGAAGGATAAGTTTAATGTGAGTTGTGCTGTTTCCATAGATGACATTGATAAAATTGATGTAAGTATGTTTAACGTTTTGGTTTTGGCTGAAGGGCAGTTTTTATTGCAAAGTGAGTTATGCTGTCATAAGCTTTAGAGTGGTCTACAAATGTTTAAAATTTAGATACCTCGTATCTACATTTTAAAGAAGTTTTACTCTCTGAAGTTGTTTCTAGTAGTATCATAAATTCGTAATGACAAGAACAGGTGTACGGGGTTAACGCGGGGTGCTGGCGCGGGCGGGGTGAAACTGCGCAAACTAATCGAGATATAGAGAGGAGACCATAATAAACGTCCGTCCGTCACATGTGACCTGAGCTGCGCTGTCATGTGTTATGTCAGCAGTCGCGGCTGCAGTAATGCCATAACTGAGAGTGGTCTCCGCTCGCTGCATGCGGCATGCGGCTGCGTTTCGTGGCCTTTCGTCCGCACATTCTCGTCTACCGTCATTGAGCTAAAGTTGTTCTTATATTAGGAGTGCAACATAACAT
The DNA here is from genome assembly GCA_963564715.1 of Catocala sponsa. Taxonomy (NCBI): domain Eukaryota; kingdom Metazoa; phylum Arthropoda; class Insecta; order Lepidoptera; family Erebidae; genus Catocala; species Catocala sponsa. The sequence goes on along the minus strand of OY751337.1, from coordinate 23,339,412 downwards.
ACTCTGTAAAATGTACGTCTGTTTATAATACTTGCATCAAAATATGGGTAAGTGTTTTAGGATAATTAACTAAAGTTACATTACACATTTAAACTTTACACTAACATTAAGGATTTAGCCTTTCTAAAGTATAATCCTACATTTCCTACCCTTTTTTCTTTTAAAAAAGAAAACTCTCATACTTGGTATAATTCATGTATCGCAGGGGACTTTACAAGCATTCAAACAACGGACAAAAAGAACTTTAAGACTCAGGATAACCATTAAGGATCACACAACATTTTTTCCCTGTGAGATTCGAACAAGTGTTCCGTTCTGGCCCGGCCACAGTCGCTTTAGTTATCGCAAGTGATGTAAAAGTCATGTACTTCAGGTGTACTTAATGAACTTAGAAGAGATTTTTTGTGTACCTCAAAGGATAACTCGTAATATACTTAACAAAGTGGCCGGGTTGCGGCGTACACTTAGCAGCCCGGCCACAACGATTTTTATAGATAGGATGGTTAAACCAAACATAATATCAATTAAATACTTATACCTTTATTGTTCTTCCATTTTCTATGTATAAATCTACATTATAACTTCCTTACTTTTTTTACACAACAACTCATAATTCTGAACGTAGCGCCTGTACAAAAAAAAAAATAGCAGTCACGGTTTTAGTTTTATTGCTAAGTAAAATACTTCAGATGATTACCTACACTTAAACCACTACGCTATCCGTGCAGTCAATACATGGTGTTCTACATCATTCAGATTAAGGAAGTGTTAAAATTTCAGATGAATGATAAACAGCTTCATTTCCAACGAATGCTTTTTATTTCTTATTTGAGTAGGTACATGGAAATGATTGGTACAAAGGATTAGCTAATTGTATGTCATTATTATAGTGACAACTAGCTGTTACCTGCGACTTCGTCCGCGTAGATTTTGACTAAAAAGTGTTTGTCTCCGCGAACATCTATTTTTTTTCTAAAATCAAAGTAGCCTAAGTTACTCCTTATAACATCAGCTATCTGCCAGTGGAAGTCGCGTCAAAATCGGTTCAGCCGTTTCGGAGATTAGCCGGAACAAACAGACAGATAGACAGACAGACAAAATTTTTAAAAATAGGTGTTCTCGTATAGGTACCTTATATACTTACATATGCATTAGATAAAAAGCTGTTATTTTGACATTACAAACAGACACTTCAATTTTATTTATTTGTATAGATGTATAGATAGCATGCCATAACAATCTTTTTGATTTAGTAGTAGTCGTTTTTTTAATACAACGTACCTCCTAGACTTTTGTAAAAAGCCCTTAAAATATGAATACAGCACATTATCCTATTGTAAAACATTTATAATTATATTTTAAACATTGCTTTCTCTAAATATAATAGTAGAAATTTGAATACTACGCAATGGTAACTTTATTATCTGACGATCTGAAACGTCACGATTTGTTGACACGTCACTTATGACAACAACAGCTGGTTGGCTGCTGCTACCAAAATAAACTTTTTATCAAATAAAATCTGAATTTCAGTGAAATATCAATAAAAATATGGACGTAAGTACTTACGATGAAATAGAAATCGTAGAACATCCATTTTCATTTCTATACTCTGTAATATCGTGATGATTTTATCGATATAACCTGTTTGTTTTTAGGAAAGTAACATTCCTATAGACATAAATATTGGTAAACTGCAAGACTGGCTGGTGAGCCGTCGTCATGTGAACAAGGAATGGCTGAAGGCTATCCCAGCAGTGCGGGAGAAGATCAACAATGCTCTCCAGGACATGCCAGCTCACGACGACATCGCCAATTTACTCTCTGGCAGCTATATTAACTACTTCCACTGTTTGAAGATCGTTGAGATACTGAAGGAGACTGAGGCAGATACTAAGAATTTGTTTGGAAGGTATGATAGTGATTATTGTTTAATGAAGTTAGTTACAAAGTGGTATTGGTTTTTCTGTAGATATTCTTAATAACACTGCCAAGTCTGGCAATGTATCCCATAGATAATAGGCTCAGTCCCAATTACGTGGGATTGGAATCTAAAATCTATATCTGGCATAATTTTGATACTACTATAGTATAGTACTAATAAGAGGTCCTTTTTATAATTTGATGAGTTTGCACTTAACTGCTTATAGTTTACTATGCCATTACATACACTAAAACTTTTGAACAGTGATATGTAACATTTTTATATGCATAATAACTCAGTGAGGTTACATTCAATTTATTTAATTATGTTTTTCTTTATGATACTGAAATTAAATCACTATTACAAGCAGTAATTATGATAAGAACTTATAGAACTATTTACATTTAAACTATAAAAGTTTTAAATAAGAAATAAGTACGGCAATAAAATTAATACACTTTAGTTACTATCAACTCTTTTGGTACTTACATGTCATAGCACCATTATGTACAATTTCATTAACTACTTTTACCATAAAAATACATTTAATTTGATAATTTTCTAGGTATGGATCACAAAGAATGAAGGATTGGCAGGACATTGCACGGTGCTACGAGAAGGAGAATCTTTACTTAGCGGAAGCAGCTCAGATCTTAGTGAGGAACATCAACTATGAAATACCAGGATTAAAGAAACAAATAGCTAAGGAGGAACAATTGCAAGTTGTTAGTAACGTTTTAATTTTTCTTTAACAGGCAACTCTGGTATTAGAATTAATTCTTGTTCTTCGGAGGACTTAACATACATTCAATCAACAGACACAATGAGAACCCAGACTCAATTTACATAATATTTTGTTATGTGCGGATCGACTGCACTGAATGCACTCAGCACAGTGGCAGTAGAGGGGGGGACCGCTTAAACCTTGCATTATATTAAGTAGCTAATGTGTTTTCTGTTTATCATGCTTTTTTTATTTTAACTGTCTTGATTAAGACATGTTGGGTTCATTTCCAGTGTTAGGCAAAGTGTTAGTGGATTTTTCTGTCAGTAATTTATCCTTTGCAGCATCATGAAGTCTGGAAATATATTATACTAGATGTGCTCGCGGTTTCACCCGCGTTAATGATTACTGCGCTGCTCCCATGGGTCGTAGCGTGATGTTATATAGCCTATAATCTTCCTCGATAAATGGGCTATCCAACACAAAGAATTTATCAATTCGAACCAGTAGGTCCTGAGATTGGCGCGTTTAAACAAACAAACAAACTCTTCAGCTTTATAATATTAGTATAGATGTATAGATGACTGACCATGTATAATATGCCCCGCCCCATATATGACAATTAGCTTACTCCCTTTACAATTCCCTTGTCATAGGGGTGAGCCCAAACAATAACTAGTAAAATGTGGATGTAATATAACTATATTATCTCTAGACATGCGTGAGAGTGCGTATTATCGCACATCCTATAACATGGTACTTAAAATCATCACGGTGAAATGTAGGATAAAAGCTGGTGTACGATCCCTTCTTACATAGACTGGCACAAGACTATACATATATGTATGTATGTATTATTACAGGAATGTGAGAAGAAGCACACAGATTTTCTGAAGAATGAAGCATCAAGCAAATCAGAATTCCTGACCTTGTGTAAACAACTTGGCATCCAGGGAAACAAGATCAAGAAGGAGCTGGTTGACAGGCTACAGGAGCTACCTGAAATATATGATAAGGTATATGATAATTCATACTAATAGATTGTTAGTAAGAAGTATGTTAGATAAATGTACAGAGTATTGCATTTCTTTTATAAATCATAGTCATAGTAGGGATATTCTAAACTGACGACTATATAATTATGTTGATAATGAATTAAGCAAGTGAGATGTAGTAACATCATAGCAAGTGCATACATACTATGGATATGTACATATCCATAGTTGCAGACTACTCTTTCGTAAAACAGTTATGTGCTTAGGTATGTATGAATATATCATAGCTGGTGTATTGATAATATAAGACATCTCTGTCTAAATAGACAAAAGTAGACAAAATTGTGTTGAAGCATCAGTATCCCAATGGATAAGGCTTGCGCTTCAGAGCTCATAGGTTTGCTTGTGTTTGGAGGGGGTTCACACTGGTAGTGTAATGGCTACCCCTTGTAAACCCACTCTTCTCTTAACTCAAGCATGCTAGTTTAGCTGCAGGATTTAATAAGAATACTAGAAATATGTAATCTAAATAACAAAATAATGAGTTTTCAACAAAATAATGAGCTTTCAACAAAATAATGAGCTTATAATTCTGCTTTTAATTTTTGGACACAAATATTATTATTTATTTTTATTTTTTTATTTTACTCGTCAAAATGAGCACGCTCCACCTGATGGTATGCAGTCGTGTGGTCTAAGAGCAGTGGCCTCCACACCGTCATCATAGTAGCCGAGGCGATGTTGAGGTCTCTACTTTGACGACCTGAGAAGGTGCTTTTTCACGCCCCGCTTAAAGGAGTCAGGACTGACGTCTAACTTATTAGGAAATATCCAGCCAAATCTACATCCTATAACAGAGAATTTATTTATTTTACAGATAGGCAAATCCCTAAAGCCTTTACAGTCAGGCATTGACCTATATTCTGCCTTCTCCAAGTACATATTAGGAAACAAGGCTTCAGAGGTGTTGCCATTATTACAATATGTGGTGGAGCATGGCAACACTACAGTGTACGAGTGGAGTTATGGAGAGCCCCCATTGAGTTTGGAACCTGATCCGATCCATATTGAATTAGATGATGAGGAGCAAGGTGCAGGAGATCAGGTAAATACATTTCCAGTACCAAAAGCGTGCATGTATGGTGTACTAGTTTAACCCGTTCAGTGCTCAGAACTACACACATATAATATATTTACTGTTATCTATACAAATAAATGAAATTGAAGTGTCTGTTTGTAATGTCAAAATAACAGCTTTTTATCTAATGCATATGAAAGTATATACCTAAATTATACAAAAAAATCTATTTTTAAAATTTTTGTTTGTCTGTCTGTCTGTTTGTTCCGGCTAATCTCCGAAACGGCTCAATCGATTTTGACGGGACTTTCACTGGCAGATAGCTGATGTTATAAGGAGTATCTTAGGCTACTTTGATTTTAGAAAAAAAATGGAGTTTTGCAGAGACAAACACTTTTAGTTAAAATCTACGCGGACGAAGTCGCAGGTAACAGCTAGTATACAATAAATATATAACGGAGCAGTAGGTCCAGCAGGGTTTTTAAAAGCTGTGACATTAGCAGAGCTGACGTCACTATTCTCAATAGATGGATCATTCATTGCAAATAATGAAAGCAATGAAACACACTTTCGATTAATAATACATACAAAAAGCTCGGCGCGGCGGCAGTGACGAGCTGACCCATTTGGATGGAATAAAATCATGGCATGTCTAGTATTTTGCGAGGGAAAGTATGAAAGGTTATCCCCTATATCAATAAGTCAATATAATTGTTCTACTTTAAGTTAATTTATGTTATTAGTTAACATTGTTTTAATTATAAATAAATAAATTATGCGTACGACATACGTTACATATTCAATGATAAGATAAATAAGATAAGATATTTGCAAACATGTATCAATCATATTAAAATATATGCATTTTGATTACATTTTGATAATTGGTTACATGTACAGTCAGCTATATAAGATAATAAACATTTTGTAAATGTTGATTGGTTTCATCATGCAAAATAACAGTAATTCCTAAATTTTGACGGCAGTATCAGTTAAAGGATAGTTATTTAAATTACAATCCACTCCTGTAGAGCAATAATGGGTAAATTCTGTTTCGAATTTGTTTAATGTCCGGCTACTTATTTCGCTGACTGTACGTAGTGTCTACACGTTTAACCGTCGACAGTGTGTAGAATTATCAATGATTTTAAAAATGCAAGAGAAAATTAAAAATGTATTTTTTATGTGTGGTTAACGTATTATAAAAAGTACATAGGATACATGGATGTTTGTCTTGGTCTGGGTGTTTCTATGTACTTATAATATGTATGTATTTACAAAAAAAAACAAAAAGAAATAATTACATATGTATGTTTATCCATTGTCTAGTACCCATATTACAAGCTCTGCTTAGTTTGGGCTAGATGGTGTTGTGTGTATGTGGTAGAATATTATTATTATTATAGGTATTATTCCTAAAATTATTTTTAGTAATTATGGGTCTAAGAACCCTTGAAGCCAGAGATTTTCAGATGGCTAGAAAATCTTGTAATTCAGTTTGGACTATTGGGATTTACAGATAGATTTCGGTGAAGACAATGCTATAGACTTCGGTGCTCTCGACGCGGGAGCCGCCGACATTGATTTTGGCGATGGTAACGTCGCCGCAGAGATCGATTGGGGGAACATGGATGTTGCTTCTACAGATAATATTGTAAGTACTCATAATATGCACATGCTATAAGTTTTGCGTCGGTCGTGAGATCGTGGCTTTGGTTCCCAGGTAGGGTTAAGCGTTTTTGAAGAATACCTACATGGGACTGAACTGCTCTCAGCTACAAGCTATTTCTAAATATGCAATATTTCTGAAGTACCTTCTATACTATGTGAATTTTAACTGCTGTGGTCTGTTACTATTTATATATACAAACTATATAAAATAGCTTGCTATTTTTTTTTGTATACTTGCTTACGTTTAGTAAACAGGCAAGCAGTGGCTCTATGTAAAAATAAATGTACTATCCTAATCAATATTATAAATGCGAATGTGAGTTTGTTTGTTTGTTACGCTTTTACGCTTTAACTTCTTGATCGATCATCATGAAATTTCGTATATATACACGTAATACTACAGCCAGGGGAACGGTAATGTACCTTTTATCCAGAAAAGGTACTGGTACTAACCTGACCTAACCTAACCTACATTTACGCGAGTGAAGCCGCGGATAAAATCTAGTTTAATATATTGTATACAAATGGCGATTGAAAACTTTATTTTTATTACTTTGTCTAACATCGCTGGCGTTATATTATTTGCTATTTTTTCTTCATTATACTATAGCTGATTAATATTTATTGTCTTTCCAGGATCTGTCAGCAGACTTGACGAATGTATCGCTGGAGGAGTCAGGGATAGTCGTGGAGGAGCAAGGAGTATGCGGGGGGGTAGCGCGGGGGAAGGATGCTCTAACATTGTTAGACAACCCCACTTCTAGGAACCAGATTATCGACCAACTTGTTGAGGTAATTGCCACGCCGAGGTCTCCAGTTCGATCCCAATACTCGCATCACCGCCTCTTCGAAGTGATATGCGTATTAAATTGTTAATTATCGTTCGCTTTAACGGTGAAGAAAACCTGCATATCTGAGGCTTCTTCATGAAGTTCTCGAAGATATGTGAGGAATCCTGCATATCTGAGAGTTCTTCATAGAAGTTCTCAAAGGTCAAATACCTTAAAAAGTCTGCTAATCCGCACTGGGCCAGCGTGGTGGACTACGGCCTTACCCTTTCACACTGAGAAGAGGCGTACGCAGCAGTGAAACAATTATAATAATTCTTGGTTGCCATTTTAAGGCTTGTGTGCTCTAACGGCCATTGTTATTGGCAGAATAACGTTACCTATGGTTTCGCTTGCAAAAAAAGGTCTGTATTCAGCGGTGGGGTAGTTTATTTTATCTTATCTTATGTGGGAGCCAGTCAGTGCAGACCGGCGACACTTCGACCCAGTGGGATCTTTTGTGTCGACACTTTCCCAATAACGACTGCCATAGATGTTCATGGCAGTCGGGACCGACGGTTTAACGTGCTCTCCGAGGCACGGAGCAGGCGATAATTATCAATCAATACGCACATAATTTCGAAATGTCATATAACTTCCGAAAGTCAGAGGTGCGCGACGCGGGTTCGAACCCGAGACCCCCTGCATTGCAGTCTGTTGGTCTCCCCACTGAGCTATCGCTGCTCTTGGGACATTTTATATACAGTGCTGATATTATTTTTTAATGTTCCAGCTGGAATCGTTCCTAAAGATGCGTCTCTACGAGACGAACACGTCGGGCGACAGCCACAGCTTCAGCTTGCTGCAGCAGCTCCCCACGGAGAGCACGGCGGCGCTCACCGCCATGCTGGACGCCGTGCAGGTCGCAGCCGCCCACCTCACCGCCACCGAGATCAACCATCTACACAACGTGAAGCATTCACCCAGGTGAGTCTTGAGACGAACACGTCGGGCGACAGCCACAGCTCCAGTCTGCTACAGCAGCTGCCCACGTGAGATAATTTATAATTTATTAATAATTCATTAATAATAATAATAATATATTCTACCACATACACACAACACGATCTAGCCCAAACTAAGCAGAGCTTGTACTATGGGTACTAGACAATAGATAAACATACATTTCAATTGTTTTCATACACGTATACAAATATTCGAAATGGTTGCTCTAATCACACGACTAAGACTTATGACTACACACGGTCGGAAATGTGACGTTGTGCAATTTTAAATTTCATGAAATTTATTTTTTGGGAACAGTACCTATTCTTCTTTAAAATGTGGTAAAACAAATGTTGTTAAATCCTTACTAATATTATACATTCGAAAGTAACTCTGTCTGTCTATCTGTATGCCTCTCTGCCTGTCTGTTACCTTTTCACGGCTAAACCACTCAACCGATTTAGATGAAATTTGGTACAGATATAGTTTAAAACCTGGGGAAGGACATAGGCTACTTTTTATTGATGTAGGTACCACGCGGGTGGAGCCGCGCGCAAAAGTTAGTATTCTATAAAGAAGGCAGGGTTATTAGTGTTTTCCATTGAATCCTGTATGTATAATCAAATGTATGATATCTTTCTATGTGACAGGTACGTGGACGTATTAACAGCTCAGCTGAAGCAGAAGCTCACACTATGCGACAAGCTGTCCCGCCTGGCGGCGCGCGCGAGCGAGCAGCGCAGTGCCGCGGCCGGCCGCGCCGCTGGACTGCGCCCCGTACTCGCGCGGATCATCGCACGGACCAAGGAGCTGCAGGCACAGGTACTAACTTATATACAAAGTGGTGCCAAACTTATCACATTCAATTATAAACTTAAGGCAGTTTATAAGCTGCTTGATATAAGACGTTTAACATAAACAAAAAACCTATTTTCGCGGCAATTAGGAAATTATTTTTTTTAACAAAATAAATAAAATAAAATTAGACACAAATTGGAACATTGTATTTCTTTTCAGCTTATGTTTAACTTATCATCAGATATAGTAAAATATAACAGTCAAAAATAGTAAATTATTACCAAATTGCACAGCAAAATATATTTAAAGAGATCAAAATAAGTCGACGGAGCGTAGGGCTCTTATTTTTGAGTAGGTTTAAGAAGGAACCTAACATAACCTAACCCTTCCGAGACGGAATGCAGTGATTTGAGGCGTATAGGTGCTCGTTATGATATATTTTAGTAAGCATATTTTGCTGCGTAATTACTATTTTTGGTGGTCATTATATTTAATCCCTTCTTTTTTAACTAACTGTAGTGTGTGACGCGCCTTCCCTACTATATAATATAAGGATTTTATGTAAGAGTTTGCATTACACGATAGTTTACTGCCAAAGTAACACCTTTTTATTTCGTCACCTACACCCAACATCATTAACAAAATCAAATCTCAAATCGCTGCATTTCGTCTCGGAAGGGTTAGGTTATGTTAGGTTCCTTCTTAAACCCACCTAAAAATAGGAACCCCGAGAAGCGGGGCTCCGTCGACTTATTTTAATCTCATTGCTGTGCAATTAATATTTTTGGTATTAAAATGCGGTTTTAATTTTGGTGATCATTTACTATTTTTGATTGTTATATTTTACTATATCTGGTGATAAGTTAAACATAAGCCAAAAAAGAATTCTCTCGCACTGGGTATAGTTCCTGTATCGCGGGGGACTTTACGAACATTCAAACAACTGAGACAAAAGATACTCAGACTCGAAACAAATAATTATGCATCACACAAATTTTTGTCCCGTGTGGGATTCGAACTTACAACACTCAGCGTAATGGCAGTGACGAGGCGACCACTAGAACCACTACGCTATCCGTGACTGCACGAATGGTGTAGCGGTTTAAGTGGCTCCGCTTTTCTAAGGTCCACTAGTATAATTATATGGACTGTCAAATATTAGTATATATGACAGTCCATATACAAAAAGTGGAACTTAGAAAAGTAGGACAGCCCGAAAGAAAAAAATCTAGAATCCGATAAGCGCCACCTATCGGGCCCAATTGCGAAACTAAACAATCTAGAAACCTACTCAAAAACATTTATTTTTATCGAAATCAGTCTCGCTGTTTAAGAGGCTTTTAGTGACATACTCAAATACAGAAAAAAATAACATGTAAAGGTCTCAAAATCGTAACTCACTTATATAACCTTGAAGGTACATTTGGGTTTTCAAACCCAGTTGTAGTAGAAAAACCAAATAAACAAATCTATGAAAATTCTTAGACGATTAAAATGAGACGCAGTTTTTGTAACCGAAAAGAAGTTTGCGGAATTCAGCCGGAAGTTGCGAACAGATATTTATTATTCTTGCCAATTTTTAAGTCCTGTATCCCAGTCTCTGTTAATATTGGACGTTGTGACCAAAATTCGGCCAGGCGGACATTGCCATGATGTTTTCTGATAGACCTGGAACCTTATCACCATTTCTTAAAGCATTATTGTATGCATTTAAACGAGAGAGCACATTTCGGCATATATAGCATTATCTACCGTTTTATGTGTAAGAGATTTTACATATTTTCACGACCATGGTTGTTAGTATGACGACATGAACTTTACCTCAATAAATGCTTTTGTTTCAGATCGAAGGTGACGTATCGAAGAAATACAAGGGGCGACCAGTCAACATCATAGGTGGCGTTAAGTTCATATAGAACGAATGTTTATAAATTGTATATACTTGTTGACATCTCTGATTAATTATATCGTACGTTTGATACAACATGTTGGTTTTCTTTTACCCAAATCCATACTAAAAATAATTATAAGCAGGATTTCTTGGCGTGAGATGATGTGATGCAATGTTGCAGGCAGGCTCACCAAATGAGGTAGTCGTTAGGGAAGAAACAGAAACACGAGCAACCCTGGCAAAACCCCGTTTATTACTCCAATTCACATAATAATATCAAGAACATAACATATATATACATATATTTTAATACCATTTATAACTATACCTACAAACAATGTGTTTTGTGGGTTGGATCCTTTTTGCATAACTACGTCCATTTATACTTTAGAACTTAAAAATATAATGCTTACATACACGAAGGGCTGTACCATACCATGTCAGTTTTCTTTTGCTTTTCGAGAAACTACGTTTAATAGTAGAAGACAGTAGTAAGACAGGGATAGTGATAACTCACAGATTACACTGTTAGGTTAACAAAAATTTGGACTCCCCATCTAAATAAGGACATTCAACATACAGAAAAACATATCTTGCTTATTGTAACAATATTGTATAATTTGTTTTTGGGAAGGACTGTTTCCCAACATACAGCTCACGCTAGTTTGGGAATCAGGGCTGACACTGTAATTTTTGTTGCAATAAAAAATATTATTATTATTATACTACATAGACGATATTTAAGAAACATTTCTGTCAGGTCTCTATTATAAGAGATAGGTATATAGGTAAGCCAAAACAGTTATTTTAGATTTTTGTCTGGCTGTTTGTACACGCATCACGCAAAATGTACTGTTTTCGCAGTTGTATCGTTGTATAACTTGAAATCTGGTGCATATTGATACTCCGTCTAGAAGTCGAGTATTAATAAATTAATTTATTTACATCCAAATTCCACGTATACAAAGTCGCAGGCAAAAACGAGTCGTAAATAAGGTTCACGTGTTATTGCGACGAGTACAGTTCCTAGAGTTCTGTGCCCATAAATATATAGATACAGATACAACAAAATAATGCGCGAAAACAGACTCCCTCACACATTAATACATGCGGCCAGCGCTGTCCCTGGGATAGAGCGGGAGGGGCGGTAACTCTAGGCGCCAGATGGCAAGGGGCGGCAAAAGCCAAATGCGATAAACAATTACCAGAGAAAATTTGGGAATTATTATTTATCTATACTAATATTATAAAGAGGCAAGATTTGATTGTTTGTTTGTAAGGATTTAACTCAAAAACTCCTCAACCGATTTAAAAAATTCTTGCACTATTAGGAAGCTATACTATATCACCGAGTAACATAGGCTAAGTATATTTTATTGGTAAAAGTACTGTTACGAACAAAACCTAACCTAAACTACTTTTACGCGAGCAAAGCCGCAAGCAAAGCCGCAAGCAAAAGGTAGTTTAACATGAAACCGAGGTACAATTTATGTGAAGTGAAAGCATCGACCAAAGGGCGTCGAAAGACAATCATGCTCTACCGTGATCAAGGGCTAGGGCCGGCGCGGCGCTGCATGCGGCTGGCGATTTTGAATCAAGCGGCTCCCCTATATCAGTGTATGTGGTAGTATACATACGTATATCGACGTAAAATAGCAGTATTCCTACTATTGTGTTTCGTTCGGTGAGTGAGAGTGCTGGAGGCCCAATCAACCCCTTTCCCTCATCCCGCTCCTTCTTACCATTTCCTTTCCTAAAGGGTCGGCAACGCGCAAGTGATGCCTCTGGTCTCGCAGGTGTTCATAGGCTACGGTGACAATTTACATCGTCGTATAAAAAAAACGTATATTTAATAACAAAGAGGCAAGCCTGACCCTTATAGACCACGACGGGTTTTAACACCAACGTCGCAAGTGAGCGAAATGGTCTAGGTCTATTGCAATAGGCAGACAACGACCTTGGAAGCTATGTACCTATGCCTTATTTACACGTTTCGAAATAAAGTCAAACGTATAATTTCATATTGTTTACTTGATCATGCACCTGCGCAACGCACGATACCTCATATTGAATGTATACTCAGAGCAAATAAATAACTATAAGGTCTCAAACCACTGGACCGTATCATACAATCTTATGAATCTTATTTTATTCTATTGCTTTGATGATACTGTAAGGGTAATTAAAGTATTTAATTTGGCAATCCACAGTCTTTATGACAAATATTGATAATATACCATATGATCTCAGTTACAAATATAATGCTTGCAGGATTTCAACTGCCAAGCGGCATTAACGTACGCGCCTGCGTGTACGAAACTAATACGTGAGCAGTGTCACTGCAACAGAATATAATAAGAAGATAGCGTGCATAGTAATTTTAAATATAATTCGAATGCAATTAGGCGCATCACTATAATCAAAACATTACGAGGATATTTCTTAGCAATTGTCTTTGTTAATTCTCTAGTTCAAATCTTTCTTTTAATTTATTTATATCAACAATTTCCTTTGTGTGCATTGACAGTAACTTATATTTTTATTGTTTTTAATAAATACAGCTCTTGCACTAGAAATTATTTTAGTATCGCGGACAACTTTACAAATATTAAAAAAATGTACATAATGTATGTACCTACACTTCAACTTAGTCAGAACAAGTTTTTGAGGATGACATAAATATTTATTTATTTTATTTTACATTTAAGAAAACTTACAGCTATTATGTTATTTGCGCTTTGTTGTCAAATCCACAACACTTGACTTACTGGCAATGCCAAGATAACCATTGCAACTATTACCCCAAACCTGCCATCAAACTGACTTACGAACATAACATGCTACGGTATAGTGGATAAACACCTTTGTAGTGAAAAGTCAATATTTGCACGACAAAGCCTTCAGAAGCTGTATGGTCATCTTGACCATAATTGTGCAACCCAACAAACATACAAACACGCATGTTTATTTGATGACAATTAACCAAACCTATTTATGCAAAATTAACCAAACGACACATAATTAGTTTTCTATTTTAGCGACACGCGATTAATGTAATATGCGTCGTGTAACAGAAAGGTGTGGTTATAGTTTAGGGCCATAATGTATATTTTCAAATAACCTATGTGGCTTATCTCCAAATCAAAACAAATCATTTAAAATTTATAACAATTTCAAACATTTTATTTATTGACTAGATGTGCCCGTGGTTTCATCTGCGTTTATGAATACTGCGCCGCCCCCGTGGATCGTAGCTTAATGTTATATAGCCTATAGCCTTCCTCGATAAATGAGCTATCCAACACTAAAAGAATTTTTCAATTCGGACCAGTAGTTCCTGAGATTAGCGCGTTCAAACAAACAAACAAACTCTTCAGCTTTATAATATTAGTATAAATTACTAGGTTTTGACCGTGGCTTCGTTTGAGTAAACTAGGTTAGGTTAGTAATAGTACCTACTTTTTCCTCCATAAAAGGTACCCTATGCCCATTTTCGTTCTCCTGACAACCTGGAGGAGAAATTTGATAATGATCGATTTAGTAGTTAAATGCGTGAAATCGTAACAAACAAACTTACATTCGCATTTATAATATAAGTAAGGATTTATGTATTGGTTCTTTTTAATATTACTAGGTCCAATTTTGCAACGTAACCTTAGTATGTTTGTTTGACTACAATCTGTAATTGCTGCGACGATTTGAGTGCAACTCTAGCGACCTTACACGTAGCGTCATCATTTAAAATAATAATTGTTTAACTAATAGGCTACGCTGCTTGATTTACTTAATACATTTTGTGGTAAAAGCGGTGCTGGTATTTTCATATGGGATTAAATATAATGACCACCAAAAATACTAATTGCGCAGCAAAATATGTACTAAAATATATCATAACGAGCACCTATAGGTACACCTCAAATCACTGCATTCCGTCTCGGAAGGGTTAGGTTATGTTAGGTACCTTCTTAAACCTACCCAAAAATAGGAGCCTCGCGAAGCGGAGCTCCGTCGACTTAGTTTGATCTTTTTAAAATATTTGAGTAAGCATATTTTGCTGTGCAATTACTATTTTTGGTGGCATAAAGGCAAAAAATTGAGGAATAGTTAAATACTACCCTTTTCATATGTCTCAAACCGGATTTCTTTATTAAGCTCCCTGTCAAAAATGTATTTAATACATATTGTTTCAGCCGACAACATTCAGGCACCACGTTAGCAGTGTTGAAGATGTGGTGTGGTGGTCTTCTTGTGGATTACATGACTGCTTACCATCAGCCGGTGTGCAGTCATTTAGACTGACAACAATGAAAAATCAACATCAAATGGGTCGTTAGCTTTCCTTTCTTTTTAAAACCCTGCTACCACACTATGTGTAGTTGGTTGAATCATGGATAAATTTACAAACATTAAAAAAAGATGAAGTAATGATTTACAGCTTTACAATAAAGACTGGCAAGTTGTAGCTCAAGAAAGAGAGAAGTGGAAAGAGGGTAGGGAGGCCTTTGCCCTGCAGTGGGACAGATTAGGTTGTAAATAATAAATAATAATAATAAAAAAACGAACACAAAACATCAAGACCCAGAATCACTATTTGTTAACACCCAAAATGTTTTGTCGATAACCACCTAAATGATGATTAAGGTTTGAAATTATTGAACGTGTACTGCAACACGTTCAATAATTTCAAACCTTCATTAAATTTGTCAATTTTTCGAATGCCAGACACAATTAAAAACTCAGTAGGTTAATAATAAAAAATGGCTTATGTTTAACTTATCACCAGATATAGTTAAATATAACAGTCAAAAATAGTAAATGATCACCAAATTGCACAGCAAAATATATTTAAAGAGATCAAAATAAGGCGACGGAGCTCCGCGAAGCGCTATTCTTGGGTGGGTTTAAGAAGGAACCTAACATAACCTAACCCTTCCGAGACGGAATGCAGTGATTTGAGGCGTATAGGTGCTCGTTATGATATATTTTAGTAGGTATATTTTGCTGCGCAATTACTATTTTTGGTGGTCATTATATTTAATCCCATAAAAAATTAAACAATCATTATATCCAAACAATTTATTAAAAACAATATTCTATCAAACTTAACCATAAAAATAAACGTAGGGGTAATAATAATAATACGTGGGATACGGATAATAGTAATAGTAATAGAGGGGGAAATAATGAGGCCAGTATATGATACAGACTGGAGTTTCACTTTTGTTTTCAGGTGCGTTTGACATCGGCATGACGCCTGGTGATAAGCATTTTGGTTGCGCTTCGGGACCACTGGGAACTGGTTGACAGTCACTGGTTTCCACCAGTATTATAATAAGTAATGCGATTATACAGCGCAGCGAGGGCATCTGGAAAGACATATTAATTTTATATGACTTATTTTAATAATTATATAATAGTGTTTATACACTTTAAATAATTTATATATATATAAACTGCCCGATAGCCTAGTGGAAAACCATTGGGTTGCCATAAAGAGGTCTCGAGGTCGATCTCATGGCACGCATCTCTCACTTTTCAAGGTTATGTGCGTATTTTATAGTGAACTAGATGTTCCCGCGGTTTCACTCGCGGTTATCGTTACTGCGCCGCCCCCGTGGGTTGTAGTGTGATGTTATATAGCCTATTTTAGTCATATAGTTATAAAGTCTTATCTCATAAACTAGAGTCAATTTAACAAATCTGATATTTTCTCGTATTCAGCATACTGAACTTACACAAAATTTACTTCTACTTACCATGCCACAAAATGACTGTTCCCCAGTGTAATCTAGACTAATATTATAAAGCTGATGAGTTTGTTTGTTTGGTTGAACGCGCTCATCTCAAGAACTACTGGTTCGAATTGAAAAATTATTTCAGTGTTGGATAGCCCATTTATCGAGAAAGGCTATAGGCTATATAACATCACGCTACAGCCAATAGGAGCAAAGCATAAATGAAAAATGTTGCAAAAACGGGACAAAACTCTTATGTGAAACAGACGAAGTTGCGCGGGTCAGCTTGTATAAAACATAGTGTAGGTATGATAATTATTATTACAGCACTCACAACCTGGATAGTGTTGTAAGTGATCTTGGGTTTTAGTCAGTATTTTTAACGGGTCGCAACGATAGTGTATACGGTTGCTCTCATCAGATCACGGATGCTATATCCGGGTTATGAAAAGTATTATTGTGTTGTTGAAAGACATTTTTGAAGTGAAAACTTCTTTAGCGGCGTTGTGCACTTTTTTTGTGATGCGTAAAAAATGTTGAACTCGCGTCAGGACACGTGACCTGATGTTGTGTCATGTTTGTGTATGACAGCGCAATAAATGAATATTGTATTTTACCACATAAATGATAGTACTTTTAAACTGATAATTAAAGCAATTCGTGCAAAATGATTCCCTAACCATTCCAAAATATCAAAAATGCGCAACGTTAATATTCAAGTTTTCACTTCTGCCGGCACTCCCGGAGTTCAACCCGTTGCTTTTTTTTTTAGTAATCTTATCCCGGTGTATTTACGTCTCGCCTCGCCACCTACTACGTGACACCCAGAACCATAGTTGACGAAATGAGGGTTTAGTACACACAGCGACACATCAACCTACACTGTTTGGACTTTGAACTATTAGAAGTTGAACGCTGCGAATCGTGCGAGAGAGTGCGTTATATTTTTGTTATTTTGTCTCATTCACGCTGAACGGGACGCGGCGCTCTATCCTTACCATTACATCGACACCACTATGCACTGTCCCTTTCCGAATTCTCTATTTTGTATGTAGCGTAGTTATGCGTATACAGGATGTGTAGCCGTGTGTACCTGCCTCGTTTGGGGATATAGGCGATCCATGTATATAAATTTTGCCGTCCAGCGACTAATGTGTTTCTGGTAGACTTGTCTAGATTCGATCTCACTAGCAGTTGCTTAGTGAGATCGAATCAAGACAATTTAAATGCATCATAAACACTACTTATAAATCTTATAATCCAATTTCGTTTTTATTTATACCTTATAATTTCTTATTAATGTTAAAATTATCTAGAATTGGTAGTAAAAGTGTATGGGATAAAAAACGATGACTAGACCTGGATGGCCTGCACAACAAGGATGATTATCCTTCATTTATGAAAAAATAATGTGCCATCAAAGAAACAAGAAATATATTTCGTTCTTCAATCAAGTTGTACATAGATTCGCCAATATGCTATAGTAAGTCTAGTAGTAATACTTAGTCAATTACTGGCGTGCCCAATTATTTTGTCACGTGCCAGTATTGCCACGCGTGCCATTAATTCGGCATCTCTGACCTAGGCAAACGATCAAGATCAGGCTAAGAGCATCATTAACCAACGAGTATCCATGGAGATTGTGATGAAAATAAATTAAGTTACCTTCCTGGTCAAGATCATATAAAATCATCCAAATTTTCAGAGATGCAGGCGATTCTCTAACTCTCTATACATATGTATATAAAAATCTATCAATTACCAAAGTAGCACAAGGTGTGATAGTAGAATAATAATTATGAAAAGGTATAAATGGTCCTTGCATAAATAATTTATTGAATAGATAGAAGGTCTAATGTATATATATGGATCAAGAAAAGAGCCTTGTTGCATGCCTCAGGCGATTTAGAAATCTTAGTCCATTGTCTGCTGGAAGTTATGATATCTAGTGGTGTAATCAATATAGTCATTTTATTAATTACAAGTAGGTACTCAAGTAAGTACTTAGATGTACTAAGATGACTATATTTAAAACACAATACTTATACAGCCGGTTCAACAACCTAGCTCCCTACCGCGACCATTCGCCCGCCAATAGTCCGCTCAAAAAGAGCAATCCAAACTTGTATTTATACCTATTTTTATAATTTAATATACAATTTACAATTGAGTGGGTCACCTATCTTATTTTATGTTTTACATACACATATTATTTAGAAGAAGGTGAAACCTCTTACAAGACCCATACTCATATGTACAATATTTACTAAAGTTAATAAAAATTGAATTTGTATTTGATCAATCCAATACGAATACGCAATTTCGGTTGTAGTAAAAACTGTGATAACCGTTTAGACAAATAATGCACGTCATCTTAAATGCAATGCAGTCAAAAGCTTTGGCAAATCCACAAAATAGTGAATCACGCTTATTTCGCCAACTATTTTTAAGATTCACACCTTAAGCCTTTTGTCATATATCACACATATTTTTATGCATGAATCTGCTACTGAAAATATTTTAACCACAAACTTTATCTCATTTGTCCCGACTGGGCATCGACCCTATGACCTCACAATAGTCGGAAAACATGCGCAAATAAATAACAGGACAGATTGAGTCAATAGTAATAAAAAAATATATGTACAGGTATAGATTGAGTAAATAGTAACAAAAATGTTATATACATACATGAACAATATGTCGTAGAGCATATTTCAATAATTTTATACAAAAACAATTTCTAAACCAACATATTTTCATTTTTCGACACAGCGTCGTGTTATTCCTATGTTCACACATTTTGATAATGTATTACTATCTCGTTATTAATTTTCTAATGTGTTGTGTTGATAAGAACGCACGCACGTTTTAGCGCCATGTGTGCCAATAAAGATTTTCTTTAGATTATTTACAGTATGTAGGTAGTTATGTTCATTCATAAAAAAATATAAATACGAGGAGTGCCACTGGGAGATATCTCTGCCCCTGTTTATACGATTAAGCAAAGCTGATTATTAAAATATTGGTGATAACGTGTTGTATCTCCAGTTATATTAACATAAAATATAGGTCATTAAAAAAAGAATATAGGTACACCTAAGTGTACCTATTTTTTTTTTTTAATAGGAATAAGTTATAAAACTAGCATTCGGACTGTTGTCAATGTGAGTAGGGTTTGGCCATAGTACACCACACTGGCCCAGTGCGGGTTGGCAGACTACACATATTTTTTTCAGAACATTATGGAGAACTCTCAGACTTGCAGGTTTCCTCACGATGATTTCTTTCACCATTAAAGCGAGCGATAATTAACTATTGAATACGCACGCAACTTCGAAAAGTCAGATATGCGCGCTTTGGGATCGACCTCGCTGCCTCTGTGTGGCAGACCAACGGTTTTCCACTAGGCTAGCGCCTTTATTTTTTGGTTTAAATACATTGTTAGATATAGCCTGTGTCTTTCTTAATTCTGAACGAACAAGAATACGAAAAATTACCTTTATGACGCTTGTATGAAGGCGCGCGAGGTTTTTGACGGTTATAATAATATTTGTAGCCATTATATGGAGGACGCTGGTGTCCATAGGGACGTCTGTTCGAACGCCCTTTCCACTGTTTCACTGCGGTTTGTGGTGTCGTCGGTTCTGGTGGGTCGCTTTCCATGTAATAAAATACGTAAGGGTAGTAATGGACATAATTATCGTAAGGATAATAGAAAGCTTTATCTACTTTATTATCGAATGGCCAGTATATTATACAGGCCACACGTTTCGTTGGTGAATTTACGAACATTTGGGGGAAAGGAACTTTTGAGGTGTCTGATAAGCACTCAGGTTGCTTCATATTAGTACCAATGGTAATTTTGTCGCCGTAGATTGTTAAAGTGAGTAGAAATATTTGTATTGTGTGGTGTGACATCTGCAATTAAAAAATCATCTATGAGATAGATAACTACTTCAAATTAATACATACATACATACATAGATTCACGCCTGTTTACCAGAGGGGTAGGCAGAGACTACGGATTTCCATTTGCTACGATCCTGACACACTTCTCTGGCTTCATTCACTTTCATCACATTCCTTATACACGCCTGTCGGTTCAAGGTGCTCTTAACCTGGCCTTTGTCCAGAACGCCTCCGATCTGATCGAGAAACGTTCGCCTAGGTTTTCCTCTTGCGACTGTTCCATTCACACTAGCCTTATAAACTTTCTTAGACAGTCTTTCCTCGTCCATTCTTTCTACATGCCCAAACCAGCTTAACATACCCTTTTCTATTCTTCAAATTAAATTTTGAGTTATTTGTAAACTAACTTTTGCCCGCGGCTTCGCTCGCGTTAATTTAGAATTTGACAATCAATTCGGGTTGTACTCTGCTTGTAATAATATAATTAAATCATGATTCGAAAGACACGTGGCGCCATCTATTATCATAAGAACGTTATTGTTGTTTTCCTCGGGAACAGTAATTTTTTTCGGGATAAAAGGTAGCTTATGTCCGTTTCTGTACACCAGACAACGTATATGCAAAATTTCAGGATAATTGGTTTAGTGGTTTAGGCGTGAAAAGGTAACAAACAAACAAACTCGTTTTCGCTTTTATAATATTAGTTAGGATAAGCAATCTTTTTTGTTTTTTGACGCTGTTAGTTGTAGTTATATGTTTCTCTTTCACGGGTATATTCCTAATACGTTAGGAAAATACCCGGCCTTTTGGGAGGCTTACACGGAGACATGTGTCCAACGTGAAGAGGCCCTTCGAGAGTTTTAATCAAAGGTGGGATGCAACACCTACAGCGGCACTAGCCGCAGCAGGCGTAGGACTATTGCTACGTATGGATTCTATTCTATTCTAATATAT
This sequence comes from Catocala sponsa, assembly GCA_963564715.1. Taxonomy (NCBI): domain Eukaryota; kingdom Metazoa; phylum Arthropoda; class Insecta; order Lepidoptera; family Erebidae; genus Catocala; species Catocala sponsa. The sequence goes on along the minus strand of OY751337.1, from coordinate 23,317,958 downwards.
GGGCTATGGGTATGGGTGTTTGATGGACTGGTATATTGGTAGTCATATTATCATTATTCTTTCACCCATGATTATACTTATTCTATTTTCAATTTTAGGTTTATTTGAGTTTTAATGATATTGTGATACAAACATATATTTGAATACACTGTTGGAGTAGTGGTTATGTTGGTCGTCTAGTCATTGTCACGGCAGCAAGTGTTGTAGATTCGATCCCCAAACGTATAAAAAAATAGTGTTATTTGTAAATAGTTGTTCCGAGTCTGAATCTAAATCCTAGTGAGAGTCTTTTTTTTAATTTTTTTTTATTATGCTATTGCAACGAAGAAAAAAATAGTATTGAAATTATTGTTGACCTTAGATAACGTTTGTTTTATATCAACAGTTTAACAAAGATCAACCAGATTAATCTTGTGTACCAGGCGGCAAGGTCCGAACTCCGCCAGGTCCTAGTGGCCAATTGGAAGGAGCGACTTGTGCACCCCAGTGCCGGGCACGCCACGATCGTGGCGGTAAGTCCCGTGTTTGAGGAGTGGCTGGAGAGGCGGCATGGCACCCTCACCTTCCGGCTGACACAGGTAATGACTGGCCATGGTTGTTTTAGCCGGTTCCTGTGCCGTATAGGCCGGCAAGAGACGCCCGGTTGTCACCACTGCGGCGACTGTAGCGACGTTGTTGGGAACACGGCGCTGCACAAATTGGCGGTTTGCCCCGCCTGGGCATCGCAGCGCCGTGAGTTGATCGCGGCAGTCGGATTGGTTACCCTCTCGCTCCCGGCTGTAGTTCAGTCCATGGTCCGGAGTGAGAGGTTGTGGAACGCCGTCGCCTACTTCTGTGAGGAAGTGATTTCCATCAAGGAGGCGGCGAAGCGGGAGAGGGAGCGTTTAAACCCTTTCTCCAACCGCAGAACCGGGCGCCGGAGGGCGCGGGACGACCTCCAGCCATCCTGAGGTTTGACCTGGGGGTGGCTTTGTGGGCCTGCCCGCCATCCGTTCAGCACCAGGTCCGAGACGCGGCGTGCGTGTTCCCACGCATGCCTCTGTGTCGTGTCCGTCTCCCCTCTAGGGGGGGGGACAGTAGGGCTTTTTTGTAGTTGTGACCAGTGGGTAGGTCTTTTCGTGTAGTGGCCTGTCCTTTCATACGGCAGGCCGTCACCTCGGCGGGGTCGCGACCGCATGTGAAAGTGATTCGCGCGGCTCCGCCGATAGTGGTTTGTCGAGGAACACAGTGGTAGGTTTAGTCGGTATTCCGGGAGGTCCATTTTATCGTTTTAAAATCTTTCTGTTACCCCGGCGAGTCCGACATAACCCCTCCGCCCGCCCCCGCGGAGGGGTATGCGTCAAAGCATTCCACCACGTAAAAAAAAAATAGATTAATCTTGTGTAAATCATACGGCCTTGTCCTTATGCTACAAAAAGAAACACGAGAGCGAAAGGAGACCTATGCAGGCAAATGTCTCTCTAGTGAAAACGATCTAGTTCTATAATATACTACCTATCTGTTATTTCAATTAGTTGAAATATAGTAAAATGTATTTTTCTACTACTGTGATAGAAAAGACGCATCGCTAACGCGCTTGCCTAGCAGTTAACTAATTAAAATTCCATCCAGAGTTGCTCATGTTTTAATTTATCATGTATGTATTTTTTATATAATACTTTAATAAATTATATTCGTATTTATACCACATCGATCAGAATCAATCTTTTATATCTTTCGCAGTAGGAATGATTCCTGCGTCGCGGGACACTTGCCAGACGAATGTCGTCATCTGAATAAATAACTTTTGATATATTACATGTATGCAAATAACGTATACAAAGGACATTCAGACACGCTACAACTCGGACTCTATGGCGTAGTGGTTAGTGTAACCGACTGCCACGCTTGAGGTCGCGGGTTCGATTCCCGCACAAGTCAAACATTTGTGTGCATGAACATTGATGTTTGTCTTGGTCTGGGTGTTTCTATGTATAATATGTATGTATTTACAAAAAAAAGTATATATGTATGTTTATCCATTGTCTAGTTCCCATAGTACAAGCTCTGCTTAGTTTGGGCTAGATGGTGTTGTGTGTATGTAGAATATTTAAACAAAAAAAACTATTAGTGGATCTAACAAATTACCTTGTTTGTTTTTGTGTTTTTCGAACCCATAATATTCGGCGCACTGCCATTACGACGCGTCCACTTAAATTACTAAGCCATTCGTGCAGTTAACATTACGGATACTTCAGCTGTAGTCTATGAAACAGTATGTATAGATAGATGTAGATTTGTCCATCTCCTTGAAACTTTTCCTATCTAAGGATACACCAAGAGGCCTAGCAGTAGCTCAAATTGATATTCAGTTTCCGCGTTCCGCGACAAGAAAGTGACTTTAAAAAGTGTGACGTGACTAAAATATCCACTTACTTTATTATCTGAATATTCCTAGAGTTACTGCGTAAGTTCTTCGTACTATTTGGAGAACACAAAGTGACTACATAATCTAATAACGAAGATATAATTGCTAATCAAGAAATGATGTGCCTTGTCTGTGACTGATTGCTTTAGGAAACGTAAAGACTTTAATATTAGAAGGATTCCTTTGTGATAAGTAACATTAATTGTGTGAGTTCTATATTATCGTTTTAAATAAAAAAAAACTACAGAGCAAGGAATATGTTAGCTTTTTACTAGAGACGTCCCAGTTGTCATTGTAGGTAATCTAAGCGTATCAGTGCTTACTACAAAGGTAATACAAATATTTTTATTATGTACCAATATTATAAAGATTATTTTACTAAGGATTATTTTACTTAATTTTGATTTTACTTTTTTATTTAATTTTGTTTTTTGATTTTATGATAACTTTTATTTATTTAATTTTTAAACACCAAATCACATTATTCCATAGTCTTAGTTCTAATTTACTTCTTGATTTTGATACTATATTTTATATTGTGTTGATTTTTGTAAATGATTTAATTTGTTTTATTTTAATTGGTTGCACCATCTTTTATATGTCAAAATAATATTTAAATCTAATTTATATATTAAATAAAATTCAAGGTACCCTATTTGTGCATACAGTGGCCACCTTATATAAAATTTACTATATTTCCAAATTAGGTTGTTGCACATTGCAAGAGAAGACAAAAGACAATAAGATCGTAGACGTATCAGAGATTAATAAAATAGAAGATTATCTTCAGTGCCGATGTATGCAGTAGCAAAATATGTCATCATCATCTTTTTTTTCCACATCATCATGTCAGCCGAATGATGTCCACTGCTGGAAATAGGCCAACCCCAAAGATTTCCAAGGTTCTTTTCCACTTAATGTGAGCAAATTTTGACTTTTTTGGTAGCGCTTGAAACGCATAAATAACTTTTCGTTCGTTTGGTACATGATCGAACACGACGTTTGGTAGTTCTGCTAGATATTTTATAAAGTTATTCAACATATATATATATATATATATATTAAAACTGGCCAAGTCAAATCTAACCTACTTTAAGATCTCACATTTTTAAATAACAGCAATTGTTATAGGTATCCAATAAAGCAAAGAAATAGAGTTTAATACTTGTTCATAATGTTATTTTGTTCCTATAAATACATATTTGGATTTTGCATAGAACTTGGCACTCATTTAGATCTCCATTCTTTTTGCGGCGAAGCCCACAGCCAAGCATAATTTTTGTATTGAACTTGGCTCTCCTTTTTTACATTTATGTTTTTGGTGGGATTATATATACTATGGCGAAAGCCATAGTATATCATAGTATAGTATAGTACATGCAAACGTGATATATATAACTTGTTATTAGTAAAGCAAAATACTACGTGCCGTAATACATAATAGTTAATATTGTTAATTATGCAAATAAAGTAAACATCATAATTTCCCTTTCCTATATAGGTCCGTACTACGTATGTATAATAACTTAGTATATAAGCCTTAATTAAGTAACAATAAACCAGTCAATATTCAATCACCACATCGTCGTTTTAATTGGTTCATAAAGCAACACGCAATATATACCAAAGAACATACATAATAATATAATTAATATGTAGGTACCTATCGTTAGCTCCTGAGTTAGGCGACCTATAACGATAACGGTAAAGGCGTTCCTTTGCCTAAGCTATGCGACATCTTAGGGCAATATTATACTAGCGGATTGCGAGCGTCCTCAAAGCGGAGGGGGCGCGCAACGAAAACGTTACGGGCGCGCAATGAATTCGCTGCGCACGCGCGGCGTATTCGTTGCGCGCCCGTAACGTTTTCGGACGCGCAACAAGATCGCCGCGAATAGCAGCGTGGATGCTTTGTACTGTCTCGTACAAACGCTAGCCCGTCCGCCCCGTCTCACTTCAAGCCGTAACGAGACACGAATGTGAGAGGACGTACTTATATATCATTATGGCATCATTCGGAGACTCGGATATTGATACAGAGTTATTTATAAGTGAAATTCAAAGTCGTTACGTAATATGAGATCAAAAAAGCAGAGAATATAGTGATTGTAATTTAAAAAAATAGGCATGGGAAGAGATTTGCATTCCATTTTGTTACTGAATGTATTGTACGTCGTTAACTCGCTACAAACACGCGACGAAAACGTTGCGTATCTGCCACGCGACCGCGACGTCCTCGCTGTGCAGCCGCGGCGTGGTCGCGACGCATTCGTTGCGCGCCCGCCCCACCCCGCAGCCGCTCGCAAAACCGTTAGTATGATAAGGCCCTTAAAGTGACTGTTAAGATTGGGCGAAGTGACCGAAATTTGGACATTATTAATACAATTGAGAGGCAATAATAGGTCGGCCTAGGTCTATGGAGATAAAAACAAGTATTGCCTTGCATAATTCTAAAGCAAGTCACAGATAATAACATAACTATTAAGACAGTTCTCATATCTTGGTTATGGGAATGGGACTCTAATCCGACATCCAGTTGAGTAAATGAGGAGTTAGAAGGTCAGAGCTCATGATGTCGCGCGGGTATCGTAATAATGTGCTGATTTATCTCAGTGTGCTGACAGCTGCTGATAGACATCGCGATTAACGTAACTCTGTAATTATTTGGAGACTTCATAACTACAGGGGGGTTAAACATTTTGTTTATTGGTATATTGTGTTTTTTTTCTTGATTTTAAACTAACAGCTGCTGTTGGTTTGACAACTTATGCGCTAGGAATAAATCCTGTCCTGTATACAACGAACACCCAGACTCAGAACAACCATTTGTGGATCAACGAAATCATTTGTCCCGCGTGGGCATGGAATCTGCAATAGTCGGCGCTAAACATGCATTTGGGCTTATCTGGTGGTGAAAGGTACGTCAACGATTATTACATGAAAGTTGTCTAGTCATAGTCGATTCAAATATTTTCATATTTCTACCATATTAGTTATTGCCCGCGGCTTTGCCTGCGTAAATCCCACAGGAACGCATACCAAGATAAAACATACCTATCCGATGTGTTAAACCTGGACATGGATTTATCGGTATGCCAAGTTTTATACAAATCTGTTTCACGACATATGCGTAAAACAAACACTTAAACATATTTAACAAACTTTACATTAATAAAACAATTTTCATCCTAATCCGTTAAATATTTTACGTTTTATTAGGTAAGGGACATCCAAATCGCCAGATATCTTTATCAATTTTCTCATTCATATATTAGTAGGATGTGTTTTTTATGGAGACGATGGGTTATTGCTATGCCAAAATCCGATAGGTGGCGCTGTCAATCAATCAATCAATCAGCCTACCGCAGTCCACTGCTGGACATAGGTGTCTCCCATTTTACGCCACAACATCCGGTCTTCCGCCTTTCGCATCCAGTCTGACCCTGCTACCTTTTTCAGGTCATCGGTCCACCTGGCTGGGGAGCGTCCTACATACCTCATTTCTAAGTTTATCCCTCAAAGAAAGCCTCATATCGACTACCTAATTGAAATCTGGGGTACTGCAGCAAAGTCTAATATAGATCCAATTCAACGGGTTCAGATTCTATTGATTAATTAAAATTTTATTTAATTATAATTTTCGGACACCAACTGAAAAGTTATACGAGGCAACAAAAATAATGAATATAAAACAAACGTACATATACTACACATGTATTCTTATACGTAAAATATTAAATAAGGAAATCCATTCGAATTTAAAGTTTGTAACAAAACAACAAATACGAAAGATGAATTTAAGACGTTCTAGTTACTTAGTGACCCTCCCACCTAGAACTAATTATGGAAAAGAAATTTGGAGTTTGAGGGCATTAAAATATACAATAAATTACCATCAGAAATAAAAGAAGAAAAGAGTTATCCCCGATTCAAAAAGCTACTCAAAATTCATACAATTAATACATGCAAATAAGCAGGAAAATAATAGTAAATATATATATATATCTATATATTATATCTATACAATAACACATATATAGAATACACATAGAATATATTAAGTATGTACCTCTAACTAAACTAAACGCAAACAAATAATATCCAATATTTAAAATGGTTCATAAACCACATATATACTTAAAACATATAAATAGAATAATGGAATAAAATTAAAATAGTCTTATAATAGTAAAACGCAAATATTACAAAAATTGTTAATGATGACAGACTATGCCATCAATGCCACATCTATAAAAATCAATTCATGTATCCATGTCAATATTAATCTTAGTTTTAAACATTGTTTCTCAGTAAGTGGAAGTATGTATACAATTCTTTATGAGAAATAAAGTTGTTCTTAAACCTTAAGAAACTCCTAGCATAGCTCGCTCCATAGCCCGCTGGGTGACTTTAAATTTTTGGACTAGCCCTACCGTGAGTGTCCACGTTTCGGCACCGTAAGTCATAATAGGTAGGACGCACTGGTCAAAGACTTTGGTCTTCAGACATTGCGGTAAAGGCGATGAGAAAACCTGACGAAGCTTACGAAACGCTGCCCACCCCAACTGGATTCTCCTGTCGATTTCTTTCTCGAAGTTGTTCCTACCAAGTCGAATCATTTGTCCAAGGTAGACATACTCTTGAACAACTTCGAGCATCGACCCATCGACGTAAATCGGCTTCGGCATAACATGTCTATTAAACATGATCTTGGTTTTATCCAAGTTCATGGCGAGACCAACCCGTCGCGAGGCTCCATTTAGGCTGTGCAGCATCCCGCTAAGCTGTTCCAGCGACTCTGCTATACTGACGATGTTATCGACGAACCGTAGGTGTGAGATTTACTCACCATTCACATTGATTCCCCGTCCAGCTTGGCGCTGTAGTCAAATTAAATTTTGATCGGCCTACCTAAATGATATAATATGTAGCTAATGCAATTAATCAATCCTTCAAAGTTGAATTGATTAAGCCAAGCTCAGTTTCAAGCAATGGTTATACCATACTAATTTCTCAATCGTGTACTAGCATACTTTCAGTATGCTTTGGTGAGCACTTCTACAATTTGCAAGTGACATTAACTTGTCCATCGGTATACGCAAGTCGGCGCCTAGACACAATACTTCATGTCTCAATATAGTTAAATTTACAGATTAACGAATATAGAAATAAGATGATTTTGACTTCATTTAATGTTAAATAATGATGTATAATAATATAATATTCTATCACATTAACACAACACCATCTAGCCCAAACTAAGCAAAGCTTGTACTATGGGTACTAGACAATGGATAAACGTACATATATACTTTTTTTTTGTAAATACGAACCCGCGACCTCAGGCGTGGCAGTCGGCTCACCACACTATAATAACTCAAAAGCAAGATTAAAAAGTGAAATAATAATGCCCTTTTATGAAAGTAAACATCGCGAGAAACACAAGCACTCTGTATAAGCTATGTGTAATGTAAACTAATGATAAATAAACACAGTGTAAAACACAACGGAAACGCATTGTGCAAGTTATTTTTCCGAGTGTTAACAAACTTGTGTGAAATATCTTCTTTTATTTTATTTGTGTGGTTGGCCTCAGATGGCCATTACAACTTTACGCAGACTATGAGTGAGCGCAGAAGGCTCCTAACCCGCGAAATATCTTCTTATTTTATAGTCGACTACCTATATTCCCGAAGGGTAGTCAGAGGTATTCGGCACCAACATTTTGTCAGACAGGCTTTAGGTTCCACGTGATAGGAGATGACCCCATTGTCGTCTACCGAACACAGTTCTAAACTCTGTACTGTACTCACAACTTCCAGGCTGATAACTCCAATAACACTACCTCCTATTCGGGACTCAAAACCTAGACTTTATGCACAGCAGTCGTATTCCCTACAGCTTTGGCACGCCACTTTTTTTTTTTGTGTACATGAAAAAATGAAACATTTGTGTGCATGAACATGGATGTTTGTCTTGGTCTGGGTGTTTCTATGTATAATATGTATGTATTTACAAAAAAAAAGTATATATGTATGTTTATCCATTGTCTAGTACCCAAAGTACAAGCTCTGCTTAGTTTGGGCTAGATGGTGTTGTGTGTATGTGGTAGAATATTATTTTTTTTTGTCATACAGCTAAGGTGGCAAACAAGCATACGGCCCACCTGATGGTAAGTGGTCACCGTAGCCTATGGACGCCTGCAACACCAGAGGCATCACTTGCGCGTTGCCAACCCTTTAGGAAAGGACGTGGGAAGGAAAGGGAGCGGGATGGGGGAAAGGGGGTGATTGGGCCTACGGTACTCTCACTCAGCGAACGAAATACAACAGTAGGACTACTGCTATTCCACGTCGATATTCTGTGAGAGGGTAGTCCTTCCCCGGTCTAGCCGGCGGCCCATTCATGCTCAAATCAGCGAGGCTCTACTTCACCTGTATATACTGCAGGCATGTTAAAGCTGTTAGGACTCTTATAAATTCATAAAGACAAATAAATATTCTCACGGATAAATCAAAAGGTGGTAACACACACATACTTCACTAATTATAATTTTAGGTCTATGTATTATAATAGAATTGTGACCCTGAGAATTTCTACCCGATACGGGAATTAAAACCTAGACCTTATGTACAGACCTTACCTTACCTTAGACCTTATCTTGTTTGTAAACTATACGTACTTCGTATGCACAGTAGTCGATTTGACTCTTACTGCACCATCGAGTTCAAATTCAAATCATTTATTTGCAAACTAAGTGTACATTAGGTCTTAAATATTTTATAATAGTTTCTTAATACTTAACGGGCTCTTACGGCCATAGCGAATTAGAAGGCACTGCAAAATATTATTTAGTTAAAGCTAGTTTATCAAAGACACATAACTACACTTTAATCATAGCTGACATTTAAAAGAATACAGATCAATCTTCAATACTACCCACATCTTCATTAATATGGAATCTATACTGTAAATTGTAACAACAGATGTCAATAACATATACAAAACGTTGTTCTCGATATTAAGCCGTACCTTTTCTGGTTGATTAACTAAGAAAAGGAAACCCTTCAGTTCGGCCGCCTATTCAAAGTCATATCTTGTGGAATACTTGATTGCTGCGTTCTATTTTTAGATAGATTTAAATTCAGAACAATAACGATTTTAAAGATACCATAGGCTATTTGTTTACTTTTTAATAGTTTCATGCTTTAATGCTGACTGTACAGTAATTTCTCACTATATTGGTAGGTTGAATTGTTAGTTTTAGCATTTTATTTGGACTTATTTAGACTAATTTATGAAATTAACTGCCTTTTCAAGTACCTACATGATATAATATATTCTGCAGTCTGCGTTTTATATGACTTAACGTCTTCAGTTAGTGGACGGCAGTATTATGCTTGTATGTTCATATCAGATTTATAATTTCGTTTATATAAGTGTAATTATCATTATTATTTTATTGCTTTCATAAACATCGTAGCAGAATTAATGTGCATGAAATTATTTCTTATTAATATTAAACTCACCATTTATCGCTCACTCAAATTTACAAAACCTTTCGTTTAATTCTGTTTACAACATGCGTGCCTGATATTTTTTGGCATTCACGATAGTGCGCAGATTGTTTGCTGATAAGCCTCTTATAAGTTAATATAAAAATAGAAAATAACGTGTTTAAAAAAATAAATTATCTCAGTATTTATTTATTAAAGGATTAATAATAAAATAAGAAAAATAGAAAATAGTTAAAATTGTTCTGTAATAATATAAGGATCTTCAACAGGTCGTGCTCCAATTCAAGCTAATAAAATAATTATTATTACTAAATTTCAAAATAAGAATTGATTGATAGGATAAAATTGATTTCCTTGAATTTTTTTAATAAAAGTAAAAGGTAAAATAATTAAAATTAAAATAGATATAATTAAAACAATAACGTTTCATTATTTGCATTACATAAGTTTGTTATTACAATTATATATTATATTGATATTTATAAGGTTGATTTGACCAATTTCTGTAATGAAATTATTGATACGAGGTAAATTTTAGGCTGACGATCCTATGACATGCTAGGGTAATCTAGCACTGCCAAATTTATGGTAATAGGCACAGACCCTTTTCGTTTTATTTTTTGTAAGATAAATCCGCAGTTGTATAGGTATTTCCCATGTGGTTGCAAATGACTTTATGCAGTATAAAACGGAACGAACGGACACGAAATCACTGAGACTCGGCATGACTACTTGTGGATTAGACTTTTTGTCTCGTATGAGACCTAAACCTTTTGGCGCGGTATATTGGCAACAAAATATACGATCTCGCATTCGAAAATCGATGCACATTCATAAATATTTTATTTTAAGCTAGAAAGCAGATACACCTTTTTGACCTTGATGCACTAGGCTCTAATTAGATAGTTGTACTTTAAATAGCTTGCGTATTATTAATTTAATAACAATTAATTAATTTGAATAACGTAATAAATATATCCGGAATACTATATTTATTCGATTATGTACATCGTTAGTATGTTGCAACCGCATTTTTAATATAAATGTACAGTTGTACAAATCGAGGTAAATGGAGTATGGTTAATTCAGACATACAGCGCTCGCATTAGAAATCGGACATTTCATACACCGCAACCCTTTATGACCAAATTTTCTGTTATACGTTTTCTTTTATAATCGGTGTGTCTCCCAACTGTGACAGTTCACCGTGAGACCGCATTGTATTTTCAGTACAATAGTTAGTTGTAATTCGGTATAGATCTAAAGATAGGGAACCACTCGTGCGTGTACTCCGTTACAATGTTATGCCTACACTTTTTGTGCAATCTGGGGAAAGTATTACGACAATTTTTGTTTATCAAACGCTTTTGAATTCGGCCTATTGTGTTTAAATATTTTAAGTACGTATGTGTTCTAAATTTGAAAGCTATACCATTTTTTGCGTGTACGCAGGAATGCAGTGTTACGCAATTTCTGCTCAGTTATTTTTGTTTTATAATAAATTATTTTTGCTCAACTGTAAATTATTGTAACGCACGCCTTAACAAAGTTACGTTGTTTAGATATTTGACGGATTATGTCGAATTTGTTGGGCAATAGGCTCGCTTCTTATTACGCTAGATTAAGGGGTATACTATACTGAAATCTCGTAAGTGTATTTAATGTTTGCATAAAGGATTAACTCGCCCACGCCCGCTATTAATGCTTCAACCAATATTACCTATATCTGATTGTTCGTCAAGTTAGACTAGCTCAACGAAACTGGCTTACCTCGAGGCGACTGACTCCCTATATAGCTATAGAGATCAATATCTGTATCACAGGATACTTTAAAAAGAATTAACAGACACAGAGTACACCCACACTCAGAACAATAATTTGTTGATTACAGAAATTAATTTTCTCGTTTTTCCAAATCCAAAACACTCAAGATGGTGGCAATAGTGAGGCGACAGTTAGCTTGTTGCTCTATTCTTCTTAAAACCGTTATGTATATTTGTGTTTGAGCATGATTAGCGGCTCTTTGAGTCCTAGGGGATAAGCGGCGTTATTTCTGAGTTCCGAAGAGTTTCCAAAGAGTCAGTAGTTTTCGTTTGCACACGAGGTAGCTCGCCTTTATTTTAACTGGGTTGGGAGACTTGACAACAACACAAATAAACAACATATATCTTTTTGCAGTTTTATATTTACAGTCATACATTACAATGTTACAATCTAATTTGGTAACCATTCCATAGGAATGACTTATTCGCTACGTAAAAATATATTATATACAAAATATACACTTGAACTATATGCCATTTGAACTCACAGAAGACTAAATAAACTATGAACGAAGATATGAGTGGCTCATCATCTGAACATGAGTAGGTTCTGCAGCAGTCGTATCGGTGATGAGTGGCAGAGCGCCCGTCGGCGGGGACAGCGGTATCTTCTGACGCACATCGCGAATTGCCTGTGACCAGAATAATTAGTTACACGATGGAACATTAAGGAATAGCTAGAGGTCTATCATACCTATATTTCGCCTGCTATGTAGATAATTAGGTACGATGTAAGGCGAATAAGGTAGGCGAGGCTATTTTACAATTTCTGACTTCGTACTGCTACTGAAAATTCTTCACAAACCCAATAAAACTTTGCTGAATTAGGAATCGTCTCTGTCTCCTCTATAATATTCGTTTTTTTACAAGCAAACAATTGTAAGAGTCTCAAGTTTTCCAAATTTAGAACTTTCACTTTTGTTTTTTCTAGTTTAGGGATTGAACCCAAAAGTATCAGCGCATTGACAAGGCGGTCACTTAAATCTCTATTCCATCCCCGTAGTGGCACTCGGCGGCAAATAAGAAATAGCATGATGTCTTCTTCGGAAAGATTTACTTCTACAATTAAACCCGGTTCCTACATCAAAAAACGTTTCGTTTTAGCTACAGACAGTTATATTTTTTATTTTAATTTTTAAATTAATCGATATCTTCTGTTTACACTAGCATAGTACGTGGAAGGTAATTGACAATTATTAATACTATTAATAACTGGTGGGTGGAAAGGTAATTGTGAATTACCTCCACCCACCAGTGGTAAAGTCCAGTGGGTGGACGGGTTGGGATGGGTCCCAACCCTTTATAATTTTGACATATTTTTCATAGAATATATGTCAAAAATCAAATGTCCGTAGGTAAAACAACTTGATTTTTAATATAGAAACCGGGCATAAATCAACATTCATCCTATCATCTATTGAATACAATTACATTGCTCTTGAACAGTACAAGTTTGCTTCACCTGTCACACTCGCAGAGTCTACCAGCACATCCATTGATGAACTGGTACTGCGAGTCGAAGTTTTCTAGCGCACACAGCGGCTGCCCGTGGTAGCACTTCCAGAAGTACGGCTGAAGGTACACCGTGTAGAACGGACAGTAGATGTTCTCGTAGCACTCGTCGTGGAGTTTACAGCACCTGCATAGAAGATAATTAGTCAAGTCTTTGGATGATGTGATGGATGCAAGATAGAGTAAGGTATGCACTAGGGATGACCCAAGTGCCGCGGCATAGATCAATCATTTGTAGATGATGACAATCTATGTCCTCTGTGGCAATCAAATACACGCGGCGTATGGCAAAATGGCCAATTAATCCATCGCCATCTGAGCAATGAAAATATACGTGAGTACCTCCTTCAGACGCCGACGTCCAAATGATTTTTTTATAACCAGTTAAGGCTCCTGCTCTAGGAATAAATCCTGTGTCATAGGGGACTTTACAAACACTCAAGCAACATACAGAACACCCAAAATGTTGGTTATGAAGTATATTATATTTTAAATAGTCTTAAGTTTGAATCTTAGTTGTAAATTTGCCTTTATTTCATGCTGTGCTCTCCTGTAAGTGAAGAAGTGCACATTCATAATAAGGATGTGAAAAAATATTTGCAAATTACAGTGCATATTCTTTGTTAGAGATCCTACATAATAATAATACATTTTTGTCCCGTGTGGAGTCGAACCCACAACACTCAAGTGCAGTGTTTATGAAGTTATTGAAAAATGTGTCATCTGCTTACGCGCTCTTGGCCAGAGAAGTGTGTCATGATCTAACTTTTCATACTTAAAATAAGTACTTAATTACTTATTATGGAGATAGTTCTAAACAGGGCCGTTATCATACCTGTCAATACCGTCAGTAGGTCTACCAGCTCCCAAGAAGCCGCAGTAGCAGCCGTACCCCTTGTAGGCGAGTGGGTCACACCCAGTGGCACAGTACATCATATTGTATAAGTGGAACACACCGCGCTTGCCGCGGTTCTCGTTCTTGCTCATATATACTTGGGGATCTATGTTTCTGAAACGAATTAAATCATTTATTGCTAATATATGTAAAGTGGACTTAAAATTACGTACAGAAGATTGTAGTGGTACTTAAGACTGCGCCGAGCGAAATGTGCCAAAACAGGCGGTCACCGTTAAGTTGACAAAATCAACACCTTTTGTTTAATACAAATATAAAATATACATTTACTATAACAATGAATGTGTTTACAATTACTCCGTGTTAAAAACTTTAAATAATTAATATTTTCGCCTACAAAATTACGCAAAATTGCACGAAAAATGCAAAAACTTAAGCTCGTATGAAGTGATTTTTTAGATTATAACAGTAGAAATCCATCCTATTTTATAGCTTAAACGAAACATAAATAGTTATATTACAATTTGTTCGTCCCAAATATTTAAGTTATTGGTTGACAATAAAGATACATATATCATACAGTTTTACTATGGCGGCCGCGCGCCGATTTGAATATCGAGCTATGTCATTCAGTCCAACCGCGTCTTACGCTCGGCGCAGTCTTAAGATTTTGTGTCTACTATGTACTGCAATAATTAGTTACATACTGTAATTTTTCACATAATAATAATAATATTCTATCACATATACACAACGCCATCTAGCCCAAACTAAGCAGAGCTTGTACTATGGGTACTAGACAATGGATAAACATCTATACTTCTTTTTTGTAAATACATACATATTATACATAGAAACACCCAGACCAAGACAAATATCCATGTTCATGCACACAAATGTTTGACTTGTGCGGGAATCGAACCCGCGACCTCATGCGTAGCAGTCGGTTACGCTAACCACTACGCCATCGAGACCGACGTAATGATACGTAGAGACATATTACACCAATACATGTATGTCCAGCTGTGATTTTAGGTCTTCCGTAATAGGGGCGAGTCTATTGCCTTCTATTGGACACAGTTCTAGTCTTCGTACTCTTACTAAGAATGCCTAGACAATTCATGACAAATGATTCCGAACAAAGTGTTATTAGATAGAAACACTTTGTCCGACACTGAAATCCGACCTCAGACGTAAACGCACATCCCGTTAAGGAATTCTCTTCTCCAATAGTAGCAGCACAGAGTTCCTGCACGAGAAACGGCAAAAGACTCGCATCCTATTACATAGGAAAACGATAACTGACGAAATATGGATGTGTACTACACTTTTTTTTTCCGTGTGTAAATGCTCCTTGTGCATACCCCCTCGCCACAATGGGATGCGAGAGGGCAATGTCGGACTCTCCCGAGACTTCAGGCCTACCGACTAAAACCACCACGTGTGCCACCTCGCTGCTTTGTGAGGTGGGTGGGTCACTGGAACTATAACTACATCAGAGACCCACCCAGCAGGGCCCAATACAGAAAATAAAATGTACTACACCTATGCCAACCTCTATAGGGATACGGCTGTTAGACTATGTATAAATCTAATAAAACAGAATAAATTACCTGACTCCTTTCAAATAGTCATCTTCAGGTATCGAATACCTAAATGGATCTCTTGCGAATCCCACCAATAGAGGCCCACCTCCATCCTTATGGAGTGTTGTGCCATCAATCTCGTTCAACCTAGTATTGTTAATGTTCTCATGGCTATCGTGGTGGTTATTATAGTTACTTGGGATGGAATATGGCCGCTGAAGAGTTTGGAGTTGTGCGTAATTCGTTCTGTTGAAAATGCTCTCGAATGTCAGCACGCTTGGCCAATCTGAAACAATAAAAAATATTTGTTAATTACTAAAGTATTTTTTAAAGATAAGTCTTGCATACGGTATAATTAAATGAGTCTTAGTGTACTTTGTGTCTGTTTCAAAGTATATTTCTAAAGTCCTCTGCGACTCAGGACTTCATCCCTGGTGCACTAGAGATAAAGTTCTGTGCTATAGTGTAGTTGTCTAATAAAATAGACAGAGACAAGAGAGAGCATTTATGTTTTGCCAGCGACTTTACGTACATTGGAACATTGGACTCAAAGAACTATCAGACTTGGAACAATTATTAGTGATCACTTAAATAATGACATGACATACGGAGCCGAGACGTGGAACCTGACAGTGAAACTAGCCCACCGATTGCATGTCACTCAGCGAGCTATGGAAAGGTGTATGCTCGGAATCTCGTTAAGGGACAAAGTCCGGAACGAGACTATCCGACAAAAAACCAAAGCCACTGACGTAGTTCAGAAGTGTAGCAGGCTGAAGTGGCAGTGGGCTGGTCACATCTGTCGCAGAACCGATGATCGTTGGAGCAGACGGGTTCTCGAGTGGAGACCACGACTCGGCAAGCGTAGTGTAGGACGCCCCCCGGCCAGATGGACCGATGACCTGAAAAAGGTGGCTGGAGGTGACTGGATGGCGAAAACGGGAGATCGGGCCTTGTGGCGCACCCTGGGGGAGGCTTATGTCCAGCAGTGGACTGCAATAGGCTGAAATGATGATGACTTAAATAATTGTCCATTGTGGGCTTCGAACCTTAAACACTTAGCACAGACAGGTGCATTCTCTTTTTTTACTTGGGGGCTTACCTCTCCGCGGGGCGACGGAGAAGTTTTATCGGACTCACCGAATGAAAGATATCCCGGTAATACCGACTAAACCTACCACGGTGTTCCTCGACATAACCAGAGTCGGCGGGGTCGCGACGCCATGTCTGCTGCGCTAACCAAATCTTTTCAACAATTTAGCGTAATAAACGTCCCAACATTTATATTACGTATATAATAATCAGGTACATACATACATATACGCTTGTGTATCTCTAAACAGGTTAGCATAGCTGTATTCAACTCATACATTGATAGCTATGTTTAAACCCCCACTTAGCAAAGAACGAGCCTAATGCCGGTCAAATTGTTTGACTCCATTCTGCTACTGAGAATTTTCCAACAGAAAATCCAATAAAGAAAATTTTTCAGACGACCGAGAAGCAAACTCTCACAGCCAGAAACGTAAATGTAAACATATGTATAATTATACCAGCCCTGTTTTAAACTGCTAGGCCCGGGCCTCTTCAGGCCATAGTCCTACACGCTGGCTCAGTGTGTGTTGGTAGACAATATATATCTTCGGGAACATTATGGAGAACTCTTAGGCATGCAGGTTCCCCCATGATGTTTTCCTTTACCGTTAATGCGAGCGATAATTGGGTTCGAACTCGAGACCTCTGCGTGGCAGTCCAACAGTATTCCACTAGGCTATCGCTGCTATAATGTAAACATGCATGGTCATAATAACCTCCTTCCTACTCATATTTCCGTGTGACATTTATGGGAAATAGTTACTAGGTAAACTACACGACCTAAATAAGAGCAAATTTAAAAAACAAAGAGATAAAAAGCCTATTGGTTACGGCCTGATTGTTGCAGAACATTGTTTATTAATTCAATAGATACAACACAATGTAGATGGGCACTGATAGACACAATGGATGAAAGTCAGCAGACTATGAAAATGTGTGTTTGTAACGCTAATACTCTGTGTAATGTAGTAATGTTCAAATGATATTAAACTGCAGAATAGAATATGTAGCTTGAGTTACGCCTCTGCATGCCTATTAGAGGTGCATCTCTGACTTTCTGCAGTTATGTGCGAATTAAAAACTTAATTATCGCTTGTTTTAACGGTGACGAAAAATATCGTGAGGAAACCTGTCTGAGAGTTCGCCACAACGTTCTCGAAGATATGTGAAGTCTGCCAACCCTTACTGGGCCAGCGTGGTGGACTAAGGCCTAACCCTTATCGCACTGAGAAGAGGTCCGTGCCCAGCAGTGGGACAGTTGAATACAGGACTGCTTTGCCTATAGGGATAGACTGAGGTGTTTTACACCAACTACGTTTGTCACGAGACAGACGAGCTTATTGGTGTATATATGTTTTTTATTTTATTTTATTTCTTCATGTTTTGGGTGTGCTCTTTTGTGTGCCAAAATAAAAAATATTTCTTTCTTTCTTTCTTTCTATACCGGGCACATTACTTGCTCCGGGCTAATTGACAATTCTCTTGAGTTTACACTAACAGTTGTGCACTATAATATCTCCTGCGGCCAATCTTAATGAAGAATTGACCATCCATCAGATCTTCGTTAAGCTTGGCTGTCGTAACTAAAATTTGGTCTGGAGGACATTCATTGCTATTTACGTACAACATATGACATTACACAGAATACAACAACATAGGTACAACCTTCAATTGAAAGTCTAGATTAAAGCGTCCACTGAAAAGATTCAAATGACCTATTTTATTAGTCAAATAACATTTTAAATAGCTTTAAAAACAAACAGGCACTGAATAAGTACGGGTATTCAAATCAAGCCTTCTTTGTAAATCGCCAGCATGCGTAACATTCGCCAATGAAGACTCTAAAGCACTCCATTCATGCTTTTCTAAGTATAAAATCGGCCTTACGTGTTAGAAAATAAAGTTGTGAATTGAATAGTATTAGGTTTTAGTTTTTTGTTTTCTATTTAATATCTGATGATAGCTTTGTAATAGACAAACGTACTAAGTGTGTTGACCTTTTTGTATATATACGCTGTACTATACTATAAGTTATGATTAGTATAGTTTATCATCACATTAAGTGAGGCCGATCGTTGATCCCGTGGCATAAGTATGTGCTTATGTTTGTAACTGCGCGTGATGAATTCAATTCCTGGTTCGGGGAAAATGATATTGAATTTTTTGGTTAGGCTCTTAAATGTGCCCAATATTACGTTGGTCTTAGAAGACATCTGGTGAAATGTGGCTATAATACATACAATAGTCGATTCATATTATATTATTATAGATTTTGCCAGTGGCTTTGATGTAAATTTTGTCAATAAATTTCTATCACACGGTTTAGTATTCTTTTTCTGGATGAAACCCTATGTATTTTCTCGACCTCTGACGTGTATGCGAAATTGTATGATCGGTCGAGTAGTTAAGGCGTAAAAGGGTAACAAACAACCAAATTCTCATTCGCATTTATAATATTAGTTAGGCTAGTTTAAATATGACTACCCACTATTTACTCTACATATGTTTGTTTCTAAATGGAGTAAGTAGTAATCTAATAATATTAAAATTAAAAAGCTCACCACTCAAGAAAAGCCTCAGCAAAAATCTAGTTTCAAATAAAGACAACTACAATCATCCCATACAATGAATGCATCACCTATCTGTGGATCTTACAAATTGTAACAGGAAGTAATAAAAAATATCAAAACAGTGTGACTTCTTCAACCACTGCGCCATCCATAAAGTCAGATGACGCTTTGACTCGTGAAGTGATTGACCCTTTGACGATTGAAAGATTATAATTTTAAAGAATTAATTATATAATATAACGGCATTTATGGAGAGAACATAAATATACGAAAGACTTAATTAATATTTATATTTTAGGGTTATAAAATTAATTATCTAAAGTTTGATAAAGTGTGAGTTATTTGTAACTGTCGTAGTGCCAATCAGTTAAAACTTCGCTGCTTGAATAATACTGGTTTATATATTTAGAACCTACTAGCATCAACAAAAATGAGGTAACAAAAAGGCAGGTTAAATAACTAATACTTTATTTTCAGATCTTGTACTTTTTTTACCTAATTTTACTTTTTATAACATTAGTAAATATGCTCTATTCGTTCAAAATAAAGGTGGCAACTCTAGTGGTGGATTGTCCCTTATTACACTGGGAAGAGGCATGTGTCATAGATATTTTATAGTTTGTAAAAGTACCATGATAATAATATCATAGTGTTAATACTTAAGGCGTAATCGTAACAAACAAACTCACATTTGCATTTATAATATTAGTTAGGATTATTATATTAATATATAATGATGTAATCTAATTATTTAACACGACTTTATCTTATCTTATCCTATATGGGGGCCAGTCAGTGCAGACCAGCGACACTTCCACCCAGTGGGATCTTGTATGTCGATACTCTCCTAATAACGACTGCCATAGGTGTTCATGGCAGCCGGGACCAACGGCTTAACGTGCTCGCCGAGGCACGGAGCAGGCGATAATTGTCAATTAATACGCACATAATTTCGAAAAGTCATATAACTTCCGAAAGTCAGAGATGCGCGACGTGGGTTCGAACCCGAGACCCTCTGCATTGCAGTATGTTGGTCTCCTCACTGAGCTATCGCTGCTCTTTAACACGACTTTACAAGAGCTATTGATCACGGGGATTATAGTCGAAATTAAATCACCTATCTACTTAAAATGTTAACTGAAAAACAAGATGAAAATACGAACAGAACACAGGTAACACACAAAAATTTATTTAATTAAATATTATAAATGTAAGTATATTTAAAAGTGAATAAATGTAACAGATATCAATTAGTCCGTTAAAAATAATTTTAATTTATTTACAAAGCGCCATTAATGTCAAAAGAAACCATTTCGCTACCGTGAGTTATTTTATCGTTAGAGCTGTCTCGTTGTCGCATTAACGTTCAGCTTTTGATATTATAAGTAAGTAAATTTGAATATTTATCTTATTATTTTGGTAAATAGATCTTATTGTCAATGTCGTTGGTCCTGTGGTATAAATTATTCCAATCAATACTATAATCGTTTGCCGATTTTGGTGAAACCTACAATTTTAGCAGTCAAATCATTAGTATGGTGAAAATTGTTGATGAAAAGATGAAATATCTTGATTCATGTAAATAAGATTTTGTGTTCCGTTTGCGACCACCTAACTAACAAATAAATAATAAATAGATATTTAT
The DNA here is from genome assembly GCA_963564715.1 of Catocala sponsa. Taxonomy (NCBI): domain Eukaryota; kingdom Metazoa; phylum Arthropoda; class Insecta; order Lepidoptera; family Erebidae; genus Catocala; species Catocala sponsa. Next base: position 23,296,947 of record OY751337.1, on the reverse strand, counting down.
TTAAATAATTTAAATCTATAGAGTGAATTAAGTATACTAATTATTGTCTTTATTTGAGGAATAGATCACTTTTTCAACTTAGAACTACTTTAAAAGTATTTTAAGTTTTACAGTAGAGTGGCATCCCTATTAAAATGTTAAAATTAAAGTATCAATCTGTAGACGGCTTTAATTTAGACGTTGAATAGACTGTAGTTCGTGAAAGTAATCATGGAAATGTAACCTACCCTCATATTGAATCATTTGAACCTTTTTGTGCGAGGCGGGTATAGGGGAGGGGTTGAGAAGAGGAGGAATGCGTGGGTGACCACTGTCTGTGGTATTAATAAAAACACTTCGATTGTCTATTTATAGGTATTTTATAAAGGTCATATTGAAATTATTAGAAAGGTCAGATTATAAAAATGTTTGTAAATAAATTTTCAGAATTTAAAAGATTTTTTTAACATTACCAATTTTTGATTTACTATACTACATTAGCTTAGGCTCCTGGCTCCACTTGCATTTTATTGCGAGCTAAAACCCATACTCACGAATGGAAGCATTGTCTGGTGGCCAAGAACCAAACTAGCTGCATGCAGGAACGCGCTGTTGAAGGTACAGCGATTGGCCTGCATGGCTATAACAGGGGCGTTGTCGACTACGCCAATGGCAGCGTTAGAGGTCCTGCTGGATCTAACGCCGCTACACATTGTTGTGTTTCAAAGGATCTCAAAAGGATTATGAGCATGGGATGCGACAAAATACAACCATTGCACATATTCAAAAATAATTTTAAAATAAAGGTCCCTACGAGGGACGAATGGAGACAAGGTCTACAATCCCCTGACGAGGGTTGTCTCATCTGGTACACCGATGGTGCCAAAATAGAAAGAGGATCAGGCGCTGGTATCTATGCCAGTGACTGTAAGGTGAGCCAAAGCATGGGCAAATATGCAACGGTCCTCCAAGCGGAAATCTACGCTATAATTGCCTGTGCTCAGGAGAATATCAACAGTGGTGTCACTGACAAGACTGTGTATATTCTCAGTGACAGTCAAGCTGCTCTCAAGGCTCTGGACTCGTGTAGGGTGGACTCCAGACTGGTCCTGAACTGTGTTAAGATCCTCAACAAACTAGGCAGGTAGAACACAATCAGACTGGTCTGGGTTCCGGGACATGCAGGGGTTCAGGGCAATCAGGAGGCTGATGAGTTAGCTAGAAAGGGCTTGGAGCAACTGTTTGTGGGCCCCGAGCCATTCGTGGGACTCTCTGAGAGCACCGTAAAGGCAGCTTTGAATGCACATGGCAATGATAAACACAGGTTGGAGTGGATGGCCCTTAGGAGTCTGGAAGACTCCAAGAAGTTCATTGCAAACGGAGCCACAGGCTTCACCCGGAAGTTCTGTGGATATAGCAAGAGCCAAATGCGTCTGCTCACAGGAGCGTTCACTGGCCATTTTGGCACCAACGAATTCCTGTGCAGATTGAGATTGGCACACAATTTGATCTGCAGAGCCTGTGGTGAACAGGACGAGTCTATATCGCATCTATTGTGTGAATGCGACGCGTTGGCTGGACTGAGGACGGGCGTTCGAGGATATTATGCGCGAGACTACATAGTCCCGCGCATAATATCTACATACATATGTAGGTATTGATTGTTGCCTCGTCAGCAAGGACAGTAACCAACTGGAGTGACTGACTTTACAAATATTTGAACAACGAAGTCAGAGGCACTATTTGTGGATAACAATGTTATTATTATAATAATAACATGATTTCCGTGATTCACAATATTTGTCCCAGGTGGGAATCAAACTTACAACACTCTGCGTAGTGGCGAGGCGAGGCGACCATCTAAACCACTACGCTCTTTGTGCGTATTACTGGGTATCACTCATTTTCTAAATCTGTCAAGTCTTAGAAAACCAGACATAATTAAAAATGTTTGTCTAGCCACCGGTATGCCGCTGCGACTGAATAGGTTAATTTTATTTATTTATTTATTGGTTTTGTAAGCATTTATTTTAATGTTGTCATAGTCATTATTATAAGTTTAAAACTGTGTCAGTGTTGTGTCCGTAATGTGATAATTGCCGATTGCACGATACTGAATCTCATTGTGCTTTATTAAAGGTATTGTTAGAGAATACCAGTTTGGTCTGACCTTGCATACATCGTTTAATCAGATGCTGCTTTTTGTTGAGTTAATGCTTCACTGTCTTTTAGACAAGATTGTAAGTTTTTAAATTATTCTACATACATACAATGGCATAGAATTCGAGAAAGAGGTCAATCGTCGAATCCAACTCGGCTAGGCTGCGTTCGGGAAGCTACGATGTATGTACATATATTCACGTCCAATATACCGCAGCGTCGTCGTAAGACGAAAATCTTTGACCAGTGTGTATCACTGGCAAGTGATGATATACGGATCAGAGACGTGGTCGCTCAATACAGGGCTTATCAGAAGGCTCAAGGTCACTCAGAGGCCGCTGGTGATAACTATGCCCGGAGTTTTTCTGCGAAATCACGAATGAAATTCGCAGAAGAACTAAAGTTGCTGAATAGCTCTCCAGATAGCCAAGCTGAAATGGCAGAGGGAACCATTATTCGTGTTGATCAGCGTTTGAGAAATTGAGGGTTAGTGTTCTACTAATAATTTTCTGACTTACCAAGATCGTCGGCTAGGAAAGGACTGACCAGGCCACGAGTAACATGTAGTTGTATGTCTATGGCATTTGGTTTACAACAGGCCACGGTAAACTTGTCGTTCACTGCCATAAGCTACTAGATTTTATCCGCGGCTTCGCTCGCGTAAATCTAGGTTAGGTTAGATTAGTAACAGTATTTTTATCTGGATAAAAGGTACCCTATGTCCTTTTCTGTACCCCTGACAACGAGTATGCGAAATTCCACGACAGTTGGTCAAGTAGTTAAGTAACAATCAAACAAACATACTCACTTCCCCATTTATAATACTAGTTAGGATAAACATACTTTGCTTGCTACTACTATGCTTTATTTGCAAACGGTTACGTCAAAATATTAAATAATAAACACACAAATAATGCATGTAGGTAACGCGGGCAGCGACCGACCTACAAAATATGTTAGAGCAATAAACTTTTTCTATTGCGCTTCTTACTACTTGGTATAAGTACCAATTAAACCATACAACTGCAACTTTGGCTGCTTCGTTGACCCATTGAGGTAAAAAGAGATCTGGTATAGATAACAATGCAAGTAGTTGCGGTTTTTAAAAATAACATTTGATATTTGAGAATACCTTAAACAAATTTATTTTTTTGTAATGAAATGAGTTTTCTTTCTTGTCCGCACTGGAATAATTCGTATGTCGCGAGGGACTTTACAAACGTTTAAACAAGGAAACAGATAACTCACAGACTCAGAACAACTTTTTGTGGATTACACAAGTTTTGTCCCGTGTGAGGACCTACAACACTAGAGGCTGCAGAAGTGGCGAGGCGATCACTTCGCTATCCGTGCAGTCAGACTTTGATGTAGTTTTTTTTTCAAGAGATGGGAGCGACAAGGCTTCTTTCTCTAAAGAAGGATAACACACTGATTCCCTTTTTGTAAAATAATATGGCTGAAGGCTGTTGAAAAGTAATCATAAGCTTTTATCTAACTTCGAGCTTGACTTTCATGCTCTGATGAGTTGGTTGTTGTAATCTTAATAAAACAATATTATAATTGAAACTACAACCAAACCTTTAATCCTAACTTAATATTATAAAAGCGAAAATGAGTTTGTTTGTTTGTTACCTTTTCACGCCTAAACCACTGAACCGATCATCCTAAAATTTTGCATATACGTTGTCAAGTGTACAGAAACAGACATAGGCTACCTTTCATCCCGAAAAAAATACTGTTCCCGAGGAAAACAACAATAACGTTCTTATGATAATAGATGGCGCCACGTGTCTTTCGAATCATGATTGAATTATTGATTATTTGATTATTGATTACAAGCAGAGTACAACCCGAATTGATTGTCAAATTCTAAATTAACGCGAGCGAAGCCGCGGGCAAAAGCTAGTATTATAATAAATGCGAATGTGAGTTTGTTTGCTTCTTACGCTTTAACGCCTTAACTTCACGACTGATCGTCATGAAATTTCGCGTTCACTTTGTTAGAAGTACAGAAAAAGACATAGACTTTAATCGAGAATAAGTACTGCAGTCCCCGAATGATAAAATTTATTGAAAAATCAACATTAATGTGACTGAAGCCGCAGGCAAAAGCTAGTTGAGAAGAAAGATCAAAAGAAACAAGAGACGCAATTGCCAAAGACTTACAAAATCCATTATGAAGTCATCTTTAGTTTATTTAAAAAGCCGTTTTATAAGACAACTCGCGTATGAACAATAATTTATTTGTAATTAAAGAACGGCTACACTCGGAAACTCATTTAATAAATCACTCAAGACGTTACTCCTTTGGTAGTTTAAAGTTTAGCTTATCGTGTTAGCCGTGTGGAAAACTATATTTAAAATAAGCTGTTACCCGCAACTTCGTCCGCTTGGAATTGAATAAAAAGTAATATATTTTCGCGGCACCCTATTTTTTCTAAAATAAATGTAATTTCTTCTTATAACATCAGCTATCTACCAGTGAAAGTCCCGTCAAAATCGGTCAAGCCGTTTTAGAGATCAGCCGAGAAAAACAGACAGACAAAAAAGATTAAATGATGATTTATTTTTGTTATAAATACCGTATATACTTTCATATGCTTTCATTAAAAAGCTGTTTTTTTGACATTGCAAACAGACACTTCCATTTTATTTATTTGTAAAGATTTTATAGTGTGTAGTGACTTTAGTTGCTGCCTGTACATGAAGTATGTGTAAAATTGTAACCTGTATAACGAGTTTAAAAATCTGGATATATGTATAATATTATATAATCTGGTAAGTTGTATAATATGAATCTTACTTGCATTTTCTTCCGTTTTGCCGAACACGTTCCGGCAGAAATATTTTGAATTAGCAATACACGTCGCAGCGGAATTGGATACGAGTGTAGGGTTTGATTCAAAGTTCGGACATAGTGTAATGGTACAAATGGCATGTCTTAAAAATGTAATTAATAGTGGCCAAGTCTGTTGTTATCTACCAGGTACATTCACATTATTATTTTTCATATTAAAACACAGGTATTCTTCTTAGTGCGGGAGTTGTCTACTCTAACCTCTAATCTAATCTCTACCTGTGTCGCGGGGGACTTTACAAACATTGAAATAACGGACACAAAAAACATACAGACTGGAAAACCATTTGTGGATCACACAATTTTTTGTTTCATGTGGGATTCGAACCCACAACACTAGGCACTACTGACAATTTTATATAGAAAACATAATGACATAAATTTGCCTGTACTGACAATCAAGTTCGTCAATCCCGATTGCACGCGAACTAAGCACAAAGGTTGCCTTGTTGTAACCTTATGAAACAGACAACAAATAATTTTATTTGTAACCTATTGTGTACAGATATAGCAAACAATATAGTAAAAATAAAGTACCTAACATGAGCGGCCTGGTATGACCCGATGTGACCAAAAGTGCATGTTATGTAAGAATGAGAAATTAACCGGTACGTCCTCACAATGGGGCGTGTGATCCAGATTTGGGCTACAAGTCCAGCGCTTGAGTCACAGTGACAAGTTTCTGTTAAGTAATGAAGACACCGTACTAGTTTTTGTGAGGAGCCTGTTGTTGAGGACTGGCTTTTGAGGTCACGGCTGTAAAGCTATGTGATTTGTTCAGAACAGCTGTTAAGGTTCCAACTTAGGGTCCGTTCACACAGACCGGCTCGGAGAGAAGAGCAGATTTTTATCACGTTGGAAACAGAGTTTTGAGTAATTGTAGTAAGGTTTATTTTTGCATGTGCACTTCTTTTGTCATTAAGAATGTTTGGACGCGCTTCGTGTGAAATAATAAGAGGAGCCGAACGGTTCCGATTACGTGCTCTTTCTCGCTCGCGCAGCCGATCGGTGAAATAGTTGGCGGCTCCGCTCCGGCCAATTCCAAGCGTATACGATCCGGTCTGTGTGAAAAGAAAAAAGCGGGCCGATGCTCTCCGAGCCGGTCTGTGTGAACGGACCCTTAAACAGGCTTTCAATATATTGACTGCACATATGACGGTCGCGTCGCCACTGTTGTGGGTTCGATTTTCATGCAGTTGTGTGACCCATAAGTAATGGGTCCGAATCTGGGTGTCCTTTGTTTAAATTTTTGTAAAGTTTCCTTTGGATACTGAATTTAATCTCAGTACATGGTTCGTCGATTTGAAAACAAAAATAGTACTTAATTAAATTACATAACACACGGCGATGGTTATTATAAATTAAACATTAAAATTTTCAAGCAAATCGAAATATCTAAGACTGCTTGGATATTCATTACCTATTACATGCCATTCCGTAGTTCATGCGGTAAGAGAAGTAGTTTATTAAGTATTAGAAAAAACCTAAAAATAGTTACCATAATTATCGTCCGACGCGACTCCGAAACAACGAAACATCATCTCGCGAACACGATTGATTGCATCGAGCACGACTGACCTATCTATTAAATCAAGTATCGAGTATTCGATTGTGATTCAATTTATAATCAATGACGAAGAATACGGGATGGTAATAGTTTTGAATATTTAAATTCCTTTTCCGTAGTAATTGCACATCGCTATTTAAATGTACACACATTTTGCCAACTATACCTATGTAGGTTACATTCTATATTATAATAATAATATTCTATTCTAATATAATAATATTCTATCACATACACACAACACCATCTAGCCCAAACTAAGCAGAGCTTGTATTATGGGAACAATTCAGTACTTTTGAGTTCATAATAATTCTATTCGTAAATATAAATACAAACATAATAGAGTTCATAGGCATAACTTAGACATTCATAAGAGTTACTTTGGTGTCTTAAATTTGTAAATTGGCTCATTCGCTGCCTAATTCTCTTGTGTGTGCTTCTTGTGGAGAAGAAACGCATTATATCAAAGTGCTAGGTGACTAATCTGGTAGGCATATATAAAAATGTATGTTTGTATGTAACATATGCGTTCTGATGTCCACCAGCGAAATATATCGGCGGATAAGGTTCAAAGTCAAATTGAAAATAATTTATTCATACAGCTCAAAATATAACACTTATAAACGTTAAAGTGTGAGTTACTTATTGAATTTACATTTAGGTTACTTGCTAGGTTTAGGCAAAGGGTTGAGCCTATGAGTATACCTGCACTAAACTTACGGCCAGTCTTTAAAATTACTATTCAATTATTAATCAAATAATTTCAGTATTATGCAGCTCATATATACAAAGTGTCACATCTAATACATCATAAATATTACTTCTTCTTCTTCTTCTTTTCGTGTGGTTAGTGGTCAACCTGTTATCAAGAGTTGTTCAAGCCGCCCGTAGGCCTCTGACATGGCTTAACGACTGCTATCAATTTGACAACAACCGGGACCGACTTTTTACGTGCCCTCCGAAGCACGGAGACGCTCAGATGAAATACCACTAAGCGGTCACTCATCTATAGACTGGCCGCACCCAACGTTGCTTAACCTCGCTAATCGTTTACCGATCAGTGAGTGCAACTGGCTATGAGCGCCTCATAAATATTACTGACTTCTAAAATCCGAATAAAAATTATAGTAAAACTTAATAATAACAATTTTGAAGGAGTATTATAACCTATGCCATGCATTATCCAGCCAGCATGATTGTAGCAAACATATCACAAGGCATTGAGGTTTCTAAGTTGTATGATATAAAAATACGCTATCTTGTGACATCCGACCTACCATAACCTGGTTATACGTCATATAACATTACCTAATTAAATGCATGCTTGAGTAAATTTATGTCATACTAGCTTTTGCCCCCGGCTTCGCTTGCGTTAATTTAGAATTTGCCAATCAATTCGGGTTGTACTCTGCTTGTAATAATATAATTCAATCATGATTTGAAAGACACGTGGCGCCATGTATTATCATAAGAACGTTATTGTTGTTTTCCTCGGGAACAGTCATTTTGTTCGGGATGAAAAGTAGCCTATGTCCGTTTCTGTATACCTGACAACGTATATGCAAAATTTCAGAATGATCGGTTCAGTAGTTTAGGCGTGAAAAGGTAACAAACAAACAAACTCATTTTCGCTTTTATAATATTAGTTAGGATTAGGATAGAATTAGGATTACATTATAACTAAATTATGGAGAACTTTATTAAATAACAACAACATATTCTTGATGTCAACTTCTAACACGACAAGCAGTAAAAGTTTTGACTGTGACTTTGACATGACATTTTCAGGACAGATATCGTGAGTTATAAATACTCGTAAGTTGACGGTGAAGGAAAGTGCTTAAGGAAAGCTGCATATCGAAGAGTTCTCTATAATGGTCTCGAAGTTATGTGATGTCTGCCATCTCGCATTTGGGCAGCGTGGTAGACTATGGCCGAACTCTCACACTGAAAAGAGGTGAAAACTGTCTCGTAGTTTATATTATTACATATACAAATTTGATTTGATTTGATTTGATCTGATATTATTATTAAAATGATAAATTGGTTGCTTTAAACTAAAGATGATCGCATAATATGAAACATACTTTATTACATGAATACAGCGTAAGAATCTACGAGTCACGCAGTCACAGAGTTACGCTCGGTGAGTCATGGTTCCGAGACTCAAATACCTACTATCCCATATTTAATACCTCTCCCTAAGAGTCTTAAACGTGTGTGAAATCACCGGTATTTTGCCAGCTATATTTGGTTATCGACATACAACTTTATTTGATCGTAGGTTTTGGTTTTGGAAATTAATTACCTAGGACATAGAAAATGAATTTCTTTGGACCAAAACATTTGAATAGTGCGCTTTTGGCATCCTTTATTGCGTCTATGTGTCAGATTCCGGTCTGTTACTAAAAAGTTTTAACAAAAGAAACAATTCGCTGGACCTATGGCATTGGATGACTGGATAGGACCCATGATGTTTACAAGACTCATCGTTCTTATTTCATCAGATGTGACGTCTTAATTATACGCTTAATATCAAACATGAATAATTAAGCTGTCATTTTAATGTGTTTGAAAGAAATATTTCTTTGCCAAATATTGATCATATTGGCACATCAATACCTCAGATCTTGACCTAAAAACTGTTTATTTCGATAATGTTTGGCAAGCTATTAAAATGTTATGTAAATTATAATTTGTTTTACGACTAAAAGACGACAAAAGTAATAGACATCTTGAATTTTAAGCGTTGTGCGTAAAATTTACGCAAAAGAATGAAGGCTACCGAGCCTTTTGAAAACATAATATACATGATAAGGTTCCCACCCTATCATGCCAATTATGTTTTTCATATAGCATTTCATGTATAGCAAGAATGGATGACAAGATGTACCTTTACTATTATACAAGTAATTATCCCTGTTTTATCTTGCCACTTTGATTATGATTGTCAAGACGCTAGAGATAGATATTTAGGTTATGTTCTTTATTACCATTAGAGAGCGACATCTGTAAATAGTATACAAATAACACGTACATGACCTTACGAATCTTCCTTCGAAGATTATTTCAACTACCCTCTCACAGAATATCGACGTGAAATACCAGTATTCCTACTGTTGTGTTTCGTTCGGTGAGTGAGAGTGCCGGAGGCCCAATCACCCCCTTTCCCCGATCCCGCTCCTTCTCCTTCCCACTTCCTTTCCTAAAGGGTCGGCAACGCGCAAGTGATGCCTCTGGTGTTGCAGGCGTCCATAGGCTACGGTGACCACTTACCATTAGGTGGGCCGTAATTATGCTTGTTTGCCACCTTAGTTGTATAAAAAAAAAAGTTATCGTTTAGGGACAGTTATAAGGGCAAGAACCTGTAATATATAATCAAAGATAAGAAACCCACAAATATGACTTGGTAAATTTTTTATTCATGTTCAGCACTTTACTTGACCCTAAAGCACTCTACACATTTGCAAAATTTCGATTTTCCCTATATTATAGTTATAACAAGTTATTTCAAAGACAGTTGAATCATTTACAGTACAACAGTACAAAATTAATAAATGTAATGTTTCATATTCAGCTAGTATGTTGGTGACTGTACGATGATGTACTACTATTAACAATTATGTTTGTATACTGTACTATACAAACTAACATTTCGATTGTACCTGTCAATTATGTTTTTTGACGATTGTGGTGAGAAAAATACCAGGCAATCTGATGTCTCTGACTAAGTCTTTGGGAAACACAGCTAACCCGACAGTCATTCATTCCAAAAATACATTCGCCTCAAATGAGTGGCTTAATTTCAATAGTTATACTTTTTCTCAATTAGTAAAAAGCTTTTTGTAAGAAACATTTGCACGCGTCTACATGTCCGTGGATACCGACCGACCCTCCAACAAATTCTTGTTGCTTTGTTTCTAGGCGACTTAACTAGCAAGATATTTTTACTATTTATACTCAACTCCTAGGCGGCGCCGGCGTATCGAGATAAAACATGCACCATATCATAAGTTAGACCTCCAGAAATGCTAATATAAATACCGTATTCAATAAAATTCCGTACAGTAGTACTTGCATTATGCGCGTACAAACATACAGTCAGAGATACAGACAAAACTTTAAAATTATTTTTTGGACTCCATAGCTCGTTTGAGGCAGCTTATATATTTTTTCTTAAATATCGCGTATGTACAGATTATTATCAAATTTTTATCCGACTTAAAAAAAGGAGGAGGTTCTCAATTCGTCGGAATCTTTTTTATTTTTATGTATATTCCCCGATTAGTCGAAGACGCCTGACCCCATTTGGAAAATTCTTTAAACTTACTTAAATACTTAAAATACCATTTATTATGTGGAATTTACTGATGTGATTGAAGTCGGTGCCAATCCCGATTCACAATAAAACTAAGTGATATATATATATATATATATATATATATATATATATATATATATATATATATATATGTATAGAACCGGAATATAATTCTAACATAAAATACAACGTCGGCACGCGACGCGAGTGTTTCGGCATAACTACCTACTACTTATTTGGCATCGCACCGACTTCAATCAGATCAGTAGGTACCACATAATTAATTGTATTTTAAGTAATATAATATAATAAGTATTTATTTAAGTAATAGTTTTTAAAAGAATTATCGTGTATAAATATATATATATATTTTTAATTTATGTTGATGGGTTGATTAATTGGTAATTATTGGTTATTTTCTCTTTTTAGTGCCTTTTGTGATTTTTTAAAGTCGTTTTTTCTTGTACGTATACAATTTTTATATATGCCTTGTTACTTTAAGTAAAAATCATACACGTGCGTATTATATTTACTTTAAATACCAACCATAGAGTACTCTAAACATTACACGCTGTATAATCTCAGTAATGGTTTTAGCACGGACTTTTAAAAAATGTCACTCGTTACGACTGAACCTGTTACTGGATTACGAACATTTAGATCAGATATAATTCGGTATGGTTACGTAAGTGAAAGCGTCATGTTTACCGCGAGGCGTAATTTTTACGTTCGTCGATTGCCCGGTTGACCGCTAACGAAAGTGGTTCGGTGTGTTTCCATTGATATACGATGTTTTATAAAGTGTGGCGGCGACGAAGCCCGCCTCTGCTATTGGTACCTACAGCGAGAACCAACTTACTCGCCAAAGCACCCCTAACCAGAGCTATCCGTACCATCAATGATCTACATGTTAACATTGATGTGTTTACATGTTGTTTTGGTGAATTCGCAAAGGAATTACTATTTATTCTATGTTACAAACAGAATAATATATAATATTAATTTTTACTTTATTTGAATACTTAGATGTAATACCGTGATTGTAAATAATGTAGTTTTTAAATAGTGTTTAGTTCTTAGCTGTCGTATTAGGATAAGTCCTGTAAAGATAGTTTAAGGTGTTTTTTAAATAAATAAATAATATTGTCTTACAAACGTAAGACAAATGTATCTGTTGAGATTTTATTACTTTACGCGGATTTTTTTTATAAATGATAATGAAATGTACATGAAATGAGATAGGTAAGTAAAAATATTACTTACTAATACTTTGCCCGCGGCTTCGCTCGCGTAAAAGTAGGTTAGTTTAGATTATGTTAGTAGCAGTACTTTTAAAAATAAAGTATAGTTATGTTATTTGGTGTTATAGAGCTTTCTAATGGAGATATAATTTTTTAAACCAGTTGTGTCGTTTTTTATTTAAATTCCTTACAAACAAACAAAGAATATCTAATCTTTTCTCTTTACAATATTATTATAGACATAACGCGTGTTGTTGCCTTTCTCTCTCTCTCATTAAACGCCAAAAAGGTTATATTATCTTAAAAATATTAATGTAGCGATCAAAAATGATGTTTTCTTATTAATTCTTATTTTATTACATTTAAATAAAGGATTCTAAATAGAATATTCTAGAACTCTATATTTGTTTTACTTGTACGCACGGTTTCACTAACTAATTTTCTGAATAGAGAAACCCAATAATAGTATCCACTACTCGGTGTTCGAACCTCATGCACAGCAGTTGCATTCAAATGTACACTGCAATGAGATTGTTTTAGAGGAATACTCAATAATACTTTGCCCGAACCTTAATTGAACCCGAGACCTCATGAAGAGCAGTCGTATTCACTACCATCGCGCCACCGACCCAGCTTTATATAATTAAATAGAAAGTTAGTTGGTTGTATTGCAGAACTAATTTAGATATTGGTACTGACGTACTAGATTGAATTCAAGATTAAGTTCAAGGTCTAAGTAGTTCAGATCAGTTAGGTAACCTTGACGGATCTATACAAAGATAATCATTAAAGATATCCTAAAGCCTTTCTATTATAATAGGTACTAGCTTTTGCTCGTAGCTTCGCTTGCGTAAAAATAGGTTAGGTTAAGTTTAATAGTTTTTAATGATATGTAACATATTTTACTTGGTAATAATAAAGCTTCCCATTAATGAAAGAATTTTTAAAATCGGTTGAGTAGTTTTTAAGGTAAATCCTTATAAACTAACAAACAAACCAAAAATCAAATCTTTCCTCTTTATAATATTAGTATAGACAAGACTAAAGTACAAGTACATCAACATACATACACAGTCTCATGCATATATTCCTAACGGAAGAAGTGTAAAACACCAACATTGGCTAGCCATGGGTTTATGTCCTACCTAATACCAGGTTATTGCCGTATTGGGCACAGATCTAGACTATGTACTGCAACTGAGAAGTTCTAAACAGAGAAAGCAAAGACAAACAAACAAAGACCACCGATGGTAGAGCGGTTTAAGTAGTTACCTCGTCACTGCCACAGCGCCGAGTGTTGTGGGTTCGACACCCACGTAGGCTTCGATCAAATATACCATAGATGCACATTCTCATACAAAAACCACGTCAATATGTGGCACTGACCAGTACTACTTACTTATAAGTGTCTGCATTTATTATGCAATCCAGGAAATAAACCAGAATAAACATTGAACGCGCAATGAGGAACATTTTGTAATAGTTTAGTTAAAACGCGTCAATGTAAAGCGTCCTAAGTGTGATACTCGCGATAAGCGAGCGTACTAAGTATATGGTACGGTCTGCACCGTAGTAGTGGTGTCGATTCGCTCTCGCTTACGGGCAGCGCACACAAGAGTGAGTGGGACAGGTGCACAATATAGCGCATACGACTGATTTATGCACAGTTTTGTTGGGGCCGTTTTTCGAGCGACGATCGTGCATCTATGGTATATTTGATCGATGCACGTAGGATATAACTTTGTGTGATCCATAAATGATTGTTTCGAGTCTAGGTGTTCTTTGTGTCCGTTGTTTGAATGTTTATAAAGTCTCACAAGATATATTTCTAGTGCGAAAGTAGTCATATAAAAAAAGCAATAAAAATTGCACTACCCGATGATCGAACCCGAGACCTCATGATGCACGGCAATCGTATTCTTTTTTTTTTTTTATACAACTAAGGTGGCAAGCAAGCATACGGCCCACGTGATGGTAAGTGGTCACCGTAGCCTATGGACGCCTGCAACACCAGAGGCATCACTTGCGCGTTGCCGACCCTTTAGGAAAGGAAGTGGGAAGGAAAGGGAGTGGGATGGGGGAAAGAGGGTGATTGGGCCTCCGGTACTCTCACTCACCGAACGAAACACAACAGTAGGACTACTGCTATTTCACGTCGATATTCTGTGAGAGGGTAGTCCTTCGCCGGTCGAGTCGGGCCCATTCATGCTGAAATCAGCGAGGCTCTACTACTATAAATCGAATTGTATATATGTACATTTATGGTTGTATTGCAAAACAAATTTAGTGATTGCCATTGACATACTAGATTGAACTCAGGGTTAAGTTCAAGATCTAAGTAGCTCAGATTAGCTAGGTGACCTTGACGGATGTATAACAACAAAATCATAAAAGACATCCGAGGTGCGTTTCTATTCCAAGACACTGTTACTTCGACAAACATACAAATATAGTCTCACGGCTATATCTCCGACGAAGTAGTACGACTGATTTGAGTAGTAGAGCCTTGCTGATTTCAGCATGAATGGGCCGGCTCGACCGGGGAAGGACTACCCTCTCACAGAACATCGACGTGAAATAGCAATATTCCTGCTATTGTATTTGGTTCGGTGGGTGAGAGTGCCGGAGGTCCAATCACTCCCTTTCCCCCATTCTCGCTCCTTCTCCTTCCACTTCCTTTCCTAAAGGGTCGGCAACGCGCAAGTGATGCCTCTGGTGTTGCAGGCGTCCATAGGCTACGGTGACCACTTACCATCAGGTGGGCCGTATGCTTTTTTTCCAGCTTAGATGTATAAAAAAAGGTAGGTAGAATAGCTAACCTAAGCCTGTGTTAGGAGTGTGTTCACGTCGATGGTGGATTTATTTTTTATTTTAAAAAACAATGCCCGCACTAGGAATAATTCCTGTGTCGCGGGAGACTACAGCCATTCAAACAACGGACATAAAGAATATCCAGACTCACAACAACCATTTGTGGATCAAACAAATGCTTGTCCCGTGTGTGGATTCCAACCCAGTGGCGCAGTGGCGAGGTGACCATTAAAATGACTACGCCATCCGTGGAGCCAAGTAATGTTTTGCAATGTCTTAATTAACCTTTGTAAAAAAGATAATTTATCATATGCATCATATCATTTCATTAAGAATTCAAGGTCTAAGTTTGGTCTTTGTTATTCTTTCTCAGACGTTCTCTAAGTAAATAATATATCGACATTCACTTTTCGTGTAGATCATCTGCATTAAGGTTAAATAATACATGGTGTAATATAAGGATAACATTCTATTCACGATTATACATTTACTAGCTGTATCCCGCGGTTTCATCTACGTGTTTGATTACTGCGTCGCTTATGAGGCTCCTAGCATGATATTGTTGTGATGAAGAATAGGGCTATCAAATATATTATATTTTCAAATTCGACTATTAGTTATTAGAGCGTTCAAACAAAGAACAATCAAACTCTTCAGCTTTAGTAGAATTTATAGTATAATATATTGTTTTATAAGTAAGAATATATCTAATTATAATCATCTAAAATGCATCTCCCGCATTAGGAACTTAGCCCTGTGATGCAGAGAAATAGACACAAGTAGTTTTTGCGTGCGGCTCCGCCCGCGTGGTACCTACATCAATAAAAAGTAGCCCATGTCCTTCTCCAGGTTGTAAACTATATCAGTACCAAATTACATCTAAATCGGTTATTCGGACGAATAATTGTACCTAGTGGAATTCAACCCCTATTCGAAAGAGGCGACTGCTGACGCTGCGCTATTTCTGCAGTCTTAATAGTGATAATAATTACATAGTATGCAAATATTTATAGTATTCAATATTCTAGTATTCTAAAAAAGACGATTGCGCACTAGGTTTATATCCTGTATCACGGGGAACTTTACAAACATTCAAACAACGGACACAAAGAACACACAGACCGGGACCAACCATTTGTGGATCACACAAAGTTTTGTCTCGTGTGGGATTCGATCCCACAACACTCGGCGCAGTGCATTGAGGCGACCACTTAAATGTATAGCATGTAATGTATTATACATATAAATGATCGCATGTTCCTAGTTTGCTTATTAACTCTAACTGTTATAAATTAGTATGCTTGTGTGGCGTAGTGTAGAGGTTTAACTTTGGTCGTGCAATGGATGAGATTCGAATCTATGATCTGACGATCGCTAGTGCATCGCTTTATTAACTAATGCTGCTTATTACTTTTACATTATTTCCGCAATCTTTTAATTATGCCGGAAGCAACTACTATCCGATGGCGTACGCGTTCCTGCACACGATGCCGTCACCGCGCCGTCGCCGCGCCGACGCCGCGCAATTACACTGTAGATACGAGTCGCGCGAAGCCCGCCACCGCGCCGCCGCCGCGCCGCCACCGCGCGCGTTCCCTTCCGTCTGTTTGATTCATTCCATTACCAGCCGTTACGCACGTGCAGGTTCGTACGCGGCCGGTAATGGAATGAATCAAACAGAGGGACCGCGCGCGGTGGCGGCGCGGCGGCGGCGCGGCAGCGGCGCGGTGGTGGCGGGCTTCGCGCGACTCGTATCTACAGTGTAATTGCGCGGCGTCGGCGCGGCGATGGCGCGGTGACGGCATCGTGTGCAGGAACGCTACCGATTGTGAATGCGTCTGCTGTGCAAGAGGTCTCGATAATCGGGAAGAATTATTATTAGTAGCACAGGCTGAAACTGTTTGCGATAGATAGTAATTTAGTCGTGCCTTTTGGTCCTAAAACATTTATTGGTGAATTGCTCTGCCTACCCAATGTGTAATAAAGGCGTGAGTATGCTAAAGACTATTTATGTATTAGTTATTACACGTTGCTCTCACATATCTCTAGAGACAAAACTTGATACACGAACGTCGATGACTTTTGATAGGAGTCGACACCTCACATGTACCTCCGAACTTTTAACAACCTGCATGTTCCAATACCGGTTTCGTCAGTACTAAAAACGATTTAATATGCACTTTTGTAGTAGTGAAATCAAAAGCGAAACTGTCGTCGAATTCTCGAGTTAACTAAAATGCCGTTCGGAAGTTTTCTACAGAAAGTAACATGATAGTGCACATTTATTATAATCTCAGATTATGTTTCTATAGATTGTAATGTTACGTCAGAAAAATGACGAAAAAAGTATTAGACAAGTGTGAATGGTAGTAAGCGTAAGACCGGTGAATGATTGTCGATTAAATTTGGACTTTATGAATCAGAATCAGGTTAATAATACCTTAAACTGACAAGCGTGCCTGTCGAATGTGATGAGAGAAAGTTAATCCTGAGTCATTACATAACCTACAGAGAAACAAGATGATAGAAAATATCAACAAAAATACTTATAAAAATAATTGTAAAAAGGAGTACTTTTATAGTCTAGTCAGATGGCAGTTCTTACATGAGTTGGCATCTGTCCAGGATACGTAACATTGTCTATCATAATAATAATACCTAGACCAAATTTCGTTTAGACCTAACAGCCAGCTTTCGGAAATATTTTAGAAGTGTGTTTCAAAATAGGCACTCTATATTCCCTTAGTTGTAAAATAAAATTCGACACGATCGGAGAGTGATCACTTGATCAGTCGCAGGTCCAAAAGCTTTATGTGCTTGTCTACGCACGGGGTAATATGAAACACCGTCAAAGGATATAATTCGTACTGCGTCCTTAACCTTGCAAAGTAGGTATCGCATTATAGACATATTTGAATATAATTCAAATGCAATCAGGCTCATTATTACTATGGTAGCTTCGGACTCTAGACTATTCATACAAAATCCACAGTAAAAAAAAGTTAACAACAAACAAACTTATTTTTTGAGTTTAGATCTAATCATTTGACAGAGCTGTTCGAATGCATCAAGTTCAGCTTAATAGCCTAATGCATAGAGCAGTAGTCAGAGTATTTGAGGGTACTGATGTGTATAATATCGGTTTTCAGGCGTTATACTTTTGCAATTCGTTCATATACCATAGTTTATGCATACTATAAATTTCGCGAATGGCAGTAGGGTTTTTGATTACCTCGATCGACTCAACATTATAATGTGAGTCTAATTGTTGAAAAATATTACGAATATGATTATTATTTATTAGGTGACACCTATGCGTATGTGTTTAAAACACTTCCTTTAGGTTCTAGTCATCTTAAAATAAAACTTAAGAGTTTTATATTTGATTTTCTGTTTGTTTTGATTCCTACCCTACCCTACATATTTATAGTAAATATGCTGGCATAGTAAATAAGGAAGTGTCTATAACTGCCATTAAACGTAGCTTATGAAGGCGCAGGTAGGCTTTTGGCTGCCTGTCAACAGCGGACGTTAATAGACATACATACATAGCCTCTGCCAATATGTTTATCAATTATTTATGATCTGTCCATATTTGTTATTTAAATCATACTAAGTAGTAGTACGTTCAATTATTTATTTTATTATATTTATTATACTAAGATAAAGTAAATATTGATTCCTTTAATAGACGTTATTCTGCCTAACCGATCCGACCGCAGCGCCACCTGCCGGGTTCAATTGTGAACCTAAACTAGCCAAGAACTCATATAAACACACACAATTTTATACAAATTGGTCCATCCGTTTTGTTGAAGTTCAGTGACATAATACAGAATAAATACAGAATGATTATAGATATACTAGCGTCCTGCCCCGACTTCGCACAGGTTCCTAATGAATCACTCTGTCTATTGGTGAAAACCGCATGAAAATTCGTTTAGTAGTATAGTATCCGTTTCAGCAGCGATAGCCTAGTAGGAAACCGATAGGAGTTCGATCCCGAGACACGCATCTCTGACTTTTCGAAGTTATGTGTGTTTTAAATAGTTAATTATCGCTTGCTTTAACGGTGAAGGAAAACATCGCGAGGAAACCTGCGTGTCTGAGAGTTCTCCATAATGTTCTTGAACATTATGTAAAGTCTGCCATCACGCCCTGGGCCAGCGTGGCGGACTATAACCTATCCTTCTCACACTGAGAAGAGTCCCGTGATCAGCAGTGGGACAGTTTAACACAGGACTAATATTATATATCCGTTTCAGTACTAGTAGTATCCGTTTTTGAGTTTATCACGAACAGACAGACGCGGCAGGGTTCATTGTTTTATAATATGTAGTGATGTATAATCCTTCCTATGATAGGAAGTTTACGGTTTCACATTGAATAAATACCATTAAGAGTGTGTTACGTGTTGTGCATACAGAATTACTTATTACTTCCATAATGGGCTCGATGTGTCAAATGCCTTGCATTATTGACCATAAAAGGTTAGCGGTGAATAACAATTGGTTTTTATTAACATCTGATTTCTTAGGAAAATAGTTTTTTCATTGTCATTTAAAATTTTGTAAATTACAAATTATAGACGAAGCATTGGTATCTTTATATTATATTCAGTTCCAAAAATAAATATATTTTTGGTAACAATGTCTGCATAAAAATTTTAAGGATTTAAAAAAACGTTTGAAAGTAGAAGGAAATAATTTTGAAAGTATCGCAAGGCACGTTCTTCTTTGATATTTTACATGTCATTATGTTCTGTGATTTAAATTTTAAAAGAAAAATACATATTTCCTTATTTTCTAATATTTTCTTTTTTTATCTGCGAGATAAATTACACAACCTTCCACGCTTTGATATTGTAAGGAGTTGTAAGTTAGAGGTGGGCACTACCTACCAGCTGACTGCTCCTTTAGCTGGTACTGACCTGACGTCACATATTGACTCGTTAGCAGGCAATAAGCTATTATAGCTCGACTGGTTATATTTGTTAAAGGTATTATTATACTGTCAACCATTTGTTCGTGAGCGCAAATTGCATGTGTAAATATTTTACTCATATAAAATGGCCA
Organism: Catocala sponsa; assembly: GCA_963564715.1. NCBI lineage: Eukaryota > Metazoa > Arthropoda > Insecta > Lepidoptera > Erebidae > Catocala > Catocala sponsa. The sequence continues at coordinate 23,276,936 of OY751337.1, read as the reverse complement.
ACTACGATTATCAAATTGAATGCACCTATTACATGACATTATGAATGCAGGTCAGTGTCACGTGTTAGGTAATTAAGGTTATATACATAATAATGTGAGGATAGGTTAGAGACGACCTTCGTGTGTGTGATTTACATAGATCGATTCGTAGTCAAAAGTCGATGTTGACGTTTTATTTTGTCACGTGAGTGACATTCAAAGTTAGTATTTATTTATTCGGCAATAAATTGACCAGTACATAGTCACCCTATATTATTAAGGACCTCAAAAACATAATTATATTTTTTTTAAAAGATAACTCTCGCACTAGGAACAGTTCCTGTTTCGCGGAGGACTTTACAAACATTCAAATGATGGACACAAATACACCCAGACTCGGAATAACCATTTGTGAATCACACAAATTTTAATCACGTGTAGAAATTCAACCCTCAACACTTAGCACAGTGACCGTAGCGAGCCGACCATTTAAACCACTACGCCATCAGTGCAGTCTATAGTCTGGTGAAATGTGATACATTTGTCTACCCCTTCGGATACACAGTGGTGAAGCTGTTTGAGGGTATATTTATATTATTATCACCGTTTAACATCACCCTAACGGTAAAGGGTGACAATGTATTTTCATATTTTGTCAGGTTAAAGTCACCATGTTATCGTTTACCTTTTTGTCACACGCATTGGTGAATAGACTATATGTATTTGTTTTTAACCCTACATACAGTACAACTAGTAGTCATAATAATAGTAATAGTATATTTTCTTTATAATGTTTGTACAACACTCTTACATAGGCATAAAATGTACACACAATAGAAGTAACATTATGGTAGTGTTCTGTAGAACTCTGGTACCTATGGTAAGGCCGTGTTCAGATGACCCGCGGCGTGCACGCAAACGCGTTGAGCGCGTCCTAGACCCGCGCTCGGTACGCGTAATGCATCGCGCACGCCTCGCACCTCCTTGTACTGCTAGTGACTGGAATACAATACTAGCTAAAGCGCGGGCGCAAGGCATGTGCAGCGCGTGCGCGGGGTACGCGCGGAGTTAGCGCGAGGCGGGTGCGAGGCGAGCGCGAGGCGGGCGCGAGGTGGGCGCGAGGCGGGCGCGAGGCGGGCGCGAGGCGGGCGCGAGGCGGGCGCGAGGCGGGCGCGAGGCGGGCGCGAGGCGGGCGCGAGGCGGGCGCGAGGCGGGCGCGAGGCGGGCGCGAGGCGGGCGCGAGGCGGGCGCGAGGCGGGCGCGAGGCGGGCGCGAGGCGGGCGCGAGGCGGACGCGAGGCGGGCGCGAGGCGGGCGCGATGCGGGCGCGAGGCGGGCGCGATGCGGGCGCTTGGCGTGAGCGGATTGACTTTGGTTAATGCAATTTGAGGTATATTGGTGTGACAATAGGGCTCAAATTATTTCCAAAAAAAATCAAAGCGTGTTCGACGCGGGTGATGACGAGCGTGGCGTGAGCTTAGCGTGCGCGTGTCGTCTGAACAAGGCCTAAGATTTAACTTGAGTTATGGGTACCAGTGTTCTCTCAAATGATGTACACTTATTACATTATCAAAGGATGGTCATCGTTTCAGTTTGAGTCTGACAGTTCGAACAAGATCTTTAACATCTACTTACAACAGTACATGGAAATCTGGCCCACGACCAATTTAGGAGCCTTAACCAATATACTAATTGTTAAGAAAAGTGTTTGTTTATTCTATCGTAAGAATATATTTATCTGTTTCCTCAATATACATATATAATAATATTATGCATGCAAACGTATATATTTCAACAAATTACTGCTCATTACTTAATTTATAGTCTCAGAGATAGTTGCTCATGTGACATTATTTTAAAATGTCACGAATGACATCTTTTTAAAGTTCGAGCCATATTGCGCAGAGATAAATAGACGAAGGTCGCTATAGCCGCAACCGTTCTTTTCCGACAAGTAAATAAATAGGTAAATAATACATACGATTATCTATTTATGCATATAAACAATAAATAAGTGCTTCCCGCGGTTTCGCTTGCTTGGTACGTCTCAAAATGTGTGTAATGCACGACAATAGGTTCCGCGTGACATAAACATAGCTTTGTAAGCGCCGGCGCCGGTAGCCCAATGGATAAGGCATTGGACTTGCGGTCGAAGGGTCGCGGGTTCGAATCCCACCCATTGCACTACTGACGTGAACCCACTCCTAACACAAGCATTCTAGCTTAGCTGGAGGGGTCAACAAGAATATTAGTAATTTGAAACCCAAATTGCTAGTAATCTTTAAAAAAAAGCTGATAATATCTGACTTCATGTATCTTTTTACTTCAATGTCAGTCTTTTGCTTTGATGTAACTGTCTTACTGCTGCGCAGACGCTTCTTTTTAAGTATTAGCTATCCCTCGGCAACAGTACTTTTTTCTGGATGAAAGGTACCCTAGGTCCTTTTTTGTACCCCTGACAATGTGTATACGAAATTTCATGATGATCGGTCGAGCAGTTACAATGTGAAAGTGTAAAAACAAACTCACATTCGTATTTTATAATATTAGCAGAGAAAACTAAGGAAAATAACTTAAGTCTATTTTATGACTTTTAATGATTGCAAATGGCAATAACAAATGTTCACATACGTGCATTCCTTATTGCTATTTACAATAATGAGAAGTTGCACAATGCCTGCTGTTTTGATTGTATGTAATAATAAAATTTATGGCATAAGTAACTTATGTAATGTTAAATTAATATTTGATTCATTAACGTCAGTAATGACTAATGACATCTTATTTGATTCCGTAGTATATTTAATACTGGTAAATAGTTGGATACTTGTCTATATTTGAATATGTTCGTAAATAACATTTAGAACAAAGTTTTTGTGAAAACAACATCAAAATTGGTAGTGAATTAAAGTGACCAATGTTGACCTGTCAATTGTTGGAATGCCAGATATAATTATATGAAAACTTATTGTGCCTGGCCGCCGACGATGTGCTGCTGCGACTCGTAGATTAATATGTTTGTATACGATGAATATTGGGGCGCAGTAATATATATTATACATATATTGTTATCTCTCTCGTATATTATGGAAGGAAAAAAATAGAGGCAAAGAGAAAGAGAGGAAGACCAAGAAGAAAGAATACAGATCAACTGAAAGAAAAAGCAAATGTAGAGACATATCGAGAACTGAAGGATTTGTTATCGGACCGAGAAAGATGGAAATTGCTACATCGATAAGTCCATAGCACTTTAATATTGGGTGGATAGATCTCTCTTGTACGTCTGCACTTTAAGGGGCACGATTTGTTATCGTGCATCCTTTTCGTATCATTTGACAATTCCTTTTTATATTATACTAGTTTTCACCCGCGGTTTTCGTTCGCGTAAATGTAGGTTAGGTTAGGTTAGGTTTGCAACAGTTATTTTTTCTGGATGAAAGGTACTCTATGTCCTATTCTGTACCCCTGACAACGTGTATGCAAAATTTCATGTTGATCGGTTGAGTAGTTAAGGCGTGAAAGCGTAACAAACAAACTCACTTTCGCATTTATAATATTAGTTAGGATTAGGATTCGGAAGTTGTTACTAAAAATGTGGGTTAGTAGTATAATAATTAAACTCTACAAATAAGCTTCAAGCTTGTGATAAGAGTGTAATAAAGTAGATTTCCATTTATTGTACAATAGGTGGAAATCGAAGCAAGTATTAGATTATAAAGCTAGGATTTCATTCATCGGGCCATTTCTGTTTTAATTTGCTTAAGTGGTTTGATTAAAAAGTTTTTTGGCAAGACTTAGAAAATATACCTATTTTGCAATAATTAATGCAAACGTTTAAATATTTATAATCATTATACTATACTAAAGACGTGTTCTGAGGATTTGCGTTTTCTTAGCGTAGCTATATTGCAGCAGAAAGCACAATTTGTTTGCTTTGACTACTTGTTGTATTGTTGCCAAAACCAAATCGCCGGTGTCAAGCACAATTACTCTGTTCAACGATCTTCTGAGTTCAAACTTAACTTTTGATTTGTTTTAGATGAGCAATGATTTTGTTAGCATGTTTGAGGTTTTGTGAGGAATATGTTTTTTAGAAGAACCCTTAAGGCGTAATTCTTGTGTCGAACACCCAGTTCGGGTATTGGTGGATAACTCAATGTCCCGTATGGACTTCGAAACCACAACAGTCGGCATGGCGGCAGTTATAGTAAGGCAACCTTTTAAACCCATGCAGTCGCGAACAATGTGTATGATCAGTCCTGTGTCCGTCCCATTTTCATTTTTGTGAATTAAATTTTTAGGATTCCATAACCAAAGGGTGCCAACTGGACCTGTTTATTACTAATCCTCAAAATAACCACACTCCATCTGATGGTAAGCGATCATGTGGTCTAAGAGCAGTGGCCTCCACACCATCCTCATTGCAGCTGAGGCGATGTTGAGGTCCCTACCTTGACGGCCTAAGAAGGTGCTTTTTCACGCTCCGCTTAAAGGATCCAGGATTGAAGGAAGAAGGAAACACGTGCCTTAGCAGAGAATTCCATACCTTCATCGTTCGGCAGAAGCATGAGAACCCAAAAGTATTTAAAAAGTACATGTTGATAAGTTTGTATGATTGTACGAAACCCTTCGCTTGCGAGTGCGACTCGCACTAGACCAGTTTTTAATAAATATAAGTTCATATTATTGGTTTATTTACTGCTCTCATTAACTAAAATATATAATTACTTTGCAAGATCTTTACTATATTATGTAACCATCTCCATCTCACAATAACTTCTCGTAGATACAATCTCTATTCTTTACTGGCACATTTATTATATCGCATATGTTTCCTAGTTTGACCTGAAGAGGAAGTGCAATTAATGGTTCGTCAACTACGTATTATTCGTATGGTTGTGCATCGTAATTGGCTTATTTAACTTAGAATAACTGCCTGCTACCTTGAGCAAACGTACGCAGGTTTAATGATATGCATTATATAGTAGGAACTTGTTAAGTTCATGATCAAATGCAGAGAAATAGTTTGAATAAGGTAAATAATATTTTCAGATTCAGAAGAGATAGTTGTAGATCGTTATTTACTAGGAAGTAAGACTGATGATGAGTAGCGATAGAACGAGAGCAGGAGACCTTTCAACTGCTAAAAGTTTGATCCCAAGGCGCGTGCCTTGGGTTCGAATCCAAAATGTATTACCGTTATCCTTTTCGGTCTGAGTTATAGTCTACGGTTACAAAGTTTAGACCGCAAGCGCTCTGTTTTAAAAGTTTTATTCAGACGAAGCTACTCATCATCAGTCTTACTTCCTAGTAAATAACGATCTACAGCTATCTCTTCCGAATCTGAAAATATTATTTAGAAGTCGAGCCCAATTATATATACCTACTTATAATAATAAGAATGGCAAGAAAATTACACGCCTTGTTGGCTTAGACTTAGAAGCTTAAATTTGTGTTAATCGGGAGACTCTAGGTTTGATTCTCACATAGGGCAATGGCTCCTGATAGGAGCAGCAGGGTGTGCAGACATGTGCCCAAAGTCGCAATAGATACATGCACTACCTATTCCGTAGAATATAAATCATGGCCATCAAAATAATTCACCACGGTCTAACTCATTTAGGGGAAAAACGTTAGTCTGTAAAATAATTCTCTACTAATATGTCGTAAAAAAATTTATTCCCAAAATTCAAGTCCCCATCTAAAATATATGCCGCAACAAATTAAATAAGTCACTCGTTGAGTCGGTGCGTCTATTACGAACAATCGCATCGGAAATGCATTGTGTAATCGGGCAATCGTAATCGATTATCGGAATCGACGTTCCGTTGCGTTCGCGCCATACTTATGCCCCGGAAAACTTCTATGTCTCTTGACATTATGTTTTTTATGTAATAGGTAGTGTTGGTCTCGAGTTCATTCCCAGGGCGCGCATCTCTGACTTCAAAGTTATGTGCGTATTAAATAGTTAATTATCGCTCGCTTTAACGGCGAAGGAAAACATCGTGAGGAAATCTGCATGTCTAAGTGTTCTACATAATGTTCTCTAAGATATGTGAAGTCTGCCAAGCCGCACTGTGTACGCACCCAGTGCGGCTTGGCAGACTTTAGAGAAGGGCCATAGTCGACCACGCGACTATGGCCCTTCTCACATTGAGAAGAGGCCCGTGCCCAGTAGTGGGACAGTTTAATACAGGGCTGATATGATTATAATAGTGTTGTACTTGATTTTCAAGGTAAATAAGATATACAGGGTATAATTTAGGATACTTAATAAAGAAGGTTAAGACTATTGGTATAGTATTATAATACATTATCTGTGATTAAATTGATGTACTTTAAGTCTGATTATAACAGGTTATATATTATTTGTAAAGCGTGTTGTACTCGAAGTTTATCATTGGTCTGAGTATAGCTTGCCATTCAAATTTGAATCGATTTGTAATATATTTAGAGAAGTAGGTACGTAGGATTTAATTTTTAAAGAAGAGTTAGTATGAAAGATTTTCAGTGTTATAAATGGTTAATAATTGTTTATTAAGTTCCGAGTATATTAACTATAATTTATATGTTTTGATCTGTATTTATTTCATTGATAAGTAACGACCGTGTTGGCACTCGATAAATATCGCAAATAAATAATATAAACTGTAAGTAAATCCATTCAAATAAAGAATCAGCTAAACCTGTTGAGAAATATCAGTGCTATAAGTTAACATAGGTATATGAAATAACATATGTGTTAAATTGACAGGCCATCTCTTTTTCTGAAGTCAGGTATAAGTTAGCATCCGTATGCAAAACTAATTTATCTTTAAAATATTTAAATATTATAATATTCAAGTACCCAATTATCTCGAATCTAAACAAATTATATGATATTTATTACAAGTCGCAAGTTTTAGTAGCTCCTAAAAATTTGCATTTCTAATTTGACAACTGTTTCTTTGCAAAGATTCTACGGTAAAGGCTTAAGTACCTTGTTAGCCCCTTCAACTAAACTACGCATCTGGACTTGGAGTGGGCTCATGTTAATGCGTAGGGGCCAAGAATACTTTATATACGGAGTAATCGCCGCTTCTAATTAAAATTCACCCTATAATCCGTTACAGTATGGATTAAAAATTCAATTAAAAGCCTGTTTCAATCTGTCCCTGTGAAAGTTAAATAGACTCCTATACTTAATTACGGTTTTTGAAAAGGACAATGTTAGCATAAATTGGAATTGACATAAAGGATTTTGGAACCATTGCCTATGCTACAGTTCTTTTGAAAATCGAATAATACATTATTTTGAAAAAGGATTGATCAAAGGAGAATGTGTGAATAGATAATGAAAACTATTTTTTACCACTTATTTGTTTTTTTATAAATGATAGCTCACATGCAAAGTGTTTTGGAGTAACGAATAAAACTGAGTTACTCTAAGCTGCCGTTTCTTATCGTCCCTTAGATTAAATTATCATTTCTATGTGAACCAAGCTCGATAAAATCCGCAATAAGTATGCGCGGGGCAGCCTGGGAGTTTGCGACATCGCCGAAAAGATGCAGGAGAGTAGGCTGCGATGGTTCGATCACGTAAAAAGAAGGCTAGCAGACTACGTAGGAAACTTAGCACTCCAACTTATCACCCTGGTCAGAGATCCAGAGGCTGACCCTAGACAAGGTGGAAAGATGTAATATTGAGGTACATTAGGAAATACAATCTATCTGACGACGATGTCAAGGATAGAGTGAAGCGGAAAGATAAGATAGATAGAGAACTCTCAGTCATGCAGGTTTCCTCATGATCCTTTTCTTCACCGTTAAAGCAAGCGATAATTAACTATTTAATATGTACATTAACTTTTAAAGCAAACGGTAATTAAAGTAAATACGCACATAACTTCGAAAAGTTAGAGATGCTCGCCATGGGATCGAACTCGAGACCTCTACGTGGCAAAGCAACGGTCTCTCACTAAGCTATCACTGCTTATACATTTCTAGAGCACCCAATACAACCTTAATATGGTCACACCTTACCGATATGCATTTAGCTCCATTTTACTTTTCTTTGGCTGTGTGATAAGCTGCAGGACCTATTGTTGCAACAAAAGAATATGTGCATCTATGTCCTGTCATTGTTTTCTATTAAGGCAAGTGAATGCAAGACAACTGAGAGTAGAACAATGCTGACGACTATTTGTAAATCATACATACATACATAGCCTCACGACTTTACCCCCGAAGGGGTAAATAGAGGTGCACAGCACCAACATTTCGCCATGTCTTTAGGTCCCATATAATAGGAGGACTATTGCTATACTGGGCTCATATATACCTGTATTGTCGGCCTCGATGGCGTAGTGATTAGTATAACCGACTGCCACGCCTAAAGACGCGGGTTCGATTCTCGCACAAGTCAAAAATTTTTGTGCATGGACATGGATGTTTGTCTTGGTCTGGGTGTTTCTATGTATAATATGTATGTATTTACAAAAGAAAGGTATATATGTATGTTTATCCATTGTCTAGTACTAACCCATAGTACAAGCTCTGCTTATTTTGGGCTAGATGGTGTTGTGTGTGTGTATGTGATAGAATATTATTATTATTATTAAGTTTCTCTCATCACAGGTATTTTCTAACATATTATATTAGAAAGATACCTGGCACTTTGGGGGGCTTACACGGGGACATAGGTCCAACATGCAGAGGCCCTTCGAGAGTTTTAGTTTAAAGTGAGATGGGACACTTATCGAGACATTAGCCGCGGCAGGTGTAGGAGACTATTGCTACATATGGAATCTAATTATTCTGGTCTATGGGGATGGGTGTTTAATGATTTGGTAAAATGCAATAGAATAAATAGTTAAAAAACGGCGTCTGCCTGATATACTGCCTCAGTACAAAGTCGGAATGGCAGACGGTGACTTGCCGACTCACTAGATGAGCCCCCTGAATAGCCGCAATAGACATACAGGCCTTAAAAGCAGCAGGGGGTAACACCGTTTCGAGCGGCTAGGGGTGTCAAGCGGTGCGGCGCCGGTTTCACCATCACGGGACTCGTGAAAATGAAGACCCGAAGCGGGTTTAGTAGTACCCCGTAGTTATGCCCTTGAAAATGACACTTTCACCCCCAAGCATATAGGTATACAGGTATTATTTATTATTATTAATACCAGAAGCTGAGCTGATAATATTTTGACGGGAAAATCCAACAAAATTTTAGACGACGCCGGCTTTGTGAATAATTGCTATGTCGCGCAGGATTTTACAACCATTCAAACAACAGATACAAATAACACCGAGTCGGAACAAGTATTAGTAAATCATACAAGTTATTGTCCCGTGTGATAATCGAACCCACAACACTCGGAAATCGGAATAGTAGAAGTGGCGAGGCAACTAAATTAAAGCACTTTCCGTGCGACTGCACGAGACTTGAGTTCCTGAGACGGGACCTAAAGTATATAAGCAGCATAAACTACCCGCTTTGCCATCGATGCAGTCTAGTCATTACTCGAAAATCGAATGGCTTTATATTATACTTAGGATTTAAGAGATAAACTTTAAAATGCATTCAAGGTAATTTTAAGCCACTCACTGATCTATTTAAAGATTAGAATTATGTATTTAAATGAACTTATTTCATTCAGCAAATTAGTAAATAGTCTCACGTTCTATTTTAAAATTTTTACTTTGGTGCAGTGGTGTAAGTGTTAGACTGCACTATATAGTAATAGGTTCATGGCTGCTGTAAAGCAACCGAAACGACGGGGCAAAGTGTAAACTTAAATATAAATAGTTTTAATTAAATTAAATAGTTTAATAGAAGTAAAGTTTAATAAAAGTAGTGTTGTACAGTTTTAAAATTATGTAATAAAAGTGTTTTAAAGTAAAATAAACAACGCGACTAAATCCGTATTTATACGGACTAGCGGTCGCCTCGTGCTCGAAATTCGACCAGTTTGTCTGTAAGATATGTATTTCTGATATTGTCTTATGTAATTAAACACTTTATTATAGTGTTTAATTTCAATGTATATCATTCGCTTAAACATAAGACAATATTATTCAAATGTTAAGGTAGGATTGGACATCATAGTAAGTCAGTTGTCACGCCTGTTTTGTACCGAAAAACCGGCTAGGCACCGAATTACGGATATAAGGCTGGCGAAGACTGTATGTGTTAAATAGAGGATTATTTATTATATGTAGTAAAATATGTTTCCTTTTTATTTATCCTAATCCCAGTTATCACTAGACCTATATAACGTATTATGTAGTACCACCTGTATGCATCGATCGTGAGGGGTGTATGGGTTATCAATGTTATCATCCAATCGGCAATCAAAATTCATCACTTTGAAATTTAGTTAGATAATTACTTTTCTTCTATTTGCATATTTTCTGGCAGACGGTAATACTTAGTGTAACGTAGGAAGTATACCTACATAAAAGACGTAATGTAGGTGGGGTTACATTTGTGACTTGGTTTCATGATACTAGGACTATAAGACATTGTCCTATAGACAGAGATACAGAAATGTCTGACATATAAATCCTATTTAGTTCTTCTTCTCCCTAGCCTTTATTATTCCCAAGTCACTTGGGGTCGGCTTTCTAGTCTAACCGGATTTGACTTGATATCAGTTTTTACACGGAGCGACTGCCATCTGACCTCCGCAACCCGAAGGCTAACGATACCCTACGGCTAGACCAGTGTCAGGATATTAGAGGGCACTGACTTCCCAATAACGACTGCCATAGATGTTCATGGCAGCCGGGACCGACGGCTTAACGTGCTTTCCGAGGCACGGAGCAGGCGATAATTGTCAATCAATACGCACATAATTTCGAAAAGTCATATAACTTCCGAAAGTCAGAGGTGCGTGATGTGGGTTCGAACCCGAGACCCTCTGCATTGCAGTCTGTTGGTCTCCCCACTGAGCTTTCGCTGCTTCAGTTGTAATCATTTATTTGCAAACTAAGTCATTGTTGTATTTCGTTTATCCATATACTAGATGTTTCCGCGGTTTCACCCGCGTTTATCGTTACTGCGCCGCCCCTATGGGTCGTAGCGTGATATTATATAGCCTATAGCCTTCCTCGATAAATAGGCTATCCAACACTAATATAATTTTTCAAATCGAACCAGTAGTAATCACGCAGAATAAACCAGGAGAAACATCGTTTGTACTATGTCTGTAATGGGTAATTATTTTGCTGCGATGTTATTTTAAAACTGCTATATCTCCTAAGATATTCATTGAAATCGAATGCTGTAAAGGGCAATTTTGTTTTAAATTAAATACTTGTGATGAATAATGTATTTATTTGAATAAGGATTAATATCATGTTTATAAAAATACCTTCGCAAATAATGCATTATTTTAGAACAAATTTCATTAGCATAAAAATGGTTATAGTGAGCCAACCTTAAAAGATAGACATATGCTGTCGCGGACATTTTTTTAGAACTTTTAAAGAGGAACAATTCTGTCATACATGATTTTTGCGAAACTTTAACTGTTTACGCAGCCCACGCAGCGGAAGCTCTCAAAAGGAAAAAATACTCTCCGATTTTGAATCATTCTTCATTGGTGCTCCGCTCCTACTGATCTTAGCGTGATGATATATAACCTATAGCCTTCCTCGATAAATGGGCTTTCTAACACTGAAAGAATTTTTCAAATCGGGCCAGCAGTTCCTGAGATTAGCGCGTTCAAGTAAACAAACAAACAAACTCTTCAGCTTTATAATATTAATATAGATTAGCGTAATGATATATAGCCTATAGCCTTCCTCGATAAATGGGATATCTAACACTGAAAGAATTTTTCAAATCGGGCCAGTAGTTCCTGAGATTAGCGCGTTCAAGTAAACAAACAAACAAACAAACAAACTCTTCAGCTTTATAATATTAGTATAGATTTCTGTATTTATAATACTTAAAACTACTGTTAAGATGGAGTCCAGAGAAGGATATATCCCCTAGACGTATTTGAACCCGTGTTGTAGTAAAAGTGTATGTACTGTGATTCTTTGTAGTATTTCTGTTATTAACGTTCTCGAATATTTAGTCGATTTTTCAATAAAAAGAAATTATTGCTCATGGATATGTGAAATTATGAGATACATGCATATGCATGCAGTTATACAGATGACAGACATGCATGGAAAAGTGTAGTAGATATGTATCGACTACACTTTTTTAAATAAGCTCGATAGTAAATATTTGAAGTATAATATACCACTGCTTTTCCAACTGCTAATATTGTCATCTAGCGTAGAATCTACGCTTCAAGATATTATTACTTCCACTAAGTGCACTGTTCAATCTTTGGAATGAGTTACAATCGTGCAATATGACTTCCTATTCTTCAAACGAGGTTTAAAGGGAGTATTAGAATCCCCATAAGGTAGGCTCTTAGGTGTTAACATCTTACCTTTCGTCAGATCGTTAGATCATTTAAGGTCTGATCGAGGCAAACATATTGTTCTGCGTATGATACCTATTTCGTAAAATGTTTACTAGTTTTAATTGTAATATTAATAATACATAATAAGTATACTATGTATTTTGTAATCTTATACAATATTTAGAGTACCTATACACCGTTGCTTCAGGTGTTTGTATCTATATGGACATCTGTCATTTAAATCAATCATAAAATATTTAAAAATTGTGGACTTATGATTTAAAAGTGTATTTCTTTTATGTATGACCCATTTAAATTGACATTAACATAATAAAATATATTATTATGTTAATGTCAATTTAAGTGGATCTTCATTTGCTAAAAAATATAAGTACCAAATTAATAGACAACGCTACTAATCTTAATAAAAATAGAACACTATTTTATTTCCGCAAATATTTAAACAATAAAACATTTTTCTCTCACCTGCTTCACAAAACACTGATGGCACAAAAAATACAAAAAGACCCGCATAAATGGCTTCCAAACTGTTTAATTTTCGACACGCACTGATAATCCACCGTATCAGACCACTTACACTCGTATTAAAATATAATTTCTTCATACAATGCATTTTGTATAAAATATATCACAGTTTTAACCTATATTTTTTATAATCACAAAGCTTGTATATATTTTTCGTTAATATAAAACATTTTCAAAATTAAAATGGCAATTAATTTTGTAGTTTATGTCAACGTTTAAAAACTCGCGCTCAAAAAGCGCGGGAAGACGCGCGCGGAGCATGCGCGGTGTGCGTACACTGTCATTTTTTTCACAAGCATAGATCTCCCGCTATACAGCCTTTAAACGAGAGTGAATTTAAATTAGTATCGTGATCATTTTTCTGCTCTGTATACACACGTTAATTTTGCGGAAGTATGATGCATGTATTCTTTGTTTTGGTGATATTTTGGTTCGGTTTGATTACAAGAGTCAAATTTGAAATATTTACCTATTTATGTTGCATGGTAATATTTTAATATCGTAACGCACACTTGACAATTAGTTTTGAACTACAAATTTTAAGTGTTTTATAAATAAAAATCCTTAGATATTTCAATTCTTTTCTACTTAGATTATTAACCAGAATTTAATTTATTTTCTTAATTGTCAACAAATATTCTCGTCTACTTTTGGTTCTCTTAATCTTGCCTTGTCTTAAAAAGTCTATGATCTGGTTGGGGAACATTCACCTTGTTATTTTTTCTTAACTTCACAAAAGAAATAATAAGCAGAAAAGAATTAACTATTTATTTACATATTTATACCTAGTTAATATCATTGTGTTATTTAAATATATTTTTTTAAATGACAACTCCCCCGCACTTGGCATAATTTCTGTATGGCGGGAGTCTTTACAACTATCATTTGTTGATAGCACAAATTTTTGTCCCGTTTTGGATATAAACCCACAACACTTGGCGCTGTGGCAGCGGTGAGGCGATCACTTAAACCACTACGCAGCCATTAGACAGCTGTATTATCAGCGAGTAACGTAGGTTATATTTGATTTAAAAAAATACCTAACCTAACCTACTTTTACGCGAGCAAAGCCGCGGTCAGAAGCTAGCGCCTTATAAAGTAAAAAAAGCAACAGTTGAGTGTTAATCTACCTATATATTAATACGTGAAGCAAAAACTTTGTACCCCTTTTTACGAAAATTGCGCGGATGAAGGAGTATGAAATTTAGCACAGTTAAAGTTTATATGGAGAAGGAGGGGGGCATCCTAATATTTATATAATATATAAGAAATACATTAAATTAATGAAAAAACACTACACGCACACAACCATGCAAACTTACAAGATAATGCCTATTACGCAGTCGTGGTTCTTGCACAATGAAACGCCGAGATATATTTGTTAATCTCCTTCCTTATTTATATATTTTTATCAATGTATCAAATGAAAAGTTAAATATCGATTAATTACATTTTAAGGTGTAAAATTAGTACAGTAACAAATAACAATGATAATTATTAATTATAGGAATAATCAAATGTAAATATGCAATTATAACATAACAATTAAAACAATATAATACGTCACAACCGTGTGCTACTATTGAGTACTTGATAACATGCCATAATAGGACACACATACGTTAGACTCCAGTATATCGAGAATTTTAAATATTTAGGCTTAAGGATAGATAACAATTTTAGCTGGGAAATGCAAGTATCTGATGTATGTAATAGGTTAAGATATAATAATAATAATAATATAATATTTTATCACATAAACACAACACCATCTAGCCCAAACTAAGCAGAGCTTGTACTATGGGTACTAGACAATGGATGGAATGGAAACATACATATATACTTTTTTTTTTGTAAATTCATACATATTATACATAGATCAGTGTTAAGTAAGTTTTATCAACTAACTAGAGTACTAAATGTAAAAACAATAAGAGTTGTATACTACGCCCTTGCAGACTCATTGATTAACTACGGACTAATTGTGTATGGATGGACGTTTAACACTTACTTAAAGGACATTAAAAATCTACAAATAAGGCTGGTAAAGTATTTAGTTAGTAAGAAAGTAAAAAATATATTCAATAAACAGTATGACAAATTATTTAATATATGTAAAGTTCTGCCAATAGAAAACAGAGTAGAATATCTAATAGGTCTAGAATACTATTATAGCGAACAATATAAATGTTATGTTAATATGCTCACTTCGTTCGAACGTTATTTTGTTAGTAGTTTAACTTTTGTTAGTTTTTTATATTTTATTTGTGTTCAAACCGATGTCTGCATATTCTAGATGTTAAGCGACTAATGTTTAATGTGTGGTTACCGTGATACAAGCCTTGAGCTTAGTGCGGAAGCCGCTGCCAATTATAAAAATGTGTAATGTAGTAAATAGATAAATAAATAAAAATCTTGTAGAGATTAAATATAATACCAGGAGGGCTAGAGAACAGAGACTAATTACACCAAAAATAACAAATTATTATGGAGAGAGAACAAATAAGTTTATTGTACCTGAAGTATTTAATAAAATAGACATGTTAAGAGAAAGTCATAAAATTAATACTACCTTATTAAAAAAATATTAAAGAACACATTGTTAAATGAAATTTGAATTAGTGGTATATTAATGCAATATGTACTTATATACCACTGACTTAAATTAGAATAATAATATTTAGTTACCTTACCTTTTGTTTTTCGTTTATATATTTTTAGTGCGTTTTTATTTGTTTAATGTGTATACCGTAGGTTAAGTATTTAGAAATAAGAGCGCTTCTCGCCGTTAAACAATTACGTTTGGCGAGTTTACATATGTCATACATCTAAGTTACTGTAGCAAAGGAAATAAAAAAAAAAATGAACGAAATGAAATAAAGAGGTTGTATTCTGGGATTTTACACCCATCTCGTTTAATAAACAGTTATTTTCATTATGTAAATACAAAACACACACTACTACATATAGACTGTATATATTTAAATATAATTATACTATCATAAAGCATGGCGACGCGTCGCCACGACATGCGTCGCCACACTAGCAATCGGTTTTACGTGCGGCTATATATATGTTTCACATCAAAAGTTGAAATTCCAATTAGGTGAAATTTGAAGCACTTCGTTTTCAAGTACAAAAGGTATGAGAACTATTATTAAAAATACTCATTTAAAACAGTTTATTATAATAGAAGTATTCATTTACGTTAAATTAATTAATTTTATACAGTTTTCTCAATATGAATTGTTTATTACACACATTTTTTCCTATTAATTGTTTAATAAAGTCTATTTTTTATCCTAGTAACATGCTTAAAAAGTATGTTACACAATAATAATTGGTAATCAATATTCAGTTACTGGCTTTTCCGTTATATCACAGAAATCACATAAATTCGAAGTAAATGACACTTTTAAATTGTCATTCTTTGATAACTGAAATTATTTTTAATATTTACGCCTTTTAATTTTAAAACCTTTTATAAATGGAATAATCTTTATTCCATTTCATCTGGTTCATAAAATTGTGTCCTTGTAAAAATAGTTGCGTCGTATTTACATAACAATTTTATTGCTCCCGAATGTTTCATATATTATATTTTATCGATAAGAATCCAATTATAATAATATACAGAGCCGATATTTAAAAAAAATGTACGGAATACTATACCACAGTAAATATAAACATATAAGCTATTTACTGTGACTATACTATACTGCACAGACTACTATTATTAATAATTATTATTGCCGGAACAAACATATGGATTATACCATTGAGTTATGAAGTACTACTTACTAGAGGAGACATCTCAACAAACTTGCTTGTAACACACATTAGAGTGCATACTCTCTAACTCACTCAGTTTGAGCCACGCGCTGTAACGACACGTTTGAGTGCAAAATTAATTAAGCAGACACAAGGAAACATGTTTCTGATATTGAAATTTTGCACGCAGATGTGTGTTTCATAGAATATTATAACTACTCTTATGCATACTCTATTTATTTATTTATCTTATGCGGGGGCCGTCAGTGCAGACCGGCGACACTTCGACCCAGTGGGATCTTTTGTGTCGACACTGTCCCAATAACGACTGCCATAGATGTTCATGGCAGCCGGGACCAACGGCTTAACGTGCTCTCCGAGGCACGGAGCAGGCGATAATTGTCAACCAATACGCACATAATTTCGAAAAGTCATATAGCTTCTGAAAGTCAGAGGTGCACGACGTGGGTTCGAACCCGAGACCCTCTGCATTGCAGTCTGTTGGTCTCCCCACTGAGCTATCGCTGCTATGCATGTTACTAACAATCTAGTTGAGATGTCTCCTATAAACATTAGAATCGTATAAGTACTAAGTAGTCACGCTTTTTGTTAGAGGGTTACCACGCATTTACCACTGGCATACTGACTTGAAAATACGTTTACGTACGTTACGCTATAAATGACATAAAAAGCCTTTTTATCGTAGAATATATTATATAATAATAATAATAATAATAATAATAATAATTCTTTATTCACAAGAAATGTGGTTACATAGTGGTGGTAAGGTAATTGTGGTCCTATCACATTCTACCATAACAATGGTGCGTAAATATGTCAAAGTTATAGACAGATATTGTACAAAATATGTTGATCATTATATTGGTTTGATATTATTTTGATTTGTACTTAGTTAATTAATGTCAAAATTTATGCCGTGAATAATTATTGTAATAAATAAGGTAATTGTACAGGAATGTCAAGTGAAAACAAATTTAGAACTCAACTATTGTGTTAGAACGTCAGTGATATAAGGAATTTCAACATTAATTAATTACATCATTTTCTTTATATGTCATAAAATCGTTTAAAGAGTAGAAACATTTTTCTGCAAGCCACACTCTAAATTTTCTCTTAAACATAGTAAGCTGTAATTCTTTGAACTTATCTGGTAACTTATTATATACATCTATGGCCTTAACATAGACATTCTTCTCATATATATCCAAACGGCACCTAGGTCGGAGAAGCTCAAATTTATTTCTAGAATTTCTACCCACCTTGTCAGAAAATTTACTAAAATATTGTGGATGCAGTTTGACAAAGACACATAGTTCCCTAATGTACATGCAAACCAGTGGCAGGATATGAAACTTTGTAAATAATGGCTTACAGCTGTCTGTAGACCAGGCTCCACACATCGCTCTCACGCATTTCTTTAGCACCAGAAATGCTTTTTCAATCTCAACCGAATTACTCCACAACAAAAGACCATATGAGAACACCGATGACACGTATCCGTGGTACGCACTAAGTGCCACTTTCGTTGATACGGTCTGTCGTAAGCGTTTAATAGCAAATACAAATCTATCAAGTTTATTGCAAACATATTCTACGTGCCCCTTCCAGTTGCAATGCTTATCAAGCATTAGACCTAAAAATGTAACCGTGTTTACCTCTTCTATTTTTTTATTCTTGTAGTTTACATTTAAATCAATATGTTGTCTTCTATAATTTTGGAACTGTATCATTTGCGTTTTATTTACATTGATTTTTAAATTATTATTACTTAGCCATTCAATTGTCTTATTAAGCGTCAAACTTATGTCATTCTCATATTTTTCTTTATTTTCACATTTGATAATGAGTGTCGTGTCATCAGCAAATAAGATTGTTTTGTGGTGAGTAATATTAGGTAGGTCGTTAATATACATAAGAAATAAAAATGGTCCCAGTACGCTGCCTTGTGGGACTCCAAATCTATTTAGTTTGAAATTCGATCTATTTGTAACTTTTTCATTATTATCTATTTTAGTTATTTCTACACACTGATATCTGTCTTTTAAGTAACTCTTTATCCAGTCATTCGCTACTCCTCTAATTCCATATCTTTCTAACTTGTGAAGAAGCAGCTTATGATCAACAAAATCAAAGGCTTTACTCATATCTAAAAATAAGGCCGTTACAGGTATCCTGTCATTAATAGATTCAGTAATTGATTTTATCAGATTGAAGCAGGCTAGTGAAGTGCTACTATTTTTGCGAAAACCGAACTGTTCTTGTTTCAGAATTTTTTGATTCAGGACGAATTCATATAATCTTAATAACATGGCTTTTCCAAAAATTTTTGAGATTACTGGTATAAATGTAACTGGGCGGTAATTATTCATGTCTGTTGCATCTCCCTTTTTATACAAGGGCTTAACGATAGATTTTTTAAGACTTGTGGGAAAAGTGCCTTGTTGAAATGACATATTAATTATAAAGCTCAAGGGTTCACATATGAATTGTGCGCAAGGTTTTATAATCTTTGTATTAATCCCATCAATACCTACGGAGTTAGTATTGTTGAGGTTATTAATTAATTTAAATACCTATTTTATTATACTTGCCATTATATTACATACATAGATTCACGCCTGTTTCCCAGAGGGATAGACAGAGACTACGGATTTCCATTTGCTACGATCCTGACACACTTCTCTGGCTTCATTCACTTTCATCACATTCCTCATACACGCCCGTCGGTTCAAGGAGCTCTTAACCTGGCCTTTGTCCAGAACGCCTCCGATCTGGTCGAGAAACGTTCGCCTAGGTTTTCCTCTTGCGACTGTTCCATTCACACTAGCCTTATAAACTTTCTTAGTCAGTCTTTCCTCGTCCATTCTTTCTACATGTCCAAACCAGCTTAACATACCTTTTTCTATTCTTGTAATTATATCCACTTTCATGCCGCATCTCTCTCTAATCACACTATTTCTTATTCTATCTTTCAGAGTCACACCACATATGCTTCTCAACGCTCTCATTTCTACAGCATTTATTCTGCTCTCATGCTTCTTTTGCCATACCCAACTTTCACTTCCATACATAAGTATGGGCACTAATAGTCCTCTATGAACAGCCAAACGTGCCTTTTCGGATACATTTCGACTGTTCATAAAAGCGCGTAGGGCTCCATTCACTTTGTTGCCAGCAATCGTTCTCCTTTCAATATCTCCGTCATGTTTACCATCCCTTGTAAATAAAGTACCCAAATATACAAACTCTTTCACTTGCTCCACTTTTTCTCCATCAATCATAATATTACACATCGTCACGCACTCTTCCTTTTCAAATACCATTACTTTCGTCTTGCTTACATTTATTTTCATTCCTTTACTCTCAAAAGCACCATGCATAATAGTTACCATCGCCTGCAACTATTCCGCCGATGACGCAAGTATTACTTGGTCATCGGCATAAAGAAGACATTTGACAAGTAACTCATTCATTCTTAATCCCCATTCACAATCTTTTAAATCTTTCAAACAATTGTCCATGTATAGGTTAAACAGCCAAGGTGACGCTACACATCTTTGTCTAACACCTTTATCGATGCTAAACCACTCTGTGTAGGTCCCATTTATCCTAACACAAGCTCTGGAATCATCATAAAGAGATTTCAGAGCTCGCGTGAGGTTGCTATTCACTCCATACATGGACAATGCCGACCAAAGTTCATTCCTCACCACTTTATCATAAGCCTTTTCCAGATCCACGAATGCGCAATAGACCTTTTGACCTTTGGCCAAAACTTTTTCGGCTATGCTCCGTAAGGAAAAGACCTGATCCGTACATCCCATACCCTTTCGAAATCCCGTTTGTGCATCCCATATTTTCTTGTCGGTTACTTTCACAATCCTTTCAATTAACACTTTTGCATACAATTTACCGACGACGCTGAGCAAGCTAATGCCTCTATAGCTTTTGCACTCTTGCTGTGAGCCTTTTCCCTTGTATAAAGGTACTATGACGGCCTTGCACCAATCACTTGGTACACGGCTGGTATTCCAGCACAAGTTAAAAAGGCGGCACAACTGAGTTGCTACAAGACCCTGTCCAGCTGTCAGCATTTCGACTGTAATCCTATCATACCCACCAGCCTTTCCTGATTTCATGCTTTTCAATGCTTTCATTATTTCATCCATACTAATAGAGCTTTCATCACTACTATCATTATCATTCATTTCGAAACTTTGCCCTTGCCATTCCTCTCTTTCAAATAAACTTTCAAAATATTCCTTCCATCTCTTCAGTACGCTCTTTTCTTCATTCAGTAAACTTCCCTTCTTATCTCTGATTGATTTCAGCTCTGTGGTTACGGTTTTACCTCGAACCGAGCGAATGGATTTCCAGAAGAACTTCGCGTTGGTCCGGAAATCTTCAGATAATCTTCTATCAAACTCGTCTTTCAATTCCTCTTTTTTCCTTTTAATTACATCTTTCACTACCTTATTCATTCTTATAAACTTATTCCTAGCTTCATTCAGATCCTCATTCGTTGCTTCTTGCATTCTTTCATTGGCTCTGACAGATAGCCAGTCCAACCATGCCTGCTTCTTCTCACGTACTACCCCTTGCACATCTTTATCCCACCACACTTTCTTCGATTTTATAACTTTCTTCTTCTTGCTCACACCGCATACTTCTGACGCTACAACAACCACTTCATGCTTAAACGACTGCCATAATTCTTCTATATCATCAGTGTCACAAAATCTTTCAAATCTTTTCCTCAATTGATTTTTATACTCGACTTTCAATACTTCATCTTGCAAATTTTCTACTTTTATTCGTTCTTGGACACTTGTTCGGGTAGGTATACGGTGTCGCCATCCTTTGAAGAGGCCACGTATCCGGCTCATAATCAAAAAATGGTCGGTATGGACACCAATACCTCTATATACCCGAGAGTCTAGAACATTCTTTCTCAATCTTTCATCCACTACAACAAAGTCAATCATACTACTTCTTACATTCTTTGCTTCTCTTGTATACTGGTGGATTCTTTTGTGGGCAAACATAGTGTTTGTCACACAGAGATTCCACTCCAAACATAGCTCAAGCAACCTTTATCCATTCTCATTCACGCTTTCGTCCCCATACTTGCCTAAAACCCTTTCGTATCCTTCACGCTTTACTTCCACCCAACCATTAAAATCCCCTAACATTATCAACCTCTCGTGTTCCTTGCATTTCCTCAAGACATCTCTTAAACACTCCCATTGTGAGACATACCCGTTGCTATGTTTACGGGTGCATAGACCCCTAGCATAAACACACGAGTAATCCCTACTTTCATTCTCATCCATAGTAACCTAGCATTCACATATTCGAATTCTTTTACACACTCATTCATTCTAGCAGACAGAATAACACCAACTCCCTGACAGGCTCTGATATTGCTAGGCACGCCGGACCAATACGCCGTGTAGGGTCCATGCCTAGTGGTGTTACAGCCTTTCCTTTTCGTCTCATTCACGCACAGAACATCAATCTTTCTCTCATTCATCATCTGACATACTTCATTCAATTTTCCATCCATCCCTACTCCAACATTCAATGTAGCAAAACGGCTTTCCGTAGGCCACTTTTCGCCCTCGCGAGAAACGAGACGTGACGGGTGGCGGACCGCGTCGCCGCCATGCGGATTATTAATAAAATCAAAGTCCATATGCGTTCCCACGATTGTTAGGGAAAATACTGTCCACCTCCGCAGAGCCCTTTACAGAGGTAAGGTGGATCCATCCTGTGCCCTGTGACCACCAACACAGGCACCCTCCGTTCACGACCAGCTTTCCCTCTGGCCACGAATCCATCAGCACGGGTCGGTTAACACCTTGGATCGGGGTTTATTCTCGGGTCCCTGAAAATTGGTTTGACTTCGGAGTTTTCCTTCTCCTAGACAGGTTGCAAACCAATGCTAACGAGGCCCATCTCCCCGGGTGTGATTTCGGAGTTTTCCTTCTCCTAGACAGGTTGCAAACCAATGCTAACGAGGCCCATCTCCCCATATTATATATTATCGTTATTAAATATTGTATGGGTAATACAAACCAATTGTTAGCTAACGATTGCGGTTGAATTAGCATAAGAGAGTTTAAGCTACTAATACAAAAAATATTAAATAAAGACATTCACACAACCTTGTCATTTACAAAAAAACAAGAGGCCCAAAAAATTAAGCTATGTAACTCTAGCTACCGTACCTAGTAACACGTCCACCCAGAACTAACTACGGCAAAAAAGCATAGAATACGTAGGGGTTAAAATGTACAATGCGCTGCCCTTGATAATTAAAGAGTCTGCTAGCATGACTGTTTTTAAAAAAAGGGCTTATATCATATATCTTTGACGAAACATAAAATAAATAATCATAATAAAAACGAATAATAAACCTATACATAATTATAAACACTATATAACAATAAACATGAAGTTATAATAAGTAGTCAATAACTAAAATATATATATATATAAACGAAAATGTAATATATTTTTAAGAGCAGTGCGTAGCCGTGCGTGCCACATCCAGTAGTGGTGTAGTTATAAGTTCCGTGTATTGACAACGTTCGAGCGTTTAAGGTGAACGCTCACTTATCCGAGCCGAACGCGTCGAACGAATCGAACGAAACGGATCGAACGAAACGAATCGAACGAAACGAATCGAACGAAAAGAATTTTAAAATTCTTTATATGAAATCTTATGAAACCTCGTACACTTAACCGCGTCAAATCATCCGCATCTAGAAGAACGCCAGAAATCCTAGGGGAATTCGGATGACGTCACAGATTCGGCGCGGCTGATGCGATCGACTCGACCGATGCGCTGGCATTCTATTAGTTGCGTACGACAGTGCAACTTGTGAACTTGCGAATAATACTTCTTCATTGTTTTAAAAAATGACTGATTCTACTTTAATTGAATTAGTAAATAATTACGAAGAGCTGTACAATCTGCAACATTGATACTACAGCAACCAACATCACAATTCACATGTAATAACAGTGCGACATGTGTAAAGGAAATGGAAATGATTTCTTCGGCGCGGTCGATTCGTTCGACGCATTCGGCTCGTATAAGTGTGCGTTCACCTTTAGATAGAATTTGTTTGCAATATACCCACTTCGTAGCACTTAGTTATTAACTTTCATGTTACGTTCTTTTGTTGTTTACTTTTAATTTAGTAATAATTAATTATGTTTCTGTACACTCTTTTAAGCTTATGTTGTGAAAAATAATTTCTCAGTAAGTGAAACTTTGTGAATTCTTATTAGAAAATAAAAATCTTAAACCGTAAGCTAAATGCAATGGTGTCATAGCTCATAGCTATCAAGTATGTAAAAGTCCGGGTAGTTCGTTAAAGTGTCCAAAATTGTCAGCAGAGCATGGTCAAAAGGTCACAAGAAGCATTAGAAACTCTATCTGTACGCATTATAGTGAACTTTTCTGTTCTACGTAAGTACTTATTAATATCAATTTCCATGATCAAGCATTAGCAATTTTGCTATAAAAATCCGAGCGGGGTGAGGTAAGTCAAATTTTGTATTTAGTACTTATGTGTATTCTGTGCGCAATTTTAGAATTTTCAATCTTGGCGGGCAATTTACGAGTTGAAGCTAAAAATGAGAATGATATAACAATTTCTTATATTGGTGAAACACAACTGTTTGTAAAATCAATAACGTATTATTGTTATCGATAAAATGCACATAAAAAGAACATTAGAGAGCGATAAAATTGTTATGAACATATTATTATGATGCAACAAATATTTTATGTACAAAGACACAACAGTACCAAATCTTTCACTAAATTATTCTTTTTTTAAAGTGACACCTTGTCTCTTTATAAATAAAAATAAAAGAGGTTGTCGTCAGCCAGCGTCAATAAAAAAAAATAGCTTTATTTATTATTAAAGAATGGAAATTTAAAAGCGCCATTTGCTTGGGATTAATTAGATTTTCGCGGTTTAATGGAAAAGCCGGCGATTCGATATTGATTTCCAATTATTAGATAACATAATTTTAAGTAGGTACATATGTTGGATGTTAGAACATTGACACAGTATGTGAGTCAGTGATAGGTAGTGTTGAAAAATATGATATTATACAATTTACCTATATTTTACAAAAATTCTAAATTAAATTAAAGATATTTAAACAAATTATTTTAATAATTAAATTAAGTATATTGAATTAGGTGAGTATTCAAGCTGCAAGTTTTGTTATATTAATTATTTGCTTAAAATACTGTTTCTCATTCATGTCGACGAGTAAAAACTAAAATGGGTCTAATATGTATGACACATTATAAAACGTTTCGTTCACAAACAGTACTTTAGATTATTGTAATAGTTTAAACATTCAACACTGTGTGTGTTTTAGCTCCACAATCAAATAATTTCCATACTGGTCAAATTAATAAAACAGAACAAAAATAAATGTACATTATTTACTTTTTTGTTCAGTCAACTCATTGTAACTGTTTGAATATAACGCATGTTTCCTTACATAAATATCGCCTGATCGCTAGGAGAATCTGTAGAGGTGCCTATGTACAGTAGTTGATTTTATACTTCAGTTGTGTATACATCTATAAATTGGAACATAACTTAAAATTAATTTTCATTTTATGTTTTCAGGCATGAAAATAAGTTATTTTTTAAAAGTAATTATAATTCTACAATATTTGGTGGTTTCACTTTTAGCAGGTTGCAGCTGCGGTGGTATGTATCATTTGTATCTATACTAGCTTCTGCCCTACCATTGCGTACATTGGTATAAAATGTAGTCTATATAGAAATTATCTCTCTGTGTACCAAGTCTCATCCAAATCCGTTTTACAGTTTACGCGTGGCTCACTCAGTCGCGTAAACTGTAAAACGGATTTTGTGCCAAACATACAAACAGCTTCACGAAATGTCACATTTATAATATTAACTAGCTTTTGCCCGCGGCTTCGCTCCCGTTAATTTAGAATTTGACAATCAATTCGGGTTGTACTCTGCTTGTAATAATATAATTCAATCATGATTCAAAAGACACGTGGCGCCATCTATTATCATAAGAACGTTGTTGTTGTTTTCCTCGGGAACAGTATTTTTTTTGGGATGAAAGTAACCTATATCCGTTTTTGTACACTTGACAACGTATATGCAAAATTTCAGGATGATCGGTTCAGTGGTTTAGGCGTGAAAAAGTAACAAACAAACAAACTCATTTTCGCTTTTATAATATTAGTTAGGAAGTTAGGATAAGATGTAATCAATAATGTATAGTTCTAAATACATGAACAAACTATATTAATAGTAATTTTAATTCTACAATATTTGGTGGTTTCACTTTTAGCAAGTTGCAACTGCGGTGGTATGTATCATTTGTATCTATACTAGCTTCTGCCCTACCATTGCGTACATTGGTATAAAATGTAGTCTATATAGAAATTATCTCTCTGTTTACCAAGTCTCATCCAAATCCGTTTTATAGTTTACGCGTGGCTCACTCAGTCGCGTAAACTGTAAAACGGATTTTGTGCTAAACATACAAACAGCTTCACGAAATGTCACATTAATAATATTAACTAGCTTTTGCCCGCGGCTTCGCTCGTGTTAATTTAGAATTTGACAATCAATTCGGGTTGTACTTTGCTTGTAATAATATAATTCAATCATCATTCAAAAGACATGTGGCGCCATCTATTATCATAAGAACGTTGTTGTTGTTTTCCTTGGGAACAGTAATTTTTTCGGGATGAAAAGTAGCCTATGTCCGGTTTTGTACATTTGACAACGTATATGCAAAATTTCAGGATGATCGGTTCACTGGTTTAGGCGTGAAAAAGTAACGAACAAACAAACTTATTTTCGCTTTTATAATTTATTTAGGATGTTAGGATAAGATGTAATCAATAATGTATAGTTCTAAATACATGAACAAACTATATGATATCTCACTCACTATAAAGCTTCCAGGCTTCGAATTTGACAGTAAGTTCTTTTAAGCAGATGTCTGGTAAGCAAAGCTTTTAAATCTGTGAAAGTGTAGAGCACGATTTTGTTTCTTTTAAATATAATTATTTCAATGTACCCAATACTAAAGTGGGGCACTGGATAAAACGTTAATAATATATTTTAATTACGTTATTATTTAAACTAGCGGTCGCCTAGTGCTCGAAATTCGACCAAAGTTTGCCTGTAAGATATTGCTGATATACTTATGTCATTATATATTGATATGTGTAACCATAGTTACGCGCTTCGACTGTGTGTGTCAAATGCATGGTTGTGTGCGTGTAGTGTTTTTTCATTAATTTTATGTATTTCTAACGCATATTTTATATAAATATTAGGATTCGTCACTCCTTCTCCATATAAACTTTAACTGTGCCAAATTTCATACTCCTCCGTCCGCGCAATTTTCTTAAAAAGGGGTACAAAGTTTTTGCGTCACGTATTAATATATAGATGAATAGTAGCTAGTATTATAAATGTGTAAGAGGAAGAGTAGCTTTGATTTTTGACGCGGGCGAAGATGCGTGCAGAAGCTAGTGTTAATTAATTATTCATATAATTTCATTTTAATTAACTTAGTGACACAGTTGTCTTTTTCAATTAATTTAAAATTGAGTGCAATATCTATACAAATAAATAAAATTGAAGTGTCTGTTTGTAATGTCAAAATAACAGCTTTTTATCTAATGCATATGAAAGTATATAAGGTACCTATACGAAAACATCTATATTTAAAATTTTTGTCTGTCTGTCTGTTTGTTCCGGCTAATCTCCGAAACGGCTAAACCGATTTTGACGGGACTTTCACTGGCAGATAGCTGATGTTATAAGAAGTAACTTAGGCTACATTGATTTCAGAAAAAAATTGGGTTCCGCGGAGACAAACACTTTTTAGTTAAAATCTACGCGGACGAAGTCGCAGGTAACAGCTAGTATTTTATAAATATATACATAGCTACTACGCCGAATGTTGTAGGATTGAATCACATACATGACAAACTTTTGTGTGACCCACAAATGGTTATATCCGCACGGGACCTACGTGGTGAACTATGTCCTAGCTCTTCTCACACTAAAAACTGGCTCGTGCCTAGCAGTAGGACAGTTCAATACAGGGTTGATATTGTCATATACTAGCTGTTGCCCGCGACTTCGTCCGCGTGGATTAACAAACAAAAAACAAAAAAAAAAACAAAAGTCATTGTAGTTGAAGTCATCATCAATCAGCTATCTGCCAGTGAGAGTCCTGTCAAAATCGCCTCAGCGTTTTCAGGGATTAGCCGGAACAAACAAACAGACAGAGAGACAAAAATTTTAAAATATGTTTTGTTGATATGTACCGTATATTCTTTCATACATATTTAGTAAAATTCTGTTATTTTGACATTACAAACAGACACTTCACATTTTATTTATTTGTATAGATTATGTATATAAGTAATATTATGCTCGAATGCTTTATATAGATCATGGCAGTGGCAGCCATGAGGGAGGGTATAGCAGCGAGCATGGAAGAGGCCACAGCCACGGCCGCGGCCACGGCCGCCACCGCAACCGCAAACACGAGGACCCAGATGACCTTAGCAAAAAGAAAATCCTTGTTTTCCCCATTTTTATGCCACCACCCGTGTTCATGCAACCACCACCACCTATGTTTGTACCACCTCCACGACCTATGTTTATACCACCTCCACCACCCATGCCAATCCCACTACCTCCCCCAATACCAATGATTCCATTTGGTTAATTAGGCTATGTATTCATAAAATGTACAATTTATTAGTTATTTTAGTATTACATTTTAAATAATAATTATTATATATTGTAATATTTTATGAAAGTATAGTGTAGACCCTGTCAACGTAAAACCGACCCCTATTACGAGGGAGGGTTAACATTGTTGCCTCTTACACTATACTTGAGACTTAAGGCGCGATTCCATTAGGCAACTCTTGCATGCAAGTATAACGTCACATTTGCGTACAAGTTGCTTGCATTGAAACATGTTTCGAGAGTGTGCAAATTACATGCAGGTTTCACGTCTTCCATTATAGGTGGAACACGTGATCCTCAAAATAAAAGACTATTTTCTTGTGCGCCCACCTAACATACATTATGTTTCGATAATTTGTACAGCGATAGATATCACGTGCGTACACGTCACTCGTTCGAAATTCGAAACGTGCGACTAATGTTTGCGCGTTCAATTTGCAGGTCACTTGAATAAAAATATGTACAAGTTCAAACTACCCCATACAACTCGTAACTTGTATGCAGGTTTGGACAAGTTGTATGTAATTTGCAACTTGCATGCAAGTAACTTGCCTAATGGAATCGCGCCTTAAATATGTTATAAGTAAAATCGTAATTTTTTAATGAGTATAGAAATAGTTTTGATTGTCTGATTGTGGATTTAGTGAATTTCTAACCAGATAATTATATGATCTGATTGGATAAATCGGATTAAAATAAACAAAAAATACTATTCATTACTATTATTTTTGTAGCCTATTTCGCCTACAAAAATAGGCTGGATTAGGAAAGTAACAAACCTTAATTATTAGAATAAAACATTGGTTTGGTTATTTATTTTATATTATTTAGGTGAATAAGAATCGATGTCATGTAATCAAACTAAAGAGCAGACCGTGTAAGTAATTTTAACTAAGCGTGAAAGTACGTGAATAAAAATCTCCAGTGGTATCAGGTTTATACGGCTTACGCATGTACCGATAGTCAACGTGTGTACATAATAATATAAATATGCAGCACAAAACATATTTCGGATCAGGTTTGATTCATCGTTATGGCGTTTTAATTGTACCTACATAATTTGCTATAATGGTATGTTAGTATGATTTAGTTTTTGTGGTAAGGTAATAAATGAAAAAGAAAGAAACTCTGTTTCACTGCACTTTTAGTTTATACTAGCTGTTACCCGCGACTTCGTCCTCGTAGATTTTAACTAAAAAGTGTTTGTTCAGTTTGCAAAGTTAACGAATACTTAATATTTCTGTATTCCGCGTATAGAAATACCTATGCTAAAACTAATGTAATTCTTCTACTTCGTCTTGATTTTTTTATTTATATTGGATGTATATACATATATTAAAATTACAAATTATTATTTAATATACATTTGCCTATTTGTATCGGAAATTGTTCACTATTTCATAGGCTTTGATTTCTTCGCCACGGATGCCTTACTTTTTCAAAAATAAAAGTAGCCTAAGTTACTCCTTATAACATCAGCTATTTGCCAGTGAAAGTCTCGTCAAAATCGGTTCAGCCATTTCGGAGATTAGCCGGAACAAACAGACAGACAGACAAAAATTTAAAAAATAGATGTTTTGGTATAGTTGGGTACCTTATATACTTTCATATGCATTAGGTAAAAACCTGTTATTTTGACATTATAAACAGGCATTTCAATTTTATTTATTTGTATAGATGTATAGATGAATCAGATCTTGTTTACTATTTCATTGGTTTTAATATTTCTCCACGGAACCCTATTTTTTTTCTAAAATCAAGGTAGTCTAAGTTACGCCTTATAACATCAGCTATCTGCCAGTGAAAGTCTCGTCAAAATCAGTTCAGCCGTTTCGGAGATTAGCCGGAACAAACAGACAGACAGACAGACAAAAATTTTAAAAATAGGTGTTTTTGTATGCGTGCCTTATATACTTTCATATGCATTAAGTAAAAAGCTGTTATTTTGACATTACAAACAGACACTTCAATTTTATTTATTTGTATAGATTTAATAAGTTACATTGGTTGATTGGCTGGTGAGCTGAAAACATAATCATAATAGTTATTATTTTGCTTATAAATATATAAGCAAAGAAGTGATAAAATTTATAAATACATATATGTCGGAGCGTCAAGAAAATAATCATTGGATTGCAATTTATTTCTGTAATTGGAGTTGAATAAAGCACCTTCTATTGGTTTGTTTCAGAACGTCAAGCGTAACCTTGAGTGAGGTCGCCATAGAGCCAATGTGTCAGTGACAGTTATAACTGTCAGTGTCATATTGACGTTATATAAGCGCCGGAGACTCGTGCCCGGATACATTCGGTTGACAAACTCGCTGCGTTACGGATCAAATCAGAGATAATCACAGTAAACCTTTATTGTTTTATTTCTCTTGTATTTGCCTATCATTAGTATACGTACGAAGTATAATACCACGCCTATATTTTGTTGCTACATCATGTCAAAAGGGAGTCAGCCGTCCACACTCTCCGACATATATATACGAGTATATATATCTTGTTATTAAGGATAATAAACATTAGTGTTGTAATATTGTACAATTTGAGTATTAGATTATAAAGAGTTTACACTGCCCACAACATTATCATTACGATTGTAATTTAACATCCTAACGATGTGTATACTTATAATATGCTTGGATTGCTCCTGGACACTTGAAATACTAGGTATCCTTAAATTTTTTATTTTATTTGGGAAACAAACATACAATTTTAATAATAATTAATGTTCAAATTAACTACACTTAATCTTAAGCAGTTTCCGCATATAAATATACAGCAGTGCCAAAAATATTTAAAGTTATAATTTAAAATATTAACTGCTCAAGTAATTAGCGTAACAATCCTTGGTAACCCACAATACAATACCCAACATTCGTAGAGCCTTGTTAGAAATAGATGTTATTTGACTAGCTAAATAGAAAAGTTTACTATCTAACTGGATCCCAAAGTCTCGCACCTCGGATACTCTTTCGATAAGTTCATTATTTAATTTATATTTATACTAGCTTTTGCCCGCGGCTTCGCTCGCGTTAATTTAGAATTTGACAATCAATTCAGGTTGTACTCTGCTTGTAATAATATTATAATTCAATCATGATTCGAAAGACACGTGGCGCCATTATCATAAGAACGTTATTGTTGTTTTTCTCGGGAACAATATTATTTTCGGGATGAAAGGTAGCCTATGTCCGTTTCTGTACACTTAACAACGTATATGCAAAATTTCAGGATGATCGGTTCAGTGGTTTAGGCGTGAAAAGGTAACAAACAAACAAACAAACTCATTTTCGCTATTATAATATTAGTTAGGAAGTTAGGATTCAATATATTTTGCTTTTTAGTAAAGGTAATGAAATTGCATTTATTGACATTGAGTGCAGCAGTTATACAATTTATCAATATAATTTCGGAGATCTTGACAAACTTTACTATTTTTTTATAACTTTAAAAAATTCTTATCGTCTCCATATAACAAGAAATTTGATTCATTGAAATTTAAATAAACATCATTTATATAAATATTAAATAAGAGCGGTCTAAAATGCAAACCCTGCGGTACACCAGATGTGATGGGTATAATTGTTGAGCAGAAGCCCTTAATAGTGACAGCCTGGCTACGATCTCGTAGGTAAGACTCGAGCCATCGAAGTAAATCACCGTGTATACCGATTCTCTATTAAATTATCAAATACATCTGGTATTACTGGTCCCTAGAAGTATTATTGGTATAAACTTTTTCATAAATATAATATGTTTTTTGTAGTCATCGATACGGTTTGTTCAAGTTTGCGTAAACGAAGTCTGACGATGTACCATATAAACGTGGTGGTACGTCAATCCATGTACTTATAACAACATATTTCATTATATTGTTAGTCATGTCCATACATAATATGTTTGCTGAGGAAAATATTTCTAGGTTTTGTATGTTATTAATGTAGATATGATATTGGAAGTAGGTATGTTTTAGTGTTAGACAGATATATATCGTAGAAGTAAGAAAATAAATAAATAATAGGGAGTAAGTGATATTTTATTTCCTTTTTATACGTAGTAGGTACAATTTTTTTAACGGTGACGGCCATAGAATTTTTTTTTTTTGAACTGAAAACTTTAGCGGCGTTGTGCACTTTTTTTGTGATGTGTAAAAAATGTTAAACTCGCGGCCTCGTGCCCAGCTGTGGAGAAGGTTATAAAAACAGCTGATATGAGTATTGTTATATAATTATATAAATTATGTTTAACACCTATAGGTATTTTAAGTTTTATAGGTTACTGGCGTTGCGTAACATGGTTTTTACTTCAAATACATAACACATAAAACAATTTAAGTACATTTGGTAAGAACTGGAAGTTATGTGAAGTATGTTGTTTATTATCAAAGTGGCAAAGCAGCCTAATGGTAAGCGGTTTCATAGCCTATAGAAGTTCATAATTATCGGGGATTTAAGTCAAGCATTGCCGACCCTGCAGAAACAGAGTCGCTCTGTTTTCGGTGCAAAAGATCAAGATTACTGGTACTATGCTGACAACAAAGCTCCTTCAGAAGCCAGGGCAACAAGTTCTCTATAGGAACATAAGCTACGGTTGTTTGGCTGCAGTTTTCTGTGAAGTTAAGATACTCCCCAAGTAAGCTGGTACAATTCTAGTTGTAAGCAGGTATCCCGTTAAGTACTGCATAAAATAAAATTGAAATCATGCATTAGACAGTGTTCATCTATCATAACAACCATTTGCGGATCAGACAAATTATTGTCACATGTGTATTTGGAATCCACAACACTCGCCGCAGATAAAGACCATTTAAACCATTGCGCCATCCATGCAGTTACCTATTATTGTTTTCAATTTGCATACAATTGTAGTGTTTTCAGATGTACATACTGACTCTCCTTTTGAAGCTGGTAGTAGTGAACTCCTACCATCGAGACTACGGACCACAGTTAGGCTACTTCGAGCCTCAAATCGCTGAACTGGCTTCGGATTGCGAAGAAACAGAAGGTAACCGCTGCTTGGTGATTCCAACCAAGCAGATCTGTAGAGAAAGGCTAGAGAAGGCCAAGTCTCAGGTTCCATACGATCCGTGTGATCCTGCTCCCTGGTGGTATTTCTACTGCCAGTGGGTGGTGACCTGGAGGCCTTTGAATATAAAAACTACCATTCCAACTGTCCACCCAAATTTGATGAGGGATTTGGCCGATTTTTATAAATATAAGAAAAGTTTGTCAAGTAATTACAATAAGCTTAAGAAGTTACTGTTGTTTTGATTTAAACCTGAGATTTCCGAGTTACTAAAATATATTATGTTATCTCATGTAGTCATTACCCATGAGAAAATACAAATTAATCACTTTTATGTTAAGGGGGTGACATTATCACTAAATGACAAAGCTCCCTAAAAAGAAAAATTAAAAATAAATCCCGAGATTCCAAAACAGCGAAAACTATTTAATTTCACCGGAAATATATGTTTATAGCTCAGTTTATCTAAAAATTGTACGTAAACGTCAAAATAAATGTAAAATGGTAATGAAAACGCATGCTTATTCGCCAATAGGGCCAAGTTCTTTTTATATAGTACTTGATTATAACAATACTATTTTAAACGATTAAAATTCAGTTTTAATAAATTTAGATATCGTTTCTTTATAAAGGAATGCTGTCCAAAATAGACATAGAAGCATTAATAATAATAAAACTATCAAAGCGAAGTAAACCTCAAACGCTTAACGTATATAGTTCACACGTTATAAAATAGATGGCGCCACAAGTATGAAAGGAAACTTGTCGAAGTCATGTACGAAGAAATTATTTTAAACAAGATTGTTTGGCTGTGATCTTGTATAGTACATTGGTACTTCCTAACCGGGCCGTTCAATTATAAGAGAATGGCCAGGTATAGGCCAGAATCCTCCTCTGCTTAAGTTCATCAGTCAATCAGAGAAATGACACGATTTCCATTTTTTTAATTTTACATCAAATTACTGGGGTTGATATCATAGCAAACTTGGTTTATACAATTCTGTGAAATAATTTCGGCTGGTTTAAAATATTTCGTTGAAAGTCAACGTTCTATCATATTCTTCGAATACCGTGTAGGTGGATATCGATGCATCGATTAGTAGTAATCGTACCTGCCTACCGATAATAGAAGGCATGTAGGCATGTTCAGTTAACGAAAATATTTAACACTAGCTGACCCGCGCAACTTCGTCTGCTTCACATAAGAGAATTTTCCTAGTTTTTGCAATATTTTTCATTTATGCTCCTCTCCTATTGGTCGTAGCGTGATGTTATATAGCCTATAGCCTTCCTCTATAAATGGGCTATCCAACACTGAAATATTTTTCTAATTTTTACCCGTAGTTCCTTAGATTAGCGCGTTCAACCAAACAAACAAAATGTGAGTGAAGTCGGCGCGTGAGCGCCCTCACCTTTTTATAAATGCAGCGAATGGCCGTTTCGCGCGTTAAACAAAAATCAACCGTATAGCCGTACCCATACTGGCGCGGCGAGATTTGGAAGTTTTATTTCATCTATATCTTGTGTGTTTATAAACCGATTCCTATAATTTTTTTTTATAAAATAAATATTATAGTGTACTTTTTGAATATGGGAGTTTGATAAAGATATATCTATGTGAAATACAATATATTTATGTATTTAATACACTTTGAAGAAATGCCTAACGATTAAACACGTTATTGTGGCTAATTTATAAAAGATAGATATATACTATTGACCACTTTTTTGTAGATCTTTTGAAGACCATCATCCTTGTAATACATATTTTTGGTGTATGATCAACGTATGCGAGGATAAGAGCTCGAAAGCGCATTTTCGTCGGACTAGCTTCAAATTTATCGTCACTGCTCAGCTCCTATGTGTCTTAGCGTTATGTTATATAGCCTATAACCTGCCCAGGAGTATGGACTACAATCGTACCAAGTTTGGTTAAAATCCCTTCAGTAGTTTTTGACCCATGCGTGCATATATAGACAGACCGACAGACAGACAAAAAATTTACTGATTGCATTTTTGTCATCAGTATCGATCACCATTTATCCTCCAATATTAATTTTGAATATATATTCAATGTACAGAATTGACCTCTCTACAGTTTTATTATAAGTATAGATAATAATAATAATAATAATAATAAATCTTTAATTGTTAAAACATGTGTGTTGTTACATATAGACGCATACACGTTGTAGTTATATTTAATGAATGAAAGGCTGAAATGTTTATGCTGTATTCTGAGGGTAAAATATTATCTAGGTAATGTAATGAAAAAATTATTTTAGTTTATGCACAATTGCACATGTTTTTTAATTTCTATTCAGAATTAGGAAAGCGTTATATCTTTTTTTATATTAACATAACTTGCTTTGTGTATCGACTAATAAATAAAATCCTAACTAATATTACAAATGCGAATTTGAGTTTGTTTATTTGTTTGTTACACTTTCATTACACCTTATCAGGGGAACAGAAAAGGTAGACCTTTCATACAGAAAAATGTACTGTTATTAATCTTACCTAACCTACATTTACGCGAGCGGAGCCGCGGGCAAAAATAAATGAGAAAATAATAATTCTATTAAGAGTGGCGTTTTTGAACAGCAATATTTATAAAGCATTGATTAGGATAATAACGTCTTCAACATGAGATTTAACAAGTCAGCCTCGTTGCTCTCGTGGCAAGCATTTGTGACTTGTATTGCGACCGAACATGAGATCTTAAGTTCGATGCCCTTTTCCCAACTTAGAAATTCAATTCAAAATCTTATTACGGCAAATATATGCAAAAACATATGCCACGTAACGAACTTGAAATTATATTAAATCTGTCAAATCTTAGAATATCAGAAATAATTAAAAATCTATCCTGTCTAGCCACCGGTGTGCCACTGCGACTCAATAGTTTAAGAAGCAAAACGAATGCAAGAGTTCTTACAAATCATTTTAATGCCTGCTTACAATTGTACGTAGCCGAGTTGAATCAATGCATATTTCTCATTACAATAATGGATGCATTATTAAAAACAAAGAGAGAACACTGGCTGTGGTCTGCCTTTTGTTTGTTGAAGTAGGCGTTCGTTACAGTTTCAACGACGTTTCCATAAAAGCTTAAGGAATTATTACAGAAACAGATAGTTGTTCATTTGTTCTTCTTTTTGTTGATAAAAAGCTTATATAAAATACAAAAAAGACTCAAGGAAGATGATATTAGCAACTGCAAAAATAACCTGTTTCGCAACACACTGGTAGACTCCCGGTAGACAGTAGACGGGTAGACATGAAGATAGGCGCAGTCAGCGAAATACAGAGAGAACTGTTGGTGTGACTCTTTCTACAGTTCAGCGTTTCCATGATACTGGATCCACTCTTCGAAGATCAGGAACAGGCCGAACAAGGTGCACGACGGCGCGGGAGGATAGCTATATGGTCTCAGTAATTTTAAGAAATCGCTTTGTTACGGCTGTAGACGTAAAGAATCTGAGTACGGATACAGTAAGGCGGCGTCTGGCTGAAGTAAAGTTAAAGCCATTAATACCTGCAAATTGCCCAAAACTAGAAAGACACCACAGAAAATCAAGTTTGAATTATGGTAGAGAACATGAGAATTGGACTCCGAATGTCTGGTCAAGAGTTATGTTTTCAGATGAGTTAGATTCTGTTTATACAAGCATGATGGGAGGAAAAGAGTATACAGAAGACCGGGAGAGCGCTATAACCAAGCCTGCATAGAAGAAAAAGTACCATATGGCGTAGGCTCTGTTCACCTGTGGGCTGGGATTTCTTCAGGAAGCCGTACTGAGCTAGTGGTGATAGAAAATGGAACTTTAACTGCAGAAAGGTATGTCACTGAAATTCTGAATGACTACGTTGGTCCGTTTTTAGTCGACATGGGCGAGAATGCCGTTTTATGCAAGACAATGCTCGCCCGCATACAGCTCAGATAGTGTTTGCCTATTTTCAAGAAGTCCGTATCACATACATGGAGTGGCCAGCAGGCAGCCCCGACTTAAACCCCATTGAGCATACATGGGACGAACTGGGACGACATGTACGTCAGCGGAATCCACCGCCAATCACGCTACGTGAAATGAAAGAAGCTCTAATAGAGGAATGGTAGAATATGCCGCAGCATCGCCTCAAAAACCTAGTAGACAATATGCCAAATCGCATAACAGGAGTATTGCGAGCTCGCGGAGGCAACACAAAGTACCGAAATGCGTGAAAACTGCACATCTGTAACCAATCTACATTTACGAAAATACTGGAAAACCTACGCATTTTTATTTATTTTACATTTATTCAAAATAAGCTTCAATCCATTTCTTTTTATTTTCGTTTAAGCACATTAAAATAATCTTTAATTTAGTCTTTATTTTATAAAGCTAGGTCAGGTACTTTTGAAGATATTGAAGATTTTCTAACCGACCCTTTTTCTTTGCGGTCCAGTGTATATAAAGTTGTGAAATATAAACTTCTGTTCGTTAAAACTAAACCTTGCGTGTTAAAAACTTGAAGGCGTTTTAGCTAAGTCTCGCTAGATTTTATACCAATTGAACTTTACCCGTTTAAAGTTGTATACCTGAACTTCTTAATAACAACGGGGATGACCAGTGGTATATGTCTCACAAAAATTGTTATGTCATGACTGTTAAAATATATAATAGAATCCCAAAATATATAAGAGAATTGCCAAATGGGAAATTCAAGAAATCACTAAATGATTGGTTATTACAGAAATGTTTCTATAAGGTAGATGAATTATTACAAATCATAATTTGATATTTTACTTGACATTATATAATTTTAGTTTTTATTTTTTTTATTTTGATTGTATAAATGAATTATCGACATTACTTTCTAATTTTATTTTGACATGACCTTAAAATGTGTAATTAATTAATATTAAGACCTTTATTGATTTTTAAAGTTTGTGGCTACTTATAATTATTATAAATTCTTGCATGTCGGGTAAACCG
This sequence comes from Catocala sponsa, assembly GCA_963564715.1. Taxonomy (NCBI): domain Eukaryota; kingdom Metazoa; phylum Arthropoda; class Insecta; order Lepidoptera; family Erebidae; genus Catocala; species Catocala sponsa. Next base: position 23,238,397 of record OY751337.1, on the reverse strand, counting down.
GCGAAATATGTGAACATTTTTTATCATGTACATTTGAACAACCTACTACCATGTTTCATGCAAATAAATAATCATTTCATTTCATTTCATTTCATTTCATTTCATTTCATATAGGATACCAATGAAAATGCTTTGGATTTCGCGTAAGTTCTAATATTACAAATGCGAATGTATGTTTGTAACGCTTCCATGCCTACTACTTGACTGATCATCATGAAATTTCGCGTACAACGTTGTCACGAGTAAGGAAAAGAACATTAGGGTACCTATCATCTAGAACTATTGCCAAAGCTTTGATTCTCGCGTAGGACTTCTAAGTAATATCATAAATGTGAATGTGAGTTTGTTTATTTGTTACATTTTCACGCCATAACTACCCAACCGATCATCATGAAATTTCGCATTAAAGTTTTTGGGGGTACAAAAAGGGTATTCGATATGTACCTATTATCCAGAAAAAGAATTGCTCCCGAGGTCAATAATATTGTGTAAATGTTTGATAGTTGTTTTTAAGGATAAGGTTTCTTATGTAAGGAGTGTCAACAAGACTTTATGACTAAGGTCTGGTTTCTTAATTAAAAAAACGAGTCAAACTCAAACCTAAATTTTGACATATTACTAGCTTTTGCCCGCGGCTTCGCTTGCGTAAATGTAGGTTAGTTTGACACCCTAATCACCTAGTGAAATATACTTTACGAAAGATTATTATCAATAAAGGAATATTTAAAACAATGTCCTAATAAGAGGTTTTTAGCACATTTGTTGTCAATTTGTGCTCAGCATGAATATCTGTCAAAATGAGATGCGTTATATAATGCTGCATATATAGATAAAATATTGAAATCTATTAAAATGAAACTAATTTATGTGGATTTTAACACGGTTTTCCTTTTTAAATTAAATTGCTATTATAATTTAAAGTATGTCGATTGCAATGTGTAGCATTGCGTAAATGTACACTTTCTATTTAAAGAATTTGCTTTGTTCCTACACGTCTGAACTAAATCGACCCAATGCCTTCTTGTGAATGAGGTCCTAAAATGTGTAACACGCAACCATCGGCCTCAATATCACAAATTTGCAGGTGTTTTTGCCCCGCACGTACTATTTATATTAGATTTCTTTAATATTTTTAAGGAAATTCCTTTATCCAATGTTTTGTAGGCCAACCATATTATATACGGCGAAGCACAGACTCATATACCTACGTTTTTTGTGTTTTTAGATGTCAAATATTTACCACGAATACTTTTCAGTATTTTCATGATGATATTATAACTGTCTTGTTCCGTGGAATAAGTTTGAGTTTATATTAGCGCTGTATCGTGATGTCTGTTCCTCGTTAAGTATTATTGACTTACAAAATAAATGTAGCTGCACGAGTCTAGAAAGAACGAAAATAAATTTATTTGACAAAAGCAGCATTGTCAGATTAAATCACTACATATTTTAAAAAACGAAGTCCCCCGCCGCGTCTTTACACGATAAACTCAAAAACTACAAAACGGATTTTCATGCGGTTTTCACTAATAGACAGAGTGGTTCATGAGGAAGGTTTAAGTGTATAATTTGTTAAGATTTTGTATTATCCATGCGAAGCTGAGGAGGGTCGCTTGTACAATATCAATTAATAAATTTTGCCAAATGGGATCTAGTTCAGCATACGCCAGGCTAAGGAAGCCTGGCGCTGGTTTTAAACTAGCTCCCTTTGGCAATAGGCCAATCCCCTATTAGGTGAGATCGAAAACATGGCTATTTATATAATACGTAACGGTATAAGCGCGATCATGCATGTGATCCAATTCTTTCTATATGTTGTATAATCTATTATTATTTAAACGCACGTATTTCTATATCCACCACACACACACAACACTCACACACTTACACATACAAACCCTCACAGTCGCATACAAACAATGACCCACAGCTGTCATCTATCCATGTTGCCAATATAAGATACACTATATTGATAAATAAAATGTATTAAGTACGAGAGCCCTGGTAACCATAGCACAAGTGCAATCTTAGCTTGAGCACCAGTGTTTAACAAGTGGACTGTAAAATTATTTGTATACTTTTTATGTGTTCAATTGACTGTATCTTTTAATGTCAATTAACTTTATTATTATCATTACTTGTTTCTCTTTTACGGGTATATGCCTAATAAGTTAGGAAAATACGCGGCCCTTTGGGAGGCTTACACGGAGACTTATTATTATTATTATATTATAACCTGGTCGAAACGTCAAGCATTAAAAGGTAATTTTAATGCTTGACGTTTCGACTAGATTACACCGGCCGTGCAATGGGCACTAGCTGATTCAGCTTGTGACCATTGAAAGGATGATGAAAAGTACATGATTGCGTTAATACCCGTTACGTATTATATATGTATATCATGCAACGCGAAAATTTTACAGTTATTATTGAGAACATTGCTGGCCAATAGATATCTATAGGGAGTAGTAGGGCCCTGATGGTTTCAGCATGAATGGGCCCGCACGACCAGTGGAAAACCATGGTGTGCTTTCTGTAAATGATAGCGTTGGAGGCCCAATCATCACCTAGTTCTTTCCCTCTTCAGTGTCCTTCATCGTTACTGTAACCGCTTACCATTACGGAGTTCGTATGTTTGTTTGTCAACGATGTGGTTTACGGTAATCAGTAGCTTGGTTGTGTATCCTGTATTTATATATTATTAAACGCAAATAAACAACATCACAGTAGACCACATCATTGTACAGTGTCAAACTTATATCTAAATTTTATGTTACATTATTATTATTTCTACAAAAAACAAAAGATATTATCCCCATATGGAAAAAACTAAACATCCATCATCTCACAAAACTACGACACACATCCGTCTATCCCAAAGCAAACTGATCACACTCTGATTCTGATGTCAGGAGCATATTTAGCAAAGTCAGTGTTCTAACGAGGGGCGAGTTGGTATCCTGTATGTTGATCAGCGGCGGTTATTATCTATCACTTTATTATTTATCACTAATAGCATAAATTAAATTTGGGGCGTTAACAGGAAAGCCTTTGACTACTTCTTTGAACCTATATAACCACATACTTATTCACTTTACTAGTTATACAAAAAGCCAATGTGCTACCAGAACAAGAGAAAATTTTTCAAGAGATTAGGTTCCCTGCTGACAAAAATATTTTTAAGCAGGAATAATTTGGCTGTGACATTTTATAGAACGCAGTTATAGGCTAGTGGGCGACCATTGGAATGTCACGCAGAAGTCTTAAGCTAACCAAACCTTTTTTTTCTTTTTTTGGGAGTGGGTAATGCTCCTGATGCATACCGCCCCACTCGGGGAGGTGGGACGGTTATGTCGGGCTCTCCGGCCTAGAGCGAACGGCCGGCATACCGACTAAAACCTCCCTGTGCACCGTCACCTCGCCTTAGCGGGTGGGCCACCGGAACCTGATACAACATCAGCGACCCACCCAGCGACTGCCCACGACCCGCGGGCACCAACACTTGCGGCGGCGTCTGGGTGCACCAGAGACGCCGCGCCTACATCTAACCTAACCTAACTTTACAAAGTTATGCGCATATTAATTAGTAATTAATTATTGTTCGCTTTAACGACGAAGAAAACATCGTGAGGAAACCTGTATGACTGAGAGTTGTGTAATGTTTACAAAGTCAGGTAAAGTCTATTAACCCGCAGTGGGCCAGCGAGGTGGACTATGGTCCTTCTTACACTGAGAAGAGGCCCGTGCCGAGCAGTGTAATAGTTTATACAGGACTGATATTATTATGATATATGGATAAATGATTGGTTATCAGGTTTTATCAAATGCTTTTACCACGGTGTCTAAAACTGTGTTCGGTAGAAGACAATAGGCTTGCTTCCTATTACTTAGTACCCAAAACCACAGCTGGCAAGATGTGAGCGTAATGCACTTCAGCTTATTGTCTAAGACCGCTAAAATAAAACTCGAAGATTTATGAAAATCTATAATAATAATTATAAAGCTGAAGAGTTTGTTTAGTTGAACGCGCTAATCTCAGGAACTACTGGTTCGAATTGAAAAATTCTTTAAGTGTTGGATAGCTCATTTATTGAGGAAGGCTATATAACATCACGCTACTACCAATAGAAGCAGAGCACAAATGAAAAATGTTACAAAAACGGTGAAGCAGATGAAGTTGCGTGGGTCAACCAGTATTTATAATATAAATGGACACTGTGGTAGTTCATGCTTGCCGTCTATATTTAAAAAGATGCTGGTCAAGAATCTTCTGCTTTTTATAAGTCTTCAGCTTATTCAATACCTGCATATGCAATGGTAAATAATTCTTGTTTTTCTTTTCATAACTCTGGAGTGTCTGGTTCAACTCCCGGCAATAGTTATACCACCAGGAAAAAGCCAGAAAATGCGCTTCCGGTTTTATTTTCTGGTTTCGGCAGGATTCTGGAGTCAGGATACGCCAATTTTGGAAGTACTTTTCGTTGTTTTTTAGGAACGCACGCGGGATGAACATAGTCTTGGGTGTTCTACTTTGAGTTGTCGGTGGCCGTGGACGTCGGGCGTCGATTATGGTCATTACGGCCATGAACCATATCAGCTATAGAAATATATCATCATAAATTATACACATTACTGCACTGATCATGATAAGAATATTCGAACAATAGACGCAAAGAACAATTAGACTCAGAACAACCATGTATGGATCACACAAGTTTTTGTCCCATGTGAGTTTCGAACCCACATCACTCGGCATAGTCGTAGTGGCGAGGCGACCACTTAAACCACTACGTCATCTGTGCAGTCTGCTAGATGTTATGTCAAGCTAGACAACCAGTTATCCTCTCCTGAAATATTCTAATACTAGCTGACCCGCGCAACTTCGTCTGCTTCACATAAGAGAATTTTCCTAGTTTTTGCAATATTTTTCATTTATGCTCCGCTCCTATTGGTCGTAGCGTGATGTTATATAGCCTATAGCCTTCCTCTATAAATGGGCTATCCAAAACTGAGATATTTTTCTAATTTTTATCCGTAGTTCCTTAGATTAGCGCGTTCAACCAAACAAACAAAATGTGAGTGAAGTCGGCTCGTGAGCGCCCCCGCCTTTTTATAAATGCAGCGGATGGCCGTTTCGCGCGTTAAACAAAAATCGACCGTATAGCCGTACCCATATTGGCGCGGCGAGATTTGGAAGTTTTATTTCATCTATATCTCGTGTGTTTATAAACCGATTCCTATAATTTCTTTTTATAAAATAAATATTAAGGTGTACTTTTTGAATATGGGAGTTTGATAAAGATGTATCTATGTGAAATACAATATATTTATGTATTTAATACACTTTGAAGAAATGCCTAACGATTAAACACGTTATTGTGGCTAATTTATAAAAGATAGATATATACTATTCAGGACTTTTTTATAGATCTTTTAAAGACCATCATCTTTGTAATACATACTTTTAGTGTATGATCAACGTATGCGAGGATAAGAGCTCGAAAGCGCATTTTTGTCCGACTTGCTTCAAATTTATCGTCACTGCTCAGCTCCTATGTGTCTTAGCGTTATGTGATATAGCCTATAACCTGCCCAGGAGTATGGACTACAATCGTACCAAGTTTGGTTAAAATCCCTTCAGTAGTTTTTGACCCATGCGTGCATATACAGACAGACAGACAGACAAAAAATTTACTGATTGCATTTTTGTCTTCAGTATCGATCGCCATTCATCCTCCAATATTAATTTTGAATATATATTCAATGTACAGAATTGACCTCTCTACAGTTTTATTATAAGTATAGATATATATGTTTTTTTGTTTACCTTCATATTTCAGCACGAACCCCGTTTGAAAAATCTATTGCAATGTAATTACATTCGTCATAATTAATTTTTAACAGGTATTATACTAAATATTGATTACATTAAACCATTGGTTATATTTTCGTTAAGTTTATGAACTGTGAAATTAATTTATTATGTTTAAACAGTGCTAAATTAATACCTACTAATATTACGGGCGTTTAATCCAAATGTAGAACAAAGCAAATGGATTGCTTTTCGCGGCAAATGTTTACATATTTCAACATTGTGGCAATAACGCTCAACGTGTTTATACTGGCTGGGAATATAATCTATACAAATAAATAAAATTGAAGTGTCTGTTTGTAATGTCAAAATAACAGCTTTTTATCTAATGCATATGAAAGTATATAAGGTGCCTATACGAAAACTTCTATTTTTAATTTTTTTTTCTGTCTATCTGTCTGTTCCGGCTAATCTCCGAAACGGCTGAACTGATTTTGACGTGACTTTAGAGTAACATAGGCTACTTTGATTTTAGAAAAAAAACAGGGTTCCGCGGAGTCAAACACTTTTTAGTTAAAATCTACGCGGACGAAGTCGCAGGTAACAGCTAGTATAAATAAAAATATCAGCCGTGAACAGTATTCTTTGGATGCAAGGTATATATATGTCCTTTTCTGTATCTCTGACGACGTGTGTGGGCAATTGCATAATTTTCGGTCGAGTAATTAGGCCTAGTGCGCACTGCCTTGCGGTGGAACGCGGTGCGTTTATTCTACCGCACGGTAGAATAAACGCACCGCGTTCCACCGCACGGGGGCACGGGGCCGCGCAGTGCAGCGAAAAAAACGCACGTTTTGTCATTCGAACTCCAGCTGTGGTGCATACACGTCATCGTTATGGACTACGATATAAGGGTTGCTATCTGTATATATTTATTATTGCGTAAAAAAAGGGTACCCAAACGGTATTAGGTTCATCCCTTGACGGCCTTAAGGCCTATGAAGAGCTTTTTTTCGTAAGATATAACGATCTACGTTCGTATCCAAAAAAGTTTTTCGCCATCACCGGAGAAACGCCAGGTAACGATATATCTGTGTCGCGTCCCAACAGCAACTAACTGAGTGTCTCAGTGCGTTTTTTTTCACCGCAGTGCGCGGCACTTCTTGAGATCTCTATGCGATACAAAAATATGTGCGGTAGATTCACCGTAAATTTGCAGCGGGAGGCCAACGACGACTTTACCCATTGCGTTTATTTCACCGTAATGCGCGCACTTCTATGACACTATATACTTCACAGATTATGCGTTAAAAAAATGCAAGGCAGTGTGCGCTAGGCGTGAAAACGTAATAGAACAATAAACTCAGTGCGCATTTACAATATTAGTTTATTAGTATAACTGTCTACGTGGTGCAGCGGTAGCGAATGCGACTGCTGTGTATGAGGTCTTGGGTTCGAATCCCGGGTCGAACCAAAAAACAGTTATTGGTAGTTACAGGTATATTATATGCATTTTTTATATTTTATTTGATTATATTATAGATGGTTTATATCCGTGAGTCACTAAAGGACCCAGTTGAAAACCAGCGTCAGGCTTTCGTCTGACACATGCTGAGCTGGGCCCTATTTGACACTACTGTTGACACTTTATATGTATTTTGTTTATTTTTCTGTTTTGGTTTAGTTTCGCTAAGTTTATGTTTGTATCTAAGTATTTCTTTTTATTTTATACTTGTTATTATATGTTTGTGGTATGTGTCAAATAAATAATTTTTCTTTCTTTCTTTCTTTCTTATTGATATTTCTGTTAAAAAATTTTCATACCAGCCCGGAGTTCAGAAGTTGGTGGTGTTAGACACCCCCGTGCCTTGGAAACCACGTTAAGCCGTTGGTCTTGCGCCTGATCTCTCTCCGGTCGTGATGGATTGCCATCCCATCGGATCATAAGAGTTAAGGAACATCGAGTGTACTTGTGTATGCGCACATACTTGTGCACTATAATATCTCCTGCGCAGATGACCAATCTCCATGGAGATTGGACGCCATGTCCGAAATTCGGTATGGAGGACTTTATTATTAGTTAGAATGTATGTTATGTATTGTTTTCGAGATGCCAACATATAAGTGGAATGTAATAATAAACTATAGATAGAAAAACAGGCTTGTATCAAAGCTCTAATAAATACACTTTGAGTGGTTGCTCATTGAGTAAAATGAGATGTAATGAACTAGATAACGATGGTTTATCAACTATATTATACGTTGATAACATGGTGCACTTGTTTGTGAGTAAGTTCGTATGTTGTTTTTATACAGGTAAAGTGGTAGACTTATCTTTAAAGTTCCTATACCTGCAGTCAGTTCAGCCTATGCAGATCAACCTTTACATTTTCTGCATCTTCACTGTTTGAATTTGTACATATTCAAACAGTTGAATCACTTATCTATATTTTTATGAAAATTATGTTAATTAATCCTAATCCTAATCCTAACTAATATTATAAATGCGAAAATGAGTTTGTTTGTTTGTTACGCTTTCACGCCTTAACTACTCAACCGATCAACATGAAATTTTGCATACACGTTGTCAGGGGTGCAGAATAGGACATAGGGTACCTTTCATCCAGAAAAAATTACTGTTGCAAACCTAACCTACATTTACGCGAGCGAAGCCGCAGATGAAAACTAGTATGTATATAAAAGCTTGTAGATACAGCATACAAGCACAGCAGCTTAAAATAATAATAATAATATTCTATCACATACACACAACACCATCTAGCCCAAACTAAGCAGAGCTTGTACTATGGATACTAGACAATGGATAAACATACATAATATATACTTTTTTTTTTGTAAATACATACATATTATACATAGAAATACCCAGATCAAGACAAACATCCATGTTCATGCACACAAATGTTTGACTTGTGCGGGAATCGAACCCGCGACCTCATGCGTGGCAGCCGGTTACACTAACCACTACGCCAACGAGGCCGACAAAAGGTCTGAATTTCACGGCAGTTCCTTCCATGAAAATTAAAGCTTTTAAGGCAACCTACACTTTAAAAGAAAATATGTATGCTGTACATAAGCGTTTATATACATTTCACTAACATTAAATTAAAGAACACAAAAACATTCAGACTTGAATAACAATTCATAGAACAATTTTTTGTTTCGTTTGCGTTTGACCTACTTAACTACATTTGAGTAGCAGTGGCGAGGTCAGGCACGCCACAATCGTGGCGGTAAGACCCGTTTTTGAGGAGTGGCTGGAGAGACGGCATGGTGTCCTCACCTTCCGGCTGACACAGGTAATGACTGGCCACGGTTGCTTTGGCCAGTTCCTGTGTCGCATAGGCCGGCAAGAGACGCCCGGTTGTCACCACTGCGGCGACTGCCGCGACGTTGTTGAGGACTCGGCGCTGCACACTTTGGCGGACTGCCCCGCCTGGGCATCGTAGCGCCGTGAGTTGATCGCGGCAGTCGGATTAGTTGCCCTCTCGCTCCCGGCCGTAGTTCAGTCTATGATTCGCAGCGTGAGAGGTTGTGGAACGCCGTCGTCTCCTTCTGTGAGGAAGTGATTTCCATCAAGGCGGCGGAGCGGGAGAGGGAGCATTTAAACCCTCTCCCCAACCGCAGAACCGGGCACTGGTGAGCGGGAGATGACCTGCAGCTAGCCTGAGGTTTGACCTGGGGGTGGCGGACTTCGTGGGCCTGCCCGCCATCCGATCAGCACCAGGTCCGAGAAGCGGCGTGCGTGTTCCCACGCGCGCCTCTGTTTCGTGTCCGTCTCCTCTCTAGAACCGAAACCTCGACGGGGTCGCGACTGCATCTGAAAATGATTCGCGCGGTCCCGCCGATTGCGGGTTTGTCTAGGAAAACCGTGGTAGGTTTAGTCGGTAATACTAGGAGGTCCATTCTTATCATCATTACCATCTCTTTTACCCCGGTGAGCCCGACATAGCCCCTCCGCCCGCCCCCACGGAGGGGTAAGTGTCAATGCATTCCCCCAGGTTAAAAAAAAAGCAATGATACTTTTAAATAAATCAAACCTGCCCCATTTCTATAATACATTTCACATAACCAGGCCATTACAGAGATAATATCGGCACCCACAGGTGAGTCAGGCTATTGGCCTATTGGCACGCATGACAAATAGGCAGACGTTGTAAATACACCGTTTTGTTTACAAAACACGAAGAAACCATTTCCTTCGGCCATTATTGTTTCGATAACGTTCGCGTGGTCCTGCCTCGATGTGAATTTCGCCTGTGTAATGGATATTTTACAAATTGTAAGTGTTTTCTTATACTTTGTTAGTTTTTCTTCTTAAAATGAGTAGATTTTGCGTAATAGGTGAACGAAAATAACGCGATAATACTTAGTGTTTCTGTAGATACCTTTTTGATACGTGTGATGACGGCCATGTTGTATTGGTCTGGTCACAGTCAATCAGTTTGTGACCACGGCTTATATAAATACTAATGAAGGCGTTACCTATTACATAAACCATTGATCGTGAAAGTATAACAGTAATGGTCAGTAATATTGGCAACGAACAATAAACATTACATTGCTAGCGATCCTTCATTTTAATGTGGATGAAGCTCTTTTTTATTTTGGTAGTGACTGTCATTCTACTAAGATTGTGAAGTACACTTACTTCTCATCTCTGGACGCCAGCACAATAGCTATCTCTCCCATTCCTTATTATTTATTCAATCTTTATCCATTTTCTTAGGATTAGCAGTCCACCAATAGTATACTGCTATTGCAGGCGATTATTATACAACCATTAAATCAGGCAAGCTCCAAGCTTGTTGTCCATAATTCCTGTTTCTGCCACTCTTATACATGCATCACCCATTGAAGTTATTCGGGTTCCGTACCTCAAAAGGGAAAAACGGAACCCTTATAGGATCACTTTGAGGTCCGTCTGTCTGTCTGTCAAGACCCTTTATCTCGGGAACGCGTGGAGGTATCGAGTTGAAATTAAAATGATATACTTAAAACTACAGTTTCTTGAAGCTGTGAAAAAATCAAACTTCTAAGTTAACGTGAAAAAAGATGCGGCCATTTATGTCGCAAAAAACGTATATTTCGACACTCTCAAGGAAATCAAAACTTATAGGGTATTTTCCGTTGACCTAGAACTATAAAATTTGGCAAGTAATACCGTCTTATACTACAAGTATAGGGAAAATCTAAAAACTATACATTTGTAATTAAATCATAAAAAAACAGGGTATTTATGCAAGGAACGGCGGTCCAAATTTTGAATTGATTTAACAGTGTCATGTGTATCGTATGAAAGGGCTTCATTGGTACAAGCTTAAACAGATTTTCATGATTTTTATGATGTATAGTTTTCGATTTGTGACGAAGAATGATTAAAAAACCATACTTACCTACAAATTTGTACGGAACCCTCGGTGAGCGAATCCGACTCGCACTTGTCCGGTATTTTTTTATAAATAATTACTTTATAGTTATTGCTGATAAGAACCTAACATTATAAGATCTTTTCACCAATGAAAATAAAGTTTTGATTTAGAGCGGACTAGTAGCTGAACGTAAGAGTAGCCTTTTGTGTTCTTTTTTACTTTAGGTAACAGCTTGTAGGTATTGGTATTGGTCGTTACCACTCATACAAGAATCAATACCACTAATGTCACCTTAGGTAATAGAATAATTGCAGTACAGTTGATACTGTTTTATCTATCTACTTCTATACATTTGTATGGGTTATTAGTAAACGTTTTACAGCCACAATCAATGTTTACAAAAAAGTAAAGATGTTGTTACAGAAATAGGTTAATAGACTGTGGTTTTAAGAAATTATATCTACAAACTGGTGGTATTTTACAACACGCTTATTATTGTTAGGTATATACCTATAGGAGGAGTCTGACTGGCTGAGTGAGTCCTTAACACACACCTCAAACCGCAAGGTCTCGAAGTTTTGCACACAGATTCCTCATATAACGTAGACATCCTCTCAAATATTTAAAATAATAATTTACTAAAATGAGTTTCGATTAATTAATTATTTTCCAACAGATGATGCTGGTTCTTCACATCACACATATCTACACACACAAGTCCAAACATAAAAAATACGTATCGTCATCATCGGACGAAACTATAGAAAACCTGTTATACTTCAAGGATTGTCAAAAGAAACCAAAAGAAACTACTACACCAGCACCAGTACCACTTCGGGTGCAGCCTCCGCCGCCACCACCGCAACCAGAATGCCCGTTTCCAAAAATGTGCTGCTCTTTGAGTTGTGGAAATGAATGTGGAGGTGCTAAAGAGCCTTCTTTCATGAGTAGACAGATGGAGCCAATCCTGAACAATGGACGGCAAGGCCTCCAGCCTATTCAGCAGATAGTGCAGCCAAGAATGCCCAACGTGATGCCAGTCCAGCCCCAGATAAGGAAAAGGAAGAAGATGAAGTTTCCATCCAGCAAAATGCAGCTGCCAATTGGAAGTGGGCGGAGAGGGTTGGGCTTTGGGTTTACTAAAGAGAAAATTAAAAGCCTGATCTCTCAGGATGACGATATAAAGAAGATTTTGAAGGATTTGGTTAGGGTGACGATGCAGAAAGTGGATTTGTTGGATACGATTAATGGAAGGAAGAGTGGGGATAATATAGATGCAAATACGGAGACCAGTGTTTGGACGACGCCTGAAGTCCTTGATGAAGACTACGGTGAATGATGGGCACCCTGTCCATCATTCACCGTAGTCTGTTGTGTCCTTGTATTTATTGTGTCTTTACATTAATTTTATATGAGATTAGATGATAGATTTAATTTGTACTTATTAATAAAATGTGATATGCGTGTTTTAATATTTATTGAGATTACCTGTCAATTGTTGGCATACCAGACATCATTGAAACCCTATTATATCTTTGTGTCTGGTCGTCAACGTGCCGTTGCGACTTAAGATGTTAAAAAAGCAAATGTCATCATCATCAATTTAAGAGCACAGGTCTTGTCGATGAATGGATCGCCTGACTGCACGGATGGCGTAGTGGTTTAAGTGGTCTCCTTACCACTGCCACTGCGTCGGGTGTTGTGGGTTCGAATCCCACACGGGACAAAACTTTGTATTCGTTGTTGGAGTGTTTGTAAATTCCCCCACGAAACAGGATTTATAACTAGTGCGAGAGTAGTCTTTTTTAAAAAGAAAATAAAAATAGATACATATTTTATTTGATTCGTAAACCAGCTCCACCGCTCGATGCCTTTCCAAAATTGAAATCGAACTAAAATAAATTTATTAATTTAGGTCACAGAGTAACAACTTAGTGATGTTCTTATGTGTTACTTTGTTACACTAAGCTATATAGTGAATTAACATATATCTGATGCCACGTCCATCATCAGCAATGCAAGGACATTGAGCCAATCAGAAGAAGGTCAAGAAGACAAACCTGTTGGCGTAGCTTAGAAATGCTTCTTTGTTATTATCTTTAGTTTTTTATAGTCAGTAGTATATGGCATAATGGCTGTAACACCTTGTTAACCTGAGTTGTAAAATACTGAAATTATATTTAACTGGCGATTTAAAAGAGTGGCCGTGAGTTTCTTGCAGGTTTCTTCTCATAGGCTCTACCCTTTGCCTGAACCTAGCAACTAACCTAAATGTAGCTTCAGTAACTTAGTAAACTCACTAACCTATATACTTTGACGTTCATAAGTGTTACTTTGTGACCTATATGAATAAATTATTTTTGACTTTGACTTTGACTTGTAAATACAGGTGAATCTTTTGCATAAAGAGAATCGCTGTGAAGCTGGTGAAAAAAAACTAATATTAAGCCTCGTATCCACTAGGCAACATTTGACGCACGACATGTTGCACAACATTGTTGCTCACGGCAACGCGGAACTTTGTTTAGCAACGTTTCTATCCACGTGTAATCAGTCGTCGGCAACATGTCGCCAGAGTTGATTTAGCCAGAGTTATTTTTTTTATTTCACCACATTACGGGACATTTTTGCGCGTCACGTCTTCACTTGACACAACATTTTATGCTCAACATATTGCACGGAAACAAACAACAAGCCAAACGTCAGATTGCGCACCAGCTAGCAACGTCTCGCGATGTTGTGCAACGTTGCCGATCTTGTTGAGCGTCACGTGTTGTGCGTCAATTGTTGCCTAGGGGATACGAGGCTTTATAAATGTAAAGATTTGGCGTGAAGTATGGAAGTTTGGATGTTTCTTACAAAATCCACTTAAACCACATATAACCAATTGTAATTTGGCACACAGATATAACATGTCCTAGATTAACAAAAACGCTACTTTATATCTCGGTATACGTTCACGTGGGCTTTGTGCGAGTAAAACCGCGAGCAGAAACTAGTTGTATTTTACTTTATCTTCTGTTGAATATTTGCAAGTTCAATCTCACTATGATTGCCAGCCATCAATATATGCTTGACAAGACAATTCAATAGACGATTGCTGTTCTGATCCCCGTTTAAACAAATCATTGCCGTCAGTAGATACTGTCAATCATAGGCTCAAAATAAAAACTAGGCATTTGTTGTATGGTAAGTTTCGTATTTATAGACTAGCGATACGCAATTTTATGGATATAACACAAATGGTTCGCAATTGTACGATGCTCATTCGAACGTCGAATGATTCGTTGACACTGATTAATTATTATTCGAATACAGATAGAAGATTAGAAATGATAATGACACATTGATTGTCCTGTATTTTTACTTGTTATACTGGCATACATACCAATAAACTCACTCTAGGTCAGCATACATATATTGTCATATCTACATCTCCAAGGCAGGAGTATATTACACCTATTTTGGGTCCCACGTGATAGAGAGCGAGTCTTTAAGCTGCTTACTGTTGTAATATCCGTACTGTTACTGACAAAAAACTAATAACACTTTCACCGAGCCGGGTATCAAAACCAGAACTTCATGCCTAGTAGTCTTATTCACAATAGCTACGCTACCGAGGTAGTCTTCCTGTTTCATAGAAACTAAATACCTCGCCAAGTGTATGCTTAATACACGTCTTCAATCTAACCATTGGTGAATAAAAAAGTATGATGTGTGATATCCTAACTAACATAACCTCAGTGGCGCAGCGGTAGTGGATGCGACTGCTGTGCATGAGGTCTCGGGTTCAAATCCCGGGTCAGGCCAACAAAATTTATTGGGCTTTTCTGTTAAGAAATCTTAATAGCAGCTTGGAGTTAGGAAGATGGCGGTGTTAGACACCTCCCTGCCTCGGAAAGCCCGTTGCCTGTTAAGCCAGAGTTGGTCCTGCGCCTGATCTCTATCCAGTCGTGTCGGATTACCGTTCCATCGGATCATGAGAGCTAGGGAATAGGAAGTTCACTTATGTTTGCGCACACACTTATGCACTATAATATCTCCTGCGCAGATGGCCAGTCTCCGTTAAGATTGGCCGCCGTGACCGAAATCCGGTCTGGAGGACATTAATATTATCTATATATTCGAATGTGAATTAGTTTGTTTGTTACGCTTTTACAATTTGATTGATTATTATGAAATTTTGCACACACGTTGTCAGGGGTAGAGAAAAGGACATAGGATACCTTTGATCTAGAAAAACGTCCCATTACCGAGCGAACCAGCGGGCAAAATCTACTGCGATGATACTCAGATGTGATTTAATTACTCACATCCGGCCCATCACACCCCCGATGTGTAAAATAATGTCGATATACTGAAAATTTCATGATGTTTTAAATAAAAATTGTTACCAACATAAAAAGTTAAAACTCTGTTCAAATATTTAAAATTCTATTATGTCAGTTGGAAACTCCCGGTACCCTCACGTGGAATTAAGCAAAAATGGTCGACAGGAAAGTTTCGTTAACAATTATCATGTATTATCCTGTAGCCAAACCGGTGTTCTGTTTGGTAATGCGATGCAAATTACTATCAAAGTATAGGAGCCGGAATAATTTCTGTTACAGTTTCAATTATATTATTTTATTTGCTATTTATATTTTGGCAGTGTTGTATAGTAACCGAAAATTTCACGGATGGAATAGTGGCTTTGATCCTTGCAACAGCCACTGAGACAATAAATATTTACAAATAATTATTTTGAGTCTTGAGTATTTTCTATGATTATTGTGTCAATGCATGGGACATTGAGATTACTTTATTTTTTTAAAGCAACTGTTGTGCACGTAATATTTCTAATACTTACTTATCGTGTCGATGGCAACACATTTTATATAATTTTCGACCAGTTTTCGAAAACTGGTCGAAAATTAATATTTCTAATGAGATTCCAACTAAAGTGATATTTTTGAATATCATTGTTTAAATATTTGATCATATATATCAAATATTTAAAGATGTGGATATAACATTACGTGTGTATGTATGTTGAACTAGAGTGAGTTTATTGGTGTCTACTGTTCATATTTCATGATACTTCTGAGAATAATTCGACAGATGAAATCTAAGACCATTATCCCTTGTCTGCGGCAATGCGTCGCTGGCGTTATTGTAGATATTGTAAATTTTCTTGATGAAAGGTATCCTATATCCTTTTTTGTACCCCTGACAACGTGTATGTGAAATTGCTTGATGATCGGTCAAGTACTTTAGGCGTGAAAGCGGAACAAGCAAACTCACATTCATATTAGTAGTTAGGATTTGTATTATTTGTATGTGTGATATTTTTTAATCACCATGTTAAAAATACTAGAGACTTGTTATAAGTAATGTAAGTTAAGTTATTGTTTTCATTTACTATAATCAGCTTTGTTTTGTAAACAAAGCCTGTTTTGTTCTGAAGGACAAACAAACGGGAAAACATCTAAATATGTGTAGAGACAGATTAGAATAGTCTTGCTTACATAATCATAATAGTACTTTTATTACAGAGATAATTTTTGACTGCACGGATGGCTTAGTGGTTGTAACCTTAAGGCCCCACGTTGGGCGCCATTGTAACCTTAAGGTTTAGTTTGGATAACGACAAGCCACGCTGTAGGGGCGTGGTGTCTTAAGGTTACTTAAGTAGAGATGATTCAAAGATACTAGAGCAATTAACACTTTTATTAACAATGAGTATATCACACACTTAAAGCACATACAATTAATAGAAATCAGGGCGTTGTTCTCAAAGGCTTCCTACGTGGTTGTTATTAGGAAGAACCACTTAACTTGATGTGCAGCTCAGCGGAAGGAAGGAGGCTGCCCCGACGCGATCCACTATATATAGGCCGCCGCCGCTCGGAGGGGGACTAGTGATGCCACCGTCTCGCTCGCCGCGCACGCAGCCGTGCGCCGCGAGTCGATTAAGTGACATGGTTTAAGTTGTTGTCTCACTACTGCTATTGCGCCGAGTGTCGTGGTTTCAAATCCCGCAAGAGACAAAACTTTGTGTTATCCAAAAATGTTTGTTTCTGGTCTAGGTGTTCTTTGTTTCCGTTGTTTGAATGTTTATAAAGTCCACAGGATTTATTCCTAGTGCGGGAGCTGTTTTAAAAAAAATGAAAGCTCTAGTGAGAGACCGTTGAACTGCTACGCAGTGTTCTCTAGTTCTCTAGCCCTGACTATTCGAAGTTATGTGCGTATTAAATAGGTAATTACATTGTCTTTTGTTTACGCGAATGTTATTCATTGAAATTAAACTACTATATACGGATTTTATCGCTATTAGCTTAAAAATTAGTAAAGTTTAATAGTAGTAGTGTAAGTTATGTGCGTATTAAATAGGTAATTACATTGTCTTCTGTTCACGCGAATGTTATTCATTGAAATTAAACTACTATATACGGATTTTATCGCTATTAGCTTAAAAATTTGTAAAGTTTAATAGTAGTAGTGTAACAGTTTTATCGCTATTAGCTTAAAAATTAGTAAAGTTTAATAGTAGTAGTGTAAGTTATGTGCGTATTAAATAGGTAATTACATTGTCTTCTGTTCACGCGAATGTTATTCATTGAAATTAAACTACTATATACGGATTTTATCGCTATTAGCTTAAAAATTTGTAAAGTTTAATAGTAGTAGTGTAACACTTTTATCGCTATTAGCTTAAAAAATTGTAAAGTTGAATAGTAGTAGTGTAAGTTATGTGCGTATTAAATAGGTAATTACATTGTCTTCTGTTTACGCGAATGTTATTCATTGAAATTAAACTACTATATTCGGATTTTATCGCTATTAGCTTAAACATTAGTAAAGTTTAATAGTAGCAGTGTAACAGTTTCTAAATAATGTAATAAAGTGTCAAATAAACAATACGATAAAATCCGTATATAGTAGTTTAATTTCAATAGGTAATTACAGCTCAATTTAACGATTAATGAAAATATCGTGAGGAAACCTACATATTTGAGAATTGTCCACTGGTCTAGATATGTGAAGATAAATAGAATATGTAGATAAAGATAGATAGAATATTATACATGTGGAGTTTGCCAACCCGCAATGGGTAAGCGTAGTGAACAATAGCCTGATCCTTCTCACACTGAGAAGAGGCTCGTTCCCGGCGGTGGGAGGGATAGTTTAATACAGGGCTGGTGTTATTATTATAATTATATCAATGAACCCCTGTAAATGTCTATTTTGTAAGAATTAGGGCCCTGAGGTCTAAATAATGATACCGATAAGGTAACTGTCGCTCGTGCATAAGGCTGATCTTATGACATTGCTTCCTTTCAGATATATCTATGTATGTCTGTGCTCTGAAACAAAACATGAAAGTATTCCCATTACTAAAAATGACACGTAACGTTAACTTCATTATGTATCGCTTAATTAAACTAAGCCGTGTCGCTATAGTAACCAATAAGGCTGCCTGTCCATTGGACATACTGGAGCGGAGCGGAGATTTTATGCAATCCTATTGGTTAATATTTCTCCTTTTCTTCGCTCCGCAGCCTCGCTCCGCTTCAATGGACAGGCAACCTAATTACATGGGTTTGAGTTCTTGACATAGACAGCAAGTAAATAAACTGTAAAACAACAGCTAATAGCTACCTTATCCCATTAACAGTAACGTTCATTTTTGAGTAGTAGAGTTGAGTAAGTAGCTGTAGTGTCAATAATAAACTGTGGTTAGTATGAAAGTACTGCTTCTATGTTTTATTTATGTTCACTGATATACGTACATACATGTTCAGACACAATCAGAAGGAGAAGCATCCAAGGACGTTACTTACAGGCGCTGATGGAAATTCATTTCATTTCTTCAAGAATAAATGGAGCAAGCGTCTGTTTTGACAGCCATGTGACATTGCCACGTTAAAAATATTCTAAGAAACGAATAAAATGTAACGTGTATGTGAAGGTTTTTAGTGCATATGGTCTGAGAAACGGTGAGGTGTGAAGAAATTTAAAATATGCCTTATTGCAGGTTCGTGGCAGGCAGTATGGTTTATTTTTCAGCTTTTAATAAGGTGACTTTTAGTATTAGGGATGCAACTATCTGTATTTGTATACATGAATTGTATGTTTGTTAAGATCAAACACATCACACATATTTGTTGTCGTATGGGAATCAAACCCACGACACTCAGCGCAGTGACAGAGGCAAGACGACCACTTAATCCACTCAATCCAAATTATAACCAATTAGTAGAATATATAAAGTTTAAATTATGTAAGATAATACACACTAACGTTATTATTTGTACACCGAACTTTAAGCTGAACAATTATGTATCAATCTTTAATAGGAGAATTGAAGCTTTTAATTCGATAATTTATGAAGATAATTTACTTTATGAGTATGCATATACCTTTGATACCAATGATTGTATTGAATATACTTATAATATGTTTAGAAGAAGTACTGGTATGATAAATAATGTAGCGTTAAAAATTATATTTCAAAAGCTATACGGATTTGTACAATCACTGGATAATTATTTACATAATAACTACTTATTTAACTCAATGGTTCTTGACAAACAAGATTGTATAACAACATCTCATTGTTATAAGTTAAACAATAACATACAAATTGATAATAATAATTCAATTTTATCTAGTACTATGAAGCCAAAACCGGGTACAATTCCGTACTATTTTAAGACTAAGGTACAAAAGGAAGTATCAAAATGTTTTCGTAAATTATAATCTGTCTCATCTTGTCATTTTTCATCAAAATGTATGTGGAATAAGCAATAAAACTGATGATCTAGAAATATATTTAAGTGAATTATCTAAAACTGTAAGCTTTATATGCATAAGTGAACATTTTTTAAATGAAATATTAGTCAAGCAATTCCATTATCCAAACTATAGGCTAGCAAGTTATAACTACAGAGTAAATAAAAAAAGAGGAGGCACCTTGATTTTAGTGAACAACGAGAGGGACATAGAGGAATTGCAGGTCTGCAAACAGCTATACAAATGTGATTGCTTCGAAGTATGTGGTGTTAGAGACGTAGAGACTAATTTATATATTATATGTTGCTATAGAACTCCAGTTAACACTAATTATGATACTTTCATGGAGAGGCTTGAAAGGTTACTACAACATTTTTTTAATAAAAGCTGTTTCATATGTGGTGACTTCAACATAAATATGTTAAAAAATGATGAAATTAAGAAAAGGTTTGCATCATTACTTATGTGTTATAATTTTACATTTCTAATAAATGAGCCAACGTTTAGACGAAATAACACTGAATCATGCCTTGACAATATATTGACGAATATTCCAGACAGATATATAAGTGACTTATGTATAGATCATAATGGGTTAGCAGATGGTCACGCGGGCCTTTTCTGTACAGCGCATATGAACAAAGTTAAGGCAAAACAAAATCAGGCACAGTTTATTCGCATTAACAAAACATTTTATGATGACAAAAGTAAAACTAAGTTTAGAAATAATTTAAACAACCTGGATTTGAACACAGGCATAAATACATTTATACGACAATTTAACCACTTATATTCATTTTCATTCAAATGTAAAAGAATTAAAATTAACATAAATAGGACAAAACACAGTAAATGGCTTTCGAAAGGAATTAAAACATCCAGTCAATTTAAAAGATTTCTTAATACCATTTATAAACAACAAAATAACTGCGATCAAACTATACTGAATTATCGTGACAAATACTTAACCTTATACCGTAAAGTAGTTAGATTCGCAAAAAAGCTACATGTGAGAAACCAAATGAAAAATTCATTAAACAAGAGCAAATCTATTTGGAATATTGTAAATCAACGTCGTAATAGTCTCACACGAAGTTTTTCTGATAATATGATTCTCAAAACAGATAGCTTTGCGACTGACAGTCCAGTACAGGTAGCTAATATCTTCTCTAAAACGTTTTCTAAAGTCGTATTATTAAATACTTGTGATTCAAAATTGGCTATTGAATATCTTATAGAAAATGTCGAAAGAATAGAAAATGAAATGAGCTTTGACTTAGTAACTCCAAGAGAAATTTTGAATATTGTAAAAAGTATGAATAGTAAAAACTCATGTGGGTATGACAATATTTCTATGCCTATTATAAAAGAAAATATTGATATTTTAGCCTGCCCTTTAGCAACTTTATTTAATAATTGTGTTACTTTAGGTGTATTTCCTGAGCAATTTAAGATTGCTAAAATATTGCCAATATACAAAAAGGGTGTAAAGACTGATCCAGAAAACTACAGGCCTATTTGCTTACTTCCAGTCCTGTCAAAGCTACTTGAGAGAATCATGAAAGTTCGTCTTTTAAGACACTTAAACAATAATAACATTTTGAACACGAGACAATTTGGCTATCAGAAAGATATAAGTACGGCTGATGCAATAGACTCTCTTATTGAGGATGTTTTACGTAATTTAAATGACAGGTACAATGTTGCGGGTCTATTTCTAGATTTAAGCTCCGCTTTTAATACGGTAGACCATAACATTTTACTTCATAAATTGGAACACTATGGTATTCGAAATAAAAATCTAGAATTATTTGGTTCATATCTACGGAATAGAAAACAGTTTGTGGAAATCAAAGCAATTATAGATGGTGAACAAAAGATTGGTAAATCCAATATTAGGACTATATCCTGTGGGGTACCCCAAGGCTCAGTGTTAGGGCCGATTTTGTTTATTATCTTCTTGAACGATCTAACAGCATTCATGAAAAGTCGAGTCCCAGATGCTAGACTAGTAATATTTGCAGATGACACTAATGCTGTTATATCCGCTGAAAGTATACCAAATCTAGTATTTAAAATCCAGACAACTTTTGCGGAGTTTGAAAATTGGTTTGGAGCAAACAATTTAGTGCTTAATGCAGCAAAAACTAAATGTCTGCTATTTAAATCAACAGCAAAAAACACTGGTACTATCCAGGTCACCTCTAATGGCATAAATATTGATATTGTAGACAATATAAAATTTCTAGGAGTACAAATAGACGCTTTGTTAAACTGGAAACATGAATTGTCTTCTATTGTTAGTACTATAAGTTCAGCTTGCTATGCAATAAGAAGTCTTAGGGATGTTCTCACAATAGCTCAGCTGAGGATGGTTTATTTTGCTCTAGTTGAATCGAAACTGCGGTATAGCATTCAATTCTGGGGAAATAGCTATAATTATAATATAAAAGCAGCCTTCATAATACAAAAGAGAGCCATAAGAACAATGGTGTGCATACATCAGACTGAATCATGCAGGGACTTTTTTATTAAATTACAGATACTTACTGCACCATCTCTTTACATTTTAGTAATTTTGACCAACTTAATAAAATATCTTTCCAAATTCGAGACAGAATCTGAAAGAGCAATACGTCTCAGTACTCGTAGAAAAGACCTACCAATAAGAATACATCCAAAACTCAATGTGGTGAAACATTGTGCTAGTGTACAAGCAGTCACATTGTACAATAAATTACCCTCCGAATTCAAAACAATAGTAAACCATAAGGTTTTTAATAGTAAATTTAAACAATTTCTTTTAAAAAAATGCTACTATGGCGTGGATGATTATATAAAGGATGCAAATAAAGGCTTATGCATATAAGGCAACAATAATAAGGATATCATAGTTTGTAAGTTCGATATAAAATCTATATTTGTGTTCTTATATAAAAAAAAAAAAAAAAAATTGTTATATGTTTTTGTTCCATTTCTTGTCATGTTAGTTTTTAAGAATTTTCAACACAAATGTATGTTTGTTCAGAAATAAAATTATCTTATCTTATCTTATCTTATCACTACGTTATCCGTGCAGTCAACATTTTTGAACTAATTCTTAACAGCAGCTCGGAGTTATGAAGCTAACAGCGTTTGCTTAACCTTGACAAGCACATAAAGCCGTGGTCTTATATTTGATCTCTCTCGGGTCGTGTCATTTGGACGGCAAGGGTGGCTTAGTAGTTTAAGTACTACGCCGATTATTGTGGGTTAGATCCTGACACGAGAAAAAAATATGTAAACCGCTAATAGTTGCTTCTAGCCTAGGCGTTTTTTGTTCCTTTGTTAAATGTCTGTGAAAGCGGCCTCGGCGACACATAACTTATTCCTAGAGCAGAAGAAGTCTTATTAAAAAAACAGACACACAACAATGAGAGTGAGAAAATAATGAGACTATTGTGTTTGCTCGTACAGGTGTGTAATATAATTTTCGTTGAACAAATACCTCCACGGCATGTCTCTGTTAAGATTGGCCTCCGTGACCGAAATTTGGTTTGAAGGATATTAATATTAAATGTTATACTAGTAAATTAAGCCCAGCTTTTAGGCTTATGTGAAGGTACCACACCTATAAAAGTTCTAATAACGGATAAGCAAAACCTTAATCGTGCAGTTTGAATAGGCTCGTAAGTTTGCCTAGGTCGGGTAAATAGTTATTGGTTTTATCCTCTTTGGAATTTTTAGTAGAATATATAGGTAGTGTGGCATGAGGTAGCTCGCTACGAGAACAGAATAATTACATTTGGAGAAAAGACCTGTTTATATCTGGTCCTAAAAGGTGCTCTTTGACACTGGATGGTACAGCGGCCCTCTTTTCTATAGGCTGATTGGTAAAAGACTGGACATATTGAAGGAGGGTATTCAGTACTCGATTCTAGAACCGAATATCTAAAAAAAATAGGTACTTAAAATTTTACCTAGTTATCCAATAAAAACTTAATGTGCGGACACTCTTGCGCATATACCAAAGCTAAACAAAATCTCCGCTCCCGCCCCCAGCTACCGCAGCCTGCAATCTATCGAATTTGCACCCCCGCCCGTCCTTTTCTTACCAAAGGTTATTAGCCTCGACAGCTGTGTGCGCAGTGTCCCCATTTTATGGATATTTCATAAAAAATTTCATAAAGGTTTTCTTTGGTCATACAGATTTTATTTTTATTTCTGTTTTATACGTTACGTCTGACCATAAATTATCATGTCCTTAAGTATGTACAATGTTTAACCAGTCACACTGTACAATCGAATGGTTGCTGTCGAGAGGACGCTATATTTTTATATTGCGTACTCCTTTTTAAAAGGCGGGCAATGCACTTGTAACTCCCCTGGTGTTGCAGGTGTCCATGGGCTGCGGTAATCGCTTACCATCAGGCGATCCGTCTGCTCGTTTGGCCCCTAATCAATAGCAAAAAATAAAAATTACTGCAAGGTCGGCGTAGTGGTTTATATGGTCGCCTCGCCACTTCCGCCGCGCCGAATGTTGTATGTTTGGTAGATTAATGCCCACACGGGACAAAAGTTGTGTGATTCTCAAATGGTTGTCCCGAGTCTGGGAGTTCTTTGCGTCCGTTGTTTGAATGTTTTTTTTTTATTTTTTTTATACTACTGGAGTGGTAATGGTAAGTGGTCACCGTAGCCTACAGATGCCTGCAACACCAGAGGCATCACTTGCACGTTGCCGACCCTTTAGGAAAGGAAGTGGGAAGGAGAAGGAGCGGGAAAGGGGTGATTGGGCCTCTGACACTCTCACTCACCGAACGAAACACAACATTAGGAATACTACTATTTCACGTCGTCCCCCGCACACAGGAGTAATTCCAAGAGCGAGGGTGGTCTTAAAAAATATAAAAAGGATTAGTCGTAAAATGGGGTCTACCCCTACGAAGTTACAAGCATAACACTTGTTTTTAAAGAGGGGATGACCTGTTGACCTGAAACACAGGCCAAAAGCCTAGCTTAGGCACCAGTCTTCCACAGTACAAATTCCATTAGTATATTGTTGTTATTAATTTTAATTGCTATAATATTGTGGTGAGAAAAATAAATTATTATTATTATTATAACGTTATTATCTGCCATTCCAAAGTATTGGCTAACATATATGATGTAAAATATCATATTCATACGAAATACAAACTAACTATTCGTTTTTGAAAAAGGAAATAGGAATTGGTCGTTAAAGCTTTTCTTTTAATCAAACTGTCATTCTTTTTTATAATTATTGAAAGTATTAAACTAGCCGCAGAGCACGTTTCAGTACGAAACGAGAAAAATGACAACAAAGGCGCATACTCGTTTTGTTTTTTTTTTAAATTTCGAGCGATGTTAAGATTCTTGTCGGGTTGAACCCACAAATCGACTTATTTCAGTCGTCTAGCATATTTACATTTGAATTGTAGGGCAAAATAGCCATATTTTTCTTTCTTTTATGGTAGACACAGAGTTGCTAGCGTCTCAATGACAAAAATCCTAGTTATGTCCAATTCCATAATTGTCATTTTTTATTAAAAAAGACAAATACCGCGCTAGGTACAATTCCTATGTTTCGGATGTACATTCAAACAACGAACATAAAGAATACATAGACTTAGAATATAACAACTACATAGTTGTGGATCACACATATTTGTCCCATGTCCATGTCTATGGGGTCAAACCCAAAACACTACGCATTGGCGACTACTTAAACCACTAAGCCTTCTGTGTAATCAGGCGACGTGTTTGAGATTTAATCATACAAGAACACAGCAGTACATGAACGGTTACCGCTTACAAAAATACATTATTTTTATTTCCATTGCATTTTATCTATTTGCAAACGACATATCTAAATACACAAATAAAGCAATGTATTACAAAACAAAAGCCATTACTATAAAAAATAGAATAGAAAAGTGATGTTCGGTACGCCTACGCATTCGTACAAACAAGCAGAAAACCAGACTAACATTCATATACAGAACACTTGTTAGCTTACTGAAGTAAAATAACTGCGGCAAGTGCAACACTGAGTTAGGCACATACTCATTAGGCTAATAGTTACTCGCAAACTATTAGCTCTTTCAATGTGCTGTTTCATTTTACACATTTCTTTTTTATATTTGTAGCGACACTGCTGTCGCTTTTTGTTTTATATAGTCAGGCTCAAGTAAGCGATAGTGCAGCGCGGTAATCGTCTTCACGCAACCACTGAGTTAGCGAAGCTCAATATGACTGTATTTATCTTTAAATTAATACGTGAAGCAAAAACTTTGTACCCCTTTTTACGAAAATTGCGCGAACGAAGGAGTATGAAATTTGGCACAGTTAAAGTTTATATGGAGAAGGAGTGACGAGTCCTAATATTCTTATAAAATATGCAGTAGAAATACATTAAATTAATGAAAAAACACTACACGCACACAACCATGCATTTGACACACACAGCCGAAGCGCGTAACTATGGTTACATATATCAATATATAGTGACATATATCAGCAATATTTTACAAACTAACTTTGGTCGAATTTCGAGCACTAGGCGACCGCTAGTATTATTTATAAATCGTACCAGTAAATATATATATCCATGTCTATCATGAAGCATTTCATTTGGATACCCACAATAAGAACGCTTCTAGTTACCCCCACAGGTTAATAAATACATAAGTGTACCTATGTGTGGGTGTACACTGTATATATCTTCTTATAATGTCAATACAGCAACCATTATGAATCAATGAAACAAAAGACACTACATAACCTCAGTTTAACTTAAATTAGATCAAAAGTAGGTAATTAATATATAGATTACTAGAGGATGCCCGCAGCTTCGCCCGCATATGTTTTTTTATTTATTCATTTCTTCCCAATCCCGTGGGAATTTCGGGAAATCCCTTCTTAGTGCACCCCTACAGTACCCAAGGAAGATACATGTCAAATTTCAGCTTCTTGCGCCCAGTAGTTTCGGCTGTGCGTTGTCTGTCAGTCACTCAGTAACGGAAGAGTTTTATATATATAGATTAATAACACATGTCATTCATAAGCTCAAAATATTAATAACATATATCTATAAATGTAATATGTTACCCTCTTTCCCCCTTCCCGCTCCTTCTTCTTCCCACTTCCTTTTTTTCCTAAAGGGTCGGCAACGGGCAAGTGATGCCTCTGGTATTGCAGCCGTCCATAGGCTACGGTGACCACTTACCATCAGGTGGACCGTTTGCTTGTTTGCCACCTTATCTTATCTTATCTTATCTTATATGGGTGCCAGTCAGTGCAGACCGGCGACACTTCGACCCAGTGGGATCTTTTGTGTCGACACTCTCCCAATAACGACTGTCATAGATGTTCATGGCAGCCGGGACCGACGGCCTAACGTGCTCTCCGAGGCACGGAGCAAGCGATAATTGTCATCCAATACGCACATAATTTCGAAAAGCCACCTTAATTATTGTATAAAAGAAAATTTAAAAAAATCAGAGTATAAGTATATTCGTCCTGTTTACATATGGACATATGCCTCTTCTTGGTATGATAAGGGTTAGGTTGTAGTAAAATATAAATTACCTTATGTCATATAAGCGAGGCATCTCTAATAAAACGCTAGCGTGTTTCGTGCTCCGAGTTCTACTAGTTTCGTGGTTATTGGGGATTTCTCCTAGACTGGCTCGATGGCGCACAGATTTTGAATGCGACTGCTGTGCATGGGGTCTCGGGTTCAAGTGCCAGGCTAAGTGTAATTGGGTTCTTCTGTAAAGAAATTATAAGTGACAGCAAGGAGTCTTGAATTGTGCCGGGCAGTTGGCAAAAAGTTTATGGTAGGTCTAGGTGGGTCTTAAAATCACAGCTTATGAATTGTGGGCGCGATATTAAGAATTTATTACTGGTTAAATTTAAAAGACCTATTTCGGCTTGACCGACCGCAGAAAATCAAGTTGAATATAATTTGCCCGTATATCAGCTAGCAAACGCTCTGCTACAAATAATATGCTTAGTGAGAACTTTTCTCTCTTTCTCATTCGTACTGGAGCAAGTTAGAACTAACATTTAAGTAGTGACTTAGGAAAGTTAGGAAATTTTAACAAGGTGCAAAATGTAACTTGCGTGGAACGGTTATAACTATTAAGAGTAAATATGCTAAGTGGAGCTACATACATATCGTTTCGGTACTATTATCGGTGCAATTGATATATGAAAGTTGCTCTACAATCAGAACTATATTGTTTGGTTTCAGGTCGCACATACCTAGCATCTTTCATCCAGAAAAAAAGCTATTACTGTTCCCAAGCGGAGACACCGACAAAAGCTAGTTTTCAATATTGACTTTACCTACTCTTAACGCAAATTAGTGTTCTGGTTAATCCCTCAAAGCGTCCCCCTGTAACTAAGCTTACGTTAGTTAGACGGATTAATAAGAATTATCATTTGAAAACTAAATGATCTATGGAATAATACGATACTTGGTCCAGAAAACGGATTTGAGATCTCAAATTAACGTAATATATTCTCACGCTAATATCCACTATGAGGTAAGGAGATCTTTAGTTCCCATGTAAACGATTCCCAATAGTAAACGAGTTTGGACTCCGTGTTGCTCTTGAGAAATTAATAGATATATCCAATAACACTTTGTACTTCTCAGGAATCCAACCTGATACCTCAAGCACAGCAGTCGCGTTCCACTAGGCCATCGAGAAAGTTATCACTTACGTTTTGTAATAACATTTAATGTAGATAATAAATAACATTTACGAACGGATAGAACGACTTACTACACTGAATATAATGCTAGTTAACGGGTTATATTTCCAATAAAGTATTTAAAAATTAATAAATGCATCGATAGTGGTCACGGGTTGACTGGCAACCCGATGCAAGTCATTCGAAACGTCGGGCAATCAATAGTTATTTATTACCTTTTAGAGCAGCGATAGCTCAGTGGGGAGACCAACAGACTGCAATGCAGAGGGTCTCGGGTTCGAACCCACGTCGCGCATCTCTGACTTTCGGAAGTTACATTCAGATGTGTACAAATCGCGATAGTCTAAAAACATTTACTACCTACTAACTATGTACAGGTACTTGCCTGAAAATATCATGGATCCCTTAGACCTTTATCTACCACGCAATCCATATGCACTAAAAACCTTACTAAATTCGAGAACATTACAGAGTTTGTGTAACATACAGGCTACTTCATAAACTACTTTTTACAGGCAATTCAAATAATTTAATAGGTACGCACATACCTTTAAAAGTAGCTGCCTAAAAACAGACTCCAACATTTGGCATTCCAACTGTAGAACTGTTAAACTAAGGTGTCTAAGGTTAGCATTACGAAAATAGATATAGTCCTAAATGCAAATAGCGTACCGAAGGGTGGAAACACTTACTAGTTATTACTTATGTAAATGTTTTCAGTTTCAGGCGCCACCGCGTGAAGCAAAATATACACATTTCAAATGTTTTCGTTACAAAAATTCTGATATTGGTTTACGCTTATAGCGTTGTAGGGTTGAATTACGTAATATCGCACTGTTTTTTATATTAGCCTAGCTTTGGCCGCGGCTTCGCTCGCGTTAATTTAGAATTTGACTATCAATTCGGGCTGTACTCTGCTTGTAATAATATAATTCAATCATGATTCGTAAGACACGTGGCACCATCTATTATCATAAGAACGTTATTGTTGTTTTCCTCGGAAACAGTAATTTTAAGGTAGCCTATGTCCGTTTCTGTACACCTGATAACATCCAAAATATATTTAAAGAGATCAAACTAAGTCGACGGAGCCCCGTGAAGCGGGGCTCCTGTTTTTGAGTGGGTTTAAGAAGGAACCTAACATAACCTAACCCTTCCGAGACGGAATGCAGTGATTTGAGGCGTGTAGGTGCTCGTTATGATATATTTTAGTAAGCATATTTTGCTGCGCAATTAGTATTTTTGGTGGTCATTATAATTAATCCCTTTTAATACGCATACAACTTCAAAGCAGCGATAGCCTAGTGGGAAGCCGTTGGACTGCCACGCAGAGGTTTCAAGTTCGATCCCAAGGCGCGCATCTCTGACTTTTCGAAATTATGAGCGTATTTTATTAAAAAAGATAATGATGGCTAGCTTTAACAGTGAAGGAAAACATCGTGAGGAAACCTGCATGTCTGAGAGTTCTGCATAATGTTCTCGAAGATATGTGAAGTCTGCCAACCCGCACTAAGCCAGCATGGTGGGCTACGGCTTAACCCTTCTCACACTGAGAAGAGGCCCGTGCCCAGCTGTGGGACAGTTTAATACAGGGCAAACCAAATATAAACCATTCCCGAATCCACTTGAACACACACAAAAAATTTCATCAAAATCGGTCCAGCCGTTTAGGAGGATTTTAATTACAAACACACGCACAGAAGATTTATATAAACATACATACATAGATTCACGCCTGTTCCCCAGAGCGGTAGACAGAGACTACGGAAAAAGAAGAAAAAAGAGATAAATATATATTCTAAAGCTGATAGATTGTTTCCGTTCCAGTCCGATCAAATTTAAAAGCCAGTCTGACTAGTGATCAAGAGGTCGTGGTTTTATATCCCATTGGACTACCGACGTGAACACACTCCTAATACACATCAGCATAGTTGGACCTTTAAACAATATTAAATACTAGGCGTCCCGACAGACGTCGTCCTGTACACACAAAAAAAAAATAAAAAAAACAAATCTAAACCATTCTCGAATCCAACCGAACACACACAAAAATTTCATCAAAATCGGTCCAGCCGTTTAGGAGGAGTTTAATTACAAACACACGTACAGAAAATTTCTATATATAAAGATTATTAGCCCAAAGTACTAGCCAAAAACGCGCAAAATCTGAGAACAAATTACAAGAAACTTATAAGAATAGGTACACATCCAAAGCTAATCGTTGGTATAAAACTAATCGCCACCTGATCTCGTTATACAAACAGTTAAGGCGAGGAAACACAGCACAAAAATAAAAATCGCGTTATACAAAGTTTACAGAAGTTTTAAAAGCTGAATATTTTAGTGTAAGCTGCACTAGTATGGGCAAATATAATTGCACTTTTACTATCCTGCATAATATATAATAATAGGCCTGTTTATAAAATGTTCTTTATGTGATATATAGGGTTATCACATAAAAACATTACACTTTATTTAGTACTAGCTTTTGCCCGCGGCTTCGCTCGCGTTAATTTAGAATTTGACAATCAATTCAGGTCGTACTCTGCTTGTAATAATATAATTTAATCATGATTCGAAAGACACGTGGCGCCATCTATTACCATAAGAACGTTATTGTTGTTTTCCTCGGGTACAGTAATTTTTTTCGGGATGAAAGGTAGCCTATGTCCGTTTCTGTACACATGTCAACGTATATGCAAAATGTCAGGATGATTGGTTCAGTGGTTCAGGCGTGAAAAGGTAACAAATAAACAAACAAACAAACTCATTTTAGCTTTTATAATATTAGTTAGGATTAGGATTAGAAGGATAAGGGGGTCCACCAAATTTATCAAGTGCGGATTGGTATATTTAACACATTTTCGAGAACATTTTAGAGAACTCTCAGACACGCTGGATTTTACTTGTGATGGCTTCCTTCATCGTTAAAGCGAAAATTACATTAATTTGTAGTAAAACTTCGAAAAGCCAGGCGTGCATCAAAGCTTTGTTAGGAAGTCCAACGGTCTCTATTACGCTATCTTTGCATATTGGCCCATACTAATGTTCGACCGTTAGGACCCAGGTTTGATTCTCGGGTCAGCAGTACAGTCCTGCTCGGTGGGCGGCAATAGGTACGTCCCTTATAAGAGCATATGGCAACATAGCAGATTAAAACTGGATGTATTATATATTTATTTACCACTAGCTAAATATATAAACTAGCCTATATTAACCCTTTGACCGCCACGTCAAAAAGCAAAAGCCTGCTCTCGGCGCCAAGCTACGATTTCATTCTTTAATATCTACATCGTTTTTGTGATCTTATTATGCTAATATAGATGTAATAAACGGTAAGTAGTACACATAATAGAAATTGGGATGAGTCTAGCTACATAATTAACAACACAAATGAGAATAACAATATTTTTAGACGTCTGTCATGTAGTTGTGACTGTGGCGTGATGGACACATTTTGCTTTGTCTTGTATACATAACTGTGGCGATCAAAAGGTTAAGACTGCGCCGAGCGTAAGACAGATAATAACAGAGCTCGTGCGGCGCATATTAAAATCGGCGCGCGGCCGCCATAGTAAAATTGTATGGAGGATTAGAAGTGCTTTTTTGATAAATATGTATCTTTATTGTCAACCAATAACTTAAATATTTGGGACGGACAAATTGTAATAATAACTATTTATGTTTCGTTTAAGCTGTAAAATAGGATAGATTTCTACTGTTATAATCTGAAAATCACGTAACACGAGCTTACGTTTTTGCATTTTTCGCGCAAATTTACGTAATTTTGTAGGCAAAAATATTAATTATTTTAAGTTTTTTACACGGAGTAATTGTAAACACATTCATTGTAAATGTATATTTTATATTTGTATTAAACAAAAGTGTTGATTTTATTCACTTAACTGTGACCGCCTGTTTTGGCACATTTCGCTCGGCGCAGTCTTAAGGATTTATCTTAATGTAACTACTAGAGTATAAGTTTTCTAAAAAGACTTTTCGGTGACTAACAGACCACACGCTTACTCAATTGTTCTTAAAAACACGAAAAGGAGACCTGCTTTTTTGAGAGGCCTTCAAAATTTCCTCTTCCCCAACCTTTCCGTAAAATTGGCAAACATTACGTTAATACAGTCGGTCGCTCATACCTCCATAATTACTCTTATCCGTTTTTTTGTTATACAACTTGCACTTTAGACACATAATTATTATAGACTAGCTTTTGCCCGCGGCTTCGCTCGCGTTAATTTAGAATTTGACAATCAATTCGGGTTGTACTCTGCTTGTAATAGTATAATTCAATCATGATTCGAAAGACACGTGGCGCCATCTATTATCATAAGAACGTTATTGTTGTCTTCCTCGGGAACAGTAATTTTTTTCGGGATGAAAGGTAGCCTATATCCTTTTCTGTACACCTGACAACGTATATGCAAAATTTCAGAATGATCGGTTCAGTGGCTTAGGCGTAAAAAGGTAACAAACAAACAAACTCAATTTCGCTTTTGTAATATTAGTTAGGATTAGGATGCTCACACCTAACAATAGTATAATAATAATATCAGACCCGTTTTATAAACTTTGCCATAGCTGGCCAGGAGAGTTTTCTCAGTTAAGAAAGGTTAGAGTAGTATAATAGTCCACCACGCTAGCCTAGTTTAGATTGCCAGACTTCACACATCTTCGAGAACATTCTTCAGAACTCTCAGATAGGCAGGTATGTTCACGCTGTTTTCCTTCACCATTAAAACGAGAGATAATTAACTATTTAATACGTACATAACTTTGAAAAGTAATATGATATTATAGAATTATAATTAGGCTGACTTACGTCCGTGCGACATCTAAAGGTCCGCACTGAAAATCAGCGCTCTATTGTGGATCCCCTATGGACCACAATATAGCAACAATGCTGAGTGCGTACCAATCTGTCCACAGATTGCACGTTTCTAATAATTAATGTTAAGTTATATTGTAAGTATGTATTTCCTTTTTGAACTGTATCTGTGGCAAATAAACGGTTTTTCTTTCTATCTTTCTTTCTTCAGATGTGGCGTGCCTTGGGATCGAGGTCTCTGCATAGCAGTGCAACGGTCTCCCAGTATCAATGCTATAATATAATTGCAATAGTATAATCCATTTATCCTCCGTCGCACAGCACTAGTGTATGCGCCTGTTGTGCATGCTGCCCCGGGTTCGACAGTCTCGATTATAGAAATTATAGAAAGGAAAGACGGAATTAAATTATGTAATTTCTCTGCACGCTCCGGAATCGTAACTGGTTGCTTTACGACTATGTTTTACTGCTTCCGTGGCGCAGTGGTAGTGAATGCGACTGCTGTGCATGAGGTCTCGGGTTCGAATTCCGGGTCGGGCCAAGAAAAAGTTGTTAGGTTTTTCCGTTAAGAAATCTCAATAGCGGCCTGGAGTTAGGAAGTTGGCGGTGTTAGGCACCCTCGTGCCTCGGAAAGCACGTAAAGCCGTTGGTCCGGCGCTTGATCTCTCTCTAGTCGTGTCGATTTACCGTGCCATTGGATCATGGGAGTTAGGGAACAGAGAGTGCACTTGTGTTTGCGCACACGCTTGTGCACTATAATATCTCCTGCGCAGATGGCCAGTTTCCATTAAGATTGGCCGCCGTTGACCAAAATCGGTCTTGAGGACATTATTATCATTATGTTTTAAAACATTGAAAGCCATATAACACAATAGAAAATTTATTATTCGCTGTCATATATGACCGGCATGGCAGGGAAAACATCAGTACCTGACATTTAATAAATTCTTGTTTGTTTTTTTTCTTTGTTTAAAATAGACAGCTCCCGCACTGGGAATAATTCCTGTGTCGCGGGGGCTTTACGAATATTCAAACAACGAAAGAAATACCCGGACTTAAAACAACTATTCATTATCACACATCATTCACATCACACAATGTTTTGTGTCGTGCGGGGATCGAACCCATAACACTTGGCGCAGTGACAGAGGCAAGGTGATCATTTAAACCACTAGGTCATCCGTGCAGTCTAATCTTTAAAAATAGCTAATGACATTTAGGCTTATCTCTGCTTACCCCTTCGAGAATATACACACACACCACACACTCTTTAGAGTACCAACAAATAATACAAATGATTGACACGAAAAAACAGCAACATAATGTACAGACTGTACCGTCAGCTCTTGCACGACTGAACACTGTTTCCCAAGATACAGGCAATTAGCCTAGTTTGGGTTTTCAGTTTCAGTACCTATCCTAAAAAAACTTGTAAACGAATTGTATTTATCTTAAGACCATTGAATGTAATTCTTCTGTCCAATAAACGTTTTTTTTTTTTTTAATACACCTTTAGGCGAGGATCATGAGTTCTACAGAACGTCTTGTAACCTTCTTGTAGTGAACATCTTCTCTGCTTCTCTGCTAGGCACTGCTACCTTAGTCAGTGTGCGTTATATAAATTGAAACTTTGCACGGCACATGTAACAAAATACAATGTCTAATAATAAGCTAAGATTATCTAACTGTTTACTTGTTAGTACAATATCGTTATGTTATCAACAGTTTATTAATATTACACAACAAGAACAGAATGGTGTGGTTAGGCTGAAGTTCTTCTTCTCGCGTCTAGGCTAGGTTATCGCTATATATAATGTACCTATATGCTCAATATAGGCACATTCAATACGGCAATTTTTATTAGTCCCTCCTCATGACCTGGCTGAACGAATTTTGATAAAAAAATAAAAACGTCAGCCCTGTTTAAAAACTCTCCCATTGCTGGGCACGGGCCTCTTCTCAATGTGAGAAGGATTACGCCGTAGTCGACCAGGCTAACCCAGTTCGCGTAGGTAGACTTCATATATTTTTGAGAACATTATAGAAAACTCGCAGACACGTAGGTTTCCTTACAATTGTTTTCTTTTATGGTTAAAGCAAGTGATAATGAACTATTTAATACGCATATAACATCGAAAGACAGAGGTGCGTG
Source organism: Catocala sponsa (assembly GCA_963564715.1). NCBI lineage: Eukaryota > Metazoa > Arthropoda > Insecta > Lepidoptera > Erebidae > Catocala > Catocala sponsa. Next base: position 23,202,707 of record OY751337.1, on the reverse strand, counting down.
TCTAGGGATTGAATTTTGGACCTCTGCGTGGCAATTCAAAATAGATTCACGACTATATTGCAAATGTGGCAGTATTATAATACCACTTTTGCCTTTTTGGGTGTATTATAATAAACCCACATATCGCCAGTTATGATTTACGGTGATACGTAATTTAAGGTTATACGTAATTTGGGCGAGCGTATTGCCGAATTATCCCTATAGTACCTTCCTTATCCTCTCAATTTTCCCTTTACCACACGGTAGACAGCGTGTTGTATACACCTTGTAAGTGTTGTATACACCTGTAAAGACATTTCTCTTCGTACCATTCCCTGTTTTAAATTATAATTGTATAGTGACGTATTGATGGTGTAACTTTACATAAATATATAACATAGTACTAGACTTTTTATATTCAATGGAATTTATAATATCAAATCTTTAGAATGTATATATATTTTTAATAGATATTATTTAATCATTTGCATGCCCAAGTGGCTGATTAATGATTATGGAATGGATATTATTAAGTACTTAACTATTTAAATATTTATATAGATAATTATGTAATGAACACCAGTATAAAACCCATGTATCGCAAAAAAACTATTTGATTTGATTAGATTTGTATTTTTAAAGAAAGTTGGCTACTGGGAATAGGCTTTTAGGCAAGTTGTGGTTACATATACCACTGAGACAATAATAAAATGAATTTAAAAACAAATGTTTGCTTCTTGTTTTTCGTTCAGGAATTCATAGTCAGAGACTCGTTGGCTAAAATTCCATGCGCTCTTCATAACGGTGTTAAATTCTAACCACGGTGAACGCGAGATGGATAGAAGACTTTGTTTTGTTTTTGCATAGCTGCTATGCATGCTGTTATTTGATATAAGTTATGAAGTGGGAAAATAAATACTAATATTTTAAAGCTGAAGAGTTTGTTTGTTTAATTGTTTGGTTGAACGCGCTAATCTAAGAATTTTTCGTATTGAAAAAATATTTTACTGTTGGATAGCCCATTTATTGAGGAAGGCTATATAATATCACGCTACGACTAATAGGAGCGAGCATCAATGGGAAATGTTGCAAAAATGGGAGAAAATTCTCTTATGTGAAGCAGACATAGTTGCGCGGGTCAGCTTGTTCTAGATATAATTCTTGTAATGAGGGCTTTATAAATATTAACACTTTCCGGGACAGACCGCCTTTCGACGTTATCTCGGTATATCGTTACGTGACAGTACGTTTACGGGCGGCGAACTTTGTTTCATGTAATTTGGCAAACCGTCGATAGCCGTAGCTTTTCCATAACATTTCTAGGAAGCACGTGATCTCGTGTCGCATCACGCGGCTTCATTCGTTCGTAGGTGTCACAGTAAACTCTTTTCTAGTAAAGAACCAACGGACTCTAAACACTTACTTGTTGTATTTGTTATTTTTTCCCTTAAAAAGACAACTGCCGCACTAGGAATAATTCTCGTGTGGCGGCGGACTTTACAAACATTTACACAAAGCACACCCAGAATCGGAACAACGATTCGTGTAGTACACAAGTTTTTGTCCCGTGTGGGTATCGAACTGCTGATACTCAGTGCGGAATAGTGGCGAGGCGTTTGAATCAATGCACCATCTATGCAATCATATAGGTAAAAGGTTTTAGTATACAGCATATAAATAATATAATAATATTCTCATAATATAATATTCTACCACATGCAGACAACACCATCTAGCTCAAACTAAGCAGAGCTTGTACTATGGGTACTAGACAATGGATAAACATACATACTTACATACCTTTTTTTTTGTAAATACATACATATTATACCCAGACCAAGACAAACATCCACGTTCATTCACACAAATGTTTGACTTGTGCGGGAATCAAACCCGCAACCTCAGGCGTGGCAGTCGGTTACACTAACCACTACGCCATCAAGGCGTAGAGGTTAGTGTCCATAAAAAAGTATTATTCCAGAGGTATAGAAATATATTGACAACTGCATTAACGCGAGCAAAGCCGCGGGTAAAATCTAGTTTAACAATTATAGTGTTTTAAGGGATGATGGTACGCCTCCGCGGTTCAAAAATATAATAATATAACATAATATTCTATCACATACACAACACCATCTAGCCCAAACTAAGCAGAGCTTGTACTATGGGTACTAGACAATGGATAAACAAACATATATACTTTTTTTTTGTAAATACATACATATTATACATAGAAGCACGCAGACCAAGACAAACATCCATGTTAATGCACACAAATGTTTGACTTGTGCGGGAATCGAACCCGCGACCTCAGGCGTGGCAATCGGTTATACTAACCACTTTGCCATCGAGGCCGTAAAAGTAACTAACAAATTATTAAGTTAGCAAATTTTCAGTAGGTAGTAGCAAGAACTTCGGCATTGTACCGTTAGACGGCAATAACAGGTATGCTCATCTCTTCTCAAGGTCTAAAGCCACATAGCTGTAACGACAATATGTATATATTTTTTCTATCTTCTGTTATGTAGTGGCGATAGCCTAGTAGTTATCTTATCTTATCTTGTGTGTGGGGGCCAGTCAGTACAGACCGGCGACACTTCGACCCCGTGGGATCTTTTGTATCAGCCCCAAGATTCATCCCTTAGCTATCTCCTTATGAATGTACTGCATTAGCTGCAGTGTACAATTCAGAGGGAGAAGCCTGAAGTCTTCAGGGTTTGGATATGCCAATCCCATCAGACCCATCATAAGTCCAGCCAACGCGTCGCATTCACACATTAGGTGCGATATGGACTCGTCCTGTTCACCACAGGCTCTGCGGATCGAATCGTGTGCCTAGTAGTTAAAAGTAATCTAGTGGTCGTAGGTTCGACCCTCACCCATTGTAATACCCGCATGAAGCTACTTTTAATACGAGTATTTAGTTTAGCTGGTGAAATGAACAAAAAAGCCTACAAATATATTGTAATACCAGCTTTAAAAAATATATCTTTTTCTTAGATAATATAGGCGTGATATTATTATACTGACTGGTTGGTAATTAGGTTTCAAGATTCCCGGTTGGCCTAAGCTTTATAGGATTTCCTGTCAGGCAAACTTCAGTAGCAGCACAGATTCCGTAAATTTACAGCCGATAAATGAAACTCACTCTCTATTACGTACGTGGGAAAACATAGTAAGTGTAATAAAATTCTGTCTCCCCTTCCGAAAACCAGACGTTAGTCTTTTTGTTATTATTATATTTTGAAAACAGAATATGGATGACGTCACCATAACGTCAATATATAAAAATAACGCACACACTTACACGATACACGTATGTGTATATAAGATGTAGATGTATGCGTGTATGAATGTTCCCCATAACAACTTTGTAATTAAAAAGCTGTGTCGAGTGCTTCCTCGTCTAATAAAGTGGTAAAAACTACAATCAACTGATTGCATGTGTTAATAACTTTGCTTGAAGTTTGGATGTGAGAGAGACGGCGCTAGCTAGGTATATCAACGTCTCTGTCCCGCAGGTGAGAGCCTGAAATCTGTGTTGCGAGTGGCCAACGAACGTAGGGCGGGAACGTAGAGCGAAGTGTGAATAGAGTAGACATGATATTTTTTAGATTTTATTTTCAGCGGATATTATTTTTGGTGCTTTAATTTTGTTTTAATAGTTTTATTTATTTGTGTGAATTGTAGTTTAGCGATAACTATATGAGTCGGCTATAGTTTTCGTTTGCTTAAATTATAATAGTCTCTGAAATGTGTTAGTTTGACAGCAATGTGAATTAACGTCACCTATAGGTGGAATCGCAAGAAAATACTATGTTTATATTTAAGTAAAAACGTGTAACTGCCTTGTTGATACCGCGAGTTGTGGTGTTTGTATTCCATCGTGAGATTTAGAATTTAGTACTTGGATCGAATAAAAGTTTTATTTGGTTAGGAAATTATAAGCAGCTACACCCATTATCCTGTATTATGTAAAACTTAAAACATAGCTGGCAAAATGTGGGTGAATTTTACTTTTGCCTTCTAAATTTTGGTATAACTATGTATGTATGTGTATCTTTATAAAAGTGGTATTTTTATATGTTTAAATAGATACAACAAAATGTAAAAACTTCTATGCTACTTTCTTTAAATCAAATTATTATTATATCTAAATATTTAGATATTATAACACAGTTTTAATGACTTAGTGTATTGTATGGTAGCATAAAATTTATTTAATGTTTTATGATAAAAATTAATTGTAATCACGTAAATACAAGACAAGATGTACTTGCGTGATCACAATTTATTTAAAACTAGCTTTACCGCGGCTACCGTGGCTTCGCTCGCGTAAAAGTAGGTTAGGGTATTATAGAAACAGTAAATTCTTTTTAAATAAAATATAGCCTTTGTTACTCGTTTGAATTGTTTTCGAGTTAAAACGAACAAACAAAACATTTAATATTTCCTCATATAATATTAGTATGGATTTATAATATTAGTATAAATTAACATTCAAGAACAAATAAGTGATGTATTTCTTCTACTATTGTTATAATTACAATAAAAAGCTAAATCAGTAAGCTATATTCATATAAGTACTACAAACATTGTTAAACAATAGTATTATTTTCATGTTCTATATGTATAAGTATTTTAATTTACAGACTTGACATTTACCTCACTTCACTGAATGTCTAGTAAAAGTATTACTTTATAGAACACAATATAATGTAAAAATAACGAATTAAATTCACTACACATAAAATAAACATATTAAATAAACAACAGAACTACGTCATACATCCCACACAGTCATAACATCGCTAAATAATATTACATGTCTATACAGTTCTTTGGTCTATGTTCGGTGTTTAAAAGCTCGCGCGTTTCCCGCCCAAGCGCATTCCATAGCTGAAGTTTAGGGGCACAGGCCATGCACTGATCAGCCTAGTTTAACTACTGTGTATATCGTACGAGAGGACATCACACGAAAAAGGTAAGTTTTATTATACGCATTTATATGTGGCCTTTTTAGTTTGTAACATATTTTCGAAATGCCAAAAAACGATTTTTTAAATAAATCTATGAAATTTTATATATTTTTAAAATCTATTAAAATTTAAATGTAGTTGCCATTCGTATAATATTTTATTAAAAATAAAATTATTTTAAATCCAATATAAATATGACTTCTTTCATAAAATCATATTTTCTTAAACTTTCAAAATCGTATTTAGGGTCAAATCATTAAAGAGCAAATAGGTAATTAAAATCTTTACTTCTCAGAAAAATAAAGTAGACTTAAAATATTATTTTCTTTTACGGTAAACAGTTAATACTATTTTGATTAATTATGCAGTATAGCATTAACAGTTAAATTCGATCAATAAAGATGTGAATAACTTGTATCAAAATAAAAATAAATGTTAAAACTTTCTTATTACACACTAAAGTCACAGTTTTTGGCAACTTTAAGAGTTTCATAAACTTTAAGAGTGTTTTAAGTAAAGTAACAATGGTTACATGCTTAATGCGTTAAATTAAATAATAATGTTGTCTTGTGAATGTAACATTATAATTAAACTATAAGAAAGCTTAAATTCTGTAACAGTTTTATTTCCAACAAGCTGTTGCCCGGCAGCTTTACTCGCATAGAATTCTGGGTTCGGCAAACCTCCTATTTACACATTGAGGATTTTAAATAATCCTTTGTTAGTGCTTGCTTATGTTGTATAACATTTGCGCAAAATTTGAATGCTCTAGAGCCATGAGTTTAAGCTGTATGCTGATTTATTAGACAGTAAGTTAAGCATTTCATTATTTCATATATTAATAATATAATATATGTTACAACACCAATTAACAGACTATGTCAGGTACTTTAAAAAAATACATTTCTAGCCAATGAGACTACCACCGTCTTAATGTACCAATGACCACGGCTGTTGAAAAGCGACCGAACCATCGGAAGAAGAGTAAAATTAAATAGTTTAAAGATAAAATCATTTAAAAGTAATGGTTTTTTTAAATAAACTGAGTTAAATTCAATGGCTTTTGGCTGACATGATGAAATTCAATGTAGGAAATTCGCGTAAAAGTAAGGATATTACTCTACTTTCTGTACAAGCGAACTAATCCTAATGTATAGTAGCACTTATAATAATTCTCGTTAGATGAAATGTATCAATGAAATAAAAGGGTTATTGTGAGACACAAATCATCCTAATTTGACCACCAAATGATTTATACAGCCGATTTATTTTGAGATGCATGAATATTTTCAATGCAATACACAATACTCCTCTTTTTAAAAGAAAATTTTATAATATAGTATTATATGTTATATGATTCCTGAATTATCCTTAAATTAATATAACTTTAAATCGCGTAATTATTTTATTAGATCTTAATCAGAGCGGTCGCATGTCACTTACACTAAAATATTTATTTACTATTTTGTATTAATAAGATATCTATTGCTGCTAACATGGAAACAGCATGACTATATTATATTATTCACACTTAATTTATTTGAAAATTAAACACGAAGATAGGTCCTCAATTTAATAGTAACAACACTTTGTACATGGGAGTTGTAAAATTATAATTAATGGCGATTTGAAGGCGTAGCCGTTAGTTTCTTGCACAATTATCTTATAGGCTCAACCTTTTGATTAAATCTAACAACTGACATAAATGTAAATTTAGTAATCTTACTAACCAATAATTTGACGTTTATAAATTATTCGTAAATTAAATGGATAAATTATTTTTTCGTCACTTAGTATATAATAGTTTTGGCCACGGTTTCTTCGCGTGAATCCTGTACTTAAGTATAAAATTTACTTTTAAAAGAGTTGCAATTATATTCTACAGGTTTCATGCATATAAATTAAATTTAAAATAAAATAATCGTGTGGAATCTCACCCGCACGATTATTTTAAACTTCTTTAAATATAACTTTAAAGGTCAAAGGAATATAAAATATGCTGTTTTGTCGCATTTTCTGCAACATTGTGGACAAATTACAAGGTAGGAAGTAATTTACATAATATTATCTTGGATAGTTTAACGAAGCATGTAATCTGTTAACTCTGCTCCGGTCCCTCGAAATATAGCGTTAAGGTATACGAGTATATATGTATATAGCATTATGTCTTAACAGGGGAGATTTTCATAACTTTATTGTACCGAATATTGTTTAACCTAATATAGTATTTTTTATTAAACGGACTGACTGGTTCTGAGGTTTAAGTATGATCTCGGATCGGGCAGCGTTCTTAGGCTTTTTTTATTATATAACTGTTCCCAGACCTAATACTGAGTTCCGAAATAGTATTATAATATACTCACATGAATCTTGAAGGCAGATGGTTTCCTTACAGGCTTTACTTATTTTGCTTATGTTGGAACCAATTTTCAATTTATATAATTTTAGTTGACTAATAACTGTAGTACTTACCGATCGCCATTGAGTAGCATTCAACTTAACTAACATTTATATAAAATCAAAATCAAAAATAAATTTATTCAAGTTAGGTTACAAGGTAACACTTATGAATGTCAAAGTTACACAATTTTTTTTCTGTGAATTTACATTTACTGCCACGTTCAGCAAAGCAAGGGTGTAGGGCTCATGAGAAGAACGGGCAAGAAACTCATGGCCACTCTTTTTAATCGCCAAGTTTACAGTAAAATTTTGTTTACAAATCATAACTGTAAGGTGCTGCAACCATTTCTCCATGAATTACCACTGAACATACTCAAGCATTTAATAAAATTTGATGGTAGCCTCTAAAGCAGCAGTATGGTAAACAGGAGCATCCACTTACATGTACATAAATATTAATATAATATATTTCGCTAAATATACTTTTCATGTTTTAATATGTGCTTTACGTAAACTTAATAACTTTACCTTATAATTAACTAAACTTATATGGATTTCAATCGGAATGTTTAAAAAATATACTAAGTTTACGGCTTGGAGTTTCCCTGTATACATGACTACTGAAACGTCGGTGAAAGTGTAACTAACAAATTTAATAGTTTTTACAATAAATAGCAATAAAATGCATTTATATAGTAGTTTATTTCAATGCATAACATTTGCGTAAGACTAAGGAGACGTATATAAATCAACAACTTTAACAAAACATCTCTGGGTCATATAGCCTAAAATTTTCCGACGGCATTTTTTAACAAATTATCGCTTCAGGGAGAGATATTCCTTGGCTTTTGGAGTACTACTCTTCAAGCAAAAATTCAGACGTATTGTCTGTGTATTTTGGATGAACAGTAGTACAGGGACGTACATTTTATAAAAATATTGAACCGTATGATCTTTGTAAATATAACTTTTATTACTTAATAATACAACAATTAGCGAAAGGCGTTTTTCTTTCAAGAAGATTATAATTAGGTAACTATAATTTCCTTTGAATTAGTAAACGAAAACTGAAGAATATTTCATATCGCGAGTGGTATATATTTAATTTAATTTATTTATTTAAGCCTCTTTAATTCCTTAGTAATAGTAATACATACAATGTTTTTTTTTACATAATTTTAACTAAGGACCTCTCGACGAGTATAGGCCTCCTCCATCTCACTCCACTTTTTCCTATCTTGGGCTGTTTTCATCCAGTCGAAGTTTGCATTGCAATTGTATAAGTTCGTCGTCCCATCTTTCCAGGGAAAAAGAAGAAGAAGTCGCCCCCTCCCTGGAAATTGGTACCTATATATAGTTACTGTCAAATAACTTAGGGGCATGGAATACAATATTTTATAATTTCATTGCATTTTAGAAAGGCACCTTTCGTATTAGTAGTAATATCGGTATCGCAGCTAACGTAAATCTAAACAACAACAACAACAACGGTTACACAAACCACTACGCCATCGAGGCCGACAATTTTTTTGCCTTTCAAAACGCAAAGCATTCTTTGCAGCTGAAAATTCCCAATAACTTATATAAAACCCTTAACACTTTCGAAGCGACACGCATTTTTCTATACTTTCCATTCCTACGGCACAAGGCGTTTTACACCTGGCCATAAAACTATCATTGTGGCGGTACCGGGCTTATTAAACCTTGTATTGTGTATGAAACTAAAACCTTTTTTTTGGCGTCATGGAAAAAGATATATATATTTTTTGCTTTGAATATTATCAATGATGAATTGATTGACATGAATCTGAAGGCGTACGTCAACAGCTTGTATTGTTTGAAATGTATAGCTATAATAAAATACAGGGTCTTATGCACCCTGTGCCGCACTGGATAATGGTATTTTTGTGCATATTTTAGGGATGGGATATCGATAATTTTAATTGAGTTTTATTGTATAAGAAGATAAAAAACTACATTAATTGATGTTTTTCATTGAACTAGTCCAAACAAAAGGTTCTTTTACATTGCGCACATTCAGTTATAATTTTTTTAAGTTTTCTATCAGCTTGGCGACTTGTCAAAAAGATCCGAAGTTTTTCATAGTATCTGACACAATTTCTCTTCTTTCTTCATGAACATCATGGACATAAAAAACATTTTTTTACGACATCTTTTTGTCGGTCGTGACGTCATGATGTCTACGCGTGCGTTTGTTTCGAATACGATCACAACACTGGCCGCGCGGAGTGGGCGCAGGGTGCGGTACCAGGTGGGCCGGGTACCAGATGCTTTTAACCTGGTTTCACACTGTGATGAAATTTTATTTCTTAGGTGCGGTACCAGTTCTAAGAAACCTAGTATTAAAGTAGGCACACCACTGGATTCTATTTTAATAACACACCTTAGATATATATTCATCTCTTTCCTAAACCGAACCAAATTGAAGTTATGCCCTTCGCACGACAGAGAAATCTATACTTTTCTTTGACGCACTGTTAGCAAGACATGCACAAGATGTTTTAGACCTGGTTTCGCACTCAACATGTTAACTCATCAATATCGGCTTAGTACATAGTTTAAACGCTAAATATGTACACAACATACATACATAGACTGCTTGCTAAAATCATAACCCTTTCGTTTGGCTTTGCCGTAGTCAGCTAAAAATCCCTATAACATTATTCCAGGGTATCAAAATTTCAATGTGATCTTCTCTCAAATGCTTAATCTTATACTGCGAGACCAACATGGCTATCTAGTATAATAACTCTTCCTTTAATCGACCTTTATGAAGACAAACTGAGTTTGAACTACCCTACTTTTCCAAATTTGTTTGTTTTATTTTCAACAGCTGCCTTTATAGCGCAGTTGTAGTATATGTGTCTGATATTTAACAGTTTCGAGTTAGAATCCTGGGTTGACCGAAGTGGTATTGGGATTTTCTGTGAAAATCTCTTAGTAGTAGCGCGGACTTTAAAGCCGTATCCGGTGGACAGGAAAAGGCACGCTCTGTTACTTTGGGCCTAAGACTGGCAAAATGTAGGTATTATAGCATTCTGCCTACCTCTAAAGGGGTATCGGTGTGTGAATATGTATGTATGTATAATTTATAGTGCCGTAAAATACGTCTATAACCAATCGTGATATCGCATATTCGACTATCAGTTCAGGCTGTGGTGCAGGGATTTTTTAATTAGGCATTTTTTAATAGCAATATAGTTCTGGAAAAGAGTATAGCATCTATCTCCAGATGAGCATATAAAAGCCGACAGTCCCAGCTGTCATAAATACATATGACATGGAGATTAACGGTCTTATACATAGAAAGTGTAACAGAGTATCTTAATTCTTTGCATGTAGGGTAAACCGGCGAAATATGTGAACTGAATTATTATGAACATTTTTTATTAACTTCACTACCATGCTTCATGCATAATAATTTCATTTTATTTCAGGTTCAATCTAGTTCGGGCAAACAACAACAAATGTATTTTTATGATTTAATGAGTCAGTTATTATAAATTAGTATAGTATATTAGGTTACAATTAGGTTACTTTAATATTCGTATATGAGGTGCTTAACATTTTTGGTCTTTATAAATATTCTTTATTTTGTCTCCCACTTTGTTAAGGAGGGCAATGAAATTCTTTATGCAACACCTTCTATGTTCTTCTGATTTAATTCTTAGCGGTTTCCGAGACTGTTTAACTTTCCTTGGAGCTTTATGAAAAAGCTTGGCGATTATGATTGACATTGCTGAATTTGGCTGATACAGTCGTGGTAGTGTCCGCAGGATTAGCCTCAAGGAAAGAAAATAATTAAGAAGTTGCCATGTGCAATCAAAGTAAGGTCTGAAAGTCCACGTGAAGAACTGGCATGGAACTTATAGCCACGTCAATAACAAATGTTATGTGTTATATATGTATGAGAGCATAAAAATGCGCAGTTCCTGTGGAATAGATTTTTAAAGTAAAGTAAAGCCGCGCTAGTAAAATTATAAAATAATTTCGGCATAGACAGAAAATATGCCGGCAGTATATATCAATTATGATGAAATATTAGCACGTGAAAAATACAGGCTTTCTAGCTTGGTATGAAAACTAATATCATCCATATACAACGCGTCAATGGTTAAATCTTTATAAATCTTCTAATAATAATAATAACATTTTCGACATGAATTCTTTTTCTGCAAAAAAAATATAATTACTATAATATATCTTTCTAAGATATATTGTAGTAAATATATTTTTTCATTATTTAATAAACATTGGCTTATGTTTAACTTACCATTAGATATAGTAAAATATAACAGTCAAAAATAGTAAATGGTCACCAAATTGCACAGCAAAATATCTATCTATCTATCTATGTTCTAAGTATCAGTTAAATCCGTTAAATATTTACGCGTGATTGTTAATAAACAAACATCATCACAAGCTTTTACATATATATAGTACTAGCTTTTGACCGCGGCTTCGCTCGCGTTAATTTAGAATTTGACAATCAATTCGGGTTGTACTCTGCTTGTAATAATATAATTCAATCATGATTCGAAAGACATGTGGCGCCATCTATTATCATAAGAATGTTATTATTGTTTTTCTCGGGAACAGTCATTTTATTCGGGATGAAAGATAGCCTATGTCCGTTTCTGTACACCTGTCAACGTATATGCAAAATTTCAGGATGATCGGTTCAGTGGTTTAGGTGTGAAAAGGTAACAAACAAACAAACAAACAAACTCATTTTCGCTTTTGTAATATTAGTTAGGATAAGTAGGATATTATTAAGTTGCTTATAGAAATAGTGTGAGAAGCAACAATATACAGCTAAGCTTAATTAGAATGGCGGTGTCGTGTAGACCAGGAGTTAGTTCCTACTAAACTGTCTCTTGTAATGTAGATGAGGAGCTTGCAACTCGATATGACGGGCAGGTGTACTTGTTCTCTAAAGCATATTCTTTCAAGAATTAAATTAGAAATATTTATATGCATACAGCAACGATAGGATATTGGGAGACCGTTGGACTGTCTCATAGAGGTCTTGAATCCGATACTTAGGCTGTCTCCAACTTTTCGAAGTTATGAGCGTAAAATAGCTTATCATCGCTCGGTTTAACAGTGAAGGAAATCATTGTGAGGAAGCCTGCATGCCAAAGAGTTCTCGAAGATGTATGAATTCTTGCAACCTGCATTCGGTTGGCATGGTAGACTATGACCTTACCCTTCTCACACTGATAAGAGATCTTTGTCCAGCAGTGGGACAATTTATATAGGTACAGATGATATTATTATTATATTAATAAAAAATATATACATACGTAGTCTTACGTTTATGTCCCTGAACAGATAGGGAGAGGTGTTACACCATAATTATCTTGTTTGCTATAGTTTTAGGACCCACGGAATATAAAGCGTGCTTATTACAGTATACCGGGCTCAGCTCTAAACTCCGTGTTGCTACTGAAAATGTAGGCGCTCAAAGCCAGTTGCACTCACTGATCGGTAAACGATTAGCGAGGTTAAGCAACGTTGGGTGCGGTCAGTCTATAGATGGGTGATCGCTTAGTGGTATTTCATCTGAGCGTCTCCGTGCTTCGGAGGGCACGTAAAAAGTCGATCCCGGTTGACAGCAGTCGTTAAGCCATGTCAGAGGCCTACGAGCGGCTTGAACAACTCTTGACAACAGATTGGCCACTAACCACACGAAAAGAAGAAGACTGAAAACGTCTCGACAGAAAAGCCCAATAACACTTTGATAATTCCGACTATCGAACTCGACACCTGATGCATAGCAGTTGCATTCACTACGCAGTGAACCTGTACGGCAGCCTTAGTGTGAAAGTACAGGTTAGGTCGCGTGCGTGCACGTATGACGTCACTAAACCAGATTGGGTAAACTAACGAACTAGCTGTTAGTAACCTAATGTTCTTACGTGATGCTGTTCATAATAGCTGCCTGCAATATAGCATAAGTTGTACATGACTCTCGATATTGTTATAATCTCTCGATATATTATATTTCATTCGAAATATTCGAATATATGGTCGAATAATTAATGTGTTCTTAGATTCTATATTTATAGTTTTGCTAAATTACTTACCACATGATTTGCAAAGTGGCTTAAATGGCTGTCACTATCATTACCGAGAATTATGGGAGCTGTTCCACATGTATATACATACATACATACATAGATTCACGCCTGTTTCCCAGAGGAGTAGGCAGAGACAACGGATTTCCATTTGCTTCGATCCTGACACACTTCTCTGGCTTCATTCACTTTCATCACACTCCTCATACACGCCCGTCGGTTCAAGGAGCTCTTAACCTGGCCTTTATCCAGAACGCCTCCGATCTGATCGAGAAACGTTCGCCTAGGTTTTCCTCTTGCGACTGTTCCATTCACACTAGCCTTATAAATAATAATTAGTGCTATATATATAATAATTAGTGCTTGTAAAGGCAAAACTGGATCAGAATTTAGTGCAGGTGCTAAACGTTTTTGTAAGTTATTTTAGTTTTTAATTTGTGGCTTATCCATTTAATCTATCTGACATAGGTAGGTATTATCACCAAAAAATAAAACCAATTTGTCAATTGATCAAGGCCTGTATTGATTTCCAAATTCCAGTATAAAATGAAGTATAACCAAAAATGTTTGGCGTTATGTCTAAATTTACATTATTTTGATAGGTGGGCGAAGTTTTGAAGTTGACGCGTCACAACTTGAAAATGATAAATGGCTTCTGATTATTATAATAATAATAATTGTAATTGATAAACGCCTCTCTATGATATTAGCTTAGCGTCGATTAGTTCATTAATTCGATTGTTCGTCAACAATGTCATCTGAGTGATCTATCGACGTTCGATGATAGATTAGCTAAAGTAATTTGGTACTATTTTTTTAATTACTACAGATCTTAAGGTGGAATTACACGTTTTTTTATCTGCAGAGATGTCTACATGAGTTAATCTCAGTGGTGAGCAATACTTTTTAAAGGATACTGGTTATTTGGTTAAAAAGGTCAATGTTCTCCAGCTAAACTTAATAGTTGTCTTAGTCTGTTATAAGTGGTTAATGTTAGAGATGGGGTTTAATGTCACAATCCAGTGCCGTCCGACGGTTCTAAACTGGAATTTAGTGTGAAGAAGCATCTGGTCAGACCGGTTTGACACTGACGACGGCCAGAAGACATCTATCTTCTCCTCGTCGTCACTGTCTCTGGACTGTAATTGGGCTTTCCAACAGGTCCGTTACAATCACATTACCGTGCCACTATAAAAAAAAATTAAGCAATAGCTTCAGGGAACGGCTTTCTTAATAAATACGAGTATGTTAGTCCTTCACAAACACTTTGAGGATAGTATATTTTCCTCCCTTACGGCAATCAAACTCACTTCCCTCAGCATGTAAGTAGCAAGTAGGTAAGAACTTAAACCACGCTAGTACCTATTCCTGAATGGCTCGTCTGGATGTTATGATCAGATGCTACAAGATTATTTTTTTACATAAATCGTGTCCGAAAAGTAAAATATTCGCTTGGTAACCAGTTATAGTTAGAATAGATAGTTTGTATTACTAGGTTAGTATCACACGAAAATTTGCATAGCTAAGAGTTCTCCGTAATGTTCTGAAATATATATATAAATTCTTCTTTCTCGCACTGAGAGTGCCGGAGGCCCAATCACCCCCTTTCCCCCATCCTGCTCCTTCTCCTTCCCACTTCCTTTCCTAAAGGGTCGGCAACGCGCAAGTGATGCCTCTGGTGTCGCAGGCGTCCATAGGCTACGGTGACCACTTACCATCAGGTGGGCCGTATGCTTGTTTGCCAACTTAGTTGTATAAAAAAAAACAAAAAACAGAGCCAGCGTGGTAGATCTTTTAATAGTAAGGAGAAACACGTACCCACTAGTGGAACAGTTCATAAATAGGACTGAAATTGTTATAATATTAACTTTAAAGATAGACTTTGATATAATAAGCTTCGATAACAGAATATTAGAAGCTCATTTTTATTCAGTAATAAGTTCGGTTACCAAAAAGTTTGTGCAAAAACATCAGACAGCCGCAAAGCCGATTATTTACTAAAAACTCATTTAATTGCTGACGGATGAAACCGCAGCTTTTAAATAATTCCCTTTGACATACAACGGTCAATATTCAACATTTTAACCGCAATATATAAAAATGCCTAGTTTTTGGCCGCGGCTTCGCTCGCGTAACATGTGTAAGTTATGTTTGTAACAGTACTTTTTAAAATAAAATATAGCCTTTATAACTTGGTGATATAGCTTTCTAATAGGTCAAGTATTTTTAAAATCGGTTGAGAAGATTTTGAGAATCCTTACCAACAATCAAAACATCAAATCTCTTCTCTTTATAATATTAGTATAGACATATATATAGAAAAAAATATATTGGGGCAGTCTTTGGGGACTGCCGATAGAAGTGAAAACTTTAATCCTTGATCATAAAAACTTCTTTATAAACAAGAAAAAAAAACGGTTGGATTCCTGATACTTTCTTAGGGGTCTTTGATATTTAAGGGGGTCAAAATTTCGTTATTTTTGCGTAGCACGGACCATTTCTGAGATATTGTTAATATTCTAAAATAATTCAAAAATGGAAAGCGTGGAAGCGTGACAATGACGAAGCGTGACGATGACGCGAGTTCTATGATTTTTGTTTACCCAAGAAGTGCTCAACACGCCTAAAGAAGTTTTCACTTAAAAATGTGGCGTTAAATAATTGAAGTTAATTGCGCGATGCCACTGGTATTGTTAACAATACTAAGCTATGGTACCCGTTTAACATCCGGACGGTATGACTGTTTGCTGCAACACACGTTTGCTTTGCGTAAAAACTAAGCTGATATCTGTAGATTATAAGCGAACAACTGTTAAATCGATAAAGAAGATTGAAAGAAAACATACTGGCATACAGAAACAAAAATATGTACTTCCAAATATGTATGGCAATTGCATTGACTGCCGGAGGCCTTAAGGGAGGTTAAAAATAAAAAATAATAAGTTTGAGAATATAGGGATCACTCGTTGTTATCAAAAGAAGTTGCTGCTCTCCAAGGGACTGACACTAGGTCTGAAGTGTTGTTCATTCACAGCATCTCCTTAAAGACCTAGAAAGCCTGCAAGAATAAGTATCGTTGCGGGATTTCGTTGCCTAGAGTTAACATTTAGAGTTCGAAAAACTCTTATACAACAGCTTTGTCCGTCCGTCCGTCTGTGTGTCTGTTATACAACTTGCAACTCAAGAACCGTAAGCGCTAGACTCGCGGTCAGCACCATTCAACTCAGCATAGTCGATATATCTCCAAAATGACTATGACCTTTGACCTCTGACCACGTGATACCATTTTTTCGAACTCTGAGATTTACGGCAATTCATTGATGTTTCTAACTTGTTTATCTATACATATAATAAAATCGTAGGAAAGTCAAAACTGTACATTGAATATTTTTTTAAAACAATACTTGGGGCGTGATCTACAATCGATATCGAAGCCAAAAATATAGTTTTTAGAATTTTTGTCTGTTTTTCTGTTTGTATGTTTGTCTGTATGTATGTCCGGGCTAAACTCAAAAAGTACTGCATGGATTTACTTCAAATTTTGCATGAATATTACTAACAGGTCGGGTCAACATATTATAGGCTACATATTATCACGCTATCACCTACGGAGGAGGAGCTGTGAATCTTTATTTTTCTTACGCATTCTGTAACAGCGTGTAATCTAACGACGCATATTAAATGTTGTTTTTGAGTAAACCATGCTATTATCTAGCTTTACACTATAAAAACTACGCCATTTAAGTAACTTGGGCAGAGAAATATAGTTGGGTTCCGCGGCGACAAACACTTTTTAGTTAAAATCTACGCGGACGAAGTCGCAGGTAACAGCTAGTTTCTTAATAAAGATAATAAAGGCACTAGGAATAATTTCTATGTCGGGAAAGACTTTACAAACATTCGAAAAACCGACTCAAAGAACACCTAGACTAGGAACAAGTATTTTTGGATCACAAAAATTATTGTCCATTGTGGGGATCGAACTCACAACACTCGGAACGCCGGCAGCGGCAATGTGACCACTTAAACCACTAAGCCATCCGTGCAGAGCGCGCATATTCGCTATACCCTAGTATATCTTATAGTTCAACTTAAGGTCTAAAATATCAATATAACTTCTTACATAATAGCTAACTTAGAAGCTGCACAAAATATAATTCCTCTGAGAACGTACAAAAAATACACACGACACACAAACTTTTATACAATTTTAAAAACTTGTAGCATTTTCTTTTCCTTATTCTATACTACGTTTCACCCCGGGGGAACTCAAGCTCGGGTTAGGGTGGATATCAGCTGTCATACAAAAAGTATAACAACGTTATCTAGCGACATTTTTGCAGCGAAATTTAATACTAATGTTTTTTATAAAATCTAAAAGATTTTCCGGGATAAAACGTTAGCCGGGATAATAATTGTATCCAATATGTAATCAGGTAAAGCTGCGTGGCATATTTCACAAGGCAACACTGCAGCAACTAATAAGTAATCCGTATTTTCTACCTACCCCTTTTAAGAAACTGGCGTCTATGTTGCTTGATTTATTTAGTAAACAAAATTCTCATTATAAAATAATATATAATATTCTACCACATACATACAACATCATGTAGCCCAAACTAAGCAGAGCTTGTACTATGGGTACTAGACAATGGATAAACATACATATATACTTTTTTTTTTTGTAAATACACTCATATTATACATAGAAATACCCAGACCAAGACAAACATCAATGTTCGTGCACACATCGAGGCTGTCAAAATAATTCAGTACTATATTCGTTTTTCAATTAATATGATATTATACTAATCTCTCTTTTAAGCTATTAGCAGGTACGCATATTTGTTCATTAAATAAAAACGGGACAAAATATATATAACACTAGCTGTCCCGACAGACGTTGTCCTGTACAAAAGAGAAAAAAAAAGCATATCTAAACCATCCTCGAATCCACTTAAACACACACAAAAAGTTTCATTCAAATCGGTCCAGCCGTTTAGGAGGAGTTGACTGTCAACACACGTAATAATAATAATAATAAGTGAGTGTGAGTGGCGACACTGCGGTCCTGAATGCCTCAGAGAGTCGGTGAGGGCCTCGTCCCCAGTTTGCCGTTACTGGTTGGCTGGGGTGGAACTTCAAGAGCGCCCGTAGGACTCTCAACTCTGGCTTGCCTTGATCGGCCGGTCAGAGGGGGGCCGCTAGAGCTACATGCTTGGGGGTGGAAGTGTCATTTTCAAGGGCATAACTACGGGGAAACCCGTTCCGGGTCTCCGTTTTCACGAGACCCGTGATGGCGAAACCGGCGCCGCACCGCTCGACATCCCTAGCCGCTCGCATCGGTGTTGCCCTCTGCTGCTGGCTTGTATGCCTATAGTGGCTATTTAGGGGGCCCATCTAGTGAGTTGGCGAGTTACCGTCTGTCCATTCGATTGATGCTATTAGAGTATTCAGGGCAGACGCCGTTTTATCATCCATAGTTACCAATATACCAGTCCATTAAACACCCATACCTATAGCCCATATATTAGAATCCATACGTAGCGATAGTCCTACGCCTGCTGCGTCTAGTGCCGCTGTAGGTGTTCCATCCCACCTTTGATTAAAACTCTCGAAGGGCCTCTTCACGTTGGACCCATGTCTCCGTGTAAGCCTCCCAAAGGGCCAGGTAATTTCCTAACGTATTAGGAATATACCCGTGAAAGAGAAACATATAATAATAATAACTTTATTTCCAAGAATATGGTGATATATAGGCTCTTAAATTAAATATTGTACAGCATATTCTGCCATTACAGGCGTGCAAATATAGTTTGTTCAGACAATCTATAATCAAATCAATCAAAATTAATTATTACAGAAGAATTATATATATAAAGATATAATATGAAATTAATGTATAGGTAGGTACTGATAAACGGTTTCTAGAACACCATTCATATTTACGTACCTAGGTTATTTTTATTACCAATATTCTTCGAGTCATTTATATTCAATATGGCAATCTAACGTCATCCTCATGAATTTATGAACCAAAAAATAATCAAATTAAGTAAGAAATATTGGAGTTTAAAGTTTTATTAGCATCCTTTAAAAACATTATGTTTTTAAACAACAATTTCGAATTAACGCCTCATTAAGTATTTGTAGCAAAATTTGGAATTCTTATAATTTTTTGTTGAACTAGACATTAGAGGCATGAGTTCATTATCGATTGAAAACGGAAAGTTTCTAGGAATCGATTGTATAAGATAATATTTATCGTTATTCGATTAATTGTTCGCCGATCATCTGTTAACAATATTGCCTAATTATAAGGGTTACCAATTCGTAAGTAACGATGTTACACCATAATTACACAACAAACTGATAATCTTATCAATGTGTTATTAAATCGTGACTCGAATATTTGATTTGTAATCGATGACAACGCATAAATCGACTTCCGAATGCGGGATGGCACAATTTTTATTAATTTTTCGATGACGATCACGTATTAATATATTCAATTGTAATGCAGAAGAGAAATAATGCATAGCTATATACTATGCATACTTACTTCTTGAGGCACCTGACTTTTTTTTTATACAACTTAGGTGACAAACAAGCATACGGCCCCACCTGATGGTAAGTGGTCACCGTAGCCTATGGATGCGTGCAACACCAGAGGCATCACTTGCGCATTGCCAGCCCTTTAGGAAAGGAAGTGGGAAGGAGAAGGAGCAGGAAGTGGGAAAGGGGGTGATTGGGCCTCCGGCACTCCCACTCACCGAACGAAATACAACAGTAGGAATACTGCTATGTCACGTCGATATTCTGTGAGAGGGTAGTCCTTCCACGGTCGAGCCGGCCTATTCATGCTGAAATCAGCGAGGCTCTATTGTCTGGAGATTCATTACCATGTTGTTGCTTCCAGCCGATTTTGTCGTAAGCTATTCTATATATTTGTAAATTGCAACAATATGTTTGGGAATGTTTACCTGGGACCTGCTTGTAATAGGCGGAATATCAAATATGGATAATCCTACACCACTAATTCCATCGCTTATTCAGTCAGTTCACACATTTAAGTACAAGATATTTTAATTACTAACTAGCTGTTACCTGCGACTTCGTCCACGTAGATTTTAACTAAAAAGTGTTTGTCTCCGCCGAACCCAGTTTTTTTCTAAAATTAAAGTACCCTAAGTTACTTCTTATAATATCAGCTATCTGCCAGTGAAAGTCCCGTCAAAATCGGCTTATCTATATCTATATCTGGCTTATCTCCGAAACGGCTGAACCGATTTCAGCCGTTTCGGAGATAAGCCAGAACAAACAGACAGACAGAGAAAAATGTTAAAAAGAGATGTTTTCGTATATGTACCTTATATACTTTCATATGCATTAGATAAAAAGCTGTTATTTTGACATTACAAACAGACACTTCAATTTTATTTATTTGTATAGATATTGATGAATAAATATGATATAAGTGGTTATATTTGCGGCTAATTGACCTGATTCGATTCCTAAATCGTGCCGTTAGCTGCAAAAGTTACAAGTGAAATGTGCGTGTGTAAAACGCATATTCCTTACCCTTTAGCGTTATTTACCTATGTGTATGTATGTACATTTTCATTACACCTTATTGCAATAAAATTGACTGATACAAAAATATGTAATAACTTATTTTTAAAACGCGCTTCGTATAGACTGCTATTTCGAGTTCATTATGGAAAAATAAGTAGATTTCATGTAAATATATTGAGTGAAGTAACTGTAGACAATTCGTGAGAGTGGGGTTTGTTGTACCTGGGGAATATTTTACGACGGCATAAAACTGATACGTCATTTGTTTTTAGGGTTCCATATTTAAAATTTGGTAACCAAGGGGACCTAGTGATCCAGTCAAAGATGGCTGTCTGCCTGTACTAAGTTTAAAAAGGCGCTATCTTTTAAACAATAACAGGGAGTTCGGCTTCTCGGTTCTTTTTTAAAATACTAGTAAAGTATTCTTGTTAACTCGTTTAGATAATATTCTTGTAGTAGAAATAGGTTCACGTCAGTATAGGTATTTGATAGGTGACATTCGTCCCTCAAGAATTAGAGCCTCAAATGCATTTTTGTATCAAATCGGACTAATCTATAGTGCCAGAGAGTAGCGTGTTCAAATAAAAAAAAAACAAGCATCTCTTTAGCATTATGAATAAAAAATGGGACATAGAAGAAACATATACCTGAATATTAATCGTAAAAAGTTTTGTAAAATCTATACCGTACTAATATTTGAGAAATTTTAATATGAATCTATACTAATATTATAAAGCTGAAGAGTTTGTATGTTTGTCTGAACGCGCTAATCGCAGGATCTACTGGTCCAAACACCTTCTCAGTCCGTCAAAGTAGAGACCTCAACATCGCCTCGGCTGCTATGAGAGCGGTGTGGAGGCCACTGCTCTTAGTACCATCAGGTGTAGTGTGGTCATTTTGACGAGCAAAATAAAAAAAAGAAAAAAAGCTCATTTATCGTGGAATGCTATAGGCTATCACGCTACGAACACACGCACGGAGGCGGCGCAGTAATCATAAACGCGGGTGAAACCGCGGGCACATCTAATGCATTATAAAGTAATCTCAAAAAATAGTAAGTAAAAGAACAAATAATGAAAAATGTATATATGCAACCTTAGTGCGCAACTATCTACGATTCACGCTTGGCCAGGTTATTTATAGTGATATTGTTTACTTGTAACGGAATTGTTATGCCATCTTTTGATGACGCAAATGTGTTGGTTATATTATCTTGTAAAATAATGCGTAGATATCTATATCGTGACAACATTTACCAGACTTAGAAAGACTAAACTACCGGCTCGGTTCCAATTCCCATGTCTTCTTGTGTTATTGGGATTTTGTGTAATGAAACCCCTAGCAGCAGCACAGCGTCTGGAACAGTAGACAGCAATAGGCTTGCCTGTTTAATGTGGGATGCAAAAAAATAGCTGGCGAAATATAGTGTTTACTTCTGCTTACCTCTTTGAGAGCCAGTATGTATGTATGTAAAATATTCATTAGTGTTGGTTATATCCATCTTCAACACAAGCATAAGACTCCAGTTAATTCAGCAATCTGGAAGTAGAATAATATTGGATTAAAAGATTTCATTACATTTCAAAATACTAGTTTAGTTAATAAGACCATAAAATTGATACGAACATTGAACGTTCGCGATTTTCTCCGATATTTGGATAGTTCCAATGCAGCACATCGATTAATACTATTGTCACAAACCCACACATATACCGAGACTAACTCCTGAACACAGCGACAATCCGTTTTCACAGTTGACTTTAATAATTTGCACAAACTGACTCCAACTGCAGTCAATGTTTGAATTAGGTTCCTAATATTGTAACACTAAATTCAAATTCCTAAGATTCAGTTGTAGAGGTCTTGATCTTGTTCTATTTAAGTAATTTTTTGTACTTGCATTCATTTCCAAGCGCAAACGTAGTTATTGACAGAAATGCGAGAAACGACTTTATTTCTTTTTTACCAATCCCTATAAAACTGGATTGACTGGTCAGTGATAGTGAATGGAACTGCCGTGCATGAGGCTTTCGATATCTTATTAAAAAATCTAAGTAGCAGCCTCGGTCTGGAACTGTGACCAGTAAACGACTGCCTTTGTGAATTACGTGGGATGAAAACCCTAGTTGATGTAAAAAGGAACTTCTGCCTAAACTTCTGCCATACGAGTATGGAATGCGCAACACTCGCGACATACATATAGTGACGGATAGAGCAAACACGTCAACTATACAACTAAAGCTCCATACCCCGTAACAAAACGCTTATCATAATCTAAAATATAGGCTGATACTTTTTTATTTTTACCTTCGACTTCAGAATGTCAGTCAGGATCCTATTTTGGCGTGTCAAACAAAAGTTGATCGGATCTAAATTTGCCACCTTACGTTCAATCGACTGAGTTCCACTTAAACTCCTCAAAGAAAATGGCGGTAAGCTTGTTGAGCATATCTAGTGCAATCAGTATCATACGTCCAGTTAGTAAAGTTTAAGTTTAGCTCAAGTAATACTGGAGGGTAGATTACACGAAACTTTTTGTGATTGCGAGGGTAGTGGAAACGATGTTAAAATATTTTGACGTGTTGAGGGTAGGAGAAAGCTTGGTTTTAAATAGCGTTTGTCAGTTCGAAATATTCAAATGATTAAGTGTTTCGATTGTATTCGCATTTGATTGATCGCGTATTCGAATGGTTTAGTTGTTGTTTGATTATGTTACGCGTAAACAAACTAATGTATAATTAAAGTAGAATTAGTTAAATATATGAATAGATTTAACTATGATGAATAGATCGGCCACAATAAATCGAAGCTTATCGTTATCAAAATTCGAATATCCAAATAACAATGAGTCTCAACCCAAACAGGTATTCGATAGAATCGTACAATATTTGACTAATTCGATATATTTTTGTCTGTGTCGCGGGAGACTTTACAAACATTTATATAACGGACACAAAGTACACCCAGACTCGGAACAAATATTTGTAGATCCCATATAAAAAAGCCCTTGTGAGGATCGAAATCCCAACACTCGTCGCTATCACTGCACCGAGTGTTGTGATACAAATACCACACGGTCAAAAAAAATTGGGGCGGTCTTTGGGACTGCCGATAGAAGTGAAAACTTTAATCCTTGATCATAAACACTTCTTTATAAACCAAATTATAAACCAAAAATAATTTAAAAATGGAAAGCGTGCATTTGACACACGCAGTCGAAGCGCGTAACTATGGTTACATAATATGTCAATATATATTATAATGACATATATCAGCAATATTATTGGTCGAATTTCGAGCACTAGGCGACCGCTAGTTGTCTAAAATAATTCAAAAATAGAAAGCGTGAAAGCGTGACGATGACGAAGCATGATGATGACGCGAGTTCTATGATTTTTGTTCACCCAAAAAGTGCTCAACGCGCCTAAAGAAGTTTTCACTTCATAAATGGTGATTCACTTATAGTTGTTATCCGTCCTATCTAATTTATATACACATGTATGTATATCTAACGAGTACATCATAATATTTCATAATACTCTATTCTGCTTGAGCCTCGTATAATACAATTCATCAATAAGTTAATGTCGGTTATTAATTCGTTTACACTAGTTAGTCGAAGTCACTCATCGGCTCTTGACCGCCGGTCAAACTTCGTGACGTTTCACGATAACTTCATAATAACATTTATTAAGCTGACGTCTTGTAAGGCCTTTTACAGAGCAGGATTTAAAGGCTTGCAGGCAATAAAAACTAGAGACATCGATTATTTTTGGAGCTAGATAAAAACAATAAAACTCTCCAACAATTACCTATTTCTTTTCTATGTAGTTTTTATTGTTTGAAGGAAGATTGCGGCGGACTTTACAAGCATTAAAAACAAGAGAAAATCCAAAGACTGAGAATATCCAAAATTGTTGGTCTCGTGTAGGATTCTAATCCGGCGTAGTGACTATGGCGAGGCGACCGCCTAAACCGCTACGCGGACAGCGTAGTGCAATCTACACCAAATCTATTGCAACTAAATCCCTTACTACACTCATTTAAATCCAGCGCTGGCCTTTTTAGGTCCCGTGACATCCTAACTTAATATTATAAAAGCGAAAATGAGTTTCTTTGTTTGTTACCTTTTCATGCCTAAACCACTGAACCGATCATCCTGAAATTTTGCATATACGTTGTCAGGTGTACAGAAACGGACATAGGCTACCTTTCATCCCGAAAAAAAATATTCTTCCCGAGGAAAACAATAATAACGTTCTTATTATAATAGATGGCGCCACGTGTTTTTCGAATCATGAATTATATTATCACAAGCAGAGTACAACCTGAATTGATTGAAAAATTCTAAATTAACGCGAGCGAAGCCGCCGGCAAAAGCTAGTAAGTTTATACTTATGATAGCCGACAAAGTGTATTTGGTTGTTCTGTCAGGTATTACTCAGTAGCAGTGACTACCATCCACACTCCTGTGTGAACGGCAGCTTACATATGCGTTTACCTACACAAACTGGTGTCTGCAAGAACTACGCAGGCAAGACGTAGAGTTTGGTCAAAGCATAAGTGAACTGATGTGCACAAGGGCTTGCGGGCGTAATGTGTAAAGATGTCGGATGTCGACGAAGCTTAAGTGTAAAGCTATACCATTTTATTATAACTAATCCATAAGTAGTAGAGCCTCGCTGATTTCAGCATGAATGGGGGTTCGACCGGGGAAGGACTACCCTCTCACAGAATATCGACGTGAAATACCAGTATTCCTACTGTTGTGTTTCGTTCGGTGAGTGAGAGTACCAGAGGCCCAATCACCCCGTTTTCCCCATCCCGCTCCTTATCCTTCCCGCTTACTTTCCTAAAGGATCGGCAACGCGCAAGTGATGCCTCTGGTGTTGCAGGCGTCTATAGGCTACGGTGACCACTTACCATCAGGTGGGCCGTATGCTTGTTTGCCACCTTAGACGTATAAAAAAAAAGTTGTATTAATTAACGAGTTCTTGAATGACAACAGATATCTCAGTCCACCGTTCACAGAAAGCGGAGGCGGAGCGATACCGGTGGCGGTTTTGTTGTATAGCTCGACTTAGTATGAAACATTACACACACTATCGCTCTGTATCATGTGTAATGTTTCATTAGCTGCCCCCGTGGCGTGATAGTGAATGCGACTGCTGTGCTGTCTCGGATTCGAATCCCGGGTAGGGTCAACAAAAAGTTATAGGGTATTTCTGTCAAGAAATCTCAATACCAACCCGGAGTTATGAAGTTGGCGATGTTAGACACCCCCGTGCCTCGGAAAGCACGTAAAGCCGTTGGTATTGCGCCTGATCGTTTTTCGATCGTGTTAGATTTCCGTCCCATAGAATCATGAGAGTTAGGGAAGAGAGAGTGCACTTGTGTTTGCGCGCACGCTTGTGCAATATTTCTATGTTTTTGTTACTTGAAGAAGATTACTCCTGCACTATGAATAATTCCTGTATCGCGGGGGACTTTACAAAAATTCAAACAGTGGATACAAAGAACATTCAGACTCGAAACAACCATTTGTGGATCGCACATATTTTTGCCCCGTGTGGGATTCGAACCCACAACACTCAGCGCAGTAGCAGTGGCGAGACGACCACTTAAACCCTGTGCAGATAACCAGTCTCCACAGGGGACAAAAAAAGACAATCTGGAGAACATTATTATATTTTTCGGACTTATTGCCAGTCGTTTTACTCGTGCAGCCTGTGGGTGAGTTATACGCAGAAGGCTTACAACGCTCTGCGCGTCCAGTATAATAACGCGCTAAGGATGTTGTTGGGACTACCTCGATTCTGTAGCGCTTCGGGTATGTTTGCGGACGAAAGGCTAGATGACTTTTATGCCATCATGCGCAAACGATGTGCGTCAATGCTTCGGCGAGTCAGGGATAGTTCCAACAATATCCTGGCAACTCTGGCGGAAAAAATTGATGGGCCGTTTATACAGCACTGGGCGCGTAGACATGTGCGTGCAGATGTACATGTCTTTAATTAGTTTATTTTATTTATTATTTATTACTAACAATAGGCTAAGGTGATACTAACACTATATGGATCATTGGTCTGAAATAAAAATATTATTATATTATTATTATAATGTTTTATACTAATATCCGCGCCGAGTATCGCTGCTCCTCTACTGTCTATGTGTGGTAGGCTTAAACCGGATAACCGAAAACATTCTAAAATAATCATTGTTCTTTATTGAAGTCCGTACAATTAAGATGAAGCTAAATTTTAATACGGGTGCCTTATTACGTAATATGTGCATATACATACCTACAAACTCACGTGCGTTTAAGCCTGAGGAGGAAGGCAGGGGTATATTTACGTAGGACCTAACGCATACGACATAAAATTCGAATACTGGATTGAAAAAAAGTGTTATTATGAAGAAAGAAGAATTAAATCTAAGTGACAATGACTGCTGCAAAGCAACCGAAACGTCGCCGATGAAATTTAAAATTTAAATAATTTAAGTAGTTTCGAAATTATCTAAAATTTATGTTATTCAAGTAAGCGTCGCTGATTTCAGCTTGAATGGGCCGGCTCGACCGGGGAAGGACTACCCTCTCACAGAATATCGGCGTGATATAGCAGTATTCCTACTGTTGTGTTTCGCTCAGTGAGTGAGTGCCGGAGGCCCAATCACCCTCTTTCCCCCTTCTCGCTCCTTCTTACCACTTCTTTTCCTAAAGGGTTGGCAACACGCAAGTGATGCCTCTGGTGTTGCAGGCGTCCATAGGCTACGGTGACCACTTACCATCAGGTGGGCCTAGTTTGCCACCTTAGTTGTATAAAAAAAACCGCGATACAATCTGTGCACAGTAGCTTAATTTTAATGTATAACATTCGCCAAAACGTATTATTACGCTATTTAATTCAGTCTCGATTGTAAAATATAAAAGGGCCATTATCTCAAAATGTGCTGCACAAACGCCATACCGGCATCAGTTTTTCCCTGACAATGTGTATGCGAAATTTCATGATGATCAGTCGAGTAGTTAAGGCGTGAAAGCGTAAAAAACAAACAAACTCACATTCGCATTTATAACACCTATTAGTTAGGATTTGTGCCAATATTTAGATGGACCGATAGACGAATTATTGCCTACCGTAGCGCAAACGCAACCCAGCTGAATGTTGTAATATAATTATGGCGGCTATGTAAATCAGTTAAGGAATCCATCTGCGACATATATAAGTCAATTATGTAGGTATGTGTAAACGTCTCACAGTTTCTACTTCAGTGACGTACGAGATAAAATCGATTCAACCGGCACGGCAGAATGAATGCACTAGCTGATTCTAAACGGCTCGAAACATACATGCGACTGTAAATCAGATTCTCGCCTCTGCCCATTGACCACTATACACAGAGCTCTCATGCATGAACTAACCGCGTGTTTGCGCCAACATATTGTCGTTGGAGGACATCGAGGGAGTTCAGGATACACTGGCGCGTGATAACGGTGTCTCCGGACGTCCGGTTATGGGTAACTTAGTTGTTTTCCCGGTGGAAACGTTCTGATTACATTTCTATATGGATCTGTTGGTCGACGGTTAGCCGTTCGTAATTTGAAATGGTAAGACAGAATGTACTGGTAATTGAATTAAAAATGGAATGTAGTCTGATTGCTTTGTTAGATTTTCTCATTATTATATCTGTAGAATGTGGACGTTTTTTTATTGAGTTGTTCGTTTTAAATAGAGACTGGTAACTGAATTAGATAGAACCTGTATTTTGTTTCTTACCGTTTTGTTTCAGATTTAGTTGTAATCAAATATATATAGTATATTAAATGAAATTTTGAGACAAAACCGCTGAAACGATTTAAGGGAATTATGGTTAGAAATCTAAACTAACCTAAATGTAAATCCAGTCACTGCACTAAACTCACTGACTCATAAACTGTGATGTTCATAAGTGTTACTTTGTGACCTAATTAAATGAATGAATTTTGACTTTGACCAAGAAGAACAAAATTTGATTGAAATTAAACTACTTTATACCTACGGTTTTTATAGCGGTTTATTTGAACAACACAAATGTAAGATACTGTGATAAAATCCGTATAAAGTTATTTAATTTCAATGTATAACATTCGTGTAAATGTTAGGCTATATGTAGAATGATTGATTTTGAGAATCGGAACAATTGCTATACTTATTTTGATAGATATAATTTCGAGATACAATAAAACAACCTTAGATCAACAAGACATCACACCACTCATGGCATTTTCTTATAGAACAATGTTCAACCATAATTTAAACTTTATTCCAAAGCTAAACGCCCCAAATAAACAAAAGCGAACGAAACAGTGATTTCCTTTGATTAAAATCAGAAATATTTTGATTATTCGCCGAAACCCTAAGCTTCAAAGCTTAAAATAAAAAGTATTTGTACAGATTTCCCGCGTAGTTGCGTTTTTGAATAAAGAACGCAAACATTTTGAATGTGCCTAATGGACGGAGGATGGCAACACAAATATTATTTTAAAACACTCGAAATACAAGAGTAGTTCGTTATGATACACAAGTGTCATTTTCATTATTTATATTTCGAAGACCGTTTTGTTTATTAGTTTATTTACTTGTCCATTAGGTATATAAAAAGTAACTGGAAAATACTTATTATGTAATTAGTATGTGCTATAAAAATATGGATTTGTTAATTTGACATCCTAATCTGAAAGTCTATCAAGCAATTTGAAAGTCCTGAAAGTCTGTATTCTAGAAAGAGACAGCCAGACAAAAGATTAGTGTCTCTTTACGATTGTTATGCATCACAAATATTTTGGGCTATTTCAGTTATTTAGTTATACTATATACCTAGTTACCCCGATCCTTTTCCTATCCTTTCCTTTGTCTTTTCCCTCCTTCATTCCTTTTTAAAGGGCTGGCAACGCACTTGTAACTCCTTTGGGGTTGCGGGTGTCCATGGGCGGCGGTAATCGCTTACCATCAGGCGATCCGTCTGCTCGTTTGCCCCCTATGCCATAAAAAAAAAACCTAAGAAAAAGGCACATAATGGCATTACTATCTAGCAGTCGCAAGCCCCAAAAAAAGTACTTACTATCGCCTGTGTATCGCATGTGCATGACATGTAAGTGAAAATAATGAGTAGTGTTACAAATATGGATAACAAACTTAAGATTAGGCAAAGAAAAATCATTCACTAGAAGACAGTATATTATATTACGACCGCAATAATTCCTATACGTACTGCAAAACAAGATCATTGTATTAAGTAGCACAGAAAAACCTAATATGGTTATGTGTTGTGTTATTAGGCAAACACAAGTCAAAAATCATTTATTCATTTAGGTCACAAAGTTATACTTACGTCAAAATATATAGGCAAGTGAGTTTACTAAGTTACCGAAGCTACTTTCAGGTTAGTCGCTATGTTCAGGCAAAGGGTTGAGCCTATGAGAAGAAACCTGCAAGAAACTCACGGCCATTCTTATAAATTGCGAATTAAATATAATTTCAGTATTTTACGACTCATATCAAAAACGTTTTACAGCCACTCTACCATAATTATACTACCTGACTATAAAAATGTAAAGATAATATCGATAAGTGAGTGGGTAGTCTCCTTAAGGACTCTGTACTGTCGAAAAGGTACCAGTGTTGTATATCCCTTACACTAACAGCACAAATACTCTTTCTGAAAGTTCACTTGGTCTATGGTCTTACAAGCGTAATAAGTTACGATTATAAAATTGGCTGTGTGCTTATAAGACATTATGGTTATCTTATCTTATCTTATGTGGGGGCCAGTCAGTGCAGACCGGCAACACTTCAACCCAGTGGGATCTTTTGTGTCGACACTCTCACAATAAAGACTGCCATAGATGTTCATGGCAGCCGGGACCAACGGCTTAATGTGCATTCCGAGGCACGGAGCAGGCGATAGTTATCAATCAATCAATACGCACATAATTTCGAAAAGTCATATAACTTCCGAAAGTCAGAGGTGCGCGACGTGGGTTCGAACCCGAGACCCTCTGCATTGCAGTCTGTTGGTCTCCCCACTGAGCTATCGCTGCTCAGACATTATGGTTACTTATATAAGAAAAAAATTTATCAACAGTAATCAATACATTTAATTTGTTTGTTCCAGGAACAGAAATGGCTCAAATGTTGTTAGCTGTCACCATCATCGCGCTCTTAGCTATCTCTCACGGAGTCAGCGCGAAACGTAAGTACCATTTAATATTAATAGTTTTATGGTAAAGGAAGAACAAATCGAGATTCAAGTTCCCTCTGCGAACTTTTCAGTAATTATCGCACTGTTTTTAATTATAGAGTTATTGCGTCATGCTTCACATTATGCTGTGATATCTTCGAATGGGTTATAGGAATATTTAAGATTTATGGATCGAATATTTTGCGTAAGAATCTTAAGAAAAGTGTTAGGATATTTTATATGTGTTTTCGTTTGCTTTTTTTTTAATGTACCTAAACCTTTTCAAACGAATAGCAATCTTTAAAATTAAGCTGCTAACGTCATTTAAACATTATGTTTTTTTAATTTATTAAAATAATAATTTTATTGGGTAATCACGTTCCTACTTTATTGGCTGTTGTTGGAAAAAATAATATTTACAAGCCAATTTTATTATTACATCATTACCTTTTGTAGATGTCCGTTAAATAAGACACTTTAAGTAAAAACGTTTTACCACGTCTTTTTAATAATAAATAGGTATAAGTGTTTAAATATGTTTAACTTGTAGTAGTTTTTCATTGAAATTAAACTACTATATACGGATTTTATCGCCTTGTTTATTTCACACTTTATTACATAATTTAGAAACTGTTACGCTACTATTACTATTAAACTTTACTAATTTCTAAGCTAATTAAATTATTGAAATAGTAAATAATAGTAGTGTAACAGTTAAATAGACATTAGTTTTTCATTGCCTTGTCTGCTGGAGACTGTACGCTACCTATCAAAGGTTTAATTACATTAGATACATAAATTGACGAGACTTCTTTATAGAATTATTCATAATAATTATTATATCTTAATTACTTTATTTTTTTTAGGGAATATGTATGTTCTTTCTTTACTTCTGGCAATAAATAAATTACTAGCACAGTTTTGATCTGAGAATGATAGTTTGGTCATGTTTTATTTATAAATGTTTATAAGTAATATCATAGAGAAAAGATATGAAAGAAATAAACATAAATATTTATTATCATATCATAACATAACAATTATACAACATAATAAATACTTGGGTTGGTAGTGGTTTAACTTATAAATTAGTCAGAAAGCAGACACAATGACTAATAATTGTGTCAGAACTCTGGGTCCCGGGTTTCGGGCGTTCATAAGAAAATTAAGTATGTACCTTGCCACTGTCATAATAATGTCCTCCAGATCGAATGTCGGTCATAGCGGTCAATCTTAAAGGAAACTAGCCAACTGCGCAGGAGATATTATAGAGTACATATAAAAAAGTTTACTCTCTGTTCCTTACCTCATAACCCGATGGGACGGCAATCCGACACGACCAGAGAGAGATCAAGACCAACGGTGTTAGGTGCTTTCGTAGGCATGGGGGTGTTCAACACTCCAAGTTCCTAACTCTGGCCTGCTATTGAAAATTTTGAGGTAGATAAATCCAATAACTTTAGGTTGGCTCGACCCAGGACTCGAACATGAGTCATGAAAAGTATTTACTACTGCTGCGCCACAAAAGCAGTAATACAACAAATATTATGGGCGTGACTTCATGGGCGGTATTTAGCTATTTAAACATGCTGCAATGCAAGTAATACACTCTGAGTCGTACACGACGCAAGAACATATGCAGGTTGCATACTTATGTGGGTTATCATCATGCCACGCACGCAAGTGTGCTTAACTTGCGCATCTAGTCCGCGTTGACTTGATACGGTTACAAGCAACATACAGCGTCCATGGCTGAGAATAAATCCCAAACTAAACCTATTTATTAACGTAAATTACAAAAATAAAGCTGATTAGAAAAGCTAGCGAGCTAGAGAACAGCTGTATGTCTTCGTAATTCTGAAGAACCCGAAAGGTAAATTGTCAACTATAAATTTATTTATCGTTGAACACGTCTATTGGGTTTTTTTACAACTTACCGTTAGTTATTCGAGTATATCATTTTAGAGAGATATAGCTAACAAAAAATAGTAATTATACTGTGCTATCTAAATACCGCAGTGCTGATATTCCGATTGCAACAAATTTATTAACAAGCGAAAATCCATTCCATTTTTTGCTCGATCAAATTTAGTTTTAATCACTATAATATATTACTGTATCTACAGAATATAGAATATATTGCCGACCATATTTACTTTTTACACACAAATTTGTATGAATGATTGGTCCCTTCCAGCCCAGTGCGAATTACTCGTCTAATCAAAAAGGTTGTAAGCCCCACCTTTTGTATGTTCTGATAAAGGATATACTTTGAGGAGTTTCATTCGATGCTCATAAAATATGTTTTCGGAAGGGTTATGTTTTTCTAATTTAACGGAACCAATCTATTTATTTAAATGGATATATAAGTACATATGTATGTAGGCCATATAAGATTGAAGTTGTAGTTATTAATAGCCTAATGAGAGCAGGTATGGTAATGGTAGAACAGTAGACTGCCTAGCGTAGGTTTTGAGTTCGAACCCACGTATGAGTTTTCGTGATTAGGTGCGTAGCAAGTAATCCAACCGCTTTCGGCAAAGAAAAGTATGGTGTTTAAGATCAAAATGTTCTTAAAGATAATTTATAAGAAGTCTGCCATTTCGCAGTCAGCCAGCTTGGTAGGCAATAGCGCAAGAGCCTAATCCTTATCATTGCAAAGAGGCCTGTGTTCAGCAATGGGACAGTTAAAAAACAAGGCTGATATTACAAAAACTGAGCTGTGATAACCTCAAAGGTCCAATGGTATAACGGTGAATATTAAATACATACAAAATTGTCATAAATAATGTTAAAAATTACCTCACACAAAATACTGAAACTTAATTTATATTATTATATACAAATAATGCTAATGTTATAAACTAGCTGTTACCTGCGATTTCGTCCGCGTAGATTTTAACTAAAAAGTGTTGGTCTTCGCGGAACCCTATCTTTTTTCTAAAATCAAAGTAGCCTATGTTACTCCTTATAACATCAGATATCTGCCAGTGAAAGTCCCGTCAAAATCAGTTCAGCCGTTTCGGAGATTAGCCGGAACAAACAGACAGACAGACAGACACACAAACATTAAAAAACTAGATGTTTTCGTATAGGTACGTTATATACTGTCATATGAATTAGATAAAAAGCTGTTATTTTGACATTACAAACAGACACTTCAATTTTATTTATTTGTATAGATGTAGATGCGTTTATTTGTTACGCTATTACGCCTTAATTACTCAACCGATCATCGCGAAATGTTGTATACACGTTGCCAGAGCTATAGAAAAGGATATAGGGTACCTTTCATCCAGGGAAAATTACTTTTTCCGAGGGATATAAATTTATTGCCATAATTTACATTATCGCGAGAAAAGCTGTGGGCAAAGTCTAGTAACTAATACAACTCCAAATAAACAAATTAAATATCTTATATGAAAGTAAATAATCTTCCTCCCTTTAATAATAGCCGTGCTAAATAGCGCCCATAAGAGATATAAATGACACTTATATAATATAATATAATATATATTATATTATATAGTTAAGATCCTTTAAATCGTTGTGAAGTTTAAAAAAGTTTATAATTAAAAATTATCGCCACCGCCACACAAGCCCCGATAACGTTAGTTTTTACATAACACGAAATTACATCACATGTGAACGCCTAATAGTTGCCTACTGAACATTTCGCAATACAAACATAACTTTAAAATAAACAACTTTATTTACTTACCTACCGATCGCCAAAGTAAACCGGAATGTTTAACTTCACTCAACTTGGCACAAAGTTACCCAACTTAAAGCCTAAGATCCTGAACAAATGTGAAAACTCGAGAAGAAAGTAAATTTACCGTTACACGTATGGCAACACATAAAACTTGTTTATGGTCATATTTGTGTTTCTTTAGGAGCGAAATAATATTAGTGTTTCTTTTTTGAAAAGTAATATTTAGTTTCATATATTGATAGTCTACCTTTTTAGTTTAATTTGGGTTATGATTTATTTATTAGCAACTGGCTTTTGTCCGCGGCTCCGTCTGTGAGAATCGCATGGTTACGTGGAGCGGGATACAAAGTAAATACTAGCTATACGTGGATCTTTTTCTTATATCTACCGTTGTTATTGTTACAAACAAAATAATTATTTATCGCGACATATTTGATCTCACCTTGTCACTAAACTAATAATTACAATGACAAGGTGTTAGATAAGTATTTGTAAATTTAAGGTGCTTCAAGTAATCGTTCATTACACATGAACACATTTATATGATCAATCAATTTTATTGCGTGATTTTTGGCCATTATGTGGTTAAAATATAGCTAAGTAATATGTTAGATATTAACTTCTCCGTTCGATTATTTACAGGCTTTACTATATTATTATATACTAGTAAATTGCTCTTGAATGACCCGGCATTGGAAAGGTTAATGTTTTATACAGGAATGCCTAAGAACAACCACAAAATACATTATGATAACGTAGACAGATATCCCATAATAATAAGTCAAGTCAACAGTCATCTAAACTTGACGGTGGTTCCCCAAATGATGTAAGTTTGTCACTGTGAACGAGACTCGAGAGACGATGTCCTAAGCTTCATAAACACAATGGCACCTAATACATATGTCCATAGTCTCATAACGAATATATCCCTGAAGGAGTATGCACGTGAGTTTATTTTTTTAAAAGATTACTAGCAATTTAGCTTTCAAATTACAAGTATTCTACTTAACCCTTCCAGCTATGCTAGAATGCTTGTGTTAGTAGTGGGATCACGTCAGTAGTGTAATGGGTGGGATTCGAACCCACGACCTCTTGATCGCAAGAATCTATACAAATAAATAAAATTGAAGTGTCTGTTTGTAATGTCAAAATAACAGCTTTTTATCTAATGCATATGAAAGTATATAAGGTACCTATACGAAAACATCTATTTTTAAAGTTTTTGTCTGTCTGTCTGTCTGTTTGTTCCGGCTAATCTCCGAAACGGCTGAACTGATTTTGACGGGACTTTCACTGGCAGATAGCTGATGTTATAAGGAGTAACATAGGTTACTTTGATTTTAGAAAAAAATAGGTTTCCCCGGAGACAAACACTTTTTAGTTAAAATCTACGCGGACGAAGTCGCAGGTAACAGCTGGTATACTATAAAGTGTTACTTTGTGACCTAATTGAATAAATGGTTTTTGACTTTGACTTTGGAAATCCAATGCCTTATCCATTTGGCTACCGCCCAACTCATTTCGGTTATATTTTTAGATCCCAGGTGATAGAGGAGGACCTGATTGCAGTCTACCGTAAAATGGTAGTAGTACGCAATCTAGAACTGAGTTTATTCCAAGATTGCATGCTAATAAGGTTTTTATAGAAAATTTAATAATCTATTCTCATGTTGGTAATCGTACTCATAACCTATTGGTAATCACGTACTCAAATTCAAGAAGGAGAATTACACAGCATAACGTCATTATACTTTAAAATTATTCGCGTAAATAGTAACACCAAAAATGATTTTATGTTTGGGTACTCTAAAATAATTAACCTTCATAAGACCACCCACCATCTTGATCTTCCCGTAACTATTGCTGCTGAAAAACAACCGAAACGTTGGCGAAGGAATTTTTTTCAATTAGTTTAATATAAATGTGAAAATTAAATAGTTTAAAAAGGAACAAAATCCTTCTAAAATTTAATTTAATTTTAATGCAAAACATCGCGTTAACATAAGACAATGTTATACTTTCTCTATTACTTTTAAATGTAATCAACTATATGCAATTTAAAATTCAAAAGAATTAATCTATGTAGTATAAAATTAATTAATTTGCTCACGTCTCGTCTAAAGTGGAATTCAAACAGGTGATACGAAACTCTTTTTCGAATACCTTTTTATTACATTCCCGTAAAGGTTTTAACGTTTGGATTGTTAAAATAACAGCTTTTCGTAAATTAACTGCGTTAAAATACCAGATATTTATACGTTTAAGGTGCTAGACGGCTTAATAATAAAACTATTAAATAAAAGATTTTATAATTATACTTTATAAATAAATTTTTAGATCCAACTAATTGTATGAAATTGAATCAAATTTAATGACGAAAGATATTAAAAAGACTTCTGTTAATTGTACGTGATACTTAACATATTATTATCATTATTACTTAGAATACTATTTTTACCTTATTAATATTTTTACAGATATAGCAAATTGCTCATAAAAATCACTGAGGTTTATATCTTCTTGTCTATGTCTTACATTTCTATTACAAAGAGAAAAATACTTTTTTTATCTGAAATTATTCCTCTCTTCACAGTAGAAAGGTGCATTAGTTACACCAGTAAATGCATATATTTATTATCATTAAACAATTCACCTTATCAAAGTTTAATTTATAATGACATGCCCGTTGCTAGTATTAAAAATCCCCATTATTTATTTTCGCACCCTGCAGGGGGACCTCAAAGTTTCTTCATGCAATTTAATTACGCCTTGCACAGAAGTGAAACACGTGATGAACCGAACTCGTATTTTGTAATGGTTTTGGAAACTGATTTCGCTGTAATTGTTGTGGTGGACAATCCGAGCTAGCTTTTACTGCTTTTTACAAAAATGCATACAGTTTCATGTCTATATTACTAAAGGGATAGGCACAAGTGTATTTCTCCCAACTATGTTTATAGGTCCCAATGCAAAAGATGCTATCTATTGACGTCTATCAGCCATTTTTAAAAGCCGTGCTGTTAATAAGAATTCCTTGACAGAAATATGCAATTGCAGTTTGTTCGAGCCGAGATTCGTACCCGAGACTTTATACACATCAGTTATATACCCTCCCGCTGCTGTGTCGCCGAGGCAATCTAATTAAATTCAATAAATTATATAATTATACACGTAATAATGCAACAATTAAGTATTAACAATATACCTATTATTATTAAAATCAATTTGCATGCAAAGTCTGATTGTAGTCAAATAAAATATAATGAGCATCCATTGTTAAACTTAATATAAAGCAATTATAGATATTGAATTTATTCACACCTCTTTATTTAATATGGATTCATATTCATCTATTCCATAAAGAGAGGAATAAATATAAGATTATCTTCGCTATTATAATAAAATAATTGTAGAAAAAAAGTATAAAGTGTCACGTCAGTCGGCTCAAATTGTCAATGGCGCCTATCGATTTAATAGTTTCAATTTCAATGCACAATGAGAATTCATATACCTATTACTATATCAAATAGGTGTATACCTACGTCTGTTTAATATACATATTTTGTTTTTGGTTTTTTTCTATTTGAGCCTTGACTTTCTTTGTAGAAGTACTAATGTTTTCATTCATTTCATTTAAAATACAATTTATCTACAATTCATTATTTACATAGACAAAGCAACAATAATAGTTTACAACTTAACTCATATTAACAAACCTAACCACTTATAAATAAAACAAAATGAAAAGTAACAAAATATGGGACTGTAAAATTTGTCTACTAGAAAATATAATTCCGGTATCTCGGTGGACTTCATAAACATTGAAACAACGAATTCATTATATTTTTCATCTCATAATTAAAAAACTACATAGTATACCAACCTTCCTTACTAATATTATAAATGCGAATATGACTTTGTTTGTTTGTTTCATACGCTTTAAAGTCTTAACTCCTAAATCAATCATCATGAAATTTCGCATACACGTCAGCAGTATAGAAAATGACATACCAATTAGGGCAGCTTTTACTAGAAAGAAGTATTGCTCCGAGGGATAAAAATATATTGACAAAATCTAGATTAACCCGAGCGCAGCTACAGAAAAAATCTAGTCATATCTAAAGAATATTATAACGATAATTGACTAGCTGTGTTCGAAAAACCAAATAACAGGCATAAATCTACTGAGCACAATGCTTTAAATCATATTTCAAAATATGATGAATAATTTCTACCTAATTCAATATCTATTAATAATTTTACGATCGGTAGTGGCATTATATCCGCAATCATGCCGGACCAAAGAGACAATTTATTCATAGAAAAACAAAATAAAGCTTCCATAAATTGATAATACAGAAACAACACTTATATAATTCCTATAGCACTTAACACATATTGTTCAATAACTTGTAGGCGTCAAGCGTGAGTGCGTGAGCAATCTTCATCTCTCATACGTGTACCATAAACAAAGTAAGTTTACTTTTCGTTCCTTATTCAAAAAGTTTCAAGCACCGAGGAGGTTTTTACTTACATGTGTTCTGATGACAATCTTGGATTATTAGTCGAGTGTCTTTGCTTGCTGTTTTGGGAATCGTTGTTTTGTTTATGATTTTTCTATTGTGTGTTTGTTATATAAATTGACAAGTCGTTAATAACACATTTGTACACTCGTAAATAGTCCTACAGCCA
Organism: Catocala sponsa; assembly: GCA_963564715.1. Classification (NCBI taxonomy): domain Eukaryota; kingdom Metazoa; phylum Arthropoda; class Insecta; order Lepidoptera; family Erebidae; genus Catocala; species Catocala sponsa. The sequence goes on along the minus strand of OY751337.1, from coordinate 23,163,045 downwards.
AAAGGGTAGAAGGAGATCTATTATTTTGCCAAGTACGATTTTAAGATTTCTAGGTCTCACGTAATTCGCTGCCGAATACCTACAATTTATTGTGACATACTCGTACACGCCGTGCTACTACTGAAAATTAGAAAGCCAAACAACCCAAAATATTTTGCCTGTTTCGTGAATCGAACCAGAGACCTCATTCAAACTATTAACTTAATTACCTTATTGAGACTTTGACTAAATTATGCCCAATTCCTCCATTCGGACTATTATTCGACCATAACGTGATCACGATTTAAGCGGATCACACTGCAGAAGAACTTCGCTTGCACTAAATGGAATTAGATGAAACGTAGGTTATAATTGGAGTTGTATCCTAAGCTACCAAACTGTGCAGACCAGCAAATAAGCAAGCTTTTCATTAAAATGATGTTTTAGTTTTAATCAAAATCAAACCCGTCTCTTCTTTGAGTATTTTACGCTATTTTAAAGTTATGAATTTGTTCATCTACGCACGCTTAAATAATACATTCTGAAGGAATTTAATGAAACAATTTTTCTCATGGAAATATTGTTTCCTTACTGCAAAAAAATATATCGAGTAGTACTTTTCTACCAAATAGAAGCCGCCCAAGAATAGGGTATTTAAATCGTTTTATCTAAGACCTATATTACTTTAAATCCTATCAGAAATAAATAAGTTAAAAGCATTACTTAAGTATTTTTGCCATCAAATCTGTAAAAAAGAGTACTTGTCAAATGACGATAATAAGAAATACATATGTTACGTAACCATTATATAGTTGCAGAAGTGTGAGAGAAACAGCGATATACACTATTTTTGCCACATCGAAATTTAAAATATTGATAGCTTTTTCATATTGCAAGCGAATTTGATGCCGTTTACACTAACATATTTGTTTCAAATGCTATTGGCTATTGCCAATGAAATTTTGATCAAGATCAATCATAGACAACTATGATATTATTGTAAAAGTAGTACATAAAAAGTAGCCTTACCAACACAGTTTTACTTTGTACTTAATTCAAAAGGTTTCAATGTTACGTTATGACAATGAAACAAGGATAAATATTTATTGAAATAAATGAAATACTGGACTGTTCAAAGAGATGTAAACTTGCTTCGTACCGCAAAGTTACGAGTTGGAAGGAACACCATGAACAAAATATCACTAATACTTTTGACTTTTAAAACAAAGTTTATTATAAAATTGTTTAACAAAACCCTTTATAAGTAGTAGAAGTACATTAATAGTTCAGCGAAAAGACTGTTGTATTGCCAAACCGTGATTTCGTGACCTGAGGCAACCAAATATTAGAAGAATTTTTGCATTTTATGTACAATCAAAAATGATACATCTATAAATTCAAATAAATAAAATTGAAGTATCTATTTGTAATGTCAAAATAACAGCATTTTACTAAATGCATATGAAAGTACATACATATTATACATATACGGTATTTATATCAAAAATTAAAATTTTCTTCCAAAAAAACTAACATTCGCATTTATAATATTAGTTAAGATATTCCGATATACATGTCTTATAAGGAGGTCAAGATATTGGCCGAAAATCAAGAAAGATGGCGAATACTCCACCGACAAGAGCAAAGCTCTTCATTTTATGATGAAGATTCCGATATATACAGACTGTATATAGATTCCCACTAGTTTCCGGGAGCGGTAAGCAGACTACAGCTAATCTTACTTGCTACGATCCAGACATCTCTTTTCATTTATTTACTCTTGTCACATTGTTGGTGCACGCTTGTCGCATCTTCTAACTTTCTTCTGTTATGGAAAACTTTGTGAGTAAACCTTCATGTTTGGAAGTTTTCCGTAACATTTTAAAAAAGGTGAAGCCACGTGGAATGGCATCTTATAAAATGTATTGGAGATGGCTCAGGTCTATCACGTGATAGATTTGAGCCATTTTATTCTGAAAGAAGATTCATGTCCAGCTTTTGGATGGCTATTAAACGTTCAAACGTAGACTCACGTTTATTTCATAGTTTACCATTTAGAATGTGTTCTCGTCGATAATATTATGATCATGGGTCAGGATTCGCAAAATGTAATTCGGCTTTTTTACTAAGAAACTTTTTATGTGCCTTGGATATAGTACTTTTTTCTTTCTTTATAAAAATAACTCTCGCACGAGAAGTCTGTCCTATGTTCCTGACATAGGACAGACTTCTCGTAATGATAATGTAAGTAATGAAACATTTTACGGACATTCCAACAACGGATACAGAATACCCAGAAATGGAACAAATATTTGTGGGTCACATAATTTTTTGTCCCATATGGGATTTAACCCACAACACCCGCCGCAGTTGCAGTGGCAAGACGACAACTTCCACTATGATATCCGTTCAGTCAGACAGGAGCTCTATATATCTAGAAATTAGTTTAAAAAAAAAATATATTTTTATCACAAATTCGACGAACAAACAATTCATCTGTTCGAACGCCTCCTATAATAGCCTGGACAACCTTTAAACTAACAAACTCATGTGAAAACTTCTAAAGTTTACAAGTGAATGCCACAAATGGGATTGACAATCTGTTACAAATAACTTAGAAGCAACTATTAATTATTATTTATGTTCGGAAACAACAAAATTAGTATTAACATTGATTTGAGAACAAGTAAAGCTTGTATTTGACAAAGAAAAATTGGAAGCCAATAGTAAACTAAGTTTCTTTGGAAATTATTTCAATAACGATATTGGTTTTTGAATAAAAGATGACTGCGTGGTCGTTCCGTGGTATAAGTCTGCTTCAGTGGCGCAGTGGTAGAGAATTCGACTGCGGCTGGTCTCGGGTTAAAATTTTGGCCGGTCCGGCAAAAAGTTATAAAAATTTTCTGACAAGAATTTTTTGTGGTAGTCTGGCAATGGCATTCCGGTATTAGGCAGTTGGTGGTAGTACACATCCCTCGAAAAGCACGTAAAGGCATTGGTCCAGCGCGTGATCTCTTTTCGGTCACGCCGGATTGCCGTTCCATCGGTTTATGAGAGGCAGGGGAACAGAAAGAGCATTTAAGCTCTATAAAAGCCTCTGCGCAAATGGCTAGTCTTCCTTAAGACCGTTGACTATAGTCTTCCGTGATCGTGTCTGTTATTTTGATCGAGCGTGTGACTGGATCGCTTCCCGGATCGGCAAAATTGTTTAAAGTGTTATTGTTAAGTAATTTTAAGTAAGCTAACCCGCACTGGACAAGCGTGGTGGACTATAGCCTAACTCTTGGCTCTCTTCTCGCTCACTGCTAGCAGTGCGACAGTTTAATACTGGGTTGATAATATAATAAATATCTTAGTAAAAGCATAAACGCAAATTGTAAATGTGTGTAGGTATTACAGGGCAGTTGAAACAGCTGGGGAAGAAATGGCTATAATAATCTTTAGTAAGTATCTGTTTTCTTTTTTGTTTCAAGCATCAACTTTATTACATTTTATGGTAACTTTATTCAATATAATAATTTAAAAAATTCATCTTCTTTTTGTTCGTGTCCGCAAAACTCAAAAAGAAGTCGATGTTTTGTCTTGATATTTTCACAACTTTGTATCTCTATAGTAGACTGTGTTTTTACACTTTTGTATCCTGTCGTACCCACGGGAATGGAAAATTAAAAATAGTAGTTTATAAAGAGTTAAATTGTAAAATGTTATTGAAGATAGAATAAAAATACTGCGCACTTATTTATGGTTTCAAACTGAACAAAATCAATGACTAATGGCGATTCTAATTATAATTGTCATACTCAAAAATCAATGACGTAGACATTTTAGTAAGTAGACCTTTTGACACTGGACGTTTTAGGATAAGACATTGTGATACACTAGACATTTCAGCAAATGGACCTTGTGATACTGGACGTTTTAGGACACTGGGCATTGTGAGACTGGACGTAATAGGACACCAGACTCTTTGCATATTGGACATTTCAGGAGACTAGACCATGTCAGCCAGAAGGTCAAAGAGCAACATAGGACTATTCAATTGATCCTATACTTAAAGGTGGCTCGGCGGTAATATATGCAACTGCATGAGGTCTAGGGTGCGATTCTTAAGTTGAGCGAAGCGCTATTGCATATTCGGTAGTAGCACGACGTCTGAAAGACTCGCCCCTTACTACATAGAATCTGAAAACTCAATGATTTATTTTTATTATTATTAAGTCTTCTTACATATAATAATAATTGTTTATTAAGTTTAAGTTGGCACAAATATTAATAATAGGTCTCAAAAAATACTTTGGACGCTTGTACTAGGTTATACTTGTATCACAGGCGATAATTATGTGCTATTATAGTGTAATAAGAAGAGCATTTTAACAATATTTAACAAATATAATAAATAATAATATAATAATAATCATTTAGTAACTCATGTGTTTTTCACAGTTTTAACATAATAAGTATGCATGCGTTGGTTAACACTGGAAGTACAGTAAGCAGTTGATCATAAATAAATAGCGTAATGTGAATCGTCGGCCTCGATGGCAAAGTGGTTAGTATAACCGACTGCCACGCCTGAGGTCGCGGGTTCGATTCCCGCACAAGTCAAACATTTGTGTGCATTAACATGGATGTTTGTCTTGGTCTGGGTGTTTCTATGTATAATATGTATGTATTTACAAAAAAAAAGTATATATGTATGTTTATCCATTGTCTAGTACCTATAGTACAAGCTCTGCTTAGTTTGGGCTAGATGGTGTTGTGTGTATATGATAGAATATTATAGAATATTATATTATAATGTAATACAACTCTGCCTTAGCTTTTCTATAGATGTAAGACTTTGCACGAGCTTAAAAGTAGTCGAAAAGCTTCCCAATCGTTAATCCAACCACATAGAGCTATACTTAAGCTATTTTAAACAACGAAAGAAGCAAGTTCTAAAGTAAAACTTGCCGCCAAACTATCACATATCACCGCCACACGTTGTCCTCGTGGGAGCGAACACATAAATAACTCGGAACTTACAGACATCTTATGTGTACAACACTTTAAATCAACTTTGTTAAACTTTAGATGCATTTCACGTCCAATCTCTGGAGAGCTATGAGAACATAACTCTTTACTTGTAATCGTGGAAGGAAGGTGGAAAAGCAACGCTGTGTTTTGTGTTTATACGCTTTTATTAACTTGACTTATATAGGTAAGTGAAACAGTTACATAACCCAAACTCTAAAACATAAAGAATGTTTAAATCTACTCATTAATAAATAAGATACAAGCATTTAAAATCTGGTTGTAGGGGTAATTGTCAATTGACAGATAAAGGATGCACGATAAAAAATTTGACGTAACCGCTATTTAAGCGCAGCTGTACAAGAGAGATACCGAGACATCACCACTACGACCCCATTTTTTCTTATAGCTAAATTTAAAATATTTTCCTATAGACTACTATTATTCACTTATTTTACTATGGATTTCAAAACTGTTTGCACAAAAAGATTTCAATCTTGATTGCTTTTTGCTCTTGTATGTAAAAATAATATATTATTGTTACTAGAGCTTACCAACTGCCGTTCTCAACACAATACAATAATTAAAACATATATTAATAAAATTTACCTATATATAAATATACTAATACTAATTTCGAAACCGCCGAATAACTGATATATTATATACGTATCGGGTTCGTTTCTTAATTGACTCACAGTCCTTCGTATGTGCACCATCTTATAAAGGAGTACAATCGGCCAAAAATGTGGTCTACCACCCTACGGTTGAGGTTCATATGAACGTCATGAAACAACATGGTCGATTTCTACTTGCAATAATAAGATAAGATAAAACTTTATTTATAGATAAATTTATCCAAGGTTTATAATGTTTTCCGTTTTATATGTACACAGCATGTTTAAAACAGAATAATATATCCTAACTAATATTATAAAAGCGAAAATGAGTTTGTTTGTTTGTTACCTTTTCACGCCTAAACCACTGAACCGATCATCCTGAAATTTTGCATATACGTTGTAAGGTGTACAGAAACGAACATAGGCTACCTTTCATCCCGAAAAAAATTACTGTTCCCGAGGAAAACAATAATAACATTCTTATGATAATAGATCGCGCCACGTATCTTTCGTATCATGATTAATTATATTATTACAAGCACAGTACAACCCGATTGATTGTCAAATTGTAAATTAACGCGAGTGAAGCCGCGGGCAAAAGCTAGTAATATACAATATTAAGACAGTGACGATTGCTGTCTTTATCATGTATTATAGTTACTCATAGAAAAGCAAACATCATTAAAGTTTATTTTAATTATGTCCTCAAAGTGTCTCTCAAATTACGTCATTTATACATATTATGTCAAGTTAGAAAAGTGATAATTAGACCTTAGAGAAACTTGTCAATATTGATAGTCTTGGCCGACTGTACAAAGATTTCTTTATATTATTAATTTAAAATTCTGAATCAAATATTTTGGGGAGGCAACCCGAAAGTTCGGCTAATATAAAGGCACCGCCACTAATACTAATTTGGATTGTTAAGACTGCGCCGAGCGTAAGACAGATAATGACAGAGCTCGTGCGGCGCATATTCCAATCGGCGCGCGGCCGCCATAGTAAAATTGTATGGAGGATTTGAAGCGCTTTTTTGATAAATATGTATCTTTCTTGTCAACCAATAACTTAAATATTTGGGACAGACAAATTGTAATATAATTATTTAAGTTTCGTTTAAGCTGTAAAATAGGATAGATTTCTACTGTTATAATCTAAAAATCACGTAACACGAGCTTACGTTTTTGCATTTTTCGTGCAAATTCACGTAATTTTGTAGGCGAAAATATTAATTATTTTAAGTTTTTTACACGGAGTAATTGTAAACACATTCACTGGGAAATGTATATTTTATATTTGTATTAAACAAAAAGTGTTGATTTTATCACCTTAACTGTGACCGCCTGTTTTGGCACATTTCGCTTAACGCAGTCAAAACGTTGCGTCGCCTCGTCGTCTCCATTTGGACTTAAAAGAACAACAAACTAACTTTGTCATTGAAAACAGTTTAGTTTAAATAGTTTGTTTAGTTAGGATGGAATGCCATAATATTAGCCCTGTTATATATTTGCTCATTGTTAATCGGGCTGTCTCTCAGTATGAGAACGTTTACGCTAAGGTTCCCAATATTGGTTCTGGTTGATAGACTTCACCGATCTTAGAGAGCATTATGAAGAACTCTTCGATATGCAAGTCTTCCTTCACCGTTAAAGCAAACTAGCGGTGAGCAATTAATAATATTAGCTTAATATATTAATAATATTAGCTTAATATATTAATAATATTAGCTTAATATATTAATAATATTAGCTTTATATATTAATAATATTAGCTTAATATATGTATAAACTGTCTCATTGCTGTGCACGAGTCTCCTCTCAACGTGAGATGGGTTAGACCATAGTCCACCACAAAGGCTCAGTTTGAGTTGGTAGATATCTACGAGAACATCAATATCTCCAATGAGAACTCTCAGACATGCAGGTTTAATCACGATGATTTGCTTCACCGTTAAAGCGAAGTGTGCAATTATTACGGAAACTAAAATTCGAATATTCGAATCTTCTACGAACCCGAATGTTAATCAATTCGTTATTGATTACGATTCTAATTATATTCGATATACGATTCAATGTGATCATTTATTGTACAATGTTTTGTTTTGGTATCGAACAATAGTAGTGATATTTTTGCCTCTATAATCAATCAATACCAAGAATGCCTGCTGCAAAAAAACATGTTGCAGTTTTATATATAAGCTTAGAATTATTCTATGATGATAGTATTATTAATATACATATTATCGTTATTAATCTACAGGATTCTGATGATATAAATTTACCCAATTTTGAAACAAAACTGTAGATAATAAAAAGTATGAAAGCTTGTTATAATATTATTTATGATATCTATTGATAAATAATTAATTTAAATTTTTAATAATAACAAAATACTAAATGGGATTAAATATAATGACCACCAAAAATTGTAATTGCGCAGCAAAATATGCTTACTAAAATATATCATAACGAGCACCTATAAGCCCCAAATCATTGCATTCCGTCTCGGAAGGGTTAGGTTATGTTAGGTTCCTTCTTAAACCCACCCAAAAATAGGCGGGGCTCCGTCGACTTATTTTGATTTCTTTAAATATATTTTGCTGTGCAATTTGGTGATCATTTACTATTTTTGACTGTTATATTTTACTATATCTGGTGATAAGTTAAACATAAGCCATACTAAATTAACTTGATATTACTTTAGGTATTTCATTTTATTCTTTTGTTGACATTTTATTTTGATATTCCATTATCTACTAAGTACAAATGACATTGTAATAAATTATAATTAACCACAAGTTAATTAATTGTATATGCCTGTTGAAGGTGAGATATTTGTGTGCTTTTAATAATGTAATATTTTTATAAAACCACGTCTAGCGAATAAATTATTCTGATTCTGAAAACTGTAACTGTTTTTCAGTAATCATGAGTTAATCTTAGCACAATCATTTGGTTCATTCATTCATTAGTGCAATGTGAAGCTCAATTGCCTCAATTTCACATTCATGGAGATAGCTTCATGGAGGTGAGTGGGTAGTAAAGCTACGACAAAGACATTGAGGTCCGTATCAAGAAGGAATTATTACTCTCTAATTAGATGGACTACATCTACCATGAAAAGGTCTATCCGAAACATCGCACCGAACGAAGTCCGGATTTTTTTCTTTAATGTAATTATTCCGTTATTAAGACTACTTAGCACAGATTTGTCAATCTTCAGATAATTTTACCTAAGGAATATATATTGTGGTTTGACATATTTTCTATACAAAAGCTGTCAAAACGTGAAACATATTGCTCAGGAAAAAGTCGATCAAAAAATATATATACGATTGAGAAAACAGCCCTTATTAAAGGAATTAAGGATACTTAAACAAGAGTTTACGTACCGATATCCAGGATGCATTTCAGAATAAACATGTTTCACGGTACAAATAATAAGGCCGAAATTTCGCCATTCGCATTTCATGGAAGAACTATTGCTTACAATGAATATGAGCGTAGGTTTTAAATAATAGCAGGCCGCATTCCTGATGAAAGTCTAACACGCTGGTCAAGTGTGGATGGACAGACTTGATACATGTTAAGAACCATTCATTTTTGGACTGCCTGGATGGCGAAGTTGTTTAAGTGGATGCCTCGCCACTGCCATTGCGACGAGTGTTGTGGGTTCGATTTAAGTTTGAAGTTTGAATGTTTTTAAAATACACAAAAATAATATCAAGTGTGGGAGTCGTCCTTTTAAAAAGTAGAAATATTGTAAATAAAATTTAGGAGAATTTCTGGATATACCGGTTACGTCCTATAAGCCAGTGATAATTTTATTAACTATAAGTATACATACATAGTCTCCTGCCTATTGTACTGCATATTTTGAAAGCTATTATTTTAGGTTACATGTAATAAAAGGCAAGCCTAGTGTTGTCAACCGAGCTTAGTTCCTGAATTCATACTACTACTGAATAAATGTATATAATTGTTATATAATTTTGACATTCGGATCCTATTTGACTAATATAATATATAGGTACTTTATTAAAGTATCGTTTTTAAACCACGATTAATAAAACTTGGCTCGATAAAAATTTGTTGCCAAGCTATAGTTCTTGTAACTCATGAAGGCGAGCGGGCTATGTATGTGTGTGTGTAAGTGTCGCTCGCAACTGACCGCTTTGTCAAACACGCATACTACCGCTCTGTGCATGTACACGTAAAGCTCGCTCGCCTTCGTGAGTTACAAGAACTGTACTTCTGACATTAAATTGTCATTATTATTGTTATTATTTACGATATAAAATGTTCCAACTTTCTAAGAAAACATCTATAAATAAATCTATAATTACAGATGAAATGTTGAAAGATAGGCCGAACAATCTGCACCACCTAAAAATCAAACCTAAGATCTTACGCGGGCCTCTCTATAACCTTCTTAGGTATAAAGGCGTGAAACTATATAATAATATGTGTATTTATTCATCTGTAAGAATCAGAATGATATCGTTGGTTTATTCGCAAATCGACCAATCTACGCTTTCGCCGTTGCGAGCTCATAACAATAAAATAACAACCAATAATAAATATCCTGTATATCGAAAGAGAGAAAAGAAAATAGCTTTCTTATATTTAGAGGATGTTATGATGCCCAGCAGTGAGCCAGTACGTAAACATGGCTGCTATTGTCCTGTCCTATCGACAAGACAATTATACTTTATAATTTGAGTTATTCCAAAGTGATTCGTATAGTATAAATATATTTATTTTATTATAATAATGTTAGGAAACATTTATACGAACGGTTATATTATATTTACTTATTATGTGACAACTGCCTCTGTTGTGCAGCGGTTTTAAATGCGACTGCTGAGTATGAAGTCTTTGGTTCATATCCCGGATCCGACCAATAAAAATGTTAATTGGGTTTTTTCTGCAAAGAAATCTCAAATTACGTGACGCAACTGCCTTCGTGGTGCAGTGGTAGTGAATGCGACAGCTGTGCATCAGGTCTCGGCTTCGAATCCCAGGTCGAGCCAATAAAAAGTTATTGATTTTTCTGCCAATAAATCGTAATAGCAGGCTATAGTTTGGAGTTGGTGATGTTAGACGTGCGGAAGAAAGCACGCAAAGCCGTTGGTCCCACGTCTGATCTCTCTCCGGTCGTGTCCGACTGCTATCCTATCAGATTATGAGTGTATGTGTTTTTGCATCTAAAATGACTTTTTGCGTCATCTATCGTATAGTTATAGACCTTTGCAAACTGTCTAGTCTACCACAAGTATATGATGTCTTTATACGTAAATAAGCAAAGATAAAACTGTTCAATTGCTTTCCTCTGTTTGTCAATCTATTTCCTTTTTTTTTTGCTCGGTGTTTATGGACGATGTGCCAATAAGAAAATTGGAAACAGTAAGTGATTTTAGCACAATCACATCAATGAGTATTTTCAAATTGTGATTTAATACACTGTTTTGGATTGTAAGTACTTATAAAAGTTTAAATTCTAAAATATACAATGAACGAATTTAAATGAGTAGAAAAGAAATGTTAGAAAATGTAAATACGTATATGTATTCCTCAATTTTTTTTACAATGGTTATTATTCAACTTCCACCCCTGGGCAAACACTAGTACCTATGTTATTTTTATGCGTACTAACTCGCGGACTACTAGAAAACTAAAAGATGAATTTCAGTAATTGCTAGATAGAGTATATCGTAGTTCCAAGATTCGTTATTAAGATATCATGCGTGGGCGAAGTCGTAGGTAGAACGATGTCTGTAGGCTATATAGCATGAATAACTTATGGTGATTACTTATTGCCTCAGTGGCTCAGCGTAGTGCATACCATTGCTGCGGATGAGATCTCGGTTCGATTCTCGGGAGTGCACGAATGGCGTAGTCGCCATACGTGCTGTCTCGAGAATCGAACCGAGACCTGCGATTGCGACGCATGCGCTCATGTTACCATTTTGTGTCATTGACGCAGTAAAACAGCTCATTTGTTTTACTTAATAAATTAATGTTGTGCCTTAGAATGCTTATGATAAGATAAGAGCGGGCAAAGTGGCCAAAAACATTTATGCCGTAAAGAAAATTTACAATTTTATTTATGTAAAAAAGTACAATAAATACTGGAAACCGCATAAGTACCATGTTTTCCTTTTTTGTTCTCAAACAATAGCTTATATTTCTATGTATTCCATAGCTGTATTTTACTATTCAAAGTATAAAATAAAATATAAGAATAATTCATGAAATTTTACTACATTGTAGAAATTAGTCTGATTTGGGAGGCTATGTTTGAACTTACATACATACAAACATATTTCCACGATTATACTACTACTACGTTATCCGTAAAAAGTCAAGTCACTATTTAAACAACAAACAAATCTACATCAAAATTTCTAATCAAACTGAAGAGTTTTGAGGGACTTTAAACTGGCTATAATTTACTTCAATGTGTGGCTGGAATGTTTTCAGCTATAATAAAGCAATAGAATGCATTGGCCTTCCAAATATAATTCCTGAGGTTGCCATATACAAAACATTAACATATATTCTATAATATTTTTGTTATTGCCGGCCAGTATATTGCATTCACACATTGCACTAAAAATAATTCCGTTGATAAGCCCCTTTAGTTTACGAATCCAAACCAGTTTCTATTTTAATCGCCTAATCTTAGCCAACTAGCCGGCGAACTAGCCTAGTATTTGTCAAATCCTAACAAATTGGCTAGTTATGTATCCCGGCTCAATTAATCATGTAACAGATACATCCCGGACATCGTCACGTGTTGTAGGCTTAAGCTAGACAACTAAAATATATTCGTTTGTGCAATTGGAATTACTTCGTGATGTATTTTTCCGCAACGAAATAATAATGGGATTAAATATAATGATCATCAAAATTACTAATTGGTCAGCAAATATTACACAGCATAACGAGCATCTATACGCCTCAAATCACTGCATTCCGTCTCGGAAGTGTTAGGTTATGTTAGGTTCCTTTTTTTAATTCGCGGGGCTCCGTCGACTTAGTTTGATCTCTTTAAAGTTTACTGGCCATGAATTGCTGATCAATTAGCTATTTCTGCTCACAGATTATATTTTTCTGCTCACAAAAATACCAATACTATGCTAACCATTTAAATAACACCCAATAATAATACATAGATCCACGGCTGTATCTTTATTTCCTTATCCTTACTATTCTAGCTAATTTAGTACTATAAATGCGAATGTAAGTTTGTTTATTTGTTTGTTGCGCTTTCACGTCTTAACTATTCGACATTATCATCATCATCATGAAATTACGCATACACTTTGTCAGAGGTATAGAAAAGGACATAGGGTACCTTTCATCCAGAAAAATGTACTGTTCCCGAGGGATAGAAAATTAACATATAACCCACGTTTAGCGAGGGAAGCCGCGGGCAGAATCTATTCATCTAAAATATGAATACGCAAAATATTATAATGTATGATTGACTGCAAATCATTGGCATCGTCGGCAGCCATGACGAATAGCATCACGTAAGACCATTCAATCAACGCAGCTAGTTCGTTAGTTTAATCCGATCTGGTTTAGTGACGTCATACGTGCACGCACGTGACAGCCACACATAGTTATAGTTAGCTATATCTATACTAATATTATAAAGCTGAAGAGTTTATTTGTTTGTTTACTTGAACGCGCTAATCTCAAGAACTACTGGTCCGATTTGAAAAATTCTTTCAGTTTTAGATAGCCCATTTATCGAGGAAGGCTATAGGCTATATAACATCACGCTAAGATCAATAGGAGCGGAGCACCAATGAAGAATGTTTCAAAATCGGAGAGTATTTTTTCCTTTTGAGAGCTTCCGCTGCGTGCGCTGCGTAAACAGTTAAGGTTTCGCAAAAATCATGTATGACAGAATTGTTTCCCTTTAAAAGTTCTAAAAAAAAGTTTGCGACAGCATATGTCTATCTTTTAAGGTTGGCTCACTATAACCATTTTTATGCTAACAAAATTTGTTCTAAAATAATGCATTATTTGCGAAGGTATTTTTATAAACATGATATTAATCCTTATCCAAATAAATACGTTATTCATCACAAGTATTTAATGTAAAACAAAATTGCCCTTTACATCATTCGATTTCAATGAATATCTTAGGAGATATAACAGTTTTAAAATAACATCGCAGCAAAATAATTACCCATTACAGACATAGTACAAACGATGTTTCTCCTGGTTTATTCTGCGTGATTACTACTGGTTCGATTTGAAAAATTCTTTTAGTGTTGGATAGCCTATTTATCGAGGAAGGCTATAGGCTATATAACATCACGCTACGACCCACGGGGGCGGCGCAGTAACGATAAACGCGGGTGAAACCGCGGGAACATCTAGTATAGAATAATGTTAGTATATACAAACTTAGGATAAGTCACTGTAATAAGTTCAGTTCGAATTAATACTCGGTAGAGCGATAACGTTGTTTTTATTTTACACCCCTTCTGTCACACGCGACCTAACCTGCCCTGTCACATGGCTTATCTAATCGTGGATTCTATCCGTAGAGTTATGGCTCATGTATACTACGCGGATAATATGTGCGAGTACGCGTTGTGTAAACGACCAACTCTACCCACCCGCTTATGTAACCTATGTATATAATAGAGTTGCCAACCCCAAATTTAAAAAACCAGGATTTGAAGTTGGAAACACCGTGACAATTCAGGTTAAAAACAGGACGCAGTAATAGAGTTGCAATAGTTAAATTAATATGTAGTGAAAATAGGTGAAATGAAATTTCACTGTGAATTTATGCGGGAATAGAGGCACGCGAATTTTAAAATTTATAAAACCAGGGCGCTGCATATATATATTCAGGACGTCACAGGACACCACAAACACTAGGACATGTCCTGGGAAAACAGGACGGTTGGCAACTCTAGTATATAATAATATAATATCCGCCCTGTATTAAACAGACCCACTGCTAGGCACTGGCCTCTTCTCAGTGCAAGGAAGGTTAGGCCATAGTCCACAATGGCTCAGTAAGGGTTAGCAGACTTCACATACCTTTAAGAACATTATGAAGAACTCTCACACATGCAGGTTTCCTCGCGATGCACGATGGTGTTCTTGATCGTTTAAGCGAGCGATAATTGACAATTTAATAGAGATGCGCACCTTGGGATTCAACTTGAGACCTTTGCTTAACACGTTCACGGTTTCCCATTAGGTTATCTCTGCTTTATGTATGATTAACTTCATTTTTAAAACAACGGTATCTCGTAGGCTTAAGGGTTAGTGGTTATTATACCTAATAGCCGCCGCCCATACCAGGAGTACTATTCGCGCGTTGTCAATTATAGGAAAAAGGAGATCAATAAAACTGCCGACAATTTTACTTACCTTGCAAAAAGAAGTAAATGTTTTATTGTGTTATTACTTTTATTTTAACCCGTCACCTGAAAATATTTTCAAAATGTTAAACATTTTCTACTATTTAAAAAATCGACTATGATGTACGTACTTTCATTCTGAGGCTCGTGTGGAACTAAATTATTGTTACGATTTGCAATAAATTATGCCCAGTATGTGTGTACACTCTTTATCTTTAATATGATAACTCAAGTTCTAAATAAGTTTTTAGTTATCGGATTGGAAACAGCAAACTGAAAAAAATGCAGTTAAAGGTAATAAAATGGTTGACTCTGTGAAAACTTCGCCCATACATGTTATCTTCCGATCTTGCGGAGCCACAAAAATGGCGATCATTTTTAAAACTTATGACCAATTAATGCGATATTTTAAAATTATTTTTATTTATATTTATTATTGTTCATACTGTCAACCAGCTTCTTTCTGCTCGTGGTTTGCCCACATGTATTTCACAAAAACACATATCGGGCATAAAAGAGTATACTATATCTAATCCAGGATAGCGTAGTGGTTAGTGTAACCGACTGCCATGCCTGATGTCGCGGGTTCGATTCCCGCACAAGTCAAACATTTTTGTACATGAAAATGGATGTTTGTCTTGGTCTCGGTGTTTCTATGTATAATATGTACGAATTTACAAAAAAAAGTATATATATATACATATGTATGTTTGTTTATCCATTGTCTAATACCCATAGTACAAGCTCTGCTTAGTTTGGGCTAGATGGTGTTGTGTATATGTGTAGAATATATAGATAGAATATATTATATCTACTTACTAGTATATTTAATTCTTTATACGTAAACAATTTTTACATTGTATTTGAATATATATAAATAACAAATGTTATAAACACTATGTATAATGAATGTATAATGAAATAATAAAACTAAAGAATAATTATTATCATAAATATTAGAATAACAATAATAATAATCATCTTTGTATTATTTCTAAATTTAAAATAATCTATAATTAATTTACATGTCAGTAAATAAGTGTTCAGCTCTTATTTACTGATATGTAAACTAACTAACTTTGAAAATATAGGGACTTCTTTATTTATACCAAGTATCGCACAAATTTGTAAAAAGAATCACGCGTGATTGACTAACAAATCTCTAAACATCTTCACAGTATATTTAATGCTATTTTACACTCTGTTATAAGGCCAGGTTAAGAGCTCCTTGAACCGACGGGCGTGTATGAGGAATGTGATGAAAGTGAATGAAGCCAGAGAAGTGTGTCAGGATCGTAGCAAATGGAAATCCGTAGTCTCTGCCTACCCCTCTGGGAAACAGGCGTGAATCTATGTATGTATGTATGTATGTTATAAAGAAAGTTATATATTTACACAAAATATGTAACCGAATTTCAGACAGAGTAATATATTTGCTATCCAGCCGTATTAAGTTGTTTGTCCACAAA
This sequence comes from Catocala sponsa, assembly GCA_963564715.1. Taxonomy (NCBI): domain Eukaryota; kingdom Metazoa; phylum Arthropoda; class Insecta; order Lepidoptera; family Erebidae; genus Catocala; species Catocala sponsa. The sequence goes on along the minus strand of OY751337.1, from coordinate 23,146,564 downwards.
CACATTACAGGATCCATTTGTGGTCCTTATCTCCGTGTATAACGGTTAAAATAAAACTAGGTTCAACAGTACTGGATAGGAAACTAAAGTGGTTTTTACGAGTGCATCTACCTTTATTTGTTGTTCATTTTTCCGCTTACCGTGTTCGTGATCGACAATACAATGTTGCTATTTGTTGTTTTACAAAAGCCTTAAATAAAAGCTGTGGGGGAATTTTTATTTGTTGTAAGTAAGAGGTTTCTGTCTCAGGTATTTGGGTGAGATAACCTGTCAATTATTGGCATGCCAAACAAATTTGAAATGTTATTGTGTCTGGCCGAATAGGAAACAAACTCACATGCGCATCCTGACAAATATTAATAGAAATTTGTTTGTTAGGCTTTCACGTCGTCTTTCTATCATCATGCAATTGGATACAGTCAGGGGTACAAAAAAGAACAAACGGTACATTACATTCACAAAAAATAAATTGTTAGCGAGGGATAGCTAATTATTAATAAATGTAGTCAACTAGATTTTGCTCGCGGCTACGCTCGCGTTAATGTAGTTTTTGTCAATACATTTCTATCCTTCGGGAACAGGAATTGTCAGGAGGATAACGTGTACGCCAAATTTCATGATGTTCGGTCGAGCAGTTAAGGCGTGAAAGCGTAACAAAACCAAACTCACATTCGGTTCGCAATACAAGTTAGGATTTAGTTGTGTCATGATGATGATGAAAATGCGCTTGCAATATCACTTGGGCATCGCAGGGAAAGATGAATGAACCGAGGGGATTATTATCGGTGTCGGCGAAATTTTATGATAATCGGCCAAGTAGTTAAGGCGTGAGAGCGTAACAAACAAGCAAACTTACATTCGCATTTATAATATTAGTTAGGATTGCAAACAAATAATATTTTCACGGCATGTAGGCGTTCTAGCTACTACAGGTAGAGTACCCTGTCAGTAGGAAGTCCAGAAGACTTATTTTATTAGCAACATCACAGCGTAATAATATGGCAACTTAATTAGATCATAGCAACTTTTGTTCAGTCTTTGCTACTCAGACAGGAGTTCTACTTATTTATTTTACAAAACATTCTATATAATATAATAATATTTAATATAATGTTACGTACTAGCTTATCCAGCGGGTTCACTCATTCGGGTAGGAGTTGTTACTTATGAATTCTGGATGAAAGGCATCCTTTGTAATTTTTTTGCACCCTTGACAACGTTTACGTGAAATTTCATGATGATCGGTCAAGTACTTAAGACTCACATTCTCATTTATAATATTAACTAGATTCTGCCCGCGCCTTTGCTCGCGTTTATGTAGATTTTGTCTATAAATTCCTATCCCTTGGGAAATTATTTTCTATTCTGAACTCCTGGCAACGTGTATGCGACATTTTATAACAAGCAAACTCTCATTCACATTTATATTATTAGTTAGGATATACCTAAAAACAAACACAATTTATACTTATAAAGCATACGGCAAAAAGTTGCCTACGAACCTTTTCAATCACGATACAATTTAATCCTAGCCAGTTTCGTGGCCAATCTGTAAATGTTAAAACAACCCGTAACAGAGCAAGCGAAGGCTTTGCCAGTCCGTGTTTAAACCGAGGTGGTCTAACCTTTGGTTCGTGGGCAACCGAGCGTGCACATCGGCTCTCTGTACCAGCATTTGCCCAACTTTTAGACTGATTGGCTGCTATTTAGAAATGAAAGGAAAGAGTTGGTTTAGACTTTATTTGAATGTAGTCTTTGCACGTTTTCATTCGGATGGACTTCAATTTGAATGTGATGAAGTTGACGTGTGACATACTATGTCGTATGTGTGGTTTTACTGAACAGTATTATATGAAACATGGCTACGTTTTAAGTTGAATCTGAGAATACTTAACTGTCAAAGCCGCTTTCAAACCATTATTGTCGTTTTTGTGTGAAGCTGGAATAAATAGAGACGGATAAAAATGTACATATATTGGGTTCAAATACCGCTAAGATCCACCTTCAATGTCAGTTTAGGGATAGTTTAAATATTTTTTCTGAACGACCATCAGTGCTACTATAAGACATTTCAAGGTTATCCATTAATTACCGGACACCCTGTATATCTGTTCTCGCATTATTATGGGTATCATGCCAATGTCAAGCAAAGTGGCATGAGATTTTGTGTCAGAAAATTCATGCTAACATCACGGAATATAAGCCCGAGAGACAGCAATAGGCTCGTCCCAACTTCGAGAAACCAAAAACAAGCTGATGAAATTTGGGAGTAATGCATCTCTGCCTGCCTGTTTAAGAAAATAGATGACACGAGTGTTTGTCCTATCAGTTAGAATACATTTGAAATCCAATGAGATAGCTTAAAAAATAACTAAATATTAAATGTAATAATTCCCTAACAAATCAGAAACACACTTAACTTACGCGACTAAAAATGACGTCACTTTACAAATAAATTCGCCGAATGCAAATCGTGTAAAGAACACAATAAACATAGAACAGACGTTTTGTAAAGAACTATGACGTATACTGTAACTATTGTAGGCTTTGTGTTGTTACACCTTTGTTCCGTACATTGATATTTTCATTGATTTTGTTACTATTGATTCCTAGAATCAGGTCGTAGTAGGTTATAAATGAATATTTTTGCTCATTGTTTACAAGCTACTGCGCAAAATTAACAAGGTCATAAGTTTTTAAGTAATATAGGCAGACACACTTTTCTTTAAGGTTTGAAAAGTATAAGTGATCAATAGTCTAGCCATAGGTGATTATCGATTAAAACATCGCAAATCGAAGTATTCGAATATTATACAAATATCCAAATGCGTGCAATTTTGGTATTGCCTGATTATGTATATGATAGCTTTACGCTAAAACGAATAACAATGCCGCAATTCGGTTACAAATGCGTCACTTGAGGTAGTAGCATGAAACTATTATAAGACAGACCTAAAAACATACTTTACAGTCATATATGCCATATAATTTAAAATAGTCTCGAAAATCATTATATTATTATGTATTATGCAGATAGGTACCTAGTACCTAAGCTCTATATGAATATGTATTACACGAATATTTCTGAGAAAATCTTGACGGTTATCAGATAATTGGAATATATAAATCAATTGCTACATCTGAAAACAGGCAAAGCAATGAAAAACAATGCTGCGTAATTCTACGTACCTACGTGCTACGAGTAAGCTACGTAACCGCTACGAACTATAGAAGTTGGAATAATAACTTGTATGAATTATTATTTGGATGAGACTTTAGTTGAATCACTGTCTTGTTAAATTGGATTCAAGTAGTCGCTTCACCACTGCATTTGCACCGAGTGTTATGGGTTCGATCTGCTAAACTACGTCAGTTTAGCGGAAGAGACACAGGGTATATTATTGTTGGAAAAATAAACAAGTCTGGTTACGATATTTACATTTGACTGCGATAGCGGCTATTTTATAAATATTTTTGCAATGGGTTTTGTTATTTTAATATGTTATTGGTTTATAAATAATGTTTGTTTTGTCTACAGGCGGCTGCTCGGCCTTCGGACATTCATGCTTCGGTGGCCATGGAAAGAGGTCCGGTGACACTTCTATGGATGTAAGTGCACATTATATTATAGTTGCATATATTTATAATAGACTATTGCCTGCTAATATCGAGTAGAGGTGCTTTGTATCAACACTTAGCAATCTTTATTTTAGGGTCCATGTTGTAGGAGTCTATATAATAGTCTTTTACGGGCACGGTGCAGACGGTGCAGACTTGGTTACAAAAATGTCGTACCAAGTAAATCCAAGGACATTACGGGAGTCGAATCAGGGTCTCAAATAGCAAAACTCGAAGTATCTGTTCATAGATTACACAATTTTTCACCGTATCGGAAACAAAACCAGAATTGCTAGGTAGACTGAAGGCGACGAGGCCAACACTTAAGCTTCTGTGCATTCCTTGTAGTTATTCACAAGTTTTAGATCATCATCGTTGGGCTCAGGACTCCATTTGCCAGTCTAGCAAAACTATTTTTTGTATCACGTTACGCCCCAAACGTAGTTAAAACTAAATTTTAAAGTATAGAATTTTGTTTATACTTACTTACATAGGCCCACGCCTGTTACCCGGAGGGGTAGGCAAAGACTACAGATTTACAATTGCTACGATCCTGCCATATCAGCTCTCTTGCTCTCTGTCTTTTTGTTGAGACTGTAGACAAATCTTCGAAAGGAACAGATGATATGAATTAACAATTAGTAATAGGCCCCAGGGGAGTTGATGAAACATCTAGATTTGTCCGGAAATATGCGAGTTAAATTTTAATAGTTAAAATGATTAAAATTGGTCAAATCATATTTTGTCTTGCGCAACCATAGGACTGAGAACAGACTAGTACTTAGTAGTAGTACGGTTTAAATAAAGGACTAATATAATTATAAAAATATAAAACAAAATGAATGAGAATGAAGAGGCTTTCGGTTCACCTCAAAAGTTATTAAATACATTTTAGGTATTAATAATAATTTATAGTCCTTTCTCAGAATAAAATGGCCTTATATAATTATGTTTGCAGCGTATCTGCCTAGCTTAGCAAAGCCATTGATTCATAAACACAGCAAAAAAGTTTTACTTCTAAGAATTTAGAATTTTCAATAATACTTATTTTAGAATTCATTCATTTATAAGCAGTTACAATCATCACACTAAAAATATATTAGTTTCTTAACCAATAGCAATCTAATTATTCAATCATAACATGATTATAATACACAACATAAAAAACAACTTGAAACACAACAACGGCCAAGAAACTGATACCGTGAGACGATAACTAGTCGATAAGACGTATTTTGTTCCTTAGAAATATTTGATGCCATATCGAAATCACAATTACAGTTTTGGTCAATTTGTTGATCTTGTATTTTTCCTATTAGTCCTACTAATATTATAAATGAGTATGGCAAAAGAATCATGAAAGCAGAATAAATGCTGTAGAAATGAAAGCACTGAGAAACAGATTATGTGGTGTGACTCTGAAAGATAGAATAAGGAATAGTGTGATTAGATAGAGATGCGGCATGAAAGTGGATATAGTGGCATGTAGAAAGAATGGACGAGAAAAGACTGACTAAGAAAGTTTATAAGGCTAGTGTGAGTGGAACAGTCGCAAGGGGAAGACCTAGGCGAACGTTTCTCGATCAGATCGGAGATGTTCTGGACAAAGGCCAGGTTCAGAGCACCTTCAACCTGTGAATGTTATGAAAGCGAATGAAGCCAGAGAAGTGTGTCAGGATCGTAGCAAATGGAAATTCGTAGTTTCTGTCTACCCGTCTGGGAAACAGGCGTGAATCTATGTATGTATGTATATATGTTATAAATATGAAAGTTTGTGAGGATGGATGGATGTTTGTTACTCTTTCACTTAAAAACTACAGAACGGATTTTGATGAAGCTTTACAGTATTATTGTTTATATATCAGAATAAAATATAGGCTACAAAAATCTCTATCTTAACATTAACACAAGTAAACTCGCGGGCAAATTCTAGTAATATTACAAAGATATGTAGTAAAATTGATTTAAACGAAAACAACTTAATCGCCCCCTAATTCTAATTACTGAGCAATTAAACCGTTTATGTACCACTTAAATAACAACCAAACAGATAATGGGGCACTAAAAATGTCACTTTTGGATTCCAGTATATACGAAATAAATCGTCCTGTACGTGCTAAATGCAATTTAAATTCCACATTTCGATATTAATTGGTGCATCTAGAGTCCTTTTTTTGAAACATGGGTAGAATTAATTTAACACATTTAAGCTGATATATCTACATTTCCTGAAAAGTATAACCTGGGTGTACAATGTTCAACCTGCACATGAAAGGGTAGTTTGTAGTCAAATTTGTTTTATTGAAATTCAATGAGATTCAATGTAAGCCTATATAGAATTATACATGTATTAAAATGATATACATAGACACGCGTGTCTAAAATAAGAATCGAAACTTGCCCAATTGTACCTTTCAATCCGTTCGCCTAATATTGGGCTCCAAGATCAAGCCTTTAAATGCATTTGTCCTGTCCTTGATTTGTCTACGATAGTGTCGGACTGCCGTCCCATCTGATTATGAGAGTTAGGAAACAAAGAGTATACTTGCATTTATATACACACTTGTGCACTATAATATCTCCTGATGATGGCCAATCGTCGCGTCGTCAAGATTCGATAAATTCGGTCTAAAGGACATTATTATTATTATTATAATTGTATATACTCGTTTGTATAAAAATAGAATAGAAATTCCAAATATTTCATGATTATAAAGTTTCAATATTTAAAGTCAAAAACTATGGGTGGTCGGATTAAAATAGTTTTCAAGCCCTAATTATTAAGGATTTGGTATGTGTATCGATCCCGAGATGACCACGTAATATTTAGAAGTTATCTTACATTTTGAAATTAAACTACTTTATAAGGGTTTGGTTTGCAACTTTCAATACTTTAAATATGCTTGCTTAATCTCGGAGCCTTTTATGATTAATAGAATAAGGTAATTATATATCAGGGGTCTAATAACAAAGGCAGTAAAGTCCAGTTGAAGAAATTTTAAGTCACTTACAATAAACGAATAACGTTTCAAGGATATCACATATTTACTGCTGTAATGTATTTATAGAAGTTAAATTGTAATACTGTTTAATTTAAGCTCTAATTTCATCCTAAAACACGCCAATTAATCAAGAAACTTAAATAATGTTATGGACTTTGCCATATTTGTTAGTAAAGCAAGGACTTTACCGGTTTTGTTATTAATGGTTACGGACTTTGCCATATTTGTTAGAATATAATTTAAATACTTAACATGCGGCCATGGAAACAGCTCATCTCTGATTGGTTGAAATGGACATTACTAATTTTGTTATGTCGGCCGGGGACTTTCCCGATTTTGTTATAAAACGTTTCGTTTATGCGTAGAAATCTATTGGATTAGGCCGGATTTGTTCGAATCTCTCAACGTGTTCTGGTAAAAAAGATGTTGCCACAACCAATAAAATTAAAATCGACGTTTCATATTTTAGGGGACTTTGCCGCCTTTGTTATTAGACCCCTGATATAATGTAATAAAATGTAGCGATATGTCGTGCCGTGTACGTCAACGCTCGTCAAAGACGTAAAAACAATCGCATTTCCTCCCGCAGACGTGATTGAAGTTGTCTATTTGGGTACCGTCAGCAAAATAGACAACCTTTTACGCGCACGCCTAAACTAACTAACTCTTAGCTAATTACTAGTTCGTTGGTTCCATGGGATGACTGTTTTTCCCGGGTCAAGCAACGTAGAAAATTCTCAGTAATCTATATATTAATACGTGAAGCGAAAACTTTGGATCCCTTTTTACGAAAATTGGGCCGACGGAGTATGAAATTTCTCACATTTATAGTTTATACAGAGAAGAAGTGACGAATGCTAGTATTTATATAAAATATGCATTAGAAATACATTAAATTAATGAAAAAAAACTACACGCACACAACCATGCATTTGACACACGCAGTCAAAGCGCGTAACTATGGTTACATATATCAATATATAATGACATATATCAGCAATATCTTACAGGCAAACTTTGGTCGAATTTCGAGCACTAGGCGACTGCTTGTATATATAGATATATCTATATATCTGGTGACACTGGATTTTCTTCTTTTCTAAAAAGAGAAAGAGTACAAAATAAATATCTGCGAATTATGCTCTACAAGTGTCATCATGCACATACATATATCGTACGATCTTTTAACGCAGTACAATTATTGTCCCTTGAGAGGTGATGATTGTTTCTTGAGATGATAACACTATATGACTGTTTTAATTTAAGCAATTATATTAAATTTGTGGTATCTAGATCTGTCTACCGATGTAGAGCAAGAGATTACCATATTTTTCCATGAGACTAGTGCGCAACGAATGCTTCGGAAGACTTACGTGCTTCTCGATGCACGGGGTGATAACTATTAAGATGAACCCAAACTTACGTTGCATTGCTGGTTTGCTGATATGGTTTACACTAACAATATAATTATGTTTTTCTTTATGCAACCCTAGATTTTCCGCGGCTTCGCCAGCGTAAATAATATAGGTTAGGTTAGTTAAGTAACAGAATCTTTTTCTAGATAAATGGTACCTTATATACTTTTCTGTTTTCCTGCCAACTGCCGATCATAATGAAATTTCGCATACACGTTGTTAGAGAAACAGAAAACGACACAGGGTACCTTTCATCTAGGAAAAAGTACTTTTACTAACTTACGTTAGGTTAGTAAAAGTATTTTTTAACCTAGCCTACATTTACTCGAGGGTAAGCGTGGGCAAAATCTAGACTTCAATGCGGCTTAAATGTCTCTCTATTTATACTTATTTGGCTCCATTCATATATGCCAGTGTTCTCACTTAAACGTAAAAACAAGTGCAGCACGCTTTTGTTTATAATTATTTGACATGCCGTATTAATGTACCACTTCGTGAAACCATAAAGGTATGAACCTACTGTTAGTGTGACTGTAACAGAAATTATTGTCGTCTACCAGGCATATTGGCAGACTGTGTTTTTATTACCTGGATTACTCATGTTTAAGCGAAATTCAAGTTTTAAGCGAGAAGCATATACTACCTTATAGTATAATTTAACTTATATCTCGATTTTCTTTATTTGATACTAGCTTTTGCTCGCGGCTTCGCTGTGTGTGTAATAGTACTTTTTAAATATTATATAGCTTATGTTACTCGGTGATAATATAGCTTTATAAAGGTGAAATAATTTTTAAAATCCTTTGAGTAACTTTTGAGTTAAATCAATACAAACAAATAAACGAAAAATCAATCTTTTTATAATATTAGTATAGATGATTGGTTTATTTGCCTCTAGGTTTAACATTGCGTTTATATGCGTGAGACCATGAGTACCATACCCTTCTGTTGTCCCTTGCAACACTGGAATATTTATTCTTATTCTTATTTAAACAAATAAAATAATTAACTTAATAGTGCTGGCATAATGTGCGTATGCTCTTCCTCGCCCTTTAGGAATATATAGATGTGTAAATAAAATGCTTACATGCTATGCATGCAATATTAGACTATTATAACTTTTTACTACAACTTTAAAACTTTTGCATTATCACCCTTTCAACTAAACTTTTAATATGCAAGTTTACAGCGAATTTTAGTATTGCTAATACGACCACATATAAAAAGCATTTCCGTGTGGACGTCTGTTAACGACCAGTTCATTACGACTACTTATGACCACATTTGAACGACCAACCGTGAAACGACCACATTCATACGCTTTAGTGTGCTTGCGTCCTAAAAAAGATCATAATTTCTAATTAATAAGTGAAGTTGCTTTTAGTAAAGTTTTGAAGGATGTCCGACTTGGGGCGTTTGCACATTAGTAATGTATTCCGCTCATTTGCTTATTGCTTCATGGAAATAAAGTTTGTATTTCCTCTTGCAAAAGTCAGCACAAGCTTTTATCAAAAGACCAACAATCATTTCTATTATTTTTTATTTATATATATATTTTTATAATAAACTGAGACCCCGACGCTTTCACAACTACGTCATTTAAGCATAACTGATTAATAGTAAATGTGTAATAATAATATATGACCTTTCAAGCTGATCTTTTCGCTTACAAATAAGCTTAAAATAACCACAAATAAAATGAAAGTAAAACTTAATGACGTAGGTTAAGATATTTAAGTGATAAGTCTGATTTTCCATGTTATAATTGAGGGTATCCTAGCCTCAATTATAACATGGAAAATCAGACTTATATAAAATAGTAGTCAGCCTGAATTACGGAGACTGCATGCCAATAAGGTCAAATTAATAGTACTATATAATGACCACAATGGTGAGTAGTTGAGGAGTGAAAGCGTAACAAACAAATTCACATTCGCATTTATAATATTAGTTAGGACTAGGATTCATATGTTACGCTGTAAATACAATATGTGTACTTACGTCAATTATATTTCCAACTAGGTATGCATGTGTCAACGATGTTAGGACCCACATATTATATCTGCGATGACCGCAGTCTGTGTCCTCTAAATCGGTTTAATAATAATATATGTAAAATATTATCCTTTGTCAACAGTTGTCTAGCCAGGACCTGATGGCTCGCCACCAGCTGGGCCAGGAAGAGACACCTCCTCACCCCGTGTACCCTCACTCCGGCTACAGTGGCGTCCTGCCTGCTGGTGATGACATGATACCGATTCGAGATGGAGGTGATTGGCACTTACTAGACTTGTTATCTTAGAACTTTTTTAGATGAATGGCTTTCGCCGACGACTTATCAAGCAAAACTTAAACAAGGTTGATTAAACAGTGAGGTTTTATTTCTATCTACATACAGTATGTACCACATATAAGCTCTACACCAAATTTCAGTTCAATAGGAGCAGTAGTTTAGCCACAGGATAGATTTTTAGTTTTTACTAAACTGCAACGAGTTGTATCTGCCCTAACAGCTGACCGAGAGTATAAGCATAGGTATCTAAGGTCATGCACCTTAAAGCGATAAAAATGTAGAAGACGTTGCCCCTTTGATACAATAGCCAAAAATCATGCCAAATTGAGTCTTAATCTTAGCGCAATAAGAACGAAAACACAAGCATAACATGACACCATAAGTTTGTAACACAAACAAGGAAGCAATAAATAAACCCGTGACAACAATGAAACAATGAAAGAAAAACAACAATGAAAGACAACAGATGTTTATAAAATATGGTGCTTGCGTATTAAAATTGATTTAATTTGTTTGAAAAAAGTGATTTTCTATTTTTATCTTTATCGAGTTTTTAACCGTTTCGAATTATCACTGAGCCTATATGGAATACTCTATCCATTTTAATGTCCATGGATCATAACAATCGTGGATCATAACAAGATTGCACAAATAATACAATAGTGTTAGTGGTTACCTCACCAATATACCACCGGTCAGTGTCAGTACGTAGTCAGTGAGTTTCGATCTTTACGCCAGGCAAACATTTGCGTGATCCATAAATAATTGTGCTGAGTCTGGGTGTTCTATGTGTCCGTTTTTTCAATGATTATGGATGTTTCCAGTGCGGGAGTAGTCTTTTTTAAACAAAGCAGATTATCAGTTGAAGTTAAATCTTCACTTAAAATTTTCAGTCTGTGGCAATCCACTACTGGACCAAGACTTCTTCCAAAGCCCCTTTAAGTACATAACCTTACTCCATTTTAATGTCCTATGGGACTTTTGCAAAGACCACGGCTTTGCAAAAGATCCCTAGGACATTGGATCCGGTAAATCTCTATCCAAAAACTCATATACCTTAGCGGCTATCAGTGCTTCTCCAATGTCACTTCACCGTTTTAGACCTTTAGGCTATGTTGAATACTTTGACTCTTTGTTACAGCATCTAAATTTGAATCCGATCCATCAGAGAGATACCTAGAATAATCCTTTCTATTGTTGCTGAGCTACTTTGTAGATAAATTAGTGGACTAGTCGTATATCCACGTTATAGCAACCGACGTCATATTAGGGTAGGAGCTACTTGAAACCAAACTGGTTTCAAGTAACTCCTTCCCTAATATTATTCAAAGAGATTTTCTCCTGAGGAATGACTTCTGCCTACTGAGGATTTCTTAAAAGACTGTAGTATGGCTATATCTTCAAGAGTTTTCAGAATAGATCGCCATTGCTAATACGCCTAGTGTTGTGGGGTCGAAACACAAACATTTGTTTTCAGTTAGAGAGTGTTCTTTTTATGCATTTGCAAAGATTCTTGCAATACAAGATTTATTTCTGCGACAATAGACTGTCTGTTACTTTACGACTCATAAAATAGTAATAACAAATTCCACTTAAGACAACGAAAAGCATAGTTGTTTTCAGTAGATAATGCACTCTTCAAACTTAAGTTGTTGATTTATTAGCCATACAAGATAAAATTGCACACGTGCTTTTGAATAAGATCACATAATGGATAATGAACTAAGTTCCCGTAAGACGACACAACTAAGCTTGTATATATATGTAACAAGAACTAAAGTTATAATGCCTCAGAATAATTCGAGGTATGCATAGTTAAGTTTGTTTAATTAAGCAGATTTCTAAAGATAATCTACAGTTACAGTTAGATTAAATTGTAAGTACAGGTAATACATTTGTTCGGTTTATTAACCTCACTAGTTACCGCGTCAGCGACATACCGCGCACTTGACCACGTCAGCGCATTACAATACTTATACAATTATTTTTCCAATTATTTACTTTACAATAAGTCTTTAGCAAGATAAATTCGTGTATCAAGAAAATAAATATATTCCAATCATCAAGGATTTTTCATTTAGCAAGATATATCAAGTGTGTCATTCGGCAGCATCAAGGCAACCGCACGACAACATACATAGATTCACGCTTCCACATCCAAAGAGCATAGAGAGCAGGAGCAAAGAGTATAGGTGTATATCCCCCACAAAATTGTAGGTCTTACGGAATAGTGGCGAGCCTTCATCGTTTATCCGATGCATGACTAGATTGCTATAAAGAATCTTATAACAGAAAATCCCAATAGAACTGCACGAAAAACAAATGTAAGTGCAAACTTATTGAATGGGACCAATGAGATCGTCACTACATAAACTACAACACAGGAGGTAGTAGAAGGTGTTACATTCATATTACTGCAGCTATGTTTTAAAGTCCCACGTAAAAGAGGGTTTTTTACCATCTACTGGCATCCTTACATCGATTTAGATTTCTTTTTATCAACCTGAAATATACTGAGAATTTCCTAAAAGAAGATTTCAATTACTTTATCAGACCCAAAACCTGTCATATTTCAACTTACGGCATAGAATCAACATATTCTGTTACGGCACTAAATCTATTAAAAATGAAACATTAACAGTTTTGGTAAGTAATCAAAACTTGTACTAAGTTGTATTAATCCTATAAATAAATACTGGTTTGTCTGCAGGCTTGTACGACCGGGATGACGCCACAGCTAGGGAGGTCATGAAGATGAAACTTCGGAACATCTTCAAACATTGGGTGAGAATTATTTACTTCACTTCAAATTGGTCCCGTCGACTGAATTATTTGTGCCTGCATTTGGGACTTGTGACTTGTGCAATAGACATACTCATAGTAAATATAGAAGCACGTCTGTCACTCTCAGGAGTATCCTCCTGGCGGAGGTGTTGCATACTAATGTTTACAGTTACGTTCCTGAATTGTGCTTACGTCAATCGATTAAGCGTTCAAGTTATTCGAATGTATAAGTTATTCGAATTAGTAATCATTAATAAGAATGCATTGTATAATCAACCATACACTTGAACCCGGTGTAAAAAACATTAGTAGTATTAGTATTCGATTGGCCCTTAATAAAACGAAAAGCTATATTAATATGTGCTCAATTAGGGTTTCAATATGTCATTCGAATAATAAGCAATTGAATACAAGGTATAAATCTAAATTCGAATGCCAGATTTACCTTATTGAACTCATTAATTTTTTATACCAATTGCGGGTCAGTCATAACGTGTTACATATACATCTTACCGTACCTATAAGTGGAAGGGCGAGAGCCCTGGATTTCGTTACCTGGTAACGAAGTAAAAAGACAAAAACAAAAGAAATACTTAATTCTTTTTTATGCAACTAAGGTGGCAAACAAGCATACGGTCCACCTGATGGTAAGTGGTCACCGTAGCCTATAGACGCATGCAACACCAGAGGCATCACTTGTGCGTTGCCAACCCTTTAGGAAAGGAAGTGGGAAGGAGAAGGAGCGGGAAGGGGGAAAGAGGGTGATTGGGCCTCCGACATTATCACTCGCCGAACGAAAACATTAGGAATACTGCTATTTCACGTCGATATTCTGTGAGCGGGTAGTCCTTCCCCGGTCGAGCCGGCCCATTCAAGCTGAAATCAGCGAGGCTACCTATAAAGGTTACTAATTGTAAAATTTATTTCACAGATGGATAACTACAGGCGGTCACAGCAAACCAGCGATGATGGCTACTACATTGAGACTCTGTAAAATACCTACACATAACATATTTGACATATTACCACTATTTAACAAGTCTAAGTACCTACACAAGTAAGCTCGATTTTCAACTAAAATGTGATGAAAAATATAAATATTATAGATTAAATGTGACTTTATACTTGCATTTCATTTGATTTGTTATTATTTTGTTCATAAATCTAACAAAATATCGTATTTTAAACTATAAATTCCAATAAATATCTCGAAAATGTTTTAGATAAAATGTTATTAGAATTTAAAAATATTATAAAAATAAAATGAAAATCAAGTTTATTTCAAGTTATTCAATTTAAAAATGTGTTATCTTTTACAGTAGGTACATTATAAATATAAAAAAATATCTTGTCAATTATGCATTTCCACAGATTTTAACGAGTGTTATTTATAATGACTATTTATTGAACTGTTTATTTTAAAGGCTGGTATACTATTGTTATTTGAAATTATTTAAACTATAAAATTGTAAATCTAATTGTATAAATCTATCTTTAATTTGTATAAATGTATCTTTTATTGGTTAAAATAACTTCTTTTATGTATTTTAAAGTAAATGAAAGTTACACTTTAAAAGTAAATTTATTATAATATTCCAGTTAAACGTGGTTAACATAAGTTTACCATCAAACGGATTATGATTAACTTATATTGTAGAAAGATGACTGTCTCTATGGTATAAGAATGTTTTGTGTATTTATTAAATGGTTAGATACATACACTGTGGCATCGCTGTTTTCTTTTATTTATTTACCTTAAGATTCATACTTCTAACTGCAGATTGAACTTGAGACCTAGAGTTTGGCAGTATGATGGTTTTACTACTAGGTTATCGCTCGTAGCGCTTCGGAGACACGCTAAAATAGGCTTACTGAGAAATTTACACTATTTGTTACTTTTACACAACTTAACCGCTGAACTGATTTTGATGGAATTTAATATGGAAATAGCTTGATTCCTGGGTAATGACGTAGGAACGAAGAGACTATATACGATAAGAGCGCTTTCATATTAGATGGCTCTTACTCCTTATTGACGCTTGCAATACCGATGAACTACAAAATACTTTTACAATTGTCTGCACGGATGACGTAGTGGTTTAGGCGGTCGCCTCGCCTCTACCACTGCGCCGAGTGTTGTAGGTTCGAATCCCACACGAGACAAAACTTTGTGTGATCCACAAATGGTTGTTCCGTGTCTGGATTATGATTACTAGGATTTCTTTGTGTCCGTTGTTTGAATGTTTGTAAAGTCCCCCGCGGTTTTTTAAAACAAGAAAGAAAGACATAAAAAAATAATGATATTTTAAAGGTAAATATTTTCTAGTTTATCGTTATCGCTGATGCGCTGCGTAGTCGGAGTCGTAGCGTCATAGAAACATAGTAGATTCATAATCCATCATGTACGACGTTGAAGCATACTTTATCTGTCATTTGTGACCAATGATATTTCAAGCGAGATTATGTTACTCTCATTGTAATGGTCGTTGAAAATCTCGTGCCTAAACTATTATGGAAAGAGCTTACTTAAAAAACACTTACAAACAATTGCACTTTAATTGCAATTGCACTTTAAGTAGTTGAAAGGGATTTTGTTGAACTGCTTTTGGTTTGAAATTAATACACAAAACGTCCTTATTGAGACGTTTATGTGCCTTCACTTTGCGTGCGCTGGTAACATACGTGGGACACTCGGGAAGTTTTGCGAAAATAAAGAAAAATGTTCTATAGGTAAATATTTATTTATTAAATCTTTTCAAAGCACTCCCAATCAGTCCGATCACCTGACTGACACCAGTGACAGCCAGAACCAGTTTTCGAAAATCTCTTTAAGCTGATTTTGCTGATGTGACTAATCTAACCTAACACTATCCAGAACAGTACAGGACAGACCTTATTCACTTGGAGTAATGACATCGCAGCCATATTTGTTGTAAAAGTTTACCTACATTTCCTAATTTAAAACGTACTTGACAGATAAATCCAATAACACTTTGCTCTACCCGGAAATTAAGCCCACCACCTGATGCAAAACAGTCAAACAGAAATGCTGCACCACCAAGACAAAAATAATATATTTAGGACAGTGATTTATATAATTTACGGCTATATTATTATATAAACTATTTATATTATTATATAACTATAATTATATAAACGGCAGCTAGTAGTATATACTACTAGCTGCCGTTTAGGAGGAGTTTAATTACAAACACACGCACATAAGATTTATATATATAAAGATATATGTTTGTCGTTTACCGGGCATAGTTTCAGACTCCGAGCTGCTGCTGAGAATTTTTTGTTAGAAGAACCCAGTAACATGTTGTTCTATTCAGAAATCGAGCCTTAGGCCTCATCTACAGCAGTCGCTTGGGTAGTCAATTCCTTACGCTACCGGGTCAGATTATAAACTGTATAGAGTTCTTGCAAAATAGTTTTAAAATTGAAATAAATATTGCTTGTATCATACAAGCAATTTTTATTTCATACAATTTATTAGACGCCGTCCAAATCATGAACAGTTGTATAAATACTTGTCGATACTTAAGTTATGATATAAGACTTATGAATTCTTAATATTAATAAGACAGGAATAATAGAATATTGGTAAAACTGGATATTAAGACATTATAAATCATAAACGAGAACATTATATAATTATCTATCAGTGTCAATTGTTGGAATGCCAAACATAATTGAAAACCTATTGTGTCTAGCCGCCGGTGTGCTACAGCCACTCAATAAGCTTAAAGAGCTGATGATGCGATGAAAGTATGCAGTTAAAAAAACTGAAGACTGGATAAAGAACTTCCATTATCCTAGAGCAATTCGCCTGAATATTGTCAAAGTCAAGTAACACTTATGAAAGTCGAAGGGGTTAGTGAGTTTACTAAATTTACTGAATTAACATTTATGTTAGTTGCTAGTTTCAGGCAAAAAGTTGAGCTATGAGAAGATACCAGCAAGAAACTTAAGGCCACTCTTTTAAATTGATTTATCATACTACTACTATCATTCTTTTGTACAGTTTAATTTTGCGTCAAAACTTTTCATTTCCTCATCAAGGTAAAACATTTATTTGCAAGCAAAATAAATGGCAAGATCTGTCTAAAACTTTCCATATAGTATTTACGTCTCTTTTGCTGTATGTCCGGCAATCTTCAAAAGTTATGGAAAGGAACTTGCCGCAATAGTTTATACGGCAGGTATGGCTACTGCAAGTAAACTTTGGCAACTTTTGGTGCTAAACTAAACTTCGCTCAAGAGTAATTTTCAACTAGGTTTTGCTCACAGCTTCGCTCGTGATAATGTAGATATTTCAATATACTTCTATCTTAGAAACATGACCTTTTTCTGGGTGGAAGGTATCCTATGTCCTTTTCTGTGCCCGTGACGTATATGCGAATATCATGATGATCGGTCGAGTAATAACCCTTCACTCACACTATGAGAATAAAAAAACGTTTGTGTGCTTAGAACTCGCATCCGAGTCGTGCAATTGTTGACTCGTCGCCATGCCCAGCACTCGCATTTGAATCACTCAACACACGACTCGGATGCGAGTTATAAGCACACGAACAATTTTTTGTTCTACTGATAGGGTGGGTTCTGGGCACTGAACGGGTTAAGACGTGAAAGCGAAACAAACAAACTCACATTCACATTTATAATATTAGTTAGGCTTTTTAGTTCGTTTGAAAACGCTCTATATAGTCGTCAACCATCATAAAATTTTTAAATTTTTCGACATTGCTATTGCTATCGTAAGTTCTAAAAACAAGATACAAGAAAATTCAGATTAAATATATTCATATCGTTAGCTTGATTTCGGGAGAGATAAAATTGAGTTGTAAAAACTAAAAATAGCAATTGCTTACTCTACTCTACTCTAGCAATCGAAATCGACTTAAGATTTTATTAAGACGACCTGAGCTTTACAGATTCTATGTTAGACTATGCATGACAACGTAGGCTGTGATCTTCGCCAGAACATCACGCCATGATCATGACAACGAAATTTGAATGCACTGACATTTTGCAGTTTTAGTTTCTTTTCTCTTACCGGTCTTATTTGGTAAACAAATAAACTCATTTCTACAGTGTCATGTCCAATGGCATATTATTGTGAGGTAAAGCAGCTGATATTGAGTACGTAGTATTTATAATTTAGACCCACTAGTTTTCCTGATAGAGCAATTTAAAGAAATAGGTAAGTATACTTACCGTTACTTAGCAGTATATATTCAACACAAAAGGTCCCACTGGGTCGAAGTGTCGCCGGTCTGCACTGACTGGCCCCCGAATAAGATAAGATAGCAGTATATATATGTAAAAACATAATATTCGTTTATATAATAAGGGTACTAATATTTACAACTGAAACATTAAAAATAAGCATAAGCTAATAGGTCCTTATCATCGTTTAATAATAATATAAAAATAATATCAGCCCTGTATTAAACTGTCTCACTGCTGGGCACAGGCCTCTTCCTACTGCAGTGCTGGTCGGTAGACCTCACATATCTTTGAGAACATTATTCACGATGTTTTTCTTCGCCGTTAAAACAAGCGATAATTTAATATTTAGAGGAAGCCTCCAGACATCGTGAACGAACGTCAAATCGCAAATCTTTGATATAACTGCAAAATAATCCCTCACCGAGATCATTACTATGTCTACTTATGCTCTTAACCATCTTAGTGAATACTTCATAATGAGTGCTATTCTTCTTATTTACGTAGCAAAATGATTCTATTGCATGAGCTTCATTAAATAAATAGGTGCGTGTTATGTGTGATCGTTAATCTCAAAATATGTTACGTAAGTATAACAAACATAGGTCTTTACTGCAGGGTTGGCGAAGCGATTGAAGTGGTCGTCGGTATACTGCCATTGCGCTGTATTGCGAGTTCAATGATTGACATGAATTATGAGAGACAAAAGTTGAATGTGATCCACAATTTTTTTTCTTCACAGTGTTATTTGTGTCCATTGTTTAAATGTTCGTCAAGCCTTATAATTTAAGATCATATAATTAAAATCCTAACTAATATTATAAATGTGGATCTGTGTTACGCTTTTACGCCTTAACTACTCGACCGATCATCATGAAATTTTGCATACACGTGTTCAGGGAATCAGAAAAGGACATAGAGTACCTTTCATACAGAAAAAAGTACTGTTACTGATCTAGCCTAAATTAACCTACGCGAGTTAAGCCGCGGGTAAAATCTAGTCAGATTGTAATCTAGGAAGTTGTTGAATTGTAAACGTTGAAGCTGACAGCGAATTTCTCATCATATTTCAATGTTTTTCAATTTGGCTTAGGATCTCACTTTAACATCAGCCCTTAAATATGACCATGTCTTTAAACAAAATTTTTTTCTTTCTTTATTTACTAAATATAAGAGGCTTGATCACTTAGTGATCATGTGGGCTCCATAGAAAGATACAATAACAAAAACAATAAAGATAATCAATAACACAAAGAAATTGACATGGTATTAAGATCTAACTTTTAGTGCACTATTTACAATTTTATACAAGCATATCAAACGCTCAGATAAAGGAGCAGACAAGATGCTATTACAGACTCCAACATACTTTAAACAACAGGATTCATCTGCCTCAAACTGTTGCCGCTCAACTTCGTTCCGTGCACACTCCACTAAAATGTGGTAAACATCTTCCCTGATGTTACATGTAGAACGGTTAGGTGAAGGTTTCTTTTTCATCATGTACATGAAATTATTCAGTGGCATGTGTCCGGAACGGATCCGCAAGGCAAAAAATTAATTTATTTCAATTGGAAAAGTTACATTCTACTATTAATAAGTAATATGTTTAACATGTACAAAAGCAACAATCATAATATACAACTAAACTAATATTAAAAAACCTCACTACTTATCAGCAAAACAAAATAAAATGGAATGGCACAAAATATATTATAACAGCAAATTTAAAAAAAAAGAAGCAATGTCTGGTTTTTAGGCGCGTCGTAAAATTCCTCAGCATCGCTGTCGACTGGGAAAGTGTCAAGGAGACTGGCAGCAATGCCACGCTGAATAGAAATGCTGATTCTTTATGTTAAGAAGAGTACGGCCTTCTGGTCACACGAAGCGTCGATTAGCCGTTTAGATAAATCTCTAAAGAGTGCACAAGCGCCCGGACCCCGTGACCATTATCAATTAAATTACTGTATTTGCGCCGTTTGAGGTTTTCCACAGCTGCAGCAACAGGACCGGCGCAGCTGACAGTACTCGTAAGATGTGATGGCACTAGGGAGTCGACGCATGTGGCGTCCCACACAACATTTTTTTTTACTTTGTGTTACTATTTCCTTAACATAACCATAGACGGTAGGGTCGCGAGAATCGCTTTCACATACAATCGCGACCCCGCCGAGGTTTCGGCCCGCCGCCATGTGAAACGGCAGGCCACTACATGGAAAGTCTCCCTCTAAGGTCCCCTTATGGGGGAGGAGGACGAAGAAACGACATAGAAGCGCGCGTAAACACGCACGCCGCCTCTCTGACCTGGTGCTGATCGGGTGGTGAGCAGGCCCACGAAGCCCACCACCCTCAGGTAGAACCTCAGGGTGGATACCAAAGTAACATTAACAACTAAAAATAATACAAATGTGTAACTTACAACGTTATCCACACAAAAGTTTCGTTTACACTCTACTTAAAAGCTGCAAGCATAGCGGATTATTTACAATATTGCGATTACTAAACAAACATCGCATGCTGATTGTTTACAAAGTAAAACTTACATCCCACATTCACGAGCGCTAATCTAAGTGAATATCAACAAAGAAGTTTTGTGCTTTTTGTCGGAAGTAGCGCTGCAATCGTTGTAGTGCACCTAACGAACAAAATCGATTTAGATGAAATTTGGATCAGATATAGTTTAAAACCTGGGGACCGATTTATTGATGTAGGTACCACCCGGGCGGAGTTGCGTGCAAAAGCTAGGAGTCTATAAGCGTCAAATATGAACTGAAATGCAATTTATGTTCTCAAGTGTTTTTTCAAATTTTATTTCAGTCTTTTATGATAGAATTAGATTGGAACTGTATTCAGTTTTAATTTTTAATACCATAATTAGCTCCCTTCAAAAATAAAGCGGATCACTGATTTATTTTGTTGAACTGAATCGTATTGTGTTTACAGGAACTTATACCATTTACAAAGATTCGTAGTACGTAAACTTTTTTTTAATGGCAACTCTCTCACTAGGAATAATGCTGTGTCGCGGGGGACTTTACAAACGGTCAGACAATGGACACAAAGGACATCCAGACTCGGAACAACCATTGTGGATCACACAAATTCTTGCCCCGAGTGGGGGTCGAACCCACAACACTTGGTGCGGCGGCAGTGGCGAGACGACCACTTAAACCACTACGCCATCCGTGCAGGCAACATGGTTTTACAAACTTAAAATATATCCATTTTAATATATTCTGAAAAAACACAACACACACGTTTCCCATGAAACAACAGCGTTGAAATCATTGTAACATTTTCTTTGCAATTTCAACTTCTTGTTTGAAACTCTAAAAATGTATATTATATGTTCATTGTGCAATAATAGCTAAAACATTTTAATTTACACCCTTGAGAGTCATTTTCGAAGTTCAGTCACTTTAGACGTTATTTCAGTACGTTGTTTTTTTTTCGAGTAAAAATAGAACCATGTCATGTTACTCGAGGGTGCAATACAAGATGGCTGCAACTATTATTAATATAGTATATTTTATTTTTAATCTCCTACAAGAAATACACATTTATTACAAGGTAGATTTACTCTAAACAACACACTACTTTAAAGAACACTAGCTGATCTGCGCAACTTCGTCTGCGTCACATAAGGGAATTTGACCCGTTTTTGCAAAATTTTTCATTGATGCTCCGCTCCTTTTGGTCGTAGCGTGATGTTATACAGCCAATAGCCTTCTTCGATAAATGGGCTATCCAACACTAAAATATATTTTCAATTCGAACCTGTACTGAGATTAGCGCGTTCAACGAAACAAACACTCTTCAGCTTTATAATATAAGTGTAGATATATAACGAAAATACATAATGTTCCGAGTCTAGGTGATCTTTGTGTCCGTTGTTTGAATGTTTGTAAAGTCTCCAGAAACTCAAGAATTATTCCTAGTCCGGGAGACCCGTCATACTCCGTAGCCTAAATGGCTTGACCCAAAATGTCGTTAATTATTTGATACACCATATACGAGTATTGTTACAGGTGGCAAAAGGCTCGCTGCCTATTATAAGTGATTTAAAACATAACGCTAGTGAAATTTGAGTATAATACACCATTTTCTGACTCGGGAATCGAAATGGAAAACTCACGATCGCTCACAAGCATTAACGCAATGCCACGTGATCAACAAAACAACCAGTCAGTCGATTTTGAATTGTAGTTTTACGAACATACCATCATCTAGAGACTAGAGAGATCTAAAATCTTGTTGCACTACATTTTAACCATACTAATTGATTTTTGAGCAGATGCTATTACCTACTAATCTTCAAAGCCTAAAATAAGCTATTCATAAACACATCCTTCACTGAAGCCAGACAATTCTTCAGACCTATCAGATATGAAGATGAATCGGCTGAAAAGCCCATTAAAGATAAATCCCATTTACATAAACATATCTTATGTTAACGAACTATTGTTTAAACAATGTATTGTGTTTAGTTAGCTTTGTAATGTCTCGGTTTGTTGGCACAATTGATGTGAAAGATTTAAGGATTAGGAACGGTATGTCTCTAAAATAATATGACTCACTTATGCCAGATCTATCTTATTTATAATTTAATTTCATAATCCTTAAATTTAATAAGCCTTCGTGGCGCAGCGGTCTTGAATACGACTGCTGTGTATAAGCGTATGGTCTCGAGTTCGAATCCCGGGTCGGGCCAACAAAAGTTATTGGGTTTTCCTGTTAAGAAATCTTAATACGAGCCCAAAGAAGGAAGGAAGGAAGTTGGCGGTGTTAGATACACCTGTGCCTCGGAAAGCACGTAAAACCGTTGGTCCTGCGCCTAATCTCTCTCCGGTCGTATCGCATTACCGTCCCATCGGATCATGAGAGTTCGGGAACAGAGAGTGCACTTGTGTTTGCGCACATACTTGTACTCTATAATATTTGTGTCCATTAGTTTTGTTGACTAAGGCACCAATCTCCTATCTAATACATAAACTATTTTTTATAAAACATTGTAATTAAAAATATACTATAAATTTAATCATTCGACAATAATAATTATGAGTTTATTTTTAAGTTTTTGCAATATATGAAGGTTCTGCCTTTACTCGATATAATTTTAATGAATACGAATTCGACACTAGCTATATTTTAATTACTTCATTAACAAAGAATTAATAAGTATCGCAGATAAACTATATAATATATAATGAACTCATATATACCTATGACGAAATAAATTGAGTAGATATTAAAATTTGAAACTATCTATAGTTCACGACAAATAAAGACCCCCCTGAATATATCCGGCGTATGAAGAGAAACACTGTTACTACCTTTCGTTCGATGATTAATAGTTCCACTGGCTCATTATACTTACTTCCACCTTGCTTTTTATCCCGGTTTTAATTCCCTAAAGGTGCTGTTAGACTTTAACATTCACTTGTAATCTAGCGACTGTTACATTTAAAAAAAATAAACCGGAGCGTTTTAGCGAGCATTCTAGCGAGCGTTCTAGCAAGCATTATAGTGAAAGGACAGTAAATTTGCTTCGAGCTTTTTGCCGAGCCAAGCCACTCTGTTATTGTTCTGCCCCCGTCCTCTATGCCCACACCTCTTTCCTGTCGCTTTAGGCTAGTATTCTTTTTTTTTTCTCTTCGAAATGACCACACTTCACCTGATGCTAAGCAGTCGTGTGGTCTAAGAGCAGTGGCCTCCACACCGCCCTCATAGCAGCCGAGGCGATGTTAAGGTCTCTAGGACTCTCGTCTAGGACTTTGACAGCCTGAGAAGGTGCTTTTTCACGACCCGCTTAAAGGACCCAGGATTGAAGGAAGAAGGAAACACGTGCCTTTGCAGAGAATTCCATGCCTTGGTCGTTCGGCAGAGGTATGAGGACCCAAACTTGTTGGTACGCGCTCTAATCGACTCTACCGTGTAAGGATGGCATCTGAGCCCAGCACGCGTTGTTCTGGATAGGAAAGGGGAGGGCGGGATAAGGTGGAATAACTCTTCAGAGCACTCGGTGGTACAAATCCCAGTCAGTGTAAAGCTTTTTTAACGAGCATTGACTAAAGCGTTCGGTAGAATGACCGTAAAAATGTTCATAGCGATGTTTGGCTCTGTTCGTTGTTCACTTCGACAATTTTAAAACGGCGAAGGCTCGATGTTCTGTTACATGATGGTGCTGATAGACTTAGGCATTCACTAATGGTGCTGATAGACTTAGGCATTCACTAATGCCTAAGTCTATCAGCACCATTAAACTAATTTTTGTAGTGTAACACTATCTAGTCCAAACTAAGCAGAGCTTGTACTATGGGTACTAGACAATGGATAAACATAGACATATACTTTTTTTTGTAAATACATACATATTATACACATAGAAACACCCAGACCAAGACAAACATCCATGTTCATGCACACAAATGTTTGACTTGTGCGGGAATCGAACCCGCGACCTCAGGCGTGGCAGTCGGATACACTAACTACTACGCCATCGAGGCCGTACGTGTAAGCAGCCGTACGATAAATAATAGCTTAGCTTATTTACCATATAGATGGTATAAAAACTGACATTGACTGCCTCATTGATTCAACTGTTATCAATGCAACTCCTGTACATGTCCTATTTCTTTTTTATACTACTAATGTGGTAAACAAGCATACGGTCCACCTGATGATAAGTGGTCACCGTAGCCTATGGACGCCTGGAACACCAGACTCACTTGCGCATTGCCGATTGTGAGAGGGTGATTGAGTTTCCAGCACTCTCACTTACCGAACGAAACACGACAGTAGGAATACTGCTATTTCACGTCGATAAATATTCTGTGAGAGGGTAGTCCGTCTCTGGTTGAGTCGGTCCATTCATGCTGAAATCAGCGAGGTTCTAATACTCGTACTATAGTTACATCTCAAGGTTTCGAGTTTGATTCTCGGTTTGGGTCAACAAAAAAGTTGTTGAGGTATTCTGTCAAGAAATTTTTAATAGTATACCCAAGTTGACGGTGCTGCCTCAGAAAGCACGTAAAAGCGTTGGTCCTGCCCCTGATCTCTCTTCGGCCATGTCCAATATCACGGGGATAGAAAGCATTTGTGTTTCCGCACACAGTTGTGCAGATATGACAACGACGACGACTCGATGGCGTAGTGGTTAGTGTAACCGAGCCACGCCTGAGGTCGCGGGTTCGATTCCCGCACAAGTCAAACATTTGCGTACATGAACATGGATGTTTGTCTTGGTCTTGGTGTTTCTATGTATAATATGTATGTATTTACAAAAAAAAAGTATATATGTATGTTTATCCATTGTCTAATACCCATAGTACAAGCTCTGCTTAGTTTGGGCTAGATGGTGTTGTATGTGGTAGAATATTATTATATTATATTATATTTTATGTATTTTATTTTATATAATAGGTACAGTTACAGACAACAGATTAGTAATCACACAGTAATAAACTGAATACAGTACAGCTTCAAATCTGCATGCGATACAGTACATTGTTGTTGTTCTCCTCTGTAGATCAACAACAATGTACTCCGTTAAGTATGGCCGCCGGTCCGAAGAACATTATCAGAAAACGTATTATTACGTATTTTACCAAAAAATATCGCACCTCCAGACGAGTGAGTGCGTATGTCAAAAGTTCTATTCAAGTGTTATATAAATACATGACGCCTCCACCTGACTGTTTGTTTGTTTCACTCAACAAATTAACGAACTTTTAATGAGTAAATAATTTACACATACAGTTCAATTTTAAACGCCATTTTATAAACTTTAATTTTATGAGCTTGTGGCGTGTCACGACTTTTACTTAGTGTAAAGGTCAGGAGGGGAAAATCCACTACATTATTATTATATACTAATATACTCTCTCTTCTTTATTGACTTCCGTTTTGGTTTCGTGGTTAAAGTTAGCATGCTTGTCTGCTTACTATCGTAAAGTTCCAGACTTGATTGCCCGAACGGGAAAGGAGTTGGTATTGGGTTTTTGCAAATGGATCAATTCAACAACAATTAAAAAGTCTTTACCTATATACCTACATATGAAAGAAATTGTTGTTACAAATGTACATTATTTAGTGACGCTCTACATCGTCAGAAAATAATTAATTTTTTTACGTGGGTGAATGCATTGACGCATACCTCTCCGCGGGGCGACCGAGAGGTTATGTTGGACATCTCGGTAATATCGACTAAACCTACCACGGTATTCCTCGACATAGCCAATCGGCCTGGCCGCGCGAATCACTTTATTTTATGGTCCCTGCTTTAACTTCATTCTCCTACTCCCTTCGATATTTCCCTTTATCATATGGAAGGGACATGTCAAGTAAGTAGCATACCTATACCGCGACTATTTACAGCCCGTATATTTTTGCTAGATACTCGTATATAGTTTAGTAGCAGTGGCTAATTTGACCCGTCAACCGAACTGATGTAACCCAGTCATGTCCACGAGCCGCGCTCACCACTTATGTAAGTCAGTGCGAGTGAGTGTACCGGTGAGGTAAAAAAAGTAAAATCTCTAATCCTTTTTATTCCAAACACTTAATTGTATGTGTATAACACTAACACTTTTAATAAATGTCAGGTCTTTTGCCGCGTAACAATTAGATAAAATTCTAAAACTCTTATTCTGCTATCTAGAATATCCTAATATATATATAACTTTTCTTACAATATTACATCGAATAGTAACATGTTACATGCCAAGCTGATGTCAAATATTTTAAAATGTATAAGAATATTAAGTCTAGAATATAGCTATGGCTGTCCATTAAAAATGTATATTGAATATCTTGTCACTTATATTACACCCTGTGTGGAGATTTTTGGACTGACATTCGGACGTTTTGAATTTTTCAGAGTTCAATTTTCTATCCTTCAGGACAGTATTTTTTTGTCTGGATGAAAGGTAAACCATGTCCTTTTCTGTACTCCTGAAAATGTGTATGCGAAATTTCATGATGATCGGCCGAGTAGTTAGGGCGTGAAAGCTTAACAAAAAGAAATGGATGGTATGATATAGCTAGCTCGTCTGATAGATGCTTGCCTGACAGGAAAACGGCGTTTGAGTTGTAACATTGCCACCGAGTTTTGCCCGGTGAGTAGCGGTTCTGAAGGCTCAGATCCACCTTTTACATCTTATTTTTTGGATCCTATGTTTAATAATTGAAGAAACGAAGCAGGGTTCTTCTATATCACCTGGAAGCGTTCAATTCTAAGACGGTACGCTTTCAGCGATCATTTCTCCCACGTACGTGCAAGCTCTGGAATGAACTGCCAGCTTCAGTGTTTCCCGAGCGCTATGATATGTCCTTCTTCAAACGAGGTTTAAAGAGAGTTCTACTTTCACGGTAGGCAGCGGCTTTGCTGTGTCCTGACATTGCTGAAGTCCATGAGCAGCGGTTACCACTTTCCATCAGGTGGGCCAATTGCTCGTCTGCCACCAATGGCAATTAAAAAATAAACTATTATAGCATTAAAGTGTAGTTAAAAGACAAACTAATATAATTAATATGGACTGTTTTGTTTAATTGCTGAATGATATTTCAATATTTCAGCATTTTTATTAATCATCATTATGCTATTTTCATAATATTGTTTATTGCTTTTCTTATTTATTTAAAACTTGCAAGTGTAATTTATAATTTCATTTTAATCTATTTTGCCGCCTCTTACAATAATTATATTACTTTATGTATGACATGCTTAAAATAACAGCAGTTTTTTAAATGTTGTTTATGTATGTATTAACTCGTGTGTTTATTCTTTTTTCCTAAAATTTGTACACATATCCAAACGTGGAACAGCTATTTTTATCAATAGATTTTTAAAATAAATACACAAACAGTTCGAGTTTCTCACACGTTAAATACATACTATTCAAAGACTTTAGTCAAAGTTTGTTTCCAGTACAAGTCTCAAATTGTAAAACAGAGCTCAACTCGTTCTAAGTGAAAAGAGTTAAGTTTTAATTATGGTTAACAATAACACCGAAATGAGGAAATTATAAGGCGCGGCGCAGACGTGGACGCTTCTTGTGATATTTATTATAAGGCGCGGCGCAGAAGTGGACGCTTCTTGTGATATTTATTATAAGGCGCGGCGCAGAAGTGGACGCTTCTTGTGATATTTATTATAAGGCGCGGCGCAGAAGTGGACGCTTCTTGTGATATTTATTTTATTTATTTATTTAGGACAACTTACAAAACATACACTTATACAGGGTTTACAAACTCATGTTTGTATATCATATACAAATATGTGCTAAGTGTTGTTTTACTTACAAGTCGCCACGACATGATAAGGGACAGTTTCACTTAGACAGATGAATAAAACATTTTATTATTACACTAATATAAACTAAACTTAAAACTAACAAGTGATTATATACCCATTTTTAAGAAAAACAATTATTTAAAATAAATTAAAACATATGTGAGCAAAATCTACAAATATAAGAAAAGGAAAACAACTTTAAAACATACAAAATAATTAAACACAGGCATAATTAAAACACACAGAAAATGGTTGAGATTACAGGTTGAGTGAAGCATATATTCTCAAGATATAGGAGGATTGAATGACGAAATAACCTTGCCTTTAAATTTCGGAAGACTGTCGGAGAAGATGTCTATATCAATTTCATGATTTTTTGTCAGCTTGTTATACTGAGTTAGTAATCTATTCATACTAGCGATATAAAGCAAGCATGATATAAAAGAAAATACATGTGTGGTATCAAATTTATATAATTATATAAGTCTATCCTAATTCCTAACTAATATTATAAATGCGAATGTGAGTTCGTTTGTTTACTACGTTTTCACACCGAAATTACTCGACGACCATGATGAATTTTAGTATACGTATTTTCAGGGGAACAAAAAAGGTCATAAACTTTTCATCCAGAAAAAAGAACTTTTAATCTAACCTGCATTTACGCGAGCGAAGCACGGGTAAAATCAAGTATATTATAAATGTGAAGGTTAATGAACATGTTTTAATGTTTGTTACTCAATCGAGCGTAAACAGATACACGGATTGGATAAAGCCATTAAAAAAATTAAAAAAACCTAGATCAATACAACAAATATGCAAATGTTTAAACATCTTCACCAATATTTGATCCTGGTCTGCGTGGATCCTTTGATCCTGGTATGCGTGGTTCCTTTGATCCTGGTATACGTTCTCGTAGGAATTCACGCGAGCAAAACAATCTCTCTCTCTTTTTGGCTATTTATTCCATATGGTAGAGTTATTTTTCCACTTCACCCTGTTCTTTATATCTTCTTGAGGAATATTGAAAGCCTTCAAGTCTTAGCTCATCTTATTACTGTCTACATGGTCTTGGGTCTCTTGGCAACATGAATAAGGATAGTCAATAATACGCAAGAATGTTCACTGCAGTCAACGGTCACTTGCATGTAATGTAGGACAATAATCATCTATATATTAATACGTGAAGCTACCTACCAAGGATGTTTCGCGAGGCTATTGAAATCAAGAAACATCCTAATTTCAATAGAGAAGATGGTTGGAATGTACCACCACGCTTGGGATCCAGTAATTCAAATAGTCAAACCAAAGAAGAAGCAAACCACAGCTAGACTTCATGATACTTTGAGCTCATTCTGCGTAAATAGAAACACCCATAATTAAATTATGTTCGGATACTTTGAAATAACTACACTGGAACATTGAGACAACTACTATCTTAGTCTCCCCGTGACCATGGCTGCTGAAAAGCAACCGAAACGTCGGGGAAAGTGTAAACATAAATATAAATAGTATAATAGTATAGTAATAGTATAAATAGTTTTAATAGTTTCAATAATTGAATCAGATTAAAAATTAGTAAAGTTAAATTTTGCAAAACTAACAGTTTTGCAAAATTTTGTAATAAAATATCAAATAAACAACGCGATAAAATCCGTATATAGTAGTTTAATTTCAATAATATGTTACCATAAATCCGCAGCGACTACATAGTTATGCATAATATATTATTATGATTTTGTAAACTTTACAAACCCGCACTTGGCCAACGTGGCTGAACTCTTCTCATACTGAAAAGAGTTCCGTGCCTAAGAGTCTTCAAAAACAACGCTGATATCTGCTTATAATAATACCAGCCGTGTACTAAACTGTTCCACTGCGGGCACGGGCCTCTTCTCAGTATAAGAAGGGTTAGACCACCACCACCGCGCTGTCCCAGTGCGGGTTGATAGACTTCATATATCGAACATAACGTCTACATAATATTCTCAAAGATATGTGAAGGAAACATCCCAGAGTTCTAACTCTAAGACACGTTTCTTCACGCTATTTTCCTTCATTGTTAAAGCGAGGGATAATTAACTATTAAATATGCACTGACTATGCAAAGTCAGAGATGCGCGCCTTGGGGTCGAACTGGAGACAGTGCGTGGCAGTCCACTAGGCTATCGCTGCTTCGATATCTCTTGACTAATGTTATAATGTGAAAGTTTCAGAAGATGTTTGTAACTCAATCATGCTTCAACCGTAAAACGTATTTAAGTAACTTACCATACATTTAGACGGCCTAGATGGCGTAGTGGTTAGTGTAACCGACTGCCACGCATGAGGTCGCGGGTTCGATTCCCACACAAGTCAAACATTTGTGAACATGGATGTTTGTCTTGGTCTGGGTGTTTATATGTATAATATTTATTTATTTATTTATGTATTAGGAAGACCAACAGCTTTGAAATACATAGTAGTGAAAATAAATATGCAACAGAGAGCCAATGATAGGTCTCCACGACTAACATGTATGTATTTACAAAAAATAAAGTATATATGTATGTTTATCCATTGTCTAGTACCCATAGTAAAAGCTCTGCTTAGTTTGGGCTAGATGGTGTTGTGTATGTGATAGAATATTATGTTATATTATTATATTTTTGAACCGCGGAGGCGTACCATCATCCCTTAAAACACTATAATTGTTAAACTAGATTTTACCCGCGGCTTTGCTCGCGTTAATGCAGTTGTCAATATATTTCTATACCTCTGGAATAATACTTTTTCTGGACACTAACCTCTACGCCTTGATGGCGTAGTGGTTAGTGTAACCGACTGCCACGCCTGAGGTTGCGGGTTTGATTCTCGCACAAGTCAAACATTTGTGTGCATGAACATGGATGTTTGTCTTGGTCTGGGTGTTTATATGTATAATATTTATTTATTTATTTATGTATTAGGAAGACCAACAGCTTTGAAATACATAGTAGTGAAAATAAATATGCAACAGAGGGCCAATGATAGGTCTCCACGACTAACATGTGTGTATTTACAAAAAAAAAGTATATATGTATGTTTATCCATTGTCTACCCATAGTACAAGCTCTGCTTAGTTTGGGCTAGATGGTGTTGTGTGTATGTGATAGAATATTATTATTATTATACAGATAGACAGTATCGATTTTCTTTAAAAACGGCAGGCGGTTACAACCGCAGCTAGAAACTAGTTTCAGATATTTATAAGATACAGCCCATCGTATCGCTTTTTAAAGTACTCATGTGTGTTATACATTATGTAGTTACGTCGAACGCAGGTTCATTTTCCGGTATTTACGGCGCAATGGGACGGTTACACGGGTGAATAAGGAAATGAGCTCGCTAACGATACTGCGACTATAACTTTTATGGGTCTGCCGTTTCTGTCTGGGATCCGTAAAAGATACAACGTATTTGTTACTAAGAATATAATTTGGTAGACTACTTGTATTTTTTTTAAGTGAAAACTTCTTTAGCGGCGTTGTGCACTTTTTTGTGATGGGTAAAAATGTTAAACTCGCGTCAGGACACGTGACCTGATCGAAAATTCGTAAGACGGAGGGAGAATTGTCATGTTTGTGTACGTTAATATTCAAGTTTTCACTTCTGCCGGCACTCCCGAAGTGCAACCCGGTATTTTTTATTTTTTATTTAGCTAGGGTGGCAAACAAGCTTACGGCACCTGATGGTAAGTGGCCACCGTAGCCTATGAACGCCTGCGACACCAGAGGCATCACTTGCGCGTTGCCGACCCTTTAGAAAAGGAAGTGGGCAGGAGAAGGAGAGGGATGGGGGAAAAGGGGTGATTGGGCCTCCGGCACTCTCACTCACCGAACGAAACACAACAGAAGGAATACTGCTATTTCACGTCGATATTCTGTGAGAGGGTAGTCCTTCCCCGGTCGAGCCGGTCCATTCATGCTGAAATCAGCGAGGCTCTACTACTCCTAAACTCCTCCTATTATACTAACTTTTGCCTGCATCTTTGTAAGCTTGGAAGTTAGAAGTAGTTACCTACTTCCAAATTCCAGTACATCCAGTACAGTTCAGTACAGTCATTGGTAGTAGGTACTTATATACCTACTACCAAATGCCACGCGTCTTTGTCTTAGACTTCTAGACGGCGCGGCGTATCAAGATGAAACATATCTGACCTTCAGCAATACAACTGTCAATACCGCATTAAATTTTGTATAGTAGTTTTTGCGTCATATCAAGCACACAGACAGACCGACAGACAAAAATTATAACAAGAGTTGTTTTGGCTTTTATAGTTCTTATTAAAGATTAAAAATACATTACATTGTTTTTTCTTATATATCTCCTAAGTTCAGACATTGTTACATGTATAAATATTTACAATTTTGTTATATGTATAGATATCTCGAGGATAATAATTATTACTAGATTTTACCCGCGGCTCCCCTTGCGTAGGTTAGGCCAATTTCCTCTTCCTCGGCAACAGAATTTATTTCGGGATGAAACCTGCCCTATGTCTTTTTCTGTACCCCTGACATCGTGTATGCAAATTATAATGACGATCGGTCATATAGTTAAGGCATGATAGCGTTACAAACAAACTCACATTCGCATTTGAAATATACTAGATTTTGCACGCGGCTTCGCTTGGTAAATGTAGGTTAGGTTAGTAACAGTCTTTTTTCTGGAAGAAAGGTACGCTATGACCTATTCTGTACCTCTGACATCGTGTATGCAGTTTTAAATGATGATCGGTCGAGTAGTTAGAAAGTGTAACAAACGAACAAACTCATAATTCATAATTCATAATTCATTTATTTCTTGCGAATATGGGTATACATTTCTGTGCAGATCTTAATGCTAGTACAATTAATCGTTCTTAGACCATATCCAGCCATAGGGCATGCAAATTTGGCTGTCATCTAATTCTATGAAATAATAACATGTCATAATATACGTAAATATGTCAAAGAATAATATTGAAAATGTTAAACAACTATGTAAATATGTCAAATAATAATAAATGTTATTTTCAAAATTAATTGATTGACATTACAATTGACATTAAATTGAGTTCATAAATTTTCAATATTCTTATCCTCTAAAAACTCCTTCAGCGAATAATAGCATTTAGAGATGAGTAGTTTTTGAAGACGCCTTTTAAATATCGAATTACCTTTAGTATTAACTATATACCTCGGCAGTTTATTATATATATATGCGTCGAAATGCAGAAAAAGCTTTTGTGCATTAGAGCGGTTTTACTTTCTACCACACACATTTTATCAGCATGGCGAATTCTCGACCTTTTTTTAAATAGATCAATGTTTTGTTTTATAAACTGGCACACTCATAGATATAAATACACGGTAACGTCATTAAATTATACTTGATTAAATATGGTTTACAGCTGTCTGGAATTTTTATATTAAATATTGTTCTAATGCACCGTTTTTGAACTTTAAATGCTAAAGGCCAGTCAGTGGAGTTCCCCCAAAATATGATGCCGGATTATTGGCTCAAAGGCCAAAGTGACTGCCTCGCTAGCCCAGTGTTAGAAAATACGAGGAATACATACATGAACTACCACTGGGCCAGAGAATGAGACCATGAGGTCTCAAGAAATTCTCTAATGAAATTAGAATATTTTTTATTTCCAATTTATGTAAGATAATCCTAACTTTTCATTTGACTGCCACGATTGGTCTCATACACCAGTCATCACAACAATTAATTATTTAAAAAACAGCTTGTGTCACCGGTCACTTCACAAACATTCAAACAACGCGGAACAACCATTTGTGGATCATACACATTTTTGTTCTGTGTGGGATTCAATCTCACAAAATATTAGGCCACTAAACCCTCCATGCAGTCGTGTACCGTGATGTGCAGTATTTTTATTTTATTGTTTTCCCAATAGTAAATAAACAATACACTAGATGACATAATATAACATTTCTGATACATTTACCAATCAAATTACACACACTTTACATACCAATTTTACAGTATAACTCAAACCTTGAAATTAATATGTCCAATCCCTAATATTAAACGCTGTATATAACGCTGTTTTTAGTCCAAATATCCTCTTCCCATACATATAGGCTTTTCATTTCAGTATCAATTTTCTGTTCAGTTATAAGAACTAACAGCAAATTGTCCACCATTAGATCAAATAAAGCTCATTGGTATTCTATAAAAATTCGCTTCAGTTTACCATTAGTATCGGTTCAGTATTAGAGCTCTATTTGCACCGATTCAGGTTAATCCAACGACACATGAAAAATTCAATTTATTGAAGTGGTCGTGGCTCTTGCGCTTTCTACTGGATGTGACATGAGTAAGCGCACAATAAACTGTCCTTCTGCTGGGTATGGTTATCTTCTTATTGTAAGAATGGTTAGGGTTAATTATTTATTTATTTATTTATTTATTTAGGACTACCAGTTGTTGTTACATTAGTTGGTCATACATCTAAATAAGGTTACATATTTTAAGACATAATGCACAACATATTAAGGTGTCACAGCGTGCACGTAATTATGGTAGCTTAAAACTAATATTATATAATACTAACTTTATATCAGAGTAATATACAACTGTTTATTAACAAAATACTTAAACTACTTATTTATGTATCAAAATTGTTTTGTTTTTAAACTATTTTCACTTAACAATCTCATAATATTTTTTCTAAAAGTAATGTGCGATTCATTAAAAATGTCCACTTCCTTGCAGATGGAATTGTACAATTTTGGCAGTCTGTATAAAGCAGAGCTTTGTTTTAAATTGGTTCGCGCACAGGGTTGATGCAACGCTCCAAGCATAGACGTACTCCTCGGGATACGACGTGGTACACGCAATCCTACGGATTAATAATTAGTAAGGGTTACTAGGCTAGCGTGATAGACTGAACATAAATCTATATTATGGAGAACTCTTGAACATATAGGCTTCCTACACCGATAGGGCAAGCGATAATTAACTAATTAATACAAACAAAACTTCGAAGCATTGGGATCCAACTCGAGATGCCTGAATGGCAGTCCAATGTTCCAACTAGGCTATCGCCGTTCTTATGAAGAATATGGTAAATAATGTTAATGTCGTAATAAATTGGAATCAGTAGTCTCTGCTTATATTTCTGAATCAGAATCAGAAATATTTATTTGTAAACATAGGTAATACATAGGATATTACCATAAATGGATATGTCTGTCTATGTCTTGCATTGAAGCGTACAAATTTGATACTGATATTAGTTTGATAGGAATGTGGTAAACTCGAAATCAGTGGCTACCAAAGTTTATGGACACAAGAAACACTAGTTGCAGGGATCAATCATGTACCGCGCACTGCAATGGGTCGTTGATACTCGTATATGCAGGTATAATATACCTACATAAGTTGTATAAATTAACTAGTTTGTGACATAAATAAGTAAACAATGACATAATGGCATTAAATTATGAGAAAAATAATAACTATTATACGGAAAAATAAACAAGTCGTTACTACTTATCTGGTTTGCTCGCCCAACCACCAGCCTCTTACAGAAAACCGGCATAAAGTTAACTTAAAAAGTCAAACTGTTGCTGCGTTTTGCGTGAATATTAATAAAATTACAACTCTTATGCCTTTTCTTTCATTCCATCTATATTTAATTTTTTTTAAGGTCGGTATTATAAGCAAAAGTTATGTAGTACCTTAGGTAACTTTTCATACGGATAGCGGGCTTTAAGTTTTTTTTATACAACTAAGGTGGCAAACAAGCATAACTGATTGTAAGTGGTCACCGTAACCTATGGACACCTGCGACACCAGCGGCATCACTTGCGCGTTGCCGACCCTTTAAGAAAGGAAATGGGAAGAAGGAGCGGGATGGGGGAAAAGGGGTGATTGGGCCTCCGGCACCCTCACTCACTGAATGAAACACAACAGTAGGACTACTGCTATTCCACGTCGATATTCTGTGAGAGGGTAGTCCTTCCCCGGTCGAGCCGGCCCATTCATGCTGAAATCAGCGAGGCTCTACTACTCGTGATTGCCTTGCCGCTGTCACTGCGCTGAGTATTGTGGGATCAATCTACAGGTTAGAAAATTATGTGATCTTCAAATATTTGTTTCGATTGTGGGTATTTTTTGTGTCCGTTATTTGAATGATTGTGATGTTACCTGCGACACAAAGTTGTATATTTTTAAAACAAAAAGTAATAATAATGGACATATTACTTGTCTCTATATCCGTAACCTTTCGAATCAGGCAGAACGAGTGGCGACATATTCTGCAATTCAAATCAGATGCAAGCTGCACCGGGTATATGTTTACGATGTGTCTTGCGCTCATTCACGTCGATGATGACTTTAGAACTCATAGCCATTTAAATTGTTGTCATTACAATTTTAGACAGTACGTAAAGGTTCTATCTTTTTATGTTTCCATTAGTTACTTTATTTACATAACAATCTAGCCTATAGACTAATTAGTTATTCGATTTTAAGAAAACTTTTTTTAAGTCATTCGGCGCTAGTAATAATTCCTATGTCGCGGGGGACTTTACAAACATTCAAACAACGGACACAAAGATCACGCAGACTTGGAACAACCATTTGTGGATCACACAACGTTTAGATCCGTGGCCTAATGGAAGTGGCGACGCGCCATCCACGCAGTCAAACTGATACGTTAACATAAATCTTAGTTAGCGTCCAATAATACTGTTGTAAGTTATATAATAATAATATTTAATAATAATATTTATTTATTGACAGAAAAAATAAAATATATCCTTACACTATATCATACATATTAGATCATTGTTAAATAATTTAAGCTTACATTAAATTTAATTCTTAAACTATGTTAATTGACAATTTTATTTTATACTAGCGCATAATTGATACAAATATTTACAGTCGAAAGTACATCTACGATTAAAAGTGTTCAGGAAGTAATATACAATTTTAAAATTAATTACAATATCATTTTAAAACTTCTATCAGTTTTTCTGTGTCCGTATAATTTAATGTTCCTAGGTATTCCATTACCATGATACTACATTTTTTATAACTAACATTGTATATATTTAATATTTTATTTAACTTGTTATATAAATATGGTCCTAAAAATACGTAGAATTTATTGACAAATGCGTGTCTGGTTTGAGACTTTGTACAGACTAAGTCTTTTCTTCTCTCATCTAAGACCGGGGTAAACGGGACTTCAGTGTGCTGTTTCAGTATAGTGTGCATAATAAATAATTGACGAATGTTAGTACCTTGCAAGCGGTGTAAAGCTGATGAGTGGGAAACAAGAATGGGCGACGTGTGGCTACCTTAAGAACAGCTCTTTGAGCTCGCTCTAGGGGCAGGAGAATTGATTTGGCTGCTCCAAGATGTTATGCAGTATGTGAGAATAGATTGACACAAAGCTAAATGAACCTGTTTTATCAATTTGTAG
This sequence comes from Catocala sponsa, assembly GCA_963564715.1. Taxonomy (NCBI): domain Eukaryota; kingdom Metazoa; phylum Arthropoda; class Insecta; order Lepidoptera; family Erebidae; genus Catocala; species Catocala sponsa. The sequence goes on along the minus strand of OY751337.1, from coordinate 23,108,451 downwards.
TCGGCTATGTTGCGCAAGTATTTAAATATATAAATCAATTTACGTACTCTATTGCATAACAAATCAATGTGTTTGCGGAAGTTTAGATTTGTGTCAATGGTAATACCTAGATACTTTATATCGTCCGTCTTAGTTAATGTGGAACAAGTGCATGCAGTGTCAGCAAACGTACTACAGTTATTATGTGCAATTATGTTTAGGTTTGTATAAAGCGTGTTGTTTCTCATGCTAAATAAAATGTATTTCGTTTTATCTGCATTCAAAGTCAATATATTTTGTTCAAGCCACTTCGAGACTATATTGAAGCGTCGCTGTGCGTATTCGTATACCTCGGTGCGTGATGAGGCGGAGAATTACAAAGCCGTGTCATCTGCATACGATACTATGGAACCTTTTTGGAGTTTTAAGCCACAGAGGTCATTTAAATAAATAAAGAACAAAGTAGGGCCTAGTATACTACCCTGAGCAATGCCGAATTGACAGTTTTTGTGAGTGGAACTAGTATATTGACCAATTTTGGTGCATTGGTGTGGGTCAGTTAGATAGTCTGAGATTAATTTATGTTGAATTCCTCGTATTCCTAGCCTTTCAAGCTTGTGCAATAACATAGAGCAAGAAATAGTGTCAAAAGCGCGCGCAAGGTACAAAGAGATCCCAATTGTGTGCATACCCTTATCTAGGCTTTTAGTGACGTAGTCTGTCACATAGTGAACAGCTTGGTTTGTAGACCTTTCAGGGCGAAAACCAAATTGACTATCTGCGAGTATATTAATTATTGTCTTCAAGATATTTTATCAATCTAACGTTAATAAGTTTTTCCAAAACTTTCGATAGACTTGGTAAAACTGAGATGGGTCTATAGTTTTTTATACATTTCCTATCACCTGATTTAAATACAGGAGTAATAACAGCTATTTTCAGCATTTTCGGAAAAATTCCATTATTTAAGCACGATTGAAATATATGTGTTATAGGAGGGGCCAGTAAATGCTTAAATCTTTTAAGTATTTTATTAGATATGTTGTCCCATCCAACAGCACAATCTTCCTTTAAACAAGATATAATTCTTAATACCTCGTCAACGTCGGTGTCTAATAAAACAAAAGAGTGAAGTGTCGTAAAGAAGGTGGTCTTAGAGCAATTTCGGGAAGAGGGAAGGGTTTTTTCTGCTAAGTTTATATCAACGTTGACAAAGTGTGAGTTTATTTTATCTAATGCCTCGAGAGGACTAATCGCTTTTGACAATAGGTCCAACAGGTGTCCAGGAGTTTTCAATTGAGATGTATTACTTTTTATAAACTTCCAGACGAGCTTGTTGTCATTACCTGCCTTTTGTAATTCATTTCTGTTATATTGTATCTTCAACTTTATATAAACTTTATATCAAAGTTATAGTTAGGAGGAAGATACTTCGTTCTCGGTTGGTCGTAATGTCAGTCTTGTAAAAACTATCTCATTGTTAGGTAATTCTTGATTTTACGGAGGATCAGGCCCATAGCCAATTAGGTTAGGAAAGTCTTCTTAACCTAATTGGCTATAGGCCTGATCCTCGTAGAGGTAAGGCCTGACTGATAGCCATCAGACAGGCCTTACCTCTTATCAAATTTAAACTTTCTTTTATATTAAGCAGTCTGGTCTGCTTGTGACCACGTTCATTTCAACCTGGCCGACACGTCAAGCTTTACAAAAAGTTATGTAATTACCGAGCATGATCGCTTTAATAGCCGTTTTCCGTGATATAAATCATGGTACGCGAAAGTATAAAAGTGTTTACGGAAAGTCAGACACAGCAGTCGCCTTCACAATCGCTGCGCCACCAAGTTCAGATCTCACCAGGCATTTCGCAGGCGTTATTATCACGATGTTATAACTGCAAATAGTAGACTGCTGAATAGAATCCCCAATCAACAGTCAACGACCGCCCTGATAGTACACTGCCGCCTATAAAAAGTTTTCGAAACCAACCAATTACTTCAAGATGACCTTTTAAAATTCTTTGGCCTATTTTTGAATAATCATAAAATTCTAACACTTGAAAGCAATAGTATTGATTCTGAAAAATATGAACAAATAAATAGAAGTACAGGGAATTTTGTACTTCAGTCGGTGGCAACAAAAAAGGGGAAATGGAAGAGAGTTGTTTACCAGCAATTAAATCTTGACGCGACGCGGTAGGAGGGTGCTTTATGAGTTTATTTTTAATTTTATTGCAAGTAAAATATGACCGCTTACTGTTAGAATATTTTGTTGTGCTTCGAAAGGGCGTAAAATGATTGACCTTAATTGAATCGTGCGATCATAAGTAGGGTTTAACCTACTTATATTAATCCTTACTAATTAAATGTATAAATTTTAATAAAGTTGTGTTTTTCGTAGAAAGTTACTTTCCAAAAAAGTTAGTATTTTGTAAGATCATATTTGTAAACGCCGAATAATGAAACGTGAGGAAATTGAATATGTATACTTTTGTGGCAAATTGCTGTTCGGAAAAGTTGTCTGTAACAGCATGAAGTTTAGCAGTTCAGTTTCGCCAGCTGCCATATTTGTTGCCATTTACTAACAAACAAACCGATCCAAACTTTTAAACTAGGACGATCACCAAAACATGGCAAGCTTTTGTCCAGTTAAACTTACGTTTGCAGTAATAAGATGATCAAAATAAATTGAGTCCTATTTATACAACGTCATACAAAGATTAGTTTTATTTGTGTTCCCATCTTCTATACAAGTTGTTTAAGTGAGCAGGTTGCCAGCTATTGTCCAGTACATGTGAGAAATCACCGCGCCCCTTACATTTAGCACAATGGTGTCTTGAATGTAAGATAAATTGTCTTTTATTAAATCGTAACATATTGTCGTTTAACACTGACAGCAGAGACTAGAGAGGCTGTTATTAGCTGCGGTTTTCTGCATTGCAAGTGATGTACATGTTGTTATAGTTCACATTAATTTGGGACCGATGCACAACTTGAAAACCGAATAAACATCATTCAAATGTTTTCTAATAATACTAGTAAATATTAAAAAATAAATATTAATAAGTAGCTAAACGTTGTCCTGTCTTAGACGAACTGTCAAACTCGCGAAGTTTAAATAATTATCAAGTTTTCTGAAACTATCCAATTCTCAGCGCAATTTTTTTAACTTTTCTTTCCGTGAGAATCTTCTTTAATGTATTAGAAAACTTTAAAAAAAGTTATATAAACTTAATAAAACAGGAACTAAATTTTATATATTACATAGTCAGGTCATAAGTTCTGTCACATGTTTAATATGAAATAGTTGAGACATGTTTATTATTGATGTAAACATTTATGTACCAAAATGAACTTAATAAAACACAGATTCTTATGCTCATAAAGTTTATTCAAAATGACCCCCGCGATTTTGAAGACAGGCCTTCAACCTGCGCGGCCAGTCGTCTATCGCAGCACGAACGAGGTCCATGTCAATTTCGGTGGCTGCCTTAAACAAGGATGCCTTGAGTGACTCCAAATCAGGATGACGCGTTGAGCAGGCCTTTTCCTCCAAGTGTTGCCATATCCTGTAATCTAACCGACTCAAATCTGGACTGGAGGAGGGCCAGTCTTCGTGCCGGATGAAGTCAATTTCATGCGCCGCCAGCCAGTCTCGAGTGCTTTTCGCTCTATGAGCTGGCACAGAATCTTGTTGGAATACCCAGCGCCAGTTATTGAACATGGTATGAGAAACAGGTTCCACAAGGTTCGTGAGGACTGTATTTTGATACACAACTCCATTCTATTTTACGCCTTTCTCACAAAAATGTACCTCAGTTAAGCCCCAATAAGAGACTTCCAACTAAACCATGAGTGAGGATGGAAAATGGCGTCGTTGGTCACGCGGAACACGGTTGCTTGCTTCTTCACTGGTGTGTGCGTACGCCTTATCATTTCGCTTGTTGTAGCTCTCTTCCACATTAAAAATTTTTGCATCCGAAGAAAGAATTTCCCGATGCTTGTTTCCCGCGTACCGCTTCAACAAAGCACGACATCTCTTCAACCTCAGGTCCATTAAACGAGCGTCCAAACGATGTCCTATTTTTATTCGATATGCCCGAAGCCCTAAGTCTTCATTTAACACCATTTTCACCGTGGTTCTGCTTAAACCCATCTGAAGGGCCAAAAGCTTTTGCTTACATATGGGATTTCTTTGAATTCGCGCCTTCACAGCTTTTATCACTGCTGGAGTCCTAACAGAGCGAGGGCGACAACTTCTTGACCTGTCATCTAAACTAGAGTCTTCATTGTATCGTTTGATGTTACGATAAACGAATCTTATGGTTATATTAAAATTTTTCAATATGTCAAAAATCTGAATTGGCGCGTAACCGTAACATGCAACGCCATAGCCACAACATGGTCTTCTTTAAGCGTCCACTCCATATTTAAAAATGAATAAAATTCTAAAAAGTACACATTTTTATATTCATGAAAAATTGGAAATTCGAATTCATTAAACTTTTTTGTGGCCAGCATTTCAAATTCTAAAGCTTTTATTGTGTGACAGAACTTATGACCAGACTATGTATATAGATGTAAATATAATTTGTAAATAATGTTTAATAGAATATTAGTTCGAATCCTAGCTCAAAAATTTTACAAAATTATTGACACTAGTGGCCATAATAACCTATTTTTATAATTGGTGTATTGTGCGAAAATGCTTTAACTTTCATGAGCAAATATTTTTATTAATTTGATTTAATTATACTTGTATTCTGAATAGATGTCGTTTTTATATTTGTTAATACTGAAAGACTAATTATTCAATAAAATAAAATCTCATTATTTATCATTTCTATGAAATTCCACTAAAGATTCTTCAAATAAATATAGGAAAATATTACGACTACATTTTGGTGAAACCACATTGAGCCTGTAATATTTGAAGAACATATAACAAAAAAAATTTTTCCCTGTTTTAGGTTTAGCTTTCAGAGCGTTTTGCAGTTTACCAAGCCAACAATGAACTAACATAATTATATCAATTAAAATAACAGCAGAAATAACTAGCTACTTCATTCTAAGTGTAATCCATCTAGCCACAGATTTAAGCCAAATGTAAGTGTAGCATAATAAACTGGCATTAAGTTGTATAAAACGTGTATTGTAAGAGTGATTAAAGCAGATGCAACAAGCACTAAAGTATAAATGTGTGTGTTCTACTAAATACATGTTTTACCTTTTGGTTACTATTTGATAGGTTTGGTGTAAGAGATATATGTCGAGCGGTTAATGCATTTTAATTCGCAGGATCATGGAGTATCCTCGCCACTGCTATTGCGCCAACTGTTATGAGTTCGATCCTCATACGGGACAAAAAATTATGTGATTCATAAACAGTTGTTTTGAGTCAAAAGTTCTTTGTGTCTATTGTTTCAAATTTTTGAAAGTCTCCCGCGAAACATATTCCAAATTACATGCTAATGTAAGTGAAATGTTACAAAAAGAAACATATTCTTTGGTGTATTATTCCTTCTTCTGATCAGTCGCTTGGTAATACCTTGAGACAGGTTTACGTTAAGCAACAGCTTGATTGTGTGTCCTTGGCATTGCTTCTGCGGTACCAAGAAAACACAGCTATGTCTATGAGCGGGAGATATCGTTTACTACCGATAAGGTGGACCGCAAGCACGACGGCAAAATCAAAATCAATAAAATAATATTTTATAATTCTATAACTTTGGATTTATTAGTCCTAATTCGGTTCAAAAGTCATTGTAGGACAGAAGTTTTAGCCTTGAGTGATAATTGTACTTATATTGCAATACTCCTTGTTTTGCAAACGATCATAGATAACCATTTACGTTCAGGCTAACCGTTTAACATATTGGTAGTATCAAAGAAATACCGTTGTTTTACCATTTACCTACATACGTATTAGGGGCGAGATAACTGCCGTCTACCAGGCATTCTCCTAGATGTCGTTTATTGACAATTTCCTTAACCAAAGCCTTAATAACATATTATTTGACCCGGCAATAAAACCAGAGACTAGTCGGTCAGTTGAAAATACTAGTACAAACTAATACCAAAGGATGAACCAGACGAATCATCTTTCACATGTCATACGAAAATACGTCATCTGTCGCCTACCTCTCGTAACTTAACCCTCAAAGTACTATAATATGAGTAGGCACAGTTAATGCTACATTTATCCCTGTATCCCAGAGGAGATATAGCAGAACAATGCTTTTAGTGCAAACTTACATTTGAGGGTCTAAACTAACTATCGCCCTCGTTAACTAGTTCAGAAATAGCTCGAGGTTATCACAGTAAAAGTATACAACTAAAACAAATTACCAAGTGCAATTTTCATATAATGAGGGCTATGCTTTTGTTATTACATATCTAGCTATATATATATAGTTTATTCAGTTATATTTAATTGCCCATTCTCCCAAGAACTTCGGAATAAAAACTATATAAAAACACTTTTATAATAGAATTGCAATATTCAATAAAAATTTCAAGTTAATCCATGAACTACTTTGTGAGTTTTGCATAAACAAACATACGGATGCTCTTTTTCACATATAAAAATTTGCTATTGCTCGCGACTTTGTCTGTGTGGGGTAGTTTGCTCCTAGAGTTAGTTAAGTAAGTTACGTCATGCTATATCTCTGGTCTTACGGTAAGGTTTTCGATGGCATGTGACTTATTAATTAAATTAAAATCCAGTCTATCAAAATATATACCGCATTACGATTCGTTCAGCAGTTATAGTTACATAGTTGCAGCTAGGACCGAAAATAACTATTAAAAGTACACAAAATCAATTTCGTAGTCCCCTGATTCCTTCTCCAAAACTTGACCGATCTAACTACTATTTTCATTAAAAATTAAAGAAGGGCTTTGGCCGTGTTCATATGTTTTCTTTTTGTTGTATAATCTAGTCAAATTTGTTTTCTGGATGTTTGAAAACAGCGGAAAATCTGGCCAATTTTTGAGGTTTTTGAAGGCTCATGTCTCTTTTAATAATTAATATAACAAAAAAATGAAAACATAATGACATGCCAATAGAGGCCATACATTTTTTAGAAAAAAATTATTTCTCTACTGGCATTATAACAGGGGACTACGTTTGTATGGAAAAACGGCTCTTGTGTTTCCTCTTAAAACCATGGATTTGGTGTAAATCAAAATCAAAGGTTTTAAGAATACTTGTCTTGTTTGTGACAGCAATTTGTTATATCTTATATCTGATACTTTTGGTTCCAATAAGGCCCTGTTACATTCTTTAGTAAACATAAGTATTAAAAAGAGAAATCCTAAAGTGCCTAGCATGTTATTGTCAAAAGCTCTGCGCCTGCGATTTTCTTTCAATTGGCAACAGACAGATTTAAATGCAGATTTAAGAACATAGCTGGTTAAGTGCAACTTTATCGTTCATAAGAGTTACTCTATGATCTAAATTAATTTATTGTAAATTATTTGACTATCGTAAAGGGGTTATAAAAGAAAACAACGTAACCAAGATGAATCTGCCTTATATTTTACAGTTTCATTTTATATAATAACACCAACAATTATTATGAACAGTTGTGTTTCTACTAAACTTTACAAATAAGTGAATAAATATTATTTAAGGGTCTTACAAAAGCCTTATTTCTCGTATACACGATTTGTGAAGTTACCGATACCAAAAGATAAAATAATTATTCAAAATCGTAATAAAATAATCCATATAATCAGTTTACGGAAGTCAAATATAATGACGAAAATGTTTTACTAAATATTATTATTATACAGAAAAACCATCAATAGTGTATTTTGTACAATAAAATATAGTTATATAGTAATAACGTCGTTAACATAAATTTATATGAATTAAAAACATTAATATATTTTGTTATATATTACACAACAAATAATTTGCTAACGCAGTAAATAATTTAAAAATACAGGTACATAAAATAATAACTGCATGACTAGAACATAAATCACGAAATGTATAAGTACCTATTTATTAAATGCATATTACATGAAAAAAATGTATAATGTTATTTTGTATACTTTAAAATAATTGTATAGAAATGAAATATAAAATAACGCTAGGTATCTATTACAAATTGCTCTATTTCTTGATTATTTGATATACTGGAAATAAATAAAACTCTTACAACATTACAAATGGCACATTTTACCTTAAATTCTATTCTATACAACTATTTGCCAATTGCAACCCAGCCTTACAATTGACACTTTTACATACGATAATAGTGAAAATTAGAGTATTAAATTATATAATGTAATATGGAACAATTAAATAATATAATGTTAAATAATATAAATATATATTGTAAAATAAATTCTCAAATTAATAACGTCAGTCAATCTTTGGATATATTGTTATTTTATTTAATTCTCTTCAGGCGATTCTCTCTGAAAATAGAAAAGAAAATTAAGTTAGTAATTATTTAATTAATGTTATTTTAAGTACCACTAACTCACACGAATACCACATGATATATTTAACATTTTCATATCAACAACATTAAACATTGGGTAGTATTTAACTGTTCCTCAATTTTTTGCCTTTGTTCCACCAAAAATACTAATTGCACACCAAAATATGCTTACTAAAATATTTTAAAGAGATCAAACTATTTTTGGGTGGGTTTAAGAAGGAACCTAACATAACCTAACCCTTCCGAGACGTAATGCATTGATTTGAGGCGTATAGGTGCTCGCTATGATACATTTTAGTAAGCATATTTAGCTGTGCAATTAGTATTTTTGGTGGTCATTATATTTAATCCTTTAAACATTATGCTAGCAAGAATAATACATTGTTAGGTATATGGTATAGACTCTTTTACGATATGTTACTGCGATATGCATGATGGTATATCTCAGCTTGTGTTATATGTCTATGATATATCGGTCTGTATTACTCTTTTATCTGAAATCATTGCTGGTCGAATAGAGTTCTTATGGGTCTGATTACTAGAACCAAGAGAGCAAAAAAGAAACTGCGATAAAAGTCATACAAAATAGTTTATTTTCAAAGTATAAAATCTTTCTTTCATAAGAAAGATAGAACCTGCTCCACGTAGTATCACGCCCGAAGGCTGACGGCTATTCTTAAGAGCTAAAACACTCCCTCTCTCATCTCATTTTAATGCAAGTTCAGTGAAATTCGGTGCCTTAAGCCTGGCCTTTTACATCGACTGTCATCATATCAGAAAACGTTCATGTAACTCTTACGTTTCTAAATATCACATTCACACAAACCCAGTCATTCTAAAAGTAAACACCTATGAATAAAAGACAAGTTACGTGATAGTGTATAAATGGTTGCCAGATTTGGATATTTTAGAAAATGTTTAAGGGTCTAAGAAAGGCAACGCATTTATAATAGGTTCGTCGATATTATATTGTAAGTATTATAGCAAGCACCTGAACCCGAAGGTCAAGTGTAATAGGGTTATATAACGATCACGTGAGAGTACAAGTGAAAAATATTTATGACAAACTAGCTCGCGGCTTCGCCCGGCAACTATATCCCGATAAGTATTTCCAAGCTAAAGAAGAATATATCCTTTAATCCAGGACATCGTATATCTGTACACCCAGTTATATCAAATACTTTTCATGATTTATGCATGATTGAGTAACAAATATCCAAACCATTAAAAGTTATATTATATATAACACTAGATTTTGACCGCGGCTTTGCTTGCTTTTATGTAGATTTTATATATAAATTTATATCCTTCGTAACCAGTATTTTTTTCGGGATGATAAGTATCTTTCTTTCTTGTCCTGTTTTGTATATTAGAAATTTCATAACGATCGATCGAATAGTTAAGGTGTGCAAGCGTAACAAACAAACAAACAAACTATTAATTAGGATTGAGTAGCATGCTTGAAACGATTATTAATTTAGGTACATTTACTAGGTACCAATTTTGCTAAGCTTTATAGCGGCTTTGTGTATGTAGGCATACATCATATTAATATAATGATAATATCTTTGCTACATAAATATCGCCTTCCTCCAAAATATGCCTGTCGAAGAGATTTTTTTCGATAACCTTGAATTTCTTCTCCCAACTATCTTTTCATATTATTATGTATCTTAATACTTTCTTCTATACTTATACTTAGTTTTATAAAGAGGAAATATTAGATTTTTTGTTTGCTTGTTTGTTTGTAACGATTTAATTCAAAAACTAACGAGCCTATTTAAAAAAATATTTTTTTTTAAGGATTAAATTTTTTTTTAAGGATTATTACTACCATAACCTAGTCTACTTTTACGCGAGCGAAGCCGCGAGCAAAAGTTAGTACTTAATATATTGTCATCCATTCTTTCCATATGACACTTTAATTGTTAGTTTGGGACTAACAATTAAAGTACGCATTTCTAAAAACTTGTCGCTAAGTCTTTTTTCACACAAAACGTCGGGATATACTAAGTACATAGGATTGGTATATTGCTAATTGGATAAGATTCGGAGATCTATAACTTGACTGACCATCAGTAGTGTAGTTGAGTCAACCTTTTCCTGTTGTAATCATAGTAGAACCCCTTGCTACCCTTGACGTAAGAGGTCTAGTAAGTTTTGAACGTAATTGGTGTATATTTTGGTTATTTTGTATATTCGTGTTAGTAGTAATTGTATTTAAATTATAGCGAACGGAATAAGTATATTCCGTAGTAACTAAAATGTATAAAACAAATTGTGAAACAAGTTTCATATAAATTTTTTTTAAGACTCCTCTTTCTCTGGGAACAATTCCTGTATAGCTGTATCAAACAACGGACACAAAGAAAGACCCACACTCGGAACAATCATTTGTGAATCGAACCCACGACACTCGGCGCAGTGCCTGTGGCCAGGCGACCACTTAAACCACTACGCCATCCGTGCAGTCCAGAGATTTTTCTTTTTAAGATAATTAGCTTTGGTGATTTTCTAAAATAGTATTTATAAAATATTAAAAATAATAATAATAATATATTTATTCGATTCCCGCACAAGTCAAACATTTGTGTGCATGAACATTGATGTTTGTCTTGGTCTGGGTGTTTCTATGTATAATATGTATATATTTACAAAAAAAAAAGTATATATGTATGTTTATCCATTGTCTAGTACCCATAATACAAGCTTTGCTTAGTTTGGACTAGATGGTGTTGTGTGTATGTGATAGAATATTATTATTATTTAAATAATAGGTACAATAATTTATAATAAATGACTCATCTATACTAATATTACAAAGCTGAAGAGTTTGTTTGTTTGAACGCGCTAATCTCAGGAACTACTGGTTCGATTTGAAAAATTCTTTTAGTGTTGGATAGCTTATTTATCGAGGAAGACTATAGGCTATATAACATCACGCTACGATCCACGGGGGCGGCGCAGTAACGATAAACGCGGGTGAAACCGCGGGAACATCTAGTTAAGTTATAAAAATACATTTGTTGTTGTTTGCCCGAACTAGGTTGTGGCTCGGGCGAAGAAGTGCTTATGAACAATTTTACCAATATAAATTTACATAACTACATTTCGACAATATCATTTTAATAAATATTGTATTTAATTAGAGCGTGGTGGAGCAAGGCGAAAATGAAATGTTCATGTTATACCAATATATATAATACTGGCTGCAAACAAGCTGAGAAAGAAATGCAAAAGAAATATTTCTTTTTCTTTTAAATTTTGCACTGTAGATAATTTTCCTTGAGCAGGGGTGAGGCGACTTACATGTATTCATTCAAGTATAATCCAAACATGATCTATATATTAATACGTGAAGCGAAAACTTTGGATCCCTTTTTACGAAAATTGGGCGGACGGAGGAGTATGAAATTTCGCACACTTATAGTTTATACAGAGAAGAAGTGACGAATGCTTATATTTATATAAAATATGCATTAGAAATACATTAAATTAATGAAAAAACACTACACGCACACAACCATGCATTTGACACACGCAGTCGAAGCGCGTAACTATGGTTATATATGTCAATATATAATGACATATATCAGCAATATCTTATAGGCAAACTTTGGTCGAATTTCGAGCACTAGGCGACCGCTAGTAAAATTAAATGCGTATGTAAGTATGTTTATTTGTTACGCTTTCACGCTTCAACTACTATACCGATCGTTATAAAATTTTGCATACACGTTTTCAGGGGTACAGAAAAGGACATGGATAACTTTCATCCAAAAAAAACCACTTTTACTAATCTAACCTAACCATTTACGTGAGCGAAGCCGCGGTCTAAATCTAGTAACTAATATAGTTGGGGATCGTACCATGATTTGCCACAACTTCATCTTCGATAATAGTTCATCGTCCAGCATCGGCTTGGCTTCCATGTTCCCGCTCAGAGGCAGTTCCACTGGGCCGTCATCGTTATCAACACTGAAACATACATTATTAAAAATAAAAGCCTTCGAGTAGTATATCTGTGCTAGGCTGCCTAGCAGTTATACTACTAGGAGTATAACTGGTAGGCGGTATATCTGTGCTAGGCCGGCTAGTAGTTATACTAGTAGGACGCCTATCACAGATAAAATGAATACATAAAAACGTTGGTTTTATTCGTGTTTGTTGTTGTTATATTATAACTATGAACGTTGTACTGAATGTATAATAATTTATTGCCCATAAAATATAATATCCGCTATTGACCTGTCTAGTGTTTGTATGTCAGCCATAATTAAAAACCTATTTCTCAGGGCGCCGGTGTGCCGCGACTCAAAAAGACAAATAAGGCTACTGATCTGAACCCGCACTGGCCTAATGATTTAATGAATTATGACCTAACCCTTTTCTAACATAGAAAAAGTTCTTGCCTAGCAATGCATCAGAGCTTTATAAATATTGAAACAGCAAATGCCAATAACATCCATAACGGGCACAATTATTTGAGTATCAAACAAAATTATTATATTTCTTTCGTGTTTGAATTGAATCTGAAACACTCGCCGTGATGATGTTTAAAACTGTTGCGCGACTCGTGAAGTCAATTTTTCTTAGATTTTAAGCTGAAAAACATTGTTTTTTCAATTTATATTTTGTGTAAGGCTATATAAATGACACACTAGCTTTAGTGATGAGACTTTGATTGCAAAAGGAGTGGGGTGCTTAAATCCACACGTCATCCTAGGACTAAATATTCTGTTATGTAAGTTTAAACTTAGCCTGTATAACATGTATTATTATCAGACCTATATTTAGAGAATACTCCTGTTAGATGTGTTTTGTGAATCGTCAATAATCGTAGTAGTAAGTAGGATCTTGGTTTACAAGGTATAAGATATCTAAAAGTTAGTTTTCTTTTATAATATACAAACAATGCTTTACTAAAACCACGCAATATACTTAAAGTTTTACTTGCTTCATAAACGGGAACATTCTCAATTTGGTAGTAATTTATACATTAAATTTGAAATATACGTTTTCTTTTAAGTTTTTATAGCACAAAAACTTTTTAATGAATTTCATATTTTACATGGCGGTAACAAACAACACAACCTACTACTTACGCCATCTATATTTAATGGCATAAACTAAACTTACATCAGTTTGTTGTTCGCCAACGAGTCGTCTTGCATGTTCAGTTGATAGATGGCGTCAAGATCGTCGTTCTTCGCAGCCAGCTGCTTTACACGGTTCTGAAACAGTTTAAGGGTTTTATATAGAAAATATAGATGGCGTTGGTGAGCTTAAACATATAAAATAATAAAAAAATAAAGTTATAAATCTATAACCCAACTACGTAAAAAACGGGTCTAAAAAGTACGAAACAAGAAAATAATTCAAATAGAAATCTAGAAATGCATAGGTACAAAAATGGTCAAGCTAGAGCATCCACTATATAACTACCCTGTCTGTTTAATGGAGGCGTTCTTGGCACCCATATCATCATAGTATCAGTTACACATTAAACATAGTATGTTTAACGGGTAATAACCGTTTTGCTGTTCGGTTGATATAAGTCTGCGTGTGATCGTGTTATCCTGGGTAAGATGTCCGGATTCAGTTTCCGTAGGTGATGCAAAATGTTGTTGGGAATTTTCTATTACGTCATTAGCAACACATCACGTTTGCTTTATTATCTTCAGAGATAGTGTGATCAGTCTCATTGAACACACAGCGACTCATCAACCTAGACTGTTTGGACTTTGAAATATTAGAAGTTGAACGCTGCGCATCGTGCGAGAGAGAACGTTTTATTTGAGTAGTAGAGCCTCGCTGATTTCAGCATGAATGGGCCAGCTCGACCGGGGAAGGACTACCCTCTCACAGAATATCGACGTGGAATAGCAGTAGTCCTACTGTTGTGTTTCGTTCGCTGAGTGAGAGTACCGGAGGCCCAATCACCCCCTCTCCCTCTTCCCGCTCCCTTTCCTTCCCACGTCCTTTCCTAAAGGTACGGCAACGCGCAAGTGATGCCTCTGGTGTTGCAGGCGTCCATAGGCTACGGTGACCACTTACCATCAGGTGGGGCCGTACGCTTGTTTGCCACCTTAGTTGCATAAAAAAAAAATATATATTTTTGTTACTTTGTCTCATTCACACTGTGAATTGTGAATGAGACAAAGTAACATTCACACTGAACGGGCCGCGGGCGTCGCCGCACGCGCTAGTGTACCATGATGGGTCTACATCACTATGCACTGTCCCTTTCCGAATTCTCTATTTTGTATGTAGCGTAGTTATGCGTATACAGGGTGTCTAACTTGATGTGTAGCCGTGTCTACACTAAAACCTGGTTCTTTTCTAGAATACATTTTGCTTTTCGCCTCAGTTTTCCATCTGGGTCCTTTCGGATTTATCTCAATATTTTGTCGTCCGCGTCATGTGTAAATATAATTATACTAAGTATAAGTATCTAACCAGTTCAGCATTAGCTGCCATGCGTCGCAGAAGTCTGGTGAGGTACCAGTCAGGGGCGGAGCCGGGAGGCTTGCCTGAACGCTTGCCGTGAGCTGGAATTAAATAAGATACCTTTAAGTATATACAACATGGCACAGATATAACGCACAATCTCAAACACCCCAATTAGATTATTAAATCGTAATAAAATATAATCATTAAAATGTTACTTTTACGTACTTAAATATTTTAATTTAACGATATAGTTCCCCTTATTGTGCGCGAATAGTATGGGTATATTACAATAAATCTAACATTATTGCCTTTATTGCATCAAAAACCTTATTGCCTTGAATTATGATACATTTTCGTTTATTTCAGCTGTTTAATAAATGGGTGACTATTATTTAATTCGTTTCTATTATTTTAGGGATAAAAATTACCTATATTAAAAATTGCTGGAATTGATTCAGTAGCCGATTTTGAACAAACTACTTTCAGGATGTGCGTTTATTATGTTACATGTTGTATATTGGCAGAAACAAGTATAAGAATTATAATTAAGATATATGTATCTAAAAATATCCAAGATTATAATGCGATTTCTATTCAAAACTTAACTCAATACATTGAAACTTCAAACGCGTTCTTCCGGACGTGACGTTGACGATACCTTTCAATCCCTCAATATCCTGTTCATTGTGCCAACTTCTATCGGCTACGGTCAGAATATTTGCTCTCTTTCACTCTACATACGATAAAACGAGACGGCATATATAATGTTTAGGTACCAAGACCTTTATGGCCAGTTTCACAACTTTCAAGAAAAGTTATCTGAAAGATAAATCGCATGCTGTCTCATTCTTGTTAGGTTGAAGAAGAGAGATGGCGAGGCTTTTATCTTATACATAAATGCTATTTGGAGGTTGTGGAACAGGCCCTTAATTTAATTAAATTAAGGTATTTTATTACTTGGGCTTAAAATTAGACGCCTATTATGATTACCAGTGCTTACTTTAAACGTAACTGTGTTTATCTATACTAATATTATAAAGCTGAAGAGTTTGTTTGTTTGAACGCGCTATACTCAGGAACCACTGCCTCGAATTGAAAAATTATTTTAGTGTTGGATAGCCTATTTACCGAGAAAGGTTATAGGCTATATAACATCACGTTACGATCCACAGGGGCGGCGCAGTAATCATAAATGCGGGTGAAACCGCGGGCACAACTAATTAAAATAAAAAAACAACAATTTAACATCGATTATTGCCAAACCATAACATTCCAAATCAAATCGCCCACTTAAAATTCCATACCATAACCTTCTTTTTTCATGTATTAATATGCGGCCCCTTCTCCGCGCGTATATACATTTTCCCCTTAATTACTTGGGGTACTGATTAGGCTCGTTTAGTAACAAATTAAATGTCGACAGGTGACTGGTATTACAATTTTAACATCAAACATTATGATCCGAGATTAATATGCGGTATCTTTATAAGAATGGCAGGGATTTAGTAAAAGCTGTATAAAGTGAACATTAGGGAGAAAAGTAGACGATGTTTAGGTTACTAAAATTAAAATAGTGCTCAAGAACATTTTGAGTGAAGTGTCTGCCGTTCTAAATTATTTGGTGATGAAAAATGAATCTATGAGACTTCTCCATAATGTTTTCGATGATATTTAAAGTTGCGAACCCACATTGAGCCAGCGTGGAGGACTGAGAAGACCCAGATGTCCAGCAGTGGGACAGTTTCTAAACAGAGGTGATAATATTGTCTTCTGTTTACGCGAATGTTATTCATTTAAATTAAACTACTAAATACGGATTTTATCGCGTTGTTTATTTGAAACTTTATTACAAAATTTTTTTTAAACTGTTGCACTACTATTACTATTAAACTTTACTAATTTTTAAGCTAATTAAATTATTAAACTATTAAAACTATTTATACTATTACTATACTATTATACTATTTATATTTATGTTTACACTTTCCTCGACGTTTCGGTTGCTTTTCAGCAGCCATGGTCACGGGGAGACTAAGACTTGTCTCAATGTTCCAGTGTAGTTATTTTAAAAGTAACCGAACATTATTTAATCATGGGTGTTTCTATTTACGCAGAATAAAGTTTTGTAATAAAGTGTCAAATAAACAACGCGATAAAATCCGTATATAGTAGTTTAATTTGAATTAAGAGAGGTGTTATTATTATTCTATTTCGTTAGTGGCGATACTAATTATTGCGAATGCTGTGCGTGTGGTCTCGGGACCGATTCACATGTCGGGCAAAATGCGTATTCTGTATAAACGGCAAAAGGCTCGTCCTTTATTACATGGGATCTAAAACCATATCTGGCTAACCATATGTGTGTGTATAATACACATGTGCCAACTTCGGGGTTACTGGTATGTTTGAATATGTTGTCTTAGTTTATTTGTTTGTTACGTTTCACCCCTAAAATACTCAATCGATCATTATGGAATTTCGCATACACTTTGCAAGGGGAACGGATTTTTAAAAGTCCACTTTAATCCGAGCAAAGCCGTGGGCAAAATCTAGTAATGAATAAATACGACCAACATTTTGTTCCACATTTTACACTTGCCTCAATATTTCACACTTACGGCTTATTTTATATCCATTAATACCTCTACATAATATAAAACCTATCGCGTCACACAGATTCCTCAGTGCGGGAGTTGTTTTTACCACAAAAATAATAAAAACATCGACGTCACAATTTTGCAGCGAAAACTGAAAAATTACCGAAATAAAGCCGGCAAGCAAATTTTTATGTAAAAACGCCGTTCAATATTTTTGCGATACCTTTCGTTTTGCTAAAAGTTTTCGGCAGACCTTTTTATCGAAAGTACGTATTTATATTTCGTTGTATTTTTTTGAGAGTTCCTATTTACTTCTGAAGATATGTACCTATGTATAAAATTGGATTGATAAGAATATACCGTCATGCTCTCCATTTAAGCTAGTAAGGTATAAATGGAATATAACTAGGATAGGATTATATTATTTGGAAGTTTGTTTGTGACGTAGTAAGACGTATATATGAGGTATATAAACGTATTTCAAGATTAGATATTATTTGCTAAAGTTCAAATCAAATCAAATCAAATCAAATCAATCTTTATTTGTATTAATGTGGTGTATACAGATGTTTGGTTTAGTTTACAGAGTTCCAACATTAGTCATATATTCATGACATACAGATATAAAATACACAAAAATAAAAACAAAAACTTATAACTAAATTAATTTAAATTCTAACTTAATAAATGTAGACTATCACACTGTATCTTACATGCAAAATATTCCTGTAGTGTGTAGAAACATTTATTGCAGAGCCATCGAAATAATTCTGCTTTGAATTTATTTATACGCCACTCATAAACACCCTGTGGCAAGTGATTGTAGTTCAGTTGTTTATGTGTGGGAGGCAAAAAAATATGCCTTATGGATGTCTGAGAGGTTTCTATAATATTTTCACTCTGAGAAGAGGCTGCCCAGCATTGGGCAGTTTATTTATAGGGCTGATATATTATAGACTATAGATATTTACTGACTTGAGACATGAGAAATAACTAAAGAAGGTATTTGGATTGGCTAAATATTGAGGACTTTAATATTCATATTCATATTCATATTCATTTATTCATAAAAATATAAGCTTACAGAGTTATCCAATTCGCTTATATCTATACTATTTCTATACAAAATATACAAAATAAAATAAAAAATTAAATTAAAATTTACTTATAACATACAAAGAACAGTTTTACATTAACTTACAATATTTAAATTAAAGGCTACTATTATAATATCTATTGAGTATCATACCTATATATTATCTAATTATTTTATCTAAGTAAAGGAACACGTTTTTATAAATTATGCTAGGTTTGTCAAAGAATATATCTGCTTCTGGATTGGCCTTGAGAAAACTATTTATTAATTTAACGGCTCTGGAAGTGGGGCTGTTATCTGCGTGTGGGGAGCGCCACGTTGGGGGACAGGAGAGAAGATTGTGCTGCCGCCTACCAATACCTCGCGTGTAGTGGTCCGGTACATAGAAATGTATGGACTCACGAACTTCTGGGTTATCTATTTTGTCAGTTATCAAAAAATAATAATGAATGATATGCATGAGTTCCCGTCTGCACTGTAAAGTATCTATCCCGACCATGCCTGTTACAAATGTTGACGGGTATAAAAAGGGGTAATATCCATACTGGCGTTTGTACAAATATCTGGCGAACTTGCGTTGGATTCTTTCCACTAACATTTTATACAAGGTCTCTCGGGGACTCCATATTATGGCGTTATACTCTAACTTACTCCGCACGTAAGCATTGTAGAGGAGTTTTATCACCTGAATATTTTTAAAGTGGTAAGAAGTTCTAATAATGAAACCTAGGCTTTTACTCGCTTCCTTACATGTTTTAGTTATATGTTCATGAAAATTTAAATGAGTATCCATGATTAAGCCTAGATCGCGAATTGCAGAGACACGCTCTAATGGAGTACCCGATAGCTGGTATGTCGTTGTGATTGGAATGCGTGACCGAGAAAAAGTTATAGTTTTACATTTTGAGATGTTAAAGGTCAATTTGTTTTTTACACCCCATTCAGCCACTGCGTTTATATCACGTTGTAGTGCTACACAGTCTTCAGGCCCGCTCACCGCATATGGTTTAAGTAAACAGTTCTACTATGAAAGGTAAATTTAAATCTTATCTTATCTTATGTGGGGGCCAGTCTGTGCAGACTGGCGACACTTCGACCCAGTGGGATCTGTCGACATAATAACGACTGCCATAGATGTTCATGGCAGCCGGGACCAACGGCTTAACGTATTTTCCGAGGCACGGAGCGGGCGATAATTGTCAATCAATACGCACATAATTTCGAAAAGTCATAATTATAACTTCCGAAAAGTCAGAGGTGCGCGACGTGGGTTCGAACCTGAGACCCTCTGCATCGTAGTCTGTTGGTGTCTTACCGAGCTATCGCAGCTCATAAAAAATAATTTAAATAGTAGTCTTGAGCTATCACAATAATCAAATATTTAGAAAAAGAGCAGTTTTTAGAAAAAGACAAATGGCTGTCACAATATTCAAATATTTAGAAAAAATTCAAATATTGTATATACATAGTCTCATACCTATATGGCCGAAGGGATAGGCAGCGCTGTTATACACTAACATTTCGACAGTAGGTTTAGTTTAAGGTCCTAAGTCCTAAGAGGCAAAATTATTGCTGTGTACGGTGTACAGTATCGGACTTCATTACTAAAATCATTTTAAAACTACGCACAAAAAGAAATTGTTACGTCTTGTACGATCCGGGATTCGAACACATCTCAAGCACAACAACAGTATTCTCTACCGCTGCACCATCGAGAAAGTTAATTCAAAAACCAGTATCATGCAACTTATATATTTTTCGATTGTCTTATTAGATTCATTTTAAATATCTATTTCGTGACATTTCGTTTAACAATGATTAAACAGATAAATATATTTTACTACATTTTACCCGTGGCTTTGCTCGCGGGAATTTATGTTAGTTTAGGTCAGTAACAGTACTTTTTCTGGCTGAAAGATACTCTATGTCCTTTTCTGTTGTCCTAACAACGTGTATGCAACATTTTATGATGTTCGGTTGAGTCGTTAAGATGTGAAAGCGTTACAAACAAACTGACATTCGCATTTATAATATTTGTTAGAATTATTGTCAATTGGTGCAATTGATATTTTACAATGGGATTAAATATAATGACCACCAAAAATAGTAATTGGACTCCAAAATATGCTTACTAAAATATATCATAACGAGCACCTATACGCCTCAAATCACTGCATACCCTCTCGGAAGAGTTAGATTACGTTAGGTTTCTTCTTAAAATCCGCGAAGCGGGGCTCCGTCGACTTATTTTGATCTCTTTGCTGTGCAATTAATATTTTTGGTATTAAATTGCGGTTTTAATTTTGGTGATCATTTACTATTTTTGGTGATTATTTACAATTATGACTGTTATATTTTACTATATCTGGTGATAAATTAAACATAAGCCTTTTACAATTTATTCTATTTCCAAGCAATTATGTACGGTTTACGTACACTTAGGTATAATAATGATGTACTAGCTGATTACGCAATTTGGTCGATTATTTTCCGTCGCCATAATTAATTTGATTCAGTGTGCACTTTAACTACCTAAAGAACGTAAGTATCTATCTGAGAATCACTCTATATCATATTATATTGTATTGGGTACGTATTACAATACCGAAATTTAAAAGACCGTATTTTAAAATACCTATGGATGAAATCCTGAAAAATTAAACGATGAATGATTGTTTGGCCGAAAGTTTTAAATCCCGAAAGTTCATTTGCCCAAAAGGTTAAAATCCCGAAAATGGTTAGGCCATCCGTACGATTCCAACTCGGAAGCGGTAGTTTGTGTTAGGTTCTCTTTTCTAAACCCACCCAGAAATAGGAGCCCCGCCAAGCGGGGCTCAGTCCAAAACTCCCATTAGTTCTACCATAGAACTAAGGAATATCCATTCGGGATTTCGTCCATTCGGGGTTTCATTCTTTCGGGCATTTGGACATCGGTATTTTATGTTTCGATATAACGGCTATCGGCATTTAAAACTTTCGGTA
The DNA here is from genome assembly GCA_963564715.1 of Catocala sponsa. Classification (NCBI taxonomy): domain Eukaryota; kingdom Metazoa; phylum Arthropoda; class Insecta; order Lepidoptera; family Erebidae; genus Catocala; species Catocala sponsa. The sequence goes on along the minus strand of OY751337.1, from coordinate 23,086,892 downwards.
TTTTGAATTTCGTTGTTTTGGACGTCGATATTTCAGTCATAGTTATTATGAATTTCAGTATTGTAATACGTACCCATTTTGTTTACGTAACTTGTGAATAATAAACTTTGTTATACTACGAGTAGAGGTTTCTCTTACCAGCACACTTGAAACTACATAACTTAAAAACTTACAGTGATGTACAAGTTTATTACACTGTACATATTATATAAAAACATTCAACCTTAGTAACACAAATAGTAGACAATGTGCGCGTCAAATTCGATGACATACAAAATCATTTAATAAAATCTATTGCAGATCCCAGAAGATTATTCCACCTCAAAGCTATTAAACCCAGTAATAATACGCTCGGAGTCAATAAGAACTATATGATAGGCGCTGCAGTAATATTGTCATATGGTAAGCCGTAGGATTAAAACTGAACCAATATTGGTGATAAAAGTTTGCCGCCTATACGTTATAAAAACGTCCGTTTTTTTTATTTACTGGCAATTCATACATAGTCTTGCCTGTACTTTTGAATAATAATAACACATACAACAAAACACCGTATAGCCCAAACTAAGCAGAGCTCGTACTATGGGTACTAGACAATGGATAAACATACATATATACTTTTTTTTATAAATACATACATACTAGATGTTAGTTACTGCGCCGCTACCGCGGGTCGTAGCGTGATGTTATGTTGCCTATAGCCTTTCTCGATAAACAGGCTATCCAACACTAAAATAATTTTTCAAATCGAACCAGTTCCTGAGATTAGCGCGTTCGAACAAACAAACTCTTCAGCTTTATAATATAGATTACATAGAAACACCCAGACCAAGACAAACATCCATATTCATGCACACAAATGTTTGATTTGTGCGGGAATCAAACCCGCGACCTCAGGCGTAGCAGTCGGGTACACTAATCACTACGCCATCGAAGCCGGTAATTGAAAGGTTAGACAGAAGTGAATAACACCACATTTTGCCTGATATGGTCTTATATCTCACGTAGAAGCTGACCAGCCTATTGCTGTTAACTAGCACTGTTCCAGATTCTGTGTTGCTTCTCAGAATTTCTTGATGGAAAAACACAATACAACTTTTTTAAAGACCTTGTGTAAACTCACATCGTAATTAAATAATTAAATTGAAATTCAAACTTAGCCCGAATCGGGAATCGCTATAGTGTATTTACAATCGGTGCAACATAGAGGCAGTTTATAATATGTGTAGAACTTCTTATAATATACAATTTTAATTTATTTTAGATACATTTTTAATTTTGATTCTATAAATAAATAGGCTCAATATTATTTTAAATGTACAGAATTTGCTTCGGTGAAATATTGGCTAATATTGGAAATTAATGGATTCAATGTGTATTTTATTTTAGAGTGCGATTGATAAGCTTTATAATTATAACATTACGCTTGTGTTTCTTTAAAAACGTATTCAGGGACTTGTTATATGACAAAGACTGCCTGAAAGGAAAGGCAGATGGGTATAACGCCCACATTTCACCAGCATAATAAAAGGTGAACTTAATACCGGCTACGCAGCACGTTTCCTGACTCCGTAATGCTACTTAGAATTAGCTATAAGAACATCTAGAGATTTATACATTGCACATTGTTTACCTATGTATATATTACTTTACTTCACGAATCCCAGCATTGTTAAAATGACGTACGTATATGGCATACGTCTAGAGCCTTGTATTGTACGCAGTAAAATACAAGAGGAAGAGACGTAGTTTCTACCTACTGGTAAAACTTATTAAAAAAGCATTTATCGCTCAAATAACAAAATGAGTCTTGTCAAAAAAAAGAACAGAAAATATTAAGGTTTGTACAACCCTATCTATATCATATATATTTTTGTTCATTTGCGCAAAAAACACACTCTTAACATCTCACGGCCTTGTAATACCTACAAGGCCACAATGGATATCATTTAGGTGACTTGTTCTCAACATCAGTCACTTATTTGGATATTAATGGTGGCCACATATACAATCATCAATGGTGCCATGTCGAAAAGCCACTGAATTTGGTAAGATATTTCATTTATTTATTGTACACAGATATATATACACACAAAAACATTTATAAATGACATGTAGTGCCCTCGCAGAGGTTTCGGGTAGGGCGTGCATACCCTACCAGAAATCTTTGTGCACGCCCCTGTCTATATGTAGTAATAGTCTCCTTAACTTGCTGCCGCTAGAGTAGGTGTCACTTTAGATCAAAACTCTTGAAGGACCACGGCACATTGGACCTATGCTCCAATGAAAGACTGATGAGGGGCCGGGTAATTTACTGTTTATAAATTACCACTGCTGGGCACGGGCCTCTACGCAATGTAGGAAGAGTATAACATAAACTATATTCACTCACCTCCCCAGCAGGAATGTCCGTAGCTCAGACAGGAACCTGAAAAATAAAAACTTTAGTTATTCATGTGATTAAATATATAATGTCCCCTATGATTGAATATAGACGACCAATCTCATCCACACAACCACCACTTGTGTAGTTAAGTTCAGCAGTGGTCGCCATAGAAACTCCGAGTTTTGACAGTTGTGACGCCCTGGCCTAAGCTAAACTGTCTTGGAGATCAAAGGTACTTCAATATACGCCAAGGCTACACTAGACAAGGAAATTAATCAGAAGTATATTGGACAGTTTAAAAACCTACACTTACAGAAAAATACATTATTCTGCTGCATATACCATTGATATACGTACAATGCGATAAGTATGAGTTGATAAAGCTTGAGCTAGATGTATGAATTCTTTAGCGGGGTCGCGATTGTATGTGGAAATGATTCGCGCGGCCCTGCCCACTATGGTAACGTTGAGGTACACCTTGGTAGGTATAGTCGGTAGGATCGGGACGTCGTCATCCTTCACCAGGTAAGTCCAACATAGCCTCTCTGCTGCTCAGCGGAGAGATATGCGTCAATGCATTCCCCCAAGTAAAAAAGAAAAAAAGATGTTTGAATCCCGGGGAGTATACATCTGGTCAGGAACATACATCATGGTACACGATAGTGTATGTTCCTGACGATATATACTTTTCAGACCCGAGCGCGTTACGAACCCAGGAACGAACATCTGGTCCCAGATTCAGAAACAATTAATGTATGAACATTAATTCCCTGATTCTTATTTACTAAGCCAAAAAATTCCCAGTATTAAATATAGTTCTTGTCACTACATTACTTCAGGTACTACTTCCATTAATAATGAGGCTGATGATGTTTTAAGAGCATGCATACGTTCATCTAACTAACAAGCTACAATAACTAAATCGTTTAGTTATGAACACAATGGATGTGGATACACTCTTACCGTAGAGCCCTTTAATGACTACAATACATTCGTCTAGGGTTGTCACACTTGATTTTCTACATACTAGTTTTCCTGCCAAAATCTATATCGCCGAAGATATATTTGCGAGAAGTGGTTGTTATACAGAAGAGTTTTACAAACACTCTCGTCAATTATGGTTTCGAGCGAGCGTATTACTATTGCACGGCAGTGTTGTCGTCGCCACCAAGGCGCTAACAGAATGTTGAGCGCTGATTTATGTAAGCATTGTTCAGATTCAAAATATTTATTGACGTAATCGTTACTACGATTACTTGAATAATTATACCAGAAAATCGATGTAATAAGTACAAATATTATATAATGATAATGCGGCTCAGAAGGATATTTATTTCGGTGCTTCAAATATTTACATTATTAACAGGGAGATCGCAAAACGCCTGATCGACGTTTCGCGTGATCAGAAGGCTGGTCTTTTTTTGGCCCAAAGAATCAGCATTGCCATTCAACGTGGCAATGCTGCCAGTCTTCTGGGCACGTTACCAGTTGAGAGCGATGCTGAAGAATTCTACGATGCCTAAACCTTTTCTGTAAATATTTAGTGGTATAAATATTTGTGTTTTTGTAATTATGTTACCTTTTATATAATTGAATTTCTATACCCAAAAGATAAAATATTTAAAAAAAAATCCTTTTCATTTAAAAAATAAGAACTAATGGCCTCAGGTATTCAAAACTTTAAAGAATTCAATTTGAATTTCCTATGCGCTTTAAAGACACCATTTTCTAGCTATATATCCATTTAAAGAATCGATGTTTAGCATTTACTAACATACAAGCCGTATCAATTTCATATACACAATATTACGGTACACGATACACAGCCTAATTATATACAGCTATACCCGCGACAGCCCTACTTGCACTTTGATGTACAGTGTCTTTACAAACCTCTTGCGATGCATTAGCACTGAGTGTGCGACTCTAATGTGATCATACTCGGTTGTCCGATAAAGTGATGCCTGACCTATACAGCGGACGGATTGGCTTGTATTATCTTTCCTGTGCCTTGTAGATATATTGTCACTTATGTAGACAAAGACTAAAGACGTAGTAAAGGCAGTATGACATTATATTTTCTTTTCGTGTGGTTATAATGGTGAATAGATGTTTTTAAATTTAGTGTTCAAACTCGCGTGCATTTTTAGGTGAAATAATACGTATTGATAATTATTATTGCAACATATAAAATTCAAAATTTGTGTTTTATGAAATTGCTCAATTCATGGAATTGCGTAAAATACAAATTTTGGATTTTGTTGCACTTTGTTTTCATCGTGTTAATTTCATTAAAAGAGAATATTTACGTTTTAAATGCCAGTATGATTTAGCTAAATACTTGTAAATATTAAAAGATACATCATCATCATCATCATCATCATCATCATCATCATCATCATCAGGCTATAATAGTCCACTGTCCACTATAATAGATTTAACATATTTGTATTTAAATACTAACTGCGCCTCAATTCACAAAAAGTATTTTTACCTTTCGGAATATTTTGGCGCACTTAAAATTCTGCTTATTTTTTTTTAATACTGATCGCAGTAGCATGTAAAATGTAGTACTAGTACTTGGTGAGTTCATTTTACTTACTAATATAAACAATTTAGCAGATGAGGCTATTTGATATTTGCGTAAATTTTAGCTTGGACTTTAAAAGAAAAATATTTGTATAATATACCTATAATAAATAAATTATGCTTAATCTTCTTCTTATCGAGTTATAGTGTACATTTTGTAGTCTAAACAGACGGTGCAGTAGTTTAAAAGGTTGCCTGGCTACTGCCTTTACGCCAAGTCTCGTGAGTTCAATACCATATATTATACGGCTCTGCCTCTGTGGCGCAGCGGTAGTGAATGCGACTGCTGTGCATGAGGTCTCCGGTTCGAATCTCAGGTCGGGCCAACAAAAAGTTATTGGGTTTTTCTGTTAAGAAATCTCAATAGCAGCACGGAGTTAGGAAGTTGGCGGTATAAGACACCACCGTGCCTCGGAAAGCGCGTAAAGCCGTTGGTCCTGCTCCTGATCTCTCTCCGGTCGTGTCGGATTTCCGTCCCATCGGATCATGAGAGTTAGGGAACAGAGAGTGCACTTGTGTTTGCGCACACACTTGTGCACTGTAATATCTCTTGCGTAGTTGGCCAGTCTCCGTTAAGACAGGCCGGCGTGGCCGAAATTCGGTCTGGGGGATATTATTATAGTATTATACGGAAAATAAGTTGTTATCCCTGGGACAGTTGGTGGTGCAATCGCAATCGGCTTAGGAAGACGAAGGCGACAGTTACTTCTATATACGCAATGCTTCGACCGAGTTCTTCTAAATTCGTCTACTGAAGTCGGCAATCGACATTCAATCCCAAATCAACAAATAAATCCCATTGACAAAAACAAACTAATATATCACACTAATAATACCTTAATAGTACCCATATTGGCCATTTTTAGGCTGTACATTAAATTTATTTGCTTGAAAGAGCTTTAAAACGTTCACATATAAATTGAAAGGGCTCCAATCGGTGCGTTCTACAGAACAGGACATAAATCCGTCCTGTGGCTGTAAAAGATTTCCCTGTGGACCTATAATAAGAATTTTCCTTTGAATGTGTTGTCTTTCGTTTGAAATATTCAATCGATTTGTTAAATTATAATTTGTTTTGTGGCGCGTTAGGCCGATTCTACGTGTTTTGTTGAAGTATAAAAATAAACATAATTACCTAGCATTATGTCTACCAAAGGGTAAGGCATCAAATATTCGTGGACTGTCTTAGTGGGGCAGCAGTGGTGATTGCTGTGAATCCTAGACTTCATTCTTGGGTCCAATTTTTGATGCAAGTTAACTATTATTTGGTTTTATCTGTTACTGACTCGCGCAACCTCGTCTGCTACACATAAGATAATTTTCCCCGATTTTGCAACATTTTCCATTGATGCTCCGCTCCTATTGGTTGTAGCGTGATGTTATATAGCCTTCCTCGATGAATGGGCTATCCAACACTAAAATTATTTTTCAAATCGAACCAATAGTTCCTGAGATTAGCGCGTTCAAACAAACAAACAAACAAACTCTTCAGCTTTATAATATTAGTATAGATATTACTCAGTGATAATACAGATTTCCAATGGTGAAAGAATTTTTAAAATTGGTTGAATAGTTTTTGAGTTAAATCTTTACAAATAAAAATATTAGTATATTAAATATTAGTATTAATATTAGTAAAGAAAATTGGCACGAAGAGTCAATGTTCTGATATTCTGATGACCGGTCTAGCCTTAGAATAACTTTATCTTTTTAGGTCGGTTAGGTAGGAATCGTTATGATTAAAAAATTATAGCTTGTAGGTACAGGAAGAGTGTGCAAACAGGCAGGTCAGTCATAAAATTTTGATAATTTAGTTAGATATGATGAATTCTATCCGTCTTTTCTAAATGATTATTTGCTAGCATAAGATATGAATACCATACCAACATGGATAACATTAAGTTGTGGTACTACTGCCTTGCCTTTTCATACAGGTATGAGTCTACATTTAAAGAAAATATGTTCTGTACTAACTTTTTTTTGTTTAAAATCAGAACGTAGAAGCAAAATACGTTCGCGTTAAAGTAGCGTTTGTATATACGAAGTGCGCAGGTTCGATGATCGCGCAAGTCTGCAGTGAAAATAATAATGCCTGTGTCAAGTATGATTCCTGTTTTACGAGTAATGTACGTTCGATTTATGGATACAAAAATACTTGTACTCAAAACAACGATTTGTGGATAACTAAAATTGTGTATCCGATGGTCGAACCGCCAGTACTTTGTGTGTTATAAGCACGTCATCTGTTGTACCATTGGTGTGGTCAAATCTTTCTTACCATACAACAAAGTCCTAGGCAACATGTCATAATGAACTTTAAAGAGATAGAAAAAAAGGCACTCAAAAACACCTAGACTGAAACAATTTCCACTTCTAAAACAGTCAAAAAATTATTTATTACTGGATTTATTTTTCCTGTTTCGCGATCGAACACACTCAGGCGCTAGCAGTAGAATAGTTACCACATTTCATCCGCCCAGACCCTTACAGCATTTTATTCTATATACCTTATAATTAGTAAATATAGTTAACCTATATAGTAACGACATTGTCATCACAATTATCACTTAGCAAATTAATGTTTAAATTGCATGTTCTCAAAGTAATTACAAGTAGATCAATATTTCTTCGTTGGAGGAAAACCTGACATATGATGGCTCGTACTGTCATGTGCAATACCTTTGCCTCAATTTAAAAGAAAGAAAGAAAACAATTTCATTTTTTTACTTCCGAAGAGGCACAACCCAGCTGATGATAAGCGGTTACCGAATCACAGAACCGTTCGCAATACCAGTTTTATATGTATACCTATATAGCAACCCTGTATTAAACTGTACGGCACGTGCTTCTTCTCAGTGTGAGAAGGGTGAGGCCGTAGTCCGTCACGCTATCCCAGTGCGGTTTGGCAAATTTCACATATCTTCGAGAACATTATAGAGAATTCTCAGACATGCTGGTTTCTGTAAACGACAATTAACTATTTAATACGTACATAAAGAGCAGCGATAGCTCAGTGGGGAGACCAACAGACTGCAACACACCTCTGACTTTCGGAAGTTATATTACTTTTCGAAATTATGTGCGTATTGATTGATAATTATCGCCTGCTTCGTGCCTCGGAAGCACGTTAAGCCATTGGTCCCAGCTGCCATGAACATCTATGGCAGTCGTTATTGGGAGAGTGTCGACACAAAAGATCCCACTGGGTCGAAGTGTCGCAGGTCTGCACTGACTGGCCCCCACATAAGATAAGATAAGGTAATACGCACATAGGTAACTTCGAAAAGCCAGCGATGCGCGCCTTAGGATCAAACTTAATACTTCTTCGTGGCAGTCCAACTGTGGCCCACTACACTATGGTTGTTAGTTTTATATACTTATATATATGTATGTATACTTGTAAAGACGACTCCCCCCTAATATAATATACTGTACGCGAGTACGCCATCCGTATAATTGGCATCATAAGTGGTAAGCATAAGGTTCGGTTTATGATAGCTGGTAGCTGCGATCGTTTGCTATATCAGGGGTATCAACTCACGATGCCGATCCAAAAGGCTTTAAAGATAGAGTGTAAGGAAAGGAATGAGACAAAGAGATATATGAGCCTCAGAATCTCTTACTCGTCAGGTGAAATGCAGTAACGTAATCGCTATCATAACGCCGTTTAAGTTTGAGATTGTGGTAATTAATACGGTGTTACCTTTACCAAAACTATTCATTAGGGATGTTATCTCGGCTCATTTAAATTATTACAAGTTTAGGACCAATTTTTTTGACTCTCTCCCAGGCTATTCGACTACTTTCCAGCTGGCATAGTTACGGTTACCCGCGACTATGTGAAATTTAATTTTATTGTGGTACTTTTCCAGGCAAGGCTTATTAGCGTCTTCACTCACTCATTGGCAAAGGCGCCTACAATTCCACTGTCGCTCATATTCTTTTGCCGTTGTTATATACCTCTAGCTGTTCCGCGCAGTATCACTCACGCTTATCATTACTGCTGAGCTTCTATGGCTCGTAGCGTGACGTAACATAGGATACGTAAATACTCTTATGTTACTTCTAAATAAAGTAGCTTTCTAATGGGAAAAACATTTTGAAATCGGTCCTATCGTTTTAAGTTTATTAATTACAAACAAACGAATAAATTTTCCTCTTTTTTAAAAAAATAGTAATCATATCTTTATCTTTATATATATAATTCTACTGTATGTGTGTATATAACTGAACTCCTCCTAAACGGTTGGACCGATTTTGATAAAACTTTTTGTGTGTATTCAAATGGATTCGAGAATGGTTTAGATATGTTTTTTTTTCTCTTTTGTACAGGACATCGTCTGACGGGACAGCTAGTATACATTATATAAATCTTCTGTGCGTGTGTTAGTAATTAAAATCCTCCTAAACAGCTGGACCGATTTTGATGAAATTTTTTGTGTGTGTTCAAGTGGAATCGAGATTTTTTTTTTCGTGTGTTCAGGATACCGTCTTTCGGGACAGCTAGTAGACTTATAAAGCTGCAGTAATCAATTTGTTTATGGCTGCGTTTATTGCTCAGCCGTAAATAAAATGTTTATGAATACTTTAATAAATTTTAGATATGATGTAACGGGGCACCACAATAACGCCAAAACGCCATTTTTAAGAATTGGTAGGGATGCTATCATTGTAATAATTATATCACCTCTGTTTATAAGCTGACTCACTGCTGGTCACGGGTCTGTTACTAATGTGAAAAGGGCTCAGTGCGGGTTGATAGGCTTCACATATCCTCAATAATATATAGAGAACTCTTAGACATGCAGGTTTCCTATATGTTCCTTCACCGTTAAAGCGAGCGATAATTAAATTCGATGGCGTAGTGGTTAGTGTAACCGACTGCCACGCCTGAGGTCGAGGGTTCGATTCCCGCACAAGTCAAACATTTGTGTGCATGAACATTGATATATTTTGTCTTGGTCTGGATGTTTCTATGTATAATATGTATTTAAAAAAAAAGTATATATGTATGTTTATCCATTGTCTAGTACCCATAGTACAAGCTCTGCCTAGTTTGGGCTAGATGGTGTTGTGTGTATGTGGTAGAATATTAAAAATTAATAGGCACATAACTTATTTAAGTCACAAGTATTAAGAAGTAAGCCTTGGAATCGAACTTGAGATCTCTGCGTTGCAGTCCAAAGGTCTCGCACTAGTCTATGGCTTCTAATTATTCACGTTTTTAAATCTAACTGGATTAATTTCCGTTTCCCATTAAGGCCATAATAACTGTGTGTGAAATATATAAATAATCTACCATAGTTCATTGCTGTATTTAATTCTATTTAGTTACCGCTTATTTTCAAATAAAAGAGGTTCTACACATTTAAAGCCTTCAATTTGACGAGTTACAGGCAGTTAACCCAGATAAAAAGCAATAATATTTTCAGATCCGCTCTATGATTACATTTACCCATTCTACATTAAAACATTTTTTATAACATTTGTGTTGAAGAAGCAAGCTTGTCTGACGGTTAATATCGTAGCTTGCACACGCTTCCAATAACAGAATCATAATTTGTGGGTGGCGGATTAAATTCTCCTTAAACCTCTATACTGCCAGGATACCAGTAATCTTTGTGCCTAACAAAGATTACTGGTATCCTGCCGGTAGTACAAAAGAAGCGTTTAGGAGTATATTCATCTACAGAACACTACACAAGTCTAATTGGCAGCGATATTTTTATGTTCCCGCTGTATAATTTCTGTGTCGCGGAGAACTTATGATTGTTTATTCTTGGTTTTAGTGATATTTCGGTTCGGTTTGATTAACAACAAGGATTTTCTTTTAAAGGCACCTCTCGCACTAGGAGTAGTTTTTGAGAAGCGGAGGACTTTAAAAATGTTGAAACAACGGACACAAAGAAAGACCGGACCAGGCACAAGTATTTATAGTTCACACACATTTTTGTCCCGTGTGGGCATGAACTGACAACACTTGGCACAGCAATTGTGGCCAGGTGACCACTTAATCACTACGCCATCATGTCTCTGATAAGGTTTACAATAGATTATTGGATTTATCTGTCAAGAAATCTCAATACGAGCCCGGAGTTAGGAAGCTGGCGGTGTTAGTTACCCCCGTGCCTTGGAAAGCACGTAAAGCCGTTGGACCTGCACCTCATCTCTCTACAGTCGTGTCGGCTTATCCGTCCCATCGGATTATGAGGATTAGGGAACATAGAGTTCTATGAGAGTGCTGTGCTATATATACTTGTGCACTATAATATCTCCTGCGCAGATGGCCAGACGCCGTTAAGATTGGCCGTCGTAGCCGAAATTCGGTCTGGAGGACATTATTGTTAAGGTGGAGGAGCTTTTCTAGATCGGCTGCTAAAGTTTGAGCGAGATCCAAGGTTTAAGCCCACAAAACTAGACTAGATCCCACGACACAGGGTATCCTAGTGTGGGGTCTAGGGAATATATTATAAATTGTTTGTGTCTTTTTTGAGGCCCTAAATTATTATTATTATTAAACATTAACAGTGGGGCGCAGTGGTACTGATAGCGTTATTGTTGTATTGTTCAAATTAGTATGGAGCCAGAGAAGTGTGTCAGGATCGTAGCAAATGGAAATCCGTAGTCTCTGCCTACCCATCTGGGAAACAGACGTGAATCTATGTATGTATGTAGTATGAAACATTACACACATGATCCGGTGTGTGTAATGTTTCAGAGGTGCCCACCTCTAGTAGTCCTTTAGTCGTATTTTTTGGTTTTTGGCCAAAGAGACAAGTGCCACGTGAACGCACAACGACAGAGTGCAAGTGAAGCATTACTAACATAGTTAATAAGTTATATAAATACTAACACAAATTGTATGTATGTTAGTCTAAAAGGTCTATGTGTCTATGCCACGTGAAATAAAACGGCCTCGATGGCGTATTGGTTAGTGTAAACGAGCCACGCCTGAGGTCGCGGGTTCGATTCCCGCACAAGTCAAACATTTGTGTCCATGGATATGGATGTTTGTCTTGGTCTGGGTGTTTCTATGTATAATATGTATGTATTTACAAAAAAAAAGTATATATGTATGTTTATCCATTGTTTAGTACCCATAGTACAAGCTCTGCTTAGTTTGGGCTAGATGGTGTTGTGTGTATGTGATATAATATATTATAATTATTTAAGCACACCCCTGAAACTTAATTACGGAAGCACCGGGCTAAACATCTAAGGCTTAGCTCACTTTACGAAACAAGTATAACGCTATACCTAAGCATCGTACAAGTGCTGCTCGTTCGCGGTAACAACCGATAGACGCGTTTGATTTTGTGTATGTATCTCGAAGTTTTAACCGATGATGACGATTTTAGGTAGCTTAGAATTCATAATTTTTTTTTTATACCACTGTTGGCAAAAAAGCTTACGGCCCACCTGATGGTAAGTGGTCATCGTAGCCTATGGACGCCTGCAACACCAGAGATGCCTCTGGTTGCAGGCTTCCATAGGAACTTGCGCGTTGCCGATCCTTTAGGAGAAAAAGGAAGTGGGAAGGAGAAGGAGCGAGATGGGGAAAGAGGGTGATTGGGCCTCCGGCACTCTCACTCACCGCACGAAACACAATAGTAGGAATACTGCTATTTCACGTCGATATTCTGCGAGAGGGTAGTCCGTCCCCGGTCGAGCCGGCCTATTCATGCTGAAATCAGCGAGGCTATACTACTCTAAAACTTAATACATCCAAACTAATATTATAAATGCGAATGTGAGTTTGTTTGTTTGTTACGCTTTCACGCCTTAACTACTCTACCGATCATCATGAAATTTTGCATACAACAGAATAGAATAGGGCATAGACATTTCATCAGGAAAAAGTACTGTTACTAACCTAACCTCACCTTCATTTAAGCGAGCAAAGCCGCGGTCAAAATATAGTAGGCTAGAAAATGCAAAAAGATTTTTTACATTGTCTAGTAGTTTCAGTGCAAATTTAAACAAACAAACAAACAATATTTTCAGCTTCATTATATTAGTAGCTATAGTTAATTTAAAATATAATATTTTTATATATTTATGTATATACAATTCTTCTGTACCTACGTCACTGAACTGAAGTCCTCCTGAATAAGAACGCACAATTTTATAAAAAAAGATGATTGTGTGTGTGTGTTTTAGTGAATCTCTGGATGGTTTAGATTCAGAAATGAATCGCGCTTAGCACTGCGGTCGCTTCTTTCTTTCTTTCAGGACAACATCTATCAGGCTCGCTAGTACTAAATATCTTTTTATGTGAGTTTCTAAGTGTGGTCACCAAATTTACAACATAGGGAGGTTAAAGGAAAAGCACACCTACTGACACCCACTGTTTTATTCAATACAATAACTATTACACCATACACTACTAAATACACTCAAGCATTCAAATAACGATTCAACATCTAACTACAGTGTTGGAACGACATGGAATTGAAATGTAATGGTTATTTAAAAGAGTGGCCTTCTTTAACGTATCTTTTCACAGATTCAATCTTTTGCCTAAATCTAGCAACTAACAAAAATGTAATATTAGTAACTTTACTAAACTCACTAATCCATTACTTTGACGTTCATAAGGGCTACTTTGTGACCTAAATGAATGTTGACTTTGACTTTGAAGATAATAGTTACCCGCCAGATTAAACTGGTGGTATTTAAAATACATACATACATACATACGCATATTTACCTGAAAGTTTGGGCAGAGGTCGCCACACACATTTCGCCTATTATATTTAAAGTATATTGTAATATGGCGGTTTCCATTGTCATATATATATTAAAAACATAATTAATAATTTAATTCCAAGGAAAAATATAAATATGACAAATAGCCCTTATTAAAAATAATGAATTAATTTTAATAGCTATACCACGAAATTAGCCTTGACAGTGTAAAACAACTCTATATAAGCGTAAATTACTTGATATTCTAAGAAAAATAACTATTTCATGGAAAGCGTAATGGAAATGAACGAATCAGTATGCATACGCCATGCTTAGTAACAGCGACCCATGGCGAGTCATAGCGTGTTTCCCCATAAAACCATATAAAGTATAAAATTGACAATTCGCACGAAAACGCTAAATACCCTACAATTACACAGAGTAGAGATCCAAAGCAGAGGTAGCAATTTCTAACAGTCATTAAAAACATCGTTCCTTGTTCTCAATTACATTCTCAAGGGCCAAATTGTCCATAACTAACATTTAAAATCATGCAATCACAACATTTAATTGAATTTCTAGACTTGGAAACATACTAAGTTTGTTTCAAACAACTAAATTCTACAGGCAAATGACAAATACAAAACTCCAAGTATTATAAATGGTACATTGCTTCTTAACTGAACTTTAGCCTGAATTGTTTAAAGAGTCTTCTATACTATTAAACGAACAGACACATTTGTATTTAAGTTGTAAACGATTAAATTTACGTCCGCCATTTAGCACGTGTAATATAATATACGATATAACGGACCTAAGATTTTGTAATATTTTTTATCAATCCAACAATAAACTATACAAGACGTGCATCAATAACATCCAATCAACTTATTTAAAACCTGCACTGTCAATATTGCCTGTGCAATATAACTGACACTGCGTAGGTCTTACTACTTCACGTTTGATTTAACGAACGGTTGCAGTATGTACAGCCAAAGCGCATGCTTTCTTCCGACATACCTCCGCGCTGACTTCGCCACCCGTTGACCTTCTCTATAATGTTGGACGTTTTGCTACCTCTACTGTTAATTCTCTGCTCTGTGGATAAAATAGACCTCATTAGTTATTTGAAGATGTTGCGTATATGTAAAATTGTTGATGAATAATGGTTGTTTAATCATTTATGGTTTTGAATAGTAAGACGCAGAAGACAATACCATTTTGTTTAAATGATTTGCTATTATGTATTGATTGTGTGTTTAATTATTTAAAACATAATAACATTTTATGTTTTCATATCACGTTAACAGGTTCCCTGTCCGATGAATCACATATGATACATAACAATAGATTTTCTATTGTGTCTATCGCGGGACAGCGAATGGGTTAATATCGTATACAGTGCTAACGATGTATCTACCAGGAAATTTTAGTACAAATATTTCAAAACCTCAAATAGTTGCTAAATAATATTTGAAATTAATATTAATGATTGCTATTAAAGTAATGGATTAATAAAAGAGTAGTGAAATAAAGAAATATACAAAAATAACTACATTTTAATATTGATCTCATCAGGAGTTTATTTCTATTGCGTGTTATAACAAAACTTTATTATAATTTTATTTACAATATTGCTTATTTATTCTTCATAATTAAAATACACTAGAATTAGGCCACAATTTTGAAGCAAACAAATTTTACATCAACATCAATTGAATAAAATAATTTGAGCACAAACTAAAAGTAAACTGAAATTAAAACTCAACACTTCTTATCATAAGTCTTCATTGTTTCAGACAGTATTCGTTCATCTTTTAAAGATGTGATAAGTTTGTATAATATGTTTTCTTTTACAGAAAAAAAAGTTAAATATTTCTAACACAAAAAGGAGTATCAATGTTGACTAATTTTGTTTGCCCACTGTTCTATTTCGTTCAATAGACTAGCATAAAAGCAATAACGCCGCACGTCGTTCTAGACTGCCGTCACGGGGGACTGGCCATTTCCGAATGCGACGCGACGACTCGGCGGCGACAATGCGACTTAAATGCCATTTTTAATCTTAGCACACTTGATTAAAAACTGTTTAGGTGTGGTGAATTAAGGTTTTATTTATGTGCTTTGTGGAATGGCGCTTTAGTTTTGTTTGCGGCTATCTATATCCTTATATGCACTTAATAAAGAGACTTTTAAGTAGGTAATGCTTTTACTGTAATATGTGGCTGCAATTTATTCTAATATTATATATTATTTGTAGTTCAGCTACTTTCGAAAACATTTGAATACATCGGCTGTTCCAAAAATAATAGGAAATTTGACAAACATCTTTTAAATATTTATGTCAATAATTTTTTATTGAATATGAACAAGCTACAAGTGTTTTAAATTTGGTAATAAATGGCAGTAAATCTGGGGTAATTTTCATATGCAAATTATGATGTAACCGCTATTTAAATATTCGTACTACTCACCACTATTTCCTATTTCTAAATTAAAATTTTTAATTACCCACTTATTTTGCAATTGGTTGATACTGTTTACACAAAAAGAGTTCTTGTGTTTGCTATTTGCTTTTGTATAATATAAAATAACTAGCTTTTGCCCGCGGCTTCGCTCGCGTTAATTTAGAATTTGACAATCGATTCGGGTTGTACTCTGCTTGTAATAATATAATTCAATCGTGATTCGAAAGACACGTGGCGCCATCTATTATCATAAAAACGTTATTCTTATTTTCCTCGGGAACAGTAATGTTTTTCGGAATGAAAGGTAGCTTATGTCCGTTTCTGTACACCTGTCAACGTATATGCAAAATTTCAGGATGATCGGTTCAGTGGTTTAGGCGTGAAAAGGTAACAAACAAACAAACTCATTTTCGCTTTTATAATATTACTTAGGATTAGGATTAGGATATAGTTAGGATAGTTAGGAAGTTAGGATGTACAAAATCAAATTCTTTGGATAGCCGTATGAAAAATATTGGCATGTATGATAATGTTATTCTACCACATACACACAACACCATCTAGCCCAAACTAAGCAAAGCTTGTACTATGGGTACTAGACAATGGATAAACATACATATATACTTTACTTACTTTTGTTTTTGTAAATACATACATATTATACATAGAAATACCCAGACCAAGACAAACATCCATGTTCATGCACACAAATGTTTGACTTGTGCGGGAATCGAACCCGCGACCTCAGGCGTGGCAGTCGGTTACACTAACCACTACGCCATCGAGGCCGACCATGTATTCTATATTATGGCTATAATTGCCAGAACATTGCAGTTACACGTGTCAGTAAATATAATACCCATTTATTAATAATACTTTTTATTGCAAAGTATACTTCTTAGTTCACCCTTCAACATTGGCACAATTTGTTGCATCGATATAATTCGATTTCGACATTTACAACCGATTTCCAGGCACAAAACTTTTTCATTGTGTTTAGATAATTATGGTTACATTAATTAATTAAGAGCCAGTGAGGCAGACACATGATTCTTTTATATCGGAGAATGGCAGTGAAGAGACGGGTTAGTGAAGTATAATGCCGCTTTTGGAAGTCAGTGATTGAGATGGTAGTCTTGCATTCAGGCGAAGGGAAATGATTTCAAGGGACGAGTATGAAAAAAATTATTGCTTCGTTTTATTTCGTTCGGTTTGTGTGGTGAACTTTTTTATTCGTATTGCTAAATTTTGCTTGGATGCTATCATATCCCAAATGTGTTGTAATTGGACGGCTCAATATTTGCTTTGATATTATATTCTTTATATTCGATGTTTACCCTTTCTAAGATTGTCTCTTACACATTGAAATTTAATTATAATTGATGAAATTGCTTTTTTATGGCAAATGGTTACTATGGGCATAGTTCCGTACTAATATTGAAATTTGCAGGTATTTAGATTGCCTCGATGGCGTAGTGATAGTGAATGCAACTGCTTTGCATGAGGTCCCGGTTTTGATTCCTGAACCGGGTAAAGTATTACGAGTCAAGAAATTCTCAACAACAGCTTGGAATCTGGTACCCCATAGAAGGCAATAGTCTCGCTCCCTATTACGTAGTACATAAAACATTAGTTCGTGAAATATGGGTGGAATACACCTTTGTCTTCTCTTTTGGGCACAAGGCGTGAGACTATAGGCATATGTTGCCAGGAAAATGGTCAAAAATCTGGTTTTTTACTCAAAACGCAGCACCTGTTTTACATAATTACATTTATTACTCTGTGTAATCGTGCAGACCTACCCCAACGTTTTCCATACGCCACAAATGATGCACGCATACTTAATTTAATTTTAATAGTTATGATTAAACGGTAGTACGAGGAAGTTCACGACCTTTAATTAACTGTAATTATTCTTGTCGTTTTGTCATTGAAGTATTACTTAGTAATTAAAACCTGACGTTCAAATTGTGTGTTGACGTTTTGCTGGAAAAGTTCTCGTGCACTTTTTAATGATAATCTTATTAGTACTTTATATGTTAGTATTAATTAATTATAAAGTAAAGTATTGAATTGCATTTTTATAATAACAATCCATTATTATTATTAACTAGATTTTGCCCGCGGCTTCGCTCGTGTAAATGTAGCTTATGTCAATTTTCTATCCCTCGGGAACAGCACTTTTTCTGAATCCCTGACAACGTGAATACGAAATTTCATGATGGTCGATCGAGTAGCTAAAGCGTGAAAGAAAGCATAACAAACGAACTACACTCGCATTTATAAATTAACTAGCTTTTGCTCGCGGCTTCGCTCGCGTTAATTTAGAATTTGACAATCAATTCGGATTGTACTCTGCTTGTAATAATATAATTCAATCATGATTCGAAAGACGCGTGGCGCCATCTATTATCATAAGAACGTTATTATTGTTTTTCTCGGGAACAGTAATTTTTTTCGGGATGAAAATTACCCTATGTCCGTTTCTGTACACCTATCAACGTATATGAAAAATTTCAGGATGATCGATTCAGTGGTTTAGGCGTGAAAAGGTAACAAACAAACAAACTCATTTTCGCTTTTATAATATTAGTTAGGATAAAATTAAGTTAGGATGTTTGTTACTGAATCACGCATTAACTGTAAAACAGATTTGAATTAAATTTGGCATAAAATAAAACAATTTTGAATAATTTGTATCAGTTTGAACATTGTTGTTGTATTTTACTAAAATGTACTAATACTGCTCCCCCAAACTAGGCGAATGCCTGTATTTTGAGGCTCAGTGCTCAGTCCTAGTAAACAATTTAAACTTACTATTGCATTCACTGACAATTGGCGACCGCGTAGGCTTCACGGAAGTCCAATTATTAAATTATATTCAGAAGCAATAAAATAACAGACATTAAGACAAACCAGATTTGAAAGAACCGTTTTTGTATGGTGGAACTGAAGCGCAGGCACAAGTCTTCCTTCAGGGGTAGATAAAGAGGTCCTTCCTTACATTTCATCAGGTATGTTTATGGTCTTACATAATAAGATCTGTTACCTTTGTCGGGCACATTAACAGACTATAATAATATGTTGGTACTGAGTGTAAACAAAATTGTAATAACACTGAGCTCTACTTAGGAGTCGAATCTCAAACCTTACAATCGACAGCCTATATTCTAATACCAACGGAATGAGTCTAAAACTGTAGTCGCAAGTAACCGATGGTACGATTATATATCTACTATGAGCTTGCTTCAGGAGTTTGTCTCTTGACACCTTGTAATCAGGGTAGGACTAGGTAGTCTATAAATCTAGCCATGCTTATATCAAGGGGCTGGTTTTCTTTTTTTATCAAAAAAATTCTCTCGCACTAGTAATAATTCCTGTGTCTTGGTGACTTGACAAACTTGACAAACTTGACAAACATTCAAACAACGGACACAAAGAACACCTAGACTCGAAACAACAATTTGTAGATTACACAAATTTTTGTCCCGTGTGGGGACCGAACCCACAACACTCGGGGCGGCAGCAGTGGCGAGGCGACCATTTGAACCACTACATCATACGTGCTGACTGCACGGATGTAGTGGTATAAGTGTGTGTAATCAAAATTCGAAGTCTGGAATTACGTCCACGAGTAAACCTTAATTCGCTAAAACGGTCGCTGATATGTATTTTGGTTTTGGTAAGGATAATAATCCTTTTCTTTAATGTAGGAGAATCTATTTACGCATACTCCGCTGCGTGAGCGGGTTATATCGGTCTCACCCGAAGAAAGATGGAAAGTCCCGGGTCCTACCGACTAAATGTACCAGGGTATTATTTCTCACGAGCTATGACCGGGATGCAGGGATTGCTGCAGATTCATACTGCAGAAGAATACACTTGCCTAATAATGTCCTCTAGACCGAATTTTGGTCACGGCGGCCAATCTTAACGAAGATTGGCCATCGGCGCAGGAAATATTATAGTGCACAAGTATGTGTGCAAACACAAGTGTATTCTTTGATCCCTAATTCTCATGATCCAATGGAACGGCAATCCGACACGACCGGTCCTGAGCCTGATCTCTCTTGGACTTTACGTGCTTTCCAAAGCACGGGGGTGTCTAACACCGCCTACTTCCTAACTCCGAGCTGGTATTAATATATCTTAACAGAAAAATTCAATAACTTTTTGTTGGCCCGACTCGGGATTTGAACCCAAGACCTTATGCACAGCAGTCGCATTCACTATCGCTGCGCCACTGAGACCTTATGCCCCAAAGATACAAAGGCGCAATATTATGTAAATAAGATAAATTTTATGACCTTTATCAATAATAATACAGCTATCTAGTCCATCCATATTGGTGCCGCTGAAGCCGTTAATATATTGGTGTACAAATAATCAAACATAAAATATGTTTGTTATATTTACGACCGCGTTAAAATATATATTAATATCTTCGTCAAACATTGGTTTAACGACCTAATCGGATATGACGTATTATATAATAATAAATGGTATAGGACCATTGGGTCTGCAATGCAGAGGTCTCAAGTTCGATCCCAAGGCGAACATCTCTGACTTTTCGAAATTATTTGCGTATTAAATAGTTATATTGATCGTTAGCCGTTACTTGGCGGAAGTCCATTGTAATAAAATTATTGGGAAGAAAGGAACCCGCCTCGCATCCTTGGATTGCTCACCCCAACTATTGCAACAGAAAAAGGGTTACAATACCGAACACTTCTGTATAGGACCACGACCAGCCACGACGTAGGAACCGGGCATACTCCATCTTGCCGGATATGCCCTTACACTGAGAAGAGGCCCAGCATTGGGGCAGTTTAGTACAGGGCTGACATTATTATGAATTTTTTGACGTGACAACGTCTAATAAATCGATGAACGCCGGCTGCACGCACTAAAAAGGATGACTCATTGTCCCGTTACGCTCATTGTAACGTTACGGGAAAGAACTGTTGTTATGACGTTGTCACGTTAAACTATCGTCCGTAAACCGACTTTACAGACAATCAATTTTTTTTAGGCCTTGTCTAATAGTACGCAAGTCTATTGCTGCCGACCAGAGGCCTCTTGATCTACGCACAATCGATTTCATTGACTTGTAAGCGTACAAAAATTACGGGCAATTAAATGTTTAGTCCGACTACTCCAACAAAATCAATGCGCGTCGAGTGTTTATTGTTAGCATTCATACACTGCCTAATTGGTTTATTTGGTTCAGATATTTTAATACACTTCCAATAATGATAAAGTGATATCATACGAAGTCAGTTAATAAAATCCAAGTTTATTATTTAATTTTTACCACATTTTGCCCGCGGCTTTGGTCGCATTAATGTAGGTTGTGTCAATGTTGCTATCTCTCGGGATCTGTACTTTTTTTGGATACAAGGTACTCTATGTCCTTTTCTGTTTTCCTGACAAAATGTATGCAAAATTTCATGATGATCAGTCGAGTAGTTGAGGTGTGAAAGCGTAACAAACCAACAAACTCATATTCGCATTTATAATATTAGTTAGGATTAGGATATGTTTTGTAATAAGGTATGGAATTTATTCTCTAGGCACACATCTTTGACTTTTGCAAGTTATGTGCGAATTAAATGGTTAACCCTTTGCTGTCCCGTGATAGACACAATGGAAAATTTATTGTTGTGTATCATATGTGATTCATCGGTCAGGGTACCTGATAAGTATCGCTCACTTTAGCGGTCAAATATAAGGAATCCTGCATTCCTAAGAGTTCTTCATAACCTTTTCGGAGATGTGTGAGATCTGACAACCTGCACAGCATAATTACCATAAAAACAAACATTATTGCCGTTTGGTTTTATGGTCTTATAGAAGCGACGGTAGCCCAATGGATTGCGGCGCTGAGATAGCAATTTGTATTTTCAAAATCAATGTTGGTCTCCAAATCCACAGGGTGTGGCAAGCCTGATAGATATGTACCAAAGTTGCAGACCACTTGATGGTATTGTTTCTCCGTATTGCCTGCCATAGTTAATTGTGAAAGCCGTGACCGATGCCTTTAGTTACTCAGCAAGGCACGCGTGAAGCCGTAATATCATCATAAAACGTTGCAATTGCATGTTCAAGATAAACCTATACACACTGTAACGCGCTATCTCGTTCTAATTACAAGTACAAGTCGTATTTAAAAAGTGCGGCGAGCATTTACAAAATCTTTATTATTGTAAAAGTCGGTAGGTTTTGTTAGCCACAAATTAATTTAATTATATTTAATTTAAGTATAGATTTGCTCACTATGGTACATATTAAAGGTGTCAAAATATTATAATTCACAGAGTATTCTACATCTCAGGGTATCCAAATTAATATAATATCATTTTTTATTATAAATTTTGTATTTTTTGTATATTTTTGTATTAATTTGCATACCTCAAGAGTTAGAATATGCTGTGAATTATAATATTTCATTTCATCATATTATAGAGTGATTATTATTATTTGTGTTCTATTAAATAAATATTCTCCAACACCATAAAAGTCACGACTGCTTAAATACTTTGAAATAAACTTTATTTTCCTAAATCAAATCGAATGATAAATAAATCGAATCATCCGAAAAGTGCCAAACTTTGTAAAATTTGTCGCAAATCAATTGGTCCACGTCCTTATAGTTTTTTCCTAAGCGGTATTATACGTGATACGACTAAAATATTGTATTTTGTTCCGATGAGATTTGGATTGTTTTACCTACTTTTTTATTTGATGATTTTTAGACTGTTTATTTGGTTTTAATAATAATAATATCAGCCCTATATTAAACTGTCCCACTGCTGGGCACGGGCTTCTTCTCTGAGTGAGAAGTTAGGTTATAGATGTCTGCCAACCCGCACTGGGCCAGCGTAGTGGACGCGGACCAGTGCGGGTTGGCAGACTTCACATACCATCGAGAACTTTTTTATAGAGAACTCTGAGACATGCGGATACCTCATAATGTTTACCTTCACCGTTGAAGCAAGCGATAATTAACTAGTTAATACGCACATAACTTCCAAAAGTCATAGATGCGCACCTTGATATAAAACTCGAGACTTCAGCGTTGCAGTTTAACGGTCTTCCACTAGGCTATCGCTGCTTTCACTAAAGGTGATTATTATTTCAAAATAATTTTTTTAAATTTTAAGTGAAGCATATATAGGTATCGCATATCATTAATTTGAATCTTGTTCGGGACTTTCGTATGAAATAGTGCCTTTACCACTGACTCGATTATGATGTATACCTTATTAAAATAAATAAGTACGTTAGTTTTTGACATCTAATAGTTAAATTTAAACTTTTATGAAGTAGTTTTAGTTAGTTTATTTATTTAGTTTTAATTTATTGTTTCATATATGTTTATTTTAAACTTTGATCGCGTCTTGTTTTGCTTTAATCACATCATCTTTTTTATATATATTAGCACCGGTACCCATGAACACAAAAAAATATAATCTTAAGTATTGATTAGTTACATTTTGTTATTTTTTGATAACATCTACATTTTAATGTTATATAACGATAGTGCATACAAATTATATTTAATTGGTATTTTTAAAAGTAAACTTCAATAAAAATACGATCTCACTTTGGATATCAAAACAAATTATAACAAACTTCTCTAAATACTAATTGCATATGCCTTCTATAAAAGAGTACCTTGGTATTGTTTGCAAGTCGAACGACCTATCCTTTGCAAATTTTAACCATTGATAGATCATCTGTTTGTCAACCTCAATCATTGATCCTGCCGTTCGTTTATTATATAAATTTAATTGTCAAGCTTTTGATTCCTAAATACCGCTGAATATTTTTTGACAAATTCATACTTACATTGACAAAATATTACAAAATAATCCGCCGCCATTTTAGAAACAAATATCCGTATAGAAATAAAGGTAATATGCGTAAGTATATTTGTCACATGTAATGGTACAAGCCTTAACTTAATTTTTTCAGCTGTAAGCTTCTTTCATACAAAATGTACGCATATGAGATTTCACGAAGATTATCTTGGATAAGCCTTTAGTAAACAAACATAATTGTGATTACTACATAACATTATGTTGCTATGAAAATGTGCGGGGTAGTTGCTGTTTTATAAGATCATGAATAATGTCTATCAAAGAGAATTTTGTTTACGACGGCCCTTCGTAACTTAGGCATTTGTACAGGAGATAAGTTTTGTAATGCACAAGTGAGGCAGCAAGCGCAAGTGCACTTTATTCCTTTACCTATTCTTATAGTGGAGCACCGATAGCTCAGTGGGGAGACCAACAGACTGCAATGCAGAGGGTCTCGGGTTCGAACCCACGTCGCGCACCTCTGACTTCCGGGAGTTATATGACTTTTCGAAATTATGTGCGTATTGATGGACAATTATCGCCTGCTTCGTGCCTCGGAAAGCACGTTAAGCCGTTGGTCCCAGCTGCCATGAACATCTATGGCAGTCGTTATTGGGAGAGTGTCGACACAAAAGATCCCACTGGGTCGAAGTGTCGCCGGTCTGCACTGACTGGTCCCCACATAAGATAAGATAAGATTCTTATAGTGCAATGGGATGGTAAACTGATACGAGCGGAGATCGATCAGGCGCAGGACCAACGACTGCACGTGCTTTCGAATGCTTGAAATAACGTAAACTTTTTAATTTTAGACCATTACTAAAATGTTGTGAGAGTAAAACTAATCATTCTTTTTGATGGCTGGCAGACTTGGCAGTCTGCAAGTCTGATGCCCACTTCATGGTATGCGGTTTCCGTAACCTATAGGTACTTGCAACACCAGTATGGTAGAGATCACTGGGTCGCCAACGCTTCCAAATGGAGTTGTTATGCTGCTAGGTAAAATGCAACAAACAGACTGGTTCTTTGCTGACAGTACAGTACCTTCTTAAGGAGTCTGGAAAGCTTACTGCCAACGGGAGCATTGCTAGCCTTAGTGGCAGTGACGAGGTGATCACTTAAACCACTTCGGCATCTGTTCAGTCATATGATAGAACCCGTATTCACAATTAAAACAGCAACATTGGAAATTAGTGCTGTAAAACAACCAAAACGTCGTGGTAATTATGAATCTAAATAGCTAATAGGATAAAAATTGTGCATTTAAAAATAAGCTGCCATAAATGCCGTATAAAATATAGTGAAAAGAGCTTACTCTTGGACCTTAACCATATGATAGTCCACCACGTTAGCTCAGTACGGGTTGGCAGACTACACATATCTTTTCTAAGACGTCCAGGTTTCCTGACGATGTTTTCTTTCACCATTAAAGCAAGGGATAAGTAATTAAAAATAACTTTTTTTTTTGGTATGTGGTCACCGTAGCCTATGGACGCCTGCAACACCAGAGGCATCACTTACGCGTTGCCGACACTTTAGGAAAGGAAGTGGGAAGGAGAAGGAGCGGGATGGGGAAAAGGAGGTGATTGGGACTTCGAAAAGTCAGATCGTACCTCTGACTTTTAGTTGCTTTGGGATCGATCTCAAGACCTCTACGTGCCAAACCAACTGTTTCACACTAGGCTATCGCTGCTACACGATATTAATAAAATTTCATACAAATTGCGTATAAAGTAGTACAATTTCAATGTGTAACGTAAGGCACAAAGTTGTTTTACCTGGATGTGGTTAAGACTTCAAAGAGTGTTTAACTAACCAGCATATTTTCTTTAATATTATAAAACTAGCTTTTGCCCGCGGCTTCGCTCGCGATTTAATAAAATGTCAATAAAAACGAACGCTCGCCGCTCGAAACGTCCGCCCGCATAAACAGTCAAAAAATGTATGAAAGGCGCGGCTTTTTTTTTGTGCTAGTTTTTGGCCAACTTTACGCGGACACTGTGGGTGAGCACAGAAGGCTCCCAACCTGCGAGGCCGGAGACGCCGTCCTTATATAGGCTTGCGATCTGTGGCGTTACATGCCACGCTAGTGCCGCGAACGTTTCAAGCCAAATTCGACCTTCGGCTCTACATTTACAGCGCAACGTTAGTGAACTGCGGGTGACAAACTTATTATTTGCGGTTAGTACAGTAACCGTGTCTAGGGATTGAAACGCAAAATTAAGTTTGTTTTTTATTGTATATACTTTTCCGGGATAAAAAGTACCCAGTGTGGTGCCCAGGATATAAAAGTATAATAATACGTAGTTTCATCGTAATCCAACTGGTAGTTTTTGCGTGATGCTTGAACAAACAGACAGACAGACAAACATTTTTTTAATCCCATTTTTGGGTTCGGTTTCGATCTAGTAACACCCCCTGCTATTTATTTTTTTTATATTTTCAAGGTACAGAATTTACACTTCTACAGATAGTTGTATAGATATATCGAAAATAATTCTTTAAAATAATAACGCTTACAAAAATAAGGAATGTTTCAGATACATTTACTTAACTCCAAAAACATTTGTACGCCAGTTAATGGCAGAATATGGACAGAACTACCATGTATTTTTATGATAATTTTTGTACTCATATTCTGAAAAATAAATCATTTATTATTATTATTTAATTTGTGTGTAAACAAAAGAGCTATCTTGTAACACTTGTACTGCTTCCAGCGATGTCGTGTATTTGAACTGAATCGAATGTTTTCTTTTATTACTTTACTTTTATTAGACGTTAAATTTTTTTTATTTTATTCCGATGGTTTACCTCTTTGCATTGGAAGTGACACCTGCAATTAGCTTTGGAATATATTTTATTTAAATTACCTATGTCTAGGTTATGTTATGTATTATTGCCAAACGTTGAGTTCTGTTGAGTCAGCGATTTAAATTTGTCTAAAGAAATAACCATTGAGTATCTGTTAAGAAAGTTCTTAAGCATAATTTGAATACTTCCATCGTAACTTAGCTGCTGTCATATTTTTAGTTTAATGCCGCAACTAAGTATTTTAACGTCCATAAACATCTGAATTTTATTTACTTGGACACTGTAAAATTAAGGTGTTGTATAGTAGAGCATATTACGTATAAAGTAAATTTAACCCAGGATATTTGTCTTAAAAAAGATTTCTTAATGTGTTAACTTAACCGTATCAAGACTGAGACATTGCGTGAGGATGTCGTCGTACGCCAATAGACGATTTAAATTGTTTAGTGAAACGAACTTAACATTTTGGCGATACAGTGATTATATTTTTTAACATCAATTATCTCTTATAAACTCAAAGTATGTTGCTAGACTGTCCATTCTTTGAGACTTTGGATCCCACTAAATTATAAGATTTACGGTCTTATTCATGAAAAAATTCTTACTAAAGGCTTAATACCTATAGTATGTGTAATAAATGCATTTTAATGCTATTTGATAATATTTCAAAAAAATGTTGGATATCTTGAAATTTTAATAGATTTGTTTTATTTATTATTGCGTAAAAACTAAATATATTGCGTACGCCAATAATATAACAATATCGCAGTACAAACGCACATAAAGTGGCAATAAAGCCTCTTGTCCTTGGTCATACATAAGAAATGTACATAAAAGTAGAAGATATATGTTTATTGTCGATGTATTAACTGCCGAACGTGATCACTATTGTCAATTCCCAGGAACGTTGCTAGTTCTTAATATGGCGCCAGTTACATTTACTAATTTGAAGTGGTAGACCGATGGATAAGGCATTTGAAAGCCGTGGGTGTAAATCTCACTTATCGCAGTACTGACGTGAGCATTTCCAAAGCTGCAGCTATCCTAGCTTAGCTGGAAAGGATAACAAAAATACTCCAAAAAAAAATCTATATAATACTCTTAATTAATTTATAATTATTTCTGTATCGTAGGGTACTTTATAAACATTCGAACAACGAGCATCAAGAACGCCAAGACCCAGAATAACCATTTATGAACCACACACATTTTTGCCCGGTGAGATATTTGAACCCAGAACTGAACCACTTGGCGTCGTGGCAGTAGCGAGGCGATACTTTAACCAGATTGGGCATCTGCGTAGGTGATATAATAGTACACAAACGACAGAACCGGAGTGATATTAAGCTCAAGGATTTACGTGCTCTTCTGTATCGGGGTGTGCAATACCGTCAACTGCTTAACTCTGAGCTGCTATTGAGTTTTTGTTTTTTTACCGCAGCAAGACCGCACGTTACATACAATAACTACGTCACCGTGACGACTTTACAATACATCGCTTAAGACGTGGTATTACCATATCTTTGTGATACAAATTAATATTCTGCTAATGATGCCACGCATTGAAAAACTAGGTCATTCTAGAACGTAAAACTTGCGTTTTTAAGTGTACTGCGCGCGTCTTTCCTTTGACAAAGCGTAGTAGCACCAGCGGAAAGTACAGTCATTCATAAAAGTGAGTCGTCCTTTATGTTTGCACTTTACGCTTCTATTATTTTGCAACAACAGAATATAGCTTGCGTTATTTATTTGCAGTTATGACCTCAGAGTGTACGATTAGTTCTCATATTCATTTCACCTGTAACTTTTTCAGGCACAGGTATTACTGACAGCGCGGATGGCGTAATGGTTGAAGTGGTCGCCTCGCCAAATATTGTGGCATCGATCCCCTGATGGAATAAATATTTGTGTAATGCATAATTCCTATTCCGGGTGAGTCTTATTGGTGTCTATCGTTTGAATGTTTGTAAAGTCCCCTGCGACACAGGATTTATTCTTAGTGCGGTCGTAAAAAAAAAGAAATAAAACAGAAGCGGCAGCGGCCTATTTATAAAGGGTAGTATTTAACTGCACAGCAAAAAAATACTAATTGCGCAGCAAAAAAATACTAATTGCGCAGGAAAATATGCTTACCAAAAATACTAATTGCACACCAAAATATATTTAAAGAGATAAAACTAAGTCGACGAAGCCCCGCTACGCGGGGCTCCTATTTTTGGGTGGGTTTAAGAAGGAACCTAACATAACCTAACCCTTTCGAGACGGAATGCAGTGATTTGAGGCGTATAGGTGCTCGTTATGATATATTTTAATAAGCATATTTTGCTGCGCAATTAGTATTTTTGCTGGTCATTATATTTAATCCCATTTATAAATACATCATACTTGCAATCACGTCATGCATTTAATTCCTACTAATTGCACTATCAGGAATAGAAGTAATTTGGTTAACGCCTGGCCATGGTTGGATAACAATCGGACGGGTTGCGCCCAGGCGTTATCCCTGGTGTGAGAGAATACATATAATAAAACTTTTCCCAACTCGGCAATCGAACACGGGATCTGACGTTCAAACTTATGCTTAGCACATAGCTATAACGCTGAATGAAAATATTGTGAGAAAACTTATGATCTTATGAATATGGAAAACGTTTCTTCACGTTATCTATATATTAATACGTGAAGCAAAAACTTTGTACCCCTTTTTACGAAAATTGCGCGGACGGAGGAGTATGAAATTTGGCACAGTTAAAGTTTATATGGAGAAGGAGGGGCGAATCCTAATATTTATATAAAATATGCATTAGAAATACATTAAATTAATGAAAAAACACTACACGTACACAACCATGCATTTGACACACGCAGTCAAATCGCGTAACCATGGTTACATATATCAATATATAATGACATACATCAGCAATATCTTACAGGCAAACTTTGGTCGGATTTCGAGCACTAGGCGACCGCTAGTTGTTGAAAATGTGTGAGTCCCACTAAACCACATTTAGCCAGTTATTTTTAGTAAGACATAACCCTAGTGCCTGTATGGCGGAGGACTTCACGAACGTTCAAACAACGAACACAAATAACACCCAAACTTAGTACAACTATTTATATACATACATTTATTGTACAATCCATGACGTTTCCACAGATTACTCTATAAAATTATAAAGATACAGTAAAGATTATGGCCTCCTTCCATGCTTATCCTGTTCAGTGGCTTTGTCTTATTTGTTACTAGCTTCTGCTCGCGGCTTCGCTCGCGTAAAAGTAGGTAACGGCACTATTTATTAAATAAAATATAGCTATGTTATTCGGTGATAATGTAGCTTACTAATGGTGAAAGAATTTTTATAACACAGATATTTTTCAATTGTAATCGAAAACTTATGTACCAATTTTCATACTGCTAAGTCCAGAAATGAGAAAATTTCGTTACAAACTTTACCCCCCCATTTTACCCCTCTAGGGGGGAGTTTTGTCAATTTTACCTACACAGGTCCTTTTAAATTATAATCAATAACTTGTATACCTATTTTTATACTCATAAGTCCAGAAATGAGCAAATTCCATATAAACTTCACCCCCCTATTTCACCCCCTTAGAGGTGGAATTTCAAAAAATCCTTTCTTAGTACACCCCTACAAATTAAAACACACATGCTCTCCAAATTTCAAGTTCTTACCACTAGCGGTTTAGGCTGTGCGTTGTCTCTAAGTCAGTCAGTCAGGACATCTTTCTTTATATATACATATAGATATGACATAATTATTTCACATATCTGAGTCTACTACTGGATATAAGTATTATAAACCCAAGTTAGGATCACTCGCCAGTTCTTCTCATTAGTTCTACATTCTTGCTTTGCTGAACATGGAGCAAGCAGATAAATGTTAATTCACATCAATAAGAGTAATTTGGACATTCATAACTTTGTGACCTACATGAATAAACATATTTTTGATATTGATTTTGAACTGTGTACCTGTAGCGCATTCCACAAGACAAATCACCAGCAATAACGCGAAGATCTTCGTCACGGCGCTACCCGACCGGCTCGTCATGTTGCCCTTGCGTTCCATTGCGTGGTTTCTTATAGTGGATACTGCAACAAAATTGATTTATCTATAAGAAAAGTAATTAACTTGTGAAACGTCCATGACTCCTACAGTGAAGTCATGGATGTTGATGTCGTTGCGCGTCCATGAGCCCTACGGGGGAGTCATAAATATTTGGTATTTTTTTCGCGACCAATCACGAGTTTTCTTGACTCCCCCGTAGGGGTCACGGATGCGCAACGGTAGCGTTTTTTCTTTTTTTTATGAGTCATGGGACATTCCAAGGGTTAATCAATGTCAATACAGTGGTGAACTTTGGATGGTCTTGTTGTATGCAAAATAAAATACTTTTTTCATTTCATTTTCATTTCATTTATTTACTTGCGAACATGGGTACATAAATGTTGATATAATAGGCGGTAGGTTTCTTCCACATTCAGCCGTTTGGTGTGCAAATACAGTAATTAGGTATTCATGCATTCATTATACAAAATCAAACATAACAAAATTTCATTAGGGTTTTCTGTGTACTACGATCGTTTTTTTTAAATAATGTTGAATAAATGAAAATAATAAAGTGTCAAAGTTCAAATTAATTAACAAATGTCAGGATTGTTACATGTCAAAAATTATAAGTTGTCAATTACGCTTATCTACCTATGTCATTAGTAATATAATAAATAAAAAATAAAAAATATAACAATGTCACTATTAATGATAATATTAAATTTTATACAAATTCAAAATAATAGGGGAAATTAATAACTTTTATTACGTGTGCAAATGTCTAGACCTAGGAAATGCTCTTATCTTCTAAAAATTCTCGAAGTGAATAATAACATTTCGTTATGAGCAATTTTTGAAGATCCCGTTTGAAAATCTGTATATTTTCAGCGTTCTTTATGGATTTTGGTATATGGTTATAGATACGTGGAGCAGTGCAGAAAAAACTTTTGTGCATCAATGCAGTTTTGCTTGCCACAACACATAATTTGTCAACGTGACGTACCCGTGATCTTTTTTCAAATAAGTGCATATTTTGTCTGACAAACATGGCACACTCCAAAATGTAAATGCAGGGCAAAGTCATTAGTTTATGTTCTGTAAAGTAAGATTTACAGCTATCGGGCAGTTTGATGTTAAATATAGTCCTAATGCATCGTTTCTGTGATTTAAATGCTAGTTGCCAGTCTGTTGAGTTTCCCCAGAACACGATTCCATACCGCAGCGTTGATGTTACCATACCATGATATGCTGTTATCATTGTAGATATGTTTGAAGTATTTCTTAGTTTATATAGGCAATATGCATACTGACTTACTTTCGAGCAAATATATTCTATATGCGCTTTCCAGTTCAGTTTGTTGTCTATTTGCAACCCTAAGAATTTTGTAGTTTCATTTTCTACAAATGTATGACCGTTATAATTAATGTTTAACCTACAAGTTGACATTTTATCTCGTTGCTTGAAATCTATAAATTTGGTTTTATCTAAGTTAATTTTAAGGTTATTTGATTGCAACCATTGTATAATTAATGAAATAGAATTATTAATGTCAGATTCAAGTGATGTCAAAGATTTATTGGTAATAAATATAGTGCTATCATCAGCCAATAATGTCATATCGTAATTAGATCGCTGTGGTATGTCATTTATATAAATAATAAAAAGTAGAGGACCCATCACACTGCCCTGTGGGACACCAAATTTTACAGTTCTCACGTCTGACCTGTGAACTAATTCAGATTTTGACAGAAGACATATGTTCGAAATTTCAGTAATTTGCTGTCTATTGGACAAGTAAGATTTTATCAATTCATGTGCGTTACCCCTTATTCCAAATCGATATAGTTTATCTAATAAAATGTCGTACTTTACACGATCAAAAGCCCTAGACATGTCCATGAACATGCCCATTGCTGGTTGTCCTTTGTCCATACTTGTTGTGACAGATTTCAGAAGATTGTATATAGCCATATTAATATTTGATATATTTTTTGATAATGTGACATTTTTTCAGTCAGTTTTTCTATCAATAATGCTTTTGTTTGATTTATTTATTAATGTTCACCAACAATTGTTTATATTAGATCTTAAGAGTAATAAATTTGTTATAATTTGGTGAGAATATAATAATAAAATTAGTTAAAGGTGATAAAGTTGATACATAGGTAGGAAACATAATATGTATAGCTAGAGATTCTCAAAAATAATTATGTTAGGAGTTAATCCTGTTCGAGTAAACTGCTTAAGGTAGATTTATGATTTTGAATTGAGTCAGAGTGTAGGTCAATAATATCGCTGCAGCTGTTTAAAACCTTGATAGTAAGAGATCCCTTAGGGTATGTCCTCAAGATGGAAAACATAAGGTATATACTCATAAGGTATATACTATATATAGATATACTGGTCGAAACTAGATGCGAAAATACATAAACTAATTTATATTTCAGAAGCTTCTAAAATAGAGTCCTATTAAATACTAGGTTTTACCTGCGGCTATGCTTACGTGAATCTCACTTAATTGTATGTTACTTGACATCCAAATCCGTTTAAAAGTTTACACATAATTGAGGAAACTTTCTATGTACTAGTAAATCTTTATAAACTTTGACATTCATAATATTGCCAGGTTGTTTGCCAGTTTCTGTTCCCAAATAATTCCATAACGTTGGCAGAAATTATATTTAAATTAGCTTTTGCCCGCGGCTTCGCTCGCGTTAATTTAGAATTTGACAATCAATTCGGGTGTTACTCTGCTTATAATAATAGAATTCAATCATGATTCGAAAGACACGTGGCGCCATCTATTATCATAAGAACGTTATTGTTGCTTTCCTCAGGAACAGTAATTTTTTTCGGGATGAAAGGTAGCCTATGTCCGTTTCTGTACACCTGACAACGTATATGCAAAATTTAAGGATGATCGGTTCAGTGGTTAAGCGTGAAAATGTAACAAACAAACAAACTCATTTTCGCTTTTATAATATTAGTTAGGATGGCGCACGCAGTCTAATATTATGGATATAAAGTACTTGTTTCCTGGTGTTATAAATAAAAGCATGCCTGCAGGTTTCGATGAGGGGAAAAGCAGATAACATGTTCAGATAAGCCTTCCAAATGTAATGTCTGGCAAGAGTTTATGTGGTTTTATGGTAGTAAAACATTTCTAGTTGTTTTCTGTTAATATGCTTGAGACCCTTTTTTTTTTCTTAACCTATATTGTCCCATTGTTGGGCAAAGGTATCCCCTAAATTTTATCCAACGGTCCCTATTTAAGACCCAATAGAACAATGATATAAATATAATTCATAATTAAATATTTCTTGTATTAAATATATTTCAGTAAATTTTAAACAAAACAAAAATATTTTTTTGTTGTTTTTATATAAAAAAGAGATACCGCATTATTAAATTTTGATTTTCTTTTATGTGTCCTACTTCTAAGAATAGGCAAATCCTTTCAATTTTCCACATCATTAAGTGGACTTTTAAACTAGCAGGCTAGGCCCTTTCCAAGGCATATAAGTCACTCTGCCATCCAAACAACTTCAATCCAAACAACAAAATTGTCAACCAAAATTGGTTTTTGGTAATTTGTGACCAAGGTGTTCACAAATTGTGACCTCTGATTTAGTTCAATATGCAAATATCCTTTTAAATTGCAATCGTAACAAGAAATACCGGAATTAATTTTAACCAGGAACTGAACATAAAATAAACAGCTGTATTGTAAGGGTTAAGTAAAGATATCGCATTTTCGTCGATTTTCTTGGAAATGTAAGCAAAGCTTTAACCCTTCGCTTCTCATTAAGTAATCACACTCTATTATTGTATCACGCAATCTATGCGGAATAACTTGGCGCGCAGTAGTGCTACAGCCAAGTTGAGTAAGTCTAATTTATATGTATTAGTTTAACTGCAGTGGCTTAAGTGGTCGGCTAGCCACTGCCACTGCGCCAAGTGTTATGGGTTCCAATCCCAAACGGGACAAAAATTTGTGTGATCTACAAATGTTTGTTCCGAGTTTGGATGTTCTTTGCGTCCGTTGTTTGAGTTTTTGGATTAACAACGTGTACTTTGGCCACTTTACTTAAGTCATTCTTATAGGCTTATTTTCTACGAAAGTGGATGACCTTTGAGTCCCATGGTTTAATTCTTTAGGGCTTCACGTCCGTGATAATAAATTTCCGTAAACATAATTTATGTAGAATGCAGAAAAAAATTACATATTTGGTTAAGTTTATTCATTTGATTTAGACAGTATTACGTGATTCTTGCATTAATTATAGATTATTAAAAATGTTTATGTCGCGTATGTATGTAGTGATATATTTTGCTGTTATTTTGTGTTTATTCCTACATCTCAATTGAAGGTAGAGCACGCAATGTAGTGTAGTTTTAAGTATAATAACTAAAGTAATAATATTGTCTTACATTTACGTGTATATTGTTATTAAAAAGAATTTATAGTAATTTGAACATCGCTGCTGAAAAGTAACTAACGCTGTTATTAACATGCAAAAAAAAATACTCTCGATAATACTCCGCGTATAGCCTGTTTAAAGTAATTGAATTAAAATAACTAAGCTAAAATCTTGTGAAGAACATTCATCACTAAAAAGCTTTATAAAGCTGGCAATTGATACAACATAAAACCGTAGACAATGTGAAGTCTATTAATAACTTTCAATTCAAATACACAAAATCATAGGAGTTGGCCCTATTTTCACAAGTCTTGTTTCAATTACACCAACTCCCAAACAATTACGCTATTATTTACCAAAAAAACAAAAGCGAAATAATGGCAGACAATCATTTGTTAATACAATTATTGAAACAACAATGGGTTGTGAATTAAACCAATAATTGTTGTTTTCTATGGTTCCTTGTACTTCAGAAGTTATTATTATCATCAAAATGTATTGCTACCACCCGTGGCTCTCCTTGCGTAGTATATTATATAAACGTAGCTTATTCACAGGGATAGTGATCCTTTCGATTAGTGAAAGGGTTTTGGCAGTGACGTAGCGTAGGGGTCAGCCGCCCGGGGCGGATTATATTAGGTATTAGACGTTCCCGCGGTTTCACCCGCGTTTATTGTTACTGCGCCGCCCCCATAATAATAATAATAATAATAATCATTTATTTGCCTTCAGTGTTGTGTACATTGTAGGTCTTAATAAATAAATATAAGCTCTAACACTTAGTCAGTAATTTGACATGCAAATATTTTACACATATACAATAAAATTATGTAATTTAAATAACACAAATAAATTAAATTAAAACAGTGCACATAAATTAAATTAAAATAAAACAATTAAATTAGAACTAGGCACATACATGAAATTAAAATAGAACAATTAAATTACAACATACATAAAACCAATAACATGTAATATATAATTGGTCATATCATTTACACAAACATATCTATTAAATTTCACGGTTATAATATCAATAAAATTATATAAGGTCAATTACGAGATAATTATAATTGAGTATTTAAAAAAAAAAGTCTTTAAGGCAGTAGAAATTGTTATGCATGAGCCACCAACGTAATTTTGCAGTAAATTTATTTAGCGGTAATATTTTTATATGAATTGGGATTTTATTATATATTTTTATACACATGGCGTATGAGTTATTTTGCAGCCGACTGCTTCTCGGTATCATGTTTAGCACAAGCCGGTCTGGATTTCTTATGTTATCATGTCGAGTAACATATTTTGCCCGTTTGAATACATGAGGGTGTTGTTTAATAAATTTCCCTACTTCTAATATATAAAGACAGGCCAAGGGGAGTATTTTTAGTTCCTTAATGGGTCGTAGCGTGATGTTCTATAGCCTATAGCCTTCCTCGATAAATAGGCTATCCAACACTAAAAGAATTTTTCAAATCGAAATAGTTCCTGAGATTAGCGCGTTCAAACAAACAAACAAAAAACCTCTTCAGCTTTATAATATTAGTATAGATTTCAATTTACAAGACTAATTTTCAGTAATTCTAAAGAACTTTTAGGCAAGAACAGTCATAAATATTGTGTATTGTACAGTTCTAATATTTACAAGATATTATTATTATTTATTTGAAATTTTGCCACCCTCTAAAAGTGCCGCCCTGGGCGGGCTGCGCTTGCCGCCCCCACTACGCTACGCCACTGGATTTTGGGATCGCCTGAGTAATTAACTGATTAGCTGACACATCGTTAGTAAATGCGACTGCTGTGCATGAAGTCTGACGTTCGAATCTCGGGTTGGGCATAGTAGTCTGCATGTGCATATATGGCATTCAATGTGTTAAGTCAGAATTGCGAAGACATACATACATTCTCATTCCTGTCTCTTAAGATCGACGATATGTAAGTGATTACTCTGGTATTGCAAAAAATTATTATATTACTATAGCAATCACTTAAAATCAGATGGGCCACATGCTTGTTAGCCATATTTGTTACATAACAACATGTAATAGAAAATATAATTATCTTCAAAAGCTCAAAGCGAATATCGTCGATGTCCAAATTCATGATAATAAGATAAAGGTAATTGGTAGTATGAATTTGCAACTTTGATAGATAATAATGCTAATCTCAAGAATGAATAGCAAAAGCTGATATTAATTAATCATAAGTTGTACAGCCCTGAGGATGTTGAAGGAGCGATGGATTTTAAAGGATAATAAAGAAAGTAAATTATCAAAAATGTCTTTAATAGACGACAGTATGCTAGGCTTTATGCCTAGATCTCTTTTTAAGACGCTGAGCACCTAGTAATGACTTTTTTAATACCCTACTACGAAAAATAATAGTTTGTGGAATATGGAAAAAAGATAAACGCTGTTTAGCCAAACATCGTCAGCAGATCAATCAACCACCGAGTAGGTCCCGGTTGATTAATCTGCTCAATCAATCTCGTGACCAGAAAATCAAATCAAATTTCGAATATTCTATTGTGAGTCGAATTACTACTATCGATGACAACAAATTTTGTTACATTCATATTTAATATTAATCAATCTATTTACCAGCAAATCAAATCAAATATCGAATATTTTATTATGATTCGAATTATTACTATCGGTGACAACAAATTAACAAAACATTTAGGATCATATCAGTTTCGAATAATCGAATTTATTTTATCGTAAAGCTATTACAAATTGCTAAAATTAAAAGAAATACAAGAATATAAACAGCCAGCAAAAACCTCTACGCTATATATTATTTAGTTACATATCTTAAACAGATCAGTAAAACTTAAAAAAGTGCAATTTAACAATAATAGTGAAAGTGCTTTTAGAAGTTTAATCTGAACTAATTACAAGGCAGACCACAAACTGGCTAAGTTTCCAAGTATCATTGAAGGTGCAGCCTGCAGGTATAATGTTACTGGAGTCTAGGATAATTAATTTTAACTACCCGTTTACTTTGAGCCGGTCTTTAATTTTATAACTTACGCATTATCTTACTCTACAAACTACTTTAGAAGTAGTGACACCACGTAAGCAAACTAAGAAAGAAAGAAAGAAAAGAAAGAAAGACTAACTAAGAAACTTTATAAGGCTAGTGTGAATGGAACAGTCGCAAAAGGAAAACCTAGGCGAACGTTTCTCGATCAGATCGGAAGCGTTCTGGACAAGGCCAGGTTAAGGGCTCCTTGAACCGACGGGCGTGTATGAGGAATGTGATGAAAGTGAATGAAGCCAGAGAAGTGTTTCAGGATCGTAGCAAATGGAAATCTGTAGTCTCTGCCTACCCCTCTAAGAAACAGGCGTGAATCTATGTATGTATGTAAGCAAACCATTTTTAGAAGCAGTTTTTAAAGAGTAATACTACGTTTTGCTCCTAATGCCTAAAATACACAATTGATATCCCTGTTATAAATTGTTATATCAAGTCGGCATGAATCAATAGAAGCTATTATAAACTTCGGTATCTGTTTATTATAAAGTCATCTTCTTTGTTGTATTATAAGAAATAATAATAATAACACTGGGGA
Organism: Catocala sponsa; assembly: GCA_963564715.1. NCBI lineage: Eukaryota > Metazoa > Arthropoda > Insecta > Lepidoptera > Erebidae > Catocala > Catocala sponsa. The sequence continues at coordinate 23,048,016 of OY751337.1, read as the reverse complement.
ACAGTAATGTTGCGGCATGGTAAGTTGAAGTCAATTTAGTGTAAGTTCAGTAGGTATGCTGAATACGAGACAAATATCAGATTTGTTAAATTGACTCTAGTTTATGAGATAAGACTTTATAACTATATGACTGAAAGAAGGTCCGAAATAAAAATACTATTACATCTACACAAATAAATAAAATTGAAGTGTCTGTTTGTAATGTCAAAATAACAGCTTTTTATCTAATGCATATGACAGTATATAAGGTATCTACACGAAAACATCTATTTTTTAAATTTTTGTCTGTCTGTCTGTCTTTTTGTTCCGGCTAATCTCGGAAATGGCTGAACCGATTTTAACAGGACTTTCACTAGCAGATAGCTGATGTTATAAGGAGTAACATAGGCTACTTTGATTTTAGAAAAGAAAATAGGGTTCCGCGGAGACCAACACTTTTTAGTTAAAATCTACGCGGACGAAGTCGCAGGTAACAGCTAGCATTAAATGTATATTTTAGAAGCGGCTATATAATAACGACAAGAAAACTTAATACATATGCCATTTAAAAAAATTATAAAAAGAATTAGAAAAAGCTTTATCTATAAGCTTTTCTATTGTGTTTATGTTTAGGATAATCCATTATTAAACTCAAGCAATAGTCTGCCATCATAATATGGCTGTCCCATCGGCCTTGGTATCTTTCTTTTATTGTTCTAATTATTAAGTGATAAATTTTATAATACTAAGTAATTGTCTATGGCTAAAAGTAATTTAAAAATAAAAGTGTTATACTTCCTGCCACTTGTGGCGCTAATTGCTCTCTTCCGTTTTATGATTAAGTACTATCAATGTGCTCGCTGAAAGTTGTCTCTAAAATATAATACAATTTATTAGAATTCTTACTTAGTTTGTTTATTTATAACCTAATCATAACACTAATGTCCTGATAGAACCGTTCTTTTTGTTGAATATCTCAAGAACCAGAGTCAATCCATACAAAGTAAACACATTTCGAGTATGACTGATGAAGGTGTTTACCAGTAACAAAATTAATGCCGCAGAAAATATATGTTTTTTTGTTCTCCAGTATGATGAGCGCAATAACAGATTGTTTTAAGTCCGCATTTTAGTAAAGAGTTTGAAGGCAATAAATTCGCATTTTAGTGAAAAGTTTGAAGGCAAACCTGTGGCGTAAAGGAGAGGTTCTTTGCCAGAAAAAGTTTTGAGAGCAAAAGAGTTACTATATTAAAACAGGCTATGTTAGAGATCTATAATTAAGGAATACGAAACAATATATTATAGTACGTTCGTCATAAAATATAGTAGGCATCTACACTATCACAAAAGAGTTACATGCACATTGCAGATATATTTTGAAAACCAATTTAGATCCAAAACAATAGTTTTTAAATTTTTTGTCTGTCTACATGTTTGTTGATACTACACACCATGCACGGCACAACTATGGATCATGAACCATGATGAAAATGAAACAGCAAAGAATCTGTTTAGGCTGATGACTCTACAGTAAATGTGTGTATTTGTTACTTTTAAATAAATAATATTTGTAAACTGTTTACGCAAAAATGCAATTAGGGTACGATGGGACTGATGTGCACAATGTGTAAAAGTCCCCTAATAATAAATTAAAGAAAAAAAAAACTATGGATCAGACCTGTATGTACCGTTAGCTTAGCAGATTTGAACTTAAGAATTAAGCTATGTTTCATCTAGTTTTGTTTAGTCGAACCAAAAGTATGATGAATAATTGTGTGATCCACATAATTGAACTGTCGGGTGAATTATAGTTTTAAAAACACAATTATATTCTAAGTAGCATATTTATAAAAGCTTGTTATAAATAAAACCTTATGGCTAACCTTATCGTTACTAACTTGTAGAATTTATTATTCTTGTGGTAAACTAACTTTGAAAGATGAATCTTTGTATACCTTTAATCTGAATGCATCTCCACAGAAAAATGCTAGATCGTAATCAGTACAAGGCTAACGGTACAAGAAGTCAGCTTAGTTAGAAATGGAAAATATTAAAATAATTATGGAAATTATTGCTAGGAGTTTATATTTTAATTAATTATTATCATTGCCTCTTTTGTTCTATGGTTTCACTGTTTATTTATTTATTTGGAATAGCTAAGAGTAACACATTGTATATTACAGAATTATATGATCATAATAATAATCTCACTGAAATTAAACTACTATATACGGATTTTATCGCGTTGTTTATTTGACACTGTTACAAAATTTTTTGAAAAACTGTTACACTACTATAATCACTATTAAACTTTACAAATTTTTAAGCTAATTAAATAGTATAATAGTGTATAGTAATAGTATAAATAGTTTTAATAGTTTCAATAATTTAATTAGCTTAAAAATTTGTAAAGTTTAATAGTGATTATAGTAGTGTAACAGTTTTTCAAAAAATTTTGTAACAGTGTCAAATAAACAACGCGATAAAATCCGTATATAGTAGTTTAATTTCAATGAATAACATTCGCGTAAACAGAAGACAATATTAAATAATCTCACTATCATAATAATTTTCTGTCATTTAACAATTACCTCTACAGCCAAATTTGAAACACTTGTATCTTATTTATATGCGAGATCATTTTTTTCATTTAAAAAGACAATTTTCTTCATAGGAATAATTCCTGTATCGCGGGGGACTTTACAAAAATTCAAACAATGGACACAAAGAACATCCAGACTTAGAGCAGACCAGATCATTTGCGGATTACACAAATTTTTCTCCCGGGTGGGATTCGAACCCACAACACTCAGCGCAGTGACAGTTAATAGACAAGGCTGCCATTGTAATCTCTTTGCTATAAAAAGAGTTATAGGCGACATCAATGATTGATGAAGACGTCTAGCTTTAAAACAACAATTTATGAATGATGATGTGTTCCATATTTTTTGAGCTAAATGTTGAAACAACACATTTCTCAAAAAAAAAATCTGGCTTTGAATTTCTGTGGATGATTGATGTACCTATGTAGTTTTTGGGTTTCTGTTGTATCTGTCACACATTGGTAATGAAGTCACTGAGCTATCTGTATTGTTGAACAATGACCACAATGCATTGTCATCTAAATTCAAATGGATTTTATATGTTTTCCTGACCCAATGACATGTTTGGAATTGTGTCTATGTAAATCCTTTGCAATATAAATATTATTCAGTAGAGCGAGAGTAGTTCTTTTGCATTTATACATCACACCAAATCTCTATATTATTGCTACAGTTATTCAAGGAAACTTTCGGAGGAAATATGGCAAAAATCTACTCATGCAAATTTTTTGGCAGAGTCAGGTATGTATTTGTATTAGACTTCAGGCAAGACGTATGCTTCTCCATAGATAGACACGCGTGTTTGCTAGAGAGGCAGGCAAGTATTACATATTTCCACATGCTATGATTTTGTCTGTTAACTTTTTCAATCTCATCAGATCAGATTTAGAGCATTCATGACATGGCCTTTTTCCACAACAGTTCCAGTGTGAGAATGTTCTCTAAGGACTTTTCTTGGCGACTGTCCCATTCACGCATGCCTTATACATCTAGTATATATTTTAAAAACGAAACGAGCAAACAGATTAAAATTATTTCTAGGCTTCAGTGCTGCTGACCATTTTTCTAACAAAATTGCATAATCTGGCAAACTGTCTAATACTACCAAATATATTTTTTTAATAACCGTAACTCGCTTATACCTTGACTCACTGTTAAACAGAAGTAGGATATATCTCAACAATGCATCCGCATGTCTCCAGCCGGTTAGACAGCCGCATCTTTCTGCACACATATTATTTTAATACGCATAGCCTCCTTACTTTGTTTAACACATCTGCAAGCGGCATGTATTTCTAAGGCTTTATCCATAAGCGCCTCATATATCGTATCGTGGTTTAAGATATTACCATCTAAGTGTAAATTAGCGAAGATACGTTTTTGCAGGTAATATACTATGGAGTTAAATTTCGCTAGTTTGAAAATGGGGGCACGTTTTAACTTAGATATTTTGCTGGAGCTGATAGACTTTTGAGTGGGTTTGTATGCTTGGACATAAAATACTCACTCTAATAATATAAAGGCTTACTACTAAGTATAACGATAGCCAAGTTATTTTTGTAGTTTGCTAGAATTTTTATGGTATGGTTTAATCAACGTTAATAGAGTAAATAATGTCTACAAAACAATGTATGCGTACAATATCATATTAAAACTAATCTTTTGCAAAAATATTTTTCTATCGGTATTAGCAAATAGTGATTTGAAAACATACTTCAATTTCTTCCCGAGGTTTTTATTTTAAGCTTATCTTGAATTTGTTATTCTGCCACCAATGAGGATTCGGCTTCGATTCCTTTAACAGGCAAAATATTATTGGGTATTTGAGTCCGGGAATTCTTAGCAGCAAATACGCTAAAATGCCACTATTGAAACCTAAGATATACCTACTGAAATGTTGGTGCAAAACACCATATATGCGTAATTCTGATTATATACGTATACTCCTTCGTAATGAGACCGATTTAAGAGAAAGCCGTGCTAATGACTTTTATCCTAATGCTACATCTGTGACCGCACCTTTAAAACGAAATTAGGATACGCCGAAAATATCCGAGCTTATAGCCAAATTAATTATTAGGGAATCGTCGAAACGCTTAGGATGATATATTAGAAGGTGGTAGCCTAATGATTAAACTTTCCACTTTTATGCAGTGGTCCAACCGCCGGCGAGAAACCGACTAACTATCGGTGATTTTCACTCTCAAGAAACGCACAAATAATATACATTCCGTGTAAACGAAAGAGATGCATATATTAAAAGTTGCTCGCTGACTGTTCACACTGCCGGCGACGATTCGCTTTACTAGTTTTGTCGCTGAGCGACAAGAGTTTTCAAAAATAAACTCGCTCAGCGATATTCGTTCAGCGATGCTCGCTCGTCGCACTTGCACACTCGCTTATAGCCCGACGACAAAACTATCGAAACTACACACTCGCTTCCCGCTGATCGTCAACTCGTTTATAGTTTCTAGTTTTACTCGTTTCTCGTTCATCGTTGGCGGTCGGACCACTGCCTTAGGTTGAGTTATGATTTTTTTTTATAACATGGGTTGTAAATAAGCATGCGAATTGCGTAGTGATTTGAGTGACCGCCTCGCTATTGCCACGGCACCAGGTACTGTGGGTTCGATTCCAACACGGGACAAAAGTTTGTGTAATCCACAAAGACATCCCGCACTAGATGACTTAACCTAACCGAAGGAGTAAACAAGTATACCAGCAATTTGTAAATAAAGAACGATTCTTTAAAAAATCTAATTTAAAGCCAATATCGTTTAACTTCATATCATTAAAAAACAAAAGCAAAAGTTATAACAAGCGGTGTTAAGTGACAATCCATAGTCTCTACTAATCCCTCGCGACCAGAGATGCTAAAAGTATGTCAAAATGTCATGTACAAAATAATGCGAATCCCCCAAATCATTTACTCCTGACTAATATTATTAATGCAAATGTGTGTTTGTTTGTTACGCTTTTATGCCTTAACTACTCGACCGATCATCATGAAATTTCGCATACACATTTTCAAGGGTACAGAAAAGGAAATAGGGTACCTTTCATTCAGGAAAAAGTACTGCTCCCGAAGGATAGAAAATTGACATAACCTACATTGGTTATTCCACATATCCCTATTGAGTATCCCCATCAATGGGGATTCAACTTGCTAGCGAAGCCGCGGGCAAAGTCTAGTAAATAATAGTTTATACCCAACGTCAGTTCGGTAACCCATCTAATTGTTAAAGATTATTTTCCCTTCCTGTTTGTTGTGTTATCTAGGAAGTTCAAAACTTAGTTGTGGGTCATCCTTCTATAATACAGTATCCTATTGAATATTGTGGGTATTACTTGAAGTAAAACTACACGCATGTTTCATGAAGGCATTGGCAGAGACGACGGATTTAAACTTGCTACGATCCTGATGTATTTATACATGTATATTAGTCCACAGCTATATACCTGAAGGGATAAGCAGAGGTGTTTGGCACTCACATTTTGCTAGTTATGGTTTTTAGGGCGTAAGTAATAAGAGACGAGTCTTGCCGTAAATGGTGCAGGGATACCGACATCCATTGCGAAATTTTACGCAGGAAAGCTTGATAACACTGCCTAACTAACTTGGGTATCGAATCCGAGACCCCAGCAGTAGCTTACTATCGTTGCACTACCGAGGCAGTCAGATATAGTTATTACTAAAAATTTTACCCTGTCCTCTTTATGTTCGTTTCAAAAGTAATAGCTTACTGGAGACTACGTCGGTCTCGCCGAGTATTGTGGGTTCGATTCGCTTACGAAACAAAGGTTGCATGATCCAGATCTAGTACCGGGAGTAGGGTGCGAGGGTTGGATTTTAAAAGGTCCTATAAGAAATATATTATACTAGTTTTCACCCGCGGCTTCGCTCGCGTAAATGTAGGTTAGGTTAGGTTTGCAACATTTATTTTTTCTGGATGAAAGGTACCCTATGTTCTGTACCCCTGACAACGTGTATGCAAAATTTCATGTTGATCGGTTGAGTAGTTAAGGCGTGAAAGCGTAACAAATAAACAAACTCATTTTCGCTTTTATAATATTAGTGAGGATAATGGTATCTTGTAAATATGGTATTTATTGATTTAAATTATTTTGTTTAATGTCTTGTATACTTTTAAAGACAATTTTAGTTTGCGAATACCTGTGATATTAGATAAGTTACCTAAATCAAATTATTAAATGCATAAAACAGAGTATTTCAGTGGTGAAACTAAAACACAATAACAAGTCCTTTAACCAAAACCACTGCACTAGGTACAGTACCTAGTAGAGTGGTTTTGATTAAAGGAATTTTGAGTCAACTAGTTACAAACACCACCATAGTGAATGGTTTGTTCAACTGCAAATAATTATAGGGAAGTAAACCGATTTCATACCATTAAACCCTAGGAAACCAAATCAAACAAATAAAGTCGAGCTAGATATCGCATGTCAATAATTATTATTAGCAATAAAACTAAATGCCAACCAACGTCAGCTTATTGTCGACGTCGGCCATTACATCGAGTGACGTATCACTGACAGGAGAAAAGGTTTTGTTTACAAGACATTTTACCTGTTTCGGAAATGTTATTAGGTATATCAATAGTCGTGTGGTATGCGACAAGCGTACTATTATTTTTAGTTACTTTTATAATAAGCAGCGATAGCCTAGTGGTAGGCTGTTAGACAAGCAGAGGTCTTGAGTTTTCGATCTAATATACGTATTAAACAGCGTTTAACAGGCAGGTGTGGACATATTTTAGGATCGTAATTTATATCTGATAAATAACCTATATGCTTTATCACCGGATAAAAATATAATAAAAATGTTATGACAATTTCAAACATTTTATTTATTTATTATAAAAACATAGTAACAAACGCATTACATCACTATTAAATCAAATACATATTTCGCAGGCAATTTGTATGATTCCGCGTTTTACAAACGGCATCGTCCGTTTAAAAACGCTCGTTGATTGTTATAGTAGAGTGACCGTCGACGAAGCCCTACTTCGCGGAGCTCCTATTTTTGGGTGGGTTTAAGAAGGAACCTAACATAACCTAACCCTTCCGAGACGGAATGCAGGGATTTGAGACGTATAGGTGCTCGTTATGGTGTTGAATTGTCTATCAAATATTGTGGCATATTATAGAGTGACGAGGCAATTTACATTTTGCCTTCGGCATATTTTAAAACAGCGAGCGTTATTAAACGGACGACGCCATTTGTAAAACGCGGAATCATACAAATTGCCTGCAAGACATACATTGTACATTGTCTCAAGCATATATATCAAAAGAATTATATTACACTCACTACTCATCTGCCATGGTTCTACGTTATAATGTGAGATGAGCTAACTGGCATTTACTGGGCACAGTTCTAGACCCGTGCTACTTCTGAAATTATCTTAATTTAAAAACTTTAACCATACCGAAAATGACATCTGAGACCTCATACATAACAATGGCACTTACTACCGCTGCGCTATCGAGATAGTCATGGATCATGAAATAAACACCGAATAATAAGGATCAAGTAATTAGTACATGTTAAAGGTCAGGAAATACACTTTTCATATTGTAAATGATGAGACTCCGTGGTATTTAAACGGACAAGCAATGAAGTGTCATTAATTATTTCGTATCTTTTGTTGATTGATAGACTATTAATTATCATTGAGCTCGTGATTATGAAGTGCTAATGATTAATTAATAAGCGATGTAAAGTGTACCGAATTGGATGTGTAGTGCTTCTCATTAGTATCAATATGTCTGATAAAAAATAATTATTTTATTTAGGCAAGAGATTAAGTTAATGATATAATTTGTAGTGATTCTGACTACAAAACACGGGTAAGTTAGGCTAGGCTTATCTGAACACAATGCCTCATTTTAGAGTGAGTTTTGCCGAGTTCTATTCATACTCATTCCATTATATAATCTCCGAAGGGGTAGTTCAGAAAGTAATAACCATATTTTGTTATGTACTATAAGTTCCCACGTAGCGAAGGGCGAACCGGGCAATTATCCAGATCTTATTTTGACACAAACATAAAACCGAGGCACCTTTGTTCGATCCTAGACTCGAACTCGTTATTTTCGAAAATAAACTAACGGCGCAACAAAAGAATCAGACTTAATAATCTATAACATAATATATGAGAGCTGGCAAGTCTGTTTTTTTTGTTTAAACGCGCTAATCTCTGAAACTACCAGTCGGATATGAAAATTATTTTTGCATTTGATTCGATTCTTGAGGAAGGTTAATAATTGTTATAAATATAGCATCATGCTAGGCGTCACAGCAGTGGTGCAGTACCTTTTCATGTGAAACCGCGGAGGTAAGCTAATTACTTTATAATACAAACTACATAATTGTAATTATTTTGCCTTCGTAAATTCGCTACACATATGTATACAGAGAGACAATATCATTCTATGTAAATATGTAGAGACTAAAAATGCCATGGTTTTGGTATACAGGTTTTTGTCATACACATCACATATCAATCCTCTATTTAACTATCGCACTGCTGGGTACGGGCCTCTTTTGAATGTGAGAAGATTTAAACTATAATCCACCACACTTGCCCAGTCTCGATTAGCACACTGCACATATCTTCGAGAATATAATGCACAACTCTCAGACATAAGTTGCGCTCACTTTTAAAGCGAACGATAATTAACTATTTAATACGCACATCATCACAACTACGAATAGAGAGAAATGGACGCCTTGGGTTCGAACTCGAGATCTCTGTGTGGCAAGCCAACGATCTCTCGTCAGGCTATCGCTGTATTACACATGTCTCATAGTTAAAGTTTACATGGATAAGGAAAGAAAAACCTAAAACTGATAATAAATAAATTTCTATAAAAAGTTTCAACCACTTAGCGGCCATTGGTTCTACTTAATTCATACACACACACAAATCTCATACTCATACTGTTTTAATTATATGAATGTGTATATAAGTTAATAATAGGATACGTACGTCGGGTTTAATTTACCGCCCTCTCAGCCGTCACTCTTTGATCTGAACTCATTCATGTTTGAAACTGACAAGCACAATTTACAAGGAAGAGAACTTTTAATGAAATAGTTATCAGACAAGAAAACATTTTGCTTAATTTAAAACAATTGCATTTTGAGGCAAAATTATAAATATGTATTTTATCTGACGCGATACGCCTAGACTACCTTATTGGTGGTGTTGTGCGGTCAAGAGATTTTCGGGTCGAATACCCGAATAAGGTATTCTGTCATAACAGTTTTAATAGTCATAGAGTATGGGACTCTGCCAAGTAATATGTAATATCAACTACTATGAAAGACCTTAAACTACCTCTTCTGAAGAGTAGGCGTGAAACTATGTGTTATATTTGGATCCGTTTAAATCCGAACTAATATTATAAGAGATATCAAGATGCAGTGATAGCCTATTGGGAAACCGTTGGACTACCACGCAGAGGTCTCGAGTTCGATCCCAAGGCGCACATCTCAGACTTTTCGAAGTTATGTGCGTATTAAATAGTTAAATGTCGCTTGCTTTAATGGTGAAGGAGCGATAAATTAATACAACAATACAACAGGAACAAGGAAATCGTGAGGAAACCTGTATGTCTAAGAGTTCTCAATAATTTTCTCGAAGATATGTGAAGTCTGCCAACCCGCACACTAAAAAGAGGCCCGTAACCAGCAGTGCGGTAGTTTAATACAGGGCTGATATTATTATTATATATTTATATAATATTATGAATACATATGTGAGTTTCTTTGCTTGTTTGTTTGGTATGCTTTCACGCCTTAACTACTTATCCGATCATCATGAAATTTCACATACATATAGGAAATGACACAGGAGACTTTAAATAAAAAAGTACTGTTCTGAAGCAGCAAGTACAAGCTAGTAGATTGAAACTATACTATTATAGCAGTTGGTTGCCAATTAATAATTGGCACCCAACATGGGACCAAGCTTGGCTTCACAGGAAGCTGTGTAGGTTGTCGTACGCGGTTAAATTATTAACTACATGGCTATATTAGTATTACCAGTCATTTGTGGTTTAGAAATGATCCGGCATTGGTTAACTTTGTCACACATAATACAGCGATAGTTATGTAAAAGTCCATTATACTAAAATGCAAGCTTATATTGCCTACTCGGTACGAAATCCTTTCATACATTTTCTTAACAGTTTAAGCGGTAATTTTGTGAAACTAAATCATTGCTCAGATAGACATACCGATGACCAACGTAGTGAAGTGTGTTTTTTTTTAATACAACTAGGTTGGCAAACAAGCATACGGCCCACCTGATGGTAAGTGGTCACCGTAGCCTATGGACGCCTGCAACACCAGAGGCATCACTTGCGCGTTACCGACCCTTTAGGAAAGTAAGGGGGAAGGGGGTGATTGGGCCTCCGGCACTCTCACTCACCGAACGAAACACAACAGTAGGAATACTAGTATTTCACGTCGATATTCTGTGAGAGGGTAGTCCTTCCCCGGTCGAGCCGGCCCATTCATGCTAAAATCAGCGAGGCTCTACTACTCTAAACCTAACCTAACCTGTGTCCAAACCTATGAAGCATTGCGGGGAGCCCTTAGTATTCTTCCAATATCTCTTTTAACTTTGGAAAGACAACTATGCTGCAGAGGACTTTAAAAAAATTCAATCAACGGTAACAAAGAACATTCAATTTCGAAACAACTATTTGTGGATCACACAAGTTTTTGTCCCATGTGGGCATCAAAACCCCGACACTTGACTCGGCGGCAGTGGCGAGACGACAGCTTTAAACACTACGCCATCCGTGCAGTTAAATATATTTCAATAAAGGCTGACTAAGAAAGTTTATAAGGCTAGTGTGAATGGAACAGTCGCAAGAGGAAAACCTAGGCGATCGTTTCTCGATCAGATCGGAGGCGTTCTGGACAAAGGCCAGGTTAAGAGCTCCTTGAACCGACGACGGGCGTGTATGAGAAATGTGATGAAAGTGAATGAAGCCAGAGAAGTGTGTCAGGATCATAGCAATTGGAAATCCGTAGTCTCTGCCTACACCTCTGGTAAACAGGCGTGAATCTTTGTATGTATGTATGTACATATTTTTAAAACATAACGCCAGCAAGTAGCCTATGCGGTTCCATGTGTAACAAGAATTAGATATTGAGAGAAAAATCTTTTACTATTAATAACTTTTGATATTTATAATAATTTAATTCATTTTAACAGAGTGGTATATTTTGGTCTTAAAGGAATAAACGTACGTACAATGCTTGTTATTTCGTTTTATAACTTTGTCATAAATATAGTTTGGTTCATCCCTAGAGGTTGGGGCTAATTTGAACACTCATGCCCAAACTGTCAGCTTCGTATAATTTAGTTTGTATTCCGACAAAATATCACGGTTCTATCTCAATTGTATGATTTTTAACTTTTAAACGTATTAATGTATGGTAGGTACTGAAAAGTTAAATTTATGTTGTTACATATAAATGAGGATATCTGCAGGAAAACTATAGTTGTCGAAATATCTCACCGGATACTCAAGCTGTAATGGCAGTGGGCAGGGGACATAGCGCGCAGAACTGATTGCCGTTATGGCAGAAAGGTGCAGGTGCAGGGGTCGGCAGTCCACGAGGTGGACCAATGACCTGGTAAGGATTGGCTAAGCGGTTGTATGCAGGTGGCCCTAGATCGGTCTGTGTGGAAAACCTTAGAGGAGGCCTATTTTCAGCAGTGGACGTCTTTCGGCTGAGATGATGATTATATTCAGTGTCTTTATAAAGTGCACATATTAAAAAGGGTGAAAATATAAACAATTTTATCGACGGAAAAATGTTTAAAAAAATCAAAAAATTTAAATTAAAAAAAAAAAAATTTCTTTTAAATTTAAATTTAAAATTTAATAAGAAAAAAGGGGACATTTTTTTGATAAATTTTACATTTATTGCAAAAATTGGAAGAAAAATGGTAAATTTTCTTCAAAAAATCATTAATAACTAATTTATGAGGTTTATTTTTCAAAAAATTATGGCTTTATTAGCTCGGCCTATTATTCGAGATTATTATTAATTTTGTTTTGTTTTAATATCACGCCTAAACCACTGAACCGATAATTCTGAATATTTGCATATACGTTATCAGGTGTTCAGAAAGGGACATAGGCTACTTTTCATCCCGAAAAAAATTACTGCTCCCGAGGAAAACAACAATAAAGTTCTTATGATAATAGATGCCGCCACGTATCTTTCGAATCATGATTGAATTATATTATTATAAGCAGAGTACAACCCGAATTGATTGTCAAATTCTTAATTAACGCGAGCGAAGCCGCGGGCAAAAGCTAGTATATTATAAGTGTATGAGTTTTTCCATCTATAATCTATAAATATACCATAAATAGGTATTTACATTATGATCTTTAAATATAAAACTCCATTTAGCCCGGATTAGTGGTAAGGATATCGAGTTTATAGCTCCTTAAAACGCGGAACGAGTTTTCTTAGAAAGGTAATGTATGATTTAGTAATAACTTATAGAACAAAGACAGAGATTTCCTAATCAGCTTATAGGATTTACCATTGTTACATATATATATATATATAATTATAACTGGTCGATGTCTGTACGTAGGAGTCAAAATATATGAGTCATCTTTATAAGAGCTATAGAAGCTAAAACAATTATGTTTAAAGAATATTTGTCTGTCTGTTTATTTATCTGTCTGTATGTTTTTGCGCGCATCGCACAATAATTACTGCACGAAAGCAAAATATGTGGTTTTCACAGTCGTACTGCTGCAAATCTAACTTAAAATCTGATGCATGTTATATCAAGATATAACATATATATGTATATAATTTATTTTAATTGACTTCAAAAAACACAACATGTGCCAATTACATTAAATGAAAACCAAACAACACAAAAGGGAATAGCATAATATAGCTTAACCAACCGGAACACACCGTGAACCGATTTTGATGATTCTTTTTTATATGAAACCTGGTGTTTTTCATTTGGTCCCATTTACGTTCGAACAACTATTGTGCATTTCCTATTTTTGATGATTGCATTGGTTGAGAGGTTACAGACGAACATTCAGATACACATCTCACAGTATTGCAGACGTACTGACAAAATTATCTTCCATTCATCCACAAACACGTCGCGTGCAGGCTTAGCGGCCACGAGAGTGTTGAGTGCGGCGAGAGTATGCTCAGGTTATTGAGTTAGTACCCACAGTAGTGCGGCACGTGTTTAAAATTGGGATACTGAATATGCTTATTAAAAAAAAACAAATTCGACTAAATTGCATTACTGCGCTTTGGACTCGGGTAGGTAGTATTATACCCATATTTTACAAGCATATCAGATTTTTTTTTTGAGCTGGTATGTCAGAATTTTATGGGTTATCTGCAATCTTTGTTCTATATATTGGCAGCATACTATGAAAAAAAATGTAATGTACATACATACATAGATTCACGCCTGTTTCCGAGAGGGGTAGGCAGAGACTACGGATTTCCATTTGCTACGATCCTGACACACTTCTCTGTCTTCATTCACTTTCATCACATTCCTCATACACGCCCGTCGGTTCAAGGAGCTCTTAACCTGGCCTTTGTCCAGAACGCCTCCGATCTGATCGAGAAACGTTCGCCTAGGTTTTCCTCTTGCGACTGTTCCATTCACACTAGCCTTATAAACTTTCATAGACAGTCTTTCCTCGTCCATTCTTTCTACATGTCCAAACCAGCTTAACATGCCCTTTTCTATTCTTGTGACTATATCCACTTTCATGCCGCATCTCTCTCTAATCACACTATTTCTTATTCTATCTTTCAGAGTCACACCACATATGCTTCTCAACGCTCAAATGTTATGTAATTACATTAATTAGCACTGGTTGATTTAGCTGGCAGTGATTAAGCCGAAGCATCGCTGCTGCCGCCGCGCTAAAAGTTGCGAGTTCGAATCCCACATGGGACAATAATTATTTATGTGATCCAGAAATAAATATTTTGAGTTGGGGTGTATAATTAACGTACATAAAGTACGTTAATTATATTTTTGTAAAAACCCTACTAATATAGGATTTCAACCGTAATGCGAGATTAGTCTTGTTAATACGGAAATGAAATGAGATTTTTGCCTGATGGTGCAAGAATACATAGCTTTGGTAACTACTCACCATTACACGATTAGACAATTAGAGTGTTATAACTTAGAAGGGGTCTATTAAATTTCGACTCTAGTAAGATTAGGTTTTGTATGGCGTAATAAAATTTGACATTTATTTTGATGGCTTTTTAATTGTGACTTATAATTAACTCAATTATAGAAATTTCTTCGTTTCGTATACTCTTTTCGTTATATAAATTGGATAATTATAATCCAATTTTTAAACGGAATGTAATTTTTGAGTTTTTTTAGTATACCATACAAAACTTAGGTATGTTGGTGACTAGGATATGGATAGGTATGGGTATTAGCCACAATTGACACCCCTTGAGAATGGCACCGTTAAAACAATATTAGTGGTTACAAATTCAGTAGCCCTGAATTAATAAGGTCTCGGATTCAGTTCCGGGGTCATGCGTGAGTGAGGGTTCCGGAGGCCCAAACCCGTCCCCCCTTTTTTCGGCGCAAATTTAAAGGCCCAGCAATGCCC
Organism: Catocala sponsa; assembly: GCA_963564715.1. Lineage (NCBI taxonomy): Eukaryota > Metazoa > Arthropoda > Insecta > Lepidoptera > Erebidae > Catocala > Catocala sponsa. Next base: position 23,032,732 of record OY751337.1, on the reverse strand, counting down.
TTGCGACTCCTTTGGTGTCCATGGGCGGCGGAAATCGCTTACCATCAGGCGATCAGTCTGCTCGTTTGCCTCCTACACCATAAAAAAACCATGGAAGCAACTTAGCATTTTATGCCACTTGCTGTTATAGCGTATCATTTTGTTTGTTTGTTTTTATGATTTAACTCCAAAACTACACAACCGATTTAAAAAATTATTTCACCATTAGAAATCCATATTATCACCGAGTAACATATGCTATATTATGTTCAAAAAACAGAACTGTTACACCTTACCTCACCTAATCTACTTTTACGCGAGCAAAAGCTAGTAATTTATAAACTAGAAAAAGATCCATGTAGCGAGATTTGAACTTGAGACTTCGACAAACCGTGTCATCGCTTTTGCCAAGGAAGCTATTTATAGACGTAGCTATTTCTGATGTAGGCGTCAGGAATTGAAATCTGCTCCTGCGGCCTTGATATGCGTTAGTATGAAACAACGCGTTACAAAGTTGAAAAGCTTTGCCTTCTAGCCGTCAAAGCCATTTATTATTATCGCCAATAAGTATTGCTTTTCACAATAAAACCAATTACTTTAAACAAGTTATTTGACCAAAAGTACCTTGGCCAAAACATTTCTCGTCAGCAAACAATCCTTTTCAACCCCCATCATCTTTGATAACAAAATAATAACAAGAGTTCCAATCTGTTGCCCTCGTCAATAAAATAACAATTATTGTAAACAAAAGCTGCTCTTTCATGTGTTAATATTATTCTGTTAATGTTCTTCAAATTTGTAAGATCATTGAACAGATTTATTTTGAACAGAATATTCTTAATTACTTGGGTACGTACGTAAATAATATTCTACTTTTTCTATCACATACACACAACACCATCTAGCCCAAACTAAGCAGAGCTTGTACTATGGGTACTAGACAACGTATAAACATACATATATACTTTTTTTTGTAAATATATACATATTATACATAGAAACACCCAGACTAAGACAAACATCAATGTTTATCCACACAAATGTTTGACTTGTGCGGGAATCAAACCCGCGACCTCAAGCGTGGCAGTCGGTTACACTAACCACTACGCCATCGAGGCCGTCAAAATAGATAGGCATGCTTCGGTGGCAAGCGATAGTAGATGTGGCTGTTGTCTTGAATTCAATTCCCGGGTCGCAACGAGTTATAGGGATATACTGCTAGAAATTTCTCAGTGACAGTGCGAAGTGTGGAATTGTGGTCGGTTATTTTGCTGTTCATATTTTGTGTTTGTTAAAATGTTTAGATACAATTTCAGCTCAAATATTACTAACTAGCTGACCCGCGCAACTTCGTCCGCTTCACATAAGAGAATTTTCCCCGTTCTTGCAACATTTATATGCTCTGCTTTTATTGGTCGTAGCGTGATGTTCTATAATCTATAGCCTTCCTTGATAAATGGACTTTCCAACACTGAAAAAATTTTTCAATTCGAACCAGTATATCCTGAGATTAGCGCATTCAACCAAACAAACAAACTCTTCAGCTTTATAATATTAGTATAGATTAGATTTTGGCCGCGGCTTCGCTCGCATATCTGTAAATTAGGTTAGATTCGGTTACTAATAGTACTATTTCTAGATGAAAGGTACCCTATGAGCAGCGATAGCTCAGTGGGGAGACCAACAGAGTGCAATGCAGAGGGTCTCGGGTTCGAACCCACGTCGCGCACCTCTAACTTTCGGGAGTTATATGACTTTTCAAAATTATGTGCGTATTGATTGACAATTATCGCCTGCTCCGTGCCTCGGAGAGCACGTTAAGCCGTTGGTCCCGGCTGCCATGAACGTCTATGGCAGTCGTTATTGGGAGAGTGTCGACACAAAAGATCCCACTGGGTCGAAGTGTCGCAGGTCTGCACAGACTGGCCCCCACATAAGATAAGATAATAAGGTACCCTATGTCCTTCTCTGTTCCACTGACAAGGTGTATGCGAAATTTTATGATGATCTGTAGTGTAGTTAAGGCGTAAAAGCGTAACAAACAAACAAATAAACAAACTCACATTCGCATTTATAATATTAGTTAGGATAGTTAGGATAACCGTGCGGCTCTCAACTAAGGGGTCATGCAATAGATGATTCTGCGAATTGCATCAGTGCTACATCATGTTAGCACGTCTCGGCATTCGATGGCGGCAGCGGCATTAAAGTCACTCTTTTACCGTTAGCAACCCTTAGAGTCCGCTTGCACGACTACATTCGAGACCGCGTGTTATATCACTGTGTGGACTTATTTAATGGTCGTATAAAAGACTGCCCACAAAACGTAAATCCTGGCAATAATAGGCAAATTTGGAGATTTTGTCGAAGAAAGCTCTTTACAGACTATTTTCGTTTTTTATTAGGGCAACTTTAATAAGCCCAGTGTGAATAAAATAAACATACATTGAATCCACAACACTCACCACTTAATCTCTCCCACTCTGCCATCATAGGAAGTCAAGTCAAAATTGACAATAATAGATACACCAAGTCTTTTCTTTGTATACACGTAACCCTATAATATGACCACACATATCTGTCACACGCCGTATACGAAGAATACTTACTTACTTATCGTGTCGATGGCAACACATTTTATATAATTTTCGACCAGGAGCCTCCCCGAGCGACGTAGAAAAGTGATCAAGAGTCCCAACGTCCGGCGTACCCTGGACACCTAGCACTCGGTAACGCAGAGTCTAGGTGACTAAACCTCTCACCACGATGGATCAACACAACTAAACTCAACGGCGCCTATCAACTCCACCTCAGGTGCCACAAAAAATAAACGCCTCTTTTTACAGCCAACTCTACGCATGATATACGAAGAATAAAACAATATAAGCTTCTGCAATGTTGGGCGTTATGTTCGACAAATAAAGATTTGTTGTTTAGTCTAATGATCGGTGTATAATGAATAATCTTACTTGCTGCGGTACAATTATATATGAGGGGCGACGTATCACACATCACGCATTCTTTTAGACTTGTATACTACTTATTCGACGGATCAAGAAAATGGTAATAAAAATACACACATTAGTGTAAGAAATTACTGGAAATTAAGACAATTAAAGTAATTTTCTATAGGTAGGATCATAGGTAGAATCTTTTATTCTTAATAAGTTGAACAAAGTTTTTAACAACTAGTCTATTTGTATACATGAAAATCAATGTTAGTTCGTGTGGTATTTATTAAACTTGAATACGAATCGATCGATCTTTCTTTTACGGGTTACAAATGATACAAGTTGTGTATAAACAAAAGCGGAGGGTAGTACGAGCATACCCCGCCTGATAATAATCAGGTAGCCATTGCCTTCGGATGCTTGTAATACAAGAGTTATCGCGCCCGCTATGTCGATCTCGTAAAAACCTTTGTATTGAACTTGCATCAAAAAAGAAATGCGGAGAGATAAGTTTTTTAGGAATAAAAGCTTTTCTTTATCTCATTTATAGATTGGTTCTCTTCCAATAGTTCCTATTGGCTACGTCATCTAATCACATTTATTTTTTAATCCATTGGTAATAAGTCGTATTGTATTATAAATGTCGTTGTAGCGTGAACGAAGATAAACCTCCGATTTCTGAATTGAACTAGCACTAAATCTCAATTGATGTATTTCATCAAACCGCTGCCAACTGATATGAACATTTACTTAAGTATATAATGTTCAAATATCTACTCAAATAATGTTACAGTTTAAGGAAACTTGATACTGAAAAACAAGATTGTTGAAGTAAAACTTCAGTAGAGTAAAATAATAATCATAGTTATGGCAAGAAAGCATACTTTAACATCGATAAAAATAATATTGGCTACCTGCCTGAACAAGATTAGACTTGTGTATTAGGCGATCACAGTTACTTGATTAAATTGTATACTTTACTTTATATTGATCAAAGTTACGTTCCTCAACATCTATTTAGTAATGAAAATGTGTCAAGTCGTTTCAAACCAGGCAGTAGTAATATTTGTCAAATGACAGGAAAAGGATGCACAAAATACATTGTAGTGTGACCGCTATTAAGCACTGACGTGCGAGATAGATTGCGGGATAATTTCAATACATACATACATACATAGATTCACGCCTGTTTCCCAGAGGGGTGGGCAGAAACTACGGAGTTCCATTTGCTACGATCTTGATACACTTCCCTGGCTTCATTCACTTTCATCTCATTCCTCATACACGCTGGTGTTGTCCAGAATGCCTCCGGTCGAAAAACGTTCGCTTAGGTCATCCTCTTGCAATTACATTCACACTAGCCTTATAAACTTTCTTAGTCAGTCTTTTCTCATCTATTCTTTCTATATGCCCAAACCAGCTTAACATGCCCTTTTCTATTCTTGTCGCTATATCCACTTTCATGCCGCATCTCTCTCCAATCACACTATTCCTTGTTTTATCTTTTAATTTCACTACGCGCCCACATTTTTGTTCACACATTGAAAATATTAATTAGAAACTACATTACATTGTTAAGTTTAGTATCTAATTAATTATCTGATGTAACAGCTGGAAAATAGAATCACTTCACAGCAATGTTTTATGTATCTAAGAGATTACTACTGACAAACAGCTATGCAGTTTGGCAGGAGATTGTGTTAAGTTATGTATTTTTATTTATACAGTGTGACTGGTTAAACGTTGTACATAATTAAGGACATGATAAATTATTGTCAGACGTAACGTATAAAATATAAATAAAAATAAAATCTATATAACCTGCATAGAAAACTTTTATGAAATTTTTTATAAAATATCCATATAATGTGGACACTGCGCTTGCAGCTCTCGAGGCTAATGAACTTTGATAAGAAAAGGACCGGCGGGGGTGCAAATTCGTGAGAGTGCGGGGTGCGATAGTTAGGGGTGGGGGCGGAGGTTTTGTTTAGCTTTGGTATATGCGCAAGAGTTTTATTGGATAACTGGTCAAATTTTAAGTACCTATTTTTTACATATTCGGGTCCAGAATCAAGTACTGAATACCTTCCTTTAATATGTCCAGTCTTTTACCAATCAGCCTGTAAAAGAACAAATAAATAAAAAATACATTTTTGAGCTATTTGCTTATGAGGTCTGAGCGCTCGTAACTTGTATAGAGAGCAAAACGCCTGATTGACGCTCCGCGTGATCAGAAGACCGGTGTTTTCTTGGCCCAAACAATCAGCATTGCTATTTAATGTGGCTATTCTGCCAGTCTTCCGGGTATCTTACCAGTTGACAGCGATGCTGTCAAATTTTACAACGCTTAAACCAGTATTGTTAATATTGAGTATCATAATTATTAGTATTTGTTGTCTTTTTTAATACGTGTGTAAATATTTCAGCCTATTTAATAAAATGTTAAATATGTATAAACTTATTACATGTCATATCCTAACTATTATTATAAAAGCGTAAATGAGTTTGTTTGTTTGTTACCTTTTCACGCCTAAATCACTGAACCGATCATCCTGAAATTTTGCATATACGTTGACAGGTGTACAGAAACACACATAGACTACCTGTCATCCCAAAAAAAATTACTGTTCCCGAGGTTTTCCTCGGGAACAGTTATAACGTTAATAACGTTCTTATGATAATAGATGGCGCCACGTGTCTTTCGAAACATGATTGAATTATATTTTTACAAGCAGAGTACAACCCGAATTGATTCTCAATTCTAAATTAACGCGAGCGAAGCCGCAGGCAAAAGCTAGTACATAATAAAGTGACCATATAAATTTTTCACAATAGCTTTCATTAAACGAGTATTATTTTGCGTATGGCTTGGCAACTTGTTCAGGTAATTATGTTTGGCGTCACTCACGCATTAATACATTGATAAAATATTGCAGTAAAATATTGTAGCTCTTTCATAAAACATGTTTGAAATTCTCATCTTAAAATCTTAGTTACTAATAGAGAGCCATGGTTTAAACTTTGGATTTCTGCTTGTCAAAGACTTAAAAGCTAAAATGCACTTTGCAGATGACAAAGGGAAGGGTACATAACAACGCAGAAAGATAGCGTCCATACAATACATTGTGTAACAGAATCGCTATATTTAGATTTTAGTTTATAAGATGAATTTTCTTTCCTCCCTTGCTTTAGGAATTAGGCTTTGTGTCGCGGTGGACTCTCAAAACACAATTATTATAATATAATAATATAAGCTCTGTATGAAACTGTTCCACTGCTAGGCATGGGCCTCTTCTCAGTGTGAGAAGGATTAGGCCATAGTCCACCACGCTGGCCTATTGCAGGTTGGCCGACTTCATATACCTTCGAGAACTCTCAGACATGCAGGTTTCCTCACGATGTTTCCACCGTTAAAGCGAGCGATAATTAAGTATTTAATAGATACGCATATAACTTCGAAAAGTGAGAGATGCGCGCCTTGAGATCGAACTGGAGACCTCTGCGTGACAGTCTATAACTGTCGGCGACTGTCTCCCACTGCTCTTCACACAATTACCGGACATAAAATATTTGTCTCGAGTTCGTTTCGAACAACACTCAGTGGGGCAGTTGCAAGGCAACCGGTTGCTCACTATGCCATTCGTCCAGCATTAAATGTACCCACCCACTAGAAATTAAATTATTTTATTTTACTCGTGGTAAACGATGTGCATGTCACAATTTAGTTACAATGTTTAGAACCATACAATTTGTTATTGTGATGTTATGTTGATGTAGTTTACCCAATAAGAGAAAAAAAATCATATTCCATCAGCAACATATAATTATTCGTACCTGCTTATTAGAGAGAGGGTATTTATTCACAACAAGTTTAAATGAATACACACTCCCAACTACCAAGTTAATACTTTCAGTAACAATTTACTTGAGTGATTTTTTTCTGGGATGACATTGCATTTATTTTTAATACAAATTATTCACTCTAATTGCGTGTCTGCGTAACCTTTTGGGATATAGAAGCCTAATTGATATTCTTTTACTATGTTATTATTATATTAGGTATGTTATTAAATCCTTACTAATATTATAAATGTAAATGTGAGGTTGTGAATTTGTTTGTTTGTTACGCTCTCACACCGTAACCACTTGACCGATCGTTAAAAAATTTCGCGTACACTTCATCAGGGATACAGAAAAGGACATACTATAGGGTACGTTTCATCCAGAAAAAAACCTTCTGCTCTCGAGCGAAGCTGCGGTCAAAAGCTAGTTTAAAATAAATTAGGAATAATTGGTTTTTTGATTTGAACTATGGTTACAATATTAGGTACTTACAGCGGTAGTCAATAGTGTAGCAAAAAGATAAATAAATTATTTTAAGAATAGTCGACCTGAGTCAGTAATTTGTTTATCATTATAAAAATGTAATAAATATATAGTCCCTTTTAATTAGGGAAGCCTACTGTTGTTTTCCAATCACATTTCAGGAAACCCAAAATTAGTTTGCTAGATATAGAATTTGAACCAGAGCGATTATGCCGTACACCCAACGAGGCTTGTAACAATAATTTGTGGAATTTGCAAAAAATATTATATTTGATATTACGGATTTTTGGGAGCTACATATTAGGATCGGATGTTGCGGAAGTATAACATCCATATGTAGAATTGTCTACCGCCTTCTCGAATGACAATATTTGTTACTTTCACTGATTGTAACTAACTTTGCTGATGTTACGAATAACTTAAAGACTTGTGAGGGAACTCAAATCTGAGCTAAGGCGTCTACATATACAAAAAAAATTATATATTTGCAAATTCTCATTGTGTAAGAAACTATAAGAGAAATAATTATTTTAAAAACTGATAGTGCTGTACTCACGGCCATAGTGTAAGGAGAGAAGAGGGAAGGTTGTGTGATACACTAATAATTGTTCCAAGTTAAGGTGCTCGATTTATGCAAATACACATATTAAATTGAGCGACATATTTTAGAATATGGTGATATGACCGAGGCAATTAGGTAACAACGATAGCCTAATGGGAGACCGTTGGTCTACCAAGCAGTCATCTCATGTTTGATCCCAAGGCGCGCATCTCTGACTTTTCGAAGTTATGTGCGTATTAAATATCTAATTATCGCTTGCTTCGATAAAAAAAAAACATCGAGTCTAAAAGTTCTTCACAATTTTTTTAGATATGTGCAGTCTGCCAATTCGCACTGGGCCAGCGTGGTGGACTATGTCTTAATCCTCCTCACACTGAGAAGAGGCCCGGGCCCATCAGGAGGCAAATCTATTGATAACCTGATCTTGAAAACGTTATAAAGATTCATATCTATTTTTAGCGATAAATTTCCTTGGTTAAAATTTGTGCGATCTGCTAATACTCACTAGGATTTGGAAGAAGCCGGTGATGATATACGAAATCGGACGCACCTGCTACCAAATCTAATTATATTTTTATTCTTGTAAAGAGTTCATTAGCAATAGGGTAGTTGACTCACAATTTTTTTAATATTTAAGTTGTATAGTCTCCTTATCCAAACTCTAAAATACAAACAAATTTTGAAAATTACCAAAAAGTAAATAAAATAAAAGCGTTATAAATCTGGTAGTAGGGGTAATAGTCAAATGATAATAAAGTATGCACGTAATAAAAAGTAACGTAACCGCCATTTAAATACAGCTACATTCACTATACTCCCACTTTTTCTTATATATGTAGGTACTAGATTTTGGCCGTGGCTTCGTTCACGTAAATGTAGGTTAGGTTAGTATCAGTACTTTTTTCTAGAACCCTGTGCGCCCTTTGCTGTTCCTCTGACAACGTGTTTGCGAAATTTCATGATGATTGGTTGAATAGTTAAAGCATGAAAGCGTAACAAACAAACAAACGGTCTGCCTCGATGGCGTAGTGGTTAGTGTAACCGACTGCCACGCATGAGGTCGCGGGTTCGATTCCCGCACAAGTCAAACATTTGTGTGCATGAACATGGATGTTTGTCTTGGTCTGGGTGTTTCTATGTATAATATGTATGTATCTACAAAAAAAAGTATATATGTATGTTCATCTATTGTCTAGTACCTATAGTACAAGCTCTGCTTAGTTTGGGCTAGATGGTGTTGTGTGTATGTGGTAGAATATTATTAAATTTACTTTCGTATTTATAATATTCGTTAGGATTTTAAATAGTAATAACACTTAGCCACCAATTTTGATACTGTTTTCACTATAAGATTTCTTTTGATTGCTATTTACTAAAATAAAATAGTGTACAAAATCCAACATAGACAACTTCCCTATTAGGGTTTCAAATTACTATTAGTCATGTGAAACTCTCCAGCTAAGCTAAAATGCTTGTATCAGGATTGGATTCAAGTCGGTAGCGCATCAGGTAGGATTCGAACTCAAAACCATAATAAGTCCAATGCTTTTTCCATTGGGCTACAGCTATCATCGATCAGCTAAATAGAAAAAGTTCAAGGTGAGCATACTTCCTGTATTTAGTTTAATTGGAAGGAATTCCAAGAATTGTAACTTGTGAACTTTGTTTTATGTAAAACAAAGTAGATATTGAAATTTTAAATCACTTTTGGGTACCTTTCTTATGAAGCTGGATTTAAAAAGTAAAATTTTGTGAAATGCTTGGCTGTTTAGACGCTTGTTTGTTGGATTTGGTCAATAATGATACACAGATAGGCGGTATTATATTGATTTTTTTATACCGATATGCTGTGCAACGATATTCTACTCCAGACTTTATCCTGCTATTTAGGATTTGTTGAGAGAAAAATCTAATAACACCTTTTTCGACCCAAAAATCAGAGACAAGTCCTGCCCTCATGCACAGCAGTCTACATAGTGCCACAAATAATTGTTTGATTAAGAATTTTATTTAACCTAAGTACTGACTTAGGAACTTCGTCATCAGTCTGCTGACTGACTGCACGTAGTGGTTTAAGTGGTGGTCTTACCAAAGCCACTGCGCCGAGTGTTGTGGGCTTAAATCCCACACGGAACAAAACTTTGTGTGATCCACAAATGGTTTTGCCAAGATTGGGTGTTGTTTGTGTCCGTTATTTGAATGTTTGTAAAGTCTCCCGCGACACAGGAATTATGGTTACTGCGGTAGTTGTCGTTTTGAAAAAAGAAGTTGCAGAAAATAGACCTAATTATGGCAAAAGACAACTGAGATAGGCGTACCATAGTGGCATGCAATTTGTCAAGTGGTTTTGGAGTAAGGCAAATCCGATACACGTTTGTAAAGTCTCCCGCGATACAGGAATATTATTCTTAGTGAAAAAAAGTAATTGCGGAAATAGACTTACTTGTGGCAATAGACAACTGAGATTGGCGTACCTTAGTGGCATGCAATTTGTCAAGTGGTTTTGGAGTAAGGCAAGTCCGATACACGTTTTAAGGCCGAAGCTAGCCTTATTCAATCCCCAAAACCCGTACAGAGCATGTCTTACGTCAATCCTAGCTTTTAGGCTTAAATACGGCACCCGCCACTTAATCAAAACATTGACTGTTATTAAATTATTATTTTGTTAGTCTTCATCTTCTTATTCATACGGCAGATATTTTATTTTACCGGTATTGAGAGAGTTTATTGCATTGTCTTTTAAATCAAAGTGAGATTTTTTTGAGGTCAGATCTTAAAAAAGTAATGCATCCTAATTTATTAATGGGCCTGCACAGATGGCGTAGTGGTTTAATTGGTCGCCTCGCCTCGCCACTGCCACTGCGCCGGGTGTAGTGGGTTCAACACTGGGCAAAAATTGTGTAATTCACAAATAGTTGTTCCGAATCTTATTTGTGTCCATTGTTTGAATACTTGTAAAGTACCGTGGTACACAGGCATTATTCCTATTGCGGGAAGAAAAAGCTAGGAGTTGTCTTTTTACCACGCTTTTATTAGCTTGGTATGTAATGTATCTATCTAACGGAATCTTTGAACGTTATTTTCACCCCTTTCAAACCAACGGATTGATTTGAAACTTTGCACAATTATCGAGGACCGATGGCAATACAATAAGTTAGAAAAAAAAATAGTTTAAAAAGCGTGAGGTGGGGGGTTATCAAAATATCTTAGCAAGCACCCCATGCTTTTTTACATTAAAATAAAAATAATATTATTTTTTATTTTTTAAGGCGTGTTTTTTACTTTTTATACTATTATTTATTCAACTAAACTATATAATTAGTTGCGTATCTAATTCTAATTTAGTTTTTGTTGGATTATTTCATGTATAATTATATAAAAATATTACTTTTAGTTGATTTCATTTAAATTACTCTTTATTAAATAACAATTTTGATATTGGAAATGTTTTTGAAGGTGTTTGTTAGTCAATCACGCGTAAACCGTTGAATGGATTTGGATGAAACTTGGCATTTAGGTTAATTGATCATTTATTGAAATAAGACTGGATTTTTATCCTTATATATGTATGTACGTCCCTATAGTTTTACTCGAGCAAAGTCGCTGGAAGCTGCTGGTTGATAATCAAAAGTTTGTACTATCGATATATGAATAACATTTTAATTAATAGTACCACCTAAATATTATAGATAATTTGATATTTTTTGTATGTATGAAAAGAATATGTAAAAATATAAACTTAAGGACTGTGAGTGGCAGAACTAGCTGGCAGCGGAAATCTTCCATTTATTGGAGCCGAAAATGCAAATATTCAATAATGATTACAGTCAAATACAGTGCGAACAATAGTTTAAAAAAGTGTATTTAAAAAGAATAATCACTTCAATGCTGATCCAGTGTTATCATTTTATAGTCATACCGATAATTAACAAACAGGCTTAATGAAAATTACTGCCTGAATCACACAAATATTTGCTTCCTGTGAGAATTAAGCACGCAAGTGACGTATTAAAAGAGAGAAATCGAAAATAAGGTATTTTGTTATCCGTGAATGTATTTAATGCGCTTAGTATAACGACAGCTTTACATTCACGCTATATGTATATACCCGACAGAGAAGGTAAAAACCTACATTTCATCATGTCCATTTCATATCCAAGTAATTAGGGAGAGCATATTGGCTGTTACTGTAAACATTTCCAAATTACGAATACGTAGCAATAGCTACTGAGAATTTTCCAACAGGACACATAACCCGACCCGGAAATACAACCCGATACTTTACGATTTTACGCGGATCCAACGTAATAGTCTCTACGTGCAAACAAATCACTGATCTGAATATTTTGGGCCCTTGATATCAGATGTCGAGGGCCCAAAATATTTAACTATAAATAGCAAAGCTATTTGAGGTAAGCATTAAATAACTATATTTCGATTGGTTGACCTATGATAGGTATTTTATAGTAATAATATCAAATAGCTATCTCTGATAATAAAAACTAGAAAGATAAATTATGAATTTTGGCCTCTTGTAAACATTGATAGAGCGAACGAGTATAACGTATCGCAATTCAAAAGTCAATTCGATTAGTTTTACCTCGATTAAAAGTAAATCATCATCAGTATTGACTCTACGTACAGAATATATAGAGTGTGATATGTTTTAGTAAATAATAATGACTCTATGTAGACTTATGCCTATTTCCAGGAAGACTAAGCAGATACTACAAAAAACTATTCTAACTTTCAAATACAGGCTATATTGAATTGTAAATGCCATCTCCAAATCATATAAAATGTAAATCATCTTCTAGTTTTTATACTCGAACCCGCTATATGAGCGGCATTGACACTATAAGACCACTTTATATTTATTTACGCTATGAGTGACACGATTGTTTTAAAATTCCCTTTTTTATTATGTATAATACAAATGTAAAATAAGTTTCGAATAAACGAATAATTTCAGTAAAATAATTTATGCACTTAAGTCAGAAACTAACTTAGCTTGTGAACAACAAATTAATATCCATAAAAACAAATGTAGTAATAATTTACTTCACACTTTTAAATTAGTTGGAAAAGCATTCTATGTAGCACACGTACTAGCAAAAAACAATTCTTTTTATTCAGAATTACAATCACTTCACTGTTTGAGAAGATAAGTTTACTGGTGACAAATTCCCTAGGCACGCTTTCAAAATCGGCAAAAGACATCAACGCTATACTGCCTAAATATTAAAATAGGTTTAATTAGTTTAGAGTGATGTATTTACGATAATGTTTATGCTATTCAATTTTAATAAATATTAAAATAGTAAATGTCTAAGTTAATTTTTTTTTATATTTTACTGAATAAATGTAAATGAAAGTGAATTCAAATCTATTGAAAATCATGTTAATGAAGATTTTTTATTATCAAATAAACCGTTTGCTAAAGGTTTACCGGATATAAAGTCTGGTTTAATTGCTCATATATTTAAAAATACAAACACATGATATAAAATTATTTTAAATTGTATCGTGTATATTTTACGGCAAAGCCTTAAGAAAGAGTTATAAAAAGTTCTTGGCAATAAAAATAACAGCTCGATATTATGAAAAACTTTATACTTATTGATTTTAAGAAAATTCTGGCATTAATTTTATTTAACACAAAATATTTTTCTTTATTAATTACGTCTATAAATTTATTTTTGCATCGATATTTTTTTCGAAATTCAAAATCCAATTACCCAAAAAAAAAAATATCAGTCTATTATCTCAATAACACTTCAAACACACTAAAACCATATAATACTAAAAAAAATAATTAAATAGTTACTCACGTACTGCCCGTATGCCTCTAGCCGCGTCAAACAGGTGTCTACTAACCGACCGACGGCGTCCTCCCTTATATACTGGCACGGCAAACGACCGCGCGAAGATTAAAAAGTATTATGTGTTTTATAACGACCCATGACGTCATATATCACAATAATATTAGTACTTCTTATTGGTTTAGATGAGAAACATATATAGGCTTGCAACTTAATGGCAGAAATGTTGGTCTTTAATAAACGATTAAGGTAATCAATTGGCAATAGAAGGGGTGCTTCAAAATTGAAGTGTGATGGAGGAAAATTCTTTATTGGATAAACTACGTTTATAAAAATGTCGATAATAAAAATATATTGTTGTATTTCAAAGATGAAAAGTTAATTTGGAAAATATGTTCAACAGGAAGTAATAAGTATTTGCATTAAACGCAATAATGAAAGCAGTAGAGGTCTGGAGAAAATTTGTTTGCCACGAATTGGTCTCGAGTTTGATTCTAGACATTAAATGCTGAGTTTTCGAAGTTGTGTACTTATTAAATAGTTAATTAATTAATAATAACTCAGTTTAATAGTGAAGGAAAATATCGTTACGAAATGTTCGTGTCTGAGAGTTTCGTGTTATCAAAAATATGTGAAATCCTTTCAGGAATGTGTTAATGTCAGTACTGTAGTAAATAGGTGTTAAATCCATGAGCTGTTTACAAGTTTGATGTTTTAACTGCTTACATTTTCATATACAGACTTGCGCCTGTTTCGTGAAAGGTAAATAGAGACTACGGATTCCTATTAACTACTTTTACGTAAATCAATATTATATTTGCAAAGACATACATGCATGATTATAAACATATGTACGTTATATATCCTGGTAGGAGTAGGCAGATACATATTGCTTTCAATCATAATTATTTCTAGACTAGCTTTTGCCCTTGGCTTCGCTCGCGTTAATTTAGAATTTGACAATCAATTCGGGTTGTACTCTGCTTGTAATAATATAATTCAATCATGATTCGAAAGACACGTGGCGCCATCTATTATAATCATAAGAACGTTATTATTGTTTTCCTCGGGAACAGTAATTTTTTTCCTCGGGAACAGTAATTTTTTTCGAGATGAAAGGTAGTCTATGTCCGTTTCTGTACACCTGTCAACATATATGCAATATTTCAGAATGATCGGTTCAGTGGTTTAGGCGGGAAAAGGTAACAAACAAACAAACTCATTTTCGCTTTTATAATATTAGTTAGGAAGTTAGGTTTTTTTTTTTTGCTCGTCAAAATGACCACACTCCACCTGATGGTAAGCAGTCGTGTGGTCTAAGAGCAGTGGCCTCCACATCGCCCCCACAGTAGCCGAAGCGATGTTGAGGTCTCTACTTTGACGGCCTGAGAAGATGCTTTTTCACGCCCCGCTTAAAGAACCCAGGATTGAAGGAAGAAGGAAACACGTGCCTCGGCAGAGAATTCCATGCCTTGGTCGTTCGGCAGTGATATGAGGATTACGTGCCGCTATTAAAATGTTGTAACAGGAAATCCCAACAACGCATTGCTTGACCCAGCAATTGAACCAACGACCTCAAAATCGCAAACAAACTTAAGTTAAGGCAGTTTAGTTTGGTTGAAGATATTTATTGAACACTCTTTTATATGTATATCTCAGGCTTTCACTGATAAGATAATGTTAACTGCAACTACTGTGCTTGAGGTGTATAGTTCTATATCCTGAATTTTCTATCAAGAATATCATAGTAGTAGTATGAAGTTTGGTACTGTGCCCGAGAGAAGGTAACAGGGTAGTAGAGCCTCGCTGATTTCAGCATGAATGGGCCGGCTCGACCGGGGAAGGACTCCTCTATTCCTACTGTTGTGTTTGGTGCGGTGAGAGAGAGTGCCGGAGTCCCATTCACCCTCTTTCCCCGTTCGCGCTCCTTCTCCTTCCCACTTCCTAAAGGGACGGCAACGCGCAAGTGATATATCTGGTGTTGCAGGCGTCCATAGGCTACGGTGACCATTTACCATCAGATGGTATACTTACTATCGTATGGTTGATTGCCACCTTAATACTACAGAAAAAAAAAGAAAAACCAAAGCTGCTATGCCTTTTGCTATCCATTCCGTGATAAGGCATAATACTATATTATGTATGTATAATATTTATCCCCCGTCATTAGACTTAACTGATTTAAACAAACAATTTTAATCTTCCGTTTATTTTGTTTGGACTTTTTCGACCAGACTTTTAACCTCCTCAGTGTTTATTACTTATAATTAATTCATGTCAGCTGTTCTTACTAAAGAGATAATAGTAACCGAAGATAGTTGCTATTATAAACTATATTTTTCCTCCAACTTTGTACGCTTCGAGTTTGGAAGGCGGTACATATTTATATTTTTCTTTCTTTGCGTGTAGGAAGAAGATGATCTACACATAAAGCACTCCACTTCTAGGCGGCGGACAACCTCTAACAATAGTACTGTGAACATCACAATTAATTTCGTATCTATCGTTTTCATATCGTAGTACTTTCTGCGTGATGCAAGTTCATACAGATTGTATGTTTACTAGATTTACCTTTATTTGAAGTTAAGTGGCACATAATTATACCTTTATATAGAAATTTAACATTGTGTAAAAATCGTCTTAGAAAGACTTCATATTTTCGACTAATCTAATCAATTTTTTTAATGATCGACTATGGTAATTGTAATATTCTCGAAGGTTCTACTTAGGGAGCTGAGTTAAACAACCGTTCGTCGCAAGAATTTATTCCGGACTGCCGCCGTAACTTTTTACATTTATATTTAAACCATTTATAACTTAGGATTACCTACCACCGGCAATATATTATTACAATACCTACATTACAGTAATAATACCAGCCCTGTATTATACTGTTCTACTGCTGGGTATGGGCCTCTTCTCAGTGTGAGAAGGGTTAGGCCATAGTCCACCACGCTGGTCCAGTGCGGTTTGGCAGAATTCACATATCTTTGAGAACACTATGTAGAACTCTTAGACATGCAGGTTTCCTCACGATGTTTTCCTTCACCGTTAAAGCGAGCGATTATTAACTATTTAATACGGACATAACTTCGAAATGTCAGAGATGCGCACCTTGGGATCATACTCGAGACCTCTGCGTGGTAGTCCAACGGTTTCTCACTAGGCTATCACTACTGATGATCGACTACATTTTAAGATTTCAGTAGCCGTCAAGAGACTTAAAATAACAGTATTAGTTATTCGTTTTCTTTCTAAAACGTAAAATAAGGCTTTTTCAATTTTAAATACTTTGATATTATGACGGTATTTATATTTTGTTTTAAATTCTGAATACTTTCTTTAGTTAAACCAATAAAAATATCACGCTTAACATTATATTATACCAAGCTGCCCGCGGCGTCTTTCGAGGGCTGTAGCAAAAATAGCAGGCACTGAAAACAATGCAGCTACTGTACATTTTTGCTTACCCTCATATAATTTTCTGGGGTCTTTTATTTTTAATTCTATGTAATTTACAAGATATATTTAACCTTTTACTTTGAGTATATTTTGGATGTAATTTCGAAGCGTTTTGCTTTTTTATTTATATTCTATCACATACACACAACACCATCTAGCCCAAACTAAGCAGAGCTTGTATTATGGGTACTAGACAATAGATAAACATACATACATATATATACTATTTTTTTGTAAATACTTACATACTTATTATACATAGAAACACCCAGACCATGACAAACATCCATGTTCATGCACACAAATGTTTGACTTGTGCGGGAATCGAACCCGCGACCTCAAGCGTGGCAGTCGGTTACAGTAACCACTACGCCATCCAGGGCGACACATTTACAACGACAACGTCTGCACTAGGATTCATTTTTGTGTTGTGGGGAACTTGAAACAACGGACACGAAGGACACTTAGACTCACTGAGTATTCTTTGTGTCCGTTCGTTCGTAACAGTTTTATTTGTGAATCACACAATTTTTGTTCTGTGTGGGAATCGAAACCACAACAGTCGGCGCGATAGTGGCGACGAGGTGACCATTTCTTGTTTTTTTATTTTGCTCGTCAGAATGACCACACTCCACCTGATGGTAAGCAGTCGTGTGGTCTAAGAGCAGTGGCCTCCACACCGTTCTTGTAGCAGCCGAGGCGATGTTGAGGTCTCTACTTTGACGGCCTGAGAAGGTGCTTTTTCACGCCCCATTTAAAGGACCCAGGATTGAAGGAAGAAGGAAACACGTGCCTTAGCACGTCGTTCGGCAGAGGACAATTCAACTATAACCAACTAATACGCCATCCCTGCAATCTACTAAACTAAATTGAAACTTTCTTTCAGATGAACGCGTGCTGAAATATTATCTGAGTTATATAAAAACATATTATCGTAACTATATATGCTAAGTAACATCTGCAGAAATAGGCTGAAAATGTAACTTTAGGCTTATTAGCGATTTAATTTACACAGCCTTTTTACTTTTCTCCAGAGGTCTTGGAGTGGCGGCCACGCACCGGAAGACACATCAGGAGTAGGCCTCCTACAAGGTGGACCGACGACCTGGTAAAGGTCGCGGAAAGCGGTTGGATGCGGGTGGCCCAAGACCGGTCTGTGTGGGAGACCTTGGAGGAGGCCTATGTCCAGCAGTGGACGTCTTTCGGCTGAGATGATGATGATTTACTTTTCTACTGCTTATTGTGTCTGCGCTTTTAAAAAGAAGTTCAATTGTTCAAATGTTTTATTACCATTAATGGGCTGAGAATTTCGTAAGTAGCTTAAAAACTCCAGGCTCTCAGGATAACATTCAAACATAGCGCAAACAATCTTATGCTTTGCGTGATTTCCAATCATATTCGGGCAGAGTAAAGACTTTTTTAGGGATAAAAAGTATGCTATGGCCTTTTCTGCACTCCTTACAACTTCTATGCTATGTCGAGTAACAAACAAACAGACAAATTCACATTCTTATTTATAATATTAGTTAGTATTAGGCACTAGATGTTCCCGTGGTTTTACCCGCGTTTATCGTTACTGCGCCGTCCCCGTGGGTCATAGCGTGATGTTAAATAGCCTATAGCCTTCCTCGATAAATAGGCTATCCAACACTAAAATAATTTTTCAAATCATCAAATTTCAATCAAATCAAATTTTTCGAACCAGTAGTTCCTGAGATTAGCGCGTTCAAACAAACAAATAAACAAACTCTTCAGCTTTATAATTTATAATAGCTTTATAATATTAGGAAACTATAATAGCTTTATAATATTAGGAACCCGCGAAACTTCGTCTGCTTCACATAAGAGAATTTGCCCCGTTTTTGCAACATTTTTCATTATTGCTCCGCTCTTATTGGTCGTAGCGTGATGTTATATAGCCTTCCTCAATAAATGGGCTATCCAACACTTAAATAATTTTTCAATTCGAACCAGTAGTTCCTGAGATTAGCGCGTTCAACTAAACAAACTATTCAGCTTTATCATATTAGTATAGATAGAGCAAATGTTTTAAAAGAAAGTAGTTATCAATGCGACATCTCATGATGTAATACATTATTGGATTACTGATTGATATAGAACCAAATAAACTTGAGTGATTAATAATATAGATCAAAGTTTTATGTAAGCAAGCGAACTGTTGTTTAAATACATATTAATTTACGAACTTTGTTTATCAAACGTTCAATATGTTGTGTAAAAGAGAACGTAATAATGATTTCAAGACAATTTATGTTTAAAGCTTTAAGGATAATTTGACAAATACACATACCTATTGATAGAACGGGTTTTGTAGAAGGGGACATTTGGTTTGCATATTTATATTTTAATCAATAAAAGTTTATGCAAATAAATTATACGTGGAACACATTATACACTATAATTATTTGTTTATATATTGTCTATGTTACTGCAGCCGATCACACAATCTTCCTTTATACCGTATCGTGTTCAGTTTCTGGGTACAGTTTGTTTTTGAGTATGTTCAGCCCCTTCTTTAGGACATCTCTGATTTAGTATTTTTGCACTAAACACTAAGGTCTATGTTGCAAAGAATTTTGCAATTACCGGACTCAAATACAATCAATTTGAGTCAGTATTTGTATGTGTGAGTTATCAACTAATTATTTCCTTACGTAGTATTCGAAACCACGATACTCAGCGCAGAGACAGCAGCGAGGCGACTACTGGTTCACTTCGGCATCGTGCAGTCAGTCAAAAATACGTTACAGCAAACTAAAAGACAAATTGTCCACTTTCAGTATCTCGTAAGTATTTTAGATTGATCTCCTTTGCTTATTGACGTGGAAAAGGACTGAAATAACAAGAATATTTATTCTTAGTTTGTCATGTACCGCTTGTCAAACAAAAATAACTAAAAGGAAAAAATATTGAAACAGGATAGGTGCTTTGTCCGTGCAAAAATAAACAATTTTGTATATATTACATTTGTTAGGTTGATCCCTGGTCTATATATATCGGCATCACTGACAGCTCCTTATGTAGAGGTTGCATGGAGACCGAGGAGACACCGGCTCACGTGCTCCTACATTGCAAAAGCGTGAGCAACCAACGGGCGAAACTACTAAACAGTCCAGAAACGATGAAGGAAGTATTGCGCAACACCGGTCCCCTATTATCTTTCTGGATGGAGCTGAGGTGGTATGTCACTTACGCACAATGGCCCAATTGTGGGGCAGTGCGGATAACCCACGTCCAACTAACTAACTAACTAACTCTGGTCTATATTTTGCTAGGGTCGAGCCTATAGCTGTCTGCCGGGTATATTTTCAACTTTTCCTAGTGAGAATGTTCTAACCAACAAAACTAAATAGCTTGCATGACCCAGCAATCGAATCGTGCACCGATAACACACACCAACAAAACAGTCACCGGAATAGTGCTTTATGTGGCATTAATTTCACCCTCAACTGTCGATGGCATAGTGGTTAGTGGAATCGACTGCCATGCCTGAGGTCGCGGGTTCTATTCTCGCACAAGTCAAGCATTTGTGTGCATAAACATAGATGTTTGTCTTGGTCTGGGTGTTTCTACGTATAATATGTATGTATTTACAAAAAAAAGTACATAATATATTATGTATGTTTATCCATTATGTAGTACCCATAGTACAAGCTCTGCTTATGTAGTTTGGGCTAGATGATGTTGTGTGTATGTGATAGAATATTATTATTATTATTACCTATGGCTAGTCCCTTTGGCAATATACACATAGGCTTGTATATACACAGATATATTGTTACTATTCTACCGCGGCTCGGCATGCTTTAATGTAGATTTTGTCAATGAATTAGTTTCTCTCGAGAGCAGTACTTTTTTCTAGATAAAAGGTACCTTATGTTCTACTATGTACCGCTTACAACCATAACATACAAAATTTCATGATGATTGATCTAGTAATTAAGGCGTGAAAGTGTAGCAAACAAATTCACATTCGCATTTATAGTTAATACTAATGTTAGGATATTATTAATTTAACAATTAAACTTTAGAGCAGAAGAGCTTAGCGTTGGCAATCATCAGGTGACGATAATAATGAGCCGGCTCACCCGCTACCAAATATTTTCTAAAAGCACCTTTTAGCGGTAAAATCTAAAAATAAATCAACTAACTTAACGCGAAATCATTGTATAGGTACATTACTCTATTTGAGATTTTCTGTTTTTTCTGGTTTTTTGTTTTGTATTTTGCTGGTTTTACTCATCTGTTTTGTGACTCAACTATCGATTGCTCAAATAATTTTAAAAAGCAATGAGTTTAAGATTGAACAGGTAATATATTAAATTTAAAAACGAATTTTATTTAAAATGGAAGCTTGTTAACAGATATTGGGCCTTAGAGATTTGGAATGCTGAAAGTATTTATTTTTTGACCTTATCAGACGTGGATATGAACTATATTGATTTTATACCACTGTGTTATAGTGTATTGGTATAAATGGTAAGTGTTTACCTCTTTACCATCATAGGTGGTAAGTTCAACTATAGGGGGCTAAGATTTGCGTGATCCACTGATGGTGTAGTGGTTAAACTGATCGTCTCGCCGTTGTCACTCCACCGAGTGTTGTGGGTTCGGATTCCACACGAGACAAGAGAAAATTTGTGTAATATGTTTGTTGTGTTTGTGAGTCCGAGTGTATTTTAAGACTGCTTATTAAATATTTGTAAAGTCCTCCGCGGGACAGTAACTATTCTTAGCACGGGACAAAAAAAGGAATTAAATAAAAATATTCGTTCTGGGTCTGGGTGTTTTGTTAGCCTTTTATATCTGTGGAATAGAAGTAACAAAATATGGGTATTATTATAGAAAAGTAGAAACAAAGTCAATTTTAGAAATAGAACAATACTCAACCAACTCCAATTTACTGGTCAATATATTTTTTATATCGAAACAAGCATATAGCTTGCGTAATGGTAAGATTCTTTTTTTTAATGTTTTATCCGCATTTTGTTTTCATATTTTTGTTTTATATAGATAATTCACGTTCATAATGTCATTTCGTCGTTTGCAACACAGTTCATTATGATTATGGAGTATACACATAGTTAGGAACTTAGTTTAGAACATAACTGTAATATGTATTTATATTCAAACCTACTTGTACTTTTTTCTGTTTTGTGTACCTAAAATAAATAAATAAATTCCAATTTCTGGTTGAAGATCATCTCAGTCGCAACATAGGCCCGGTAGACGGCGATTGGCAATCTCATAATCATTCAGTCAAGTTAAAGCAATTTTATACCGGGAGCAACGAGGCTTGCATTGGCGCAAATCAATTATCAATATATTTTATACACCGTTGCTTTATTATTGTTACGAATTACCATATTTTTACACAGTTGATTATTATTGCTTGCTTCTGAATTTCCGTTTCCTGAACAGTAGATAATATAATTCAAATTTACAGAATATTATTCATCAATATTGTTTTTTGTAAATTAATTAATTTGAATCAATTTAAATAAATAATAAATTCATTCATCTATGTGAATTATGTATAAAAGTCAAAAAGTCAGTGTCTCTCAGAGGCAGTTATAAACTTCAATATCAACCGATTGTACTCGTACATATAACGATTGCAATAGATTTTACTCGAAACATAACTGAAAATATCTATAAGTTGTTTAAGCCATTCATTATATATATAATAATTATATAGATGGCACTTAGGTCAGGCAGGTCAGTAATAAAATATCCCAATTTAATTATTATTAGTTACTCGTGTTTGCCCACGGCATCGTCCGTGGAAATCTCATAGACACGCAATACCGCGATAAAAAGTAGGTATGTGTAAATCCATGACATGATCTATTTTTGCACCGAATTTCATTTCATTCGAAAATCGTTCAGAAGTTTACGCGTCACTGAGTAACAGACATCCAAACATCTTCACGATTTTTCACAATTTATAATACATAATATATTAAGTAGGATGTAAGTAGGATGTTTAGAGCAGCGACAGCTCAGTGAGGAGACCAACAGACTGCAGTGCAGAGGGTCTCGGGTTCGAACCTACGTCGCGCACCTCTGACTTTCGGAAGTTATATGACTTTTCGAAATTATGTGCGTATTGATTGACAATTATCGCACGCTCCGTGCCTCGGAATGCACGTTAAGCCGTTGGTCCCGGCTGCCATGAATATCTATAGCAGTAGTTATTGGGAGAGTGTAGACACAAAAGATCCCACTGGGTCGAAGTATCGCCGGTCTGCACTGACTGGTCCCCACATAAGATAAGTAGGATGTAAACGTGAGTAACAGATCATAATATTTTGTAAATATAGATAGTTTGCAAGCCAGCGAGTGATATAGGCCTTTATCCTGATAGGATATACAGAGCACAAGCTTCGAAAAGGAGAAAGTAGGCTTTTGTATGAAAGATCGTATTTTTACTTTATAGTTGTAGCTCTATAGCAATCGCATTCATATATAACCACATTAAAATTTCAAACATTTTTTAAAAAGTAATATGAATTAAAATACTATTAAAATTATGAGAGTCAATACATTTTTATTTTAAAAGCAATGTCTTGCTCGAGCCAAATTTTTGTGTAGTATAATAACTACACAAAAATATAACATTTGTGATAAATATTATTTTGTGTTTATTAATGTTTATTCATATATACATAGACTTACGTCTATATAGGTGTGAGTTTGTGATATACATAGATTCACTCCTATCATGAACCATCTCATGTATCCTCTTCCCCAAAGAAATAGACAGAGTCTAAAATTTATACATTTTAATAGCTAACGTTTTAAGTCCTACGTAAGAAAGAACCTATTGCCGAATAATTCTCTATCACAAAGTACCGACTTGGGAATCGAACCTGGGACCTCATACTTAAGCGGCAAATTGAGCCTCGTGATCAACAAGCAAAGGTATAAAAAATGTTCTACGTATTACTCAGTTAACCTATAACAATAATTGCAGTGATTTTTCATACTTAGAGTGAAATCATGATACAATTCTTCAAAAAACCAATGTAATAAACAATACAGCAAAATGTCATATACAAAGCTGCGGTATATTTTTCCTAATAACGCAAACTTTATAGCTCTTTGCAAGTAGGCGGAGTGACGTAGAACTTGCGTAGGCGCGTGCCGGCCTACGGAGATTCGTAGCCAATCCCGTAGCAGCTCGTAGCACGTAGGCCGTTGAATAGGCAGTGTGCACGTACTTGTGTGGAATAATAATCTTGGAGGCTTTATGTAATTGTATTATAAAGTTATTGTCTTTGACTTGTTGGAGTCGGTATTTTATTGTATTTATAGATTTATTGTATTGTGAATGCTTTGTGAGTATAAATAGGTATTTATGTTTGTGTACGAACACGAAGATGATGGATAGTGGTAAGATGGTCACCTCGTATAGCGACGCACTGCGCTCAGTGTTGTTGGTTCGATTCTTACATGGGAAACGGATCTGGGTGTCTACATGGTGTTTTAGTTCCATTGTTATTAAAGTCGTCCGCGACAAAGGACTTGATTAAAAAATTAATTAAAAAAATTGTTAGCCTCGGTAAAAGTAATATTGGATTTTCCACTAGAAAGTTCTCAGTAGAGTTCATGCAGGTAGGAAACTTTTTCAGATGTCATGCCATTACTAGACCTTAAATCATAGCTGGCGTAACACGTATGTAATTAATCGCTGCTTATAGTTTACTTTGATGTTATTACAATCCAATAAGCATAACATACACTCGCTTGTATACTCCAAATAACCGTAAGTCTATATTATTCATAATTATGTTGAAGTTACATCAAAGTACCATCTGATAAACTTAATCTATCATAGAACATGGAATTTGTGTGACGCCCATCGCGCCGGCAGCGAGCACTATTAGGTGACTGATGTTTTTTTCGATATACATACATAAATAGTCTCACACCTAAAAGCCCGAAAGGGTAAGTAGATGTGAATAGCTCCCATATTTTGTCAAGGCTAGTTTTAAGTTTGTTTTTGTTTTTTAATTGCTGTCTACCGGGCACATGTCTTGAATCTGTGCTTATACACAATATTTCTGAACAGAATAACCTATTAACACTCTATCCAGCCCGGGTATTGAACTTGAGACCTCATGCATAGCATTCGCATTTACTACCAGTAATCTAGTAGTTTTACTCTATACCTAGTTTACATATGTATGTAGCGAGCGTTACGATCCTTAAATATGATCACATCTTTCTGTTACATGCGAGACAAAATACTCCTAACATGTAATAAAGTGTTTAAAATATTAATTTAGAAGGAAAATATGAAGAGAAACAGCTTTTCTTTTCGTGTAAAGTAGTAATAACTACTTACACTCGGGCAGTAGTCCACGAGTGATATAAGCGCTCTATGTATAAATTTACACCTTTTACTTTTACAGCGCTGAAAGTTGGTCGTTCAATATACTGACACAAAATATCGTGTACCCCATACAGCTTCTCCGTAAGTGATTGTATAGAATTTAGTTATTTAAATATTTCTTTAGCCACGTTTCATGTATTTCTCACATGAGATCAACAAATTTGAAGTCGATATTATCACTTATTTAATGGTTTGATTTGAGAAAAGGCACCGTAGTCTCTTTGATTTTTATATTTATGACTACTTTATGACCATTCTAAATGTAATGAAATAAATTTACATTGTGGAAGCTACGGAGTCACATAGTTATTTAAAATGAGCGCTATCTTTAAGATGTTCAATACATTTCATTGCTCATATTTATCAAGACGGAAAAAAATCGGATAGGCTGACTAGGCAAAATGTTTTCTTTTTATATTACTAGTTTTTGCCCGCGGATTTGCTCGCGTAAAGGAAAGTTAATTTAGGTTATGTTAGTAAACGTACTTCTTTTTAATAAAATGTAGCCCATGTTACTCGGTGATAATACAGCATTCTAATGGTGACAGATTTTTTTAATCGGTGTAGTTTTTTAGTGTTAAATCCTTACGAATTAAAAATAAAATATATTCTCTTTATAATATTAGTAAAGATAAGTCTAAGGTGGCATATACACATACAGCCCGCCTCGTCGGCAGCTGTGTCTTAGTATACGGACCTTACCATTAACATGGTTGGGTACAAGTATAACTGACCCTTAAAACGGAATAGCTGTGTTGTGTTCAAATCGCCTTCTTAAAGATTGCAACCTTACTCACAGTGATAATACAACACAAGGTGGTTTTATATTATAATATCTATTCCCCAGATTAGCTGCTTTACTTTGAACAAAACTTAACGCGGCTTTAAGTGTCTTGCTTCTAAAAGGAGTGTCCTTAGAAGAGAACACTTCATACACTTGAAGAGTCACAATATAAATCGGGTATTCAACTATTCATCCATTAACCAGTCGCCGAGCCAACGCTATAACAGGAGTAAAAAGCACAACTCAGTCTCTGACGTCATCACAATGACTTGAATCAAAACCTCTAAGTTTGTCGTCCTTTAGAATTGACCTAAATATTAGAAGAAACAATAATTACTTAACAAGTCTGGCCATTTTGTTAGCTAAAGATATTAATAGACAACAATTTGATAAGAAAAAATTGTACCAATGATCGTTAATTGTTAACAACGCCCACATTGGAAGACTATTTTCAGTTCACAACTTCACCTGTGTGAATCCCACGAGTACACATACCGTGAAAACAAAATTATATTAATGCTGTCCCAAGTTTTATTTGGGACATGCTCTATGTGTCAAGTTTTATCGAAATCCGTTGAGTGCAAACCATCGAAAATATGCTAACATCTTCACAAACCTTCACTCAGCAGAATGTTTTTCCTAGCACCAAATCAACAATACCTTTAAATATTTACCAAAACTTTTAATGTAGTCAAAAAAAATTATTGAATCAACTAGCTCTTTTATACATTGTACGATTGACGCCCATAGGGTTGCTTACAATTACGTGGCACTTGAAACACAAGTGGCAAATCGTGATGAAATAAACCTGTGCTCTACTTATGAAGAATATGTATGTACTTTAAACACACTTAATACATCCAGCGGCAATGTAACAGTAGATTCCGATCTGCAACGAAATTTTTCTCAAAAGATATTAATTAAAATCTTATTAAGCGAAGATAGAGCTAAATTCTTTTGAAGAACCATAATTAAAACGCACATAAAAGTCCACACATCTGTTACTCCATTATACAGAAATAAACTTCAAAGTGAATAAAATATGTGCATCAAGTCAGAGCCGTGTTTAAGTAAATATTGAAATATCGATGAAAAAGGAAATGCAGTGCCAAAGGAAATATCTCTGTACTCTACATCGTTTTTACTTCGGAACTGATTAGTTCCGTCTTGAGGCAAAGGCTCGCTGCAAAGCGTTTTAGGGCTCCGCATAAAATAATTAATTATATATTTTGTTACTATTTCTGTTAACCTGTCAAGTCTTGGAATACCAGACATAATTAAAAACCTATTATGTCTGGCCGCTGGTGTGCCACTGCGACACTGACTATAGCAGCGATAGTTTTGAAGGATACCTTTGGACTGCTACGCAGAGGCGTCGAATTGGATTGCAAAGCGCGCATCTCTGACTTTTCGAAGTAATTTACATATTAAGACAATTCACTACGAATTGTCTTTCGATTTAACGTTGAAGGCAAACATCGTGAGGTAACATGCATGTCTGAGAGTTAGCCATAATGATCTAGAGGATATGACAACAACTTGCACTTTGCCAACGCGGTGGTCTAGGCCTTCTTACACCAAGAAGAAGTCCGTGCCCAGCAGTGTGACAGTTTAATACAGGGCTGATATTATTATGCAAATGTATATCAGACAGATTGACTGGTTGATGATAAACGTAACAGGTTAGTGACTATACTAACCTGTGTACATACAGTGTCCGGTAATTAATGGATAACCTTGAAATGTTTTAAAGTGATGGCCGTTCAGAAAAAATTTAAAAAATCTATCCTACCTACTACCTGAGATATATATATTTTTAAATCCCATATTTACCTTTTTTGTACACTACGACCATAAATGAATGAATTCCATCGGTTTTCGTTGTTTTATTATTACTAGACGTATGCACTTCTTTATTTTTTTCTGAACGACTATCAGTTCTACTATAAGACATTTCAAGGTTATACATTAATTACCGGATATCCTGTATATATGAAATAACGGCATTAAGTTGCTGCGTTGCTGACTCTGTTAAAATGACGTTGCTATTGTGGTCACCTTTCCGTTGCTACAACATAGAGTGTTATACATTTGATCGAAAAATAGTTGTTTCGAGTCTAGGTGTTCTTTGTATCCGTTGTTTGAATATTTGTAGAGTTCCCCGGGACGCTTGATTAATTACAAGGGCGTCAGATACCGATTTAAAAAATGTTACAGTTTTTTCTGCTGATAGTCTAACAGAATAAGCGTACTAACTGAGGTTCAGCAGATGCGGCCGCCATATCTCAGGACATGTCCAAACAGCTGCTTGACTGCATCTGGAACAAATACAATATTATACTATCTTATTAAAAGTGGGAAAACGATGGCAATTATTCTAACGCACGGAAGTCATAAAACTGTTAAGCGATAGTTTGGGTTGCATGAATTTTATGGGTGTAAATAAATGCATAGAAAAACTGAAGGTATAGCTAATAAACCCGAAATTTTATTACTCGCTATTTGAAACAGCAGCTTTTTTTTAACAAAAGGACCTTAGGTTCTTTTCTGTTTCTCCCCTGATAACATGTATACGAAATTTCATAATAATCGGCGAATAGTTAAGGTGTGAAAGCGTGACCAATAAACTCATATTCACATTTATAATATTAGTTACGATAGCAACTACCCGAACCAAAATGATAAATAAATCTCACACAAATTCGTCATAAAACTACAAAACGGCTTGTTGATAAAATAGCTACGACTAATAAAATTGCTCACACGGATTGTTTACCAATCATTATCTCATCTGGCTATATTTTGATCGCAGCTATAAAGTTTCTGTGGTAAAACTATGTATGCAGTCAAGGAAATTGGTGAATTATATGTTACTTACACTTTTCGGAACTTTTTTTTTTCTTTTTTTTATTGCCATTGGTGGCAGACGAGCAAGTGGCCCACCTGATGGAAAGTGGTAACCGCTGCTCATGAACTTCACCAATGCCAGGACACAGCAAAGCCGCTGCCTACCGTGAAAGAAGAACTCTCTTTAAACCTCGTTTGAAGAAGGACTTTCACACACACACACACTTTTAACCCCTACTTGCACCACTGTAACACCAGTGTAGCTAGATTCAACAGTGGTGACCTTGGAAAACACCGATTTTTGACATAGTTAAGGTTTAAGCAAAGATAAACTGTCTTGGTCCGAAACGTATTTAATCAGAAGTATGTTTGAGGAGTAAGTAAGGGTAAGGGTAAGGATTGCGGGAAGCGGTTGGATGCTGGTGGCCCAAGACCAAACTGTATGGAAAACCTTGAGGAAGGTATATGTTCAGCAGTGGACGTCTTTCGGCTGAGATGATAATTTTTGAGGAGTTGGGAAAAGTCTCACTCTTTTACTCTCTAGGGATAGGCAGAGATTTATTACACGTCCACAATTCGCTTTCTATGGGTTTAGAGGGCAAGCTTATTGCCGGCTACCAGGCTCTGTGCCGCGGCTGAAATTTTAAATTAAAGAATACTCTATAATACTTCTTCTGTCCTGGTAATCGAGCCTGCGACCATCAGGTCATATACAGCAGTCTCATGTTATACCGTTGCGCCGCGAATTACTTAAAAGTATTTACTTAAAGAATATCATCACCACTGCAGTGTCCATGCTATGCAAAAGAAGCGAGAGTATTCCCATAAACAAGCCATCGTACACCGGGCGGTTTCAGAAATTTTCCTTATAGTTAAAGTACAAATCCAATAATGCTTACTCAACCCGGTAGGTATACAAATCCAGGAACTCACGAACGGTAGTAAAATGTGAGTCTACGTCACTCACATTTCTACGTCCAAGTAAACATTTAAAAAAAATAATACTATGCTACCAATTTTTATGTTTCACACCATGTAGTTTTACGTGCGATACAAAGCTCATAAGGAATTTATGTACGGAACCCATCCGCGTGAGAAACTTAACGGTTCTAACTATTTTTTATGATGTGAGTTCACTTTGCGTCTTTGTAAAATGTCTTCAGAATTCTTTTAGATTTTTTCATTTGGTTATTTACGTTATAAAATCTATTATTACATTGTATTAGAACAATTTTATTTTATAAATATCTGCTATTATTGAAAATCTTGTTTGAGGTAAGTATGTTTTCTTGAAAAATACGACAGAGTTAATATTATATGAACCAAAGTTTATAGAAACAAATTTTAGGTGCTATGTAATCAATTAATCATGCATCAACTATTTGTCTGTCTTGGTGGCGTAACTAGTATATGGATCGATTTCTGGGTTCAAGAAATAAACATTTCAGAAAAGCCCAGGTTCAAAGTACATAAAACCAATGGTCCTGTGCCTGATCGCCGATCATGTCTGATTGCTGTCCTGTCGGTTTATGAGAATTCAGAAAAGAGATTATTCTTTCGTTTGCGCTCATACATGTGCATTATAATACAGCCTGCGCAGATAGCTAATCTTCGTGAAGATTAGCTGCAGTAATAAAAATCGGTCTAAGACATTATTTATATTATGTTACGTTGTACAAAAAAACTATATTCGAAACATAAATACAATATATATATAATAATAATAATATTCTATCACATACACACAACACCATCTAGCCCAAACTAAGCAGAGCTTGTACTATGGGTACTAGACAATGGATAAACATACATATATACTTTTTTTTTGTAAATACATACATATTATACATAGACATAACACAAAATACTTAGAATTTATTATTCTTTATGTAGAGCCTTTGACTCTATTTCAAACGGTTCATGACATAGAAACTACGCATTTTCGTAGACGATATTGTTAATAATATTTGTATATTTTGTGCTTGCCGTTAGAAGACTTTCCAGGACACATTAGAGAGGCTCTATATTGTCAGCAAGTAAACTTACGAGTATATACGGAAATAAGTTAGCCCTATATTGCCTTGGATTTAAATAACTGCCGAAATATGGCACTGTCTAATATATTTATTTGCTACAAAGGCAGATTCCCCTTGAAGGTAACACCTAAGATCCAAAAATCTAAATAACGGAAACAAAATCCTCCAGCTTTATATGTTTTTTTTTTGTATTGCACTACCCACAGAGAGTATGCAATACACAAGGTGTTTTTACTGCGTGTTTCCGTAAGCTGGAGATATTTCCCGGGTTGCTAAGAGCAGTATTATAGTAAACAAATGAAAGATATGTAAAAAAAATATTTTCTCATAATATTGTCTTATTTTTACGCCAATGTTATACATTGAACTTAAACAAACTTTATACGGATTTTATCACGTTGTTTTTTTTTACAAAACACTATTATTACATAATTTTGAAACTTTAATAAAATATTATTTTTTTCACTTTCATTTGATTAAAACAAACCTTCGAACAAGTGATTTATATATTGTTTTTGGAAAGTATTAATTTTGAGTCCGTGACTCCAAGCACGTATGGTGTAATAGTGGCTGGGCAGTTACATCTATATCTCTGCCTAACCCTTAAGAATATGCGGTCATGAATATATAGAATGTAAGCCCCACTTACAGGTCGCGATGATTAAACTCAGATATATAACAGATGTCAACCCTCCAATCAAATGTGAGTGTGTATGTGCATATAATATATATGTGTTCAGGTCATTCAGACTCGTGGCAGTAATTTCGCGCGCTGTCGCATTGTGCAAATGAAACACTAACATTATAAATACTCAATATGTCATTTTATATTAAATATTAATTTTTCTTCTGGCGTAACGATTGTGTATGCGAATCTAGTGCATGAGTCATTTACAGAATTTTTTTTATTCTCTTTATTTTTAATAGGGATTTAAGTACGCAGGTGCGACTATATCAATCCCATCGTGCCCACACAGATTTAAAGTGTTATTGAGTTTGCTGACGAAAAGTTTTCAGTAACAGCACGAAGTTTGTAATTGTGCTTAGTAGATGGAAAAATGCCTGCACCCAATTAAGTGGTACCTTAAAGACTTCTCCATAATGTTCTCAAAGACATGTGAAGTCTGCCAAACCGCACTCATTCTTTTTCTCTAACACTGAGAAGAGTTCCATGCCCAGCTGTGGGATAGTTTATATATAGGGCTATATAATTATATAGAAATATATAAATATATTTGACTGCACGGGTGGCGTAGTGGTTTAAGTGGTCGCCCAGTCACTGCGACTGCGCCGAGTGTTGTGGGTTCGAATCCCACGCGGGACAAAAATTTTTGCGGTCTTAATGGTTGTTGCGAGTCTGGATGCTCTTTGTGTATATTGTTTAAATATTTGTAAAGTTCTCTGTGATACAAGTAAACAAAACAAACCCCGCAGACAATACCCGCATTTGGAATTATTAATTAAGTTATTAATTATTGTTGTTGGTGACCAATGTAAGAAGATGAAATAAGAATGCTGTCCAAGCTCCTGCCCGAAAAATGGTGTATTTAAATTAATAATTTTACATAAAAAATTAGAACGCAAACGCTCTCAGACGTGTGAGTGAGGATGGCCGCAGCGATTGCGGCAATGTCGCGTTCCCTGCGCCCCCGCTTCCCCTCTCAGTTAGGAGCTTTAACAATTGTCTATTTAAAAAAATGAATGTGGGATGTAGGCCTGAGCCCACATCCCATAAATAATAAATAAATCATAAATAGAAAAGTTGAAAATCAAATCGAGTTTTACTTAGAGTATTTTCAACTTTTCTATTTATTTCTCCACTTTCTATAAGGAAGCCAAAACTGCCTACACGCACAATCCGCCATCTTATGTATCTATCCTTTTATCCCTTTCTTTCCTATGTGTTCATCCTTCTCTTTCATTCTTATGTTCCGTTTCCCACATGAATATACCGATGATTAATTAATATGAAATCTAATGTAGAGCTATAAAAGATCATTGTAAACCAGGTATCTGTACATAGAGGTAACTAGGTTTCAGAACAGTTTACTGTAAACTAAACATTTCGCTATATGTTAGTTTTGGAAGTTTTCCTATTCATGAGCAAAGTGCTAAGTTGTGACGTCACATTAATATGATAACAATGTTGACAATGTTTCTGTTTTCATTGACTTTGCTAGAGTCAACCTACGCGTATTGGTACAGCGAGTTTTAGTAGAACAACAGCTTCATAATAATTCGTAGTTTTAGTAAGTACTCTAAATTCGACTAACTATTCAAATGGTATATCTACACTAAATGATGATGGCGTCAGTAATAGGGTTGCCTATGTTCGTTTTTGTACATTATTATACACACAAGGGCCAGTACCAATCAAAAGATAGAAGGATTTTATGTAAACAGTAACAATATTGGTTGTATAATAAGGGAGTAATTAATAAATTAAATTTGGATATAAAGTAATAATAATCGGTCAGAGGGGGGCCGCTAGAGCTACATGCTTGGGGGTGTAAGTGTAATTTTATGTAAACAGTAACAATATTGGTTGTATAATAAGGCAGTAATTAACAAATTAAATTTGGATATAAAGTAATAATAATAATAATAATCGGTCAGAGGGGGCCGCTAGAGCTACATGCTTGGGGGTGTAAGTGTCATTTTATGTAACCAGTAACAATATTGGTTGTATAATAAGGCAGTAATTAACAAATTAAATTTGGATATAAAGTGATAATAATAATAATAATCGGTCAGAGGGGGGCTGCTAGAGCTACATGCTTGGGGGTGTAAGTGTCATTTTCAAGGGCATAACTACGTGGAAACCCGCTCCGGGTCCCCGTTTTCACGAAACCCGTGATGGTGAAACCGGCGCCGCACCGCTCGACACCCCTAGCCGCCCGCACCGGTGTTGCCCTCTGCTGCTGGCTTGTGGCGTAGTGGTTAGTGTAACCGACTGCCATGCCTGAGGTTGCGGGTTCGATTCCCGCACAAGTCAAACATTTGTGTGCATGGACATAGATGTTTTTCTTGGTCTGTGTGTTTCTATGTATTTACAAAAAAAAAGTATATATGTATGTCTATCCATTGTCTAGTACCTACCCATAGTACAAGCTCTGCATAGTTTGGGCTAGATGGTATTGTGTGTTTGTGTAGAATATTATATTATTATTATATTATTTTAATAGAGGCTATATATTATCACAGTTTGCATCGCACATCCTTTTTCTGTCGTTTGACAAGGAACTCTACCACCAGATTTTAAGCTGAAGCCTGTAGCTTATTTATTATTTATTGAATAGACTTCAAAAATCTTTCTATTTTGGAGTTTGCGTAGTGTAACTATTTGACTTAAATAATAAATAAATGTATATTCGTCTATATCTACTCTATTATTTGTTTATTCGTATTTAATCTCTTGACCCACGTTTGGATTCCGTAGCCGAAGCACAATGTTTTTTTCTTTCTGGTTGTCTGCTAATTTATGAGTGCGACATTGAAACCTTTGTAAAAAAGGGGTACAATTTGGTAAAGGTTCAACACTCGGACTTACCCGCTTAAATCCCAGGGAAACACGTACGGGTTCAAACGTATCGGTTGTGTTAATCCAAAATTTGTTCTATCTACAGGACAAGTTCCGCTTGTTTACGCATGATTTAATAACAAACATTCAAATTTTACGTTTATATTATGGCTTTAATAGTAAAGAAAAACAATGTGAGGAAATCTACACATCTCAAAGTTGTCATAAGTTCCCGAAAGTGTGTGATGTCTGCCAATCGCACTGAGTCATAATTGTGCTATAGCATCACCCTTGTCAAACTGACAAAAGGCCCATGCCAAGCAGTTTGCAGCCAGCCAGCATTGATATAATTATTTCGTAGAATTAAGTAAAAGCAATGCTAAACGATGATGCTTTCTTTATTTAAAAAATAAAGCTCCAGCACTGGGTTTAATTATTGTGTCATGGAGAAGTTTACATACATGGTAAGACTGGTTACTACTGAAAATTTTCTAACAGAGTTTTCTGCTCGATCCAGGTATCGAATTTCATAATAAAAAGAATAAAACAATGACGTCAGTAAACCGTTTCTTTTAAAGGACAACTCCCGCGATTGGGTTAATTCTGTGCCACGTGGTACACATTTAAACAAATTACACTAAGATCACCTAGACCAAATATTTGTGAATCACACATATTTTTGTTCCGCGTGAGTATCAAACCCACAACACTCGACAGCGACGGCGCAATCACTTGAACCACTACTCCAACCGTGCATTCTATGTATAATTTAAAACTGTAAATAAAAGCATTATTATTCCCAAACGAATAAGTAAACAGTAATCTTTCGGATCATTGCCCTCATAGCTTCTAACAATGCTATATCAATCGTCGCCATCAGATAACTGAATATTTCTACAAGCTTATCATTATATACAATTCCATTATAATAAAGAAAACCATACTACGTCTGCTTCGCCCTAAAAGTCCAATGAACTCTTAATTCATACACGAAATACCTGATTATGTAAATACTACACGTAACTAAAGGTACAACAATTAAATGTTATTGAAGTATTTAGATTGAATATTAATTATTGAATTACTAAAATTATGTAAAGTAGAACATTATGGTAAACTATACTTTTAGAAAAGGTTACATGTTTTGTGGTAGGACTAGTTAATAGGCTGAATAAAAGAATACCTTCGTTTCTAAACTTCTATTCTATTTGCGTTAAAAAGAAATATAGATTTCTTGAAACTGTTTGTAGTATCAAAGCCGCATGCCAAAGAAAATGCTATTTGTGCTGCGTAATTGTTACAAAAATCGAATGATTCTAAAATTGAATGATGCAGCATTCGCATGTTGACATATTTAGTAATGCTATTTTTAATTCGAATCAATCTTATTTACATGAAATTAACTGATCCGGCAGTCGGCCTGTCAATCTATACAAAAATACATTTCACGTAATTAAATTCTATATCAAAACGTAAATAATTTTTGTTTATAAAAATACCATTTAAGATTACAACATTTCCTGTGGATCTTTCGCAAATTTTCGTTCATATAAACCTTGTCCTGAAAATTACAAATACAAAAACAGTCAATTCGGTCCAGCCGTTCTTAAGTGATGCTCCGTCATACATTTGGCAATTGATTTTTATTTATATAGATAAGTATTTTCTTTTATTTGAAACACAATATTGATTTCAGCACGATACATTTTTTAATTTGTTGGGATAGCTAGTTTTAATAACTTTAATCTATACTAATATTATAAAAAGGAAAGATTTGATTTTTTTTTGTTTGTAAGGTTTTAAAATCAAGAACTTCTCAACCAATTTTAAAAACTCTTACACCATTAGAAAGCTATATTATTACCGAGTAACGTAGGCTATATTATACGCGAGTGAAGCCGCGAGCAGAAGCAGTAGGACAATAATTGTCAACATTCGAATCGTGTAAAAATTCATAATATTTAAATGTTTAACTCTATAGTTATTTTTTAAATAAACAGTGTTTATTGCCTGTTACCATGCATAGTTGCTGTGTGTGTGTTGTGTTGGTACTATAGTGTTGCTACAATTAATTTCCAAACGAAAATTGAGACAAGCCTTTTATTTTTACCGCAACCCACCTGTGAAAGACATACATTTTGATCTATAACATAAGACGAAGCTCCTCTGTCTATATCTATACTAATATTATAACGAGTAAAGATTTGAATATTAGTTTGTTTGCTTGTAAGGATTTAACTCAAAATCTACTCGACCTATTTTAAAAATTCTTTCTCCATTTGAAAGCTATATTATCACCGAGTAACATTACAATATCTTATTTAAAAAATAGTACTGTTACTGACATAACCTAATCTACTTCTACGCGAGTAAAGCCGCGGGAAAATCTAGTCAATTATATTATTAATACACCTACATACACATAAAAATAAGTTTAACAAGTTCTAAATACTATCTCTATCACAGAAGATTTAACAAAACAAATTAAATGGACGATACCGCCCACTATGGCCTGAATAAAACCTTTTAACTGCCTACTATACGAGCGCATTACTCTATGGTGCTAAACCAAAATGGCGTGAACTCTTATTCAAATATATTCGTGAATTACTATGGGGTTAAAATGGCTGATAAAAAACTATATGAAAAAAATTGGGTCACAAAGTTTGGGTTAATGTGTAAACGATTATGTGCTTTGCTTTTGAGCTTATTTACCTATCAGATTTTGCCCGCGGCTTCGCTCGCATAAATGTAGGTTAGGAACAATAGGTACTTTTTTTGGATGTAAGGTACCTAAGGTCCTTTTCTGTCTGCCTAAAAATAAAATAAAAAAAATTATGTGGTGTCGTGGGACACCAGGTAGGAACGAAGTTCCTTCGGCTAATGTAGAATCGACACAAATTGCAAAAAAAATCGTGCTCAATTTTATGTAGGTTTTTACGTCTCATTTAACGGTTTTATTCCACGCACTTTTTTCCACGGATTTTTTCTTACCGTTTTACTGTCACATTTTTTTCAGTTCGGTCGCGCAGCAAAATCCCTATCCCCTCCAAGCCTGCCGTAAGGAACTTCGTTCCAATAAATAAAATACACGTTTTTTATTTATTTTATTTTATTTTGTATGCGAAATTTCATGATGATTGGTCGAGTAGTTAAGACATGAAACCGTAAATAACAAATAAACACACATTCGCATTTATAATATAAGTTTGGATTAGTTATATTAATTCGATGGCGAAATCTGCATCAGCTTGGCTTCGATGCCGGGCAAAGTGTTATTGGATTCTTCTGTCAAGAAATTCTCGGTATCACATAGTCTGGAACGGTGCTCATTAGATTTCAATAGGCTTATTCCCTATTATTTATTTATATATTTTAAATTATTTATTTTACAGAAAGCTTACAAAATAATATTCAATAATTAACTTCTATTGCTAATAACAAGCTCTCACATATATATGTGAGAGAGGTTGCATTTTACTTGTAACTGAGGTGATAATACGAAGTTACAGAGTTATGAACATAAAATGGTAAGTTAAATTAAGAATACAAGCATTAAAAACATAAAAAAATTATATGAAAGAAAAACAAAACAAAATTTTAAAAGAAAGAAAAACTGTTCATGAAATTAAAGAGTCACTATTAAGGGGACACCGCGAAACGTGACGTAGTACTCATTGACACTCATTGTGTATCAATCCTTAAAGAGCGGTCATAAGGTCTAAAACTGCGATGCGCCCGCAATGATCGAGAGCGCTTAGAAATTGTTTGTTAAAATCTTAAAATATTGGAACGAAGTTCCTTACGGCAGGCTTGGAGGGGATAGGGATTTTGCTGCGCGACCGAACTGAAAAAAATGTGATAGTAAAACCGTAAGAAAAAATCCGTGGAAAAAAGTGCGTGGAATAAAACCGTTAAATGAGACGTGCGCAGGCGCGACAACCTACATAAAATTGAGCACGATTTTTTTTGCAATTTGTGTCGATTCTACATTAGCCGAAGGAACTTCGTTCCTACCTGGTGTCCCACGACACCACATAATTTTTTTTTTATTTAAAAATGATTGGTTTTAGTTATGGAAATAATGAGCTAGCAAATTACTAATATTGATGTTACAAATATATTTAAGTAACTCCTAAGCATAATGATAGTGTAACTTCCTTGTAATTTCAAAAATAGTAATTTTTCAGAGGTGTTTTCGAAAATAATTATGATCGAGCCAAATTCACAATATCGTGTTTTTGAGCTAAGAAATTCTAGTTAAAGACATCAATTTACCTATATCAAAATTCTAGATTTGGTCTTCTCATAGTCCTATACTATTCGATGAAAGTTAGTGCATTTTTCAGTGTATCCTCTTAAAAAAATAATTATTGAATTGTCTCTTTACTGTGCGTGCATTGGTACAAAATAGATCTTTATCCATGTGCGCTGGCAGATTGTTAAATGCTTTGGCGCTCCTTTAGAAATTTAATAGATAGACTCAACTATTCAAGCACATAAAAGTGTATAATTTATAAATAATCAATCAATTGTATCAACATTCATTACTAACGAATAGTTGCGGTAAGCGACCGACAAGATGAATAGGACCGATCCATCACATTCAATGAACGAACAACTGTGCATCCACAAATAATTGTAGTATTGTAGAATTGTAATTGGCGTTAGGATTATGCGGTCGTCCATTAGGGGATAGACGGCGTTCTAAGTTTCATTAAGTTATTGGTTGCAGCTTAGAGTTGGGTCTAAGTCTAACTTGGTTTATGTACATAGATTAGGTAAGATAAAGGATGTGGTATATAGGTGTCATGGCGTGACACAATTTTTTTTTAAACAACTTCGCCCTTGTCGTAGTTTCTGTGTCGCGGGGGACTTTACAAACATTCAAACAACGGACACAAAGAACACCCAAACTCGGAACAACCATTTGTGGATCACACAAAGTTTTGTCCCGTGTGGGATTCGAACCCACAACACTCGACGCAGGGGCAGTGGCGAGGCGACCACGTAAACCACTACACCACCCGTGCAGTAAATGCGAATATGTGTTTGTTTGTTTGTTACGCATTGACGTCTTAACTGCTCCATCGATCATTATGAAATTCTGCGTACACGTTTTCAAGGGTACAGGAAAGTACATAGAGTATTTTTCATCTAGAAAAAGTAATATTTCTGAAGCATAGAAATTAGAGTCTGTGCTAGGTCTGCGGTACCAATCGATAGAATTCATGCGGCATTTGTGGCATTCAGCACATTCACTTAGCACACTCTGAATAAGTCCTACGTTATTCTGCTCCAGGCCAAGCGTTCGCGAGCTAACTTCTCGTAGCTGTATTTAATAGGTTATTCTGATAAATGAGCTATGAATCTGGCTGTTCCTGCTACAGTATAATTCCTCTCCATAATCGCAGTACCATGCTTACTGTGCCAGCGCAGATTGGAAAAAGAGAAACCAGTCGATTTAAAAGTTTACTTGACGCTTTTTAATTTTGATGTTTTATTTTTCTCTTTAGTTTATATTTCTGGTAAATAATTTGTGTATATATTATGTTAATCATTTAATTAAGTAGGTCACGTTAAAAAAAAAAGATTTACCCAATATCAAAAGTAAGTAAGGTAGTTGGCAATGTTATCCACAAATGGTGGTTTTGAGTCTGTTTTTTTTCTGTGTTAAATGTTCTTTTAATTTTACACGATAAGGATGTGTCCCTAGTGGCTGAGTTACCTAAAAAGATAAAAAAAACAACAATATTGAAATAATCTAAACTTTTTGATACTTGATGTGGAATTTGTCGACAACGTATGTTATAAAACAGCCATCTTAACAAAAAATTGCTTAATTAAATACGTTATCCGGATAGATGACCTACTGTTATTGGAGGATGTAATGTAAACCATTACAATAGATTTAATCAAATTTAAAGGCTATTGTGTGCCCTACTTCTTTTTACCTGCCTTATTTTAAAACGGATGAATATGTTTAAATGAATCCTTAATAAACATGTTTAAGGTCATGGCATAAGTTTATAATTACTTATGCTTGCGGCTGGTTTAAATATCCAGTTTGGGATAAGTATTAACCCATTCACAGTCCCGTGATAGACACAATAGAAAATCAATTGTTATGTACCATATGTGGTTCATCGGACAGGGAACGTGTTAAAGAGCTTCTTCTATTATATAGGTATGCTTAGTAGTACAGTCATTTGGTAGTTTTACGTGGAAAGTGTCCCGGGAATTTTGAAAATTGGTAGTTCTATAGATTTCGATGTGCTCTTTCCCAATTTTAACTTTGCCTCTTAATACCTTTATTTCGGACCAAATGACTGCTATAAGTTCCTTGCGTTAAATGATATGAAAATATAGCGCGCTATATTTTGGTGTTTAATGCTAAAATAACTACGATTCTACATGATCTTGATGATAGCCTTTTGATCTTGTTTTAATTATTTTGTTGAATAGCCCGCTATTAACTATTATTTGGCACAAATCGTAACTAATATGTGCGAATGTGAGTTTGTTTATTTATTTCGCTTGCACACCTTGACTATTCGGCCGATCAGCATTAAATTTCACATACTTGTTGTCAGGGGTACAGAAAAGGACATAGGGTAGCCTTCATCCAGAAAAAAGATCTGTTTTCCAAGCGAGCGAAGCCGCAAGCAAAAGCTAATCCTTACTAATATTATAAATTCGAAAGTAACTCTGTCTGTCTATCTGTCTGTCTGTCCTTTTCACGGCTAAACCACTCAACCGATTTAGATGAAATTTGGTACAGATATAGTTTAAAACCTGGGGAAGGACATAGGCTACTTTTTATTGATGTAGGTACCACGCGGGCGGAGCCGCGCGCAAAAGCTAGTATAGTATATAAACAAGTACCACCCTATAAGAAACCGGTTTAAGAGTAGCAACTCTACATTTAGATACGTACGGTAGAATGCCTGCAGCTCGCATACCTTCACCTCCTAGTCCTAGCACTTTGTCTTTTTCCTAGGCGTAAGCAAAGCGTAAGTAATACAATTGCAAAGATCTCTTATGTTATGGGAACCGCTAACCGTTAGACGGGCGATGTATATAATAATATATAATAATAATATTCTATCACATACACACAACACCATCTAGCCCAAACTAAGCAGAGCTTGTACTGTGTGTACTAGACAATGGATAAACATACATATTATATACTTTTATTTTGTAAATACATACATATTATACATATAAACACCCAGACCAAGACAAACATCCATGTTCATGCACACAAATGTTTGACTTGTGCGTGAATCGAACCCGCGACCTCAGGCGTGGCAGTCGCATAGCCACGTATCGTATAGCCACAAAGTTCTTTCAAAATTTAACTGTACCTATACATATAGTGAGGAGCCATAAGTATACATACCGCAACATAGAACTGATGAATGTATTTTGCTTTTTATGTGAGATCAATGTTCTGCCGCAGACATTCTATAGCTAACACGATAATTATGTTTTACGTGTGAGAATATAATTTGTAGTCTCTTACAAAGTGATTCTTTCGTCTCTTTTAGAGCAGAGGCCTGAGAGCGATATATTTAATATAACAAGGCCCGCATGTAAAATAATCTGTGTCACAGAGGACTTTAGAGACATTGCAAGAACAAAGACTCGGTACAACTATTTGTGAATAACACAATTTTTTGTCCCGTCTAGAGATCGAACCTACAGCAGTTGGCATGACGGCACTGACGAGATGACCACCCAAACCAATACACCGTTCGTAGTAGCAGTCAATCGCGAGTATTATTTGATTTTGTAAGGATATTTACATACTGATTAAATTAATTGTAAATATGAGTTGCTGTGACTATTACATCATTTGTAATTAATATGTATCTTAGATTTAACAAACTGTTACTTTTTAAATTTTATTAAAATAAACTACAGACAGCAGCTCATTTATGAAAAATAATATAAAATTGAACTGTATTGTTATAA
The DNA here is from genome assembly GCA_963564715.1 of Catocala sponsa. Taxonomy (NCBI): domain Eukaryota; kingdom Metazoa; phylum Arthropoda; class Insecta; order Lepidoptera; family Erebidae; genus Catocala; species Catocala sponsa. The sequence continues at coordinate 22,990,044 of OY751337.1, read as the reverse complement.
TTGTCAGTATCTCAGCGTGATGTATGCTTGTGTGTTTGTTTCTTATAGACAAAAGTAACAATATATTTTTCTTTCTGTTTAATTGTTAAAAGGTATATGAAACTTTGTTTTAGTGTGTATAGGAGATATACACTAACGGCCACATAGAGTTCCAGAATTCGAGTTCCTGCATATCTAAGATTGCCCATAATATTTTCGAATATCGCGAAGTCGGTTTAGACACGTTCGTTCTGTATAAAACCTCTCATTTCTCTAGCGAGAAGAGATGCGTACTTAGTTATGAGACAGTTTATAAACAGATAATATGTATTATAATAGAAGGTGAACGCTATTTCTTGTTAAAAGTGCTTGCTGCCGCGGTATTACCTGCGTGTATCTTGCAAAGCATACCGCGAAAAAAAGTATCCTAATTATTTGCCTGACCGGTGGTGTGCCGCTGCCGCTCATCCTATTGAACAAGTCAAAAATTCAAAACACAATCTACTTCTGTGGCAGATTTTATCGAAATCTATTCAACGGTTTAGGCTTGATTGAATAGCACACATAATTATTTACAATCCTAACTAATATTATAAAAGCGAAAATGAGTTTATTTGTTTGTTTGTTTGTTACCTTTTCACGCCTAAACCACTGAACCGATCATCCTGAAATTATGCATATACGTTGACAGGTGTACAGAAACGGACATAGGCTACCTTTCAACCCGAAAAAAATACTGTTCCCGAGGAAAACAATAATAACGTTCTTATGATAATAGATGGCGCTACGTGTCTTTAGAATCATGATTGAATTATATTATTACAAGCAGAGTACAACCCGAATTGATTGTCAAATTCTAAATTAACCCGAGCGAAACCGCGGGCAAAAGCTAGTATTTCATATCTTTATAATTAGTAGAATATGACATGACAAACTGCAATGCAACTAATAAAATCCTTATCCCCTTCCTGACGTACCTACTCTAAATCGTATATAATACTATTACTCCTGTTAACCCAGACTTGCCATAAAAGCCAGATAAACTGGCAGATCAAACACTCTAACGTAATGATGTGCCAATTTATTGGGCATACCATACACTTTTACGACTCGTGTTCGTACTTGGGACTGTGGGTTGTGGTGTTGCCAGTGTGTTGTTTTTAAACTCCTAAATTTTTATTAATTTGGCAGGGAGTTTAGTTGCTGTTTGCGAGATCGTGAAATTGGTTTTCTCGTCCAGGAATATTATATCATTGCGTTTTTCTGTTAAAAAAGTTCTCAATAGCACTTTAAACTTTGAAAAGACTTTGCGGAGACAAAAGAATGTCTGTAGTTTTCTATGTTGTTCTATTATTAATTTACTAAACAATAATTGTGAATTTACTGTCCTTTTTTATCTTTTATTTTTATATTTTAGATATGTATACTTTCGACGCAAACACCTCAACTACTTACTGTATTATTGTTACAAATAAGTAATTTAATAATAAGTTTAAGTAATATAACAACAACACTAACTTGATCATCCTTTTATTTTAAAAATATCTTTCCGACATTAAAGGTTGTGGCAGGAGGTTCTATCAACACATATTTAACGGACTTAAACTACTCTCAAAATTAGCATAATTACTAATAAATCACATAAATAATTGTCCCGTGTAAAATCCGAACCTATACTACCCCATACCTTAAACTTGCGTGGCGACAAGTGCGATTCGACCGCATGTCCGCTGCGCCATTCATGCGGCCAAATTCTAAACTTTCTATTCTTCTCATAATAATCAATATTAAAATTACCAATAATAAAAGGAAACCTTTACATTTGGCAACACAGTTGAACTTCGAAGCTTAATTTACGACTGTTTGCAAAAGATCTATATAGAGGGCATTGCAAAATATTTGTATAACGTTGTTAAATGTCAAGCGACAGATATTAGTGCTATAAAATATCTAATTACTATAAAAATCTAGAAAAGGTAATAAATTGGTTCATTCTAATTAATTATATAAATATATAAAGTAGTGAAACTGACTTTAAAATTATTATTCTTATATGATATGGCGTATTTGGTAGAATAGCGCCATCTCCTAAAAACGTATTAAAGTTTAGATATGTATGTCCGAAACTAGTAGAAACTTCTCGAAATATTTAAAAGATGGCATTCAACAGAAATTAAGTCGCCAGTAATTATTTAGTAGAACAACGCCATCTCTCAAGAACCCATAGAGTTGCTTTAATACGTAGACCATGTATTTCAAATACTACAAACCTAACATTAGCCATTTAATATTTCTATAAAAACGCCATCTAGTTATCAATTCGCAGACAAATACGTAAAAGAGTGACAATGTTAGGTACAGTTTTGATTGGAACATCGAGACATCGACATCTAGTTTGAGACGATGTAAATGCTACGCAATCCTTATTACAAAATTTATGACTTATATAATTATATAACTCATTCGCTGGGGACCCATGCGTCGTGTTGGTTTGTATTCACGTATGCTTACAATCATTAGAAGAGGTTCGACTCTCGTGCAAAGTGATTTTTGTTAGGGAAATCTTAGAAATTTTCGTATATACGTAATGCGTATCTAAATGTAATGAAAATGAAATGAAATGGTTATTATTTTTATACCATCACGACATGCATCAACTATCTAAGTTAATAGGCACACTCCCTATTACGTGGATTCTAAGAAATAGACGATAAAACACCTCATCATATTCTATTTTAACCCTATGGTTGTAACGTCATAATGTCATTCACTAGGCACACAGTATTATTCAGCGAATCAATATTGGAAATCTAGTACCTACGTACTAGGTTTACTTTTATTTGTATTTCAATACTTCATTTTAGTAGTTTGCAAAGTACGAATTGTTCACTTTTAAAAGCCTCTTATGGATTTAATTATTTCTCTTACTTGACTGTTATTTTTTTAACATTTCCGCCCGCATTGCTTATCTTTTTAAATTTTTCTTTGTTATAGGTATGTTTTAAAAAGATAACTGTGTCTAATAAATGCTTCTTTATTTTTTGTTGTTCCGTACCTATCTTCTTTTTGAACTGTCCTTGTTTCTTTTATATTTTGCTTCCTGTTACAATATTATATTTTCTTTTTTAAAAGTGGTTGTTTCGTTTTGACTTATCGTTTTAAAAATACTTTATTTTCAATAGCACTCGTTTCTTCTGTGGCATGACACGACATGACGTTAATGGATTCCGTAGCCAGGTCGGATAATCTTATTGGCTTTTTCTGTTAGTATATTCAAAGTGATAGATAGCTTGTAATAGACTAGCCCATTTACGTAGGTGTAATACATCTGTAATAACTAATAACACGTTTTGGTATCGGAGAGCAACTAATCACAAATTAAACAGATGTCACATATCGAGGTATAACCGTAATGAGGCAGTTCTGTTAAAACCAGACTTTACTAATTACTCTGACAAAGAAGAAAATTGTCGTGAAACTTATAAAAAAAAATTAGCAACAATAATTTCAAGATCAATATATTTTTAATTTGAGGAAAATGTCTGAAATTGTCTACGTTTTTCCGAAAGCGCCTGTGTATTTTTATGCTGCTAAGCCTGTGTAGTTTTGATAGGACAATTCATCGAAGGTAATTCATCGAAGTCTATACATATATTATGTATAACAGTGTTACTCGTATTGCGTGTGATATCACTGGCACAATCATTATAGTCGATTTTGTAAAACAACAAAAGCCGATGCGCGTCTGTGGGAATTTTCGGTCGTTTGCTATGGCGCGACTTTCTAGCAGCACAATCGAAGCAAAATTTCCGCTGACAGCTTATTTTGGTTCCTTGTCTAGCGTATCGATGTAATCTCCATTTTAACTTTAATGTTTTTTGTAAAGACAACTGCTACGCTAGTAATAATTTCTGTACCGCGGGGAACTTTACAGACCTTCAAATAAGGATTTCAAGGAAACTCAGACAAGTTAGTAGTTATTCAATTTTTGTTCCGTGTGGTGGTCGAATTCATATCAGTTGACAAAACAGAGCGGCATGATGACCAATTAAAAACCATAACGCTATTCCGTTGTGAAATGGCATTTATATTAAACAGTCAAGTCAATAGAGATAAAATAAGGGTTTAATTTTCGCAAAATCTCATACAGTTGCATTTATTGTACATTCAATTCATAAACTAAATCCCAAAGGGACCTCATTTAAATGTGTTCTACTAAAAAGATACTGGTAACTTTTTTCACTTAATCTTTGCTAATGTTAACGGTAACTTTTATAAACAATTGTAGTTATCTTTGTAGCACAAAAAACTATCTACAAAAATATTATTTCCTATTTTTTGTAAACCTAAGCCTTCTCGAATAATTCATGACCTAACTTTGACCCCAGGTAACTTTGTTACTGGAAAATATACCACTAGGGTCATAAAGATTTTGTTAAGATCTACAAAAGGAAGATTCATATAAAAAAGCCGTTGCTACCTTAATTTTTCTACCATGCAATGTCGCTATTCTCCGTACTAACTGACTTTTAAAAGCCATAAAAAGTCATGATGTTCCGGCAGTAACGTTTATAGTTCCATAAGGAAGAGAATTAGGAAACTAATCTCATCACTAGTACCATCTATATGAAAATTGCTCTAATGTTTATGAGCACATCGCCATGCAACGCGCATTATGAGTCAAAAACAGAACACAGCATATCAGAAATAAGTTTATTATGCACCTTATATTCCTAGCAAAGGCATAAATTTTATCATCGCACACTCGCCAGGGCTTTATGCCTTTATATTAGGTTAACTTTAGGGTTTCAGTTTACTATGGTGGAAATATAATTGTTGACAGTGTGACAGTTTTAACTTGTCTTATTAGGCTGAACTATACGACCGTGTGGCTGAGCGGCCGATTGCTCTGTTGTGAAATTCTAAGAAATTGTTCGCAACAAAGTATTATAATAAGGTGTTACGTACCAAAATTCAGGAAGACTTTCGGAATAAATGTGTTTTACGGTACGTTGTCGTCCCGAAACTTCAACATTTACTTTCATGGTAGGCCATACATTACTGGTAACTACCAGTAATGTATGGCCTACCATGAAAAGCACGCTACGCAACCGGGTAGTAGCAGAAATTTGATTTGCAATAGAGGAGGCTAAAATAAGTTTCAGCTAAGCTTAACCTATAAATGTATTACGCCTCAACGTATAGCAACACTTAGTCGGAGTAAGGAGTCTCATTAAAAATGCATCAGCAGTGACACGTGGCGACGGTGGCGACCGTCGTCTGTGGTGTAACGCCGTATGCAGGTTGCATAGGAGATAATAAAATTGCCTTTATAACTATTTTCATATCTTTGTTATTTGAAAATGAGGTTAATCTTTTCAGTATAAGGTTTGTTTTAGCTTACGAATCAAATTAATAGAATCAATGTCGTATTCCAACTACAATATTATTTATAAATGCGAATGTAAGTTTGTTTGTTCTTTCACACCTTAACTACTTGACTGATCATCATGAGATTTCGTATACACGTTGGCAGGAGTTCAGATCAGGACATCTTTCATCCAGAAAAAGTACTGTTACTAACCTAACCTATATTTACGCGAGCGAAACCGCGGGCAAAATCTAGTGTTTTATATTATATATGATTGGCGTAATAGTTGCAGCAGTATATTCACAAATGATTGAAATTGAATGATTTGTAAATGATTGAAATTATAAATTGATTTCTCAATAGTTGACATATAATAAAAAATAAATTTACATTTTTCCTGGTTTTCGTTTATTGTGATTCCCAGTCACCTGCTGAGCTTGCATTTCTATATAATCTTTGTAAATATGCTTGGATGTTTTGTTTATTGTTACTCAATAACGCAGAATCGTTGACTAGATTGCAAGAAACTAGGCAATGACAATAACCAAAAAGTGCCAAAGTTCAACAGAGAAAGCTTAAATTTTCATACATTTATTATTACATTATTCCGGTTCTTAACGAAATGAGCCGCAAAAGCCTTCGTAACATCCCACGCAAGAGTATTGGTATGCTAAATACGTAAAATGCAAATTCCATTTCGCCCCAAAAAATCCAAGTCTGATTGTAAGAAGAGTAGGAAAATGATGCTGGATCTGAATCAATTCATGTAGAATTGATTGTAGTGCTTCAGAAACTTTATTTTGAATTCTATACTCGTACAATTAGAGTATAAAATTGTACTTCCAAATCATTATTTTGAATACATACAAAAGCTTCACACTCATCGAAATTATTGTAGAGTTTTAGTTTTTATATTCTAGTGTTTACTATATTTGTGCTATTATAAATCAACTCTCAAGACTTGGTTAACTAAGTTCAAGTTTGTTTATATAGTACCGTGGTGTATTATAACATTTGTAGGCGAAGTTATCTGGCAGAGGACCAAATGAGACGTCGATTCGATTCATAAGTGGAGGCTCGATAGCCAGTGTTGGATATGATTTAAATTAAATTTAAACTTGTACGGTGAATTTGTAGATAGGAGATTATAGATTTGGTTTAGGCAGTTTGAGAAAATTATATTGTAGCAGCAGAATATTTGAGCGGAGATTATGCCTGTCTGATTGGTATTTTGAAAATCTAATGATGTATTTTAGTAGGAACGCTCTCTTCTAAATAAATAAGGTTGTCAGCAACATATTCTTTCAAGCCAAGGCAAATAAGGTTTTCTAGCCAACAATCTCTATGTCGACTAGAAAACTATCTTTCCCTTGAAAGATTTTTAGATTGCACAGGTTTATTTAGAATCGATCTCCAAAAATGGAAATTATATTGTGTTTCTAGAATTGGTATGGCTTTTGGAGCTTATTAAAAATGGTACTGTACTGTCACTAGAAGGAGGAATCATATGGACACCAGCCCCGTTTTACTATAAAAACATACTATTAAACATTATAGTTATTTGCACCTTCATTATCAAGTGAACCGTATTACGTCTACCTTAGTATCTTATAAAATGACAAGAAAGTTTTATAATAATAGGGTAGTTGACTTATTTTTTATTTATGATAAATAGTTACTTTATCCCAACTTTAAAATACAAGCGTTTCAAATCAGGTATCAGGATAATTGTCAAATAACAGGGAATGGATGCACGATACAAACTGTGAGTTAAATGTTATTTAAACGGTGCTATATAACAGCGAAATATCCCCACACTCCCACTCGTTTTATATCTAAATTTAAAATATTAATTAATACATTATTTTGTACAACTACCCTATTAGTATAAAAAATGTTCTCCAAAGCTTACTACAAAGTCACACATTGATGGCTCTTATCTTTTATAGTCAAACGCTAAACCGCATTTGGTTGAGTTTTGCTAGAAATAACCTTTACGACTACTTAGATTACATTATGTGGAATCGGTAATAGCAGGAAATAGGTCTGTCATGTCACGACAAATGTCGATTCGCAATAAATATTTGATCCCGGGTAGATAACGTGTAGCTAATATAACATAGGTATTTTAGTTCGATACTTAAATTACTCAGTTAAACAGCAAATCATTAGAGTAATAACATTTTATTTTATGTAAACTTCGAGAGACACACACACAGACTGATTGATTTCACAATATTTGACGCAATTTTCAAATTTATATGACATTGACCGTCTCTAATATTTGAGATTAAAATTACCCATAAAGGAAAAAAATGCAGCAGTAAGTAAAAGTTGACTAAATGCTTTATTCTTACTTCATTCTTGTACCATATTTATCAGGATATCTCGTGAAGTATTTATGAAATATTCTTATCGACGTCAACAGGGCCCCTTTGGATGAATGATTGGATCAGTCTGTAAGACTTCCTTGTCTTGTAAAAGAATTCAAGTAACAATATCCAATAACACTTTGTTCTGCACAGGTGAGCTTCAGACGAGATATTAAGAGAGGAAATTTGTGACGCCATTATATGACCAAATAAATATTTATATAACAGTTTGCCCGCGGCTTCGCTCGCGTTAGTGTAGTTTTTTCCGTCGCGCTCCCATTAGATGTATTAGAGTAGCGTGATGTTATATAACCTATAGCTTTCCTGGTTAAATGGACTTTTGACAAACTCGTTAGCTTTATAATATTACTAGCTGACCCGCGCAACTTCGTCTGCTTCACATAAGAGAATTTTTCCTCCGTTTTTGTAAAATTTTTCACTGATGCTCCACTCCTATTGGTCGTAGCGTGATGATGATTCCTCGATAAACCTGACCTGTGCCGCGCTTACGTCAGCCTATAAACACCTGTCGGCCGGGCCGGATGTTTACATTATCGCCCGCTATCACCGCGTGCCACTTGAGATTTTGTTATTGTTAATTACGACCCACTCATAGCTCGTAGAATCAAAAAAATGGTACTACAGAATTTGTTATGTCAGCTACGTAGTAAAATATAAACAAGAGCATTTGTGTTCAATTGTTTATATTATTAGACCGGTTGAAATGAGATAATGTAAACAAATGACGACTCATATGATACGTGTGCATTGTGTGCTTGATATAAATAAAATTATGACATGTAACCTATCGTATTTATATTTTCGTAATACCTTATGATATTTCCTTTACAAAAACATAAAATAGTGACTAGACTTGCCTAGAAAAATGTTATAATTTTAGCGTTTGAAAATTACAGTACAACCGCCATTATTTAAAAAGATGCTGCGTTGCGTTTATGTTTTAAAAAAATCATCCTAAGCGAATTAAAGCGTGGATATAGTTAATTTTACATTTTTATTGTATGAAATCTACTCAACTATGATAATCAAATAAATAAATAAAGAAATACAACTTATTATTCTATCTAAAAAGGCATTTTATGAAAATAGGCAAATAATTATGAAAAAATCAATGGTATTATTCTCTTCGTTTTATATATCTAGAAAGAATACAATTTACTATTAGTTACATTGTTTCTAAAAGTAGAAAAATATACCTTTCTAACAATGTATAGCACATATATCATCCCTAGGCAAAATAAAATGAAAAACGCGTGTCAAACTGCGGGTCAAGGGTCCGTTTTTTGTTTAGAGAGGATCCGTTTTTTTTAGAGTCAAATTATTCATATTTCTTGATATATTTTATAATATTACTTACAAATTATTACTTACAAATATCTTAATCTTATTAGAATTGCAATAAGAATACATAATAATCTTATTAGTTTGGCATAAATATAGCATAAATATGACACGGAGAAAAAAACAAAAGCATGCGCCGCCTCCCATCTTGTATTAAGTTTTATACAATGTTAACATTATTAAAACATTGCTATTGCTACTAGAATCATTACAATAGTAAATAGAACAACAATTACTTACGTTTTAATGTACTTCCAAGCACTGAAATCCATTACACAGACACTTATTCACAACACTCACGACATAAAAACTCGCACAGCCGCCATTACGGGCGTTCCGCGTCAACTAAAAACATTCTAGAATATTTTAATATTATTTTTCTGTCTAGAGGCGTTCTTATTAGTTTGTGGCGTAGCGTCATTCATGCCTAATCCATCCGTAGCCAATAGGCAATCAGTTTCGAACGAGAAGTTTGTTAAAATGCGATATTGAGCGCTGGCGTCGGGTGACGTTTTCGCGCGCTTTTGCTGGCTCGCATGCGAGCCACTGGCCGACGACGGGTACAAATGTGCCGACTCGCTTGCGAGCCGCTGGCCCACTAGAGGTAAATGAGCTATCAAACACTAAAAAAATTTTTCAATTCGAACCAGTAGATCCTGAGATTAGCGCGTTCAACTAAACAAAAAAACTCTTCAGCTTTATAATACCTATTAGTATAGGCTAGCTATGCCCCCGGTTTCACCCGCGTTTATGGTTACTGCGCCGAATCCACGGATCGTAGTGTGCTGTTATGTTACCTATAGCCTTCCTCGATAAATGGACTATCCAACACTAAAATATTTTTTTAATTCGAACCAGTAGTTCCTGAGATTAGCGCGTTCAACTAAACAAAAAAACTCTTCAGCTTTATAATACCTATTAGTATAGGCTAGCTATGCCCCCGGTTTCACCCGCGTTTATGGTTACTGCGCCGAATCCACGGATCGGAGTGTACTGTTATTTTACCTATAGCCTTCCTCGATAAATGGACTATCCAACACTAAAATATTTTTTTAATTCGAACCAGTAGTTCCTGAGATTAGCGCGTTTAACCAAACAAACAAACTCTTCAGCTTTATAATATTATAGTATAGATTTAACAAAAAACAGTACGCATGCATAGATTCATAATGATTTACTACACAGTATATCATCATAAGGTACTTGTTTCCATATCTTCCGCAAATTTTCGCCCTGAATCAGAGCTTTTATTTCGTTAGGGTTATGATTTAAGTCACTTTTAATATTTCAGGCATGCAATCCGGCACGCGTAGAACGAAGAAATTCGGAGAGCTATCGACGGAATTATTAACAAGCGAATATGACCGATATTCCGCCCATCTACCCTCGATTTCTGTTAACAGTTTTTGCATTATTATTGTACCGACCCTTTTTCCCGAACAAATGAGAATACACGTATTGTTTTATCAATTCGTTGTGTGTTTTACAAATTGATAATTTTGTCTGTATAAGATAAGATACTTATATACTTAGCTATACATCGATTGTGTTATACCTATATCCCCGAAGGGGTTGGGTGGAGAGGTTTTTATTACACGCTCATTTGGCAGAGAGTTTTAAGTCCCATTTCAAAGATGGCGAGTCTGTTGCTATCTACCGGGCATATTTCTAGAATCCGTACAACTGTACAGAATCTATATAGTTATTAAGTTTTCTTTAATGAAAGATTCAATAGCTACTGACACTTTTATTATAGTAATCCTGATAAAATTTTACCCCACCCATGTCTCGAATTCAACATGGTTATCAGTTGCATTCACTGCTGATGTGTCACCGATGTAGTCGCAATATTTTCTTAAGGGAAACGTTCCCTGATCAGTTAAGAAACATTTTGGAGAAACGCTTACTGAATTTCTAAAATAGAAAAGCAATATTGTAATATCAAATTCCATTAAAAAGTGTAGTCATGACGTGTTTCTTGGTTTAGGGTACTCACATACACACTCACTAGTAAATCACTCACATATTAATTAAAATATACTTTAATTTTTGATTAACACTGTATTTATTTATATATTTAATTGGGACAACCAACAAAATATACACTGTTACATATTCTTATGGCTAGTCCTTATAGCTAGTGTTTAGTGCTACCTTACCTTAGAAAGAATGGACGAGGAAAGACTGACTAAGAAAGTTTATAAGGCTAGTGTGAATGGAACAGTCGCAAGAGGAAAACCTAGGCGAACGTTTCTCGACCAGATCGGAGGCGTTCTAGACAAAAGCCAGGTTAAGAGCTCCTTGAACCGACGGGCGTGTATGAGGAATGTGATGAAAGTGAATGAAGCCAGAGAAGTGTGTCAGGATCGTAGCAACTGGAAATCCGTAGTCTCTGCCTACCCCTCTGGGAAACAGGCGTGAATCTATGTATGTATGTATTTATGTATATATATATATATATATATATATATATATATATATATATATAAATATATATATATATATATATATATATATATACATATATATATATTATAAGTTTTACTGAAATAAATTATACGGGTCTTACGTGTATAATAATAACACAAAACTTATACGAAAACTCCTCAAATAATATAATCTTATGATAACCCTCACGAAAACCTTGCATAAAAAATTTACCAACACCAGGATAAAAAACATACTTCATATTAGCAACTCCAATCAGCCTTTCAACAAAACTAGACTTACCAACATTACTAGGACCAGACAAATACAACTGCTTACGCTTTAAACCTCGTCCTTTCAAAAAATTATTCCACCACATACACACATCCATGGTCCAATTACAATAACACACATCCATCGGTTTCAATTGAACATCGACAACAGGACATTTTATATCCTCAAACAAATTTCTTAAAAACTTATAACAAAATCGATGTTCAATTACAAAAGGATCATCAAAACGAAACCGAGTCGTTCGCATAGCCCACAATCGTGCTCGCATATTGAAATGTAACTCTGACTCCTTACAATTATATATAGGACTTTTATCTTCTTTAGTACAATACTTAATACAGTTTCTCCTAGACTTACAAGGTTGCAAGTCAAAGCGAGCACCATTGGCAAAACCAAGAATCGTAGCCCGTAAACTATCTAATAATAAAGGTTCAGAAAATTCCAAAAAACAATGCATATGGTAACTTACTCGGTTACTTGTCCGAGACTCTTCAAGAGCAACAACGTATGTAACAAGGCCGACAAAATTCTTAATAATATTTTCTCGACACAAGTCATCAAAAATTAAAATATCAAAAGTTAAAAAAAAATTATGGCCAGGACGAACAGACGTCTTACGTAATATTGTCTTCTGTTTACGCGAATGTTATTCATTGAAATTAAACTACTATATACGGATTTTATCGCGTTGTTTATTTGACACTGTTTCAAAATTTTTTGAAAAAACTGTTACACTACTATAATCACTATTAAACTTTACAAATTTTTAAGCTAATTAAATTATTGAAACTATTAAAACTATTTATACTATTACTATACTATTATACTATTTAGATTTATTTTTACACTTTCCCCGACGTTTCGGTTGCTTTTCAGCAGCCATGGTCACGGGGAGACTAAGATGGTAGTTGTCTCAATGTTCCAGTGTAGTTATTTCAAAGTACCCGAACATAATTTAATCATGGGTGTTTCTATTTACGCAGAATGAGCTCAAAGTATCATGAAGTCTAGCTGTGGTTTGCTTCTTCTTGGGTTTGACTATTTGAATTACTGGATCCCAAGCTGGTGGTACACTCCAACCATCTTCTCTATTGAAATTAGGATGTTTCTTGATTTCAATAGCCTCGCGAAGCATCCTTGGTAGGAACCGGTGTTCTTTAGCGAGCATCTGTGGTTTGTCAAATCTCAGGTAGTGGTTGGTCCCCTGTTGCACATGTTCACACACAGCAGACTTCAACGAGCGTTGGTGTTTTACATCAGCTATGTGTTCTTTTATGCGGGTGCCTATGCTTCTCTTGGTTTGACCAATGTATGAGAGTCCGCAGTCGCAATCTATTTTATAGACCCCTGCATCTTGTAAAGGTAGTTGGCACTTGACAGATGGTAAAAATTGACTTATCTTCGTTGGCGGCTTGAAGTATGTATTGATTGAAGCTCGCTTCAAGATGTAGCCAATCTTGTCAGTGACACCCTTCACATAAGGTAGTATAGCAGGCTGGCACTCGACTGTGGCTGGCTTTTCTCGGGATCTGTGACAGCGGCGCGGCTGTTGGAGCTTGTTGTCTTGCAGTACTTGCTTGACATGTTGAAGCTCGGCGTCCAGGTGTTTCTTGTCACAGATCCCGTGGGCTCTCTGAAACAAAGACATTCCCACGGTAGCTAACTGTTTAGGATGGTGGTGAGATTCACCGTTTAAGTACCTATTTGTATGGGTCTTTTTCCTATATACAGTGTGGCTCAAAGTATGATCAGAATTCCTGATGACAAGGACATCTAAGAAAGCTAATGAATTATTTGCCTCTAATTCCATAGTAAATTGTATGTTGTTATTAAGGGAATTAAGATGTTCTAGGAATACAAATTTTGTAACAGTGTCAAATAAACAACGCGATAAAATCCGTATATAGTAGTTTAATTTCAAAGACGTCTTACGCCTCTTATTACTAACTGGAGAATGACTACGCGGGCCGCAATCATCAACACCATCTGAAATACCCCCTGCTGCGTTCCGAGCGTACGCGCCGGTAGGGTGTTCTAGACCGGCGCGATGCGGCGATGACGTCATGATCTATAAATAAATTTGTGATCTATAAATAAATTTATACCGTTAGAGTTGTGGCCTACGGGTGGCCCAAGGGCCACCCTCCGGCGAAACGCCGTCATGTTGAGTTAAAATAAATAACTAAATTGAACCTATCACAACCAAATGTCGGGTTTCGTGTAAAGTAGGATTTCTACTAATTATCGTTCCGTGGAACGACAACCCTGGGTCCACTTCGAGCACCAAGAGTAAATAAAACTAATTACTAGGCAGGCGCCATGAATAAAAAGCAAAATTAATCTTTAAAATTATCTGTATTTAATGTAGAAAAAGTCCAATACACACGATAACATATATTATACCTAATATTATATTCATAATAAGAATTCGCATCAGTATTTAAAGGCAAACCAAGAGTATCAAATCCCAAATATGCACGACTAGCATGGGTTCCATTTATTACATCAGGAGAATCCATAGCAACAACCAATTCGCCAATGCGTGACTTAGAATTTAACAATCCAGTTTCAATTCGTTTCTTACATCTAGGATAATAAGTCCACCTAATAGTAGCACCATTTCGCAAGCGAGTACGTCTCATATTCTCATAAGAACCAGTCAATGTAGGAGTACCAAAAGAAGCATGATTATTAACAAAGTTAGTACATAATTCAAAAGTATCCTGAGAAAATAAAGGATCAACCCGCAAATCATTAAAATGCTTATTAACCTGTTCAACTTTACCAAGATCATAATAACGGTTCAATTCGATATTACTTATTACATATTCAATTTTGTTAATAATCATCATACCATATTGATTTTGTAAAAATTGACCAACATTTTTATTACCCATAGCAAATAAAGTAAAAAATGGCAACTCCCCATATTTAATTTCATAAAAAGAAGATCCAAAACGCCAAGTATACGTCTGAATAGATGCACCAGAATAACAATATTGCATTACACGACCGGGAGGGCCAAAATATGAACGAATTGGAGTAGCAGAGCAACTAAATTTACGACGAAACCTACGACGACTCTACAGTAATGACTACGCGGGCCGCAATCATCAACACCATCTAAAATACCCCCTGCTGCGTTCCGAGCGTACGCGCCGGTAGGGTGTTCTAGACCGGCGCGATGCGGCGATGACGTCATGATCTATAAATAAATTTGTGATCTATAAATAAATTTATACCGTTAGAGTTGTGGCCTACGGGTGGCCCAAGGGCCACCCTCCGGCGAAACGCCGTCATGTTGAGTTAAAATAAATAACTAAATTGAACCTATCACAACCAAATGTCGGGTTTCGTGTACAACAAACGATTCTTAAGAGCATCAATGAGGCTGCTAGAATGCTCTTAAGAATCGTTTGTTGTTTGTTAGTGCAAATGAGGCGTTTTGGGAGGCAGTTCGGGCGTGTGTACCGAAGGAGAAAGAGATGGACACGCCCCCGTACGAGGATGAAGTGGTTGCGATATCGTCGGATGAGGAGGAATGTGAAAGTCAAGAGTCG
Organism: Catocala sponsa; assembly: GCA_963564715.1. Lineage (NCBI taxonomy): Eukaryota > Metazoa > Arthropoda > Insecta > Lepidoptera > Erebidae > Catocala > Catocala sponsa. Next base: position 22,974,679 of record OY751337.1, on the reverse strand, counting down.
TCGTAGGTTTCGTCGTAAATTTAGTTGCTCTGCTACTCCAATTCGTTCATATTTTGGCCCTCCCGGTCGTGTAATGCAATATTGTTATTCTGGTGCATCTATTCAGACGTATACTTGGCGTTTTGGATCTTCTTTTTATGAAATTAAATATGGGGAGTTGCCATTTTTTACTTTATTTGCTATGGGTAATAAAAATGTTGGTCAATTTTTACAAAATCAATATGGTATGATGATTATTAACAAAATTGAATATGTAATAAGTAATATCGAATTGAACCGTTATTATGATCTTGGTAAAGTTGAACAGGTTAATAAGCATTTTAATGATTTGCGGGTTGATCCTTTATTTTCTCAGGATACTTTTGAATTATGTACTAACTTTGTTAATAATCATGCTTCTTTTGGTACTCCTACATTGACTGGTTCTTATGAGAATATGAGACGTACTCGCTTGCGAAATGGTGCTACTATTAGGTGGACTTATTATCCTAGATGTAAGAAACGAATTGACAATACAATTTATTATTTTTCATCACTGCTGTAAGCTGTATTAAAAATTGTGGCCTTAATTTTATTTAATAATTATTTGTACCTGTAAAATAATGCTCGAGCGGAATTATTCGTTGCCCAGCAAAAATAAAATTCACTATAGTAATATGAAACTAACTACTGCTACAAACTAAATTACCAACGTCTTATTATTATTTTAATTACACGTACATGTCTGAGCAAAACACGTGCTTACTTATATCTAGATAATAACGTACATTTTCTTAAACTATAATACAGATGCGATGTACCCATCGGCAGTTTCCGGCTGCGCATGTGTCTGAGTCGTTAGCGCCACACGTTCACGCTCCGTCTATTTTCATCTCTATTGTTGTACCATTAAGCTTCTAACTTGAGTACAAGCAGCCTTGTAATTGAATTTAGTATTCAGAATAAAACGTTGACGGAAATAATAATAAGTTTAATTGGAATAAGTTTAGTTTAAATACATTTTGCAGTAGAAAGTTGATAGCAGAAGTTAGAAAAACTGTGGCAGCGCTATCAGCGCCAAATTCCAGAAATGGTATACAATTTATGTTCCAGACTCCATTAGAAATAAACACACTAAGCATTTGAAAAAAATATATTAAAAACCGTAATGGAAATACATTAGAAAACAAATAATAAGAAATAAAAAAAATAAACTAAATATTGCTTTAATTCACAAATTCTGATTCCAAAAGTAACTTTGAGTTTGACTACAAGTCACAAGTCCAACTTTCCAGCTATGGCGGCTGTTTTAGTCACAGAGCACTGTGACTTAAACAGCTGAAAAATGATTCTAAGATAAACCGAAGAATATTAGCAAGTGTCCTTCGGTTTATCTTAGAATAAATTTTCAGTAACACTGATCTGGTAATCGAGATCTATGCCTGATAGGTGCCAATAAGCTCGATCTCCATTAGATAGAACCTAAAATCATAGTTAGTCGTATGTGGGCATAACGCTCCTCATCCCACCCCTGCGGGGATAGAAACGTAAGACAATGTATGTGATAAATTCAGACATAAATTAAAGGTAGAAAAATGTACTATGTACTGAACCAAATATACTGCAATCTTTGGCTACAGAAGCTGAACCTACGCTTATCAAAATTGGTGCTCTAACAGGGGCCATAAACTACCTAGTCTATAACATATGTATCCTCGCTTTAGTGAACGACCAGAGATAAAAACAACCCAAAGACATAAATAGCAGTTCTGTTCAAAGGTCACAGAGAAAACTACAGCAATTAAAATAACGGAAAACCTTACATAATTGGCACCCTAACTGGGGCTATCAGTTGCTACCCACAATAATTCTTTAGGTGCCCGACTTTTACTTTTCTTTTATTGCCGTATAACAATCGTGTCGAGTGTTTTTAGGGTTCAACGATTAGATTAGCGACAAGGGAATGCTTGTACCGGTGTTGTTCCCAGATTGAATGTAGCTTTTTGTTATGCAAATGCGGGTAGTACGATAAGGCTGCGGAGTATTTTTTTAGGTAATTGGCGTAGTTTTGTAAAATTGATCTTGTAACTTTTGCCTGCTGTATTAGCGTAAAGTAACCCGGTCTTATTTAATTTACTACACTACGCCTATGCTACGATTTATACGGGCTCGCATACCAGGACACAAATTATTCTATGTGTTAAGTTGGGAATGAAATATCATCCAAATTCGCTAAATGGTTTACGCGTAATTGAATAATACCCAAATATCTTTACAATCTTTCACATTTATAATATTACTAGTTTTCACCCGCGGCTTTGCTCGCGTAAATGTAGGTTAGGTTAGGTTAGGTTTGCAACAGTTCTTTTTTCTGGATGAAAGATACCCTATGTCCTATTCTGTACCCCTGACAACGTGTATGCAAAATTTCATGATGATCAGTGGAGTAGTTAAGGCGTGAAAGCGTAACAAACAAACAAACTCATTTTTGCATTTATAATATTAGTAAGGAAGTAAGGATAAGGATTACATGTTAATTTATAAAGATAATAAATTTAACTAAACACATGATCATAATATTAAATCACTTTATTCAGTAAGTTTATAATTAGTATTCTGTCCCTCGCTATAGACTCATCTCAAGATAAGAGAGAAATCTTTAGAAAAAGTGATAAGACCATTCTTTTAAGCAAGTTGCTATTTCGGCAAAGGAAATCATATTAGTTATTTATAAAAACTATATAAATACAAAATGCTAAATAGACCCGTTTATATTTCTACATTGAATTACGTCAGTCAAGAAAAGTAATTCCAAGTAACCTACAAAATATGTTACCGGTGATGGTATAAAACATGATTACAATTTATTTTATTTCTTCTCTCCATTAATTACAGTGTATTTTTATTGCTTATTCATCATCATACATACATATGACACAAACACGCATGACACCCTCTCGTGCTTATTACTCTAATTATGTTTGAACTAGCCTCATATCAAAGTGTCTACAAACAAAATTATCACTAATTCCGCTTCTGTACACAGTCTATTAAGCTGTCAACACTAATTGCATTGCAGTACCGAAACGAATAGTATAAACAGATCGATTGAAGCGTATGCTTTCAATTGCTAAATAGAAATAACGCAATAGTATACCTAGTTTCCATAAAATATAGCATCTGTTTCTGCCGGTGGCTTCGTCCATGGAACGCACCTGGATTCTTATCCTGGTGCGTTCCATGGACGAAGTATCTTATGTGTTAATCCAGGTCACGGTTTATCTGCATGTTTTGTTTCAATACATAATTAGCTTAACCGTTACTCAATCTCCAGGAGATACATAACAATAGATTTTTTATTGTGTCTATAAAACGACAGACGATGAGCTAATTAACCAATATCTTCATTCAGATTTTACATATACGAATCAAGACGGACTTAATTTTACTAGTTGTACAGTGTATGTTTATTATACTTATAACATACAAAAAAAAATTTAATTAACGATTATTCAGGAAGACTTGTAATACACTGGTATTCCTTCTAATGACGCCCCAAGTACCGTAATGCAAATTAGTATTAGCATTTTCAGATGTCCCTTAAAGCCTGAAAACGATTAGCAAACATACCACTAATCAACTTATCAAGATAAAAGTCTCTTATCAAACAACAATTGACCACACACATATTTTTCAATTTCGTACTCATAGACTTTTACCTAATAGAAAAAAATAAGTTTAAAAAGCTATAACTCAACTACGTAAAAAAAGGGGTCTAAAAAGGACGAAACAAGAAAATAATTCAGCTATAGAAATCCAGAAATGCACAGGTACAAAAATGTTCAAGGTAGAGCCGTGGTCGCACCTACTGTATACCTACTATGATTATGTGGGTGCCAGGAACACCTCCATTAAACATACAGGGCGCTACGGTGGAACATACAAACATACATACATAGACTGCAAAAATCATTACCCTTCCTTTTGGCTTCGCCGTAGTCGGTTAAAAATAATTGTTCCTATTCACCAGTTGTCAGACCAGCGAACCATGGAGTGACACCTAAATGGTAGGAGCAGCACAAATGCCAACAATTACAGGCTACGTCTGGCGCGGAGCCAGGACGTGGATGGAACAGCGTGCCAAATCTAGTACGGTCGTGTTATTGCACTTGCAGTTATAAAGGTGAATGTTATTTAAGTTAGAGTAAATGCTCTAACAACGCAAATACTATTATTATATTTATATACAGTCCCTTGGGTAAAACGATGTGCAAGTTGCGGCGAGTGAAAATTTCTCTCAGAATTAAAAATCCAAGCCATTATCCACCACGCTTGACTGGCGCGGATTATGAGACTTTACACGCTCTCGAAAGCATGAAAGAAATGTGATCTAATAGGTTACAGTTTGGTTTAATTCGTAGCTGGTACATTTAGAGTAGACAGAAGTCCTTATTCACGTATTGCAAAGTTCAGAGCCTTATAATCAGCAGCCATTGGATCAACGAAATAACTTATTTTCCGATTGTCGTTACTTAAGTATTTACAAATGTCAAAAATCTCATTTATTTGTCTGTTTGTCTCTACTCTGCTCAAAATTATTAATCTTTATTTTATTTTTAATTAATTATTTTTTTAAGTCGGCTCTTATCTATGTATCTTGCTTATTGTAACAATTTTGTATAATTTGTTTTTGGGAAGGGCTGTTTCCCAACATACAGCTCACGCTAGTTTGGGAATCAGGGCTGACACTGTAAATGTATAAACTTTTTGTTGCAATAAAGAATTTATTATTAAAATTATTTATATTAGACGCAAATGGACAATGTATGAGCAAGTATAGGTTTAATTTTACACAAAGTAAGTACCATTACTTCTAAAAAAATAAAAGCAGGCATACTCAGTTGTATAAAAGTATAATTTAACCAATTATCTTTAAACCGCTTCGGGCATCGAAACCATACCTCACGATTGACTGCAAACACAAATACTGAGGCAACGACGCAAACTCACAACATTTTCCTAACTTTATAAAAAAGCCTTTAGAGCCCGAACTCCTTTCACGTTCAGTGTGTTGATGTAAATTTTATTCACGAAGGAATAACTTCTACCTATTTTGCCTATTTTCCGGAAAGTATACACGCTCTTTGTACGCCTCTTTTGTAACACGACACTCTTATGCTGTTTACTGGGAGTTATTTTATAAAAGGAAGGAAGCAAGGAAAGCATGTGGCTGTTTTACGGATGGGTGACCGCGTTTATAATTTAACGTCGAATTGACATGGACGTTATTAATTAACAACATAAATAATATAAAAGGGAAACGAAATGAAAAATATATGGATTTTGATTTAAAATCTGCTTGGTACTCCTAGGCTTGTTACATATGTGCAGGTTCAGAAAATAGCGGCAACGCACCCGAGAGATATAAAAGTTGGCCACAGCAATATTTCATCATCTCAGCCAATCAAGATTTCGAAATAGTTGCTGATCTACGGCGGGAGGTGTTACATATGTGCCTATCCCTAAATCTGCTGATATATGTTTCCCCAACGTACTTTCGCAATAGCAGCCTAGTGACGGCAACGGACACGAGGCGCCGACGCAGCACAACGTGAGGCATCGAACACCGGACATCGCGGCCCCTTGAAGACGCGTCACTTTTGATCCAACATCGATCGATTGTCGACTTGCATTTAATATAATTAATAGTAATTTGAAAGTAATAAATTTGTACTAAGTAAATTTTGCATTTTTTTGCATCCTCCGGCTACAGCCGTCGTCATTGGCTTACCTTCCATGGTATATAATATTTGGTGTAATTTTTGCTATGCATATGTCTATACATAGCAAATATTCAAATATTTTTATTTTAAAAAGATTCCTTCACCTCCTAACGGCACCAGAAGTTATATCTGTGTCACGAGGGACTTTAGAAACTTAGAAACACTCAAAAACGGGTACAAGGAATACCCAGACTAGGAACAACCATTTGTGACGCGACCAGTCACTCGACTACGTCATCCGTGCAGTACTCGATTTATCGCTTTCTATTTTCATCAAAGCGCGTAACCCTCACACAAGAAACTTTAACAAATAATTCAGAACTTAAAAACAAGTCTATTGGGTCTCAAAAAAATAGAATCCGAAGGGAATGTAAGTTGTCGGCATAAAAAGCTTAGGTACTGGAAAATACAACATTGAATAAATAATACGGTTTACTAGTTTGGCATATTTATTTACTAGATTTTGCCCGTGGCTTTGCTCGCGATAATGTAGATTTTGTCAATAAATTTATATTCCTCGGGTACAGTACTTTTTTTTCGATTAAAGGTAGCCCTTGTCCTTTTCTATACCACTGGCAACGGGTATGCATAATTTCATGAAGATCAGTCGAGTAGTTAAGATGTGAAAGCGTAAGAAACTAACAAATTCATATTCACATTATAATATTAGTATATATGTATATACATATATATTTGGTATCACTAAGACATAGGTTCGACTTCCTGGGTGAAGCGATGTGTCATTGGGGTTACCTGTGAGGAAATAAGCATGGGGCAAGATAAGTGCTCTCTAAATGACGAAAGGATCGCTATTTTACTTGGAAAATAAATATTACTGGTATTTGATGTGGCAAAATATAAATAAATACTTCGAGTATATCGATTATAATGATTTAAGAAGGAATACAAATTAGTATGAAGCGCGTATGTAAGATATTATCGTTATCTAAACTATTGCAAAAAAAGCTCAAGCATCCCCCTCACCTTCTGCCTGTCCGTTACTCCATGACGATCTGTTAGCAGTGTCGTGAACAAAGGTTTATGCAAATAAAAACATATCACAAAATTATACTCAGTTTTCTGACAAACAAGATTTGCAAACTCACACTTCAAAAACAAAGCACACAAATATCTAATTACAACTCAAAAACAATTTCCATCCAACATGTGTTCCTTACATAACTCAGGTCGTCACCAGGATGCCGCCATATTTCTTCCCGTCATTAGCAACGAACACACGTACACATTTTAATTTGGCTGACTGTACGCACTTTATTGGTTTGTTTTATTCGTCGGCGCTGCGTGAGCGAGATGTTAATAAATTCCAAGTGGCGATAAAAGGATAAATAAAAATGTTTCAGGGACCTTGATATCTTGTCGATTTGTTGTTTGGGTATTTTCAGGTTTATTTCTGTCATGTGGAGTTATAGAAACGTTTTCTGACCCAATTGGAGATTCTTCTTTGATGCTGCTAGCAGACCAGTGCCATCATCCAATGCCTTAACTGTCACCAGCGATAACTGATGCTCATGGACATGGTTGTATTTTCTTGATATTACAAAAGCAATTTCAAGGCAACTTAATCAAGGAGCTGTCAACCGAAAACCTCATTACCGAATAACAAGCACACAATTAGCAGTTGGCATAGCCTATGTAAAATAGAGGCAGACAAAGAGGTAGGACAGAGAAGGTATCGAGGTAGTGATCGAGCCGCCGAAAGTCTAAACAATAGCCAATTTACCTTCTAATTAAAATTCATGAAGAATGAGAGTGAAAAGAATTGAAGTATGTCAGGTTTGGAACTCTTCGTAGCTTGTGCCTGCATTTGCATGAGACTGGCCAACGTGTATTTATAACTTTATATACTAAGTAAATTGTTTCTTGAGCAGCGATAGCTCAGTGGGGAGACCAACAGACTGCAATGCAGAGGGTCTCGGGTTCGAACCCACGTCGCGCACCTCTGACTTTCGGAAGTTATATCTTCTTCTTCTTCTCCCTAGCCTTTATTATTCCCAAGTCACTTGGGGTCAGCTTTCTAGTCTAACCGGATTTGACTGGATCATGTAACTTCATAAGTTATATAACTTTTCGAAATTATGTGCGTATTGATTGACAATTATCGCCTGCTCCGTGCATCGGAGAGCACGTTAAGCCGTCGGTCTCGGTTGCCATGAACATCTATGGCAGTCGTTATTGGGAGAGTGTCGACACAAAAGATCCCACTGGGTCGAAGTGTCGCCGGTCTGCACTTACTGGCCCCCACATAAGATAAGATAAGAAATTGTTTCTTACAGACGTTTATCAGAAACTTCTCACGTCGTCTAATTTGCTTATGATAAAATACATACATAGTTGTTCAATAATAGACTAAACAAAAATGTTTAAGGATGATTTTTTCATCACCCTCTATAATGTAGAACGTATGTTTATGTAGTTGTCGCCTTAGAGGGCGTAATGATATTATGACTACGATTGCTAAGCATGACGTATTCGGTTACGATTTTCGAATCGATCAGTGTTATTGGCTTTCTGTCTAAAAATTCTCTGTTGCGAAGTCTAGAAATGCGCTTGCTAAACAAAACAACACTATTACGTAGATTTAAATTTTATTTGGCCAAATACGAGTGTAACTGGCAGTGGATATAGACGTAAGATTATGTATCCTATATGGTTGTAAAAGGGTTAAAAATGACTAACCACGCATTATAATTATATCTTGCTATAATCCTATATCCTAAAGTCAAAGTGTTGAGTTTTTAATCAGTATGTGAGTAATTTGTCAAAATATCGCTATATGACATAGATATTCTGCTAGGCACAAAGACAAAGTTATATGATTGTTAATTTACGAGAATTCTCAGATTTTTATTCGAAACAGAATCTAGTATTCTAAACACGATTCGATGTAGACATATTGATAAGTTATTCCTTATTCGATCTTCGATATTTCTGTTCTTGTCGATATTTCTTCGCCTCGTGGACAGCCTGGCGCCCTTTTTTCAGTATCATTGCGCAATAATACTTTATTCGAGTCAGATCGACTGTGTAGATGTATCTCTAAGTATAGCTTTTATAGATATATAAATAATCGATTAATGCCTCGAATAATTATTTATCAATGTCTTGAATTAATTGGATGATGACATGAGAAGTGGTAAGCAGGTATTATTTTCGGATTATTTTTCAAAAATTCTTTTATTAACGTTTTTGGTCTTAAAATATTTGTATTCTTGCTAAACACTTCAAATTCTTGCTGAAGCTAGAATCTAATGTTAGTGTTAAGAGTAAGTCCACGACAATAGGGCAATAGGTAAGGTTGAACTCATGACCTCTGGGTTGCAAGTCTAATGCCTAATCCATTAACCTCTTGTGAGACAGCTGGATGTTTACATTATCGCCCGTTATCGCCGCGTGCCACTTGAGATTTTGTTATTGTTAATTACCGGCCCACTCATAGCTCGTAGAATCAAAAAAATGGTACTACAGAATTTGTTATGATGTCAGCTACGTAGTAAAATATAAACAAGAGCTTTTTGCTGGCTCGCATGCGAGCCCCTGGCACACTAGAGGTTAAGCTACTGCACATGTGTATATACCATGCCAGGTCGATACCCAGGTAGGTGCCAGCATGGTATATATGTGTTAATACTGAAGTTATATTTAATTGGCGATTTAAAAGAGTGGCCGTGAGTTTCTTACAGATTTCTTCTCATAGGCTCTACCCTTTGCCTGAACCTAGCAACTAACCTAAATGTAGCTTCAGTAACTTAGTAAACTCACTAACCTATATAGTTTGACGTTCATAAGTGTTACTTTGTGACCTAAATGAATAAATGATTTTTGACTTTGACTTTGAATACTATATTTGTCCTGTTTCAATACTATTTAATTTAAGTAAAGCAGTAGTTCTCAAATTATAAACACACAAACTACGAAGCAGAAAGACATGTTTATAATTTATGTGAAACAATTTTTCCAAAAGACTATATTTTCTACTGTTGGTAGCAATAACAGTTTTTTAGGACAAATTTATGATACACTTATTGAAGGAGCACAACTACAATTTCTTCAGTTATATTATTATATTCCTTTTACCGAAAGGGTAGCCAACAATGTTTTGTTCCACGTAACAACTTATAACTATTTAGGCCGTTGTATATTTTTATATTCGCTGCGTAGGTCTCAAAAGAAAATTATTTGCATATAGAACTGAAATAAATTTTCTTCTTCAATATATTGTGTAGATTCGGGCAGAAAGTACGTAAACATTTTATTTCGCTGTTTATAGTGGACGTCTAAAGGGTTGAATAAAACAAACATACTCGTATATATTATACTTAACAAGTCTTGTTCTACTGTTTTTTACACAACTCAATCCTTTTTCAAAAATCATATTTCACGTATGATGTTCAAAATATTGCTAATATTAGGCGTACTGTTTTTTATACTAAAGAAGAAATGTTAAACTTTTTGTTTGTTTGTTTGTAAGGGTTTACCTCAAAAACTACTCAACAGATTTTAAAAATGATTTTACTATTAGAAAGCTTTATTATCAACGAGCAATATAGGCCGTATTTGATTTTTAAAAAAGTACTGTTCCTAACATAACCTAACCTAGTTTTATGCGAGCGAAGCCGCGAGCAAAGGCTAGTATTTTATATAGTTGCAGCATAGGTTTGGTACATCAATACAATTAGTATCGTTAGTTTGCTCTGTGTACGGAAGCTGAATTAGTGATAGTTTGTTTTGTAAACAATCGACAAACTCCGCTGGGGCTAGTTTAAATATACAGCGTGTAGCAGAAAGGTGTGGTCATATATTTTAAGGCCGTGATATATATCTGATAAATAACCTGTGCCCTAGGCCTGGATAAAAAAAACCAATTTATTTAATTGTTATTTAAACATCGAAACAAACGCATTATATCACTATAAAAATAGCGCATGGTCATTTTCGGGATCGTAGAGATCCCCGAGTCAGCTGTTTGTGTTATTTAAGTATCGACTAGAATATGTGATATTGATAAGTCGATAAAAAGAAAATGCTTTATTTTAGTGAAAATAATGTATATGGATGTGGTTGTCGCGGTTTTCCATTTTACAGGGGTTATAATATTATGTGAAATATGACCACACCTTTCTGTTACACGCTGTATATTGGTACATAATAATGGACTATATTTCTGGGGCTAGCTTAAATATAAATATTGGGCTACAACAATGGTCTGTATAGGAGACATCAGTAGGACAGCGGTAGTGAATGCGACTATTGAAGTTTCGAGTTCGATTCTCCGGTTAGGTAAAATCGCTAGCAACATGAAGTTTGTGTCCGGTAACCAAAATTAGGCTCGCCTTCTTTTATATGGGACCTTAAACAATATATGATGAAATTATGGTTTAGAATTTATAATGGCTTAGCCTTTTACGGCTACGTACGTAAGACTATGTATGTATGTTTTGAACTACAGTGGAACCCCGGTAATCCGGCCCCTGCCTAATCCGGCGCCCCCTGTAATCCGACATGCTTAAAACTACATAAAATTTATTTCGGCAAATCTTCACTAATAAAATGCATGATTGAACAGGTTGTAACTTGAACTCGCCACTACTGTTGTGCTTAGGGTTGCCACTTTTATTTTGAACGAATAGAGTACATTTACTATCTGAGGTAAAAAATAAAGTATGAGCTCCGAAAATAAAGTATTATTTATTTAACCTGCTTTTTTGTTACCATATTTTTTTGTTGATGCTAGTAACATTTAACAAATATTTACTATCAAGGAACGTGTTAATCGGATTTTTACGATATATATCTAAATTAAGCTGGACAAACAATTGTTTTTATCTAATTTAGGGAATATTGTCTTCTGTTTACGCGAATGTTATTCATTGAAATTAAACTACTATATACGGATTTTATCGCATTGTTTATTTGACACTTTATTAGATAATTTTGAAACTGTTACACTACTATTACTATTAAATTTTACTAATGTTTAAGCTAATTAAATTATTGCAACTATTTAAACTATATTTTATATTTTTATATAGTAGTTTAATTTCAATCAATTTAGAGAATCTCAAAAGCGTTGCTTTAAGTAAAAAATTAGGTAAATAAAAATGTAAAAGTCGACATAGGTAAAATAAAGTATTTTCACGTACTTTATTTCTTATAAAGTATAAAGTACGTTTACTCGAAATAACGTACAATTCTTTATTATAAAGTACGGTTGGCAACCCTATTATTGTACTCGACGTGTTGTAAATAGAGTCCTATCACTTTGATTTGTAATTTGTCGGATAACATGGTACTCTTTTAAAAAAATTCCAGCCTATAGAGCGCCGGCTCCCTAGGGGACCGCTGAGATATGGGTCAGCGGCAGTTCTCTATAATCCGACAAATTCGATTGTCCGACACTGCATTGCAAAACGTTTGTCGGATTACCGGGTGTTCACTGTATAGTGATTATACACGCGTCTACTATTACAATGTTTAATTAATATTTAACCTGGCTCAGATTTTGTCGGATTACCGGGTGTTCACTGTATAGTGATTATACACGCGTCTACTATTACAATGTTGAATTAATATTTAACCTGGCTCAGATTTAGCTTGATTTTGATATTATCGAGATGTTAAGCAGAGTAGAATCGGCTTGGTAGTAATTGGTTATTGTAGTCAATGGATTCTTGTACACTTTGTACATAAAGTATTACTTGTGCTTTGGGAAAAAACTAGGAGTTTTAACTTTGCAAATGTAAAGATGCAAGGGCATCCTGGCCCTTTTGCCGACAACACCGTCAACTAAAGTAATGTAAAAGTCCTACTGTAATCACGACACAAGGCTATTTGCCTGCAAATTTCTGTAGGGTATTAGTAATTCTCCTAGTGAGAAATAATAGCTTGTTTTTTGTGGTAATTTAACTGTGCTACATATAATTTAATATAATAATTATTGTACGAAGATTTCTCTCTTTGAAGTCCTAATAAAACAGGTAGCTTATTCCCTGTGTACAATACTGATCGGTTATCATGAGATTGGTATGTTTATAAATGCATAATATGTTTTATTAATTTATATTTTCAAGTATAAAAAATATAACTTCAGTATTATAATGGAAATAATAATAGAATGGCCATGTTTTACTGACTGATAAGCATCATCTTCATCTCAGCCAAAAGATGTCCACTGCTGGACATAGGCCTCCCCCAAGGTTATCCGCGCAGACCGGTCTTGGGGCACCCGCATCCAACCGCTTTTCGCGACCCTTACCAAGTCTAGTCAATTGTATTTTTCCTAATAAAAGAATTCTCTACCTCAGTATTTTGAGTCCGCGGAAAGTTCCTCTAAAAAGCTTGCTACTATCTTGGTGCTAAGGTGGGAGGTTGTAGGTAAATCTGATATGTATTCTCTTGCCTGCTTATACACCAGAGGTATAGACACTAGTCTTACGCTGAAGACTCAAACATGTGCAGTTAGCAACAACTTGAACAACATTGTGTTGTAGTTTGAGAAAATGAACGAAGTTATTCAGATTTTAGATAGACTTTGTACCAGCATGTGTTTAATTAAAATCTTAACCCAAGACGTTGGTCATTACATGAGAAATGATGGACTATATGCACATTGTTATACTTAAATATTATTGTGCATATTTTTACATACTTTACTCTTTATTAAAAGCTTTGACACTTTATTAAACGGCTCGCTTATATTAGTGACGTTAGTTATAGAATATACTTAGGTACTCAAATGCATGCAACCACTTTGAAATGAACCACCTTGAATGCAACCACCTTCAATGGTCATCAAACCAATATTTAATGTGAAGTCCATTTGTAAGAGTGCTGATAACACAAGTTCGATCTTATCTTGGGTACTAGAGTTCACTATAAAATATCGAAATCTACTCTAGTAATCTATTTCACTCAATCTCGTGTTAGTATAAGTGATCAACCAATATGGTAAATAAATAAATTTCATTTCATGCCATATTTTATTGTATACATACCTATAGCCAGCCTGATGCTAGACAAAGAGTATTAAGCAGCGATTATACATAAAAATAATAATATCTATCTCCTTTCCTATAGTACAAGGGTTTTTAGCGCTCGATACAATTTTGTCTGTATCACGTAACTGTTACACGCTGTATACAACCTCGCAACGCAGATGGAATATCCATTACAGATCTAAGCTATACGACAAATCAAAGCTACAACTGCAGCCAAATGAAGGTAGCTTAATACCTTTATAGGAATTTCTAAAGTTGAATTCCTTGTGATGGAAGCTGAATGGAGAAAGCTAAAATCGAAAGCTAATTTCCTATTATCGAAATCTGAATGCAGAAAGCCAAGAACTATATTCTCAATGTCGGCAATCGCCTAACAGGCTTCTAATATTAATCACTATTATCCTAATCCTAACTAATATTATAAAAGCGAAAATGAGTTTGATTGTTTGTTTCTTTGTTACCTTTTCACGCCTAAACCACTAAACCGATCATCCTGAAATTTTGCATATACGTTGTCAGGTGTACAGAAACGGACATAGGCTACCCGAAAACAATTACTGTTCCCGAGGAAAACAATAATAACTATCTTATGATAATAGATGGCGCCACGTATCTTTTGAACCATGATTGAATTATATTATTATATATTATTACAAGCAGACTACAACCCGAATTGATTGTCAAATTCTAAATTAACGCGAGCGAAGCCGCGGGCAAAAGCTAGTTATTCAATAAAAACACCGCTACAATAATAATTCTTGATTTGAAATAAAAGTGTTGTGTTTGAGAATAATAATAAATGTAAGAATCCAAATTTCAGACAAGTCTCTACCTTAGGGTAAAAGGAACGGCTACTACAGGTGCCAAGTGATAACCGCAATCTTGCCGTGACTGCAGTTTTATCGTCAAGCGCTTGTTTATGGTTCCACTTACTGTGGGAAATACTTATACATAGTATATAAATAAAAATCAATTGCCATTTGTATGACGGATCATCACTTAAGAACGGCTCGACCGCTTTGGCTGTTTTCGTTTTGTTGTGTTTGTAATTAAAAATAAATATCGAAAATTTAAATGATATTTTTATATGAAAATATTGATTGACGTTTTGATATAGAATTTAATTACGGGAAATGTATTTTTGGATAGATTGCCAGGACAAAGACTGTCAGGTCAGCTAGTATTATAATAAATCTGTTAAAACTGACTTGAATGTCTGATTATCTCGAGGGTTAAGTTTTCTCTTAGGCTTGATACATAGGTTGCTTTAGTGGTATTGGCTTTTTCTGTTAGACAATTTTTAGTAACAGCACGAAGTCTAGAAGAGCTTGCATTCTATTTCGTGGAACCTCAAAACGTGGTGTACAACTTTGCCTACCTCTCTCTTTGATATAAAAGCGTGAATATATTTACGTACGCTATATCTATAATAAAATCCCAATAATACAAGAATAAAACTATAATCACAAAACACACTAATTTGATACCCAATAACTTTATACAACCCCTAATTAAGGGTTAGATAAGGGCTAGTTTTCCAGGCTGTCCTATAATCCGGGTCTAGACTAAGTCTAAATTAGCCAAGCATAATGGCACTCAAGACAGCCTTAATGCCTTAGTTTATTGCATTAATTGTCTGCTTTTGACAGACAAGAATTGAAAATGGGTCTGGTTCTGGTCTATTTTGTAAAAGGAAATCTAATTTCAGACACTATAATTTATTGCATTTTAAGGTTCCTTTTTAGGCTGTGCTAGCAATCCAGGTTGTTTTATTAAGTCATTTAGATATATCTATATATGTATGAATGTAACTGTATATTTTGACGTGACAACGTCTAATAAATCGATGAACGCCGGCTGCACGCACGAAAAAGGATGACTCATTGTCCCGTTACGCTCATTCTCCCGTTACGCTCATTGTCCTGTTACGCTCATTGTAACGTTACGATCAGAGCGAGAGCGCTACACGAGCGAGCGAAAGGCACGTTATGACGTTGTCATGTTAAACTATCGTCCGTAAACCGACTTTACAGACAACCAATTTTTTTTATAAATCTTATGCTATTCTTGAGATTCGAGCAATTTTCATCCCAGAACGACGAACGCAATAGTAATTTGTAACCTGAATTGCTAGTAATCTTAAATAAAACTTTTTTACTTTATTCGGATAGCTCGAATTTCGTTATAGTACATAGTTCAAGAAATAAGAAGCTTTTGGGCGTCTGGTCCAATAAATTACACATGTCTACCCAGCAATTTCTCGAAGACAAAATGTTTAACACTTGCCTTATATAGACCTATAATTCAGTTTTATTTTCTCGAAGACCATTACATTTTCAGGAGGACTTGTTCAAAGCCTACCTTAGACACGAAAGCCTGGCTCCAACTAACGAGACAGCACGGCAAGGGATTTGAGATGACTATTAATTACATACCCTAATAGTTTGATTTTAAAGTTGTAATTCTAATACCGCTGCTGCTTAGGAATGCCGGGATGGCAATTTTGCGTTTGTAACTGATATTTAAATTTCAACTATAAAGTCATAGTATTAAGTTATGTTACCATTCGTCACGTAATATTCTATTGCTGTGCCGTTTCACCAATGGGTGCCAAACTTAAAACGATAATCGTTACGAAGATAGCCGAATACAATCGTTACACGTCTGTGAACAGGCTATAGATTGTAATTCTTAACGTTTATTCTAGGAAACCGTTATTTTGAAATAGCTTTTCCCTGTGGGTTTGCTCCCTTGACTTTGACTGGGACTATGAATATTCCGTATGTACCCTCCGTCGATTGCCTCACCGCTGCTTTCACGCTAAGTGTTATGTCCGCAAATTATTATTGGTCTGTGTCTGGATGTCCATTATTTAGAAATAGCTTTCCCCTGTGGGTTTGCTCCCTTGACTTTGACTGGGACTATGAATATTCCATATGTACCCTCCGTCGATTGCCTTACCACTGCTTTCACGCTAAGTGTTATGTCCGCAAATTATTAGACTGTGTCTGGGTGTCTTTACAATTTATAACAGGTTGATGTGCCAGGTTGTTATTCCTACCAATGTTTAGTAAATAAATTATATTCTATTCTAGTCTGTTGTACTTTATACTACGCTACTTTATTATTCTTTACTTTACTCTACACTACGATACTCTACTCTTTTCTGTTCTTCTCTAACCTTCTTTACTCTTCTAAAATTGACTAACCATTGATATTTACTAGGGTAATTTATTCATTCGTACTGTTCGCGTAATAGTATGTACGAGTATAATATTTCATTTGCATGATGTATTTATTTACAGTTCTAAGCTCATAGGCTTTCTGCAGCACTTCTAACAAGTTGAAGACCGTAATTACACACATGTGTGTAATTATACTCTACCCCTTGTTAAGAGTGTTACGTGACCAGTTATATCAAGAGAAAAGTTATTAACTAGGAAGTCTTCGATGCTACTGTCAAGGAAATAACCATTTGTATCATGCTTTATGTCTAAGGGAATCAAAACCACAACGTTCGCTACGGCTGTGTCAAAATAAGCAATTACATAATTAAAATTAATTTTCTTTTTAGAAATAATTTTAATTTGTGCACAGGTCAGTTTTTTTAATGTATTTATAACTGACAACAGACTAGACTTGTATATGTATATATGTCAAAGGATAGGCAGAGCATTATACCTACCTACATTTTGCCAGATTTATTTTTAGGTCTCACATAACAGGTTAACTAATTTACGTATACAACACATATTTAAAAACCATTGCCGTAAAAAAGCTGTTAATTCTTTTTTACTCGGGGATTAAATCAGAATATCGCTTGCGTAGCAAGCACAATATCTCATAGAAGCAGCAAATCAGCTTTACCTTTTTGTTTTATACTAAAAAACTCAACTAATCCCTTGCCTGACCTAGGAATCGAACCTAATATGACTTCCAAAATCATAACTTATACCAAGAGGTCAAAATGTACCCTTTCCATTTAATTTTCTATCAGAAAAGCCAATAGCACTTTTCCCAGACTTTCGAATTCTCTCTAGAACTTCCAACCATTAGCTGTGCTTTCGCCATTAAAGAAGACCCATCTGCAACTAATAAATAGCTTTGCTTATAGCGCATTGTAGTTAAGTGTGAGAAGCGAGCAGACAATGTAGTCGACGCAAATAAATTGGATTGCCAACACTTCCCACTTGTCGAGTGTGACAATTAGCTATCGGATAGACAGACAGGCATTTAGACTTGGTTTGCAGGCGTGTCTTTTCAACGGCTCTCTGATTGAATTAAACTACTAACCTATTTTAACCGCCTCATTAAGCCTCTGACTGCCTCGGCGACGCAGCGTAATTTGATTGTGAGTGTATGGTACGATTTTCCAAGAATAAATTCCTAGTTTTCCTGAGGAATTGATTTTCAGCAGCACCAAGCAGTCTATAACTGTACGCGGTTGACGGCGTCAATTTAGGTGTGATTAGCGTTGTCACACTTCTGCATTTCTCTTTAGGGTTAATATATAGAAAAAATATCTCATAAAGATGTTTTTATTTTAAAGCCTATAGAATATTTTGACTTTGGTTAAGCAAAGACGCGTTATGTCCATTTTGTGTGACCGACCAATACTTGTTCCAAGTGTGGGTGTTTTTGCGTCCTTTGTTTGAATGAGTGTCCCTCGAGACACAGGATTCCTTCCTAGTGCGTAAGTTGTCTTAAAAATAAGGGTTTCCAATTACTAATATTCTTGTTAACACTTCAACCTAAGCTAAACTCTTAAATGACTATATATTATCATAATATCGACGCTTGAAAGGCAAAAATTACCAAACGACATATTGGCAACTTTACATTAGAGCATTTTAAAGTTTTGTTTTTTAGAAAAAAAATCGTTAAACATCGCCTATTAGTCATAACTACTTGATTCCAACGAATTTTAAATGAAATTTATAGGCTTAATAAACTGGCATTTAAAGATAATACATTTTCTTAATATGTTATGAAATAGTGTCGGTTAGTAATAATTTCATCAAAATCACAAACAGGTAAATGTTACTTACCGACAACAAAGTTTGATTTTATAACAAGTAAAATTAACTAAACTCCCTTATTTTAAAATTGTATTTGAAGAAAAATGACGCATCCATAAGTAACTCATGTCTGACATTTAGGTAAAATGATCTAAATAGAAAACAAAATAACTTCTCTGCTAATCAATTTTAGTTATAGCGCAAATTAAATAAGGTTAGTGTAGGATTGTTTTGAACAAGGAATAATTAATGTTGGTCTTAGTACACAAAATCAAAGACTTTCGGACAAAGGTATTCGACGAATATTGTCATTATCATCATTTTGTTATCTGAGTTAGTATTCTGACATATTTTCTATGGAAGATCTGTCAAAATTCTAACTCTTGTAGCGCAAAAAATACGCATTGAGATTGAATATAGAAAGCAGCAGTATACAAATATTGCAGTCTAATCTCTCGCAACGTGGATATCTAATCTTATAAAGAAGGTGGTCTGTCGTTAAAAACTTAGTATAATAATTATGTAGATTGATTGTAAAAATAAACTAAAATAAAAAAGGCGTTTTAATTTTATAGGTATATATTAGTAATTTCAATAACTTGTCTCCGACGATCTTCCGAGACTCCCCAAAAATGATCAAATACCTTCTGTCTTTTTGAGGTATCAATATTTTCACAGTTACTTCCACATTTTTTTTCAATGCCCCGTGCATTGGAAAAAAATGTGGAAGTAACTGTTAGGTTGAATAGATTTAGATTTGATGATTTTGCCATCACTTCGCACACATTCTTGTCCAGTATTTTTTTTATGACCGTTCTTTCCTTTCCGTCCTTTATCAAGTTTATTCTTTTGTTTCTTAAGTCTTTTTCTTCCACTACTTCTGTCATCCAAACTTGTGTTTTGTTTTTTAAATTTTGTCTTTTTAGACGTTTTATATTTTATTGTTTTTACTGTTTTTGATACTACTTCATCGTCATTAGAAGAAGAAGTAGATCCTAACCATTCATCTGAAATTGCAACTTCTTCGCAATCGATAAAGGTTGAATAATCTTCATCTGATAAATAATCAATGTACATTTTATCAGTTTTGCACTTACGTTTACGACCATTTTGAGGGTTTGTAGATTTTGAATCACCAGATTGAGAGCATCCCACAATGGTAGAACTTGTAGAATTGGCACTTAGTTGGGTGTTGCTCGCAATATATATTTCTGCTATAGTCAGTCCACCTTTAGTATTTTGAAATGTTTGTTCTTGAGTGTTGCTTGTAGTGGACGTTTCCGGTATAGTCAATTCAACCTCAATGTTTCTAAATTCTTTATCTGGTATGCCAATTTGAACTATATCTACTGTGGCTGCATTCTGTTCTTTAGTTATATATGCAGGTACAAATTCTAAGGTGGGGATGGATGAAATTGTAAGTGGCCTGTCAGGACAGGCCACTTACAATTTCATCCATCAATGCTTCACTATAATTGTGGTGCTGTTGATCAATATTTACTGGGCTAGTCATCTCCATGTTATTGCCAGGAGTTAGAGTCTCAGGATTACTTGCAAAGAGTATTATTGAAGGGCCTTCATCTGAAAGTGTTTCATCCTGAAAATAAAATATAAAATAGGTGTTCGGTTCGCTCAGTGAAAGTTTAACGGGAGTTAACACTAGCGATTTGTGAGCGACAGCAATCTCGTAACTAGTGCGCAGCGTGCTCGCAGTCGATTTGGGAACACAGTGAGCTCGCCGTGATTGGAACCGTTGACAATGTTCCCACCAAATCGCAATGAGCTTGTTGCGCGCTCGCTGCGAGTTTGCTGCGCGGTCGTTACGAGATCGCTGTCGCTTACAAATTGCTAGTGTGATAGCGCTATAGTGTGTAGAACAAAAGTAAAATAGATGCATTAACCTACATGTTACAGATTTGCTCATAACGGGATATGGTACCTACTATAGTGTGAAAAAATGATTTGAATTGGTAACAAGCAACGTTCAAGAAAGTGCTAATTCTGCTAATACTACCATTCTTTCAGTTTAGTGAGGAAGGTTGTAAAGTTTGGTAAAACTACGTTGATTAATTTATCAGATGAAGATTTCTCAACCTTCATCCGATAAATACTGGACAAGAATGTATACGAAGCGATGTCAAAATCATCGAATCTTAAATTTATCCAACCTACACGCACACACACACACACACTTTTACTATGCGTTACAATAAATTTAATAAATTAAAACATACCAGTGCAATAAACACAAGATTTTTGCGAACTTGTTCCAATCGTCGCAGATTTTTGTCTTAATAAGTATTTTCTCGATATCTTGGTCCCTAGAAATTAAATTTAATATTAGTTACTTGTAATTACAATTAAAAACAATTGAGAGAATAATAATTTTGTATTTAACTAAGCAGGTACATTACCAAGGTCAAATCCCTGCTATCCACACCCGCGGTTGACGTAGCCTGCTTAATTATGTTATCTATTCGCTT
This sequence comes from Catocala sponsa, assembly GCA_963564715.1. NCBI lineage: Eukaryota > Metazoa > Arthropoda > Insecta > Lepidoptera > Erebidae > Catocala > Catocala sponsa. The sequence continues at coordinate 22,953,401 of OY751337.1, read as the reverse complement.
ATTGCGATTCATTATGTAACTAAAACAATAAATATGAATCAATCTATAAAATGCGTATTAAATAAGGTCATAAAATCTTTATAATGAAAACACTTACCGAGTACTTATCTCGAGCTACACGACGTACTTTGTGCGAAGCGCGTGAGTACGCAGGTTGCCTATGCGACAGTTTGCTGAAGACTAATCGATATTTTTTTACCAACCGCCATTCAAAATGTACTTTTCACCGCGTTTATGCGACAAAACAAAATAGGTGCGACAGGGATAAGCTCATTTTTATACAAATTTCATATCAGAAATAGTTATCTTAGTAACAAAAACAATAAAAAAAACGGTAGGTAAAATATTACTAAACGACAAAATATATCCTTTTTAGGCAGGCAAAATACTACTATATTACGTTTTAAAGGAACCATTTAGGAAAAAATTACTAAATGAAAATGAGTACATAATTAAGGTGTGTTAAAAAGTCCTAAATGAAGAAAAAACTAATTAATAAATCAGGTAAAATTTCTTAAGCAATGCTCATACCCTAGATACCGTAAGGAATAAAATACTTAATGTTTAAACGTATTATTTCTAATCAAGGCAAAAATTACTAAGTGTAAAAAGTTAAAATCGAATACCTACTAAGTGAAAGTTATTCATAAATCAGTAAAATTTTGGTCGCTTGGTCGCCGAAAACTGTGAAAATGTGATTTTTTTAAAGTTACTAAGCGACAACAAAACTCTTCTTAGCGGTACGAGAGTATGACCAATCGACGCAGAATTTTTTGCTGATTTCAATGATGTATATAACTCAATATCGTCCAACATGTCGCTTAGTAATTTTTGCCTTTCAAGCGTCGATATGTATTCATATTCACGTCGGTAGTTTAATGGATGGGATTCGAAACCACGATCTCTCGACCGAAGACATGGCTACCGTCGTTTCATTTTCATTTAATTTTGAACACGTTATGTTCCAAAATTGTGACCACATAATTCCTAATTTAACTTTCCAATAGCTGTTACGAAATTAAAAAAAAAGAAATCCTCTTTTAAGTTCATCCAATTTCGTTAAGTGCCTATTGGTTCCCATTCCAGGACGTGATCGCCAACGCCAAGTGCTATTGCCCAAGTTGCATCCATGACGTCATTTTGTCAATTTGACTCCATGCGTACGTGACCTCACTGGGAAACTGGCGGGACGTGAGCTAGGATAGTATTTAGAGCGTAGTTGTGAGCATTGTAATTATGAATCAAGGAAATAAAATTAAGTATTGTTGTACTCTGCTATATAGTGTCCCGTGAAGGATGGATAATCCTGAAACATTTAATCGGCGACATTTGATGATATGCCTTGCTTACCTGACATTTATTATTTTTCTGTTTGAGTTAAAACTTTTGTTAAGTATTCATTACAATACCTTACGTTTATTTATATAACATGGTAACAAGAATAATTACAACACGATTTTTTACAAATACAGTTTATTTATCGTGGCATAAGTTTTCGCATATTATGTTTGTGACCGGTCACGGTTTAAACTTCATAGTTTGACGCGAACATAGCCGTTAGCTTATTATACCTACCAACCAACAAAGCAGAGGCCAAAATAAGAATGTTATTTATTTATACATAGAGTTGCTTCCTACAATAAAGAATTTGATAAGATCATCTAGGCGGATGTCAATAAAAGGCCAAAATTTAGCACTACAGTTGAGTCTGTGCCAAAGCTATCTTAATACTTTGTCCTTTACGACTTCTAGCGTTAGAAGAGGACAACATATCTATCAAGGAAATGTGTCGTAAAATGTTAGTATTCAATGTTGTCTATAGAAAGTTTTGGCGAAAGCAATATTTCTCGTATCTTGAGACGCCATATTTTCGTGGCTGAAGAAAGGAGGGCCCTGTCAACTGCATTGCAGTCGATAGACGTAGATCCGACACAACACAAGATGTACTTACTAAGGAAACTCGAAGTGTACTCGAATGATTCATTTAATATTAAAATTTTATAAAACTACCGCCGCACTTGGTTTACAAAATAAATAAGTGTAGACGGTATATTATTAGTATATTAATATATTTTACTTTATAAGCATTAGCCATGCTAAGATAACATTTATATTATAAACGTATAAAAAACAATCCTTGAAGCCGGCCTTCAACCAGTGACCTCGATAAGCCATGACGTAAAGGAGACTGGCGGGTTTCTAAGGACCGTTCAGTCTGGTCACCTATACGGATAATTTCAAAGTTTCCTTATAGCATTATTAATTAAAAAACCATGTATGGTTGTAACTTTTTCCAAAAACTTGTCTGAAAGTAGATATAAGACATTAACTTATGACATTGACATAAGGTTAAGTCATGCACGAGAAAATCTAATATTGTATGTGTGTATGTTAATTCACTAATATGACGTGAATATTATACTTTATTTGACATTCATAAGTGTTACCTTGTAACCTAACTTGAATAAATTTATTTTTGTTTTTTTTTAATTTTGAATTTTAGGCTAGGCCATCAGGCAAAACCTATGCCACTCTTTTATTTCTCCTTTAAAACAAACAATTTTCACCTAGCAACGTTACTGAATACAGAAACACAACAAAAGGTTAGCTTACAACACAAAGTTGCGATCTTCAATAAAATGAAGTCAGTGGCAATTTTAAAGTCGAGCATTTTATGAATCAATTGAACTTTTGATGCAAACGATCATTAGATGTTGAACTTTAAATTTGAACCCAAATTTCAGCGGCGAAGTAACTGTGCTTTACTTTTAAATAAACAATAAAAGCGCAAACAATTCTTGTTTTAAGTTTCTGTATATCTGACGCAGACTTTAAAAAGGGAAGGGTGTACTTCAGAAATTAATATATTTGACAATGGGTAAACAAGGACGGCTGATAGTTTTGAAGGGCTGCGGTTAATTAGAGATGGCAGTAAATAGTGGCTTTGAGAAGTAACCAAGGCGCTTATATCTTGAATGAAATACCTTCGTAAATATTCAAATTGCCTTTAATATGACGTGATACACAATCAACTATGAAATTTGACTCCAATTAGTTATAGTATCTGGTTACTCATCCACCTTTTAACTGTCAATCAAGCAAGATTATTTATACTTCTGTGGGTACTAATATTATAAAGAGGTAAGAATTGATTTCTTGTTTATTTGTAAGGATTTAACTCAAAAACTTCTCTACCGATTTTAAATTCCTTTCACCATTAGAATGCTATATTATCACCGAGTATGTTAAGTACCTTTACTAACATAACTTAGCCTACTTTTACGCGAGCAAAGCCGCGGGCAAAAGCTAGTTATTAAATAAATCTTTGTAATTGATCTCACTATTTAGGGGTAGTAATAAATCTTATATGATATAGAAATGTTGGGTACTATAAAGCGAATGGATCGTCCGCTCCAGGCATCAAATAGAAGTAGTAAAATATAGTTTTTTAAAATTACCGTAGGTCTAAAAAGGATAAAAAGCCTACCCTTGATAGTTCTAAGGTCTCCCTGCCAAGTCACCTCCTCTTGCCTTATACTTTGAATGTTGAGATGTTTACCTACTGATACTCATATCAGCCTTTACGTAATGTGCTTAGTACATTTTCTCTAACTCTTCTTTATTCTTATCTTCGGGAGTCATACGGTCGATGTAGTTTTTTATTATAAATTAATATTCAGAGGCATTTTAAAACGCTTGATGTGCTGACAATTTACTTTAAAGATAATTATAATTAAGTATATTTTCTATTTTACCTATGTAATTATTTTATTATTTAATCATTAAATGTTCTGTATGGACGTAATTAGATTACAGGCTTAAAATTTGTTACCAAAATTATGTTTCTGCACCTACTAAATAAATAAATCCTATTTTATAACGCTGAAATTCATCAAACAGTATTTAATTAATTTAATAAATGTTTGTTAATCAACCATGTTCTCATTTTAATTGCAGTAAGTATTATTTGTATTTTACATTACATTATTATAATTTGGTTGATAGGTAATAATTTGCTATTTTTTAAAATATTTGGTAGATGTAGTGCACTGTCAGATTAGACTGAAAGGTTATAGACTAAAACTGATAGTGCACTACCTCTATTAAATATTTTAAAGTAGCGAATCTTTTCTAGATAGGTATCTAGCTCAGAAGTTTTCTTTACATTTCAGTAGATTGGAAACAAATAATATTACAAATGCTTGAGGTATATTTTGCCGATAAGAAAAAATGCTTGTGACAAAAGACATAAGACCAATTGGAGTAGGCGGGCTCTACTTTACTTTTTGACCTTATTTAAAGCGTTCTGTCAGTCATTCTATTCGAGCGGCCTGTGGGTGTCATATACAAGCCGAGCCTACAACGTCTTGCGCGTATTGTACGCGCAAGACAATAACAACGCCTTCAGGATGCTGTTGCGGCTGCCGCGGCGTTGTAGTGCATCGGGCATGTTTGCCGAAGCTCGCACAGATGGCTTTCACGCTATCATGCGTAAAAAAGCGGCTTCCTTGCTACAGCGCTTGCGTAACACTCGGAACGGCATCCTGAAAATGATTGTTAACAGGCCAGACTGTCCTATACAACGGCACTGGGTGGAAATAGCTATAGGTACACATACATAGATCTCACACAACGTAGCGTAGAGGTACCTATAGTGCTACCACACGGTGCCTAGAGGGCGGCCTTACTAACACTACTAATATAGACTATAAGTACATTCTGTTACTAACCCATTACTAAACAATCTATGGACTCTTTTTATGTTGGTACATACCAACATTAATGTCCGAAATAAAGATATTTTATTTTTTATTTATTTATCATGGTCAAATAATCTTGTGTTATATTGCTGTGGTGAGCCAAGTGGCTATGGCTTCTCAAGGGGTACAGTGGCAGTGCTTGTATATTTGCGACTCACATGTATGTACTGTAAACTAACCACAGACAGACTCACAGTCAAGCTAAGGTAATTCTTCTTTCGGAACTCTAACATATGGTTTCTGAAAGGCTAAACAACGGTATGTGAAAAATAATGCTAATTTAGTCAGCTAATCAACTATGATTAGCTGACTAAATTAGCATTATTTTTCACATACTATTGTACATATCACATAACTACTAAGTTATCACACATTTAACAGCCAGGTAACTTAGTTTCGTGTTGTTTTGCCGCTTAAAACTAGACTCACATCCGAAAAGACAGTGAGTTGCAACACTAGTAAATTCAAGATGTCAGCCAAATTTTAGAACGCTCCGTTCTATTTTACAAGTTGATAGATGTTGAGGTATCCAAAAAGAAAGCGCCTAAAATGTTGTTGTTATCAGTTTGGACGGTTTGAAATATGAAGGCATTCTTCAAAGTCATGTTTGGTTTTGAGAGTAAATAAACAAAGCTAAGTGATATACACACATGCCTTAAGGTAAATGCTTTTTCATGAAGTAAGTAAAAGAGGCTAGAGCTCAAACCTGAAATCGCGATTTAGCCTATAGACGTCTGATTAAGAAAGTTCCTCTGCTCTACAGAAATTATCGTAAGGCTAATAAATAATCTTCCCTTGTGTTTCTACATGGAATAGAGTTACTAGGATTTTCATGGAGGTGTCGGTTGTCAGAAAAATACAGATCTTTAATACTGACAGCGCAGCGGTTACCATTTTCACAGAGTCAGCAAAGTTAAGTTAGCGATTAGCCATTAGGTAAGACGCATATTTGCTCTGTATGTAGTAGAAAATTAGCACATCAACACACAATGTTACTGAGAATAAGCTAAAACATAAATATCTCATACGTATATAGGCGTGACTATATATGTTTTATATTGGGGCTATCTACGAAGAAGTGGACACAGATTTATGTGTATTACTTATTCAAGTTACTAACGTTTGCCTGTGTCTTTGATCGATTAGTAACAGTTCTTTTTTCAGGATGTAAGGTACTCTACATCAACGTGTATGCCAAATTTAGTAGTTGAGGCGTGAAAGCGAAAAAACAAATAAGCTCTCATTCGCATTTATAATATCAGTTATAATACTCCATTACGGTTTTATGGATTGTCGTGGTGTATAGGAACCAAATATTTATACGTAAAAAGCAAATGCAAAACATTTTTGTTTTACTTATAAGATAGACTGTGTCAGCAAAATTAATCGTGAAACAATATAAACCAAGTTTAGCAGAATTAATTTCTACCAACTCAACCTAAGCGACATGTACGTTTTAAAATCCTCCCAATTTTATTCGCCGTATATCTACAGGGTACACATGAAATGCAACGGGTGAATCCACGTACGTCGCATTACTTCTCTACGTGTCTAGTATAGCTCGAAGCTTGTTGTCCACTTTATTGCCTGCTTTTGTAGAGATGTATTTAGTTTTGGAGACTTAGATATCAAACTGATGAAGTGAGGGGTTTTATTTCCTGAGATAAGAAGATATGTACTACGGTTGTTATAAATGGAAGTACTTATGTACACAGGTGGATATTACAAAAACTAGAAGGCAATAGATATTTAATATAACAACGAACTCGTTCGTGTTTATCCTTACCATGAAACATCATTCATTTCGAAATTTGAAGCGAATATCGGTATATAATAGCGAATATGACATTGGTACGCCCTAAATCTATACCTGCATTATATATAACAATAGTGAAGGTAGCAAACAAAGCCGTTAAATCAGTCATCCAACCGTTAAATCAGTCATCCAGTTGTTAAATTGTATATATCGCTTGCGCATTGCCAATCCTAGACAAAATAATTAAAAGTGAGGTGAAATGCATACAATAGGCGGTGTAGCTATGTAGCGTTCAGTAGTTTTAATTGTCCGTCGAAAGCCTGTGACTGCGGCAACGACGGGAAACTAGTAACAAGCAGTTGATTTTGCAAGTGATCTTTCTCCTATAGTGTAGCATTGACGTTTTATTGGACTATGAGACTGAGATGATGCTGAGATGCTAATAAAGAGTGTACTTGTGTTTTCGGAAACACAGGGGCACTGTAATAATAGTTCATACACAAATGCATCATTTATCAATGCAGGCTAATCTTCGCTTAATTTGGACGTCTAAGAACCGTACATCTTAGTCACGGTTCTTAGACGATTCAATAGGGAGAACATACATACATATTTAATTTTACAAACTTTGTTTTCCACAGCTTAAGTTCTTGTTAATATTTACGTTTTGATTGTACGCGAAACTACCAGAAAACATCATAATAAAATATTTACGTTTTGATTGTACGCGAAACTACCAGAAAACATCATAATAAAATATTTACGTTTTGATTGTACGCGAAACTACCAGAAAACATCATAATGAAATATTTACGTTTTGATTGTAGGCGAAACTACCAGAAAACATCATAATAAAATATTTACGTTTTGATTGTACGCGAAACTACCAGAAAACATAATTATAAAATATTTACGTTTTGATTGTACGCAAAACTACCAGAAAACATCATAATAAAATATTTACGTTTTGATTGTACGCGAAACTACCAGAAAACATCATAATAAAATATTTACGTTTTGATTGTACGCGAAACTACCAGAAAACATCATAATAAAATATTTACTTTTTGATTGTACGCGAAACTACCAGAAAACATCAAAATAAAATATCTGATTTAACAAACATTGGTTTTCATAATGTAAGTATTACATCGAGATATTTATAGTAAAGAACCTAGACTACAACGATTCAAGCAATTCCTTGAATCGTTTTTTGTAGCCAAGCTTTATTTTTTTCTTTATTATAACTTTTATACATATTTTTGTTTATGGTATGAAAGGATCATAGAAAGTGGTAATCGTAAGTTTTTACCTACCTATCTGTGAAACAGGCTTAAGTTTATGTACAGATGTATATAAACGGAACCAAGCTAATCTCGAACAAAATAGCTCAATGATTTTAGAAAACCTCTTAAATCTAATAACATAATAAACATGCTAACACAATTAATCAATTACCAACATTACCTTGCAAAATGTGAGAGTGAATACATTCTTAGTAACTTAATTTTGTAAGGTGTGTACGAAAAGTGTTCGTGTAATCAAATTTATCTTTCGCATACGTGAGAATTAAGGTTTAGCAAACGCTTTAATTGCGTATCCAATTGCAAGTCCTCGTCGGGCCAATGTGATTGCCAATGGGTGGCCAATGTGATTGCCAATGGTGGAAATGAAAGAGATGCATAAGAATTTAATTTCTACATACGTTTTATAGTTGTCAACAATCGATGTCTTTGTTACTTCGAGACGATGTGCAGGGCATGGATTAAACAGCTTCAATTTTGTACTTAATCAGAGGTTCTCATTGAGCCAATCTGATTGCCAAGAAGAGTGAGAGAGATGTATAAGAATTATGATCTTTCGAACGTCTCATAGGTGTCACGAATTGGAGTCTCCAAAGCCAAGTAGATACGTTTGAAATACTGTATAGAGATTTTTCAATAAGACGTATTTCTTTTCCTTAGCATTTCTATGTAATTAAATAATATTCGTTGTAATCTAATAAAATACGTTGCTACATTTACGGAGTTGTCGGAGGCAGCCATCAAGTTCTTCTCCTATTACCATGATTAACAATTAGCTTTGACCCGTACCTTCTCAGACACAAATCCCACGGTTACAAATATATAATAGGTATATATATAAGTGTTTGTCAGAATATTTTCTATCAGTGTGTCTAGTTTCATCTAAATCTATTCAAAAATTTACTCATAATGAGTAACAAATCCACCAAATTTACAAACTTTCACATTTAATTTTGTAATATTATTTATTATAAATCAGTACCTATTCACTATCCAACATATCGGGCGCCTGCAAATCAGCTAACTGGCCGAGAACAAATCTCAGTCGTGAGTGCGCCTTTAGCTGTGCCAGAATGAATTGCGTTTTATAATTACTGGTACAAAGGCATGTTTTGATGTTACCCCTTATATTTAGAGTCGGGGGAAATTGTATGTAAAATTGCGAGGTGTAGTTATTATTCAAAGCATTTGTTTTGCCAGAAGTTATTGTTGAGGAGGTCATACATACGTTTAAAGAAAATAAGTAATGTAAAGCATCATTAAGCATTACAGTGCTTTGTGAACAACTTTTTATTATGTCTGCTTTAGTGATAGCTTCATATTTAAAAAAAAAATATCAGTATTTTTCTTTTTTTAAAGTATATATAATCCTGTCCGTGTCCATTAATTATTTCAAGACACACTACGCACGATAATTTCGGTAGTATAATTGAATCAAACATGGCTTAGTTTTAAGTAAGCTCCAAGATCAACCCGTGACAAACGTGTGAAAACCTTTTTTGTAATTTAAAAATAAACAACTCGCCAAGACTACCAAAATCAGTTTTATCAAAAATTATTTAGAAACAGATATAGCTAAGTAATCGCTTTCGACAACCTGTAACATAGCCGCACCAGTTAGCTTGTGACCACGGCTGGTGTAACCTGGTAGAAACGTTAAGCATTAAAAGGTAAACATGCATGATTGCGTTACGAATTATGTAGTATATAGACATCAATAGTTAAAGCATATTGGATTTATTATGCAGTGGAAAGTAGATAAAGAATTATTTGAAAGAATGAAGCGACCTTATAACTTGCAAGAATTCACATAAATTATTTTAAAATTTTCGAATTGATTTCAGTTATAATAGAGGAGCATAATTTATAGTTCCTTTCAAATGATAATGCTTTGTACACATACTCCCTTCTGCGAATCCTGGAACGGATACGTAGAGGTATATTTGGTTAGCTATCTGTTTATGTGTTATGTATATGTAATAGGAGGCGACTTATTTCGTCGACTCGGCAAATCTCCAGACTCAGCTGCTACTGTAAAATTTCTAAAATAAAAGCTTATTTAATATCTTTATTTAATAACATTACCTGTCCAGAGAGTACTCCTCTGGACCGGTAATGTTAATTGTAAAATTCAATCCATTGAAAAGTTCAACAAATAAAAACTTCAAAAGCATATAATCGCCTGTCGAAAATAAATCTCCAAAACATCCCTATACAAAAGTATTATTGTTAAAAGTTGTACAACCATACGTGATCACTTTAAAGGATTAGTCTACATGGACCAAGCACCAATCCAACTTCCAATTCATTTCAATCCCGCAAAGTGGTGAGTCTGTCCCACAAAAAGAACATCGGGTTACTAAATGGAACTGTCATAGCTCTACAAGCGCCGAGACAGTTAAGAGCAAATTTAAAAGGAAGATTTTTGGTTTCAGCGTCGCGATTGGAAATAAAAATTCGAGCAAGACTTGTTAAAAGAGGAACACTGAAAGAAGGTCTTGAGTAATCCATTTTCATTGCAAATATGAAAAGACCCACGATGTCAGGTTGGCCACAAACCGTTACACTTCGAGGTAAAAGTGCGTGCTCTCGTCCTCGACAGTTTATCAGATTTATCTCATCAGTAATATGATACGGATGTATAATTATGTCTATAGGTATGTATGCATGTATCTTTATATATATAGATACATATGTATATATATTTCTATACATTTTATTTAGATTATATTAAATTATGTTTATTAGTATGTATATTTTATGTTATATTATGATTGATGGAGAAAAAGTGGAGCAAGTGAAAGAGTTTGTATATTTGGGTACTTTGTTTACAAGGGATGGTAAACATGACGGAGATATTGAAAGGAGAACTATTGCTGGCAACAAAGTGAATGGAGCCCTACGCGCTTTTATGAATAGTCGAAATGTATCCGAAAAGGCACGTTTGGCTGTTCATAGAGGACTATTAGTGCCCACACTTATGTATGGAAATGAAAGTTGGGTATGGCAAAAGAAGCATGAGTGTAGAATAAATGCTGTAGAAATGAGAGCGTTGAGAAGCATATGTGGTGTGACTCTGAAAGATAGAATAAGAAATAGTGTAATTAGAGAGAGATGCGGCATGAAAGTGGATATAGTTACAAGAATAGAAAAGGGTATGTTAAGCTGGTTTGGACATGTAGAAAGAATGGACGAGGAAAGACTGACTAAGAAAGTTTATAAGGCTAGTGTGAATGGAACAGTCGCAAGAGAAAAACCTAGGCGAACGTTTCTCGATCAGATCGGAGGCGTTCTGGACAAAGGCCAGGTTAAGAGCTCCTTGAACCGACGGGCGTGTATGAGGAATGTAATGAAAGTGAATGAAGCCAGAGAAGTGTGTCAGGATCGTAGCAAATGGAAATCCGTAGTCTCTGCCTACCTCTCTGGGAAACAGGCGTGAATCTATGTATGTATGTATGTATGCATTTTTGTAATATATAATTACCATTGTGATATTCTTTAGTATATTTACATGTATGTTTCGCGTTGTACCTATGCAACTACTTCTTTTTATCTCTGAATCACCCTAAGGTTGACTGATAGATAATGCCCTTGGCATTAAGTCCGCCATTGTACTATCTTGTGCATAAAGTTTCAAAATAAAACGAGATGGGTGTAAAAACCTAGGATTCAACCTCTTTATCTTAAATGTAAAAATAATTAAAAGAAATGACCCCTATATCTCGGGGGTTTTTGACCCACAGACCCATATTCATACTCGACCGATCCCAAGGTGTCTGTACACCAAGTTACAAGTCAATCGGTCCAGTGGTTCCGGAGTTATGCCGGTCACTAACAGACAGACACACAGACCCACATAGTGTTTTCATTGACCTTTTCGAAGAAGACTCAGAGGTTAATAAAAAGAGACTAGTATTTAACTTCATTAGGTATCCAATAACTTGACTATACGGATGTCGTAGTAGTTTAAGCGGTCACTTCGCCACTGCTATTGCGCCGAGTGTGTGGTGTTGGTTCGAACCACACATGGGAAAAAAACTGTGTGATCCACTAATGCTTGTTCAGAGTCTGGCTGTTCTTTGTTTGAATGTTTTTAAAATACCTCGCGTCATAGGAAATATTCCTTGTGCGTGGTCTTGTAACCTTTAAGGGTTTAGTTAGGAAGACGACAGGCCACGCTGTAGGGGCGTGGTGTCTTGAGGTTACTTTAAGCAGAGATGATTCAAAGATACTAGAGCAATTAACACTTTTATTAACACTGAGTGTAGAACACGCTTAAAGCAAGGTATACAATTCATATAAATCAGGGCGTGGTTCACAAAGGCTTCCTACGTGGTTCTTGTTAGGAAGAACCACTTAACTTCATGTGCAGCTCAGCGGAAGGAAGAAACCTGCCCCAGGATGCGATCCACTATATATAGGCCGCCGCCGCCCGGAGGGAGGCTAGTGATGCCCGTCTCGCTCGCCGCGCACGCAGCCGTGCGCCGCGAGTCGATTACGTGACAGTCTTTTTTAATGAAGTAGAACAATTACAATATCAGCCCTGAATACCATCTATTTGTCTGCTGAGCACAAGCAGAGATCGCTGCTTAATGTGAGTAGAGAAGGGCGTCTAACATGCTGGACCAATGTGGTTCGGCAGACTTTATGTATCTTCGAGAAGTAACTATTTAATACGCATATAACTTATAGTTAGATGTTTTGGAATTGATCTCGAGACCTTTGCGTGGCAGTTCAACGGCTATTATCCTATAAAATTCATTAACTGATTAAAGTATGAAGTAAAATGGATCTTACCCCTATTTCGCTTCGATGCCTTATTCGTGTCGTCGATTGAGTTTAACCCATAACACGCTTTGGGCATATTAACGTTAAGGCTTCTTAGTATTTTTGTTTGTTACTTGAAAATAAGATTTATCCTGTCCTGAATTCCCTTATTTAACTACTCATGATGTATAAAGACGTAAGTATTTTAAAGGGGAAATCAAAAGAGTTGGCAGAGTTTATATATAAATTTCATCCCCGAGCCTCGATTAGATTTCAAAAACTTAATTTCGGAGGTGGCGACCAGTTAACTTACAGACTAGCCATGTGCGAGGAAATAAGATGTTGCACAATTATATGTGCAAACATAAGTATACTTTCTATTCTCTTGACTACGAGTTGGATGGAATGGCAATTTGACATCATCTCGAAAAAGATCAGCCATATAATCAAACGCTACAATCCTAAATAACCCTAGATTCGACAGTATGTCTTTTAGACACCTACCTAAATGTTTATCCCATTCGGAGATCGAACTCATAATAATAGTACCTCATTTACCAATGATAACATTAGCAAAATTACCGCATAAGTAAATACTTTTTATACTTTTAAGTACCTACAAGTACGACAAAGAACAAAAAAAGAAAACATTGTTTTTATTATATTTGTTTTTCCGCATAACAACTAAAATAAATTACGAAAATACAATACGAATCGTTCTGTCGCAAATGATTTCCATTTTATTAATTGTCATCGGTTTGTAATTAGTTCTCGTTCAATCGCTGTGCCTCATTAATTTGTTTTTGTACTGTTCATATAGTTTCCAATTACAAGGTTTTCCAATGATAATGAACACGTAATTATTTATTTATGTCGGTCACCAATTAAGTTTTTTAAAAGGCTATTTTAAATTTATAAATATATACAAGGGCAGTTGGTTTTTTAAAAATTATTTTATATTTAATAGTTTTTACAATACATTATTAATTACTACACTAAATATATTAGCCAATATATTTACACGTGTATTACAAGAAGAAGGCAAAAATAATTATATAATAATAATAATAATAAATAAAACCCATGACCACGATCGATGCAAATCGGTCGTAACGTCAGGCAATCAATAGGTAGGAGTTCGGATTTATTACCCCGCTATATAGTAGTTATATTAAGTATGGTTCAGGCGTCGTAAAATTCATCAGCATCGCTGTCAACCGGTTTTTTGAATTTAAAGTGATAATTTTTTGAATTGAAGATAACGTGCCCAGAAGATTGGCAGCATTCCCACGATGATAGCAATCTTCAGCATTGCCTTTGGGCCAAGAAAAGACCAGCTTTCTGATCACGCAAAGCTCCAATCAGGTATTTTGCGAGTTCTCTGTACAAGATAATGTTAGATGCCATGGCTCGAATCGGATTCAAAAATTTTAAACATGGTTTGATAATACGTTTTATAACAATAATAAAATTTATTTGTCAGAATATTGTCGTTACAATGGTGTTACAAAAATTTATATGTGCATAATATCCTGCCGTTTCCAGCGTACAAATATTCAGATAATATAATAATCATTGGGAATAATAAAAAATAATTAAAACTATATGTCAGAAAAATATAAAAAAGAAAGCTAAGATAATTAAGAAAATGTCAAATGTATAAAATTATAGGATGTCAAAGTTTCATTTAGGAAGTCATACGTTGAATAGTAACATTTGTCTAAAAGAAAATAGAATAATTTATTTTAAATGTCATAAAATTCAATGTTTTAAAATTATCTGGTAATTTATTATAAATACGTATTGCCATACAGAAGACGTTATGTGAGAATAGTTGAATTTTTTGTTGGGGTACATTCAATTTATGAATCTTCCTACTTTTCCTTATAACAACATTATTATGAAACTCGAATAAATATGTATGTTTATGGACAAAGACTCAAATTTCATATACATACAATGCTGGAAGTGGTAGTATTTTTAATTTTTTAAAGAAGGGGACACAGCTGTCTAAATGCTGTGCATTGGTTATAGCACGAATACTCCTTTTTTGAGCACGGAAAACATTTGTAATGTCAACTGAATTACCCCATATTATAAGGTCATAGCGTAAAATTGAGGACACATACCCATGATATATTTCCGCTTGATACCTTTACATTGCTGTCTATATGGCTAATATGTAAATAAATAAATAATAAGAATCAATGAATCGATTCGAGATCGAAGCATTATGAATCTTTCGAAACATTTAAAATGTACAAATAGTATAGTTTCCATTAACGAATTTTCTATATACATACAATGTGGATTTTAAAAAAAGAAAAGTAAGTTAAGAATACATTAAGTTAAATAATTATGTAGACATTTAAAAATAAAATGCTTTTAAAGTTGAAAACTTAACTAAATGTCTCTCGACTTTGTCAGCCGGTATAATTTAAATTACTTTGTTTGTTAGTTTACTTACTTAATTTCAGTTCGTTGATTTTAATGAACAGCTTTAGAGCTTCATCCCAGATGAAGCTTGTAAATATTATGCTAAGTCCTTAATCTTAATTTTATAAACCTAAAGAAGCTGGCCACGCAAAAAGTTTCATGGAAATGGTTTTCGAGAATTAGAAACTTAGGTTGTAATTAGTTTATAAAGTCCGATTATTTATCAGAAAAGTAAAGAAGTTCCGAATTTTAAATTTGTATTGTCATCTACACCTACTAATAATATAAAGAGGTAAGATTGATAAATTTTTTATTTGTTTGTTTGTAGGACTTTAACTCAAAAAGTAGTCAACCGATTTTAAAAGTTCTTTGACAATTGAAAGCTGTAGTAACACCGAGTAACATAGGCTACATTTTATTTGAAAATAGAGAACTGTTACTAACCTAACCTACTTTTACGGAAGCGAAGCTACAGGCAAAAGCTAATTATTTATATACAAGATTTAAATAGGCATTGTATCTTTCCAAAGAACGGCTTCACATCTAGAATATTTTCGTGGGATAATTTTGTATAATGTCAAAATTTATCAAACAGAATCCTTTAAAGCCAACAAAACGAATATATACGATTGGCATTGAAAGACAATAGCGCTTTAAAAGCGACGTTTCCCGCTGGTTGGGCGATGAATTTGAATTTGATATCGGTCAATTTCTTTATATTGTAGTTGATCCATCAATCTATTGGCTCAATTATAATAATATATTATTTGTATTTACGTATCTGTACTAGTATTATAAAGAGGAAAGATTTAATTATTTGTTTTAATGTTTGTGATAGCTTACTCAAAAACTGTTCAACCGATTTAAAAAAAATCTTTTACCATTAATCACCAAGTAACATAATATATACCAAGTATATTTTATTTTAAGAAGTGTTATGTTACACTTAATCTAACCTACTTTTACGCAAGCGAAGCCGCGAGCAAAAGTTAGTTGTTAATCAGTTAGTGATCAATATCAAGGATTAACATCCGCAAATAAATGGGACGGACTGCACGGATGACGTAGTGGTTTAAAAGGTCGCCACGCCACTGCTATTACGCCAAGTGTTGTGGGTTCAAATCCCACACGGGACAAAATGTTGTCTAATCCATTAATGGTTGTTTCGAGTCTGAGTGTTCTCTGTGTCCGTTGCTACAATGTTTATACAGTCCCCAGTAACATAAGATCGTTAACAAAAACTATAAAAAAACATAAGGCTCACTTAGTTTTTCTTTACCGATGATCAAACTTCATCATCATCATCATCATCATCATCATCAGGCTATAATAGTCCACTGCTGGACATAGCCCTCCCCCAAAGAGCACCATAGCGCCTTTTCTTCAGCTTGCCGCATCCAGCATCTGCCTGCAGTCTTTCGCAGATCGTCATCCCACCTGGTCGGAGGGCGTCCTACACACTTACTTACTTGAAAATTCACGTTATATGTACGTACTTGAACATTCGAAAATACGTTGAACAGTGTATGATGTTTGGCTAAGATTGACAGTTTCACGAATAGTGAGCGGCTCCGAGCGACGTGACTCGCAAAATAAAAATAAAATTCTCACGCTTGTCATGTCATATTCGTCCTTTGGCCTATGTCGCTCTGTTATACGTACTGCTAATGGCTCTTTTGTTACAAAATAAAGTATCTGAACGTGACGAAAGTTAAATTAGGTGTTGTCGAGCGAAGTACTGTTGGCCATTTCTGTTAAGCAATTCTTAGTTGACCACGCTAATATTGACACGGTAATCCTGGGACTTGAAAACATGACTGATGATATATAATACAATTTGGATTACACCACCACTCCTATGGAAAAAAAGCGAGTCTATGTATATAATTATAGCAATATAGTATCAGCTTTTATTTAAACTGTTCCTCTGCTGGGCATAGGCCTCTTCTAAGTCTGAAAAGTTTAGGTCACAGTCTACCACGTGGGCCATGTATGGGTTGGCAAACTTCACACATCTTCTAGAACATAATCTAGAACTTAAAGACAACGGTTTCCTCACGATGCGATAGTTTTCTACACCGCTACAGCAAGCGATAGTTAACCATTTAATGCGCGCATAACTTGAAAAAGTCAGAGCTGCGTGCCGTGGAATCGAACACGAGACTAATGCCTAGCAGGGCTCACAAGGCTAAAGCTAGGCTCACTAGGCTATGTGTATATGCATAATTACAATAGCCTTATTATTCTCAAGCATAATAGTTTCGGTTTTCTAATCTATTCTAATACGGCTGAATATCTTACTTCCACAAGTAAAGGATAGCGATATTCTAAACTAACGGTATCAATTATGGCATGTTACTTTACAATATCGGTATCCTTTTGTTTGCAATTCCGGTATCATCTCTATTAAGTTAAGATACCGGATTTAGGAACAAAAGATAGCAGTTTCGATACTCTGCCATTACTTTACCGCCTCTTTATTTCTAATAGCAGCGTTAAGCTTAGCTGAAGAAGTTAATAAGAACGTTAGTGTGGCTACTCCGCACATACGAAGAAGTTCCGCCTACATCTAACAGATGGCGCTACATACAACAAGCGCTCAAATGACGTCATACAATTCTGAATCGCACAAGTAACATTTACACAGCAACTATAGTAGTTAGTATATATACAAGCTACCGATATCAACTGTCGGGCCGTGGCCCGCCAAGCAGGATCACCTAGCCTAGTCGGAAGATCCTCCCTTTGTGCTGGAGGGACATCACACCACGTTCCTCCACATTAGCAATGTCTAGCCTAGTAATTATTTAAAACTTGACTCCACGGATGAAGATGTTTAAGTGGTCGCCTCGCCAATGCCACTGCGTCGAGTATTGACAGTTCAAAAACCAAATTGGACAAAAAATTCTGTAATCCACAAAGTACTGTTTCAAGTCAAGCTACTACTAAGCATTCTTTATGTCCGTCGTTTGAATGCTTGTAAAGTCCCGCGCACCTCCACACAGGGAGTATTCTTAGTGCGGAAGTAGCTTTTAAAAAAAAGCTTACTATAAAGGTTAGTTTACCAGTCAAAGAGTACTTACTATCTATATTGCCTATCTATACTAATATTATAAAGCTGAAGAGTTTGTTTGTTTATTTGTTTGGTTGAACGCGCTAATCTCAGGAACTACTGGAACGAACTCAAAAATTCTTTCAGTGTTGGATAGCCCATTTACCAAGGCTATAGGCTATATAACATCATGCTATAACCAATAGGAGCAGAGCATAAATGAAAAATGTTGCAAAAACAGGAAAATTCTCTTATGTGAAGCAAAAGAAATTTCGCGTGTCAGCTAGTACTGAATATTCATGCAAGCTAAAACTAGCGCCTTAAGTAGTAACCGTCGCACAAACGCACAGATACAAATTTAAACAAATGGTCACCCATCTAAGAACATGATAAATCCAATATAACTTCGCTTTGTAATTCGATCAATCGGCTCCAAGCCCATACTAGCCTCTGAAGAATATTCTGCACATGAGAACGAACCATGTTACGTTGAAGACTGCCACAGAATTAAAAGAAAACACTCGGCCGTTTTATATAAAATTGTAGTATCTATTATACACACAAAGACCAAGGAATTCGTTTTGCAATTTCAGGTACCTTATCTATACGTACTCGTACGTACTTTGCAACTTGTTTTTTTTATATTTGTTAGAGTGGACAGAAATGTATTTCATACCTCATTTCGGTAGTTATGATTTTAGTTTGAACGTGTGGTGGTTTGTAGTGCCAGACTTCGTCCTGCTGCTGAGAATGTCCTAACAAGGAAACAAATACTAATTGGAAATAATACTAATACGATTTATTTTTTTTATTTTTTTTTATTTTTTATTTATTTATTTATTATGGTTTATCAACAGCAAATGTTTACAAATTCACATCAACGATAACAAGGGAAGTATGGTGGCTGAAACATTTGCCAATTACAGATTAACCAGCATTCATCAATAGTTGTGACAATATTTATATAAAGAACTTAAATTACTATAACAAAGTAAGAAATAAAAATAAGAATTAAGGAGAACATAATGCAATTTACATTATATATGATTTTATGTGACAACGATATTGCTATTGTTGGAGACTTGAAGGGATTTAAAGATTTTGTATTTTAGTTTGTTTTTAGAATCATGGTGAATGTCAATGTCAGGTACGTATTTAGATATTGTATTATACTCTTGACAAAGTCTATATAGCGTAGAGTGATATTCGATGTTCGTTTTAAATTTTGGTGTATGGTAGATTTTAGTTATCGGATATCTAGGTAATTTGCAGGGTACTTGAATGCCAATACGTGACATCAATTCAGCACAGTCCAACTTGCCATTTGCTAACTTATGTAAGAATGATATGTCTATGACTATACGTCGTTCACGTAATGAATTCATATGAAAATGCTTCAGGCGTTGTTGATATGGACACCTATGAGAAATCCCATTGCAAGAGTATGCCAGATGTCGAGTAAATGCGCGTTGTATACCCTCAACACGTTGAGAGTGTACCGCATACTGCGGACTCCATATCATGCTTGCATACTCTAAACGGCTACGGACTAGAGAATTGTAAAGAGTGACTTTGGTGTATGGTAATCGAAAACCTTTTGTACTACGAATTAAGAATCCTAGCATTTGAGAAGATTTCGTTACAATATTTTCGATGTGACTTTTAAAGTTTAATTTGCTATCAATAATAACGCCTAAATCACGGATCTCATTGACTCGAACAAGTGTGGTACTGTTTATGTTGTATGAGGACATACATGACTGTTTTTTTCGGGTGTATTTTATGAAGTAACATTTTTTAACATTAAGTGTCATATTATTGTGAGAACACCAATCCACGACTCGATCTATGTCGCTTTGCATAAATTGAATGTCATCATCAGAAGATACCGTCTTATAAATCTTTAAATCATCTGCAAACAACAAGGCTTTACAATGGATTTACGATTGAAAAAATTACAAAAATTAACAGGTTAGAGTATCAATTTATTCGTTGATATCCATTATATTTTAAACCCTACATCAAGTTTCAAATAAACATACGACTTTACATTTAGTTTCCTATTTGATATACTCAAATAACCTGAACATGGGATTTATCAACTTAACCAATTAAATTGCTGTGGTACACCGGTGGCTAGACACAATAGGTTATTAATCATGTCGCGTATTCTAAGACTTGACAGATTAATTGAGATACGAGTGGTATCGTTATCAATCCAATAGTAACAACTGGCCAACGCAAAAACAAAGGAACGCACGCTAAAACGTATATGAAGTATGAATAGAAATATGGCGGATTACACACAAACTGCACATCTTCGAAGTTATTTCTTCAATGGGCAGATTATGTTAAGTAGTGTAATTAGAGACAACAGATGGCGCTATACTCAATTCCATACAATTTCAACTTCATAAATTGCATTAGAAACGGCATCGCACTAATAAAGTTTGCATAGTAAGTTAGCATAGTCCACGATCCGATCACTTAAGTCTCGAACACTTCATTACTTTACAGCGGTCTGGGCAATTGTTGTCGTGACACTTCATATTTTATGTACTCACAAGTTAACTGAAATATTCCACAATAAAAATACATAAGTATGTATATCCTTACTTCCTTACTAATATTATAAATTCGAAAGTAACTCTGCCTGTCTATCTGTCTGCCTGTCTGTCTGTCTGTCTGTCTGTTACCTTTTCACGGCTAAACCACTCAACCGATTTGAATGAAATTTGGTACAGATATAGTTTAAAACCTGGGGAAGGACATAGGCTACTTTTTATTGATGTAGGTACCACGTGGGTGGAGCCGCGCGCAAAAGCTGGTATCTATATAAATAAAACTCTCGTGTCGCGGTGTTTGTGTTCGCACTCCTCCAAAACGGCTCGAACGAATTTTATGATTTTTTTTGTATATTTGGTAGGTATGAGAATAGGTTGTAAAGCATATTTTATACCGCTAGGGTCAGCTAGTCGTAACTATATAATTGTGGTATAAACTTGGTTCTTTGTAGTAAAACCGTGATGTTTTTATGCCAACTAGTCAAGAAACTGACTTTTTAAATAATGGAATCATATTAACCCAGCTACTTAATGGACTGTCGCTGATGTAGTTTCAGTTCCAGCGACCCAGTCACCATTCAAGGCAGAAAAAGGCACACATTGGTAGGCTTAGTCGGTAGGACCCGGGAGTTTCCATCTTTCCACGGTTGCCTGACATAGCCTCTCCGCTCCCATTTTCCCGCGGAAAGGAATGCGTAAATTGTATTACCCAAGTTTAAAAACGCACTTAATGGACTATGTCGTGTGTACCTGAATACCCTCGTAGTACCTAGGACTACATACTTCAAAGTAGGTACGGTACACACACACACATAACGACTTACAACTGATATAGGTCGACGCTGACGTTGCGATTACTCATACTTAGGAAGCGATGACAGCCCGTTTGATTGATCGATTAAATAAGGATTCACTTGTGGTAGAAATATTACATTATTATACTGCTGGACTAAGTAGGTGTTTCACGTTTTTCTTTGTAGTTTTGTTTTAAAGTTCAGCTAAACTTAGAATTAATTACAGCTATAATTAATTCTAACAAAGCGTTCAAACTCTTTCAGTATTTTTAATACCACTTTGACGTTTAATATCTACATATCCTAATCCTAACCCATATTATAAAAGCGAAAATGAGTTTGTTTGTTTGTTACCTTTTCACGCCTAAACCACTGAACCGATTATCCTGAAATTTTGCATATACGTTGACACGTGTACAGAAACGTACATAGGCTACCTTTCATCCCGAAAAAAAATATCTTTCCCGAGGAAAACAACAATAACGTTTTTATGATAATAGATGGCGCCACGTGTCTTTCGAATCATGATTGAATTATATTATTACAAGCAGAGTACGACCCGAATTGATTGTCAAATTCTAAATTAACGCGAGCGAAGCCGCGGGCAAAAGGTAGTACTATATATTATAATACTGTTACAAGTTTGAGGAAGTATATATATGCATTTCGTTCTACAGCCACTTTTTGCCAAATATGTTGAAGGTTCCACTTATAAGGGGCAAGTCTACTGCCGTCCACCGGGCACATTTCCAGACTCCGTGCTGCTACTTAGAAATCCAGGGCAATAAACCCAATAACACAATGCCCAGTTTGGAAATCAAATAGGTATGTGTTATATCTTTACGATACAGGCTTGCCTGGTGTGAAGACCACAATATTGTTTGCAAAGAGTTTTTTTATTCGTAATTATTTGAACACCTGGCAAAACATTTACACTGTATTAGTTTTTTTGATAATAAGTGTTCCAATTTCTTAAACTTTAAGAACAAGTCATTTTATACTATATCAACAAAATTTTGCCCGCGGCAATACTTTTTGTAGATGGAAGGTACACTATGTCCTTTTTTGTACCTCTGACACCGTGTATGCGAAATTTCATGATGGAAGTTAAGCGTAACAAATAAACTCACTTTCGCTTTTATAATATTAGTTAAGTAAGTATTTTAGATAATAAGTATTCCAATTTCTTAAACGTTGAAATATAATCATTATAACATAACAATACAGTCATCTCAACTTTCCACACCATAATTCAATCATAAAGTTGAATTTTACTTGAACTTCGGCAGTATCTTTAACACACAGAACAGAGTAAGGACGAACAACAATCAGCATTTAGGAAGTTGAATAAATAATTAATAGCACCCAGCGATTGCCTGCTGGCAAACTTTGTCAACTGTGTATACTTATCATTCATAGAAGTTTCATTAAAGGAAAGATACATGCCTGTTTTACGTAAGGCTAAGAAGAGAACACGGACTTAAATTTGTAATGAACTACATAGATTTCTATATTTCATAATATGGGACCAGGAACACACAGACTTGGAACACAATCATACAATTTTTTGTCCCGTGTGGGGATCGAACCCACAGCACTCGGCGCGCGGCAGTGGTGAGGCGATCACTCAAACCACTACGGCATCCGTGCAGTCAAAATATTACATACCTAGGTTGTTTTGAATTAATGTAATTATTATTTTCTTTTTTTCTACAACTAAGGTGGCAAACTAGCATACGGCCCACCTGATGGTAAGTGGTCACCGTAGCCTATCGACGCCTGCAACACCAGAGGCATCACTTGCGTTTTGCCGACCCTTTACGAAAGGAAGTGGGAAGGAGCAGGAGCGGGAAGGGCGAAAGAGGGTGATTGGGCCTCCGGCACTCTCACTCACCGAACGAAACACAACAATAGGAATACTGCTATTTCACGTCAATATTCTGTGAGAGGGTAATCCTTCCCCCGTTGAGCCGGCCCATTCATGCTGAAATCAGCGAGGCTCTAGTACTCCAAAACAGATCAAATGTCTGTTCAGAAATACTATTGTTGTACCGATTAGAAGTAAAATCAAATAAATTTGCATCTAAAGAACTTAGCCGTTTACAATTTGTGTGGCAAACGATATGAGACAAAAAATTGTGATCCTCTCAAATGGTTGTGATGAGTTAGGTGTTTTTTCATCTTTGTGTCCGTTGTTTGAATGCCTGTAAAGTTCTTTGTGATACGAGAATTATTTCTACTACGGTAGTTTTACTGAATTAAACGTCACATATTAACTTATTGATAGGACACACAGATTTCTGAAGAAGACGCTGTGCTCAGTAAAAAAACACATAGTTCTTCCTTTCTGAAGATCATAAACACGTAAATGAGCGCGTTTCTGTTTTTATTAGGATAAAAATTAAAAATAATAAGAAAACAAACGTGTGTCGTTTGTTTTCTGACTGACCTTATCAAACCATAAAATTAATAGAACGTATAATATTGAACAATTTATAGTAAATATATGCTTCCACAGCACAGCATACGGTTTTGTGTATTGTATGTGGTCTTACATTCGATTTCAGGATCAGGCGGTTGTATTACGAATAGTACAACCTCATCGTCACATAATATATAATTATATTAATATAATATGTGTATGTTATAATAATAATATTTTTATTTCCAAAATCAATAGTTACAAATATTGTATAAAGGTATACATATTTAAATTATAAGTACAAAATAATTAAACTAGTAGAAAGGTCATAGTTAAGAACTCTATCACAGGTGTCGGGGCCTTCCAATACAACACATTCAGTAAACTAACGCAAGGAACAGACTTAAGATATATTCAAATATAGCACTATTTTATATATACATAGGTAAAAACTTAAATACTAAATTAAATTAAACAGATCGCCGAAATAACAAATTTCGTAAACAAAGTAAAGGTAAGTATCTAGGTTATTATCTAATTCATTATTAAAAACAGGTACACTGTTCGTGTTGTAATAATAGTTGTAGGTGTGCATTTTTGTGTGTTAGCAACATAAGACCACGCATCAGCAAATCATTCATCATCGTTGGTTTAAAGAGCTTACTATATGAAAGTAGTTTTAAAATCAAGCTCAAGACGTTTCTGCTGGAAGGGTGTTTATATTCTCTGGATGACATGCAAAACTGTATTTACCGTGAAGTGGTACAACAATAATAATAATAATTATAATTATTACAATATTTTTTTTTTCATTACAATTAATTAAAATTTTTACTATTTTTTTAATATTTTTATTGACATTGTTATTTTACAAAGTGCTTTTTTTATTTTTTATTATATTATTTTAATTATAGACCACTGACTATTCTCTTGACATATATGTTTAATGGTGTATGTATAATGTTTATTGTCATGAAATTGGAATAATTATAATATGTCACTGTATTAATTTTTTTATAACAATGCATTCAAACACAATGTGAAAATTGTTTATGAATAAAGTTTGAATTTGAATTTGAATTTATGACTCAGCCTAGCTTAACATATTATGTTTTCACAATAGTTCCTTGCCTAAACTTAACATGTATACAGCATAAGCAAGAATAACACAGAATACTAAACAGAATATTAGAACACACTCGATCTTATTTCTTGCCTCTCCAATAACTCACAATTCTCATAATACAGGACCATCTTAAATCGGGGACATTATAGCCTTTCATGTTGGCAACCCATGTCGACAGTCGTTTCCATAAATTGAATCAACCAAAGTTATGGACGATCTTTTACTTATTCTATTCTGTATATCGTCGTTGTCAAACCAAAATCTGCTATGTGCAGAAACTATACTTTTGAAATATTGAGAAAAAACATTCTCCTGTAAAATTTTATATGAAGGTGTATTTTAAGAACTATATCAAATGAAAGCCATAGATATTATACAAACACTTAATTGTTTTTTAACCATGGAGAATTAATTATTTATTTACTATTTTGATAATAGAGTAAATTGTGCACATAACAGATTTTAAATGGTCAATTGTTAGGCACATAGCAGGTATTGAATAACAATATATTTGATTTAAATTGATATTTATTGAGTAATAACTGAAAAAAGAAGTTTTTATCGGACTTCAATTTAAGACAATCATAAAATGGATGGTAGTCACGCCTATAAATGGTTTCAGTTCTTGTAATTGATTGAACTTGGATTGAGTTATTGCCAATGGCCCGCCATATAATGTCGCAGGTTCAGGATACTCTTGGGGAATACGCTTTCGTTGCGGAAGAATTGTATAATCCTGTGGATGACGAAGTTTGAAGTATACTTCACCAGTAGAGCTATATAAAAATGCTCTGACATCATTTACCGTAGGATCACCCTTCCTTTTACCTGACCTGATAGACTGATAATTGTTTGCTAATTTTTCATAATCCTTGAACAAATCATAATGGACAACTCTAATGTCATAGGGTTGTTTAGGCCGCGCTTGACGCATTCTTGTAATGTAATCCTGAGGTGCATAAATAGGGGGCTTTATATAATGTTCGATAGTGGAGTGGACACTGTCAACCTCCATCATAGTATGGCCCTTTTCTAAAACTATTTGTTCTACTTCTACGTTAAAAAAATAAGCGTAGTTACATAATGCACTTGCTAGAACCTTATTTCTGTTTTGGTAGTTACATCCATCACTAATTATCGTGATGTGTTTATAAGCTCTGCAGGTAGTTCATATTCCAATGATGATGATTTCATATTCCAAAACATAGAATGCAACGCAGCTCGTTCTTCTTCCGATACCACTCCACACATGAAACTATTTTTAGATTTTTGTTTTACTGCAGTATGATTACAACGACTTTTTACAGACCGAGCTGCTTTTGGTGTAGTCTGTTCTAGCTTTCCATCTTTTATCTTGTAGCCCATATATGGTTTTCCCAGTAAACGACGGCGTTTAGCTTTAGATTGAGAGAATTGTGGGGCTCGAGAGCTGCTCGGCATTTCAATGGTCACTCTTGGTTCTTGTACTGGACATTCATTTGATGAATCATTATCACTACTGTAAATAATGTAGCGCCTGCGTTTGGTGGTTGCAGAAATAGGTGAACTATCGCTCCGTTCCGGGGATACATTTACTGACATGCCTGCACATACGCCCGAAGATGTAGACGGTTGATTTGTCTCATCGTAATTTGTCAGATCTTGATTCAGAGCCGGTGATTCTACGTGAAGTTGGCATAACACTTGCTGATTTTCATCTTGTAAATATTTCTCATCGGTAGTCAAAACTAAATCGACAATTCTCTTTCCTCTCTCTACTCATTTTACAGTTCACTCAAACACACCGTATAAACGCACTTTTAACTTCACAATACGAGTGTACTTAATAAGCTAACACGTCAACTGACTGCTTAGAAGTATATTTTAACTACAAAGGCAGGATTATTTGGAGTAATGAAATTTGAGGGTAAATGTATCTTATCTTATGTGGGGGCCAGTCAGTGCAGACCGGCGACACTTCGACCCAGTGGGATCTTTTGTGTCGACACTCTCCCAATAACGAGTGCCATAGATGTTCATGGCAGCCGGGACCGACGGCTTAACGTGCTCTCCGAGGCACGGAGCAGGCGATAATTGTCAATCAATACGCACATAATTTCGAAAGGTCATATAAATTCCGAAAGTCAGAGGTGCGCAACGTGGGTTCGAACCCAAGACCCTCAGCATTGCAGTCTGTTGGTCTCCCCACTGAGCTATCGCTGCTCGAGGGTAAATGTAAATAAACAATAAAGTATTATCGCTCTAATATTCTTGCAATGCAAAAGTGTCAAAAAACAAAGAGTTATTCATATCAACTTATCAAGCCATTGTTATCGTTATATTATGTATCAAGAAGCTTTAATAATGTTGCTGTTTATTTAGACTAAGCACATAGCAGATTATTTTAATATGTTGTGATCGATTGTGGTCAAATAAAATATGCTAATTAGCAGTATGCCACATAGCAGCTTTTATTTGACAAAAATCTTGCTGCTGCACATAGCATATTTTATAAAGAGGTCGTAGATCGTCGTACAGTGCTCATAGGCACTTAGCAGTTTTTTTATACGATAGATGGGGCAGTGAACTATACGCATAGGTCAAAAAGTAGAAATCTCAAAAAAGTGCACATAGCAGATTTTGGTTTGACAACGACGATATATTATTTTTCTTTTGATTTTTTATGAATGTGATATCGACATAACAAGTCTGATTTGGTAATAAGAGATTTTGGAAAGAGTATTTTTGTTTGTTGAATGAATATGTGTGTAATATGAAGCAATTATATGTATCCAGAAGCGTTCAAATGAGTGTATTTTAGATACTTAGATATATCTAAATATATTGTCATAAAGTAAACTCATTCCGGGTTTTACTGTTCAGTTCTTTAGCTCTATTAGTGCATGCAGTGGCTGCCATTAAAGGTTAAACATCTAACAAAACCCTACAACCATGTATTTATACTCTTACATTGTTGTTGTAACCACGGGCGGTCCTTAAGTTAGTAAAAAATAAACATTCTGGAGAACTCTCAGACATGCAGGCTTCGTCATGATGTTACCTTTACTGTTAAAGCAAGCAATAATTAACTATTTAATACTCACATTACTTCGAAAAGTAAGAGACAGAGCCTAACTAAAGACCTCCTGTGAGACCTTTGAGTGGCAGTAGTGGCAGCCACTGTCTCTCACTAGGCTATCGCTGGTGTACTATGCTGTGAGCTTAGATATGTTTGAGGTCAATGGCACAAGAGAATTTCTCCACAGCATGAAGTCTGAATACGTATTAGATAAAGATATGTTCTCCAACATTTTTCACTCAATATGGGGCGAGCTTATTGGCGTCTTTATACTGCTTGTCATTAGTGAGAACTTGCTAACAGAAAATTTCTGTTAGCAAGTACTTTTGGATATTTAATATCCAAAAGTACTTCGCCTGCTATCGAATCTGAATGGTCATGATCACCTAATACTCATGAACTTAACTATGGGAATTACGATCGAATAACAGAAACATCCAGAAATACTTCACTTGACTTGAGCATCGACCAAAAGAGCTCAAGATCGGCCGCAAATACTCATAAATCAATACCATAAGACTCATAAGATAATCATATAAAACTCAACTAACCTACCGCTGTCTCCCCTTTTCTATCTCTGAATGTGTTTCAAACAGATGTTACAGTAAATTGAAGCTTCAGTTAGTGGTTTGGCACTCTGTTTCTGTTTGTAAGTACTATAATAGCGCCAGACCACAATGTAAAACTATACTTTTGGCAAAGGCCCCGTTCAGCAATTTACGAGAAGTTGTTGTTACTAGTGAAACTTTTTGCAAATTTTACTAGTGAAACTTTTTTATGCAGGCTAGTTGTATAAAGAACAAGTTTCTTAAATGCATTTAAAATTCAAATGTTATTGTTTGTTCTTAGAAGTCAAGATTTGCTTGGTTGTAACGTCTTTGAAATACTGAAATTGAGCTATGTGCATGGATTTTATCGCGGTTCATTTAAAAAATATCATTATATATTTTTTAACTTTTTAAATTTACACTACCCTTAACGTTTAGTTTGCTTTTAAATAGCCATGTACTCTCTTTAGTCTTAAGTGTTGGTGGAAACAATATAAAGGTTATAAGGTAGCATGAATAGGCTGTCTTGTCAAAGTACACCCGCTCACAAAACGTGGACGTAAAATAACAGTATACGAACTGTTGCGTATCGTTCCGCCTGTAAGATTAGATTCTCTTTTACCCTACCTCTAAAAAATATGCTTAAATATATTATATCTAATTATCTATATATCCGTATATTTCGCTATTTGTATATACTGTACTATAAATAAAAGATATACATACATACATACAGCGATACAGCGATACCTCAGTGGGGAGACCAACAGACTGCAATGCAGAGAGTCTCGGGTTCGAGCCCACGTCGCGCACCTCTAACTTTAGGAAATTTTATGAGTTTTCGAAATTATGTGCGTTTTGATTGACAATTATCGCCTGCTTTGTGCCTTGGAGAGCACTTTAAGTCGTCAATCCCGGCTGCCATGAACATCTATGGCAGTCGTTATTGGGAAGTCAGAGCCCTCTAATATCCTGACACTGGTCTAGCCTAGCCTTAGGGTATCGTTAGCCATCGGGAGCCATCGGGTTACGGAGGTTAGTTGGCAGTCGCTCCGTGTAAAAACTGATATCCAGTCAAATCCGGTTAGACTAGAAAGCCGACCCCAAGTGACTTGGGAATAATAAAGGCTAGGGAGAAGATTATAAAAGATAGACTATGGTGAACTGTTAAGCAGGCTGTAGGTTTGCATGTTTGCCAACTTGGCAGCAAGGAAAAAAATAAAGTATCGGAATCGCAGCCAAACAAACTTTACCATAGTTTAAATGTTGAAGCCGGTAGCCCAATGGATAAGACTTGCAATCAAGAGATCATGCAGTCAAATACATCTTTCTTTTTGAACAGCTCCTGCACTTGAAAGAATTCCTGTATCGCAGGGACCTTTATAAACATTTAAACATCGGACATATCGGACAAATCATCCAGATTGGAACCAACTATCTGTGAATCATACAAATTTTTGTTCCGCGTTGGGGTCGAACTTATAACACGCGGCGCGGCAGCAGTGCCGAGGCGACTACTTAAACCACTACTTATAACAACGAACCCATTCCTAAGACAAACATTCTAGCTAGTTGCAGGGGTTAAAAAGAATACTAGTATTTTGTATCTAAGGTTTACATAATATTGTCTTCTGTTTACGCGAATGTTATTCATTGGAATTAAACTACTATATACGGATTTTATCGCGTTGTTTATTTGACACTTTATTACAAAATTTTGAAAACTGTTACACTACTATTACTATTAAACTTTACTAATTTTTAAGCTAATTAAATTATTGAAACTATTAAAACTATTTATACTATTACTATACTATTATACTATTTATATTTGTGTTTACACTTTCCCCGAGTCTCCCCGTGACCATAGCTGCTGAAAAGCAACCGAAGCGTCGGGGAAAGTGTACACACAAATATAAATAGTAAAATAGTATAGTAATATTATAAATAGTTTTAATAGTTTCAATAATTTAATTAGCTTAAAAATTAGTAAAGTTTACTAGTAATAGTAGTGTAACAGTTTTCAAAATTTTGTAATAAAGTGTCAAATAAACAACGCGATAAAATCCGTATATAGTAGTTTAATTTCAATGAGTAACTAAGGTTGCCAATTATCCTTAACAGTTATGTCTTTAACTTTTTCCACAAAATACATTTTTCGACAAAGAGCCATAGTTGCGGAAAAGCTCACGTAAGTAATAAAATTCTTTAAACATGTGTAAGTAGTAGTAAAATGAAAGAAATCTCTTTAGAATTAGATAAAACTGGTCTGTGTTCCATATAATTGTACGCCTAACGCACAACACGTACAGTTGGTAAAACTGCTATTCATGTTGTCATCGATCGCGCACATGTGCTATGATATGGAAGAACTAGATGTGGCAGACGATTTTGAAGAATTCGTGGCCTCGTACGATATTTACTCGAGCCGAAACTGTAACTACGAAGTTTGTATAGTACAGTAGAATAATATGATTGACATCAATCGTTAGGCCACCAGGTCCGCCAGGTATGACGACTTAGCCTAGAGGATCCTTTGTGTTGGAAGAACATCATCTCTCGTTCCTTATAGATATACACAGCTGTGACCCTGTGTATATGTAAGAATGATGTATCGATTTACAAAAGCAGAGGCGTATAAGACCCATATTTCGTTAACTATGTTTTAAATTATACGTCTATTTCCGTATACCGGGCACAGCTCTAGATCCCGTGCTGCTACTGAAATTTACTAACCGGATAATCCAATCCAGTAACTCTTTGGATCCCGATATTTCACGATCGCCAGTTACTATAAGCTTGGCTTATGCCCCAATACCAGAAAGGCCCTTAGTGCGTAAAATGTTTGTAACACTATCATATAATTATATAAGGTATATTAGCAAAATATACTATGTCTAATATCAATACAACTTAGACCTCTAATATAACATTACATACATGTTGTTGCCTAGAGTAGTAGAGCCTCGCTGATTTCAGCATGAATGGGCCGGCTCGACCGGGAAAGGACTATCCTCTCACAGAATATCGACGTGAAATCGCGTATTCCTACTATTGTGTTTCGTCTGGCGAGTGAGAGTGCCGGAGGCCCAATCACACTCTTTCCCTCTTCCCGCTCCTTCTCCTTCCCACTTCCTTTCCTAAAGGTTCGGCAATGCGCAAGTGATGCCTCTGGTGTTGCAGGCGTTCATAGGCTACGATGACCACTTATCAGCATCAGGTGGGCCATAAGCTTGTTTGCTACCTTAGTAGTTTAAAAAAAATACCCAAAAGGGTACGAAGAGGTATATTATACCCACATTTCGCCAAGTATGATTTTTGCGGCTGTAGACAGCAATATGCTTGCTTATAATGTAGGGCGTATTATAAGCGAACCTATTGTCGCCTACCTATATATACCGTCTTTGTATATACAAAGACTACTACTACTAAAGATATCTTGACAGAAAATCCCAATAAAATTTTGCCTGAACTCGAGACTTCATTTTATTTTATTTTACAATTTTAGGTAAACTTACAGCTAAATTAGTATCATAGACAGATTTGATACGAAAAAAGAAGGCCAATTAAAAGTTTTCACAGATAGTAGATTAAAGTGTGAATAATAGAAGAAGACATTTAAACAACAAGATAACAGCAAAAAATGAATGTGCAACATTCACCACCATTGTGCGTTACTAACCGGCTGAAGTTATAGAAAGTAAAGTTTAGTAACTATAATTCTTTAACGTGACAATTTTCCGAATGCCAGACTCTTGAAAAGCAATTATGTCTAGCCGTCTATGATGCCTTACCAAAATATTAAAATGAACCCCAATATTGCTTTTCCCTACAAAAAATATTAAAACCCCGTATGATACATCCCGTGGCTGAATCAAACTGTACAAATGTTACTGGATTGCAGTTCAGTTCACGGTCGAATAACCTTAAAATGTCAATATTTATTTTTAGTGGAATACAATCTAAACTGTCTGGCTAACGTGATAAAAATTTATAAATATTGTAGTTTAGCATTCAGGTCGTGCAAATTGTATGAATTATTTACAGTCCTTGTTAGTTGATGAATTTCGTGAAATTGTTTAATGGATTGTAATTTGAAATAATATTGTAAAGTAGGGACTTTACAATATTATTTATCACAGAGGGCTGTGACACAGAATTAATTACTAGTGCTCGATGCTTTTCAATGTTCTTTGAAGTGACTATTAAAAGAAAAGAAAAATATTAATACATCGCGACCTGGATTAATCTCAGCCTTTTTTTTACTTTGAGGAATGCTTTGACGTATGCCCCCTCTGTGGGGGAGCGGGCGGAGGGGTTTTGTCTTAACCCGGGAAAGATAGAAAGTCCCGGGTCCTACCAAATAAACTTACTAGAGCGTTCCTTCACACGGTCTATGGCCGGGGGCAGGGATCGCTCGCGCATTCATCCTGCAGCCCTGGCAGATCTTGGCCGCCACTGAATCGTGGCATTTTTGTCCAGTTATTGTTGTTGTTGCCCATCGAGGCAACAACAACAATAAAACAATTTCTAAAACATTCAACTAAAATGAAAAAATTTTGCACGACTAAAATAAAGTGTTACCACCAAAATATTAACAAAAGCAAAAGAAGCAAGTAAAATTAAATACCATACAAATTTCAGTTCAAGAACCATAAAAA
Source organism: Catocala sponsa (assembly GCA_963564715.1). NCBI lineage: Eukaryota > Metazoa > Arthropoda > Insecta > Lepidoptera > Erebidae > Catocala > Catocala sponsa. The sequence continues at coordinate 22,920,153 of OY751337.1, read as the reverse complement.
GTACAATAAAAATTATACTTTTCAAGTTACTGGAACAACATTCAACTAATTATACCTAAGTTCACGAAATGCCGTACACCATAGCCTTGCCAACCAAAAGTTCATTAAAATAATTAACGCTTACAAGTGATTGTGAAAACGCCAATTAAGTAGCGAATCACGCGATGCTATTACAATCGGCACGATAACACTCCTGCCTACAATAAAATTAAAATGATTTAAAGTTCAACCATTTGTGGCTAGTATGCGTACCTTTGTAATCTGGATGGCATTTGCTATGGCTGCTTGGAGGGTTAGTTTGTAATTGTCAGTTTTGACATTAATGACAGCAATAATGTCATTAATGTCAAACAAATTTTTATGATGAGTTTATTTTATTGAATTTTTATGATTAGGCTTACAGAATTAACTTTTTATTCGTTTTCATGCCTATTTTAACTGAAAAACTAAACAACCGTTCCAGTAGCGATAGCCTATTGGAAAACCACTGGACCGCAGGAGTCTCGTGTTTGATTCCAAGGCCTGACTTATCGAATTTGAATAGTTAATTTTTGCTCGATTCAACATTGTGACGAAACTTGAATAACTGAGAGATCTCCATAATGTTATGGAAGATGTGTGAGGTCTGCCAACCTACACAGGGACAGCCTGGCGGTCTATGTCCTAACTTTTTTCACACTGAGAAGAGACACGTGCCCAGCATTGAGACAGTTTATATAGGGGCTGATATTATAAACAACCACTTTTAAATTAAAACTATATTATTTAACCATAATAATATTATACTACAACTTCCTGAAATACATTTCCACAATATAATCTTGCCGGAAATATCGTGTCATACAAAAGTTTTAAAACTTAAATGTGTTTTAAAACTACGGTCGCAGAAAAGTGATGCATTACTTAGTTTTGCGAGAATAATGATAGCTGCTTTTGTCAGTGACTGTTTTAGTTACAAAATGATAAATGCATTATGTTGTACTAAGTTTTGCCCGTGGAATTGCACGCGTGAATCCTGCAGGTATGAATACTAGGATGAAAAGTTTCCTATAAATTATGTTAAGACCAAATGCGGATATCAAAATATTTAAAGAAACGGTGTTTATTAGATACTAGATTTTGTTCACGTCTTCGCTCGCTTTAATGTCCATTTTGTCAATAAATTTCTGTTAATTGGGAACAATATTTTTTTCTGGGTAAAAGATAACCTATGTCCTTTTACTGTACCCCTGATAACGTTTATGTGAACTTTCATAATGATCGATCGCGTAGTTAAGGTGGGCAAAGCGTAAGAAACAAAGGCATTTATTATATTAGATAAAATTAAAATAAATAAAATCAGTGTGCAAAAAAGATAATTAAAGCGCGGACTGATTATACAAATCATCATCTAATGTTCCCCTGTTTCCTCTGCCAAAACTAAACTGTTTTTAATATATTTTTTATAAACAGTACCTGAAGGAGTTTGGCAACATCTGTATGTATTTTATTTGGTTCGTTAAATTTGTTTATTGGATGTATTAAAACAACAATACCTAATTAATTAGAAGATTTTATTAAAATTACAAAGTCAGGCACGTTGGCGTAAAAGCTTATGTGCGATCGTGAGGTCTCGAGTTTAATTCATGTTTGAGATAAAGTGTTATTCGATTTTTCTTTTACAAAATTCTTCTTAGCAATACGTAGTTCAAGACTATCGCTTTTATTCATAAAAAATATCTTGCTAAAGGCTAAATACGATAGGTAAGTAAAACACTGAATACGTCTAATATATGCATTGTAAAAAAACTTTGTTCATTAATTGTCTGTATATCTTTATTACATATATACAGCATCGTTATTAAGCAAGCTGTCATTCTTATACATTATCATAAACAATACTTTTTAGAAGTTTGCTTATACCGACTTTATAATCCTCTTGTGAGTTGTATGAATATGGCTGTTAGTCCGGTAGACCACTAAAATTCACTGCTTATTTTCGTGAGATCTAAAACCATAGCTAATGACATGAGAAAGTTACACACCTCTGCTTATCCTTTCGAAGACATTGTCATGAGACTATGTGATCTCTTCTTGTTCCAGAAACTTCCATAATCCCAACATCTATGTACTAGGAATAAATATTACAGCTACGTGACGCGGTTGCTAACAAGAGACGAAAGGATATTCAATAGTGGCGTCTATTTTAGCTTGTGGAGCGATAAGGACCAGCCTTGAGCCACAAACCCCTAAGGGAAACTTATGGGACAGGCGCTTCTTAAGGTGACGTCATAATATTTTTGAAGAATACATTGAGGCTTATAGTTTTGTAGATGTTTAGTACAGGTGTGTTACTTCTATATTTTCGTAGTGGTTAATATATTTTTTGCGTTTGAACTCTTAAGAAAATTGATGAAATTCAGAAGTGTTGGCAGGCATCTGTAGTTTTTATATTTAGATGGACTGCCTCCGTGGTGCAGCGGTAGTGAATATGACTGCTGTGCATGAGGTCTCGGGTTCGAATCCCGGGTCGGGTCAACTAAAAGTTATTGGGTTTTTCTGTTAAGAAATCTCAATAGCAGCCCGGAGTTAGGAATTTGGCGGTGTAAGACACTCCCACGTACCTCGGAAAGCACGTAAAGCCGTTGGTCCTGCGCCTGATCTCTCTCCGATCGTGTCTGATTTACCGTCCCATCGGATCATGAGAGTTAGGGAACAGAGAGTGAACTTGTGTTTGCGCACACACTTGTGCACTATAATATCTCCTGCGTAGTTAGCCAGTCTCTGTTAAGGCTGGCTGCCGTGGCCGAAATTCGGTCTGGAGGATATTATTATTATTATTATTTAGATGCTATAGAACACGGCATAGAGCGTCCATTTTAATGTCAGACAAATTCTAGAATAGGGTTATAGACTTACACTTTTTATGATTTCTGTGAAATATTTACATTATCCAAGCTCAAATGACACAGTAGAATTGAGACTGCATGCCCCTATGTATGTTTATATACCCCAGTCTACAAAATAATTATGTTGGCAGACCTACATCCTAATCCTAATCCTAACTAATATTATAAAAGCGAAAAATGAGTTTGTTTGTTCGTACTTTTTCACGCCTGAAACACTGAACCCATCATCCTGATATATTGCATATACGTTTTCAGGTATACAGAAACGAACATAAGCTACCATTCATCCTGAAAAAATTACTGTTCCCGAGGAAAACAACAAAAACGTTCTTATGATAATAAATGGCGCCACGTTTCTTTCGAATCATGATTGAATTATATTATTACAAGCAGAGTACAACCCGAATTGATTATCAAATTCTAAATTAACGCGTACGAAGCCGCGGGCAAAAGCTAGTATGTAATACATTTACATTTTCGTTAGCTATGTTTTAAGTTACACAGCAAGTGACCTGTCTTTTGTCTATCGACCACATTTACAGAATCCATGCTGTTATTACGAATTGCCTGAAATACATACATAGTCTTTTATACCTATAGTTAACTCCGAAAGGATAGGCAGAGACGTATTACGCCCACATTTTGCCAGCTATGTATTATATATTTGCTAGAGACATCAGTCTCAGTCAGCCGTGACATAAAAATTCACTGCGCCTTTGGGTTAAGACTTATATTAAAACTCAATAACATCTTATCCAATTTAGGTAACGAACCTTTGACGATATGTCGCAAAATAACGCGAAACGTCGACGTGAAATAGCAGTAGTCATACTGTTGTGTTTCGTTAGGTGAATGAGAGTGCCGGAGGTCAGATCACCCCCTTTCCCCATCCCGCTCCTTCTCCTTCCCACTTCCTTTCCTAAAGGATCGGCAACGCACAAGTGATGCCTCTGGTGTCGCAGGTGTCCATAGGCTACGGTGACCACTTACCATCAGGTGGGTCGTATGCTTGTTGGCAAACAAGTTTTATAAAACAAAAAAACGTAAACTCAACCTTATGCAACCAAACCAACTAAGCAGTCAAAACATGAAGTAATTATTTTTAATTCTTATGAATTCCATGGGGATTTTGGGTCAGGTCACTCTCGGTGGCTTATAATCTGCAGCTGTGCCCGGATGGCAGTAAGCTCACCCTCATTTGCACACGTAGAGATTACTACCGAGATATAGGTGCGCTCCACGTCAAATATACTTAGTCATGGTATTGTGTAATGTTAATGAACGTATTCCGCAAGCGGAACAGCAGCTTTGTAACTTTACAGGATAAACATTAAAAACATATTGGTAATGCTTGCCATAGCTGCCTATACTTAAGACTGCGCCGAGCGTAAGACAGATAATGACAGAGCTCGTGCGGCACATATTCAAATCGGCGCGCGGCCGCCATATTAAAATTGTATGGAGGAATTGAAGTGCTTTTTTGATAAATATGTATCTTTATTGTCAACCAATAACTTAAATATTTGGGACAGACAAATTGTAATATAACTATTTATGTTTCGTTTAAGCTGTAAAATAGGATGGATTTCTACTGTTATAATCTAAAAATCACGTAACACGAGCTTACACTCTTTGCGCTGTAGCATGGTGCGGATGACAGTTTCAGTTTCAGTTTTGTACGTTTTTGCATTTTTCGTGCAAATTTACGTAATTTTGTAGGCGAAAATATTAATATCTTAAGTTTTTTACACGGAGTAAATATAATCACATTCATTGTTATGGTAAATGTATATTTTATATTTGTATTAAACAAAAAGTGTTGATTTTATTCACTTAACTGTGACCGCTTGTTTTGGCACATTTCCCTCGGTGCAGTATTATGGCAGCACTATATAATTAATACTACTGCTATATACATATTTATACTACACTATATTTAGGTATTATCACAATATTTTAGTGTATGCTTTGTTGGTTGTTCTTGAATAAATAAACAGTCTCATACTTGTATTCCCCTCAAGGTAGATAGAGGTATATTAAATCCACATTGAGCTATAAACAATTAGGTACATAATTAACATCATTACTAATATTGTAAAGCTGAAAAGTTTGTTTGGTTGAATGTGCTAAACTTAGGAACTACTAGCTCGAATTGAAAAAATATTTTAGTGTTGGATAGCCTATTTATCGAGGAAAGTTATAGGCTATATGACATCACGCTACGATTCATTGGAGCGGCGCAGTAATCATTAAAGCGGGTGAAACCGCGGGCACAGCTAGTAATAGATAATACACAAATTATTTACAACAAATTGAAATTACCTTATATAATTTTAGCTATCATGTACCTAATATGGGGCGACGTAGCTAACATCCAAAATTGGAATATCTTGTAACTTCTAGGTGGCTTCCAACGTTTGGTAGAGGCGAGAAGGCCATTGTATATATCAAAACCAATAAAAATAGTATCCTTTTGAAGGAACAGTTTCAGTAATAGAGCTCATATGTAAAAAATCGGGCGTGCGCTCTTTGTTTTTATATACCACTTGTTTAAAGAGCATAGTAGAAAGTAGGAGAATATTAGGTTTTTTATTACACTCAACGCGATACAAAGCCACGTACGTTCAAAATAATTCTCATACAAAATTTTCCAGAGCTCAAGCTTCAAATTAAATTTATTAATATTATGTCTTGGTTTATTCATTATAATAACAGCACCAGATGTTAACGACGTTATTTTTATTAAAAAATGGTACACATATTGGACGTATTATATTATTAAAAAAATATATCAAATTATTATTTAAAAGTTCTTCGTAACCAAACAGTTTCATTGTGACGTTAGACGTGTGTCGTACGTGATATATAAAGGTGCTTGTACACAACACAAATTACTTGCACAAGCTATTAGTGTGGGATACATGCGTAATCTTCTCGCGTTGGATACATGCGCAAGGTACTCGTGCGGGCTTCATGCGCAAGTTACTCGCGCAAGCTTCGTGCAGGATTTAATTATACGGATAACTTGTGCGTGTGGTACAAGGCAGTTGCTTTAACGATACTTACAAGCTGCACAAGTACCACGCGCTGTGTACAAGAGTCGTAAATGTTCTAATCGCACAAAATTTAAAACATATAACTTAGTAAATAACATTTTGGAATTTACTACTTTGAAAATGGGTTTGCCTTACAGCATTGGCCTAAGTTTGAATTTCTATTGGCGGCCGATCGTGGAGTGTTAGTTAGATTCCCGAGGCACGTAAGGTACCATTGGGATTTTCTGGTAGGAAATGGTCGATAACCACATGGAATATAACATATATTTTTCTGCAGAGCATGCCAATGGTCTTTCCACTACTAGGCTTTATCTTATAAACCATAAAAATGAATGAAGTGATTACGTATAGCGCTCTTTCACTAAAGATTGCAGCATGCAGTCAATATAAACGACTTAATCTATTTAATCCAAGATTGCTAAGCTGCGGATCGTTTACAAAATTCGGCATTAAATCCACCTCGAATATCGCGCCAACCTGAACTGAATTCTGCAGATCGAACACAGAGCATAACTGAAATGTATGCGAAAACTAAATACGTTGAATAATTCATCCGACGGACTGAATATTTGGGCTAGTCGGGTGAATAGAATAAATTAACGCGGTCGTTTAGTAAACATGTAAATATTATATTTTTTTTACATATATTTCGTAATTTATGATATTGAAGCTTGGAATTGTATACGAATATATTATGTATTGATGATTGACCGTAATTATAGAAGTAATAAATACTGTATTAGTGCTTCAGGGTTGTAATGGTGATGGTACAAAAGAACGATTATGAATATAACTGGTTATGGGGCCCGTTGAATTCAAACCTAATTAGAGAAAATCTGATTGCTTTTCTCTCAGAATAAGCAAGAGGAATGTTGCCAATTAGGGTAGTTGCCTATGTTTGGTTTTCGACATTATTTTTATTGTACACATAAAAGCAAATAGTAATCAGAAGAAATCTTTTTGTGCAAAAGTTATCAAAATATATCACAGTTTTAACCGTGCATCCCTTTTTCGTCATTTGACATTTACATAGGGGTAAATGTACTGATTGAAAAAGGATGAATGTACTGAAATGACTGAAAAAGGATGACTATCAGATTTGAAATGCTTGTGTATTTTCAGATTTGAAATGTACTCTATTTTCTTTCGAGAAAATTTCAAAAATTCTTTGTATTACAGACTTTGGGTAATGTAACTATTTGATTTAAGTAATAAAAAGAATGTTTACTATTACATTGTTAACAGAACTGATGAGCTGGTTTGTCAAGGAAGTAGACACACTGAATCACTCATTATGCCGGTTTACTGTAAGAGAGTGGCCTGTAAGTGTAATAGCCTGTATCTGCTTTCCACTCACTAAATAGGCTCACATACTTTTCTTCTTTCTTTCCTCTCATCACATCTTAAATTCAAATTCTTATAATAATAAAAATAGATTAAATGAAATTAAACTACTATATACGGACTTTATCGCGTTGTTTATTTGACACTTTATTACAAAATTTTGAAAACTCTTACACTACTATTACTACTAAACTTTACTAATTTTTTTTAATTAGCTTATAAATTAGTACAGTTTAGTAGTAATAGTAGTGTAACAGTTTTCAAAATTTTGTAATAAAGTGTCAAATAAACAACGCGATAAAATCCGTATATAGTAGTTTAATTTCAATGAATAACATTCGAGTAAACAGAAGACAATATTATGTAAATAGATTAATATCAAATTAGTTAAATTTTTTAGGCATGGGATAAATATATAAAATCTTAACATAATATTCATATTAAAATATTCATTTTTCATAAGTTGACACGCACGAATGACATTCCTGGCATTGCAAGTCATCATAGGTTATAGTCACATATAGGAATCGCTTACTACACGTTGGAGCGTATGTTTAATTTCCACCTTCTTATATATTGAGTGGAAGGCCAGGAGACTTATCAGCGACGACCAACTGGTCAACGCACAACTCCAAAGCTTGGAGCATCGTCGTAGGGTTGCCAGTCTCTCGGTTTTCTATCGGATACATTTCGGAGAGGAACTGCATAATTTGATTCCTCCTTTCCCATTCTACCATCGGACGACCAGGCAATCAGACCAGCGATACAGGTACATGGTGAATATACCACATTTACGCACGAAGCGCTTTGCTTCGACTTTTATATTGCGTACCGCTAAGAAGTGGAATTCGCTACCTAATGCTGTGTTTCCCCATGAGTACAATCTGGGTGTCTTCAAGTCGCGAGTGAATAGGTATCTTCTATGCAAGCGTGCTCCATCGTCGACTTAAGATCAGGTGAGATCACGGTGAAACGCAAGCCTATTACAGAATAAAAAATATAAAAAAATGGTTCCAAGCTGATTTTTACTCACTGTTATATAATCCAGGCATCTGCTTTTATTCCTAACTTCACAACGCTTCATCTTAATTAATATTCTGCTAGCGTCCATTACAAAAGCCAGTTGACTAGTGTCCCCTTACTGTACTGGTCATCGTCACATGACTAAGTGACAATTAAATACACTTTGTGCAAAGTGGCTTTTGAAAAGAAAAGCTTTCGGTTTGTAGAAAATGCGTCCCAAATTTCTATTTTGGACACATTTCCTACAAGCTTAGCCTGGAACAACTCTTTGTTTTAAGTTTGAAAGAAGACTTCAATATGCACTAGCTTACTACTTTCAAGGTAGAATAAGGGTCTACAAGAGTACTTATATTTCTATTTTATAGAAGGGAACTCCCGCTCTAGGTTTAAATCTTGTCCGGCGGCACAAGATTTAAACCTAGAGCTTGACTTTACAAACATTCTAACAACGGACACAGAGAACACCCAGATAAAACTATTTGTGGATCACTTTAATTGTTGTTCCGTGTGGGGATTGAACCCACAACACTCGGCGCAGTTGCAGTGACGAGGCTACCACTTAAACCAAGCTCCGTGTTAAATAGTTAAAGTAAGATAAGTAAATGGGCAATAGATATATGTATCCAATTAGCGGACTGCAGTATTTTAGGTCTTGGGCTAGATTCAGTTCCTGAAAAATGTTATTGGGTACTTCTGAAAAGGTATTATCAGTAGCAGCACGAAGCTGTTCCGAGTAGTAGAGCCTCGCTGATTTGAGAATGAGTGGGCCGGCTCGACCCGGAAAGGACTACCCTTTGACAGAATATCGACGTGAAATACCAGTATTCCTACTGTTGTGTTTCGTTCGGTGAGTGAGAGTGCCGGATACCCAATCACCCCCTTTTACCCATCCCGCTCCTTCTCCTTCTCACTTCCTTTCCTAAAGGGTCGGCAACGCGCAAGTGATGCCTCTGGTGTCGCAGGCGTCCATAGGCTACGGTGACCATCAGGGGCGTATGCTTGTTTGCTACCTTAATTATATAAAAAAAAGCTTCTAGATTGTAGACGAGGGATCTAAACCATAGCTACCAAAATTAGGATGTATTGTTCCTCTGACCACCCATTTGACAATACCGCCAGTGGCATATGTACCCTTATATAAGTGTGAGACAATATGTTGAAGAATAGTTTAAGCAGCCTGGACACCAACTGCTGCATCTGCGGCGACTCTCAAACGGCGCAAATACAAAAACCTGGTAAGCGATTATGTTTTGGAGCCGTTTGGGGTCGAAACGCTAGGGTCATGGGGTTCAAGCGCTCGTGCGCTGTATAGAGACATAGCAATAAGGTTAATCGACGCTTCCCGTGACCAGAGGGCTGGCCTTTATGTTGCAGAAAGAATGAGCATTGCCATTCAACGTGGCAATGCTGCCAGTCTTCTGGGCACACTACCGGTTGACTGTGATGCGGAGGAATTTTATGACACCTATTAGAGGGTTTTAGTTTTCTTTTTCCTTCTGTTTTATAATATTTTAGGTATAAGTTAGTTTTAGAGAATTGTGGTTATATATACATACATAGTTAAATACTCCACTAATAAAGTGATTCCCTAAATGTAACTTAATATCCACATACATATAATATATACCTATGTAATTTAACTAGAGCTTACAGCTACTTCACTGCTGTTTAATGTCGTAAATCCAGCGAAGGAACACTGACTCCCAAGATACAGGTTATTACCTAGTTTGGGAGACAGGATTCCTATACACATAAAAGTGCATTGTAAATAACTCTTAAGTAATCATGTCATACCATTATGTACTATCTGTAATTTTTAAAGAGAAATAAATTATTTATTATTATTATTATTTACATAATCTTTTGTCACTACAACGGTATTTCCAAAGTGCCGATACTTATCTCTTGCTTTTAAATGAGCAACCATCTATTCAAAAGCACGATATAAAACATACCGGGCTCGAAAACAGTGTAAATAGAACTAACAGCCTCTTAGCTTTGAATATTTGGTATAAAGACAGTCTTTGTTTAGGGAAAGGGTTAATATTGGTTAGCGTTCAAAGGCTTTGCAGAATCTTCAATGGGTCTACCGTTGTAAAGACGTAAGTTACGAAAATTCGTAAGGGTATTCTTGTAATGCTTAAATGTATTTAGGCTTTCACTATTTGTACACATCCTAACTAATCTAACTATTATATTATGCTGCCAATCTTCTGGGCACACTACCGGTCGACTGTGATGCGGAGGAATTTTATGACGCCTATTAGAGGGTTTTAGTTTTCTTTTTCTTTCTGTTTTATAATATTTTAGGTATAAGTCATTTTTAAAGAATTGTGGTTATATGTACATATTTGAATTTCTTATAAATAAACTATTTTATGCCTTGACTATTTATTATAAGTGCGAATTTTGTTTGTTTCTTTGTTACGCATTTACTACTCTACCGATCATCATGAAATTTCGCATGCACGTTTTTAGTGGCACAGTAAAGGATATAGGATACCTATCATCCAGAAAAATAATAGTTATATGGGAATCGCCAGTAATAGACTAATAGACAACAAGTCTTAACATAAATAGGTATTTTTACCTTTAAATACTCGGCACCTACGTCTGAATTTTAGGTTTTTTATATGCAATAGAAAATAGCACCAAGCAGAACTGTTTTTACGGAAGCAGTATTATAAACCAGTATTAAAATTGGTTATAAAATGAAAAAGAAATTAATACTTATTTGAAATTACTGTATGAGAAAAAGTGAGGGCATTTCTACTATTTTCTTAGCACATCTGCATTTAAATAGCGGTCACGTCACATAATAGCATCGTGCGTTCTATACCATACACCGCACCCTATCTTACTTAATTATTTTAAGATATTATTTGTTTTCCAGGTAAATCACTAAAAAGGAGTCAAATAGCCTATTCAGAAATTTATTTAAGTATTCGTATTTTCCATTTTAGAATCCTTCTTCGCCACTGATTATTGATTTACTGAAGTATACGACTCGCCTATAAAATGTTTAGCTATTCTTAGCATGGAAAGCCAACCGCTGGATTTACAGCGGATTGGAAAAATATCAAAATCCTTTTGACGCAAGTATCACAGCTTTAACAGTCATAGAAATCGTAGTTATTTTACTTCATAAAAGTTACGATTTGATTTAAGAACTTTAATATATATACTGCCTTCTACTAACTAAATAGACGTTAAGGCATATGCGTTCCGTAGCCTTTAACGTCGTTTTTGTTAGAGGGCAGAATAGACATTTGTACGCCTAACCCCAGGTTTCTGAAAGGCAAATCAACACAAAAGATAATTAACAGACGATCAAACGCATGTCAACTGCTTTGATTGCCTGACCGAATTAGCAACAACCAATCTAATCAATTGATACGAATTTGATACTGAACTTTTAAACTTTTTTAAACTGGGTGTAAATATAAAAATGTAAAAAAAGAAAACCAATCTGAAAATAAAATCTAGTTTACAATAATATTTTGCAGCAGCCACAGTATCTAGGTATAGCACAAGATTTACGCGAAGGAACACTGAATGCGAAGTGTTCTCACCACTAATTGCGCCTTTATCGACAAAGTAGTACCTAAACTCTTAACTACGACTGCTAGAGATGGGAGTTGTCGATTTTTTGCATATCGATATGCAGCGTGTAATAATAAAGTGTAATCTTATTTCAAGGTCGTATATTGTAGTGATTGATTTGTCCGGAAATGCCGAAAATATGGAAACTAAATTACTGATGTTTTCATGTAATAATAATGAATTGTATTTACACTTACCGTCGCTGATAGTCCAATATAAGTTGCGCTGTATCTTACATTGCCTTATACCGCGTATGTACAAAATAAATGAAATAGAATTTGCGGCTGCAGGTAACCAATAGAGATTTTAAAAATTAGTGCGTAAGGTAAAAAGGCATAAAATGTTCTTGTAAATTTCTGTTGACGTTATGTATTATATTATTATGAATTGGTAAATATTGGATGAACATCCTGACAATAACTTATTTAGCTATCAATACTATTATATATATTATATCATCGATACTTTACAATCCTAAAATATAATCACACCTGTACATAATATATTGTATGTAAACTACATAGAGCAATTTGTACGGAGTAGGCATCTGAAGATGAAATTTATCATAATCTGATAAAGTAGCCTACAAAAACTAGCTTTTAAGCAGTACAACGAGCCCGTTGCGAACTTCCACAAAATAGGGTCAATTCTAGCTTAAGTTACGAAGATCACTGCTTGCAATGCTGAAGATAGCCTCTTCTAAAAACTCTATGAATTCTAAACAATATCAGATATTTCTCTGATATTTCGTATAATGGAGCTACTTCAGTGGTTAGAGACCTTTATTTTTACTCGACCTGTCTTGGAAAAGAGAATGATAGATTACTGAACACATATTTTCCTAAGTGCTCTTTAATCGTTCTAATCTATAGCAAATTGATATTCTCTACCATTAATTAATCAAATTTTTATCATCGAAGGATGAATATTTTAAAGACATTTTGCCAATTATTTGGCATAGCCAGAACTTAAGTATTTAACTAATATACGTAGTATAGATAGCCTTCGGACTGCCACGCAGAGGTCTCCAGTTCGATTCCAAGGCTGACTTTTGAAGTTATGTGCGCATAAAATAGTTGATTACACTGCACAACAGCATGTCTGATGATTGGGTTATATTACATGATATTAGTCCAACTTTTAATGACAATTTCAAATCTGTGACTGAAATTTCTCTATCAGGTCTAGTTAACAAAATATGACACATATCTTTTTATAATAAAACACAGTATATATATTTAAAGATTATCTTATTTTATTTCGTTCTTAAATTGAAAATAACTTTTTTTGCCCTCCTTGCTGAAGCTGAAGATAGACCACTGAGCTTGTTTTTATTATTTATATTCTCTCCGCAAATGAAACAAAAATGATTCGGATTATTCAAACACGTCTTGACGATACCATATCAAATTATATTAAGAAAACTTAATATTGTTCTAGTTATCAGCAAATTTAGTGGAACCTACAACTCGTTTACAAGAGCTGTTACAAAAAAATGAGGGTAGGTATATGTAGAATCAGCGACGTCGAATTACTAAACATCATGTGATAAAAGTCATTCATCAGACAAAAGTTGCAATTTTGTTGTACAGTGTTATCGCTCGTTTTAACGGTGAAAAAAAAAAACACTGTGAGGAAACCTGCATGTCTATTATATTTTAAAAAGACAACTCCCGCTCTTGGAGTAATGTTGTATTGCAGGGGACTTCAAACATTCAAATAACGGACCCAAGGAACATTCAGACTCAGGACAACCATTTATGGATCACACAAATTTTTATCCCGTGTGGAATTCGAACCTACATCGCTCGGCGGGCAGTGGCAAGGCGACAACTTAAACCACTTAGCCAACTGTGCTCTCTCTCTCTGCTCTGCCAATTTATACCAGGCACGCGGGAACTATGCCCCAAACCTTCTCACACTAAATACAGCCCAGCAGCGGCACTGTTATGCTGATATTATTATTATATGTAACTATTTATGTAACACAATTAAAAGGCTTGTAGAATTAGTGCGAGGACGTGTCAAAACTCTAACAATAACAGTAAAAATCTGTCTTTATTCTATTTGTAATTTTTCTTTAGATGTTATATCCCAAACAAGTCTGTATTTTATCTAGTAAGTTGGAGAACTCTTTGTTTGTGTGAGGCTATAGCTAAGTAATATAAGTACCACGATCATAACAATAATTATTGGTTTATGTGCCAAATAAATGGATGACATTTTTACTAATACTACATAACTAAGGCGTCAGAGTATTTAAGCGTGCGTTAAGATTATTGTGGTTAAATGAATTGGCTTGTTGCTACAATTTAGCCAAATATGCGAAACCAGTTCCAGTTCCATTATATTGTGAAAATTGAAAATTATATGTGTTAAACTATATAAAGGTCGCGGGAAGCGGTTGGATGAGGGTGGCCCAAAACCGGTCTGTGTGGAAAACCTTGGGGAGGCCTATGTCCAGCAGTGGGCGTCTTTTGGCTGACATGATGATGAAACTATATAAGAAAATTTATTCGTAAATCTATAATGATATGTAAGACGAGTTACAGCTTGTAACGTCTATATAGAGACGTTAAATGGTTAGAGGTTAGGGCCCTGTTCTATGCCACTGGCTATACCAGTCAAGTTTCGGTGACTGCCTGACAAGTAGTCATAGCGTACTGAACAGCATTAAAAAACGGGTTTCCTTTGGTCAACAAGGGACATTGTGACTTTAAAGGGAATCTTATTATTTAATGGTTTCGACTTTAAAGATAAAATCTATCGTAGCTAGTGATGCGCGTAATTGCATTTTGAATCAAATTCGAATTTTGTTACATATAACGCAATACCTTCTTTGTTCGATCAAAGACGCAACGCAGTCGTGTGTCGTCGATACATTTGAAAGGAATTGCCCACATCAAAATCAAAATCAAATCAAAAATAAATTTAACTGTGAAACAAAATTTTTCTGTGAATTTACATTTACTGCCACGTTCAGCAAAACAAGGGTGTAGGGCACTCTTTTTAATCGCCAAGTTTACAATAAAATTTATTTACAAATCATAACTGTAAGGTGCTGCAACCATTTCTCTCATCACTAGCGTCAATCGACATTCGAATGCAAGATTGTACAATTTTCGAATAATTCGATATATTTTCCGTTCAGAATCGTGCATCACTGATTAATATAGCAATAATATATTGACTATATTATGTTATAGATGGAAACAATATAGTAACATTGCAATCAACAACAAACATGGATATTACATTTACAATATCCATGTATCAAAGCACAAAATTTCTGAAATTACACGGCGTACGATCGTCATAAAGCTTTTATGTGATATTGAGTTATTTACAACAATATATTCGCTTAATTTCAATCACGCACGTGTCGGTCGATGAACAAAGACAACATGTGATCAAGTTCTCACGTTATTACACGAATTTATATGCAAAGTAGATGTTACATAATAGACCTATGATGTATATTTCGTTTGGATACAAAAAAGAACGGTGAATACCGCTCACCAAAACCTAGTCCCATTCCTGTCGTAGAAGACAACAAGAGAAGATTATAGTGGTGTGCCCAACATTCGATAAAATATAGCTAGGCGAGTATCGATATAAAAACTCAACTAGCAACGCATGTAACTGGTGCGGGCTACATGTACAAGCTACTTGCGTAGGTGCTTGCGTAAGCTACACCCTCAGCATGCTCGAGTTTATAGCGCGGATTGCGATTAGATAGATACATAGATAGATAAATACCTCTGTATGTATTCACCAGGTATGTCTTTTAGTTCCACGTCATGGTGTTTAAACCTCAATGAACAGCACAAATGGCAGGTACTTGAGTGACGGGAATTATTCCTATTATTTGGAACTTATAACTCAACTTATAAGTCTTATAACTCAACAGTTAAAAAAATCTTGCTTTTCCCTTTCGGGATGTTTAGAATTACGTTTCATAGCACAACTTCGTAAACTTTTTATTAAACTACAAAATAAAAATTTTCGTCTTTCCGAAACAAAACACCTTCGTCGAAAGACATGTTCATGTGACACCTTTTATTTCTTCATCACAGAAAGAAACGATATTTTCTTTCACAAAGATATAAAATCAAGATAATTGTCGTAGAAACCGCTAAATTATCGACAATGGCACCCCACTGCCCTCTTTAAGAACAATAAAGAGTCCTGTAGACGAACTTAATGATCTAGTTTTGCACTCTCTCTAGTTCATTTATTCTCATTGTTTTAATTCTTAAATAGATTAATACATATTCTCGCTTACATCTACAAAGGGATAGGTATAGTTATATTATACCCACGGTTTCTTGCCAGCTTCTTCTCAACTCATGGTACTGGTTTTTTTTCAATGCAATGTTTTATTTTTTAATTGCTGACCCGCGTATCTTCGTCTGTGACACGTAAGAGATTTTTCCCAGATTTTGCAACATTTTCCATTGATACTCCGCTCATATTGGTCGTAGCGTGATGTTTTACAACTTATAGCCTTCCTAGATAAATGGACTATTCAATACTGAAAGATTTTTTAATTCTACTTCAGTAGCTCCTGAGATTTGTGCATTCAACCATGCAAATTTTTCAGCTTTATAATATTACTAGCTTTTGCCCGCGGCTCCGCCCGCGTGGTACCTACATCAATAAAAAGTAGCCTATTTTTAATTTTTTCGACTTTGCTCGTCAAAATGACCACACTCTTCCTGATAGTTAGCAGTCGTGTGGTCTAAGAGCAGTGGCCTCATTGCTGACCCGCGTATCTTCGTCTGTGACACGTAAGAGATTTTGCCCAGATTTTGGAACATTTTCCATTGATACTCCACTCATATTGGTCGTAGCGTGATGTTTTACAACTTATAGCCTTCCTAGATAAATGGACTATTCAATACTGAAAGATTTTTTAATTCTACTTCAGTAGCTCCTGAGATTTGTGCATTCAACCATGCAAATTTTTCAGCTTTATAATATTACTAGCTTTTGCCCGCGGCTCCGCCCGCGTGGTACCTACATCAATAAAAAGTAGCCAATTTTTTATTTTTTCGACTTTGCTCGTCAAAATGACCACACTCTTCCTGATGGTAAGCAGTCGTGTGGTCTAAGAGCAGTGGCCTCAACACCGCCCTCATAGCAGCCGAGGCGATGTTGAGGTCTCTACTTTGACGGCCTGAGAAGGTGCTATCCTTCCCCAGGCTTTGAACTATATCTGTACTAAATTTCATCTAAATCGGTTGAGTGCTTTAGCCGTGAAAAGGTAATAGACAGACAGACAGATAGACAGACAGAGCTACTTTCAAATTTATAATATTAGTAAGGATAGTATCGATTGATGATATTTTATATTGCTATGTGCAAGAAATATTAAATCATTTTTATGGCAATAAAGATTTTGACTTTGTACTTGAATGAATCCATATCTCGCTAGCTATGTTTTTTTCGATGCAATAGGAGGCGATCCTATTGATGTCTACTAAACATTGTATACACCGAGTTGCTACTGATAGCGGCTTGGAAGAAAACTCAATATAACTCTGCTCAACCCAGTATCGAATCCGAGACCTCATGCCGTCGAGGGACATTTACTACGGCTATGCTATGGAGGCAGTCATACTTGGCAAAGTCTTAGGAAAATAACCTTGAATAGTTCACACGTAGCGACGACGTACTTGTTAAATTTTACTAGATTTAACAAGTATATGACACTTGCTTATACTACTGGTCTAAACAAGTATCTGGGTGCCTAATGCGAGTTATTTTTACGTTAACGCGTTCGTAAGATTTACCGCGTTTGACTTTCTGATTGGTTAAGAGCTTGGAGCGGACCAATCGGAGCGCCGAACGTCAAACAAACGTCAAACAAATTCACTCACGCACTAGGCACTCAGGTGTCTAGTGCGAGTTGTTTTTACGTCAACCCGATCGAGATATTAACCGCGTTTGACTTTCTGATTGGTTAAGAGCTTGGAGCCAAAACAACTTGCAGGCACTCTGAATAGCGTAGCAAATAGTACACTTCTGTGCCTGTGTAGCGCTGAGTTCTAACTTAACCCACAAAATATGTTATTAGATTTATCTCAACAGTTATCGGCAGTTTCACCTAGAAATCTAGTTTGCCTTTGTTTCGTGAGTCTTAAAATTGGTTAACGCAATTGGGTATAACAGAAAATTAATTAGTTTAATCCCACTAAATCTACTAACTATCTAATTGGTCCCGTAGTATAAATCTTTTTAGGCTTATTTTTGCGAATAATCTTTCAAGTTACGGGATAGTGTTTTATACAAAAATAAACAACGCGATAAAATTCGTATAAAGTTTTTAAATTTCAATTTATAACATTCGCATAAACGTAAAACTTCAAGTTTTAGAATTTAATTTCCGGGTCAGGCAAGATATCATTTGCTATTTTGCTAAGAGATTCTCAGAAGCAGTCCGAAATCACAAGATGTACCCAAGATAATGCAATAGGTTCGCCCGCTGCTGAATGCTAATTAATTTATTATTTATTTATTTATTAGGTCAACCAACAACTGTTTACACCAATACATCGATCAGAACTTACAGACTAAGATAACATAGTTCAGTGCAACAATTAATTATAGGTTAACACCTCATGCATTTGATACGGATCAAGTTACTTAATTTAATTATATAATATTAATTTGATTAAAATTTTAAGAAAAATTGTGTGATAATTTGAAGTCGGTTACATTATAAATATTGATAATTAATACAGTTTAAAAATGGAAACAAAATAAAATAAAATAGGATTTGATTAGTATAAAAACAATAATAATAATGAACATAAAGATTAATTATTAATTATTATTAATCATTTAATTAATAAAAATAACATGTCGAAGTATGAAAACAAATTACTTTATCAGTTATCATTATCACCTTACATAAATAATTTAATTAAAATTAACCATAAAACTTCTACATATTTTGCTTAAACTGTCGTGATGAATGTCGACTACATCACTATATTCGTTCAGAGTTTTGCACATTCTGCATATAGGTGAGTTTGCCCCGAGAACCGTTCTCCTTAGGGGTGGACATAGAGGTGTTATGCTATGTCTTGGATACCTTGCTGGTGCACGAAATCTAAAGAAGCCAAGCAACTTAGGACAGTCTATTTTATTTTTTAAAAGTTTGCAAGCAAGCATTCCATCACTTATTTTTCTACGCATTGATAGAGGTTGCATCCTGAAATATTGCAGACGTGCTTTGTAGGAGGGCAGTTGTTTGGCTTTATATGCCCCAAATGCAAGGTGCCATATTAAACGTTTCTGCACTCGCTCTAAACGTAATGTATGCGCTGCATATTGAGGTCTCCATACTACACTGCAATATTCCAGAATGCTGCGTACGATACTGTTGTATAACATTACTTTTGTGCTACTTTTGTGGAATTCCTTAGTATTTCGCAAAACAAAGCCCAACATTCTCGAAGCCCATTTGATAATGTTATCTATATGTGGCACAAAAGTTACTTTATTATATTATTAAAACACAGCTGGTTAAATATAGGTGTAATGTATTATTCAAGGATAGATGAAGTAGATGGATATATCTTCGCTTACCCAATTCACAGGGAAACAGGCGTACGTTTAAAAATTAATTCATATTATGATATAGTAACTTCTACCCGCGGTTTTGCGCGTGAATCCTACGGGAATGCATACCATGATAAAGAGTATTTTAAACTAGGAGATAATCTATCTTTGTGTCAAGTTTGTTTTTTTTTTTTTTTTTTTCGCTCCTCTGTCGTAGACAGAGCCTACTCTTACTAAATAGAGGCAGCTGTCCCATCGAAGGGGCAGCTGTTCCTCCTACTCTGCCTATTCCTTTTTTACATTGCCCTAATAGGGCTGTTTATCTTTTCCATTAAACCTATTCACGCTCTCATTCCACTCCTCTAGTACCATTCCAATTCTCGCTTTTATGCCTCTCGTACTCTCATTCTATTCCTTTCACACTTGGGGGATATTATGGGTTTAGGTTTATATTCTTTATTATTTATTTACATTTCTTACAAGCTATTTTCTTATGCTACCTTATTTCTATTTATCTTTATTAATACACATTTACTTATAATAATAATAATAATAAATCTTTATTTCGGAATCTTTACACTCCATATTTTACACAGAAAAGGAACAAAAAAAGAATAACATATCCGTATTAAAAAGAAAATAAATGAAGTTACATAACAAACAAAATGAATATATATAACCTCTCTACGCTATTACTAAAAATGACGCTATTAGATACAATTATTACGCTGCAATCTGTAACCATTTATTGTACATTGTGGTAGTATTCAGTCTTTCAGAAAACTCTTTGATAATACTGTTCGTACACGAACCAACCCTCGACATGAATCCAGAGTCCTGGTATTAGCAAATACCTAACTTAGATTACTATATTAAATCTTATTTCTACTATTTGCAATTTTTATTATTTTATGTGCATATTCCACAAATTTATTAACATGCTCCTTAATCAATGTAGGAAAATTAACTATTTCTACTTTGATTCCGGTCTCCATTTTTACCTCTAACCTATCCCTGCCATGTATAGGGCAGTCAACCAATAGGTGTTGGACCGTCTCCTCGACGCCCGGCTCGCCGGCGCACGATGGGTCCTCCTTACACTTGAAACGGGTCAAGTATCCGGAGAACCCACCATGCCCTGTTAGCAGCTGGGTCGTGATGCCGGCGACCTTCATCTTGCGGACGATGCTATATGCCGCCACTGCGCACGGGAAAAACAGTTTGGTGACGGAGGCGGTCTCGCCCTCTCTATACCTCCTGTTCCACTCGCCAAGCGATGCCTGTCGCAGACTCCGCTTCGCGAATGAAACAGGGTACAGACCGTAGTCCGGTGCTTTCTTTAACCCCAGGGCCGCCTCCTTGGCAAGCTCATCAGCCCGCTCGTTGCCCTCCAGTCCTGCGTGGGCCTTGACCCAGAACAAGGATATTTCCTTGCCCTGAGCCATGCCTTGCCGAATGGCTTTTCTGGCCTCCACCGCCAGGGGATGGAGGGCGTTACGGTTTATTACCGTTAAGAGAGCGGCCCTGCTGTCGCTGAAAATACCAAACGTGGACGCGCCTCGCCTGAGGATCTCACTGGCCGCTTTGCATATCGCCAGGAGCTCAGCCTGATAGACGGTACAATGTGACGACAGAGCAAGTTTGAGGGCCTTGGTTTCGGTCCGGTCATTCCACATGGATAACGCGGCACCGACCCGGCCCTCAATCTTGTTCCCGTCAGTGAAAATGCGCACCTCGATGTTAGTGGTGCGCTGAAGTTGTTCCTCGTCTACCAGATTTATGAACTCCAGGGTCATATGCTCCGCGGGGTGAGGTGCCTCTATAGCCGGAGCCATTCGCTCGATCTCCCAGTCTCCCATCCATGGCTGGGTCACTCCT
This sequence comes from Catocala sponsa, assembly GCA_963564715.1. Taxonomy (NCBI): domain Eukaryota; kingdom Metazoa; phylum Arthropoda; class Insecta; order Lepidoptera; family Erebidae; genus Catocala; species Catocala sponsa. The sequence goes on along the minus strand of OY751337.1, from coordinate 22,898,792 downwards.
CTCTTGGCCTCGTATAGCGAGGCCACCTCACGAACTCTGAGGTCCAGAGGGAGCAACCCAGCCAGGATCAGCGCTGAGTGCAGGGAGACCGTGCGATAGCTCTTACACAACTTTTGGGCGAATCCGCGCTGTACCACGTTCAGCTGTTTTCGGACACCAAGCTTATTTACCGCCGCGTACCAACTACTGGCGCAATACAGCACCGTCGGCTCCACCGCCGCAACGTAGATGGCCTCGACCACCTCCGGCTGTAACCCCCAGCTGATCTTGGCCATCCGCGCCAGCTTGTGGTAGATGCCGATTGCCTTTCTGCATACATTTGTGACGTGTGTGTTGAATGTGAGTTTGTGGTCGATGGTAAGCCCCAGGATTTTGATTTTGTTGGACAATCCTATGTCTATCCCGCCCATGCTGAGGCGCGGGACATCGTACTTCAGCCTCCGCGTGATTACCATCGCACCAGTTTTGTGCGGTGCGAATTTCAGCTTCATTCCGATGCCCCACTCCCGCACATGCTCGAGAGAGGCATTTGCTTGTCCCTCAATCTCCAGAGCTGTGTCGCCGTCGAACACCAACACCACATCGTCCGCGAATGCCTGCACGTGTACCGCCCTACTATTTAAGCTGTGTAGAAGGGGATCTAGTAGAAGGTTCCTCAGGAGTGGACCGCCTATCGAACCCTGGACGCAGCCCTTTTCAGTGGAACGCCTGCATTCCTCGCCCGCGTACCTCACCCTCACCTCCCTGTCACTAAGGTAGCTCCCGATTACTCGTCTCAAGTTCACCGGACACCTTTCCTCAGCCAGTCGTACTTTTATTGCCGGCCACCAGGCGCTATCGAAAGCGCCCTCTATGTCCAAGGACACCATAAGGACTATTCTCTTCTCATCGAGCTTTGCCCTTATGTGACCCATGAGGTCATAGAGGGCGTCTTCGGTGCTTCTCTGGGGCATAAAGCCATACTGGCGAGTACTCATCCTCGGCAGCAAATAGAACTTGAGTCGAGCAACCAGCATCTTCTCGTACACCTTCCCCAGGACAGGCAATAGCCCAATCGGCCTGTACGACTTAGGGTCGGTGTACGAGTCCTTACCTGGCTTCCTCAGTGCCACCACCACGGCCTCCTTCCATATCTTAGGAAAGTAGCCGTGATAGAGGCACCGATTCAGCAGCTCCAGAAAAAGTGAGGGGTCGGCCGCTATGGCGCGGGCGCAGACGTCCGCTGTGAAGCCATCTGATCCAGGGGCTTCCTTTGGATTGAATCTGCTGAGGGCATCCCTGAGCTCATGATGGCCCTCTTTCCCTCCTAATTTCGCCGCCTTTTCTCGCAAAACTTTGTGCTCAAGGGTGTCCTCAGCAGCTTCATCTGTTGGATAAAAGGTTCGGGCAAGTAAGTCTGCCGAACCCCTCGCGTCCAGGGTAATACCGTTATGGGACAATGGCAGATCTTCCTCCCTCACTGTGGCCTTATTTAAAACCCTATATATACCCTCCCATACTCCCTCCCTGTCCTGCTTTCCGCAGAAAGCCTTCCAACTTTCGACCTGTGTCTTCTTTACCTCTGTTTGATACTTCGCCTTTTGTTCTAGGTATTGCGCTACAACCCATTCCCTACGACACGGCGCTGCATTCCTGATTCGGCGCCGTTTGGTGTTGGCGCCTCTCTTCAACTCAGCGAGTTCCTCCGACCACCACGGCACAGTGAGTATCCCGCCCTCTTTTTTCTTTGGGATGTGCCTATTGCACGCCTCCTCAACCACTCCCGTATATGCACAGACTAGAGTGTCCAGCTCGTTTCCACTACTCGTTTCGCCTATATTTACATATTCCGGGAGTAGCTGAGTGACGCTTTCCCTAAAGCCGGCCCAGTTGGCCTTCTTGGTGTTGTACCTCCGGGTAGTACGTTTAATACTGATCCCTTTGGCTCTTTCGAGGGCGATATTAAACACTATGCCGTTATGGTCCGAGCTCACGAGGCTCTCGTCAACCCTCCAGGCGCCGACCCAGGCGAGCATATCACTTGAGCATGCCGTGATGTCCACATAGCTGCAATACCTCTTTCCACGACGCGCTGAGAACCTAACACACGCCTTACCTCTTTTAGCCGCTCCATATAGGGACCCACGGGTTCACTCGGCTCGAAGTAGAAGGACACCAGCGTGATCGTCCAGGCACTGGTCCGGATTCCCACCACCACGATGTTATCGGTGGTGAGTTGCGGGTACTGTATCACATCCAGATTTGGATCGAAGACGGCAATAGCCGCCTTGACAGTCCCTCCTCCATGCCCAGTGTTCTGGAAGACCCTTACGCCCTGGTATGCCTTCATCCTCTTCACCGTCCCCACGTAAGGTTCCTGTATTAGAGCGACTGCCGCTTTACGCTTCGAGGCTTCGAGCATGAGCTCGTCGGTTGCCAGTCGTCGTCTCTGGAGGTTAGCCTGCTTTGTGTCAAGTTAGATCCAAATCCGTTTAGCAATTTACGCATGCTTAAGTAACAAGCATCGAAACCTCCAAATGTCTTTATGTTTGTGTCTGCAAACCTCGAAAAAAGTCGATGAACTGACTTGAAATTTGTTAACAACAATGTATTTCTATATAGATAGTCATTTTATTTTTTAAGACCAGTCTCAAATAATAATAATAATAATATATGATATTCTACCACATACACACAACACCATCTAGCCCAAACTAAGCAGAGCTTGTACTATGGGTACTAAACATACATATATACTTTTTTTTTGTAAATACATACATATTATACATAGAAACACCCAGACCAAGACAAACATCCATGTTCATGCACACAAATGTTTGACTTGTGCGGGAATCGAACCCGCGACCTCAGGCGTGGCAGTCGGTTACACTAACCACTACGCCATCGAGGCCTGTTATGTCCTATGGTTAGAAAATACTTCTAGAATACTTTAATATCTTTCTAATAATAAAATTAATAATAGCCACAGCGAAACGTGACCCGGTTTATCTTGTTAAAAACATAAGTAGAAAAGGTACCTAAATAAAACACGACTGGCAATCAATTTCAAAAGAAATAGTACTTCACCGAACATTTTACATTCATCTGGTTCTCTGTATCAAAGCGATGGCTTAACCACGAGCGACTTGACCACATGAAACGGCTACATGACTGCGCTTTGAACTAGCCAAGTGATCGTTAGATTGGAAAACCGCACCGCGGTGCAGGCATAGAGTTTACATTTCCTGTACTGGTGTTAAAGGCAATATAAACTTAAGTCGTTATCTATACATCTATACAAATAAATAAAATTGAAGTGTCTGTTTGTAATGTCAAAATAACAGCTTTTTATCTAATGTATATGAAAGTATATAAGGTACCTATACGAACACGTCTATTTTTTAAATTTTTGACTGTCTGTTTGTTCCGGCTAATCTCCGAAACGGCTGAACCGATTTTGACGGGACTTTCACTGGCAGATAGCTGATGTTATAGGGAGTAACATAGGCTACTTTGATTTTAGAAAAAATAGGGTTCCGCGGAGACAAACACTTTTTAGTTAAAATCTACGCGGACGAAGTCGCAGGTAACAGCTAGTACGATATATAATTTACCCTATATTTACTAACTAAAAAACATAAATCTAAATAGTTTCTTAATTTAGGTTAGATAAATAGTAGGTAGTAAAGTTTAACAGTAGTAGTTTAACCCTTTCAATGCGGCAACAAATTTTGCTTTCACTAGCCAGAATCGGCTTATATGTAACGTAAACGCCAATCGGCGTCAGCCGCACTTGATTATATAAAAAAACCAAAATATCTAAAACTACTCATATCAGGCATTTCATTAGTAAATTCCAAACACATTTCTTGTTTTATTAATATAATATCTTTAAATTTGGGTAAAATATAAAACAACTATACATGACGCCGATCGGCGTCCTCCGAATCTGAGTATGAAAAATAAGACGCCGATCGGCGTCCGCCGCATTGAATGGGTTAATAGTTTCAAAACTAAATATTTAAATGCCATGCCATGAACATCTATGGCAGTCGTTATTGGGAGAGTGTCGACACAAAAGATCCCACTGGGTCGAAGTGTCGCCGGTCTGCACTGACTGGCCCTCACATAAGATAAGATAAGTATATAAATGTTAATACCTATTATATACATTCGTGTAAACGTAAGACAAAATATTATGTATACCTTTTTGTTTTCAAAAAGACAACTGCACTAGGAATAATTCCTGTATCGCGGGCGACTACAGACATTCAAACAACGGACACAAAGAACATTCAAACTCGGATCAACCATTTGTGGATGACACAAATTTTTGTCCCGTGTGGGATTCGAACCCACAACACTCGGCGCAATGGCAGTGGCGAGGCGACAACTTAAACCATTACGTCATCCATGCAGTATAACAAAAAAATTAAAAAAAAAACTAAATCAAAATTCTTTATTTGCTAAATACAGGTTAGAGATGATGGTACATAAAGCAAAATAGTCCACTGTATTTTACCGTAACTGGCATGCAAATGTTACACTTAATTATTTAAAATAACAATAAATAAATAACTAATCAAAATATGTCTAAAAAACCCTTTACATTACTTTTTAATCCATTTAGTGTATTTGTCAATAATAAATAAAGAATGTTTAATTGTCAATGAAATTGGTCTGTATCACAAAATCGTATATTATTATTTAATAGCAATATTATTATCATTTAGAAAATCATTTATGGTATAATAGGCTTTACTAATCAAAAAATCGCGTAGTATGTAACGTACGTAAAATAATGTATACATAATAAATTATTTGACAAAAAATGTTCACTGTCTGTGTGTTATTATCATCTATATATTAATACGTGAAGCGAAAACTTTGGATCCCTTTTTACGAAAATTGGGCGGACGGAGGAGTATGAAATTTCGCACACTTATAGTTTATACAGAGAAGAAGTGACGAATGCTAATATTTTTTTTTAAATTATGCGTAAAAATACATTAAATTAATAAAAAAACACACGCAGTCGAAGCGCGTAACTATGGTTACATATATCAATATATAATGACATAATATATCAGCAACGGGCGTGTATGAGGAATGTGATGAAAGTGAATGAAACCAGAGAAGTGTGTCAGGATCGTAGCAAATGGAAATCTGTAGTCTCTGCGTACCCCTCTGGGAAACAGGCGTGAATCTATGTATGTATGTATGTATATCAGCAATATCTTACAGGCAAACTTTGGTCGAATTTCGAGCACTAGGCGACCGCTAGTTATTATTATAAGCCTAATTGGCGTCCCAGTGCTGGGCAAAGGCCTCCTCTTCCGACTTCCATCTATCTCGATCGCTTGTTCTGAGTTGCCAATCCCTTTTAAATGCATCGAGCTCGTCTCGCCATCTCCTCCTGGGCTGGCCTCGTTGTCGCTTCCCGTTACTTGGCATCCACTGTGTGATTGTGTTACAGCTTATAAATTTACGTAGGTAATATAATTAAATGCGTCAAGACAATCAATATTAAAAACCTATGAATAGAATTAGGAACCATGTCACAGAGCATTTTAAAAGCGCACAAAACACTTTTATACCGTACTTAAATTTTATTTGCCGATACGATTACTCAAGTACCACAAACTTTTAACGTAGACACGCCATTAAATACACTAAAGGTAGAAATTTGAGTATTATACCTACATTTCGCTAACTATATCTTAGTTACCATGTAACTGAGAGCGAGTCAACTGCCGTCTAATGGCACATTTCAAAATACCATGAAAATTTTCTTACATAAAAATCCAATAAAACTTTGCGCATCCCAGGAATTGAATCCGGAGCCTCACGGCCGCGTCTAAACTAAAGCACAAAATTATATCACTATCCTTACTACACAGTCTAAACATGTAACAGTCTTTTATATGCCGTAATTTTAACCTATATTCAAGGCAAGTGTTAGAAAACCAGAAATATTTGAAAATCTATTGTACCAGGTCGCCGGTGTGTATCTCAATATGTTAATTGTCTTGATGGCATAGTAGCAGGCAATCCACTTGATTGTAAGCGGTATCTACCGCTTATGGACATATATATAATACATCTCTTGGTCAAGCAACTACGTGCCTATAACTACTATTCTACCTTCTAGTCACTCAATCTATGCTGTATATATCATAAACTTACAAAATATCTTAGTATATAGCCTTTTAATTCCTAGCAGTTAGCTATGCAACATCCATCTTGCCTACAAACCTCAAACATCAAACAATACAATACAACAAACCATTCATCCATTAACAATCTCATCGCGATTGCAATTACTTGACTTCATTAATTACGATATCCCGCTCTTTCGCTTTTCTCCCTCATTTATTTTCCGACGCTACTGGCTAATGCATCTTCTAGAAAAAATAGTATATAGAAGTCATGAAGTGATTCGACTTCTGAAGTAAAACAGTTCACCTAGCGCTAAGATTACAAGAATAGTAATAGATTACGGGAACGATAAGCGCCAAATAATTTATTCGGGATGTAAACATAAATATATGTTTAAAAATAAATGTTCTATACGCCTCGGGAAATTAACCCAGCCATTACAAAAACACAACATGTTTCGGTTAAATCGTTTACAGCCGCAAAATTAGCCTAACAAAATTAATCAAATTTACAAGTCATTCTGCGTAATCGTGTGTAAACATTGTTTGAAGTTGCCACCGAGTCAATTTGGTGCGTGAATACGAGGTGCAGAGTATCCGGGGACTGGCGATCAATCCTGGGGCCTGAGATTCTTTGCAACTGCAGCGATACAAGTATAGGAGTAAGAGCGCGAGACGCCGCACGGCATTCGACGTCCAGCCCTCGTCGCCGCAACCCGCCAAACCAGGTACCCATCCCAACTTGTGTATTAACTCGAACATTTTAGTCAAAGTGAACATTCTATTTCTAAAAATTACCAATGAATACAACCGTTAGAATAATTTGAATGTGGAATTTTGCGAATCAATATTTTACATTTTTTGAGAAAAGATTTTTAAATTTAGAATTTGTGTTTTAATTTAGTATGAAAAGTAAAGTGTTCATTTTTACGTACTCAGTGCAAATGAAAGTTTTAAATATGTGACCCTAATGAGAATTTACAGAAGTGTTACGAAAGTTACACAACACTTGTATGTACTCATAAACTTTTCGCCGGGGATTTTAAACGGTTAATCCGTGGGCGTAATGCGCGCGGAATTCGTTGAACAAAGTTTATTTGTCGAAAGAAGGGGTGATCAAAATGTATAATGAATGTAAAATCATGATGGACACACCCTTCGCCATTTTTTTATATCTTCACGCTCAATTTCACTAAAAGTATAAGTAATACTAATATAAAGATACATTGCTTTGACATGTATATGTTTAGAAGTTTGTGAAGCATTTAAAATGTCAGTTTTTTAATAAAATAAAACATTTAGTGGTCTAAGTTTGTGACATAAAATACGGTTCCCCAAACGGGTTTTACGAAATATTATATATTAATGGTCGCGTGTTAGCTTCAAGTACGTTTCTAAACGCAAACTTAGGACCCATGGGATTGAAATTCAAGTACTCGTGTTGGAAATGCATTCGTCCGTAGGGCGTATTACGCAAGAAGGTACAAAGGGTTTTTTATTGTAAGACAAGGGCGTACAACGCAAGGCAAGGATTTTATTGTGTGGTAGTTATACGAGAGTTTATTCGATGCATGCCTTTGTTTTGAGTCTTAGTTAATATTTATATTTAAGGCAGGAAGACGGCGATTATAAAGGTAGGGAACTTTCTATTATTTTAGAATGTATATTTAGGTACATTTTTTGTTTATGCGACGGTAAAATATTTGCGTTATGTCGTGAAATTAAAGAGTTTAACGCATTTTAAGTCCACGATTGCTACCTTTAATAGATTTGCAGGGAGCCATAGTCTATTATTATTTTTAAATACTTTAAAAGATAGCAAAGTACCTGTTTATTTGCGTTTAATATTATGTAACCAGTTGTAAAATATATTGCCTTTTTACTGAATGGTTTTAAAAGGACGAAGAAAATAAGTTGATCGGATGTGTATAGGTTTGATTGGGACTTGTAAAAACACAAAGCTTAATCGTCAATCCCCAGATTACTCATTTGATCAGCGTTGATCGTTAGAGATAACAATCGACCCTTCTCAATCAATTTTATTACAACCAGAGAGCTCGTATTGCCCTTTCTATTTGTCTCTAAGCCCTTTGTACCTTTTTTACCTAATTTATTATTTTAAACAAACATCTTTGTAATGTTAACGGCAACATTTCTTCAAAGGCTTTTTGTTTTCAAGGAATATCCATTTTAACTGTAAAGTGACTGTTCATTTAAATTGGAAAGATAATGTCGTTGCTGCTAATTGGATGTTCAATAAATATTGTTAGATCTGTCGTTATCGTAGTATTGTATTTGAAATAAGCTTGGTAATTTAATTTTGAATGGTATAGTTAACGTATAATACATTTCATTCTATTTTAACGGTTGTATGACTTGGTCCTCGGGCGTAAACATAATGCTTTTTCAATTCTGTCTAAATATAGTTATTTTTGATTTATTAAGACAATTGTTTTCTTACATTAGCCACTAATGATGGTAAATGTAAACGAAAATAAAATTTTTCAAGGCTGTGTCAGAAATATCTTTGAAACAAAACACCAGTGACTTCTTAGCAACTAATTTATCTTAAACATTTCCGTGCCGTATTTTCCATTTTTCCGTGTCGCGCAAGACCATTTATTTCTGTTCAACTAAGAACTGCGTACTTTGGAATATATTTCACTGAAACTGGAATCTATTAGCTTTAAAGTAATTCCGTGGACTTAATAGAATCAAAGGGTTACGTTGAAAGGTCCGAGCTATTAATCTGGATTCATCGTAAGTCCATAAACTAGCTTTCAGTTTGAATCGGATTTGTTTGTCACAGATTTCTTTTTTATTCTTTGCTAGTAATGCGTCGTAGATCGCGTAGCGTATACTTGCGGCCAATCATCTACAATTTAATGACCGGGTTGTTTATAACGCGTTTTTCTGTTAGAAAATCTCTGTAGCAATATGGTAACTAGAAAATAACCAAAATTTTAGCAATAGGCTCTCACGGCAAAATGTCTGAGCTTTGGCAATATTATGTGTTAATGTGTTATCTAATGTTGTAATACATCTCTGCTTACCTTTTCGGGTATTTAAAGGAGTACGTTTCTTAGTACTTACACTTTTGTAAAATCTGGGTCGAATTTGTTAAATACCGTTCTATATTGTTGAATACTGTTCTATATTTTCATTTTAGTAGTTTCATTAGAAATATTTATAGATATCGAGTTTCTGATATCCTCTCGTTAAATATAGACATCCGTGAGATCATTTTTGTTTTTAAATAACGTTTCTTTCACCAGGTTTCAAGCTATATTTAAACCAAATATCAAACACGCTTTTGTGATTTAATAGTGAACATTTAACAGTCCGATAAGGTTATGGGCACAATGATAATGTTAATATAGAATTAAACTTAAATGTCTGGTTTCTGCTTGCTATAGCTTCACCCACATGAATTCCATGGGTACGTATACGGGGACAATATAAATTGTATGTTAATCAAGGACATGGTCTATCGGTATGCCAGGGCATTTTTAATAGTTTAAAGCAAAACATCCTCGGTCTAAAGTCAAATCGTTTTCTTCAAAAATAATAATCGGACAAGAAACGATGTCGAACTAGGATTAGCCTTTAAAAAAGTAAATCAAACAGCTTGCATAAAAAACATAACGTTACCGATTTTCTTCATACGAAACGACAATTTTATACGTAAACTTATTATGTAGATAATCTGACGACCCATTGAACTAATTCTATAAATTATAATATATAGTGAAATAGAAGGTTATACTTTTTCTGACTGATACCTATAACCTGTCTAAATTGCTCACTTGTATTTATACAAGTGAGCAAAACCCTTGGCGAAAGCTAGTTAATAACTAAACTGTTCCGAAACATTTTTGAACAATACATTTTTTGTGTCTGTGTGGTTATAACAATTAATGTTCTAAGGTTGGCCTACACAACTAGAACGTAAATGATTTAAACTTGGTATACTTTAAGTAGTCTCGAGCACTCAAATGTGGAATAATATTAGCCGTTTATTTTAGGACTTCTACGAAAAGTTTGAGGTTTGAGAGTAATTCGACTAAAACATAATCAAGTCAAGACTCTATAAGTAAATTATGTAGTTTGTAAATTTTGTGCCATTGCTGCATTGGTCCTGTAGACTAAGTTTGCGAAGTTTGTAATGTTGTTGGTTCCATTCTTAGGTCAGGCAAAATTGATTCAGTTTTTCTGTTACGAATTTTCCGTTAGCTGTATACAGCCTGAATATGCGTATCCAATTGACAATGTACAGGCGTATCGAATAATTAACGAAAGGATTGGCAATAAATATATCTATATGAGTAAAAATCTTAAGATAATAATATATCGGTCTAAAATGTACGTAGTACTTGTGTGCTCATCTTGAATAAGATGCTGGAAAGAGAAAGACTCATAACATCTAATGCATCGAAACCAATTTTGAATGTATGTAATTTATTGTAGTATTTCTGTCTACTAGCCGACGGTAACAACATTTAAAGCTAAACTAAAACCGCCTGTTTGTTACTCTTTTACACAGTTTCTACAAAATTTCACTTACCGCGATGTTACTAGATTTTCTATAAATAAATTTTCCAGTGTCTTTTTAATCGAAACTTTTTCGTTACATTTGTCAACTAAGGCAAACCGTTCAATAGGCAATCTTTTTAATTTTCGGTTTTGGATAATTATTTTGTTGGATTTGTTTTACCATTAATCAAACGATGAATGGTAAAACAAAACCAACAGATTAATTATCAGACATATTCGATTAGATCATATTCAGACAGATTAAAGATAAACATCTTTAATCTGTCACGTCTTAGAATACTAGATATCATTTAAAATCTATTGTGCCTAGCCACCAGTGTGCCGTTGCAATTCAATAGGTTAATGAGTTTTAAAAAAGGTCTCGTGATCTCTATCGTCAATAAAATTTAAACAGGAATTGTAATCGTACAACATTTAATTATCCTACCTAGTTTTTATTTTAACTTAAATAAAGTCTGCCTCATCGGTTAAGTGTCATAAATTTGTGCTACAGTTTACTGCCACTCGAGTTTCACTGCCGGGCAATGATGTTGGGTTTACTGCCAGGAAAATTCTTAGTAGCAGCGCAAATTTAGTGATAGGTACCATCTTTAGAAGATAGTAAGTCTTGCATCTAAATATCTGGGATTTATACAGGTAGCAAAACGACAGTCTATGATTGTACCAAATACTTCTAGGCTCTGTTTCTATATTAAAAAACGAGTCGTTTTAGCTACGGACAGCCAAATTTTGGCATATTATTCATAAGCGTGAGAAAACCAGCATGTCTGAGAGTCCATAATGTTTTCGAAGATAAGTAAAGTCTGTCAACCCGCACTGCGCCAGCATGGTGGACTATGGCCTAACCCTTTTCACATTGAGAAGAGGTCAGTGCCCAACAGTGAGGTAGTTTACAGGGCTGATATTATTATATAGGTATAACGAATCGTTTCTTGATATAGGCACAGTCAGCTTCTTATATAAAGTGACAGATAACATATCCAGATATATAGGAACTCCTAAAGTGATCAATTATATTAATACAACCAAAGTCTTCTAATTATGCAAATCACCCATCTTGCACAAATATATCGGAACATGGACATCGTCAAATATATAAGTTCATTCAAAGTGTCATAATCATACTAACAAACACAGCGCCAATGGTTTCTAAACATCCAAAGTATTCAAAAATATGAAGCATTATATGAAAATGAACTCTATCTCTATATATTTGAGGTACTCTTTTAAATATTCCGGCCATAGCTATTTATCTCTGAAAAGTATTGATGTGAAATAGACATTTCTTTGACAAATTTTAAAAAGTTGTAATATCATTAGTAATTTTTTGATTACTGACTACTTGATTATTTTCTCTTTTAACCGTCTAGGTATATCCTGGTAAATTTAAAAACTTTTGATAGGACTTAGGTCGGTGGTATAACTGACTTTTTGTCAATCTTTTTGCATGACTTCACGTCATTATATTCTACGGCTTGGTACCAAGCCGTAGAATATAATGACGTGAAGTCATGCTACGGTATCAAATTCTAAACTCAAAAATATCTGCTCAACAAAAGCAAAATGTTAACAACAACCTTTTAAAAACGTTAGTTGAAAATTCTAGTTCAAATTTCAGATAAAATTTTGCAAATATGAGACGATGTCGGAAGCAGTTGGTGCTTGATAATCTTTTTATTGGACATCGCTTTTATCGAGCAGCTTGCATAGCTGAACGAAATATCCATCCTCTAACTTTTTTTGCTCTTTTACTTTGAATATTTAACACATAACACGGTTAGCTAGCGGATCATAAGCATTGCTTGTTAATATTTTTGTGGTATTGGTAAAGGATTTGGATTTTTTTTGGACAAGCATTCTTTGAGTGCAGCAGAATCTCCGCTAAATTTGAGCGATTTTTCAGACTAAAGCCCGAAGTTAAGTAATAAGTGGATATGTGACATATGCAAATTATAACATTATTTGACCTTAGCTTATGCTCGTGGCTTACCTCACGTAAAAGTAGGTAAGGTTGGGTATAACAGTACTTTTTAAAAATAAAATGTAGTAACATCATACTCCGTGATAATATAACTTTCTAATGAGAAAAAAAATTTTTGAGTTAAATCATTACAAACAGAAATCAAATCTTTGCTCTTTATAATATTAGTATAGATATACAGTTTCTATACAATGCTTATTAAAATTATTCAGCTAGCAAAGTCTATTCTGTGTATACGTTAAATACAACAATTCTTGGAGTTAATATTGTGTTAGTGAGCTTTTTGTAGCTTCGCTTAGGGTGCTGTATATTTTATACATTAGCTTATGTTTTACGTTCCCGCCTTGTGATATTACTCATGCATTTTATCTTATTGTATATGAATTATTGCTATAGTATCTTTCAGTAAATTAAAGCTACTTGCAGACATATACTGCTTAATAAAAGATAATGAAGAATATTTACGTGGTGGCAAAAAATCTTTCGTGAAATCATGAATATCTTTTAAAACTTTTGAATCAGCTCATTTCTTAAGACGTCTACAGTTTTTCTTGGTTTATTTAAAAAGTTTTTAGTATCAACGAAGGCACCCGGACATTTCCCCTGGATTACGGTGGAGATTAAATGCATAATAATTGTGCACGAAGAGATAAAAGGGGCCAATGTGAGGTTAAAATCTTATCTTCTTTTGCTTTCTTGAAGTGGTGAGTCGTTAACTTTGTGTTATATTTAAACCGCCTGCAGGCTACTGTATTTTTTTAACTACTTTGAACTACAATAACTAAGACTAGCGTTGTGCAATTATGAAAAAAGACTTGTCGGTATTGCATAATTGTATTATATTCCGCATCGGTATGCTGATCAATTTATTCTCACTGATTATATTTCGACTCATGATTATATGATAGTCAAACCTTAATTTTGTGATGGCGTGGATCGGGTCTTGTATTGCATGACGCGGTTGTTGTAAACCTCGTCATGCAATACAAAAATTCGCTTAATAGAATATTGAGTTATTTGAGTATCGGTTAAGGAACAATGTGACTGAAACTATTTTTAGGACTGTCTTTTGGATCATAAACTCGAAAAATTATCTGATTCATTAATATATAAGCGTCAATGAAACTCGTAAAAATGTTAATATTTAACAATATTTCCATTACTCTTATACCTCAATTCATGTATAAGCGAACAGAATTGCGTATTCCCTTCATATCTAGATAAAAATATGGTAATATTTTCAAAATTTACTTTACATTCAGCTTTCTATTCAATATTCGTTGAATCCCTCGATTCTGCAATGAATTTTTTGCATTCACATTTTCAATTTATTCTGCTCCATCATTACCTATATTTCTACGTACTTTCAAATTATTTTGCCAAATAGAGTTTGGAATCCTGGAAAGCTTAATCTTCAAGAGATTGCTATCAGTAATTTCATCGCAAATCTAACATGCGATCTAAGCAATTTGTAGAAACAAATGATGAAGGAAATAACATTACTGGTGCTTTCATTTCAAAGTGATTTAATAATGACGGCAAATGAGATTGCTATGAATGGTTTTCATTCAATTTGGACATGTTTTCTTTACGGCACACCCTTGATCCTTTCATAACTTTGCTAACCGCAAGTTCGCTTAGTAGAAACGCTTCTTCGTTAAAATATTTAGTTTGTTAATAAAAAGTTCTTTGGGCACATTTTGGTAAATTAACCTTTATTTATTTATTTAATAGCACAACCGTATCATACATATTAATACAATATTAAATTTTGTTACATGGTATTTTGTTTTATATGTTTGACACTTATGGTGTACATAACACAGGCTGGTTATGGAGAAGTTAAGTGCTTACATTTTTAAATAACTTAATCTAATTTTAATTTATTTTGAAAAGATTATACTATACTAAAGTTACGTTGATTTAATCTTCAATTGCTTAGACTCCATGCAAAGCTTCTATTATATTCGCTTGTGATTCTATGCGAAAAGTCTCAGCTGCACTATCCGGCTGCTATTCAGTCGCAAATCGCGGATCGATTTATATATTAAAACTAACAAAGGCCTTTGTGCTTTTCAAGACGTTCTATCAAATTTTCCTCACGGTGGAGGAACCACAGGTTATATTTTTTATTCTTGACTGTCTCAGAAAATCATAAAAACAGAACTTATTTAATCGTAATCACCTAAGTGAGCTTATTTATTTCCACAACCGTCTAATATATCACTTCATAACCTTTAAAATAAGGATAATTTATCAGAGCAAGGAAAAAGCCTGCGTAAAAATATTACCACAGTTTGATAAATTTGAGGTTTTTTGAAGGTCTAACGTTAAAATATGAAGTCAAGGGGTGATAAAAGATTGAGGAAGTTACTACATTAGTCGTAGTTACTTATGGACTGTCAGATTCATAGAGAAACTATGTACATAAACAGGTGACTACGTGAAATAGGAAATTTTCTGCTGTCATTCAGTACTTGGCCCTCTTGTGAAGAATTCCTTTATTTAAATACTAATTTTTGTACGCGGCTTCACTCGCGTAAAAGTAGGTTAGGTTATGTTAGCAAGAGTGCTATTTTTTAAATAAAATTTAGCTTATGTTACTCGGTGATAATACAGCCTTCTAATGGTGAAATAATTTTTAAAATCGGTTAAATCGTTTATGAGTTAACAAGCAAACACATAAAATCAAATCTTTCCTCTTTATAATATTAGCATATACTATAAGGGTCAACTTTTAAAAGCATGTCGATAAAATATTAAAGACAGCACCTGTAAAGGCAAGTAAGAGTTCTTGAGTTATGATATGCCATAAAAATATTTTACAAATATCCATCACTTTTTCCGTCATCCAATTAGTGTCTACTACTGCAGAGCAAAGCCTCTTGGATTTTCAAATCCCTCTATAACTAGCAATCCCGAGCCAGTTTTCAAAGGCGTCCAACTCGAATGCTGAATACTATCAAATTAAATTACTGTATTTCAATGCTTCAGCTTTCTCTTCCTGATTTTACTACGAATAGTTACTCTTGTTGTGATTTCACGCACAATCCTATGAACTAATTTGGTCTGATGAGAAATACTTCAGTGAGTTGTTATAATATACCGATCCTCAATGGGCGATTGTGTCCCACACCCAAATCACAGCAAAGGGTAAAAGTTAGATCAAAACTTAGCGTTCTTCCAAAAGTTGTATCCTCATATGAAAGTTAGAGATTGCAATTAAACTCTGAACGAAATTGGAATAAGGGTATAAATCCTGTTTCAAGCATCCAAATCGTTTTAAACGGTCCATCAAACTTTTTTAATGTCTCCTAAAAACATTTAACCTTGCCGGAAAATATTTTATGTTTCCCAAAAGTGTTTTATGTTGACATAATGCTGAATGTCAGAGGAATTAGCTGCGTAACTTCAACTTTCGATATAAAGACCGAGTGACATGAAAGTTTCAGCACAATCGTTCAGCTCTAATGGACTATTCTAGTTTATCTAGATCGTAACTTTACGGTTACAGGCCGGCTGGCGACTACAACGTTGTTTTTAAGAGTTCTTTCTTTTAAGGTTTCGGTATAGTGATAAATTTTTCTTACTTGTGTTTATGAAACTGAAAGGTATAACTGACTGTTCGTTTAACTCTTTTTTTGGAAATTGACATTTATTATGTAACATCTTTAGAGATAGTGTGGACATTGTTGTATAACTTGTAGACGATAAAGCAACAATTTATCGGTTGTCATAAAAACGTATTGTGAATAGGAAGATGAAATTAAAATGATTTATTTTAGACCCTCATAAGAAAGTAATGTTAAATACGAACCTGGCAGTTATTAATTAATGAAATGCTTGAAGGAAAACTAACTTCTAATCATGAGGGTGTAGTTCCCACGTTACATCGTAACTAATATTGTAAATGCAAATGTAGGTTTCTTTCCTTGTTACGCTTTGATTTAACTACTCGACTGAATCGCATGAAATTTTGCATAGACGTAGTCAGGGCAACAGAAAAGGACATATGGTATCTTCCATCTAAAAAGAAATTAATCTTCCTGAGGGATGCCTGGTCTTATTTATATGTACAAGCATAAAAGCAACATCCACTGCAATTTTAAGCAACTATAAATTCTTACTGAAACATTAAAGCACATTTACTTGCACGACGCAACTCATGCGCAAGCTACACGCGCGATTTACATGCATGCTAATCTTCCGGTCGGATACTTGCATGTCATTTATCTACATGAAGCATGCAACTCGCGCCAGTGCCAACTTGCGCATGTTGCTGGTCTCGTATACTAAAGTCTATAACGATATATAGGTATACTACATTTAGGAAATAGAAGGCTGACCACCAACCACATCTGTACTGTATACCAATGAATATGCAAATTCTCCAATTGTGGTGTAATTGTGTTATGTGCAAGTACATTTGAAGTGCCGGTACTTCGTTGGCCTAGTGACGTAAGCATGTAAGCCAGAGGCATTCGATCGTGAGTTACGAGTTTCGGGGAAATGTTATTGGAATTTAATGTAAGGATATACCAGTAGAGAACTGTACAATCTGGAACTGTGCTTAGCAAATATACGTACGTAGTCTCACGCCTGTAACTCTGAAGTAGGCAGAGTTGTTTAGATACATATTTTCCTAACTTACCTCGGTTTTTTGAGAACTAGCTTTTGCTCGCGGCTTCGTTCGCGTAAAAGTAGGTGTTATGCTACTAATAGTATTTTTTTAAATAAAATAAAGCCTATGTTACTTGGTGATAATATACCTTTCTAATGACGAAAGAATTTTTAAATCGGTTATATAGTTTTGGATTTAAATCTTTACAAACAAAGAATCAAATCTTTTCTCTTTATAATATTAGTATAGATTACTTGTTGAGAACGACTTAAACTCTACTTAAGTATTACTTGAAATTTTACTTTGTTTCTATTTCAAGTTTCCTTAAACTGTAATGAAGATTGAGTAGGATTTTAAACATTATATACTTAAGTAAATGCTCAGTTGATAGTGGTTTGATGAAATTAAATTCTGTAATATGTATTTGAGAATACTTAGTTGAGATTTGCTTCTTTTCTCAATTTAGAAACCAGGGGTAATATTATAAATGAGAATGTGAGTTGATTTGTTACGCTTTTATGCGTTAACTACTCGACCCTGTGACTTGACCGATCATCATGAAATATCGCAGGCACTTTATCAGGGGCATAGAAAAGGACGTAGAGTACCTTTAATCCAGAGAAAAAAAAACTGTTCCGGCCGGTTAGCCAGGCATCTATCTTTTTAGGTCCATGCGTGTGTCAAGTGAGTCCATTGACCATTCCAGTCTCAGTGCTTGCTACTGAGAATTTTTAACATCTTTTTAGACTTGATGGACCAAACATAAGGGCAAATTTATACCACAAAACCAATAAAGCTGTCAATTATTAGACTATGCTAGAATATTGTCTTTACTGAAGCGAAAGGTAAAATTTGGAAATGTGTTTAAATCTTATACGTTACGTGAATATTATTACAGTGTTATTTCCATTAATAATCATTCTGATGTTGGCTTGTTTCAGGTTTTTCATCTTGAAAAGTTCCAGAACAATCAAGTAAGTACTTTCTCCTTTACTTTTAATGTAATGTGAAACTTTAATGTTCCAGCGTATTTTAGAATTGTGGACGAGATGATAAATTATTATTACATTGATTTTGGCGTTCTTGCACAATGTATAAAATAATAGGCTGGAAGGTATGTATGTCACATTCTTAGTGAGCGATTTAATGGGTATGAATATATTTACTAAATTGTAACAAACATCATTAAATATTATTTCAGATATAGAGCTTAGTAAAATAATAAATTCTAAGATTCCAAACTATCACCATAAATTATATGATACCGTAAAATATTTTTAAAATAAGTGATATCGTGAAAACTATTATAATATATATACTATTATAGTATATAGATAGAAAAGAATGGACTACGGCACTATATAATATAGTGCCGTAGTCCATTATTTTCTAATATAATATGGAAGGCCGCAATTTCCACAAATAATTTTAAAGTAAGGAAATAGTTCAGCGAATATGTGGGTTTAGTAATTAACTTAAACTTCGTTAAATTAAAAGTTTATATTCACAACGACATCAATAAACTTTGACTTTAAATCGTACATAATATGATACTGAAAGATGTGTACTTTGTCTTTTTATCTCTGTATTTTATACAAGAAAGGATTTAATTTGGTAGTAGGGTGGCGACTGCCTAAAACATATGGCTTTTATAAAGACTACTAGTAATTAAGACTACAGATAACTTGTTTTCCTGGTAAACCCTAGTGCTAGGCTAAATGCTTGCTAAAAGTACTACTTCGGTAATGCAATGGTGTGGACACTGGAAATGGAACACACGACTTATCTATATCCAACATCTATAATATTGACATACGTATATGCAAATGTTATTCATTGAAATTCAACGACTACACAACGGATTTTATTTCGGCTTATTTTAAAAACAGTACGTTTATTAATTTTGAAACTATTGTGTTATTTAAATTTACACTTACCCCGTCGTTTGGGCAGATTCTTCGTGTACCTATGAGTCTCTCCATGACCATCTAAAAACCATATAATTACATAAATTTCAATTAATATTCTAATTTTACAAATATCCTATTAGAATTGTTAATATTTTATCAAGATACGTACCTGTTTCAATATCTAAGATTTAAAAAGACATATTGTCTAGCCAGCCCTGCAACCCTAAAACATAACTGGCAAAGTATGAATATACTAGCTGGGCCCGCAGTTTCACCCGCGTTTATAGTTACTGCGCCGCCCTCGTGGGTCGTAGCGTGATGTTATATAGTCTTCCTCGACAAATAAGCTATCCAACACTAAAATAATTTTTCAATTCGAACCAGTTGTTCCTGAGATTAGTGCGTTCAACCAAACAAACAAGATTTTGTTTGTTTGGTCAGCTTTATAAGATTAGTATAGATACCAGTTCTGCTTTCCCCCGGAGATATAGAAGCTTAATATTACGCAACAAACTAAGCTATGTATACTACTTGCATTGTTCCGTCGGTTCAACATGAAAGCAATGGCCACGCAAAATTGTTATTATAGCAATTGGACGAACAGTTGTGAAAATAGATTGTCCAATATTTTATTTTCCATTAGCTGTGTTGAAATTGCAGAGCTGCGTGTTGGTAGCTTTCAGTGACATTTTTATCTTCGATCTGATAAATATTATAAGAACTTAATATTAGAACCGTAAAGCACGAAATACTAGAGACGATAGAAATAATTGTGTTCATGCTAGGTGACGGCGTCGAGCGCAGCCAGTACCAATAATCGAGAGTATTAGTGACATTTATATCACGTGTGTATTTGTCACGGAATTGTATAGAATACTAACTTTTAACTGCGGCTTCACTCGCTCAGGAGCACTACTACAGTACTTTTTCCTGGATGGAAGGTACACTGTCCTTTTGTTAAGGTGTGAAACTGTAACTAACTAACTCATATTCTGATGTATAATACTAGTTAGGATTACAAGCAAGGTGTCTTTAGTAGGAAGCATATTCCGCCGTTTAAAATAAAAATATTGGGTTATTACGGTTTAATTGTACCTATAATCATTGTTTTTTATGCGTAAGTGGCTGATTCGCACAAGTGTATGCTTAGATACTTTTAGTTAGTGAGGTTGAAACTTTTTTAAGAAGAGAAGCGTGTGCTCATCTTTGTAATTTAATAGTCTCCTCACCGTTCTCTTCAACGTTACATAACATAAACTCATGCCTGAAAATACAGGCATACTTCATTGCTTACAGCCAGTATATCCCCGAAGGCTTAAGCAAAGAAGTATACTGTCTTATTATTCCATTATGATTTAGGCTCCATGAAATAATTGCCAAAAACCTAACAACAATTTTACGAAGCCAGGGTTTAGAACCCAAGATCTTAAGCTTCAAGTTTAAGAACAAACCTACAGTACAATATCAACTAGACGGGAACCAACATTAAAAATACATTACCACTATCTGATAGATGCGTCAGCAGTTACAAAATCCCTTACCTACTACCCTATGCAAATGAAATTCGTACCCTTTCTTTTGCAGAGAAACGTGAAATATGCACTAAAACAAATTCTTCCACTGGAACCCTGGAATTTTGCCAAAAGATAAGCAGCTTAGTGTTACCACTGTCAGCTAAATTTAACCACATAATCTGCAAAATGTTTATAATTATGCGATATTTGCGGCTGACGGCAACGGAATTCGTGTCTAGCACATTTCCCGCTACTGTCAAAATGTTGACACAAACAAACCATTTACATAACTTCACGACTGTCTACCCTCCAAGAGTGAGGTAGCAATGCATAATATCTACTTGACGTATAACATAAACCTTTGGCATATTTTAAATTCCTCGCATTTAGTTAGTTTATCGTTATTTGCTAGACATATTTTCAGACTGTACTGATGTGGTACTTACTACTGACAAGTTTAATAAAAAAAATATTTGTTCAACTCAACTCGTAATTAAAATTTATACCTTAGGTTGCAATCGTATATAAAAGACTAGCTTTTGCGCACGGCTCCGCCCGCGTGGTACCTACATCAATAAAACGTAGCCTATGTCCTTTCCCAGGTTTTAAACTATATCTGTACAAAATTTCATGTAAATCGGTTGAGTGGTTTAGCCGTGAAAAGGTAACAGACAGACAGACAGATAGACAGACAGAGTTACTTTGGAATTTATAATATTAGTAAGGATAAGGATGAATAAGGCGAGGCTGCCGTAGATATATTTAATAAAAAAATATAATAAAGAATAATTATCACTCGTATTAACATAAAAGAAACCATCGTGAAGAAACGTACATATCAGAGAGTTTTCCAAGATATATGAAGACTGTCAACCTAAATAGGGCCGGTGTGATTGACTTTGGCTAACACTTCTCATAATAAGAAGACGCCCGTGCCCAGCAGTGGGACAGTTAATAAACAGGGGTCATATTATGAATATAACAAAGTAAATAATAGCAGCTGCCTTTTATGGTTTCGTAGCAAAAGTTTGCGTGTGGCCTGCTAAGTTTTTTAGTTTAGTTTGAAAATTTAAAGTAGCCATATAGAATCTGATGAGGTGCCTGGTAGACAATATTATGCTCCCTCCTATTATGCAGGATTAAAACCAACCAAAGACTAAGTTTTGGTGTTACTATACTTTATATTATATAGTTTACCCTCATTTTTATTATGTACCTTTAGTTTTAATATTAATAGTACACATGTATGTTAAATGTATAATTTACGGAACGAAACTAACGTCTAAGACACAGGCTCTGCCTAGTTTAGACGTTAGGGTACATTGATTATTGTATACATACAGTTATTGTATTGTAGGTTAAGAAGTTGTATGTATGTATGTATGTATTGTCATCTATTTGGTATCAATAAAGAAATTATTATTATTATACACCTCTGTCTAAGCCCATTTCAATCAAGAAGTGAAGTTTATCCAAATATCGTCGGCCTCGATGGCGTAGTGGTTAGAGTAACCGACTGCTACGTCTGAGGTCGCGGGTTCGATTCCCGCACAAGTCAAACATTTGTGTGCATGAACATGGATGTTTGTCTTGGTCTGGGTGTTTCTATGTATAATATGTATGTATTTACAAAAAAAAAGGTATATATGTATGTTTATCCATTGTATAGTACCCATATTACAAGCTCTGCTTAGTTTGGGCTAGATGGTGTTGTGTGTATTTGGTAGAATATTATTATATAATCTTTATTTAACTGTCTCTGTTTGTTCTAATACTCAAAATGTGAGTAGGAAAACGTTCCTAATTGTGGTTAACGAACTGTTTCGGTTTCAAAGCTGAAATGCCAAATTTTCTGTCTCCATTCCCAGTTGAATGTTAGTTCAGAACTCTAGTGTTAGTGTTTCGGAAGCTTGTACTAATTAATGTGCTCAAATACTCAGTACTTCGTAATGTACACGGTAGAAGGAATTTCAAAGGAATTATTCTCGTCATAGTTGACGTTTGAGTTGTGTTATCAAATTTGATGTTCTTCTTCTTGTTTAAAATAATTCAAAGTTTGGGTACGTTACTTTATTTGTTTAAGTAACCCTTTATTAGAGGAGTATTTAACTATCTACATATAACCACAATTCTTTAAAACTAACTTATACCTAAAATATTATAAAACAGAAAGAAAAAGTAAACTAAAACCCTCTAATAGGCGTCATAAAATTCCTCCGCATCACAGTCGACCGGTAGTGTGCCCAGAAGATTGGCAGCATTGCCACGTTGAATGGCAATGCTTATTCTTTCTGCAAAATAAAGGCCAATTAATTAATTTTGTTTCAGCTATATTTTAATTATTTTTAATTTAGGTGAAGTAAAATTAGCATTACAAATTGACAGTATTGAACGAATGGTTGAGCCGTAAAAGAAAATATCAAAAGAAATCGGCTTCGATGGCGTAGTGGTAAGTGTAACCGACTGCCACGCCTGAGGTCGCGGGTTCGATTCCTGCACAAGTCAAACAGTTGTGTGCATGAACATGGATGTTTGTCTTGGTCTGGGTGTTCCTATGAGTAATATGTATGTATTTACAAAAAATATACATATTTATGTATGTTTATCCATTGTCTAGTACAAGCTCTGCTTAGTTTAGGCTAGATGATGTTGTGTGTGTGTGATAGAATAGTATAATACTCTTATTATACTCTTAAATAAGGCGTCTATGTTTTAGGGCATATTGTTTTATTTATGTTAGATTGATAGACTGAATCCTACGGGAACAAATTTAATAGTGAAATAAAATGTAGTTATCTAAGTGCTAAGTTCTTCAAGCCCAAATCTGTTCAATGATTTACGCATGATTGAGTCATAAATATCTAAAATCCAAATATCTTTATAAAATTGTATATAGTATTATAATTTAAATAATTAAAGGCGTACGATAATAAAGATCGTATATCTTTACTGTTATTTGGACGTACATTCTGAAAAACATTGCAACCCACACTCGGGTCAAAATCCAGTTATTATTAGCAAATTAGTCACGGGGTTACTATTTACTAGCTGGAAAAATTTGGTAGCTCTACTATCACTCTAAATATGAAATCATGACTTAGTAGCCTAACCCACATGTATGAAGAAACAATACGGGATTGAACTTCAATTATGATTATCTCAAAATGTTAACCTTGTGGGTCGTAACGTTTTTCAGAAAGTACGGCCATTTAAAATTGAAATCTATTTGGTATACAATAGATATACTATTTGCACGTGGTACGATTATATATGTCTCGTTCTTCGTTCGTTTCGTCATTTATCCACGCGCATCTGTATACCATTACCTCGGCCGTCACTACCCTTGTTTCTACGAAACGTTAGTCATTCTCTCGATACACGTAGCAAACTTATTTTTCAAGACAATGTATCTTCGGGACATTCGGGGCAACATTTTTCTCCGATACCTAGAATTTCACGGGCCGTTTCTGTTATGTAGGTATATGGTTAGAATGCTTTATTTAATGGGTAGACGTAGACTTAAAATACCTTAAGGTGTTAGTGGAAAGTAAAGAAATACGTATCGAAAAATATAACTAATATTATAAACTAGCTGTGCCCGCGGTTTCACCCGCGTTTACTATTACTGCGACGCTCACGTGGGTTGTAACGTGATGTTATATAGCCTATAGACTTCCTCGATAAATAGGCTACCCAACACTAAAATAATTTTTCAAATCGAACCAGAAGTTCCTGAAATTAGCGCGTTCAACCAAACAAACAAATAAATAAAGAAACAAACTCTTCAGTTTTATAATATTACTAGATGTTCCCGTGGTTTCACCCGCGTTTATCGTTACTGCGCCGCCCCGTGGCTCGTAGCGTGATGTTAGCCTATAGCCTTCCTCGATAAATAGGCTATCCAACACAAAAAGAATTTTTCAAACAAACAAACAGACAAACTCTTCAGCTTTATAATATTAGTATAGATATAAAGGTGTGTACTTGTTACATAATAATATCAGCCCTCCTTATAAACTTTCCTGTGCTGGGCGCGAGCCTATTCTCAATATGAGAATTTGTTATTTAGTCACGCGTAAACCGGATATTTAGACACGTTCTAGAGCAGCGATAGCTCAGCGGGGAGACCAACAGACTGCAATGCAGAGGGTCTCGGGTTCGAACCCACGTCGCGCACTTCTGACTTTCGGAAGTTATATGATTTTTCGAAATTATGTGCGTATTGATTGACAATTATCGCCTGCTCCGTGCCTCGGAGAGCACGTTAAGCCGTCGGTCCCGGCTGCCATGAACATCTGTGGCAGTCGTTATTGGGAGAGTGTCGACAGAAAAGATCCCACTGGGTCGAAGTGACGCCGGTCTGCACTGACTGGCCCCCCACATAAGATAAGATAAGACAAGATAGACACGTTCTATTTATATCTATCATTTTTTACCCTGTATGCGTTCCCGTGGGATTTAAGCAAGCAAATTTATATTACGTTGTGTTTCGTGTGAGGAAACGTCCAAGTTTAAAAGTTCTCTGTCATTGCCTTGAAGGAATTGCCAGCCAGCATTGTGGACTATAACCTTACCTTTTTTACACTGAGAAGAGGTCTGTATTTTTTTTTATACTGTTTAGGTGGCAAACACGCAAATGGTGGTAAGTGGTCACCGTAGCCTATGGACGCCTGCAACACCAGAGGCATCACTAGCGCGTTGCCGACCCTTTAGGAAAGGAAGTGGGAAGGAGAAGGAGCGGGAAGGGGGTAAGGGGGTGATTGGGCCTCCGGTACACTCACTCACCGAACTAAACACAACAGTAGGAATACTGCTATTTCACATCGATATTCTGTGAGAGGGTAGTCCTTCCCCGGTCGAGCCGGCCCATTCATGCTGAAATCAGCGAGGCTCTACTACTCTACAAGTAGCAGTAAAGCAGTTTATAACATATAGGGCTGATGTTATTCTATTTTTATCCATCGCCTCAATACGTCACAAGATGCGCCATTGATGTTCGTATTGTCAATAATAGGCTGTGGAATCTCAGAGAAGATGACGGAAGCGTCTTATCGGAAACTAGAGCTCAATTGTTCCACTTTGTTCTTGACACTATTGTCACTGTCTAAATAGCGGCATCACGTATCGAAGGTTTACTATGTTCCATGATTAATTTCGTAAATTTCTCAAGCTATTTTGGTACATACATTTATACTGTAACTACATTTTGGCCGCGGTTTCGGTCGCGTAAATATAGGTTATGTCATATTCTATCGCTCGCGAATAGTACTTTTTTTCTGGATGAAGGTACCCTACATCCTCTAGATTTAGATTTTTAGGTATCACATAATAGCGGCCAAGACTACATTCAGGCTTCATGCGGCTGCTCATAATTTTCTAAGCCATTTAGCTTGACTCAAAAATTGAACGTAGAATTTCAATATGAACCCTTAACCTGACAGTGATCCCCAAACAATTTCCAGTAGTGACATAAACATTTCAATATTACGAAGATATTAAGCAACGGTTTTATCGCTCCTTACGACATATATACCTTTATTAAGTACATTCAAATGTCTTGGGGCTACGCGAAATTGCTCTGAATCCAGTAAGATAACATTTTCTCACATTCGCTCCCATTCAGTCGCATTTTTATATTCACTACTGAGCGAAGGGGATATAACTATAATTCCAGTGAGTTTATTGCAAGTGCTTGATACACGAACAGTTGGGTTGTGGATTAGTAGGGTGTATTGACGCTACCATTTTCTCGCAGTCTCTGTAGGAATAATCAGGTTGTCAGTAGATTTAATTATCTATGTACCAGCAAGGTGGCAGCTTATTCTTTCTGGCATTATGTCCATTCTTATTCTGCACGAAGTTGAATAAACGCAGATATCGATCCTTAATGACTGACTATAATAATAATATTCTATCACATACACACAACACCATCTAGCCCAAACTAAGCAGAGCTTGTACTATGGGTTCTAGACAATGGATAAACATACATATATACTTTCTTTTTGTAAATGCATACATATTATACATAGAAACACCCAGACCAAGACAAATATCCATGTTCATGCACACAAATGTTTGAATTGTGTGGGAATCGAACCCGCGACCTCAAGCGTGGCAGTCGGTTACACTACCCACTACGCCATCGAGGCCGACACTCATAAAGGGATGGTCATGTTTTATTCCTAAACCTTTAAAGCCTAACTAGTATCTATTCATATAATAATAATAATATTAATATATTTATTTATATAATAAAATTGTTACTGGTCGATGTATGTACATAGGAGAAATTTAAGAAAAATAATATGAGTGGTTTTTATAGGAGCTATAGAAGCCAAAACAATCATTTTAGATTTTCTGTCTATCTGTATGTCTGTACAGGTTACTTAAAATTTGTTGCATGTTTTTTCTAATAAGAAGTTTTAATAATAAGAAATCTAGGAGCCGTAACAACAAGAAATGACTGGCAGGTCTAAGAAGGAGATATACGTCATTTTTAACTTTTTTACTTCATATCATATCAGTGCCAACTACACAAGCGATACAAATATAATACTACTTTTGTATAGTTAAACTAAAACAGCTGCCGTCCGACACACGATATGACATTATAAAATCGCGCCGCTCAGTACAAACCACTGGGCGCGTGTAATGCACTAAAAATAATTAAAAAGGTGTTTTAAAGTACGTAATGATAGCCATTAAGTCCATAAGGTCTGTTGGGCATTTACAATTAATCCTATGTGAACAACACCCCGACATTAATCGTCCGGCGCGGCGGTCCGCTCGGGCAATATCACTCGAGATATATCAAGGGATACTCTTTGTTACGAAAAAACAACTTTACCTGCGTATAAATTGGAAATAATAACTTTTTCAGGCCTTTAAGCTTTGATTGTGAATCTATAAGGTTTTATAACCAATATAATGATAGTAGGGATGACGTAGCAGCTTAAGTGGTCGCCTCGCCACTGCTTTTGCACCGAATTATGTGGGTTCGAATCCCACACGGGACAAAACTTTGTGTGTCTGGGTGTTCTTTGTGTCCGTTGTTTGAATGTTTGTAAAGTGTCCCGCGACACATATAATATATCTAATGCGGGAGTAGTATTCTATCCCATCAAGGTATTAATCATATTCATATTAAAATATAGCAGTTTTAAAATTATAAGACCTCCATTGGGCATCACTTACCAAATGTAACGTTTGGAGTTTGGTCACTGAAACAAACAAAAATTCTATAATTAGAAAATAGTTGATTAAAATCGTATGTTTTTATTAGCAGAACAAACTGATTCCCCATTTGTTCTGTCTAGAAAATAAATAAGTTTTACCGCAAATATTACTTTGAGGAGTTAAAGCCTCACCGCAAACGTGGTTGAACACGCCAAAGAATATTTAATCCATATTTACCAAACCTCCGACCAATTCATGCTGAACAAAACGCTGAGAAAATGTAAAACGATGTGAAAAATTTACTTTAAAGAAAAGATAAAGTAAGTGAGTGCGTTATATTCATATTGATTCTCGTTCACTGTTCTAAGTTTAGCGCTGCGACTACTGAAGTAATCTTATAATATCAGCCATGTATTAAACTGTTCCACTGCTGAGCACGGGCCTCTTCTCAATGTGAGAAGAGTTAGGCCATAGTCCACCACGCTGGTCCAGTAAGAGTTGGCAGACTTTACATATCTTCGAGAATATTATGGAGAGCTCTCAGACATGCAGGCTTTCTCACGATGTTTTCCTTCACGGTTAAAGCGAACGATAATTAACTGCTAATATGCATTTTACTTCAAAAACTCAGTCTTGAAAACTCTGTATGTCAGTCCAACAGTCTCCCACTAGGCAATTGCTGCTATTAGGCTATCGCTGCTCTTACAGTAAACTTACAAAAAGAATAATACCTCTACTATCTTTGTAGCCTAAATGTATTTATTAATTTAGGTCGCAAAATATCATCTTCTATCGCTTATACTATGGGGAGTGTTCCGAGGAATTGTTCGGAATGATCCCTGCCGCCTCTTTTCGCCATCGTCCTACGCGATAGCATTTTCACTCCCATCATTTAGATGGTTGGCAGTCCACAACTGTGCGTTTCTGCAGGAATTTTCTGCCTCGCACAACAAAACTGTGGAATGAGCTGTCGCCTACGGTATTTCCGGACCAATACGACCTTCAACACTTCAAGAAAAGAGCGTACTCCTTTTTAAAAGGCCGGTAACGCACTTGTAACTCCTCTGGTGTTGCAGGTGTCCATGGATGGCGGTAATCGCTTACCATCATGCGATCCGTCTGCTAGTATACACCCTAATCCATAAAAAAAAATCTTTAAGAAAATTTACTTTAGCTAGATACATGTACGATTATTAAGACTTAGTAAACGTAGGACGCTTCCCTGCCAGATGGATCGAGGACCTCAAGAAGATGAAGATGCTGCTATCATCTTCAGGTCATTGATCCATCGGGCATCCAGACTGAATGCGAAAGTGGAAGACCAGATGTAGTGGCGTAAAATAGGAGAGGCCAATGTCCAGCAGTGGACTGCAAAAGGCCGATTGATATTCTATTACATACTTCAAATCTGTTTGCATTTTCAATATCTTAAACATTGAAATTTCACACAGATTTCAATAGGTATAGGCAATTATGATCATAAAACTTTTTACTCCTGTTAGGCAAGGTTTATATCACAAATTACGTAATAAAATCTAGGCTTTTTCATGAAATATTAAGTTTTGTTTTAGTCACAGTGTCTAACAAATACAGCCTTAAAATACATATGACCACATCTTACTGTTACACGCTATACTTGCATTAATATAACCTTTAGGTAAATAACACGCGCGATATTGTTCTATTATAGCGAAAAATACGCAAATAAGTGAACCGTTATGTTACAAAATAAAAAGTAACGAGACGGTATTTATTTTTGTTTAAAAAGAAAACATCTATTGTAAAATATTTTGCCGCAACAACTTGCAGTTATTCAAACAACAAAAAAGTTTTCAATATTTCTTTTGAAAGGAAATGCTTTTATAAAAAACATCGTTAATTAGGATACTTCTTGGTAATGTTTTAAAAAGCTAATGATTGTTTTTCTGCTTCGTTTGCGATAATATTGCGTTTTGTTTTTGCTTCCGTTTGTTTTTCGGGGTTTTCGGGACCCTAATTAAGGCTATTGATATCTGATAATCTTGTTATTATTTCCTGTTTAGAATAAAAACGTTATTAGTATTTTTTGGTATTAATTGAGACAAGTAACTCGTCACCGATCGTGTGTAAGTAATAATGGAGTTCGAGTTACGGGTTGACCAAAAGTTTTTAATAGAGTTTTCTTCTTTCTAATTAGCTGGGAATTTTCGCAAGTGGTTCCTAATTCGTAGTGGTTAGTTTGCATTTAGGTTTCTTAGTGACCGAGAAGTCTCGAATTTGATCCCAGATTGGGCAGAGAGTTAGGCTTCTCCGTTAGGAGGAGTTAGAATTTTAGAAGCAGTGTGGAATCTAAAATACAGCCCAGTAGGCAATAAAGAAATCTCTTTTTCTTCATAAACTCTTAATAAAGCTGGTTAAGTCCTTGTATGATGAGCCACAGCTTATTTACACAACGATAAATATGAGTATATAAACTTAGAAATACATATATACACCTAGATACTAGCTATTACAAAAACAGTCCACATTTCCTAGCCAATTAATAGTCTACAATAAAAACCTGGCAAATGAGTTCCTTTGTTAAATTTCCTTTTCAATTATACAATTAAGCAATTATGTTACAATATGAGGGTAGTGTGGTTCCTTTTCTGTGGTAATTAGGGAAGTCCTCGTTAAATTGTGGGTGATTTTCATTAGAGTTTCATTTTGTTGGTTCAGCTTTGAACCTCGGGTCTGTGGATCGAATACTGCTGTTTGAATACCCTTGCAAGGAAGATGTTATAGAGACATGCTTATGTATTATCTCCGAAGGGGTGAGCAGACATCCACATTTTACTGCCAATGTTGTTAAGTTGCATGGGAGAGGTGTAATGGCGTCTCCCTGGCACATTTTAGAATTTTCTCCAGTTTCCTTCAGAATTTTCTACAGCCAACGACATAAGTAGTATATTCATGGAATTTTGTAATACTAACTAATATTATAAATGCGACTATGAGTTTGTTTGCTACGCTTTCACGCCTTAATAACTCGACCGATCATCATGAAATTTCTTCAGCGGTACAGAAAAAGTAAGTTCCCAAGGGATAGAAATACATATTATATTGCTATTGATAAATCTATATAAGCGCGAGCAAAGCCGCGGGTAAAAACTAGTTTCTTATCGTTTTTCTATTAGATTAGTAGTATTAAAAAAAAATGTTGTAATGTTCAAACTTGTTAGTAAGTGTCAGTGTGAAATAATGGAGATGGTAACTAACGGAAGTATACGTGATAAATTATGCTTGTGTACCATGTCATAATTCGTTTATCTTCATACCGACAAAACAAAAAGTTTTTATATAGATTACATAATTTGTACTGACAATTGGCATTCTCCAAAGTATTGTACTGTAAATTTTAGAAAAAAATCTATTACTTACTTAATTTCTATGCGTAAAAACCTACAATTGGCTCGTATGTTACCTTAGCATAGTTACATAATTCTCTGCTTATAGCTGTCGGTATTCCCTAATAAATAAATAAAAAAATAATAATTACAAAAAATTAACTTTTTTATGCCTACCTGATTTTTTATCGTGTGAATATTGACACAAACAATGGTATGTGTATGTGAGTGTGCATGAGTGTGTACGTGTAAGTACACACACACATAGATAGCTTAATATTACATGCCTCATTGTAAGGCCTATTATAAGACAAGGCAAGTGTCATGTTATATTTGTCTAACGTAGTAAAATGAAGACATTTGCGCCAAGAACAATGTACCTTTACTAATTTACATAATATTACTAGCTTTTGCCCGCGGCTTCGCTCACGTAAATGTAGGTTAGCTTAACACCCTAATTACCGAGCGGTATGAAATATACTTTATGACTTATTCTCATACCTACCAAACATACATAAAAAATCATAAAAATTGGTCGAGCCGTTTCGGAGGAGTGCAACCGCAAACACCGTGATACGAGATTTTTATTATATAGATTAGTGCATTCAGAAAACTACCACATTATAGTTACCTTCTTTATATTTGAAAAAGGTATCTAAAATGTAGCAAGCTACGAGAACAAAATCTATGGAATCTTTTAATCAATCCAAGATTGAACACGAAATTAAATACTGAAATACTGGGAATATTTAATTTAGTACGGAATCTTTCAATCAGAATGTAAATTAAACGAAATAAGTAAGTTAAATTAATACAAATAAATAACTTTGGACACGAAACAACCAATTCTTGGATTGCGAATCCCGCTATCCAAACAAGGGACCAATTTCAAATGCAAATTTGGCCCTACTGATTATTATACTGGGTTGTTAAGGGTGCGGTTTTAGAAGAGCGTGAAATAGGCAATAACAATTGTAAATATATATAATATTATTAGTGCGAATGTGAATTTGTTCATTTGTTTGTTTGTTACGCTTTCACGGCTTAACTACTCGACCGATCATCATAAGATTGAATCTAACCTAATCTAACCTACATTTACACGAACGAAACTGCGGGCAAATTCTAGTAGTACATTGTCTTATGTCTATATCACCGAAAGAATAAGCAGATGTATATTATATGCGTATTATATCAGATATGGGTTTTAGGACCAACAGATTAGGAGCTAAGAGGAGGAATGCAATGCTTCTAAACAAGACAGAGATGGACCGGGCGAGGTTCAGGCCTCATAGACAGAGTGAAATGGAGGAAAACAAGGGGTGAGAGAAGCTGGCCCATCATGTGGCTTAAATAGTCAAGAAAAAAAAAAGGGAGACACACAGGGAGTGACAGAGACAGACAGAGAGCGTGAGAGAGAGAGAGCGTAATAGGAGGCCTGATTACCTTTGGTCACGCACCGTTCTAAAATTCGTGTTGTTACGAAATTATTGATGTACTTAAAACCCGTTCCTTCAAGAATGTCTTCGTTACCTCTGCCATCTCTTTGAGGAAATACTCCATAGACAGACACGAGGCACGACTCCAGACTTTTTTTTTGACTTTGGCAATACCACTTTCATAACCGACTCGGTATCAAATCCAAGGGCTTTTGCACATAAGTCAGATTTACTGCTGTTACGCGACTGTGGTTATTAATGCCTATATACAGACAGCATAAGATTAGTCTATGAACATTCTCGAAAATTTGAAGTGCTATATCATTGACGAAGGAGCCATTTTAATTTTTTACCTCAGTAACAGTTAAAAGATAGTTATTTTAATCGCAAGTCATTACTTTTTTAATTGATTATTTACTTAATTAAGTAAATATCAATTAACATCAAGTTACATATTTGTTAAATGTTCAGCTACTTATGTCGACTGTTCATAATAATAATGAAGTTTTCCACTTACACTCAGCGAATTGTCCACGTTCGCTACTCGCTCCGCTACTCTCAATATTGGCTTTCTAAGTACTAGTATCTCCTGATTTATTTAACAATTAGTTAAATCTCTCGTTATAACGAGGGTTCGTTTAATATTATCCAAAGGTCACTTGATAAATGGAGGTCAGTTATTGGAGGTCATGAATTATTGCTGGGAAGTTTTAGTTTCATGAATATTTAGTTTAGTTGTTTTTGCGGTCTTGTTGCTTTTGTTGTGAGTAAGTTTATTTACGAAAGTTTTCAACCAGTGCTTGCTACCCGTCATGACCTACGAAGCCGAGACATGGACACTCACGGTAGGGTTGGTCCACCAGTTCAAAGTCGCTCAGCGAGCTATGGAGAGAGCTATGCTCGGAGTTTCTCTGAAGGATAGGATTCGTAACGAATACATCCGACAGAGAACCAAAGTCATCGACATAGCCCAGAGAATTAGCAAGCTGAAGTGGCAGTGGGCTGGCCATATCGCGCGAAGAACAGACAACTGCTGGGGTAAGCGTGTTCTTGAGTGGAGACCGCGACTCGGTAAACGTAGTGTAGGACGCCCTCCGACCAGGTGGGATGACGATCTGCGAAAGACTGCAGGCAGATGCTGGATGCGGCAAGCTGAAGACAGGGCGCTATGGCGCTCTTTGGGGGAGGGCTATGTCCAGCAGTGGACTATTATAGCCTGATGATGGTGATGATGAAGTTTATTTATTTGAAAGCGGGGATGACGCAACTGGCGAGAGTTCGTCCTATTGCGACTGCCACTGTAGGTGTTGTGGGTTCGATTACCCCATGAGGCAATTTTTTGTGTGATCTATACATGATTGCTCTGACTCTGTACTTATATACTTTGTTTTCGTTAATTCTAGCTTTTAAAACCTCCCACGATTCAGGACTTGGTAAATTTTGGGATAACGTTCTTTATAAGGAAAAGACACAAAAATAAATAGATAAATAACTGCATGCATGCCATTTGTGCTATTGATTATATAGCATCACGTTTCTGAGTCAACCGGCAGTATAGTTTAACTACGGTTACGTCAGCAGCTATATTGCTCGTGATTTAAAATTAACTTAGAAAGGTTCCAGCTATCTCTTCGAAATCAGTTAAATAATTTTGCTTGTCACAACGTTAGGGTTTCATGATCACAAGTGTACGCTTTACAAGATCTTGATTACTTTTGTTACTGTATATGTTCTGACACAAAACCACGACAACACACACGGCAATCGAAATCGAGGCCTTGCAAAGGCCAGCGATGCGTGCAATCACGTTAACGCGTCTGAATTAGCAAGGCACTTTCAGCATATCATTTCAATCATTTATTACAAGCATTTGTAACGTAAGACAATATTAAGAAAATACAAGCATTGGTATTATAAAAATCATATTGTTTTACTGGTTTTATACACAATATGTATTTTAAAATATTTTCCGTTGTAAAGTCGTTATACCAAAGAAAACAAAATAAAAGGCAGATAAAATTCGGATATTTGCTGTAAAATGTTTGTTTTTATTTTCAAACAAAGAAAATTAAATCATTGTAATCTCTTTAAACATTTCTCTAGGGTATTTTCCATGATGCTTGAATTATCAAATTATAATTTTGAGATACATTTTAATAAAATTAATTTAAGACAATTTAATTAAAGTTAGGTCGCGCCTCAAGTGGAGAATTTATATCATTGTTAATTTAGAATCAAAATATTAAGTATAAATATTTATTTGAATAATTATGAACTTAAATATGTAAAGTACTCTATATATACATAAAGTATACACACAACGGAATGTTATGTTTGACAAAACATTTCTGCTGTGTCTTCCAAATTAAAATTTGATTTTATATCACCCATAAAAATATTCGAATAGCATACATAAAGATTTCATTAATTTAATAAAAGTACTTTGGCAATAAAGCTACACCATTAAATATAGAACAAAAAATATTCAATTTAATTTTGCTCACTCTATGCTTAATAAATTTGGTCTCAAAAGCTTTCGACCCAATCCTCCAAATCCATGAACAATACCAAAATGACACATCATATTCATTGTTTACATTTCGAACGGGCAAAGGCGCGCACATATTGTGCCTAACAAAAAGTAATGACGCGTAAAAAATAAAAGAACAATAGGATTAGGAGATCCACTAAGAACTAATGAGTGGGGAAACTTAATCGTTTGTTAAAAGGTAAATGGAGAAAGTAAGGAAGTAAGCGCATTATTTGGAGAAATGTTTTTGTTGCTCCGTTCGCACTTTAATGATCATTTGGGATAATTTGGGGTGTAGAAATATTGTACGATTGAATGTTTATTGCGGTACCAAGAGGCAATGGCTACATATTTCTTTGGAAAATGTTGTTTTGGTTGTGTTACTTGAGCTGATTGACCGTAATAAGAGTGTGGGTGTAGAAGTTTGAGTCCTGCGTAAATAAATATTTGATTTACTTATACTTGGAACCTAAACTCGGACATCAACAATAGGTGTTATATGTGACACTTATTGGAATCATTGGATATACACTTATAACTGAAATTTAACTACTAAATAGTAGGTACATTAATAAAAGCAATTGAATTTACATATGAATATATTGAAAAAAAAACGATACGATTTTAAATATTAAGAATATTTAAAATCGTACCTTATCTTATCTTATGTGGAGGCCAGTCAGTGCAGACCGGCGACACTTCGACCCAGTGGGATCTTTTGTGTTGACACTCTCCCAATAACGACTGCCATAGATGTTCATGGCAGCTGGGACCGACGGCTTAACGTGCTCTCCGAGGCATGGAGCAGGCGATAATTGTCAATCAATACGCACATAATTTTTCGAATTTCGAAAAGTCATATAACTTCCGTAAGTCAGAGGTGCGCGATGTGGGTTCGAACCCGAGACCCTCTGCATTGCAGTCTGTTGGTCTCCCCACTGAGCTATCGCTGCTTATCAAAATCATACCTTAAAAATAACTTGATAAATCTTTAAAAAGCTTAGCTCTTGACATTTTAAAACACTGATTACTCAACCAAAACCGAACGTTCAAATCCCCTGCTCTCTAACAAACTACAACGTGTTACTACTAATACGAAAACTTAATTAAGTTCAAATTTAGTAGGTATTTCGCCTCCCTGACATTTATTGCGAAACTTTAGCTGTGCTATATTATTTACGTTTTCCAGAACAATATTATTTACGGTTATATGTATATATAGTCTAAATTAGCGATAAATAATGTTGTCATATGTCAGTGTGAAAGTAGTTTATTATTGAGTGCGTTCACAGACTAATTTGAAAACAACTAAAAACGCGCAGCGTGGTGCGATGCGTTATATATTTGAATTTGACGTGCAGTGCTCATTCTTGCGCCCTGAGCGCAAAGATACGACGAAACATACGCTCGTAGAGAATATACTGGGAGCGTATGTTTCGTGGCATTTGGGTTACGGTTTTTTGAATCAGTTTGCAGATACGGTTTTCAGTGACGTAAGAAACCATATAAGTTATATAATAATATTAATAATAAACTTTATTTCCAAAAATAATAGTACAGCCTGTTACAATATTTAAAACTGAAATCCTAACTAGTCTACTAAGTAGCCTGTGTTAAGGACGTTCAGCCCTTGGATCCCACAGTATAAGGATTAGGTGACTGTTAGCGTTATAAAAAGTTAAATCTAAATATTAAATTCTAATTGATAGCTATGGTTTTTGGAACATGATTATGTGTGTGTATGTTTGTGTGTGCGCGTGTGCGTGTGTGTGGGTGTATGCGTGCGTGTGTGTGCGTGCGTGTATGTGCGCGTGTGTGTGCGTGTGTGTGTGTGCGTGTGTTTAAATATATATACGAGTAATAGCTTGTATAATACATGCTAGCAGTAATAGCATGTAATATACATGCTATTACTGCTAGCGGAAGGCGTCTACAACTAAGAGAACGCTCGGTACCTGACGAACACGAACTATATTAAGTTCGTATCTATTTATATCTCTTAGTATTGTTGTGTTTTGTTTAATCTTTTACAAGGGCAACGCCAATATAATTTTTTATATATACGTCTTCATACTCTCGATTCGTAAAAAGTATTTCCAACTTCATCCAGTAAATCGTTAACATTAATTCGTAACAAGTAACAAAACGTTAATAAATATGCATCATAAACATTTCAACAATACACCGCAATAATAACGTAACTCGAAAAGCCATTCATTTATTTACGCAATCATATCGACGTGTCAAAATAGTCATATATTTACCATAACAATTCCCGCCACAACGCCAAAACGATTGGCTGTTTCACAAGTGAATGACTCGTGACAATTTTTCATTTCGCTCTATCCAGTAGTTCCCGCCTTTTGTCCCAACAACGATAACTCAGTTGACAAAGCTATAGACTTTTTTTAATTTTCCGTATAGTTAATCCGTGACTGACGGCCATGTTCTCTTTTTACTTTTTTAGAATTTTATTTTATACGCAAAGGGCATCGTAGTTCGTGCGGAAACGTTTTTTATAACTTTGATAAGCTCTGAACTGGAGAAAAGTTGGACTTTGACCTTTTAAATTTTTTGAACTATGAATATCAGATTTAGACAGTTAAAATTAGCTGCCAGTGCTAACATTTTCTCACTGTTCTTTATAATTATCTTTTATTTAATTTTAATAATCATAGTAACATTTAAATAACTTTAAACTTTCGTAAAGTCTAGTTATCACTTTGTATAGACGTTCAATCATAATGTCTTATATTCGATGATTGGTTTGTGCAAAGTGCACGTTCAAACCGCAAAACTCGTAGTTAGACTATAATCCGGATACGTAGAAAACTTTATTCCGGCAAATTGGCATGCCACTAAAGGATGCTATTATATTTCCTGTCACTATCCAGGTGTAGCCTGAGCAAAAGCTAATGGATTACTATGTATATCAAAGTTCATCTAAGAATGAAAGAAATGCTGGCAATTTTATTTCCTTGTAAAAGCATTGTAAAGTGATTTTTAACCGTCACTTTGGTTAATTTGACGGCGACAATTTTATGTCAATTTTACCTCTGAACAAGTTCATTTTACGATCAGGAGTTGTAAGTAGCTCAGCTGAAAGCTTATGTTTAATAACTGGCGAATTTTAGTACAGTTTTTGAAGAGGGATAAAGATAAGATTTTTTAGTAAATTATATGTTGAAAAATTAAATTACATAAAGTAAAATAATGATGATGATGATAATGATATCATCAGAATCACTAGATTAGGTTGTGAATAAGAGTAAAACGATGCTTAGATTTTTATTTTATTTCAAACATTAAGGTAACATATCTTATTAATATCTGTTTAGTAGCCATGGTCACGGGGAGACCTAGAGTCTCCCCGTGACCATGGCTGCTGAAAAGCAACCGAAATGTCGAGGAAAGTGTAAAAATAAATCTAAATAGTATAATAGTATAGCAATAGTATAAATAGTTTTAATAGTTTCAATAATTTAATTAGCTTAAAAATTTGTAAAGTTTAATAGTGATTATAGTAGTGTAACAGTTTTTCAAAAAATTTTGTAATAGTGACAAATAAACAACGCGATAAAATCCGTATATAGTAGTTTAATTTCAATATGTTTAGTAGTTTTTGTATAATAAGCAGAAAGACGAAAATTAAAAAAAATATATTGCTCTCTGGGAGTGCCGGCAGAAGTGAAAACTTGAATATTGACGTTGCGCATTTTTGATATTTTGGAATGGTTAGGGAATAATTTTGCACGAATTGCTTTAATTATCAGTATAAAAGTACTATCATTTATGTGGTAAAATACAATATTCATTTATTGCGCTATCGTACACAAACATGACAATTCTCCCTCCGTCTTACGAATTTTCGATCAGGTCACGTGTCCTGACGCGAGTTTAACATTTTTTACCCATCACAAAAAAGTTCACAACGCCGCTAAAGAAGTTTTCACTTCAAAAACCGATTGCTTTGGTCTCACCCTATTCTAAATATTCAAAGCCATTTTTATTTCGTTACAAAAAAGATAGCTTTCGTAATACGAGTATGAATTTATTACTACGTCTGTCTACACCATCAAAGATAAAAAAGCGGGTCTACGTATGTAAAAATTTACGTATTACACCTATCTAACAAACTTAATCCATTTACCCCATATCACAAAGACTTCCAAAATCCTGTTGTTCCCAAGTCGAGCGTAAACATTTTGAACAAAGAACTTTTCTAACGTATTACATATGTAGAATAGAAAAGTCTTATCAAGCCATAAGTCACATTGTAACCGTTATTTTTTCAGTTGCGTTACAAAATAGACAATATTTTATGCAATAACAACGAGAGTTGCCTTTGTGAGAAATTCTTTATGTATCGCTTCGACGTTTTTCTTTCTAGTTTAGTCAGAAACTAGACTAGAAAAGACTTTGTGCCGGTGGAAATGACTGCCGTATTTATTTTCCACTTGTTTGTGTGGAAGTTTATTACTTCGTCGTAAATGGTCCAGTAAGTCTTTTGTTATTGTAAGCTTTGAATAGAGAGTGCAAAACTTCTATCTGCGCTCATGGTCTCGTGGCGTTTGCAGCTGATTCTGTGGTTCTAAGTTTGATTCCCGGATTAGCTAATGTGTTAAAATTCTCAAAAGCAGCGCCAGAGAGCAGAAATGTGTCTGGCAGTGGCGATAGGTTTGCTCTATTTTTACATAATGTGGTGGTTCTGACTTCGATTTCCAAATTAGCCAATGTGTAATTGGGTATTTCTGGAAGGAAATTCTCAGTAGCAGCGCAGCGACCAGAAATATGTCTGACAGTGGCGATAGGTTTGCTCTATTTTTACATAATGTGGTGGTTCTGACTTCGATTTCCAAATTAGCCAATGTGTAATTGGGTATTTCTGGAAGGAAATTCTCAGTAGCAGCGCAGCGACCAGAAATATGTCTGACAGTGGCGATAGGTTTGCTCTATTTTTACACAGGTGACGGAATATGAGTGTAATTTGTGGTGTAATGTATTATATATATGACTCTATCATAGAAAGATAGAGAAAGACATAGTGTGACAAAGATATCTGCGACTGTTTGAGAACTGACTCCAACAGTCGCAGTCGAACATGTCAACAAAAGGTTAGCAAATTATGAGGTGATACCTCTGATGTCGACCAAAACTTACAATATCCTTATACTATAGGGTTTCTTTAGCCTTTAGATAATCATAATCGACCTGTATGACTATCTGCAACGTTGCTTGCATAAACAGAAAAAATACAACCCCACCTTCAAAGATAACTAGTTCTTACGAGCTTCTACCCACAAAATCAAAATATCTTTATTTATTTATGTCACAAGGTTACACCTATGAG
The DNA here is from genome assembly GCA_963564715.1 of Catocala sponsa. Classification (NCBI taxonomy): domain Eukaryota; kingdom Metazoa; phylum Arthropoda; class Insecta; order Lepidoptera; family Erebidae; genus Catocala; species Catocala sponsa. Next base: position 22,858,212 of record OY751337.1, on the reverse strand, counting down.
CGTCAAGGTCACACTTACTAAACTATAATATACCCATATATTGACATTTACCTGTTGCCGCGTTCAGCAAAGCTAACATGACTTTAGTCTCATAATAGAACGCATATAGCATAAAATATAATAATAATATAATAATAAGAATTTATTATTTTCTCTCACATACAAAAGATACATATAGTGGTAAAAATAAAAACAGTTAATGCAAACATGTAATAAGACAATCGAAGACCGCTCTACAATCACCAACAGGCCCCAGGTAGACGACCCCAATGCACTCCCACCGTTCGCAGTATAAGCGAACGGAAAGAGAGCCAGCGATTTAGTCCCCAAAAATGTATCCTATAATCCGAAACGTGGTCGATCAGTTCGTCGAATTTCATCAAAATACGTGAAATGATTCTTACATGATTCAGTAACAAATAACCAACCATCTTCACAAACATTTACAGTTATATACTTACGTTGTAAGACGGCTTGTTTTTTACACGAACTTTAAGGCTCTAGGTCAACGAAAAGTACCCTATAAGTTTTGATTATCAGTTGGTTGGAACGTTAGCATGGAAATACGTATTTGATAGGCTATATCTTTTTATTGAGTAAGAAACTTGGTATTTTGATGCTGTAAGGCTATAAACATATTTCGATATAAAGAATAGGATCATGAAAGCTTTTGGTATTTAAATACAACGATATTAAATAGCATCACGGTGATCGAGGAAGGTTTTAGTAGAGGTATATTATGATCAGAGTCAGCTGAAACTGCTTCGAAGGCGCAGCGGTATTGAATGCGAATGTTGTGCATGAGGACCTGGATTCGATTTACAGATTACGCAAAGTGTTATCGGGTTTGCCTGAAGTAGAGTAGAGCCTCGCTGATTTCATCATGAATGGGCCGGCTCGACCGGGGAAGGACTACCCTTTATATATCAAATAGCAGTATTCCTACTGTTGTGTTTCGTTCGGTGAGTGAGAGTGCCCGGGGTCCAATCACCCTCTTTCCCCCCTTCCCGCCCCTTCTCCTTTCCACTTCCTTTTTCGCTTCTTTCTTTCCTAAAGGGTCGGCAACGCGCAAGTGTTGTGTTGTAAGTCTGGTGTTGCAGGCATCCATAGGCTATGGTGACCACTTGCCATCAGGTTGACGTAAATTTTCAGTAAGGGAAGAAAGAAAAGAAAGAAAAAGAAAGAAAAAATATTTATTTGACATATACCACAAAAACATAATAACAAGTACAAAATAAAAAGAAATACTTAGATACAAACATAAACTTAGCGAAACGAAATCAAAACAGAAAAATAAACAAAATACATATGAAGTAAGTGTCGACAGTAATGTCAAATAGTGTAAGGTGCGCGTCTCTGACTTTTCTAAGTTACGTGCGTATTAAATAGTTAATTATCGCTTGCTTCAACGGTGAAGGAAACCATCGCTAGGAAACCTGCATGTCTAAGAGTTCTACATAATGTTCTCGAAGATATGTGAAGTCTGTCAACCCGCACTGGGCCAACGTGATGGACTATGGCCTAACCCTTTTTTCACTGAGAAGAGGCCCGTGCCCAGCAGTAGGACAGTTTAATACAGAGCTGATATTATTATTAGGAGACATTGAATATAGCTGCCTAAATATAGATGAAATGCACTCCTTTGCGAATATCCATAAATTAAATCCTTTGCGAATATGAAAGCTAAATGTAGGTACTTATTACATCAACACTGTAAGCCATTTATTTTTATTTCGTCCATAAATCAATGAATGTCAGTTTGATAGCATAAACGAATTATTGCATTTCCAAACGATGTAACTGTTAAAGGGTTTAACATTTATGACGTTTGATATTTTCGGCGGGAGAATATATGCGATTTTTATACTGAAATGAATTGTAGCTTGATTGATTTGACATTAATTTCAATTAACATTGCTAAGTTCAATTGGAAAATCTTTTTCATTCAGTTCATGAAGTAACACTTTTATGATCGTAACAATTGATGGGTTCACTTTTATGATTGTTAGCTGCTAGATTCGGAGTTAAATTTTTCTTAGTCTTGTAATTTTTGCATGTTAAAGTGGGGTTCAATCGATCAGTCTGTCATAGCTTACTTCTGAACAAAACATATAACCAATTAATATATCGGACATAATTCCTGATTCTCAATCACCTTCTTGAAGTTAGAGAACGTTCTTGGAGCCTATCAGCCGAAGGTCACCCATTTTTATATTATCAAGTTGGCAAATATGCATATAGGCTGCCTCATCGTCAGCGGTTGCTTATAATAGCGTATCCTATCGTATCACTTACAATGTCAGAAATATCACACACGCGTCAGTTTTATGAGCATAAGAATACAATTCTTTCTCTCCGTCTAAAACTGTTTTTAGTTCTATTCTGTTTATTAATAAACACACGACTCGGGGACTTTATAATCATACAAATTATAGAAACAAAGTAGGTATACCCAGATTCGGCACAATTATTTATGGATCACACAAATAATAATTGTTCTATGTGGTATTCGAACTCACAACCGTCAGCGCCAGCGCTATGGCTTCTGGCCTCGTTACCGCTTACTATTAGGCAAAGTATACACTTGTTTAACACTTTAATACTATAACAACAACATTTCACCCACGAGGCCTTCTGTTAATATACTTTAAGGCTCGTTAAAAGGCAACATTGTACACTTGAATCGGTCTGTCGTTATGCACTCCGAAGTAACATTTGGCCGAGGTGCCAAAAACAGTTCCATTAGAACACATTTCGTACTATAATAGTACATTTGTACTATCATAGTTGATTTAAAGATACTGTGAACGATCTGGGCGAAGCGGAAGCTACTAATGAACTGGAAAGTTTTTAAACTTTAGTTTTCTCTAATGACATGAAAATAGAAGATAAATATCCTTTCCGATAATTTTTTTTTGTATTTTGCCGTGGTTAGTAAGCATTTCCCGATCAAGCCAGATACATTCGAAAAAAAAGCTAGTTTAAGAAACCTTAAGCCGTAAACCATTCATGAACAATATAATGAAATTGAATTAAGAAAGAGACCTATACCAGGATCGTAGCAACTGAAAATCTATGTATACATAGTTACTAACTTATGTATTGATAGAATACAGAAGATAAGACTTAAGATGATTTGAAGATGCGTCACACTGATCTCTTTTTATAAATTGCTATGCCATTGCTATCAACTACTCAGAGAACTTATGATACCATACTGAGTTAAATCTTTATTTTTAATTAAATTTTACTATTTTGTATTTCCTTTTAATGTTACGTTAATGTATTTAGAGCTTTTTATTTAATTTTTGTGGCGTTAGTTTTATTTTTGTTAGATGTGGTTGCCTGTAAATAAATAAACATACAATAAGATGTAAGAAATATGTATCATTTGTTCACGATCCAAATAAATAAATACATATTTTATTGTTTTAGTTTTACACATGTATCTTACATTCTGTGTAACATTATAAATGCTAGTTTTTGAAGATCTTTGAAGATTTTGGATGTTTATTACTCAATCACCATTGGTGTATCTAAAGTTATTTACATATACAGGGAGTCCCTAGCTCTTAAACAGCAATGGACTACGCACCGTCCTAGAATTTTGAGTTGAAACCTTACATCCTGGTATGGGCACGGCCTACCTGTCTCTACCTTATACATTGCCAATCACGTATAAACTATTGAATAGGTTTGATTGCAATATGGCACACAGATGGACAACATCCTGGATCAACACAGTATATTTTATCCCTATATGCTTTTCTTTAGAAATAACGTGAATAAAGCCGTAAGAGCACTAATTTCTTCATTATTTTCAGCAATACATAGCTTAACTTCTAAAAATGTCGTTTCATTAGCTCAGGTATACCTAAATAAAAAGCCAAAGAAAAAGATTTGGACAAACCTTTTTAGTATTCAAAAATAGAACACCTAAAATAGTATACCGTCGAAAATATACGCACTTCTATCCATCGCTCGATCCGTTTCGAGCTCTCGTCTGACATGAAACGTGAAGTCCAATTTGAAACGGCTTTAGAAAAATACAGTTAACTAAAATGTATCGGTTTCAGTCAATATACAAATAAAAACGATATGAAACGGATTGAAAAAAGAATTACCTCTAGTTTTATGTGAGCAACGTTTATTTCGTTGCAGAAATCTGTTTATAGATCGCTGTATTCATTATTGTTTCGTCTGCAAACAGTACCTACCAATATAACAAAAAATATAATTAATTTCTTAATTTTTGTTTATAGACATTTCTGGACAAATTCGAATATGCCATTAACGTCATCGAGAGTCTTTACTTACAATTAAATCAAATCTCTTTAGCAGGCTATTAAGACATTTACTGTATTCGAATTTTCAGATTGATATTCTTATTGAATTGTTTTCTGTCTTAAAAACATATTTTCGTTCCAAATTTGTGTTGTTCAGAATTAAAACAAAATGTTTAACTTTATTAAATCAAAATCTACTACCGATCTACTACCAAACTAGGAGTAACTCCTAATTCGTGGCGATTTACAAACATTCAAACAACATACACAAAGAACACCTAAACTCGGAACAACCCTTTGTGGATCACATACATTTTTCTCCAGTTTGGGCTTAAGAGGAAACACTAAGGGCGAGAGGATAGAAAAATAGGTATTTTTAAAATCTATTGCTGTCGTGCAGTGCCATGTACAGTATCATGAGCGCAATAGAGACAACTGCAGATTGGACCGAAAATACCTATTAAAAGTACACAAAATCAACGTTTCGTAGTCCCCTGATTCCATCTCCAAAACTTGACCGATTTAGCTACTATTTCCATTAAAAATTAAAAAAAGTCTTTGGCCGTGTTCCTATGTTTTCCTTTTTTATATAATCTAGTCAAATTTGTTTTCTGAATGTTTGAACACAACGGAAAATGACTCTTTTAAAAATTTATTTATGAAAAAAAGGAAAACATAGGGACATGCCAATAGAGGCCAAACATTTTTTGGAAAAAAAATATTGTCGTACTGGCATTATCCAGGAAAGAAACAGGGGACTACGTTTGTATGGAAAAACGGTCCTTGTGATTCCTCTAAAACCACTCGGCGTAATGGATATGGTAAGCTGACTACGTAAAATACTACGTCATTTATGCAATTATTACTAGTACTCACAAATTACTCTTTGATTCACCTACCAGGCAATTTTGAAGTAGGTGTAGAGATAAGTAGAGCACACGATACAAAACCAATCTGAAACACTTTAAAGTCCCATATAACAGACAGGCTTTGCCATAACACGATTCCCAAGGCAACCTTCATCTCTCTTAACGTATAACATAAATATTTATCTCGTCTAAAATCACCCTTTTTATTACTACGTCCCTTTTTGGTGTTGCGTTTCCACGTCGGCTTTAACAGCACGTTAATGTAATTTTTCTTTGAGTTAAGTCGGCTACAAATGGTACAATCCTAACTAATATTATAAATGCGAATGTAAGTTTGTTTGTCACATTTTCACGCCTTAACTACTCTAACGATCATCATGTAATTTCTTATACACGTTGTCATATTGGATACCTTTTATCCAGAAAAAAGTACTGATACTAACCTAACCTACATTTACGCGAACAAAGCCGCGGGTAAAATCTTGTCGCATATATTTAAGGAGTGATTTTGCGAAACGAGTATTGTGAATTATTCTTTTAAAATGTTGCCTGCTTGGATGGCGCTTTAAGTTGCCGCCTCGCGACTTCCATTGCGCCTAAACTTGTGGGTTTGATCACGAAATAAAAAAATTGTGTATTCCAGAAATAGTTGTTCCGTATCTAAATGGTCTTTGTGTCCGTAGTTTAATATATTAATTAAATATAGTAATATTTAATTAATATATCATACTAGCTTTTGTCCGCTGCTTCGCTTGCGTTAATTTTGAATTTGACAATCAATTCGGGTTGTACTCTGCTTGTAATAATATATAATAATATAATTCCATCATGATTCGAAAGACACGTGGCGCCATCTATTATCATAAAAACGTTATTATTGTTTTCCTCGGGAACAGTAATTTTGTTTCGGGATGAAAGGTAGCCTATGTCCGTTTCTGTACACCTGACAACGTATATGCAAAATTTCAGGATGATCGGATCAGTGGTTTAGGTGTGAAAAGGAAACAAACAAACTCATTTTCGCTTTTAATATTAGTTAAGAAGTTAGAATTAGGATTAGGATAGGATTATATTTTAGTACCTTTAAATAGTTCATCGCGAGTAAGACCTGTTACCTGGTATTGTATTCAGTATGTAAAAAAATTGCGAAAGTCTAAAAACCTTTATTGATATTGTAAAGTCTATTATATTTGTATTGCCCCCGAGAAACTAGAAACATTTATATGACGGGCAATGTCTTAAAGATACAGTGTGTATTTACGTTCACAAACATAAAATTTGTTAGTTTGAAATTAATAATTCAAGGTGGCAAAGACGGCTTGTCTAATACTAAACGGTTTTCATAGCCTTTGTGTATTTGTAGCATCAGGGATGTCACTCATTCGTTGCCTCAGCAAAAACCATTTCATGTCCTTCTTGAAGAATCCCACGCAGTGCTCTCTTGGGCATACTATGTCACGAAGGTTCTTTAGCAACGTAGGCGTTAGTGAAATGAAATTCCCTTGAAACTGAAAGTAGGATAATATCTTTCTTAATGTGCCTATGACCAATATGTTTAGAATACGATAATTAAATAGCCTTGTAAAAAAAGAAAATTGAACACATTAGCTTGACCTTTATTAGGTCATTTATGGAAATTATGTTTAAATGTATTATAGAAACCATAATTATATAATACATGTAGTACTTCATTGTTTGTTTTCCATAATAAATATATGTATAATAAAAATATGTTTAGGTTAAACTAACCACTAAAGTCGTACAGTTAAAGCATCTTGTTATTCCAAATACTTATGCTTACACTCAATAGTTCAATCTCGAGATCGATTCCTGGGTATATAACGTATTGTAATATCTAATAAGACATATTTTTAAGAGCAGCATGCAGGCTGGCCATTTCCCTGATAGACCGCGACTGCCTCTGCTACCTAACAAGCTAAACCTAACAAATTTGCTAAAATTTACACAAATAATTTACAAGAAATATAAACTAAAGAGATGAAATAAAACGGTAAAATTAAAAAGCGTCATAATTTCCCCCGCATAGTCATCAATTGGCAACGTACTCACGAGACTGGTAGCATTGCCACGTTGAATGGCAATATTTATTCTGTGTGCAAAGAAAATACCAGAACTCTGGCCTCGCGAAGCGGTGCCTTTAGTAAAATATAGGTATAATATCTTTCTATAAACAGGCTTGATAAACCCATACAAGAACGAATAAACTAATAATTCGACCCAACAACCAATAAGGCTTACTTCACGTCTTCAAACAAACTTCGAACATTAAATAGACAGCCGAATTTCCTCACGATCCTTCATTTTGTTTACGCAACACCTCATTTCCACACTATTTAAGTTATTTCAGTACCTCGTTCGCCATATTACGAGCAACTTCTCTGAATTACGTATTCAGTGCGTCGAACATCGTTTAGGTCTTGTGGACCTCCAGTTTATTTAATTCTTATTCAGAAGCCGTACAGCCTTTTTTCTTTGATGTAAAAGCTAGATCCTACGTAAGTTGTCTATTTGAGTTGGTTAAAGTGGAGACGGACGGACGGAGGAGTTAGGACTTTAAGTTTTACTGTTGTTGAGTAAAAGTAAGGAAGTAAAGTCTTTGTTCTACTGGTGTCGGTTAGCGCGAAGCTAGTTGAGTTAGGTTAATCGAAACAAATGTGTGGTTGATAGAATAGGGACATTACTGATACTACAGCTTTGTATACTCAGGGGAAAGTAAGCGAGAGCGCAGCGATACAGTCGTCTCCCTGCAATCATACAATTAGGTCGTACTATATAATATGGATATATAATTTGTACATGGTACATCTGTCTTGTATCTTCATACTATGTATGTATTGTATATATATTTATCACATATTATTTAATTTGTCTATGCACAAGGAACATACTATGGTATAATGCTAAAATAGTTTTGTCGCTGTGTCGTCTATACATATTACCTGCTGCTCTATCACTGTGCCTCTTATTATGCCTAATATATGTAAGACTCTAAGCGGGGCAAGCATCAAGCCTTTCTTTGCAAATAATCTTGGGTATATAACGTTTCTTAAGCAAGAAAATAGGTTATCGCCAATCACTTTCTTGTCTGCGGTGGGACAACTACATAAGCCTTGAAGTTTCTTTAGTAGTTGATGTCGTAATTCTTGCGGATTTTTTGCCGTTGATTTGGCAAGCTGCTGAACTGTAAATACTGCTTCAATCGTCCTATAGTACAAGGATAAGCCATATGTTGTTGTTGTGAGGTCTTGAATTCTAAATTGCTTGTTTATAATATACTAGCTGTGCCCGCGGTCTCACCCGCGTCAGTGATATTTATAGTTTCTGCGCCTCTCCCGTGAGCCGTAGCGTGATGTTATATAGCCTATGTCCTTCCCAGCGTCTCAGGCTATCTCCATTCCAAATTTCATCTAAATCGGTTCAGCGGATTGAGCGTGAAAAGGTAACAGACAGACAGACAGACCGACAGACAGACAGAGTTACTTTCGCATTTATAATATTAGTAAGGATTTAATATTTCCGAACGTATATCAGCTTAAGAGCTGATAACTACACTAGGTCTGCCACACCAGTAGTAAAGGCGATCGCTGTTTTATAAAGTCTCATAACCCATTCCTCTCTCAAGAAATTCTCAGTAGCTACTCGGAGATTGGAACTGCGCTGGCTTGTACACTATTATGTGCAATTCAAAATAACAGCTGGCAAAATATGTTAGTAATACATCTCTACTTACTCTTTAGTTAACATAGCCTAGCATGTATATTTTAAAAGCACGCAATTTCAAACATAGTATATTTAAAAAAGTCTATTAAGACAACACGTCCAAACATAAACATATATTACCGTCCTAACAATACTTTTGGTAAATAGCATTGTTATTACAAACGATAACAACGATTGCTTAAAGCAATAAATCACCAGATAACGTATACATAAATGTAAAGGCAATCCCAAAGGTCGAAACACAATCAAATTTCGTACGTGGCTTCGCGGAGCTCGGCCAAAAACGTCCCGTATATTTCCCTGATCATATATTATTATTTTTGGACTCATAAGAGCATTTGTTTAAATGTTGACACAAGGTAAATATGTATAATTTATCACTGTTATTTTTATGTTTTAGTGAAATTAGTAGGTTTTGTGCATTGATTAATCAGCGTGGTATAACTATTGGAATTCTAGCGTTTATCTCATTAGGGCGCATACCGTGTAAAATTCTATGTTCAAGACACTCTTACCTCTGTGGTAAAAGGGAATGCCTATTCTCCATAGTGACTCAGGCCAAAATGGACATCAAAAATTACTATAAAATTGAGTGTTTTAAGATCTTAACAGTATTACATATCTAAAAAATATATTCAAGTCGACGCCACTATTTTAGAAATACCCATAAAAAAATGTATTGAGGTTATTTTTGTATACGAAAATGTGTCTGACTGTGAGATAATTCAAAAGCATCTCTTTTCTCAATGCTCTATTATTTAATTATGATAGGAGGAATGTTTGTAATATATTTTTATCCAGTTATACCTAACAGGGTATGAAAACAGAACACATTTGTTATTTTAAACGTCTATATTCTCTTCATTGTCATATACTATTAACAAATCATCTAGAAAATCGCAGGATATATTGGACTCATATTACTCATTACTCTTTTTAACTATTTTTTGTTAATTGCAGTGGCGACAATTTAAATGAAAGTAAATACATATTTTTCACGACAAAATCAACTGGAAAGTATTGTTCTCTTGTCCACTCGTGGCCTCAGATGGGCGTTCTCCTTTCATACAACGTTGATGAACGGTTTACCTGTGATTGAATAATAAACATCTAAATATTTAAATACTGTAATGTTCCCCTTTATATTATTTGTAGAATTAGCCAGTGTTTGAAATTATCAGACTGATTTTGGATTGGAAATGTCTGTTTGTAATGTCAAATTAACAGCTTTTTATCTAATGCATATGAAAGTATATAAGGTACCTATACGAAAACATGTATTTTTCAAATTTTCCGGCTAATCTCCGAAACGGCCGAACCGATTTTGACGGAACTTTCACTGGCAGATAGCTGATGTTATAAGGAGTATCTTAGGCTACATTGATTTTAGAAAAAAATACGGTGCCGCGGCGATAAACAGTTTTTAGTTAAAATCTACGCGGACGAAGTTGCAGGTAACAGCTAGTTTCAAATATAACTGGAAAACATACCACGGTTGTAACCGTCAAAAACACTTATGGGAATTGACATAAATAACCTCAACGTATACAGGCCGTTAATTTAAGTCAGAGATTTACAGGCCGATTGAAAAATGATACTAGGTTACAATAAGAAGGAATTGCAAACATATGAAATAAATTGTTCACTCAACTAAAAAGAACTGTTGAATGTTTTAATCTACAATGAAAGCAGTCTGCGCTATTTCTAGTATTTATACCAGACCATGCTCATGGCCCATATATTTCAGGCTATTTCAACTCAGACAGAGCAATGTTTGAATTTTTCAATAGAATCAATTATAGAGGTGTAGTTTTGAGTCTTATTCCTTTAGTTTTGGAGTTGAGTTTTGAAAGAATTTGTTGGATTTGTGAAACGGAACTTTTTTTACATGGAACTTGGATTAATTTTGTTCTGCTATCGTAACTCATTCAATTCATCGTTCAGCAGTAGTATACGTATTATTAGAAACTTTATAAAAATCCGTGTTTTTTCATAACATATTTAAAAATAAACCTATTAAGGTGGTTGCCTTGCCACTAACACCGCACCGAGTAATGGGGGTTCGAACTACACAAGAAAAAGTGCGTGATCCACAAATACATACATAGGTAGTTGTTTCATGTTCTCCGTTTCTATTTTTCGAATGCTTGCTAAGTTTGCGCGGCACAGGCATTCTTTCCGAATGCCTGTGCCGCGAAAAACATTGCGTGAGTCAACATATTTAAGAATATTAGAAAGAAATACTGTATACCTAACTACGGGTTTCTGAATCCGAAAATTATTTTGCTCGCACCTAAACTACTGCACAGATTTTAATGCAGCTTTCGCTGTTTGGTACACATTTTGTCGTTATTTATGCATTTTGTCTAATTTCATTAATCTATTGGGTCGCAGTGGGACAATGGCGGCCAGACAGAATAGGATTTCAATTATGACTGGCATTCCAACAATTGAGACGTTGAGTAGAAACGATACGAACGTATGTTACATAATGTTTAAGAGCAGCGGTAGCTCGGTGGGGAGACCAACAGACTGCAATGTAGAGGGTCTCGGGTTCGAACCCACGTCGCGCACCTCTGACTTTTGAAAGTTATATGACTTTTCGAAATTATGTGTGTATTGATTGACAATTATCGTCTGCTCCGTGCCTCGGAGTGCACGTTAAGCCGTCGGTCCCGGCTGCCATGAACATCTATGGCTGTCATTATTGGGAGAGTGTCGACACAAAAGATCCCACTGGGTCGAAGTGTCGCCGGTCTGCACTGACTAGCCCCCACATAAGATAAGATAATATAGATAATATTTTAATAAATAAAATTGCGGGCGACTACACGTAAAAAGTCACGAGTATTACTTAGTATATATGTAGCTAATATGAAGAAGAAAAATATAATGATAAATCAGGTTTTCTTTGATAGACATAGCTCTTCTGTACACATTTCTAATAGTATCAAACCCTGCCTTTTGACTAGTATTGAAATAACATCTCACACCTTCCTTGCAAAAACATTTCGTGGGCCTCTATTATGTAGCGATAATATAGCATGTCTACCTAAATATACGCAAAAGATTCCACATTGTTTAACAAAAAATAACACCAATAAATCACTAACGCAAATGCTACTTTTATATCTCCAACAACAAACAGATTATAACAGATTATTAACAAAGAATACGTACGCACAAAACAACAGTATAAATATGAAAATAGGTCCATAAATTATATGAGCGTATTATGAGGCATATAAATTCAACATCACCGTCCCGTAGGATTTGTTAAATTATTCATTATTTTACATAGCTGATATAAGATTCTGTGGCCTTGGTTTTAGTTATACGGATATATAATATGCTATTAACTTCTTGAACGTCTAGTCTAAAAATAATTAAAAATTCATTGTGCAAACAATACACAAACGGACAAATATATGTGCGCTCGACACTTGACTCATTAACGAGTCAAGTGTGCAGCGGACATACATGTGCGTTTTTTTGTTTTTAGATGACTCATTATTGCCGGCAGCTTCTGTCCGCTCGACAGTTGACGGGTTAATAGTCATATTTGAATTGTGTCTTGATGGAGTTTATACTAAACGTATTAAACTTTCTTACAATTTACATCGGTCATTATAAATAATGCTGAAGACAGGGCGCTATGGCGCTCTTTGGGGGGAGGGCTATGTCCAGCAGTGGACTATTATAGCCTGATGATGACGATGATGATGATTATAAATATTATAACGACCTTACCAGTGGATTCGTTTGCCTGAATCTCACGGTACGGGAATAAATAGTATCCAAAATATGGTCTGTATGCAAATTTGATCTTAATTTGTTTAATAGTTAACAAATAATTGAGTAACAAGTATTTAAAATCTCCTTTCAATAGCGAGCCTACTGGACTGCTATGAAGAAGTCTCGAGTTTGATTTCAAGGCACATAGGTACCTTTGATTTTCCGAAATGTTAAACTCGCTCATTTTCCGAAATGTTAAACTCGCTCATTTTCCGAAATGTTAAACTCGCTCATTTTTAAAGTGATTGCGATCTGTACGCTGTTACCATGTACACATCGGGTACACCGGATCGACCGGGGTAGTACTACCCTCTCACAGAATACCGGCGTGAACTAACGGTACCAGTACTGTTGCGTTTCGTATCGGTGAGTGAGAGAGCCGGAGGCCTAGTTACCCCGATCCTTTTCCTATCCTTTCCTTTGTCCTTTTCCTCCTTCATTCCTTTTTAAAGGGCTGGCAACGCACTTGTAACTCCTTTGGGGTTGCGGGTGTCCATGGGCGGCGGTAATCGCTTACCATCAGGCGATCCGTCTGCTCGTTTGCCCTCCACGCTATAAAAAAAAAAAACAAACATTCACGTCGAGATTTGAAAATCAAGTCTGTGTTTATACTTTTGAACCGCACGAATGGCGTAGACGTTTAAAAAGTCGGCTCGTCATTATTGCGCAGTGTTATGAGTTCGGACACTAGGTACACCGAAAAAATATTTTGTTATCCTCAAATTGTTGTTCTTCGAATTGTAAATACCTATAAATCTTATGTCTCAGACAGGATTTATTCCTAGTGCAGGATTGATTTATTTATTCTTTATTTATACTGTAAAAAACAAATCCATATTCCATATTAAACAGAAATATTCCCAGAAACGTTCATCTCAATATTTACCAAAATAAGTGTAGCGTAAGAAACACGGTTCACTTTTGGTATGTGTAATACGGAGTGGAATGGATACCGGCACACATATTTACATAAGAAATTACACTTTCATTTCACGTCTACCAAAATGGGGAAATATCACGTCAATGTTGGTTGAATGTAGTCTTCAATTTTGGTACACGAATACGCTGGGTTTGGAGGTAAAAGCTTCGATGTGACGTTAGTCCTGTTATCGTGAGGGCATGAGTTCGATTTCTAGGATAAAGATATTAGATAAAGTATTATTCGATTTTTGTGTTAGAAAATTTTTGGTTGCAACATTGAGTAGAATTATTTACGGTAATAAGCTCGCTTGAGATTACATTTGACGTAAAATTATAGCCAGCGAAATGTTGTTGTAATATATTTCTGCCTATCCTTCCATGAAGATAAGGTGTTAGTCTATGAAAGTATTAAGCAATAATATCGTAAAAGAAATAACTTAATCAAATATGGAAATATGCTATGGCGTCGGTCGCTCAGAAACAGTTATGTTTTCTGGATGAAAAGTACCTACGCTATATCCTATTCTGTACCCGTACCAACGTGATGCGAAATTTCATGTTGGTCGGTCGAAGAGTTAAGGTGTGAAAGCGTAACAAACAAACTCACATTCGCCTTTATAATATTAGTTCAGATTATATCTATCGTGCAAAACAATTGTAATGAAAGTAAACAAGAGATACCTATTAAGATAATAACAAGTCAAAAACCGTAATCTCTGCCTATCTCTTTGAAAAACAGGCATGAATCTATGGATATATCTGTCGTCAAATACAGCACTTTATCTAAAAGTGCCCAAACATTTCATTCATACCGTCAATTCTATACAGATTTACAGAACCTAACATTCTCAAATACATTCCAAAAGTCCATATAAGTTTCCTATTACAGCATAATGTTTTCTCCTATCCTATCTCTCAACTCGTTTTCGAAGCTGTGTAAACTATCGACGGTGCCGATAATATTAATAGATAGGTTACCGATCGTAGACTTAAGATTGGCTCGTCGTTTAGCCGTCCGGTGCCTAGACTATACAGAATACGCCATTGACTGGGAAAAAGGTTTTCAAGAAATAATATTGCCCATTTCTCTTTTATAAGTTGATCGTTACGTTTTGTAGCGTTTGGATTTAAATTTGGTATTTTCAATTGTAGTTTCGATTACATTGTTATTGAAATTATTAGTTAGAGTTATATTTTAAATGACTATTTATTTTAATTAGTAAGTGTTGATATTTAGGGTTATTTAGCTTTTAATGTCGTACACTTTATCGATACTTTAATAAATAAATAAATTACGATAATTGTTTATATAAAAAAATATTATGAATCCGTTAGGTTAGATGATAGTTTGTTTAAAAAATATGCTTGCTCTATATGGTTAATCTGTGACCTAAACAATTACGGTATGATGAACAACCGACAGATTGTTATAAAAAATCCCACTATACCCAGCACGTTATGAAAGGGAATAAAACCACTTATGTTGTTTTTATGTGTCCACCGAAGTATCACACCAATAAAAAACTACATACTAAAATGTTCACCCTAAAAGCTACAGCGGTCTATAAAATAAAAGTGTTTCCTGTAACCAAAGAACTTCTATTATAAAATCCTAAAGAGTAACCTGTCTGAGACTAAAATTCTCCGTTGTACTGGAAAACGTAGGTACTTAATTGAAAATTTCTGAACAAGAAATCTGCGATGCCGGTTAAAGATTAGCTTGGAGTTATGGCGGCGGTATAGAAATAAAGTTTTAGTAGATAACGAACGTCTTATACTAGAATTTTGTTCTGTTTTGTTCAAGAAAATTTCTCGGCAGTTGAGCTTTAATATACTAGCCCGTGGCTTTGCTCGCGTTAATATGGATTTCGTCAATAAATTTCTCTCGAGAGAACACTACTTTTTTCTGGATGAGCGGACAGACGAGTGAAGTAACGCTCACTAATTTGTTCTCCAAATTGATTATGCCCGCTGCATTTCTCGCTCGGCAACAATACTTTTTACTGCAAGAAAGGTACCCTATGCCTTTTATTACCCCTAAAAACATGTATGCGAAATTTTATGATGATCCCTCGAGTAGTTAAGGCGTGAAAGCTTTACAAACAAACTCACATTCACATTCGCTTTTATAATATTAGTGGGGATTGTATTGTTGTAGTAGAAATACTTTCAGAGCATATCTGCTACGTCATGCGTTTCTTCAATTAGTAGAAGTTGGCAGGCAATTCTGTATGTTTCCTTTTATTATGATTTGTTTCTTATTTTGTGTTCTAATTCGAGGGACTATCTTTTTGGTCGAATGACGAAAGCTTGCGTTTATTGCTGAGTGTGATGTGCCAGTCAGGGTTCGCCAGACTGTGTTAGGCAATACTCATAAGTAGCACGGAAAATCGATAGATGATACGGAAATACGAATGTACAATCAAATGGCTATGAATCACGCTTCATGCGAATCAAAGTTAAAGGATAAAAATTAGTTACCCACGAGGTCGAATATTGTTCAAATATACGAGCACCTATTGGTGGATCATACAAAAATTGGTGCATGTTTTTGTCCCACATGGGTATTGAACCCACAATATTCGGCGCACTGGCAGTGGCGAGGCCACCTCTTAAACCACTTCATCGTCCGTATAATTAAAGACCTTTCTTCATCCCATTCTTAATTTTAATTTACTAATGTCAGCAACATGCGATTGACTCGCTGACTTAGAGTCAGGTAGAACGTATATTTGCTAAATTGGCAATTTAATATTTTTGATTGTAAAAGTATTGTTAGAAATCACATTAAAACTATGCTTTTTGCCAGGATTAAACACACACACACACATACACATACTTTCAATCAAACACGCTCATCTTCAAAAACACACACATACCTAACACAAAACACACTATAGGTACAGATACTTTGGCCTAGGTTTTTTTTCTACATGTGAACTATCTTTATAAACCCCTATTTAAAAATGTACCTACAAAGTAAAACAGCCCTGACACCCATAACACAAATTCAATCTTAGCTTGGATGTCAGATGGTTACAACACTGTAATAACTTACAATTTGTAAGAAAAACGTTTGTTTTAACACACTGTGACTGCATTGTATGTAAAAAATTGTAAAAATAGTAATAAAGATTATTATTATTGGCAGTAAAAAAATCATTTAGTTCATATATCGCTACATACCTCTGATATTGTACAATATATATCTAGAATATAATAAAACAAAACAATTTTATTTAGCTTGTAAAAGCTATACTACAAGCACACGATCGTAAATCAACATTCCCATCATATTCTTAGTATTGGGCAAAATTCCACGACCTTTTCCCAATATCCTATGTTATTACAATAGCCATATGTCGCCAGGCCATCACTTACTGGCGCCATAGTTCCCTTTATTTTACTTCTTCCATGGAAAGAGCTGCTGACGTCATCTGATTTTATTTCGCCTAGGGCTCCGTAATATAACTAAAGATAGTTCTTATAACGATAGACAGAAAAATATTATAAGAATTCTGGCAAGATTTCCCAGAAATAGGTCGAGTTTGGAACTACATTATATTATGGCCCGCAAATCGACCTGCTTTGAATGTCGTTTCTAGTTACTGCTTTGCTTCTTTAGGTGGTAGGATTTAAATACTGTATATTTTACTTCCATAAAAGGAGTATCTAAGCATGAAGATTTTCCGATTCGATGATTTTTGTAACAAACATCTAAACATCTTCAAGAACTTCGACATATATTATACCAGCTTTTGCCCGCGGCTTCGCTTGTGTTAATGTAGATTTTCCCTCTATATGGACACATCCCAGGTCCCCATAAACTAAATAGTCGTAAAAGCTTTGGCAAGTGTGTTGAATCCTTGACATTGGAACCATCAGTCGCGAGGTGGAGGGAAGAAGTAGTCTTCCACCTGGACACAAATTATGATGGCCGGTTTGGAAGACACTAAACAGACTTCGAACTCAGGTTGGACGATGCAAAGAAAATATGTTCAGGTGGGGATTCGTAGACGATCCCAATCTGGGCTGTTTGTACGGTGCAACCCAAACGATGTTACACCTTATATTGTGCCCTGAGTGTCACAACAACTGCACGCATGAGGAATTGATGATTGCTTCACACGATGCTATCAAGGTTGCTACGTTCTGGGCTGCAACTTTATAATATTGTGCAATGATTGCCATCGAAACGCCAAGAAGAAGAATGTAGATTTTGTTAATAAATTAAAATTTCTATCTCTCGAAAGCACTACATTTTTTCTGGCTGAAAGGTACTCTATGTCCTTTTCTGTACCCCTAACAAGGTGTATGCGAAATTTCATGATGGTCGTTTGAGTACTCAAGGCGTGCAAGCGTAATAAACAAATGAACTCACTTTCGCATGTATAATATCAGTAAGGATCGGTACGAACAAGGACTAAAGCTTTATAAAAATCAAATTATGGCATAAAATTTTTGTCACATTTACTCGTAATGGGTCCAATTACTGTATTGCAAACGAGGTGTAATCAGCCTCATTAAAATCTTAATTACCCGAAACTTGTAGGTCATTAAAAAGCCAAAGGTAATCGAAACTTCCATTTAATATTTGAGGCCTTTCAGGTATTATGAGGGTCCCCATTAGCGATATTTACGAGCCCTATCCTGTCAAAGGGTCCTTAAGGATCCCGACTATGTTATCATAGTTAACTAATGACTGTAAGGGGATGAATTATTCAGCAATTTGAATATTTATCAGGTGTTTGTGGATGGTTTTGTGTGATTCCTGGGATTTATTAACCGGGTGGCTCTAAGATTATTTTCGTACTAGCTTCTGCGAAGTCACGTTTTGTAGAAGTTCGTTTTGTCCGCGTAAATTTCACGAAAATTGAGTTAAAAGTATCTTAAGTGATTATTCAGGACATTGTCTAATCATATGCTATGTTTCGACCAAATCTATCGCACGGTTTATGGGTGATGAAGTAGTTAACATCTCAATATCTTTATAACTATAATATTAGTTGATTTAGATTTTTGATTAAGCATTTCAATAATTAGAACGCTTCCTAAAGACCTTAAAGATTTTCTTGACAAGTTGCGTTTCATTTTGTATTGCTTCTAAAGGAATGGCAAAAAAACAACACAATTTGTATTTTCACTATACAATTAAATTGTTTGGTCAATCTTTTGTCGTCGATACTTTCCATATGCTTCTACAATAATAGCACACCTACCTCAATTCTAATCACTATAATATCTTCTTAGTGTGTTTAATAAATTATTTTTCTTTCTTTCTTTCTTTACACCAAATCGTTCTTTAATAATACTATTTTTCATTTTATTCTTTAGAGACACTTTTAGATGCTTTCACTTCCACTGCATTTATTCTACTTTTATATGTCCTCTTTCACATCAAACTACCTGTCAACATAAGTGCCATAAAATATTGATGAACTAGCTAACCATCGGGAACAGTATTTTTTCTGGATGAATGGTATATCTTAATACGACAGCATAAGGATAATAATAAATAAACAAACAAACAAACTTACATTCGCTTTATAATATTCGTAAGGAAATTAGGATCGACAGCAAAACGATAAATAAAAATAGCATTGCAATATTAATTTCCATTTTTCCATTCAATCCGGCATTATTTGATTCAAATTTGATTACTTTAAAAAATCGCAACTGCGACGGCTGTCAGTCATTTTGACACGGGTTCGTGTTCAATTAGCTCTCTCCGTCCCTTCTCGACTTAATACCCTAAATCAACGAGAGGCGTAGCACAACAACCGCAGCTGGTGAATTAAACCATGTAAAAATTCTAACAGTATTTCTTTCCTGTTTTTATTTCTTTGAAATTACATTCATTCAATTACAAAGATTTCTCTCTTATGGTTTTAAAAACCGGCACTTATATTATAACAATGTAGACTCATCAAAATTTCACAAGGAATGTTTAATGTTCCGACATTTTTTTAAAGAACTAGTTATTTTTATTTTATTTTTTTATTTTTTATTTATTTATTTCAAAAACTATTATCTATCATTACAGGTTCTTAACCTAATGCGATAGTATAGTAACATAACTAAAATGTAACATTTAAAACGGTAATATAATAAACATCTTAAATCTATTATATTAACAATAACTTAATATCCAGTATGTAGCCTTTGTGAATTCGCTCAATGAACCTGAAAATAGATCGATACGATCTGATACTGTATTGAGCGCACGAAGCGCCCGCGTCAACGGCGTCATTATCATTCCTGTATCTCGAGGGACTTTACAAACAATCAAATAACGTACACAAAGTACATCCTGACTAGGAGCAACCATTTTTGGATCACACACATTTTTGTCACGTGTGGGATTTGAACCCACAGTACTCGGCGCAGTGGCAGTGGCAAGACGACCACGTAAACCACTATGCCATCCGTGCAGTCAATTAAAGGTGAAACTATTTCATTGTGCTCTACCAAGCACATTGATGTGCTCTATTCAGAAATACTTTATTTAAAAAGTCAAAGACTTTTCAATCTAAGCTTAATTAAGTACATTGAGTTATCTAATAGAAGACCACAACAAAATTTTACGTAATATTGTCTTCTGTTTACGCGAATGTTATTCATTGAAATTAAACTACTATTACTATTAAACTTTACTAATTTTAAGCTAATTAAATTATTGAAACTATTAAAACTATATATATTATTACTTTACTATTATACTGTTTATATTTCAACTATTTATCCTGCACACTATCCTAAAACAACATACGCTACTACCTTTCTTACCTACGAACAAAATAAGGAAAGACTTAGTTTGTGAAAGCTTCCAAACTAAGCATGCTTACATGAAGAATTTTTTCTTATTCTTAGGACCTTTTCTGTACAATAAACTAAATAAGTTATTAGATATATATAGCATTAATCATAATCAATGTCACATAGTTTTAACAAAGTACCTAAAAACGCTTACGTATTCAGATACAGAGAGTTTGCTAGCAGTTGTAAAATAATTTATTTTTGTTTAAGCATTTTTTTATTTATAATTGTTATTGTTTATAAATATTTTAATTGTAGTTATACTTAACTACCTATATATGTTTGCAGTACATGTATAAATGTTAAATGTTTTTTGTAGACCCTTACTTTATTAACAATAGAATAACCATGTAATATTAGAAACAGCCTGAAACACAGGTCTCTGACCTAGTTCAGGTAATAAAATGTAAAAACAGACTATAAACAAGACTTTTTGTGTCCAATTTTTAAATTGTAAAATGTTTTCCTTTAGATTAAATATAGTTTTAATGTGAATTTAACACAATGTTAACACCTGTAATGTGTTTTGTAAAGACTTTTATTTATTTATTGAATAAAAATTTATTATTATTATTATTTATTTTCACACTTTCCCCGACGGTTCGGTTGCTTTTTAGCAGCAATTTTTTACATTTAATTATTACAAGTAAAGTTTCAAGATTATCGACAGTCTCTCTTTTTCTAGTTTAGTTACTACGTCGCCTCGTCTTCATTCTATGTAGCTATATACGTAAGCGGCTTGTGGTAGCCCACAAAGTACCGAACAGGCTAGCTGTCTAATGGAGAAGCCGGCCTTGTCATGCTAACTATCCTTACTATTTAATAATATTAAAAATGCGAATGTGGTTGTGTTTATTTGTTATGCTTTCACGCCTTAACTTACTACTAACGACCGATTATCATAAAATTTCGTTTACACGTTGTCTGGGATATACAAAAAGGACATAGGAAACCTTTCATTCAGTAAAAGTACCTACTATTCTCGAAGGAAAGAAATTTATTATATATCTACACAGGTTTATTATTTTTATACAACAAAGATGGCAAACATACATTAAATCCGATGGTAACCGATTACCATAGCGTATATTCGCTTGCACAACCAAGGGTATCTCTCACCAAATGCCAGCCCTAGGAAAGAGGTATTAAAGAAGAGAATAGAATGGAATAGGATGATATGTGAGCATCTGGAACTCACCGTGCGAAAAGCAAAGCAGTGTCCCTACTTTTAAATTCGTTAGGGTATTACATTCCTAGGTGAACCGGCTTAATCGTAAATAAGTCGAATATTTGTGATAGCCTACCATTGTCCATTATTTTGGTATTATCTAGTAAAGTTGACAATGGCTACTTCAAAATTAATTCAAATTCAGCTGCACGGATGGCGTAATAGATTTAGTGGTCGTCTCGGCGTTACCACAACGCCGAGTGTTATGGGTTTGATCCCCACACGGGACAAAACATTGTGTGATCCACGAATTGTTGTTCCAAAACTGTTCTTTAGATACGTAGTTTGTATAATTAAATAAGGCCCTGGCTGCACGGAATTTAGAACTATATAGTAGTTTAATCCATTTAAAGTAGTTTAATTTCAATCCTCCATACAATTTTACTATGGCGGCCGCGCGCCGATTTGAATATGCGCCGCACAAGCTCTGTCATTGTCTGTCTTACGCTCGGCGCAGTCTTAAACACTACGCCATCCATGCAGTCAAGTTACGCAAAGGGATTTTTGAACTCTGTAACGTTTCATTTAAACCCAGCAGCCAGTTATGAATATAGGTACATCCGAACTAACAATAGCAGAATGCATCATTATCACCACATATTATAAAACAAAATACCTCACTGCGTCTGTCTGTCTATGTGCGATAAACTCAAAAACTACTGAACCGATTTTCATGCGGTTTTCTCCAATAGACAGAGTGATTCATAAGGAATGTTTAGATGTATAGACATGTAGGTTCACGCCAGCGAAGCCGCGGGCAATTCTACTACTATGCCTTTTAAGTTCTGTCGTTTAAGTATTTCCCGCTAATTTTGAATTTAGAATTGCTCAATTTTCAAATTTGTTTGAATTTAGAATGGCAAAACAATTGAAAGAATTAGGATTGATGCAACTATTTAGTCACAGCGATGTTTTGAATCTGTCAGGTCGCGCACAAAAATGAATCTCTCGAAGGAAAACGTTCGTGCTATAATTTTTTACAACTTTCGGCGAGGCCTAACTCGGATTCAATGTTTCGAGGAGTTAAGATCTGTGTTTTATGATGAAGCCCCTTGTCTACGGACTGTCGAACGCTGGTATTTAGAATTCCAGCGTGGCAATACTAGTATTAGTGACAAATCTCGTGAAGGACGTCCAAAATCCGCCTTTACTGTAGAAAACATCGTTGCTGTAAGACAACTGATACTCGAAGATCGTCATGTGACATATCGGGAGATAGAGGCGTTAATAGGTATCTCACAACCATTTAAAAGATCTTGCATGAGGAGCTTGGTGTGAGAAAGCTAGTTTGCCGATGGATCCCGCATTTGCTTTCCGATGATCATATGGCCCGCGTCAGATGGTGTAAGAAAACTCTCCAAAGGTTCCAGCGAGGAGAGTCAAATCACGTCTACGACATTATCAGTGGTGACAAATCTTAGATTTATGCATACGACCCTGATTCCAAACAGCAATCCATAACCTAGGTCTTCCGAGATGAGCCAAAGCCGACTAAAGTTTTTCGCTCTCGAAGCACTTCGAGGAAGATGGTGGCTACGTTCGTGGCGAAATACGGTCACGTTCCAAAATAGCGCTTGAAGATCGTAGAACGGTTAATGCAGAGTGGTATACCACAGTTTGTTTGCCACAAGTCATCGCCGAAGTTCGGAAATCTAACCCAAAGCGACGCATCATCCTACACCATGACAACGCAAGCTCACATACCGCTGGTAAAACAATTGATTATTTGAAGCAGGAAAACGTAGAAATTCTTGACCATCCCCCATACAGTCCTGACCTAAGCCCTAACGATTTCTTTACATTTCCTAAAATTAAGAAAACTCTTCGTGGGCACAGGTTCCAGTCCGGTGAAGAAGCAGTCGACGCTTTCAAGTCGGCCATTTTGGACATACCGACTTTGGAGTGGAATGAGTGTTTTAATAACTGGTTCGAGCGAATGGAAATATGTATAAAACTTCGAGGTGTACTTTAAGTTTTTAGTTGTGTTTTTCTTCAAACGACAAAACTTAAAAGGCATGCCTCGTAGTTATAGATAAATGAAACAATTAATTGAAATTAAACTACTTTATACGGATTTTATCGCTTTGTTTAATTAACACAGCGTAATAAATATGTTAAATAAACAACGTGATGAAATCCGTATAAAGTAGTTTAATTTCGATTAATAACATTCGCGTAAACGTAAGACAATATTATAAAACAATTCACTTAATAGTTATGGTAATGAGTTAACCATTCAGTCGATTATTATCTACGGCTGTACAAAGACCTCTCTCGCTTTATAGTTGCTAGAGCAAAATGGATTTTCATGTTCATCGCACAGTAATTTAATTATGCGCATTTATAATTACTATTAAATTAAATTGAATGCAGGCTCAAAAACTTATCGGCCTTGTGCAACAGCGCGTCCAAAATATTAATGAGCATGACATTTAAACAATATTCATGATAATATTACTAAAATCAATATCTACAGATTATGAAATACACATAATTTAATATGTACCTACAGATTATAAAACACACATACTATGCAAATTTGTGAAACACTATTTCTGGGTCCGTTAAATATATGCATATAGGATTGGCTCATACTTGTTGGAGCGACACAATAATAGCTAGGTCCAAAGTTACTAGAACAATAATAATAATAATAAACAAACTACGGCAAGGGCATAACTACGGAGAAACCCGCTCCGGGTCTCCGTTTTCACGAGACCCGTGATGGTGAAACCGGCGCCGCACCTCTCGACACCCCTAGCCGCTCGCACCGGTGTTGCCTTCTGCTGCTGGCTTGTATGCCTATAGTGGATATTCAGGGGGCCCATCTAGTGAGTTGGCGAGTCACCGTCTGTCTATTCGATTCATGCTATTAGAGTATTCAGGGCAGACGCCGTTTTATCATCCATAGTTACAAATATACCAGTCCATCAAACACCCATACCCATAGCCCATATATTAGAATCCATACGTAGCAATAGTCCTACGCCTGCTGCGGCTAGTGCCGCTGTAGGTGTTCCATCCCACCTTTGATTAAAACTCTCGAAGGGCCTCTTCACGTTGGACCCATGTCTCCGTGTAAGCCTCCCAAAGGGCCGGGTATTTTCCTAACGTATTAGAAATATACCCGTGAAAGAGAAACAAATAATAATAATAATTTATTGTTTCTCTCTCACATAGCTATGACACATTTGAGTGCAGTATGAATTAAGCAGAAGCATAAGAATCAGAAGAATAAAAAGTCTTTATTCGATACAATAATACATAATACAATGTTTTTAAATATTATTATGTGAATTTAGATACAAAAGACTTTTTATATACAATCTATAAACATAAACAACTATATATTAAAGTAATCTATACTAATATTATAAAGCTGAAGAGTTTGTTTGTTTGTTTGTTTGAACGCGCTAATCTCAGGAACTACTGGTTCGATTTGAAAATTATTTTAGTATTTGATAGCCTATTTATCGAGGAAGGCTATAAGCTATATAACATCACGCTACGACCAACGGGGGCCGCGCAGTAACGATAAACGCGGGTCAAACCGCGGGAACATCTAGTTTTAAATATGACACTAATATGGCAGCGACCATTATTCTACTAAAATATAAAAGTAAAAGTAAGATGTTTGGATGTTATTACTCAATCACGCGTAATTCAGTGAACGCACACATATAAATCATGTCCTGGATTAATACATAGGGTACCTTCTATCCTAGTAATAGCTTAATCATATCGGGACATAATAGTATAAAGCAATAGATAATGCACGTGCCTCAGCCCGCGATGTATCCACATCAATAGTCAAGTAGTCTATGTTCATTCCCAGATTTTAAACTACCGCTGTATCAAATTTCATCCAAATCGGTTGAATGGTTTAGCCGTAAATAGGTAACAGACAGACAGACAGACAGAGCTACTTTAGAATTTATAATATTATAAGTAAGGAACGGAAGTTCGGACGCCGGCGTCCAAACGATAGATAATAATTTAAAATAAATCTGAATAGAGATAGCCATTAATAAGGTTACGTAAAATAAGAACGATTAACAAAAATACGCGTCGTTTCAGATCACCTCGCTCCGTCAGGTGTGAGCCGACACTTATATCTCGGCTCGGTGATATAGTGTCCGACTAAGCGTGTCTTTTGTGACTCGGATAACGGTTCAAATATCCGAGGCTGGCGGTTATTTTTATTTATGTGCTTTTATTTTATCGTGCCAGTATTTTATACGGTGTGTATTTTTGACTGTATGCATGGAGTAATCTAATGGGCTTTAATAAAGTCGAAATTACAGGCGTGTATACATTGTTATGACTTCATAAAAGATGTTTAGCCTATTGAGTCACAGCAGCTAAACACACTAGGTTTTCTATTATGTCTGGAGTTCCAACAATTGACAGGTTAATAAGCAATGGAAATCAACAAATCTAAAATTCTTCTTTTGATCATTCGATGAGATCTTAATTGATCACTCTCATGTTGATCCACTAACGTAAACGTGTGCTGTGTGATTATGATGACTTAGATTCATTACCCGTGTCGGACAGCTATATCTGGTTATAGGTTTTCTCTTAACATTCATTCAGGAGTAATATCACAAATAGACAACCTAGGTGTAGGAAGTCTTTTCGTGATATTTCTCCTTAAATCCCACTAAAACACAGTTATTTACTTTTCATTTACCACCTTAATAGGTAGAGCTTACGCAACAGATAGAGAAAGATAGGGAGAAGGAGTGAGAGGAGAAAAGGTAGAGACAATATTTAGTAAGTATCCTGATTATAAGTACTAGCGGTCGCCTAGTGGTCGAAATTTTATGTTTGATAGTTATTAAAGTTTTATTGTCTAGAACTATACCCTTATAATCACATTTTATTTAGATTTCACCAAGGCTATAAAGGTTAATTTTATGTTTGATAGTTATTAAAGTTTTATTGTCTAGAACTATACCCTTATAATCACATTTTATTTAGATTTCGCCAAGGCTATAAAGGTTAATTTTATGTTTGATAGTTATTAAAGTTTTATTTTCTAGAACTATACCCTTATAATCACATTTTATTTAGATTTCGCCAAGGCTATAAAGGTTAATTTTATGTTTGATAGTTATTAAAGTTTTATTGTCTAGAACTATACCCTTATAATCACATTTTATTTAGATTTCACCAAGGCTATACAGGTTAATTTACCTATCTTTTTCAAACAAATTATTATTTACTTAATTATACTCTTTATTTGACTATATTTCAAAGCTTGATGCTTACATATAAATACGTAAAAATATTATAATATAAATAGTATATATCATTCCAATCCACCTAAAGATTGTCTGTAAGATATTGCTCAAATAAATATGTCATTACTCATTATAATATTGATATATGTAACCATAGTTACAAAGAATAATACTACGAACGCGATTCGACTACGTATGTCAAATGCATGGTTGTGTGCGTGTAGTGTTTTTCCATTAATTTAATTTATTTCTAATGCATATTTTATATAAATATTAGGATTCGCCACTCCTTCTCCATATAAACTTTAACTGTGCCAAATTTCATACTTCTCCGCCCGCGTAATTTTCGTAAAAAGGGGTACACAGTAAATAGATGTAAGTATAAGCATTAATACCTAACTACATACCTACATATCTTATTTTTTAAAGAACAGACTTTAAAAAAGAACATAGATAATAAACCAACATTTTAACTAAATAAATTTTCAAGACCAGATAAATAGATAAAAAAAATTAAAAAAATAGGAAATTAAAATTAAGCTCACCAAAAAGAATTTCAAACGAAATATGTATCCATTTAGAAAATTATTCATAATACTATATTTTACTCATTCAAAATTACAAACGAAATTTCAATTTTATCTATCTAAGAACAAAGTCTAATTTTCTTCAACAGAGCAGAAAGTAAGTAAAAAGATCACAAATCACGTGGATGCCGTTCAATCGGTTGAAATAATGGCCTTTCGTGGTCTATCGAAATGTTGGAGATTAGCCAACATCGGTAACTCTTACATGCTCGATTTGTTTATTTGAACATCTAGCATTTGTGTTTAAACATAGCGAAAACCAAAAAATATTTTAAATGTTTGCATATCAATATCAGTATCTACTAAATATATGTATGCATATAACTAAACTAGTTATAGTATGACTAACCAAACCAAATCATTATATACA
Source organism: Catocala sponsa (assembly GCA_963564715.1). NCBI lineage: Eukaryota > Metazoa > Arthropoda > Insecta > Lepidoptera > Erebidae > Catocala > Catocala sponsa. The sequence continues at coordinate 22,830,353 of OY751337.1, read as the reverse complement.
TATAGATATAATTATTATGTGTATACGCCTCCTAAACAGCTGAACATATTTTTTTAGAAGTTTCTCTGTGTTTGAGTAGGTTACTGGATAATATAAATAAATAAATAATATGTGAAAAGAAATTAGAATAAGAAAAAATAAGTACAACTACAGCAGTAAAACTCTTTAATAGGTGAAATAAAATTCCTACACGTTACAGTTGATTGGTAGAGTGCCCAAAAGACTAGCAGCATTGCTACGTTGAATAGCAATATTGACATTTTATAAACGGCGTAAGCCCAATGGATATAGACTTGCAATCAACAAATCGTAGTTTTAAATCCTAACTATTGTACCGACATGAAGTCACTCCTAACTCAAGCATTCTAGCTTTACCGGAGCAGTTCATCTTTGAAAAAATACTAATTTATCCCTGACTTTTTTCCCTAGACTTTTGTTATGTCCCACTGCCTTAGACTTTTAAACTACTGCGTTCGAAGATATACCTGACGTACTATAAAATAAATATTTAAAGCCACTAATAGGCATGCCACCGCATTACTGGTGATTAGTAGAGTGCCCAGAAGACTGGCAACATTGCCAAGTTAAATGGAAATGCTTATTCTTTTTACGAAACAAATTCCAGCCTTAGAAAATTAAACTGAAGTTTAAGTATAATTCTAAAACGCTTTTTTTAAAAGATCATCTTATAAATGTAAACTAAATGCTAAAGAATGAGTCTTAAACCTCGAAAACTCGCAAATTTGTTATCTAGGTTTTATTCGAAATAAAACTTGCTAACTCAAATTGTTTGTTACAGATAAAAATGTCCATCTCCGAATTCCGGCGAAAGAAGCTCCTTTACGTATTCAACGTTTTCTTCGGTGAGTTACAAAACAAAATTATTTTATGTAATGTAAAAGCTGAAATATCTACATGAAAGGTTTTTTTTTGCAGAATGTTCTTTCATTTTATCACTTTCTCGCTGTACAACTTCTACAAAGAATAGTTTTATTTAAGCACTTAATGCTCGCAATTTTGTTAGCATTTATTGAAAGTAATCTATGTGTGATCCTATTCTATATAAGATTTAACTACGAAAATGCGTCGTTTTTTATATTCTGACTTAAAATATTAATTTGATAATGGGACTAATAGATTCAAGTTATTGTATTATAGTCAATATACATATCAGATCAAATTTAATCTGAACATTTCTAGTAATTCTGTGTGAAGTTCGAAACAGACATATAGAAAAACAAACGAAGATTATAAATGCTATATATTTGGCATCGATGTCGTTACTAGATAACGCAGCAATAACTTAAAAAAATCATTATTGCACGTTTTTGACTCGTTCTTTTATACATATTTTATGGAATAAGTTTAGGCAAACATTCGATAAGTGTACCTATTTTCTTTTACCATTTAACAACAGGCCGGCCATAAATAGGTATATCTGTTTATACCTATTGTATAAAACAGTTATACTAAACATTATATGAATTGCAACAATATTGTTTGTAAATATAAAGATACCTGGCTTTATAAGCGTTTTCATATCTTCCATTGTAGAAATAACTTATAAAAACCTTGCTACAAATTGTGCCTTTATTTCAGATGTCAACCAGAGCGGCACGATAGAGAGGAAAGACTTCGAGCTGGCTATAGAGGTGAGTGTCGATCTTACCCTTAATTTGTCATGTAACAAATGGACTATTATTTTACCCGCGGCTTCACTCCTTTAATTACAAGAATAGGATAGGCTTGAAGACCGCGCCGGCCTATAAACTGTCTAGACACAAAAAAACACCTCGATTTGTAGATTTGTAGCTGCATGAAAGAGGAAACATACCAGGCAATATTAATAAAGACTCTTTCACATTTTTAATATTAGTAGGTTAGGACAGAGAATATGAAATCTATACTAATATTATAAAGCTGAAGAGTTTGTTTGTTTGTTTGAACGCGCTAATCTCAGGAACTACTGGTTCGATTTGAAAATTCTTTTAGTGTTGGATAGCCTATTTATCGAGGAAGGCTATAGGCTATATAACATCACGTTACGACCCACGGGGGCGGCGCAGTAACAATAAATGCAGGTGAAACCGCGGGAACATTTAGTTTTATAATAAACTAGTTGTCTCGACAGACGTTCTCCTGTACACATGAAAAAAAATTTAAGAAAAAGTTTAAGTAGTCGCCTCGCCACTGCTGCTGCGCTAAGTGTTGTGGGTTTGAATCTCATACTGGACAAAAATGTCTGTGGTCCACAAATGGTTGTTCCAAGACTAGGTGTACTTTGAGTGCTATAAAAAAATTACGTAATTTAAGAGTGCAGAAGAGTTAGACGTTAGCAGTTCGAAAAAATAAAGGATGATTGTGACACAGGTTTTGGTTATATGTAATGACTAGCTATCCCGAAAGACGTTGACCTGTACAAACGAAAAAAAAACAAATCTAATCCATTCATGGGGTTGGCGTATCCTTGTGGATAAAAACCCCTTAGATAAAATAAAGATTTAAAAAAAAAAAACATTCTCGCTCGAATTTACTTGAACACACACAAAAAATTTCATCAAAATTGTTTCAGCCGTTTAGGAGGAGTTTAATTACAAACACACGCACAGAAGATTTATACATATATATATATATATATATATAAAGATAAGAATTGTGTGAGTACATATAATTATCACTAGCTACCAACCTAGACTACTAATATATTATAGTGCACAAGTATGTGCGCAAATACAAGTGAACTCTCTATTCTCTAATTCTCATAATCCGATGAGACAGCAATCTGACACGACCAGCGGGAGTATATTGTATATTATATCTAATACTATATATATTGTACCTAATACTAAACCAATGTGTCTTAAAGTGTGTATACATCATTTTAATTTATTAAGTGAGTGCAATGTTCGCCAACAAACTGTTACACAGTTTGGCGAAGTTATGTAAAAGGATAAATGTAGCATATTTTCTTTGAGTTAAATAAATAAAAATTAAAAAGATCAGGCGCAGGACCAACGGCTTTTCACGGCGGTGTTCAACACTGCCGACTTCCTAAGTCCGAATGACTTTTTGCTGGTCCGAACCCAAGTCATAAGCCCGACACCTAATGCAGAGCAGCGGTAGTGAATACGAGAGTCACTACCGCTCCGTCATTGAGGAAACTACATAACCGCTTAACTGATGCTTCAGGTCGATCATATTGACCGTATATTTTATTACTCGCCACTTTTATTTTAGAAATAAAATCCATTTTAATCGAGAACTAACAAGAAAATGTACTCATCCATTGCACATATTATATCGTTGTAGTTTCAACCATTGTTTATCCATCTGGGCAACCGCTCATTAGTGCTATGACAAAATGAGGCAAGCCGCGTATGTTCCCCTGATTGATCGTCGTTTATCCATAACACGGAAACTGCCAATATTACTCGATTTTAGCGCCGGATTATTTTGGCAAACAATCAATTAGCCCGTCACTATTTTGGTAGCCTTTGATCTGGTTTTCTACATACGTATAGATAATTATTTTATGTCTTGCAGAATCTTCTTTTAAACTATATTTGTGTCCTAAAAACATAGTAGTTTCAAATTGATATTATTTTCATAAAAATGTGGTTTGATAAATGGAAGTAGTTGTTTTTAAAGGCCAATCACATTTAACTATACAATAGTATTAGAAAATACAATAATATAAGGTAAAATTTTCCAGTTATCAATTAATTTATGAATAAATTCCAACACTATAATATATGCTATATGACAATAGAATGTTCGTTCTCTCCTAATTTTGCCGTGCCCGACGGTGTCCATAATTGTTCTCTCTATATTTATAAGATCTGTATATACATTATGAAGTGCTATAAACGAATTGAAATTAATTGAATTGAATTAAATCTATTGCATTATTGGCGTTTATTCATTTTATTATAAATTATCTTTGTAATTCATGCAAATTATAGAAACATTTTACTATGAGCCATACTATTAGTTTACATTTAAACTGTGGTAGTTCTTTTAAATGAATTGGCATAGACAAGAAAAGAACGACAATACATAGACACGGAGCAATATTTTATGTCTCCAGCTTTCAGTATGTCATATTTATTTACTAAATAAGACAATAAGAAAATATTGACTATATACTCATACACACACGCGTAAATCTTGGAACACAGAAATGTATTTCGCCCACATTTTGCAAGTACGTTATCATTGCTACATGATAGCAGTCGATATATTGCCAAACTCCGTGTTTCTACGGAGAATTGTCTACAGAGATATCCCAATAACACTTTGCTTGATCAGGGATTAGAAGCGCGATCTGCCATCGCCAACTTATCATCAGTTCAGATATACCTAAACTTAGGCACACTAATCTTATCATAATCTATAATATCTGTAATTGACTGGACCTCAATTACATTTGAATTAAGCAAAGTCTAGAAATCTAGTTGCTATACGTGTCTGCTTTCCTTTTTATAGATGTCATGTCATTATACATTATATTATCAACAATACTCAACCGCCACTCACTTAACACACTTGCAACCCACCAACTCATCGAAAATCATACCTCAAAATACAGCACAAACCCGTATACGATGAACCAATGAGCAAAATGAAACAATAATAAAGTCTTACTACCGAATAACAAACCTCGGCACAAACGAAACAGCATACCGGAAACCAATGTATGAAGATATCATTAATAAATTCCCTTCACTCTCACATTTAAGTGAGCAGCGCATAGCAGACTTATTATTATTATATTTTACATTTATCTTATTTATGGGAACACGAGATTTTGCCCACGGCTTTGCTAGCTTTAATCTAAATGGAGAGCAGTTCTTTTTTGGATTAAAGGACCCTATATCCTTTTCTGTACCTCTGACAACGTTTATGGAAAATATCACGATAATAGGTCGAGTAGTTAAGGCCTGAAATCGTAACAAACAAGCAAACTCACATTCGCATTTATAATATTAGTAAGGAATTAGTAAGGATTCTATTTGGTACAATATATGTACCTTTCTATCATTCTGAGTCATGCCAACCACACAATCCCAATTAAACCAGTTATCATACCAGATCTAATATCAATCGGGCAACCATAAACCAATGTTTTGTGGTGACCAGTGTATTGCGGTAACCATATCACCAACAGACAAACACCGCACTCCAAATCAGTGCGGTTTAATTGAACGATACCTTTGCTTAGTTACTAGGGGATATAATGTTGTCATTAGTAATTGAGTAAAGACAATCCTACATAAATAGTGCCACGCTTATATTTTCAAAAGGGTTGCCAGAGATGTACGCCCACATTGAACCAGCTGAGATTTAAAGTCCCACGAAGGGGATTCTATTGTCGTTTATTGGGACCAGATTTTTGGAAAAGAAATTCGAATAACACTTTGCCCGACCTGTGATTCGAGTTCGAGGTCTCATGCACTGCAGTGATGTACACTATGGCTGCGCCACTGTTTCAATCAGATGCAAAGATTTTCTATACTAAGAAATGTTGGTATATTTTAAACTAGTTTATGCCCGCAGCTTTGCCCACGTTCATATTACATACGTTACGTTAATATGTCATAATATCGAGACAATTATTTTTTTATCTAGATATTATGACCATGGGCAGGATATCGTTTTTATGTAGTACAGTAGTTGCCTTTTTATGTAGTGCAGTGGTTGCCTTTTTATGTAGTGCAGTGGTTGCCTTTTTATGTAGTGCAGTAGTTGCCTTTTTATGTAGTGCAGTAGTTGCCTTTTTATGTAGTGCAGTGGTTGCCTTTTTATGTAGTGTAGTAGTTGCCTTTTTATGTAGTGCAGTAGTTGCCTTTTTATGTAGTGCAGTGGTTGCCTTTTTATGTAGTGCAGTAGTTGCCTTTTTATGTAGTGCAGTAGTTGCCTTTTTATTTAGTGCAGTAGTTGCCTTGTTATTTAGTGCAGTAGTTGCCTTTTTATTTAGTGCAGTAGTTGCCTTTTTATTTAGTGCAGTAGTTGCCTTTTTATTTAGTGCAGTAGTTGCCTTTTTATTTAGTGCAGTAGTTGCCTTTTTAAAGAAACTTGGCAGTGTAACGTTATCCCCAAGAGCCTACCACTGATTCGATACCAAAATAACTCCATTGAAATACAACCAAACCACTAAATAATTATGGTGAATAACATCGAAGACAACTTGCTCTTTGATTTCAAGTAATCACGGGTTTATATTGACTGATCACTGTTTGAAGAGTTTAATTAAGTTTGCGAAGATTAATTATATTTCTGATGAGTTTTGCGACTTTGACTATTCAATTACGACATAGCTCTCTTTAATAGCTGTGATTATAGTGCGTTCCCAAAGGACAAACCTCATCTCTCTTTGGTAATTTATATACGTAATAACAATTGTTTTGAAAAGTATTGATAAGTATTTTTATAATCTTCTTGAATATATCTTCACACATATTCACACGTCAATGAGGAGATAAAATACCTGTAGGTAGTAATTGTATTAAATCCTCATTTTGACAGTTATAAGTACCTCGTAATAAAAGGCCTAAAATTGTTCTCTACCGGGCAAAATGTTGAGTCCATGCTGCAATAAAAAAATTGTTGACAGAAAAACTCAATAACAATTTAATTGCAATTGCAATTGGCACTGTTGAGAAGACAACTCCTTTTCTACTTTACTAAAATATCAAATCCAATGGTGATAGTAAAGCGAAGCTTAGGGACACTTTGGAATACACTTTGAGGAGATTAAATCGGAAAAGCTTGCCGTATTGGCATTATACGAGCGAGTAGCGTTGTGACCACTAAAATTATTCGCCATCCGTATTGTCAGGATGCTATTTAGCTTCGCTACAGTGCTATTCAATCTAAAGTATTCGAGATTCATATTTCGTGTTATTCCATACTAATTTAAATAAAACTTTATAATATACCTATATGCGTTAAATTAGCCGCAAGCAATTTTTATAAAAGCTCAAAGAATCATCCGAATGAAAGATGAATATAAATACATAGAAGATTTACTTTAACATGTTTTTTATTTGTTGTATAGAAAATCTGCCACCTCCGAGGATGGAAACCAGGCGACCCTAAGAACACGGAGACACACGAGATCATGATCAAGATTTGGGATGGACTGAGGAAGAGGGCTGACTCCAACAAAGATGGACAGGTATGTTATACAACCTTTATACAAGAGACACAATACATACATGGTCGTCCGCATAATTATACCCCTGAAGGGGTAGACGGATGTGGAAGCGTAAAGGGAGCCTGTTTTCGTTCACCTGGCATATTTCTAGCCTACGCTACTGAAAATTTTTACAGATTAATCACACTTAATCTAATAAGATGTTCCCTACCCCGGAGCTGAAAGAACCTGAAGCGCAATACACACCAAAGCTGCCGACCCGCCGACACAACCCGGCGGCCTTTATGAAAAGAATAATGTCGGCAACATGCGTCCGCGCGTGTCACCCGCCGACATGCCGCGGGCATGAGCTACGCAAGAGCTCAGTTGCCCGGTGACATTCGAGCAATAGTGACGTATAAATTCCTCATGACGAGCCGCCGACATGCCGCCGACGAAGTTTGCCGACTTGCAATGAGTGAAGCCGCCAACAAGCCCGCCGACAAAAAGTTGCCGACATATGACGGCGGGTCGGCGACTTTGGTGTGTATTGCGCTTAAGACCACATGAACTCACTGCAGTCGCCTTGGCTACCGCTGCGCAACTAAGATAGTCATTATTAGTCTGTGATATCACTTAACATAATACATCAAATACAGGCTAGTTTCTTTGCTTTTTATCAAAATATCAATCCCTAATTTTATAATCAAATACTCGAATCACGATTTGATAGCTTCTTCATCCGATTTTAGTATTCGAGTTAACATTACATTGTACATTAGTTTGTGTATTACTAACATAAAACTATACACCAAAACACAAATAACGCTCAATATTATTAAAATACATGAGATCAATATTCGTATGCATCGAATGTTTAACCGATAAATACACATCAGTAATCCTCATTCTATTATAAGAGCACCTATAAGCTCCTAAACTGAACTATAATCCACAGTATATACAACTATACCACTTGTGTATATATTCTCTCAAACAAAGATGACGAAATTTAATAACACAAAGGCGTCACATGATTAAATCGTTTCGGGCGCCGAACCCTTCGTAGGAATTACAGCGCGCTACAATTTACATACTTCATAGAGCTTCGAACAAAGCTTACGTAACAAGGCCTGCGGCTTATCAAAATATGAATCACGAAATAAAAATGGTAATAAAAAGTTAAATTACATACACATACATATATACGCGTATAAGTACTAGCTAGTTAAACATTTCACTTTATCCCTGACTTATATTTTATTCCCCGTTTTTGCAATATTGAAGTGAACACTTCTTGGGTGAACAAAAATCATAGAACTCGCGTCATGGTTACATTTCCTCATCGTCACGCTTCCACGCTTTCTTTCCATTTTTGAATTATTTTAGAATATCAACAATATATCAGAAATGGTGCGTCCTACGCAAAAATTGACGAAATTTTGACCCCCTTAATAACGCTTAGGAGAGTATCAGGAATCAGACCCGCCCCATTTTTTTGTTATTTTTTCTGTTTATAAAGCAGTGTTTATGATCAAGGATTAAAGTTTTCACTTCTATCGGCAGTAACCAAGACTGCCACAATTTTTTTTTCATCGATACTCTGCTCCTATTGGTCGTAGCGTAATATTATATAGCCCTGATAAATGGGCTATCCAAAACTAAAAGAATTTGAACGAGTAGTTCCTCAGATTAGCGCGTTCAACCAAACAAACAAACTCTTCTGATTTATAATATTAGTATAGATATATTCTCACACGCAATCTCTTACCTGTATCTTTGGAATAGTAGATAGAAGTGTTTTACCCTCACATTTCATCGGCTATATCTTAATAATAATAATAATAATAATAATTTATTTCGTAAAAACATGAGTAATACATAACAAGTCTTACATTGCATGAAGATGGCACATATGTGTCATATGGTCTACATGTTTTACCAATTATGGTGTACGAAAAAATATGCATCTAAATTTTGCTAACAATAAAATTTAATAATTAAGTACTCAATACGTAAGCAAATATTTTCAAATCATTAATAATTAGAATTATGTCAAGATTATAATTATAAAAACAAGTCAAATTCACAATTTCGACATTCATTTTGACACAATTAATAAAAATAAAAATAAGAATCAACAATATAAAAATGAATATTTATAGATATCAATATATTATTAAAATAAAATGTCACAATTATAATATATGTCAAATTATAATATGTAATGTAATATATGTAATGTCACAATTATATTATTTGCTTAGGTTGCTATCAGTTAGGTATTCTGTTATAGTAACATTTCCTGACTAAATACATTTTTAGTTGTCGTTTCAAATCAGTAATATTTAACTGTTTAAGATATTTTGGCAATTTATTATATATAATGGGTGCCATACAAATAATACTTTTGTGCATTAACGCTGTACTTGTCTGCACTACACATAATCGGTCATTATCTCGTCTGTTTCGGTTGTTTACAGTGGAAAGTTTATTAAACAGTTGCGGATTTGTTTTTACGAAGGTAACTACTTCATATACATATAGTGAAGGAAGAGTTAATATATGATGTTTAATAAAATATCGCTTACAGCTATCATCTGATTGGAGGCCAAACATCGCCCTTATACACTTTTTTTGACATATAAAAATTTGATCTTTATTTGTAGAGTTACCCCAAAATAGCAAACCGTATCTTAATATCGACTATGTCATCCCATGATATGCCATGATAAGTGAATCAACGTTAATAGTGTGTGTAAGTTTAGAGAGAGCGTAGACGGTCTTAGGTCTCACTTTCTAGACTTTTGGCGTCTACCAAGCATAGTCTCAAACGCCGTGCTGTAATTGAGAATTTATTCACAAAAGAGGTCAATAACACTTTGTCAGATACGGTAGTTGAACCGGAGAGCTCATGCATGGCAGTTGCATTCACCATCACCTCCGCGTTATACTCTTTACTTCTAATATTAAACATTTGTTAACGCTGCGTAGTTGGTTCAATGCAAAGTACGTAAACGAAAGTGCAGTTCTCGATTATCCTATTACTAAGTCATACAAAGTGATGACAGCAATTTCTAGACAGAAAGCAAACTATATTAATACGTAACTCAGTAGAAAGGATGTAAACAAAAGCTTACCTATTAATTATCAATTTTATTACTGAGTCGTATGACTCAGTATCACTTTCTATAGAAAGAAAATCGCTGTCAGAAAATTGCTGTGTAATTATTGCTGTATCACTATAGTGATCATTATAGTGATACAGCATTTTTCTGACAGAGATATCATAATAAGCCCGAAATTACGCCCGATAAGTGAAAAAAGAGCTCACCCTCTACTTCTTCAAACATAGATGTGAATATTAGTACTCTATCGTTATTTATGATATATACCTATATTATATCATTATACCTATTCAATTTATAAAGAAGAAATTGTAATCATACATTAAAGTGCTTTCTGAATACACAGTGTAATTATCGACCTACTAATAATAACGAGATGGATGTAAAAACCCAAGATTCAACTTCATCGTCTTAAATGTACATCATGTGACCTTGTGACCCCTATATCTCGAGGGTCTTTTGACTTACAGGGCCCATATTCAAACTCCACCGAGGTATGACCCCAAGGTGTCTGCACAACAAGTTACAAGGTCTTAAATGTAAAAGTATTTAAAATACATGTGACTTTGTGACCCCTATATCTTGAGGGCCTTTTGACCCACAGAATCCAAGTTCAAACTCGACCAAGGTATGACCCCAAGGTATCTGCACACCAAGTTACAACTCAATCGGTCCAGTGGTTCCGGAGTTATGCCTGTCACTAACATCAATCTGTCACTAACAGACAGACACACAGACCCACATAGTGTTTTCATCTTCGAAGAAGACTCAGAGGTTAATAAAAGGTTATCCCTTTTAATAAAGGGTCTGTGATACTATGCATGCATGTGTATAAACACATGCATACAACCACATAATACATTGTCGACGGGGTTGACAGAGTTGTATAACACTCACACTGGGTCAACTATGCTTATTATGGTCAGGCAACTTAGAATTTCTTGGCAAAAATACCTAATAACACAATCTGTGATCCGGGAATCGAACACAAAACTATATGCACAGCAATTGCATTCACTACCACTGCGCCACTGAGTTTCAATAACTCCTTAATAATTGGTTCTAAGATGAATAGCTTTCATTATTAAAAAAAAGAATTTCATTATGTAGATACGTGTATTAGTTTTAGGGAATTTCCCAATAAACTTTGGTCCTAAATTTTACGAACATTAAAAAGGATGTCTGCCGTATCTAATAAAACCGGCGCAGCACATGACGAGACGCTAAAAATAAACTACAGATTCTGTGCTTTTATTAAATTTTCCACTCGAATTTGTTTTAATCAACATTTTGTACGCAAAAGGGTATTTTGTACACAATAGTCGTGAAAATATGTTGTACTAGATACATCTTTTTAAAAGTGAATTTGTTTATACCTACGTAGTATAATGTCTATTTCCCCGAAGAGAACTTATTATAATAATAATAAGTTTGTCTGCCTTCCCAACTTTGTACTGAGACAGTATATCTTGACACGCCGTTGTTTTATCCATAGTTTTCATTATACTAGCCCATCAAACCCCATCCCTGTAGCCTAGATTTATTAAGTTCCATAAATTATGTAACAATAGTCTCCTACACCTGCCGTGGCTAGTGTCTCGGTAAGTGTCCCATCTCACTCCAAACTAAAGCTCTCGAAGGGCCTCTGCATGTTGGACCCATGTTCCCGTGTAAGCTTCCCAAAGGGCCGGGATTTCCCAATACATTAAGAAAATACTCTTGAAAGAGAAACAAATAAGTTCATTTTCAAAGATTACATAATAAATACAGAGTATTACAGCGATAGCTCAGTGGGGAGACCAACAGACTGCAATGCAGAGGGTCTCGGGTTCGAACCCACGTCGCGCACCTCTGACTTTCGGAAGACTATCTAAGACAAAAGTAAAATATTGGCATTTTTCTTTTATTAAAACCAAAAGAAGACAAAATGCTCCGTCATTTCTCCTACTTTATTAGACAGCCATGAAATACATAACCTTTATTCACATGACTGTTCTATAAATCTCAACTATCAGAAACATTTATTAGTTTACAAAAGAAAAGTTTATGAAGCCATACATATTTTATTTTTACGCCTATCAAAACCATCACACGATATTCACACTTGATTTCACATGCTCTTTGCTCCTCCTCAAAGGTAAAACTTCTACCATTTACATCAACCACAGTCCACAACAAACCTTCAAAAGTTTTATTAAAGATTGTTTATGTATTTATCATAACAAATTTTGTATTTAGTTACTAAACTAATTTATAATTTTTATATAAGCACGGATTGTGAAGCGGGCAACTAAATAATAGAAAGAAAGAAAGAAAACAGTTTATTTTGACCTCTGCACTGGCATAAAACAAAAAACATAACAAAGAAATAAAAAAAATAGAGATACAAAAATAAAAACAAAGAAAATATAATATAATACATACATACATACATAATACATACATCAATTCACGCCTGTTTCCCAGAGAGGTAGTCAGAGACTATAGATTTCCATTTGCTACGATCCTGACACACTTCTCTGGCTTCATTCACTTTCAAATAAATAATTAGTTGTGTAATTTACAAATGATTGTTTTGAGTCTGAGCGTAACTTGTGTCCATCAATTTTATGTTTGTATAATCTGTCGCGACACAGGGTTTGAAACTTAACTAAAGAATTATTTTTCGTAACACACACATTACGTCCATTAATCCAAAGAAACATATTACCAAGTTGACACTCCTTACATTATTATATTTTAAAACTTAATATAATGCTTAAGGTAGTAAATGCTGCCGTATACCATGTACCGGATTATATTCCCGGGTCGGAAAAAAAAGGATCATGGGGAAACCTGCATGTCTGAGAGTTTTTCACAATGTTCTCAAAGATATGTCAAGTCTACCAGCATGCTTTGGGTCTGCGTGTTCAACTATGGTCTAAGCCTTACCTTCTTATATTAGGTTTTGCCCACGGCTTCGCTCGCGTAGTACATTTACGCAAACGAAGCCGCGGTTATGTCAATTTTCTCTCATTCTGGAAAAGTACTTTTTCCTGGATGAAATGTACACTACGTACTTTTCTGATCCCCTGACATCGTGTATGCGAAATTTCATGATTATCTGTCGAGTCGTTAAGGCGTGAAAGCGTAACGAACAAACAAACTCACATTCGCATTTATAATATTAGGTATAATTACCACGCATGCTATCGTACTGCTTAACATCAAGCGTCTCGTATGCTTGTTTGTCACCTATCTTGCAAGGAATCTAGTAAAATGCTATAACGTTGTATTTTTCACCAGGTCTCCGTGGAAGAATGGACTTCCATGTGGAATGACTACGCGCAGAATCCATCAGCTGCTTTAAAATGGCAGCAGCTGTATGCGCAGTTCATGTTTCAACTGGAAGATGCCAGTGCTGATGGTACCATCGACAGCGATGAATTCACCACCGTCTGCTCCTCGTATGGAATCGACCCTCAGGAGTGCAAGGTCGCCTTCAACAAGATGGCAAAGGTGAGAACTGCTGATTTTATTATATAATGTGATCTGTATTTTAAACGGCAGCGTGTTATGGACATTCTAATTTGTAACACCTTGTATCTACAATATTCTGGCAAATAAATATATTAATAATATATTAATAAACCTACATATGGTATGGATTATGTTTAAATTAAAAGGTATAACATTAAAGATGACTGCGCTGACATGCTCTAATTCAATAACAATAACAATTACTGCCATAACTAAATAACAAATACTTCAATATCCCTTGACCCGTAATTACATATATACATATATACATACAATTGGTTTCTACTGATAGAATATGATATCATTTAATTATTGCCTTGGAGGGTGATTGATGCTAAATCGATAATTCCGGGTATTATAATATCAGGGTAGCCCTTAACACAAGATTAATGAAAGACTAAATAATGCCAAATATGGCTTTATTGGGTACCTACACAGTTTTTGCTTCTAGAAAATAATTCATCAAAATATATCAGATATATGTACTGTTTATGTTGTTATTCTTTGCGTCACCGCCTTTGCTAATCAGTGACTGATTTATTGTGATTACATTTCACCTGGTAAACTCTTGTTAACCCGGCTAAAACTCTTGCTTTAGAAGCTCACATATCTATCCTATACGTATAACCTATCTAATTTTTCTTTTATCCCGTCTTTTGCCTAAGTTCTTAAGTTCGATCATCGGGCCGGAGAAAGTGATATTAGGGCTTTTCGGTTAATGAATTCTAAATACCAGCACGGGGTCTGAAACTATGTCCAGTAGATACTTTCATCTATAGCAGGTAAAATGTGAGTGTACTCCCTCTGTCTACCTATGGCGTCGGGCGTTTAAGCATGACACGATACATGTATTCATTTTACATCGATGTAGACATCCTCAGAAAGATAAAACAATTGAACAATTACAAGAAACTGTTGCCAGAAAAAAAAGTATCCAAGCCGACCGTAAATATATAGAATAAAATAAGATTTCTTTCTTTCAAAGCTTGTCTACCATATTTTACAGTCTAAAAGGATAACTGAATATTTCAGATCGATATCTGAAAACAATTTATTTTGAGTGACATTTTACATTTTAAAGAATAACATTTTCAAAGACATCTTGGCATATTATTTTAAGACAAGGCTTTAAATCTAAAAACTTTATCTGTAGCTTGTCTGTAACTGTCTAGACTAAGATTATTTTACTTGATTTAAATAATAATAAAGTTAAGGTGACAATGTGACAGATTTACAAAAGAATTTTCTGTAAAAGCCGTTTTATTAAATCTTCTAAGGATTTTGCCAAAATCAAAATTATCCACTATAAAATTGGCAATGTGTAGAAATTATATAAATAGGTATATACCTATTAGATACTAAACTGTATGTGTAAAGTTAACAAATTTTACACATACAGTCCCATATATGCAAACATATAAAACATAAAATAATCCCCGATGATAGGGGAAAGTGTATTAAACCCACGTTTTGCTAGATATGCTTTTTGATTCCACGTTATTTCATGGTACTTACAATCATAGGTGAATGGCAATAGACTTACTCCCAATAGGGTACATAGTTACAGCTTTTGAAAATTTCTTAACAAATATACCTAAAAACACTTTGCCCACTTTCCATGTCGCAATCTCACCAACAACAACACTTTTGGGACATCGAATTTAAATTCAGACAATTTGCGACATCAATGTTCAACATTTACTAAATAAAACAAAACATAAAATCGATTTAGAAACATTCACAAGAACGTAAAACATTATGTCTCCAGAACCAAAAACAGGACAGCAAAGTGAAGACATCTATAAAGTAACACGTAGATACGTTTATTATAAATCTAAATACGGTCTTCCCTCGGACGACTCCCTAAGCTGACTTTAATTAGGAGCAAGCTTACGCACTTTATTACTATGAAGGAGAGCAGAATGAATTGTTTTCAGCGACTATTATGAGCAAACTAAGCTCTAATTGTCTGGTGTAGTGGAGCTAAATCTTGTGAATACAGAAACATTGCAGCTGAAATTAATTGAAACTTTAGACTTTGTGCGTTCTTAGGTCTAGAACACAAGATTGACTTTAATTGTTATAAATAATGGACAACTATATATAGTCTACTGAAAATTTCGTAAGATTGTACGGTTTTTTAATGTAATTATCGTACCTAACTATTAGCCTCAATTCTATCCAAATATCTACTTAAAGCATTGATGTCCCGTTACCGTACTTAGATAGCATGAAAATGTGTCCACACTAAAAAGAGTGAGCTCATACATTACATTAACGTGGTTGAGAACGATAATACAAAATTTAAAATTCATTCTTTTTGTAATTCAGATTAATATTGGCATTATGTGCCAGATGACAACTTTACGTCCAAAAAGATGACCATATATAAACTTAATAGGGCGCACCGATTTAAATCTTTAAGTATAAGGTTACAAAGCTTCTCATTACTTTGGCCGGCCGCCATGTTACGAGTTTCCATAATTATATCGATTAGATTCTGATATTAATCTGTTTCCCAAGGTTTAATTTCACATTTCTAGCCTTGAGGCCATATTAATTATCATTCAATCTAACCTTCAGACAATGCTTTTTATGTTAATTGCCGACTACTGAACTGATGATATGCAACTTCTTTTTTTTGCAGCCTTTTAATCCTCAAGCCGGTTTAGTCAGATTTTGAGTTTATGCAGATACGGCTGAATACCAGTTAAATCACAAAGTGCCTGGACTTCCAAAACCAAAAAAATATACAAAGACATTAAATTAACGTTTACCAAAAGCTAAACCATTAATTTTGAGAACTATAGACAGACGATAGACAGATTGTCTCTTAGAAAAGATTTTTTACTACTATATCGAAGAAGATTAGGCAAATAATTTTGGTACCTATTCTTGCGAACGATACCGAACTGTCAGTTACTAAAAATAAACATTTTAGGAATACCAAAATATGAATTACTAGCTATTGCCCGCGGCTTCGCTCGCGTTAATTTAGAATTTAACAATCAATTCGGGTTGTCTTCTGCTTGTAATAATATAATTCAATCATGATTCGAAAGACACGTGGCGCCATCTATTATCATAAGAACGTTATGATTGGTTTCATCAGAAACAGTATTTTTTTTCGGGATGAAAGGTAGCCTATGTCCGTTTTTGTACACCTGACAACGTATATGCAAAGTTTCAGGATGATCGGTTCAGTGGTTTAGGCATGAAAAGGTAACAAACAAACAAACTCATTTTCGGTTTTATAATATTAGTTAGGATGTGGTACAATTAATTCTTAGCGTGCTTCCCATCTATATTTTCCGTTTTATTGTCGTCCATAAACATTTTGTGTAAGTACAATTTACATTGATTCTGCCCACTTGGAGATTCTTTTGGCAAATTGATGATTGTCAGTCACGAGACTATTCCAGATTTCGTGTTCACAGAAAGTTATAGATTTTCTCGGAGGATGCTATTAAAATGAGTGAGGTTACGTTTGTATCCATAATAATATATAGGAAAATCGGCTTTCGTTATATTACGTAGACGGAATAAGCAATTCTTTGTATGGCCATTGCACCTAGTGGCCATGCAATATAAGGCAAGACTATCAAGTTGACGACGGACATATTTTAATAAACTGACAGACCAATTGTAGAATATCCTTTGACGACTTCTAAAGTTCATTTGTTAGTATTGTCATGACTTCGAAACTTAGCAATTAGCGATGCCTGAAACAAGAGATTATTAATGACTGAAATACTAAGGCCTAGAACGCACAAGCGGCTGGCCGCGATGCGGCGTGCCGTTGCGGCAGGCCGCACATCAATTTTTACATGAAACCGCATGATAACGACGCACTGACTTGCGGCCAGCCGTCAACCGCTCCGGTTGTTCTGGATTATTTTTTCGACAATTTTTTCTACGATAATATAAATAAATTACTGCCGCAACTTCTTCGACGTCCATCATGTACAATATTTCTAGAAGTACTGACGATTGCGGCAGACCGCAATAGAACCAAGACGATACGGTTATCCGTAATACGGCGTGTTGTTACGGCAGACCGTATATACTACGGCCTGCCGCAACGGCACGCCGCATCGCGGCCAGCTGCTAGTGCGTTCTAGGCCTAAGAGGTCAATAGTTAAATAAGTTACGTCGCCATTCGGGCTCCTAAAGCGTAGCGAGTTTGAGAAAATTATGTGATTCAGAAATAGTTATTTCTAGTCTAGTGTGTTCTTTGTGTCTGTTGTTTGAAGAATCCTACGGCTTACCATCTTTCGGGTATTTCCATAATACAAAAGTTATGATTTATGAAAATAAAATAATATAAAATGTATTTTTGTGAACATACAACATTTCTGCATTTGTGTGAATTTTTAACACAAGAAATGAACGAAGATTATTTCTAATATACCGATGTATAGTATAAATTTTATGCTTATATATTTATACCTAAATTATTATAAAAACTACTCGAACAATTTTTAATACTGATAAATGTTTTCTAGGATTTATTACTAGTTTGATTAGATCATCTAGCTTAAAGGTCATACCATACATTATCTACCCATATTGAATAAACATAACTTCTTTTTTCTACCAAAAGATAAAATTATGTGACATTAGGATGAAGGTGATATATTGCGCGAAAGCAATTTTCTGAAAATAATAGTTCCACATGACAAATGTTCTGATTTCCATATAATAAGATTAGGTAGGCTTCCAGACATTCGTGGAAAATAAGAATACAGATATATATTATATATATTATTTCATTTCAAGGTACTTTTAGTAGTTTGTCAGATTTTTCTTAGCGTATCTAATAATTTTCAAGGGTATTGATATTGGTTTTTACATAAACCATACACAGTTGAAAATCAGCAGGTCTAGCCAAGTTTCAAACGTTTCGTATCTATTATCTTTCTACAATATTTAGTGAAAGCAATCATATAATAACACATTATAAAAAAAATCAACGGGTTGCACTCCGGGAGTGCCGGCAGCATTGAAAACTTGAATATTAACGTTGTGCATTTTTGATATTTTGGAATAGTTAGGGAATAATTTTGCACGAATTGTTTTAATTATCAATATAAAAGTACTATCATTTATGTGGTAAAATACAATATTCATTTATTGCGCTATCATACACAAACATGACAATTCTCCCTCCGTCTTACGGATTTTCGATCAGGTCACGTGTCCTGACGCGAGTTTAACATTTTTTACCCATCACAAAAAAGTGCACAACGCCGCTAAAAAAGTTTTCACTTCAAAAATAATGAGTTGCCAAGTAGACACAACATCTGACCTCAGCCGCCATACGATTTCTAATATTTTAAGATTAGATTAGATAAAAAGAATTAATGCTTATAGGGCTGATAACCATATAGCTGTGGCATACTGGACTTATGATTGAGACTTATGTTCCCCACTTCCTGACTTCAAGCAACTCTTATCATAAACGTTGTTGCTTGGCTGGGTAAGGTAGTAATTTGCAATTCTAATTTATGTCTGATAGAAAATAGTAATTCTGATAAAAAATCACTTATAATAAACGCTTATAAAGAGAGAGAGAGAGCCTATTGCCGACACCTGTACACGTTTCCAAACAATGTTTTGCTGCAAGTCACTACCACTTTGCCGAACCAAGAAACCTAAGACGCAACCATCTGTTGCAAAATGATGCTACTAGTCTAACAAAGCAGTTAAAATACAAGTTTTAATTAAAAATACTCAGCTACTAGAATACTTATATTTTGCCCAGTTTTAAAAATATTGCCTGTAAAATCACAAAACATTTTAACAATTACAGCATCGTCAGAAACTTTTGGGTTGCATAAATAGCCATTGGCGTAGAATAAATTGTGCGAACACAGTAATTTTATTAAAATACGCCGAGGGAGATATCAGCATTTCATAAATTAACAGTCGTGATGTAAATTTTACTGTTGATCAATCATTATTGGAACGAAGTATTGACTCGGCAATGTACATTAAAATCGTGAAATATACGCTATCATTTATAATGGCTGACTCATTAGTGCTGTTTAAAATGGACTGTGTCGTGATATTTACAATAAACATGCCGCAAGGGGCTGGCCAATTATTCCATATTTTGCCGTTATAGAGCTATGTATTAGGTAGACTTTTAGAAGGTGTACTGCTTTTGAAAATCTTTTAAAAACAATCGTGCAACCCAAGGTCTATTCGCACTGGTAAAGGCTTAGTTATGACGCTTGATCAAAGTATATACCTATGTTTTTTAAGTAAGCGATAGCGTAGTGGGACACCGTTGACCTGCTATGCTAAAAGCCTTGAGTTTAATCCCAAAGCAAGCACTTCTCTCTTTCAAAGTAATGTGCGTATTATATTGTATAATTAACAGTGAAGAAAACATGATAGGAAACCTGCATATCTGAAAGTTCTACATAATGTTCTCGAAGTTGTGTAAAGTATACCAACTCGCACTGGGCTAACGTGGTGGACTTTGGTCTAACCATTCTTAAACTGAGAAGAGGCCTCTGTTCAACAGTAGAAAAGTTTATATGCAGGGCTGACATCCTTTCTAATATTATAAATGCGAATTTGAGTTTGTTTGTTTGTTATGCTTTGACGCCTTCACTATTTGACCGACCATCATAAAATTGCGCATACATGACGTTGTCAGGGATACAGAAAAGGACGTAAAGTACCTTTCATCCAGATAAAAAGTACCTACTGTTTCCGAGAGATGAAAATACATAACTTACATTTGCGCGAGCGAAGTCGTGGACTATATCTAGTTATTATATAAATCTTTTCATTAGTTCGGAGTTTGGCTTTTACCTCGCGTATGTATAAATAGAGCGTGTTATCGATTCTAGTTGTTCATGAACATGGAGGTAAAATAGCTTACGTGATAATTATCTTGACAACACATCATAAGACATTATTAATTCGCGGACATTAGTATGGGTTGCACATTTACTCTTTTCTTTGCCTACATAATATATAAAAAAAAATCATTACATTTAATGTGTAACTGTTTTGTGTCCCGATAAAGTAAATTAAAAAATTAAAAACATCATATAGAAGCGTTGGAGATTTGCCATTATACATGCTCGGCAGCTTGTATGATCGCAAACCCTAAAATCTTTAATGCACAGTCGGAAGTATAAGTCACTGAACAAGTATCAAATTTAAAAGTATTTCATGAAATAAATGTCTTTATTATTATTCCACTAGACTATGCCCGCAGCTTCGCTCGCGTTATAGTACATTTTGTCAATAAATTTCTTTCCCTCGAAAACAGGTTTTTCTGGATAAAAGGTTACTCTACGTCCTTTTCTGTATCCCTGACAACGTGTATGTTTATGTAATGTGTAGTTCTGTGAAAACGTGAAAAAATAACCGAACTCACGCTCATATTTATAATATAATGTAAGGTATTTTGGAACTGTGATTATATCAACTAAATTTTATATTTTTTTATTTTATTTTATTTTTTATTAGGGGAGCTTACAGCTACATACAAGTATTTATATAAATACAATCAATAAACGCCAATAACAAGCTTCCACAATTAGTAATATTATATCACTGCTATAACATATTAACATTTGTTATAATTTCATTCTTTCTTAATTGCATAAGACAGAAATTCATCGATATTTTGCTAGTGCGTATCGACGTATGTTGCTAACTGTACAATTATTTTTTTATTTTATTTTATTTTTATTTTGTTTTATTAGGGGAGCTTACAGCTATATACAAGTAGTTATATAAATACAATCAATAAACGCCAATAACAAGCTTCCACAATTAGTAATATTATATCACTGCTATAACATATTCACATTTGTTATAATTTCATTCTTTCTTAATTGCATAAGACAGAAATTCATCGATATTTTGCTAGTGCGTATCGACGTATGTTGCTAACTGTACAATTTTTTTTTTTTTTTATTTTATTTTGTTTTATTAGGGGAGCTTACAGCTATATACAAGTAGTTATATAAATACAATCAATAAACGCCAATAACAAGCTTCCACAATTAGTAATATTATATTACTGCTATAACATATTAACATTTGTTATAATTTCATTCTTTCTTAATTGCATAAGACAGAAATCCATCGATATTTTGCTAGTGTCGCATCGATGTGCAACGATACATTGAAGTTTTGACAATCCTACTATTGGTTACAACTCCAAACCAGTACATACGCACATCTTTGTATATATATTTTCCAACAGCATCATTACTGGTGTATCCATATAACATACTAAAGCAAATTTCCTTCCACAGGGTAAGAGCAGCGTCTCATGGGAAGAGTTCCAGGAGCTTTGGAAAGAGTACTTCTCCACCGAGGATCCCACCGCCCCCGGCAATTTTATATTCGGAAGAACCAGCTTCTAAACATCTCCACAGATGTTCACATCACACCTCGAACCACAACAAAGTGGAAGAATGAAGATTTCACAAACCGTCTTAACATTCCAAAATAGATTTAACACGAGGGTGCCATAAGGCGGCTTTAGTACCAGTGGAGTTAAGCTTCAGAAGCCCTAGCACGTGACCCCTCTTATGTGTCAATACCTTGGCTTTTGATCCATTGTCGAGCAACAACAGAGATGGTCTCGGCTCCTTGTTAAGATAACGATCAATGGATAACGAACGTAGTTTATATTCAGCCAGATTTGCAATAAAATGTACCTACCTGGCACAACGATTAATGGAAAGTTTTTATCGAATAGCTCGCCCATGGATCAGCGGCTTCAAAATAAATTTTCATTTTACGTGTGTATGTGTTCATTCTAGAATAATTCCTATTTCTCTTTAATAGTGGAACAATTTCAAATTCACGTTTTATGACTAAGGCTCAAGTTTACTAGTACTTTTCAATCTTTAGATACTATACCTAACATGGAAAGATTTCTCACTTACTCATTATTATATGGCATATCTAGTAGTCATATCTCAAAATCTTTCTCTGGCGGGTTGACCGAATTACGACAAAATCTGTGCTGTTTTCATCGCTTAGTTATAATATGAATATTGTTAATACTGGATTGATAGGGTTACTGAAAATTGTGTCTCTATATTAAGTGTAATGTCTGATAATTCAAATTACTGGGGCTGTTCGTCTGCAGTAGCCCTTATGTTGTCTAGTAATATTACAGTCGTATCATATAATTGTGTTTCTGAATAAAAGATTTTAACATATATATTGTTCTAGTCAAATGTTTTGTGCTCTCAGAATCTATATCGAGGTTTCATCTTGTTAAGTCGCTATACTATAGATATAATAGGCAATGATTAAATGTATGTAAATAATAGCATGTCTTTCATTTACTCTTACTATTGTCTCCCTAAAACAGAAATCTTTTTATAAGCTTGCAACACAGCAATTCCTTGTTCAAGTATTAACAACAAAACAACGTATCTCTACGTAGGTACGTAGATTACACATACATAGTCTCACGATGCTTATATGGGGTATATGAGGGGTAAGCGTAGGTGTTTCATACTGACATGTCGCCAGCTATGGTTCAAGTGCCCCGTAATAGGGTTAATTCCATATACTACTCTGCTTCTGTAAATTTCTAGACAGAAAAACCAAATGACATTTTGTTCGTTCCATGTCTGTAACCCGAAAACACATGTGCAGAACTACTGGTGTTCCTCCGAGGCAGTCTGTATAAGACACTAAACATCTATACAAAAATGGCAAAAAATTTCGGAATCCTTGCTTAACCCATTCACAGTCCCGTGATAGACACAATAGAAAATCAATTGTTATGTACCATATGTGGCTCATCGGACAGGGAACGTGTTAAACCTTTCATCTCACCCAAATTGGCGCAGCCTGGCTGTAGAAGAAGACTGCACCAACAATATCTATTATGTTACTGTGGTGAATACTAACCAACCTTTCTTTTTATGTGTGGGAATGTATTGATGTATACTAGAGGTATATACATCAATACATTCCCCGCGGGATGACGGAGGGGTTATGTCGGACTCACCGGGCAAAGATGGTGAGCGACATCCTGGACAATATTATATTATGTTCCTCGACATAACCATAGACGGCGGAGTCGCGCGAATTACTTTCACATGTAATCGCGACCCGGCCGAGGTTTTGCCCGCCTTATGAAACGGCAGGCTACTACACGAAAAGAACTACCCTTTGGGAACTTCTACATTTTACCCATACTGTCTCCTTGATGGGGGACAGACACACGACACAGAGACACAGAATTTATATACATATTTTATATTATTTCACATAGTTATACTGTTTTTCCTTTGGTTAATAAATATACTTCATATTTTAAGTAAGTAGGTAACAAATACATTCTACGATGACTTTAAATATAAGGAAGAGTAAGAAAGCAGGATCGTAAGTACAATCATGAAGAAAAATGGCACGGCAAATGTGACTCAATTTGTTAAACTTAATAAGACAACGAATTTACATACGGGACTCAGCTGGGGCGAGTGAAATGGGCAACGCTTTTATTTAACAGTCAGACTGTACTTTACCATTCCAATTAAAAGGGACAGTGTACTCAAGTACTCAAATTTGTCAAAGATATAAAGAAAAATGTGTATTTATTTATTTGTGTAGAAAAACTAACAATAGAAGCTAAAACAATATTTTGAGATTTTTTTTCTGTCTGTCTGTATGTTTGAATGCGTATCACGCAATAATTATTACTCGATATTGGATGCGGTTTTCACAACTATATAACTCAAATTCTAACTTAAAAGCTGGTATATGTTCTATCTTAATGAAATTTGCCGCCTAGAAGCCGATAAATATAGATAGATCCCTACGGCCAAATCAAACGCATGCAAAGTCGCGGATAAAGCTTGTCTTATATCAAATTATTGAAATTCATTAACTGTACATAATTATACGCACTTTGTTATTGTTTCTGGCCTTGACATTTTAAATAATGACATTCAGTAGATAGATAGATAATTTATTTATTCACTCAAACACATGTGTACATAAAATAAATAATCGCATGCAAGATATAAAGTTAAATATAGTTCTAGACATGTTTGCCATACAATAGCGTGTAAATATCATTCTGATTAATTAATGAAATGATTTTACTTTTTGCTTAAATGCTTCGCTAGTTAGATCTTGCCAGCTTTTAGGAAATTTATTATAAACAATTGGAGCCATGCAAATAACACTCTTGCGCACAAGTGCAGTCCTAGACGGATGCAGACAAAGTTTATTTTTATCGCGTCGATTTCGGGTAAAAATATCTGCCATACGCGCGAATCGATTCTGATTCCTTTTGACAAATAATGCCGTTTCAAAATGTTATAATTACATGGATGGCGTTGTTCCTAAGTGGTCAGCTCGACTCTACGTTGCGACGAATGTTATAGCTTTGAAGTGTTTCAACATCACATACGACAAATATTTATGAGATTTACAAATAGTCACTTCCATTCTGGATGTTTCTAGTATCCATTGTTCAAGAAATTTAACCTACCACCTTAACCAAATCGAGACATATTAATAAAAGCATCGTATCTAGATGCCAGCGTCCACCAATATTTTGCTGTGACTGGAATCGAAACCATAGCACTCAAAGTTCTGGTAACAACAAGGTATCTATAAAAGTCAAATTTAAAAATTATTTATTTACTAGCGTTTGCCCGGGGTTTCGCTCGCGTTTTTAATAATATTTTAATTTAGAATTTAGAATTTGACAATCAATTTGGGTTTCGTTTTTAATTTAAAATTTGACAATCAATTCGGGTCGTACTCTGCTTGTAATAATATAATTCAATCATGATTCGAAAGACACGTGGCGCCATCTATTATCATAAGAATATTATTGTTGTTTTCCTCGGGAACAGTATTTTTTTTCGGGATGAAAGGTAGCCTATATCCGTTTCTGTACATCTGACAACGTATATGCAAAATTTCAGGATGATCGGTTCAGTGGTTTAGGCGTGAAAAGGTAACAAACAAACAAACTCAATTTCGCTTTTATAATATTAGTTAGGACTAGGAAGTTAGGATTTAGGTCACAAAGTAACACTTATGAACGTCAAAATATCTAAACCACTGCACCTATTATTTAGTCACACCTCAGTTAATTACGTTTACGCAATCATGAATAATGGATTCCAATTGAAATCCTTACTAATCCTTACTTAATATTATAAATGCGAAAGTAAGTCTGTCTTTCTGTCTGTCTGTTACCTTTTCACGCTCAATCCGTTGAACCGATTTACATGAAATTTGGAATGGAGATAGCCTGAGGTCCTGGGAAGTATATAGGCTATATATCATCACGCTACGGCTCACGGGAACGGCGCAGTAACCACAAATACCACTGACGCGGGTGAGACCGCGGGCACACCTAGTATTACATAATTCAATTCGTTAATAAAGAGATCGTTATATGAGCTCATCGTAACCAATCCCATAGACTAACAATAAAATATTTTACATATCTGTCCTAAGGGAGCGATGATTTGTGAAGGTTTGACCCATGGGACCCATAGACTGAATGGGAAAATGTGGTAACTGGAATAACAAAGGGAATTATTACGTGGTTTTCTTTGTGAACAGTCATAGCATAATGTAATGGCTAATAAAATGTTTGGTAAAATGTATTCAGAGGAGTATGGGCAATGGATGGTCAATATTATAATATCAATACTATACAGAATGAGCTTATTAGTTCAGTGTAGTAATTATTATGAGCCTATACTTATTGTGATTGTGAGATCCAGTAATTATTTATCAACGTAGGAATTATTCCTAGAGCGGAAGTTGTCTTTTTTTTACAACAATATATTACCTAATTATTTAAATTATTTTACAACTTGAAGAATGGGTTATTTTAAAATGATAATGACAATGAGAAAGTTTGCGAATATGTCGTTAAGTACATGTTGTGCGAAGGAAATAGCGAGGTATCACCACTATGCTTCCACTTTTCCTCAGAGCAAAATTTAAAGTATTAATTGCTTTTTAATGTTGCAACTAATTTTGACGCTATTTTTACAAAAAGCCTTCTTTTGCTGTTTATGATAAACTACGCTATTGCCTGAGCTTATACGGATCCAATTGCAATAAGAAGCTACTGAGACTTTCTGAGACAATGGACGTGACTTAACTAATAGTAAGTCCGTTTTCAAATAAAACATTTTATTGCTACTATCCCATTTATTACCGGGCACAAATCCAGATTCCGTGCAGCCATCGAGTATTTCTCGACAGAAAAACTGATTTGAAAAATAAAAAATTGAAATCGGATTCGAATGGCCATTAAAAAATAATGATGAAATAATTAGTACTAGCGGTCGCCTAGTGCTCGAAATTCGACCAAAGTTTGCCTGTAAGATATTGCTGATATTGTAATTATATTATATTGATATTTATGTAATATAGTTACTTCGACTGCGTGTGTCAAATGCATGGTTGTGTGCGTGTAGTACTTTTTAATTAATTTAATGTATTTCTAATGCATATTTTATATAAATATTATGATTCGTCCCTCCTTCTCTATAAAAACTTTAACTGTGCCAAATTTCATACTCCTACGTCCGTGCAATTTTCGTAAAAAGGGGTACAAAGGTTTTGCTTCACGTATTAATATAATATAGATCAAAACTACAACGTTACCGATTCTTTTCACACAAAGCGGCAACTTTATATTTAAACCGCTTTTATGTTATTTTATGTGAGCAAACATTTGCATCGTCCTTTATAAAAAAATCATTATAAAGCATTAGTTGGCAAGGCTTCTATTATTCCAATACATCAAACGCGCAGTTACCATAATAGCCAGCAATCAACTTGCAGTCCCTCCTAGCCGCGGAGCCTTCGAAACAGTGACGTCACCACGACATGATAATATCACAGGCTTACCGGATATTGATCCGTAATCGTTCTAACCTTTGTAATACATATATATGTACCTACTACATTTTGACCGCGACTCCGGTCACTGAAATGTAGGTTAGGTCAGCGACAGTACTTTTTTCTGGATATAGTACCCTATGTCCATTTCTGTTCCCCTGACAACTTGTATGCGAAATTTCATGATGATCGGTCGAGTAATTAAAGCATGAAAGCGTACCAAACAAATTGACATTTGCATTTATAATATTAGTTAGGATGTCGAAGATTACATCATTTATTTAAGTGACTATGAGTTTACAGTTAAAGTGTTATATTTGTATTGTTGTTCTCCTACATTCTACCTTAAGTACTACCGTAAATAAAAGAAAAGATTCACGGAGAAGAGGAAACACGAAGAGGAAAATAAATGAAAGAAAACCAACATCAGATATCAATGTGATAAGTTAGACTGATGTCTGACGCTGATTGCATGTGGAATATTAAAGTATATAGACCCAAATTAGGTATTACTTGGTGATGATACATGGTAATAAAACGATCGAGAAGTGCCTACCGTACTCTCTGATTCCCTGTCCCAACTATTGCAATAGAAAAGTATTAACAATACTGAACTTTACTGATAAGGAACAGCTGCGTCGTGGGATCCAGGTGTACTGCAACAAGAATACTGCATCAAACTAGTCCTTTTTACTATGAAGTGTTTTTCATTTCACTTATTCTTATGTAAATATGGATAAGATATTAGATTGACGGTACATAGTTTTTATTTTAACATAGGTTCTATGACTTAAATTATTATTGAGACGTATATAATCACCGCGACTTAGTGCTAATCTAGGGAGTCGCAGCGGCACACTAGTGTCCAGACACATTAGAATTTTAGTTAAGTCTGGCATATCAACAATTAGATACCAGGTTCATACATAAAGCGGGAGACTTTTTTGAAAATAACAATTTTAGTCTGATATGAATGCTTCAAAATAAATCTTCCAAACGCGCAATACCATTCGCTCCAAAACCAACACCCCAGTAATGAAGCCAGATTTCATCAGTTCGTCGACACATGGACTTCGTTAACGCTTACAATAACTTGTGCAAGCAACGCCATCGTATTGCATAAGCACTTGATTTCGTGCGTCGTGCGATTTCCGCGCGAAATAGGTAGAGTTTATCTGTTTTCCGAAAGATAAACGCTAAAACTCTATCCAACCTAGTGTTGCTATCAAGCATGGGTCAATATAATATGTATGAGCGGACAGGGTATTGTACATAATTTTACATACTCTACACGCAAGCAGCGATAGCCTAATGGGAAACCGTTGCACTGCCACGCAGAGGTCTCAAGTTCGAACCCAAGGCGCGCATCTCTGTCTTTTCGAAGTTATG
Source organism: Catocala sponsa (assembly GCA_963564715.1). NCBI lineage: Eukaryota > Metazoa > Arthropoda > Insecta > Lepidoptera > Erebidae > Catocala > Catocala sponsa. Next base: position 22,801,295 of record OY751337.1, on the reverse strand, counting down.
TACGTATTAAATAGTTAATTATCGCTTACTTTAACGGTGAAGGAAAACATCTTGAGGAAACTTTCATTTCTGAGAGTTCTACATAATGCTCTCGAAGATATATGAAGTCTGCCAACTCGCACTAGGCCAGCGTGGTGGACTATGGCCTAGCCCTTCTCAAAGTGAGAAGAGGTCCGTGCCCAGCAGTGGGATGGTTTAACACAGGGCTGATATTATTATACATTATTTTACATAAAAAGAGGAGCAAAAAGCAATCAAAAGAAATCTTTTTATGCAATCTGTATCAAAATTGATTGTAAAATAAAAAAGTTTTTTTTTGATCGACTGATGGTAAGCGATTACCGCCGCCCATGGACACTCGCACCACCAGAGGAGTCACAAGTGCGTTGCGTTCCTTTTAAAGTCCCCACCAGAAGAGGGGTGGGGGAGACTGTTGGGCCTCCGGTATCCCCACTTATTCGACGAAACACAACGCAAACGCTATTTCACGACGGTTTTCTGTGCGGCCGTGGTATCACTCTGGTCGAGCCGGCCATTCGTGCCGAAGCGTGGCTCTCGGTTAAATAATTAATATCTTAAATAAACCTATGAATGGATATAAGAAAAATTAAGGTCGTAGTGAGGATGTCTCACTATCATCCTCGCACAGCTGCGCTTAAGTCACAGTTTGTATCGAGCAGCCTTTTTCTGTCATTCGACAATTACTCCTACTATCAGATATACTTGTTCTCGTATTTTTGAAATGTACTGAATTTATAAACATAATTTAATATGCCCTATACGTTTTCCTTGTGTATGTATGTAGCAGAACCACATTTATTGTATTTTTATTAAGCATTTGCCTCCGTCCGTGCACCACGGTATCGGGTGACCAACTGAAAACCAGCGCTGGTGCACTCAATTTAGGTGCCCAGCTAATGCTGAGGTGGTGACCCTTTTCGGCGAGGGCATACACATTTTGTTTTTTAATATGTATAATATGTTTGTTTATATTGTTTTAATTAATTGTGTGTGCTCTGTACGAAATAAACAAATTTCTTTCTTTCTTTTCTTTCTATATAATTTTTTTGTATTTCAGGGTTTGTGTAATGAATCTATTTGACTAAAATAATAAAAAAAATTGCGTTATCTAGTATCCCACTGTAGTCTACGTCTTTTAAAAACAAATACGGATATTAAAAGTAGAGACACCACATGATCGTGTAATAAATAAGGATATTGAAGCTAAAGAAATTACATGATCATGATATAAATTTGCTAGTACTTTGACCTAAACATGGAAGTCAAACAAAAAACAAAAAGCCAATAAAACCTACATTAATTCAGCTTAGATTATATCAAAGTTCCGTTCAATAAATTACTGCTTTTTGCTTGTATTTAGGTAATACAATCGCGATACCAACTCATACATATAAATCGCTTTTCGGCTCATAGCATCGATATGAAATGAAATCGATTCGAATGTAGCTATAAATATTCTGAACTCGATTTTTTATGCATTTTGAATCGAGAATGAGATTATGTAGTTTTTGAGTTAAACCCTTACAAACAAAAACTCATATCTTTCCTCTTTATAATATTAGTATACATATCGACTTTACACTTACCCCGGCGTTTCGGTTGTTTTTCAGCGGTCATTCTCCTCCTCTCCGTGAACATAGCTAACGAAAAAACGCGATAAAATCTGTATAGTCTAACCGCGCACATAATCTAAAGCCTCATTCATGTATTTAAATTACCCATTTCATTAGAACTAAACTAAGGCTTTTTATCTTTAACTAATTATTGTATAATTACTGTGATTTATTGTCTGGATATTATTTTGCTATCACTATTTTTTTTTAAATATTAGCAGCTTATATACGTAATTTCTATTTATATAAAAACTAGATCTTGCCCATAGTTCCGTTCGCGTACATGTAGGTTAGGTTAGAAACAGCACTTTTGTCTAGACGAAATGTACCTTGTGTCCTATTCTGTACTCCTGACAACGAGTATACGAAATTGCATGATGATCGGTCAAGTAGTTAAAGCGTGAAAGGGTCACAAACAAACTCACATTCGCAATTCTGGATCTGGATTTTTACCGGTAAATATTCTGTTTCTGGCAAACGAAAAAGTTACAGAATAGGCTTACGTTTATGTACTAATATAATTATACATACATACATTAAGATTCGCGATTAAATGTATATATGGAATAGCACGAATGATAGTCATTTAACCCACCTTAACCCTCAAAGAAGCACACGACATAAATAAAGACCGCGATAAATTCGAGAAACATATGTTTGCAATCCTCGAAAAAATTACCTGTCCATACATGGCACCGATATATTTCATACAAACCTCTCCCTTTTATTTTACCACGAATTTGATCCATTTATCTTGAGTAGGAACGGGGGTTCGCTGTCACAAAGTTAAATGTTACCATGACTGTGTAAAAAGGACTGCAGTGTGATTTGTTACCGTTGCATTGTTGAAATAAATTGGTTGGCCTATTTCACGGTAACTTTGGAGGGTTGAAAGTAATTTTGGAAAGTTGTAAATTGGATTGAAGCAAATTGAAATGTCAGCTGAAATAATAAATATGGGCTTATTTTGAAAGATTCGTGCCTTGCGGAAGTTGTTTAGTTTACTTCTCGTTAACATAAAATTGGCATATTTTATATATACTGCATGAAGTCTCGGTTTTGAAACCCGGGTCGGACAAATTTTTATTGATTATTTTGTCAAAAAATTCTCAGAAGCAGCATGAAATCTGGAACTGTGCCTTGAAAACGACAATGGGCTCGCATCTCCTTCCAATTACGAGGAACTTAAAACCATATAGTAAAATATGAGTTCGACTTGACATTTTTTTCTATTGTTGGCTCAGACGAGTAGTCAGAGCCTGATGGTAAGCGATTACCGCCGCCCATGGACGCCCGCAACACCAAAGCAGTCACAAGTGCGTTGCGTTCCTTTTAAATTTGCCCCACCAGAAGGGTGCGACGGTTGGGCCTCCTACGGACTTCTGTTTCTACCTTTTCGGGGATTAAAGAGTGAGATTACATATATTTTACAAAAATATTATGATGAAATGTTATTCTGTATGAAAAAAACCATATCACATCCAAAAAAAATTTGAATGTAATAGTTTGTGAAGCTGTTTTGTATTTTTGTTACTTAATCAACGTTAACCGCTGATTTGGATGAAATTTGGTACCATTTGATCTTGTGGCACCAGATGAGAGATCCAGCAGTGGATGAATTAATCCAGAACATGTCCTGGATTAATACATAGTATGTAAGTAACATTTTTACCTGGTTTTGGGTTCCCATGTGATTTAAGTGGGCGAAACTGCAAGCTGAACCTACCTCGAAATTTTGGTGCATATCTAAATATATCATTTAAATATTTTAAACACATGTGGCATATGACATTTAAAATTATTAAAATTAAACAAAATCTCAAAACGTACATAATAATTCATGTTCATTTCTAGATATTTTCTTTTATCTTATTTTATTTTGTTAAACAAATCTTGGCCTATCCGAGAATCGAATCTTTAACTCAGTCACTCACCTAAAGTATTCAATATTAATCCGGTTTACTGTTTCAAATATCGCAAGACAAGAATATAATAACTATTATTATACCGCTTCTACGACCATCTAAGATCCAAACCCCCTCATAAATAAGCAATAATTAACAGCCAATGATTATTAATACCTGATCATTAATTAATGGAATCACGTAATAATACCTAGCCATTATAAATGCTTCATCCCATATTTCACTATACGAGGGAGGGTACGGAATAGTCAGAATTCTATTAACGCCGGAAAACTGAGAGTTGATATCTTATAGTGAAATTTTGAAGATGCTTTTGTCCAGCAGTGGACTGCTACAAGCTTTGTTTACTCACATCTTCATATATCGAGGAAGTAGGTTAATATATATTGCATTTACATTTCATCGTTTCTGTTTTCAAGGCCATATATTAAGGGATGATTCTATTACCATACACCGGCCAAATGTCAGCTGTTTCTAACTTAGAATTTTCTAACAGATACAGATAACGCCGAGTCGTGGTCTCCACTCGAGAATCCGTCTGCTCCAACGATCATCGGTTCTGCGACAGATGTGACCAGCCCACTGCCAATTCAGCCTGCTACACTTCTAAACTACGTCAGTGGCTTTGGTTTTTTGTCGGATAATCTCGTTCCGGACTTTGTCCCTTAACGAGATTCCGAGCATACACCTTTCCATAGCTCGCTGAGTGACATGCAATCGGTGGGCTAGTTTCACTGTCAAGTTTCACGTCTCGGCTCCGTATGTCATGACCGGCAGGACGCATTGATTGAATACCTTGGTCTTCAGGCATTGTGGCAAGGACGACGACTCGGCAAGTGTAGTGTATGACGCCCTCCGTCCAGATGGACCGATGATCTGAAAAAGGTGGCTGGAGGTGACTGGATGGCGAAAACGGGAGATCGGGCCATGTGGCGCACCCTGGGGGAGGATTATGTCCAGCAGTGGACTGAAATAGGCTGAAATGATGATGATGATGATGACAGATAACGCCACTAAAGAAGTTTTCACTTCAAAAAACACTGCCAACAACTTACAAACACACTACACACACTTTTGTGTGTAGTGTGTCTGTAAGATGTTGGCAGTGCTCAGTAGATGGTAACATGCACGACCTACTTACGTAAGGCAAAAACATAACTTACAAAATGTGGTTGCGACATAACCCTCTCAAAGATATACGCATGGTGCTATAGTACATTACGTAAAACCCATAGCCTTATTGCCATTTTCACTAACAAAAAAGGCAAAGGAATTTCAATACAGCCGCAGTCAAAACCTATAAAAGTTGACAGATGACAATTTGCTAACCCTGCGCCTGCCGAGGGTATAAAACGTCGCGAATAAATCATGCGCTAAATTGTAAGGAGACGCTGAATTGATGGCTTATGGAATTTGAGGTAAAGAGCCTTATTTGTAAACGGATCTCCGCTTTTGGTGGCAGGTGGCGAAATACGGTTGAGGCATCTTTAGGCGGATCAAAATAAAAGTAGTGTCTGAGAAAAATGGAAAAGGAATAATCTAAGGATAATGATGTGGGGATGCCTGCAGGTTCTGGGATCGTATTGGTATAAGAAAATGATTTGACCGTGCGAATCGTTCTAAATTACTATAAATTAAGTTGCGTACATACATAGCTTGTACATATGTATGTATATATCATATAATAGTTATGCTGCTTGCGTGCGTATTATGATCTTTTAATTTTGCTTACTATGTATTTATTTTTACCATGTTAACTGTTTATTTGTTAAATTTTGTGCTATCATCTTACGTCCTTGCGACATAAAAGATCGACATAAATATCGACCACAATACAACATATGCTGAGTGCGTACCAATTTGTCACAGATTTCATAATAAGTTTGTTTTGTACCTATTTACTTACTTATTTTTATTTTAAGTGATTTTCTTTGTATCCATTATTCTATCTGTGGAAAAGAAAAGTATTTTCTTTCTTTCTTTCTATTTGAAAATGTTACAGGATTTAAATGTTGGTAGTATTTCTTCTAATGGAATGACAGATTTGAAGAAATTGATAAAAAAGACCTTTATACAATTGTTTGTTGGATATAATTTTACAACGCATTAATCATTAGTATTTTATTTTTATTTATTATGTGTTAATTTTTTACGCTTATCTAGGTTATGAATAATAATGTACATATTACCTATATGTAAATAAATAAATTTGTATAATCCTAATCCTAATTCCTAACTAATATTATAAAAAGGAAAATGAGTTTGTTTGTTTGTTACCTTTTCACGCCTAAACCACCGAACCGATCATCCTGAAATTTTGCATATACGTTGACAGGTGTACAGAAACGGACATAGGCTACCTTTCATCCCGAAAAAAATTACTGTTCCCGAGGAAAACAACAATAACGTTCTTATGATAATAGATGGCGCCATGGTGTCTTTCGAATCATGATTGAATTATATTATTACAAGCAGAGTACAACACGAATTGATTGTCAAATTCTAAATTAACGCGAGCGAAGCCGCGGGTAAAATCTAGTTATGTAATAAACGCAATTCAAATTTGATATAATTTACACGAATAATAAATTGACGCTACGCAGGCTCCAATTTATTATTATATTTATCTACTATGTTTTGCCTATTTAATACCTTCAAAGCCAGTAAATGTGAGTCGTATTAGAGTATATCTCATTTAATTAACATCCAATAAACGCATTCTCGTATATCCTTCAGTTAAGGTTTATCTGGTGATAGAATCGTATATGTTGGCCAAAACCAACGAGGTGTATAAAAGTATATTTTTAACCGACTTCAAAAAGGAGGACTCTTTTTTTATTTGAAAGCTGCTGCTTCCCATGTGACTCAATTTAAATAACAATAATTGTACATTATATTATCCTAATAATTTGATTGTCTTTTAAATAGTCTACACATATATTTAAAAAAGAGATATGTTTAACTTATCACAAGATATTATAGTAAAATATAACAGTCAAAAATAGTAATTTATCACCAAATTGCACAGCAAAATATATTCAAACAGATCAAAATATGTCGACGGAGCACCGCTTGGCGAGGCTCCTATTTTTGGGTGGGTTTCAGAAGGAACCTAACATAACCTAACCCTTCCGAGACGGAATGCAGTGATTTGAGGCGTATAGGTGCTCGTTATGATATATTTTAGTAAGCATATTTTGCTGCGCAATTACTATTTTTGGTGGTCATTATATTTAATCCCGTTAAAAAATGTTGCTTAGGTGAACTCTAAATAAATATTTTAACAATTGTTTGTTAGTCATAGGTAGATCTGTCCCGAGAAATCCCCTTACATTCTAGTATTGTATGATCATTACTTACGAAATGGAGTTTGAAATTCCAGCGGCTTTTGGGAGCTCGGTTGTCGCTGGGCTTTATACATATGTGTTGAGTTAGATGTGAAATTTAAGTGGGTACCTACCTTCTTCCTTGATAAACGCATAGATTGTACATTAGTAGAAAAATAAGTTGCTTGAAAGTTGTAGACACAAGAATACGCAATTATTATTATACTTTTAAGTGCATTTTTTTGTTTTAGAAAATCTTTTTGAAGGTAGTTTTGCTAATTGTTAAAATTTTTGTTTTATGCTTATGATTGCGGACGATCTTTAGGTCACGGGTTCTAATCCCAGCTTGGACATAGGTTATTGGCGTTTTCTGTTAAAAAACTCAGTAGCAACGAGGAGTCTGTATTTGCCCAGAAGACGTAAATACCTTGGCCCCCTAATACTACTACTAACTTACAACATATCTTGCTATCTGTGTGAGTTCACCAGCTCTGCAAACTTGTTTAGTAATATACAGGCATGAACTTATGAATCTAAACCATCATGCTAGCTAATATTATAAATGCGAATGTAAGTTGGTTTGTTTTTTACGCTTTCAGGCCGTAACTACTCGACCGATCATTATGAAATTTCGCATACACGTTGTTAGGAATACAGACAAGGTCATAGAGATTTTCTGGATGAAAAGTATTTCATCCAGAAAAAAGTAATGTTTTTGATTGATAGGTTATTTTTCTTTTTCTCCCTATAACATACACACAACACCATCTAGCCCAAACTAAGCAGAGCTTGTACTATGGGTACTAGACAATGGATAAACATACATAATTACATACTTTTTTATATATATTGTCGGCCTCGATGGCGTAGTGGTTAGTGTAACGAACTGCCACGCATGAGGTCGCGGGTTCGATTCCCGCACAAGTCAAACATTTGTGTGCATGAACAATGGATGTTTGTCTTGGTCTGGGTGTTTCTATGTATAATATGTATGTATTTACAAAAAAAAAAGTATATATGTATGTTTATCCATTGTCTAGTACTCATAGTACAAGCTCTGCTTAGTTTGGGCTAGATGGTGTTGTGTGTATGTGATAAAATATTATTATTATTATTATTATTATATAAATACATACATATTGTACATAGAACCACCCAGACCAACTGCCTATTCCATCACAAAATCTACTTATCCATGATTGATTGAACGATTCAAATAGCCTTATATAGCCTATATAATCCACATTCATCGCTGGCTATAAACAAAGGTGAGGACTATTTCCTCAGAGGCAAGTCTCAATCACGCCGGTTCTGTTTCATCGCGCACGGCTCCCACGAGACACACTAACTTGGAATTGAAGATCCCTATCTACATTTTTGTTCAACTTTACTATCAAATCGATATATTTTCGTTTCGTAATCTACTTTGGTAGCTACAATTTGGAAATAGGCGTTCCGTAAATATATAGTATAGTTATTTTTGGATCTCTTGCTATTTGGATTGTGTTACTTATATGCTTACAGGTTTATGAAAACGAAGAACGCCAATATTGACAACGACCATTAGTAGATAGTAAAAAAACTAAGCAGCGTAACATTGAATCTTAAAATAAATGAATTATAAGATTCAAGGTAACACTGCCTATATTATTTATAATATAATACATTTGGTGCAAGCTAAGTGCAGGTACATACATACATACATTGATTCACGCCTGTTTCCCAGAGGGGTAGGCAGAGACTACGGATTTCCATTTGCTACGATCCTGATACACTTCTCTGGCTTCATTCACATTCATCATATTCCTCATACACGCCCGTCAGTTCAAGGTATGGACTAATATGAGACCGCTGGACTGCTACGAACATGTCTCAAGGTCGATCCCAAGCTTGGCACCTCTTACCTATGTACTTCTCCAAATTATGTGCTTATAAAATACTTGATTATCGCTGTAACGATTAAAGAAAACGTCGTGACGAAACCTGCATGTTTTAGATTTTTTCATACAGTTCTCGGAGATATGTGAAGTCTGCCAGCTTGCATTAACCTAGCGTGGTGGATTATGGCCTAGTTCTTCTCACACTAAGAAGTGGACTATGCCCAGCTTCCAATAACACTTTGATCGACCCGAGAATCCTATCCTAATGCACTTCAATCGCATTCACTACCGTTGCTCCACTGAGACTGCCTGTTCAGCCTTTTATATAACAACTAGCTTTTGCCCGCGGCTTCGCTCGCGTTAATTTAGAATTTGACAATCAATTCGGGTCGTACTCTGCTTGTAACAATTCAATCATGATTCGAAAGACACGTAAGTAGTTGTAAATTGGGGTTTCTGGATCAGAGGAGATCCAGAAACACCCAATTTACACTATCATTCGTTTTATTCAGAAGAATGATCAAGGGTCTCCATATTTATCTACTTAAATTATAAACTATGAATATATGTTCTATGAAATCAGCTTGAGGATTTTGATAGTTTACTTTATGGTTATTATTAATTTAATAGATATTATGTGAAATTTAGATATTTAATATAAACGTAAATCATTTATCTTAATTCTACATTCAACGGATCACTCTGTGCATCTTAATTTCATCGTAAAATTTAATTATTACATTGATTCCACAATTCAATCAATTCAATTCAAACACGCGCATGATATTCGAGTAACAGTCGGTGTAATCTATTCGACACGACAGCCTTACGAAAATGGAATGCGCTCGCGATTATCCATCGCGCTGCCTTATATATGCAGAGCAGTGGCTATTTACTTTAAATTATATGATTAGAAATAAAAAGCAAAATAATATTTAGTATAACTATATTTTTAATCAATTACATTCATTTGAACTTAACTTTTTAACTATTTTACTAACTAAATAATCAGTCTCATTCATGATTTCATCGAAATCATTTCCTACTAAATATTGAATGTTCACACTTGCACTCTCAGGGTCACTGTTTATGTCTTCCATTTTACGACCTTCCACATCGTGTATAATTATTTTTATAATACGGCGAATATGTCCGGGCTCTTCTCGCATGATAAAGGATCTGTTTTTTAAAACCTTTGACTCATTTTTTTTCTTCTTTGTTTTTTTCTTTTCTATTTCTTGTTGTCTACTCTTTTCACATGCTGTTGATGCCACTTCGGCGTACCAGCTTTCTCGATCTTGAGCATAGTTAAATGGATTTAAAACCGGATCAGAGCCCCCAATCAAATGCTGAAATTAAATAAAAATTAATGATTTACTGTTGTAAAACAACACCAAACATCAATTCGATTATTAATTAACATCAATAATCATTGAAATACTTACGTCAAATTGTTGGTCAATGTTATCGAATACTGGACTGTAGGATGGTGAGTGTGACATACTTGACTTCTGTGTTCAGACTCTGTTAAATACCTAGAAAAACGAGAAATTAAAATTTTATTTACTATCATTCTATCTCAGAACAACGATTATGATTGAAACATAGTGTTATGTTGAAATAAATACTGACTTATGCACCAGACACATACTTGTATTGAATAACGATTATAGGTATTGTCTGATAATAATATAAGTCAATATATTTTAATTGTTAGATAAAATAATAATAAGGAATAATTTTAAAACTTACTGATATTACACGATGAAGGCAGTTGCAACACTGAGATATAGAATTTGAATGGATTTTGAAAGTTTTTCTATTTATATACATAAAATTTATTTTAAACTATAGAGTTCAAAATCGTACATATTCTTATCATCTTACTATTTTTGTCTAGGGCATACAAAAATGGTACGATGAAATTGAAACCCTAACATGTCGACACGTGTCCAACACTTATTGTTTACTAAAAATAATATGTATAAAATAAATACTACAGTACGTTTGTTCATTGTTCCTTTATATAATATATTCATACATGCAATTGAGAGAAAATCGGCACACAAAGGCATTGTAGATAGCTAGTATGTCAATCATAATTATTATTGCAACGTAAGTATTTATGTATAAGGAGAAGATCAAAACAATACAGCAATATTGACATACTATTATTACGTTCGGTTTCGCCTACTATTATTTATATTATTCTTCAAGCTTATTTTCATAGTTAAGTCACCATTACAAAAGGTAAGTAAGTAATATTTATATTGTATATATTCGAATGGCTTGGGTGGAATGAATAGTATCATATAATCATATCCACGGTGGATAAATAATAAGGTTTTTTCTATTACGTATGTGCTATGTCAGCTAGCATCGAATTCAAGTTGTAGTTACCACCTAATTATAAATGAACCTAACTGTGCTATATGTATGTTATGGCATTATTTATAAATATAATAACTGTACGTATGGCTAATAATTGTTAATACTTTACGCATAAAAACTTAAAAATTAAGAAACATAAATAATACCGTCTAATAAATGCTACACATAACTTACCATTCTTTCAGTCGGTTAAAATATAGGGTGAGGGTTCACTGTGAGCGGTCACATGTAACGTAACAATTCAGAAATCATTTTCTGCGTATTAATAACAAGGCACTGATAGCACGGCAATTCAACATACGGTTTACAACAAAAGAATAAAAAGAAACGAGAAATAATTCAACGTTATAAAATCCTTCAAATTACTTTACAATGATTTTTATTGGTACTATTCTATGAAAGAGTTGTATTATTTAGTAGTCTAGTAAGTGTTGAACGATTGATTACAAGTGCGAACATTATACTGCAATACTTTGTACTCCGAACATATTAACTCATATAATGTTCGTATCGGAACTATTTCATTCAGATTGCCACGGTGAGTATGAAACCTAATGGATGTGATGTGTAACAGGAGTAGATATAATATTGTTTAAAAGTAAATCATATTTGGGTGCAGTGATCTGACACAGCATTTTTTACCAGCACGTGCCTAGTTCCATATTCAGGATATTATGACGTAGATTTGGCACTATTTAAGAGGCTGTCGAAGTAACACCACAACGCATTTCTTCAAGAGCTACAAGCAAGAGCTTCACCATTCATCAGTATCTACCTACCAGATACCTGACCAGATTTTCTTTAAGATGTAAGTTTCTTTTTGGTTTATATTCATGTTTACCTAATTTTGTTATTCGTTCATTCAACTATTCAATAACTTTACTATTCAATGATTCTTTTATTCCATAACTCTATTATTCAGTCATTCAAGTGATCAATAATTTCATTATTTAATAAATTAATCGATCATCCTTAGAATAAAGTGATACGGCAACTATTCAACTATTAGTAGAAGATTACTGTTAGATGTAGTGCTAGTATTTATATTTAATTAATTATTGTTTATTACATTTTTCAGGTCCAAGCAAATGGCAGACCAGCTTTTCCCATCCGACGACTCGGAGGTGGAGTTCCCGGTGAAATCTAAACAAGAAAAAAAGAAGCGCAAGTCCACCCAGGGGTCCACCGAGTGCCAGCCGTTGAGTAGTAAGAGGCAGAAGTCCACTACCAGACCAACAGCAAGCGATTTATTCGGCAGTGATTCCGCCGACGAGCAGTTGGCGACAACTGGTAAAAAACCGCAACCCATATACTCATATATCACGCGCAGATTAGCAAATGGTTTTTCGAGGCAGATGGATGGTCGGAAGACCGGTAGTTACTATATTGAATTAAAAATATATAACTGCGACGACATTGAATGTGTGCCACCAGTTAATAGATGGCGACATTCTGTGTTGACAGTGAAAAATAAATGTGAAACAAATTCTGAGTCGTGGAATCACTTAAACGCGTATGTTAAGAGTGTGAGAAAAGAATTTAAGGACTGTCCCCCAACGTTTATAAGTTCATATCAATAAAAATGTATTTAATTATAAATTATTATTAATATGAACTTAAGTACTTATGTATAATAATCATATTTACCATTACCAATATTATTATTATTATAATCTTGTTTAATCGTTATGTACTCAATTGTTTATTCTTATTAAATAAATAATCATACTTATGTGTACAATATCATTTTGCTTTGTTTTTTTTTTCAGTTAATTCATCATCAAGCACTCATATTAAATGTGATAAATGTAAAATTGAGATCCCAGAACATGAATATAGATATCATAACAGAACTAATATACATAAATCTAATTGTTTAATAAAGTCAAAGTTTGCAAATGTTGATATAATTGCCACAGCATTTAAAAACAGAATAATGACATATCGCTTAAACCCATCTCAAGAAGACGAGTACCTACTGATAGAGGCGTTCTTAGATGGGAAGCGAGACGATCTATTTAAAATAATTGAATTTACATTGATGAAACATTCCTGTATTAAACTGAACTTCGAGTTGTTTGCTTACTTCGCACTACCTGCATCGGGTGAGCAGTAACTGAAGTCATTTAATACAAAATATGAAACTATATATCAAAGTACTAATTATGATGAGTTATATTCCCGAATAAGAGATGTTTATAAAATGAAATTATCTGAGTTTGAACATTGTCAATCTGGATGGTCATTCATGTCTGTAAGTCATTTAGAAGTTAATATTAACAAGTATTCACCCATGCGAGGTGGATCCTTCATCGACTTGCCTACTAAAATTAAAAATACAAAGAGCTGTTTAAACATTCAAAATAATGATAGTTATTGTTTTCTGTGGTGCATAGCTGCAGCATTATTTCCAGCTAAAAATAATGTCTGTAGAACTAGCTCATACCCCGATTTAAATACCATATTTAATATACAGGGGATGTCATTTCCACCCACACACAAAGATATTGAGTTGTTTGAAAAAAATAATAGTGAAATAAGTGTCAATGTTTACGGAGTAGACAAGCATCATACTGTTACTGGTCCTTTATATGTCACCAATAGTAAGAGAATTAAGCACATCAACTTGCTGTATTTTGAACAAAACTGTAAAGCACATTATTGTCTTATAAAAGATCTTACGCGCCTAGTCAGACGACAAGTTTCACGACATAAAGGCAAAATGTATTTATGTGAAATATGTCTGCAATTTTTTGCTAGCGAATCAAAATACACTTCGCACAGTTGTTCTAAAATTATAACGATATTACCAGAAAAGAACAGTTTTTTAAGATTCAAACATTATAAGAGACAACAAAAAATAAACTTCGTCATATATGCAGATTTTGAATGTTTATTGTCGGATTTTAAAGAATCAAATTCTGAACAAAGTACTGTAAGAAATAAATTACACCAACCATCTTGTTTTGCCTACTATGTATGTTGTTCCTATGATAAAAGCTTGAATAAATTTGTTACATACAGAGGAAGAGATTGTGTGCAAGTGTTCGTAAAAAAATTGATTCAAGATGTACAGTTAATTCATAAGATTTTAATTTCAAAGAAACCCATGAAAGCAATGACTAAAGAACAAATTGATGATTATTGTCATGCAACATTATGCCACATTTGTAAGCAATTACTGTTTGATGATAAAGTGTGTGACCATGATCATGTTACTTCTGAGTACAGAGGTGCAGCTCATTCGCATTGCAATTTATTATTTAAAGTGTGTTCATTCGTGCCGGTTATATTTCATAACTTATCTGGTTATGATGCTCACATATTTATTACTGAATTGTCTAAATACGATGGTGAATTAAAAATTATACCAAAAACAAAAGAAAAATATTTATCGATAACAAAATTCATGAAATCAGATTGTGATAGAAAGCCAGTGCAAATAAAATTTATAGATTCTTTTCAGTTTCTCAGTTCAAGCATTGACACGTTGACCAAAAGTTTATCAGATACAGATTTCATGCATTTATCGCTTCATTATTCTCGTAAAGACCAGTTTGATTTAATAAGAAAAAAAGGTATATATCCATACGAATATGTAAATTCATGGCAAAGATATAACGAAACAGAACTTCCATCAAAATATTGTTTTTATAACAGCTTGCAAATGAAAAATATAACAGATGATGAATATGAACATGCTCAAACTGTCTGGAAATGTTTTAATATTGGTTCCATTGGTGAATACACTGATTTATATTTAAAGGGTGATGTACTTTTGCTTTGTGATGTATTCGAAAATGTTAGAAAGATGTGTCTTAAGAATTATAAACTTGATCCTGCTTACTATGTTACTTCTCCCAGTCTCAGTTGGGATGCTATGCTTTTTTACACAGGTGTTCAATTAGAGCTGATTAATGATTTAGAAATCTATCAAATGTTAGAAAAAGCATACGTGGTGGGCTGGCACAATGCACTCACCGATATGCTGAAGCCAATAATATTTATTTACCTAATTTTAATGATACCCAACCATCAAGTTATTTAATATATTTAGATTGTAACAATCTTTACGGTTATGCTATGACAAAGAAATTACCAATATCAGATTTTAAATTTATGGAACATGATGACATTTTGAACTTTAATGTTTTTGATGTGCCTGACGATGCCTCCCACGGTTATATTTTAGAAGTTGATATTATATATCCAAATCATTTACATAATTTACATAGTGACTTGCCCTTCGCTCCAGAAAAAATTGTACCTATTGGAGGGAAGACACCAAAATTAATTGCTAACTTGTACGATAAATACAATTACATAATACATTATGTTCACTTGAAGGAATGTCTTAGAAACGGTCTAATTTTAAAAAAAGTTCATAAAATACTTCAATTTCGACAAGACAAGTTTTAAAAAATTATATAGATTTAAATAATTAATTTACGCTAAGCAGCTTTGACACCATTTGAAAAGGATTTCTTTAAGCTGTTGAATAATTCTATATTTGGTAAAACAATCGAAAATAAGCATAAACAGGTAGATGTTAAATTAGTCACTAAATGGAGCGATAATTGTAATAACACAAATAAGTCACTAGGTGCAGAGAAATTGATTGCGAAACCAAATCTAAAAAGTATTTCTATTTTTAACGAAGATTTAATTGCGGTTCAACTGAGTCATGAAAAGCTTATCTTAGATAGACCGATATATATTGGATTTGCCGTGCTTGAATACTCAAAACAGCATTTATATAACTTCCATTATAATTTCATTAGAAATAAATATGGCGATAATGCCAAATTATGTTATACTGATACTGATAGCTTACTGTATCTAATACATACACCTGATTTTTATGAAGACATGCATGATAATATACCTGAATTTGATACTAGCAATTTTGAAGTTAATAATCCGTACGGTATACCTCGAGTAAACGAAAAAGTACCTGGCTTATTTAAGGACGAATTGGGCGGTGATATAATCACAGAATTTATTGGATTAAGAGCAAAACTTTACTCCATTCAAACGCTAAAAACCCAAATCAAAAAAGCGAAAGGAGTATCAAAGCCAATTACAAAAAGTTTAAATACATCCAACTATAAAGAAGCATTATTTAACAATGTTAAACTAAAGCGTAAAATGAATATGATCAAATCCATTAGACATGTATTATATTCACAAAATGTTAATAAAGTAGTTTTGAAAAGAGTTGATGACAAAATACAAGTTCAGTCGAATCAAATAAATACGCTACCTTGGGGTCATTGTGATGCCATCCTGTAAAAGCGTCGTTATGTTTGAGTCATTGTGATTTCATAATTATGTTATAGCAAATCTATTATAAAACGTGTAACTATATGGTGCGCTATGGTGCGATTTGAAACTTGTATGATAAGTTCTATTAAAGTAGATAGTATAATTTGCATGCTTATAATTTAATAAACTAATAATAAATACATACTTTGCTCATAAATGTGTCTTTTCTTTTGTTCTGTTCATAAATCATATAAACATATGCTAACGCGAAATTGGATAAGCAAGCAGTGTTGGTATAGGCAATAAAAACTAATTTGAAATGTTGTATAGATTGTATAAAATCTGTAACTTTGTAAACAGCATTTATTATTATTATTATTAAATGTTATTTTTATATATTTGTGATTAGTGATTAATGATATTCAAATAAAATATATCAGACGTAATCTTATCTCTTTTTATTACTTTCAACTACCTAAATTAAAATCTCAAGGAGGGAATAATCTATAAATGTGTATGAAAGACAGTTATTAGGTTAATTGACGAGATGAAGTTGATCAAGCAACCCATATCCCTAAATGTTAATAATATAAGATTAAGTGACTCTGCTCATCACATCAGACACAGCACTTCATTGCCCAATACTATTCGTTGTATAATATGTGGTCCATCGAATTGTGGTAAAACAAATGTTATGATTAGTTTACTGCTGCATGAAAATGGGCTCAAATTTAGTAATCTATACTTGTATTCTAAAACTTCTTTTCAACCTAAATACCGTTTCTTGAAAAAGTACCACAGGTTAATTTCTATGAGTTCAATGATAATAAAGATGTCATATCGCCGAGTGAAGCTTTAACAAATTCTGTATTTATATTTGATGATATTGCATGTGAAAATCAAGTAAATATCCGCAATTATTTCTGTATGGGTCGACATAAACAAATCGATTGTTTCTATTTATCTCAAACCTATTCTAAAATTCCGAAACAATTGCTACGTGATAATGTTAATTTGATTATAATATTTAAACAAGACGATGTGAATTTAAGACATATCTATGAAGAGCATGTTAGTTCTGATCTACAATGGAAACAGTTCAAAAACATTTGTCAAACTGTTTGGAGCCAACCTTATAATTTTTTACTTATTAACAAAGAATCATCATTAAATAATGGACGATATCGACAGAATCTTGATATGTTTTTTAAATTTGACTGATGATTTATAAATATATGCGACCTACACACAAAAATAAATCAGTTTAATTTTTTCTTCAGTGGAACGCAGTTGTTATAATATAATATGGAACAAAATATTAAAATCGAATTAATGAAGTCTGTAGACTCCATAAAGAATAAAATAAAACAAATGAAAAACCAGGAACACTCAATGAATTTGTCACTTGATAAAATGTTAAAACCTCTCACAGATCCCCTTAAATCACTGGTTAATTCGAATAAAACAATAGAAAAAATACAAGATTTAGAAAATACACACCCTAATTCTAATGATATAGAATTGGATGATGCTAATACTAGTTCATCAACAAAGTTTGAAGACTGTTATGATCCAAAACTGAATTCTGCACAGTTCGTTAAAAAATCTCCCGCAAAAGAATTACCGGAAGATTTAGAAATGTCATTAGAGGGTCGTGATATCCATGATATTTATGACGGTGTAAATATACCTTTTGGAATAAGAAGCGTTAACAAAAAATTACTAATGGGTAATTCAATAGTTTCATTTGCTAAAATAGATAGTTTGAATGACGATAATGTCATTTTAATTAAAGTTGGTGACAAAACCTACAATTTAACCCCTGGTTTAAAAGAACTTTTACTTCGAAGAAAACCTGATTTAAAACTAATATCGAGCAAAGATAAACTTGTCTATAAGGATATGTTGCATTATACAAATGCTCATAAGAAAGATTTTAATCCCAACGGGCAAATTAAAGGTGATAAAGGTATAAGATATCGGGAAATAATCAAACCAATGTTCTCCGAATCATTAAACAGTAATATTGTCACTAAATTTGGAGAAAGCTTACCTACGCTAAAGAAATACAAAAATATCACCGACTTGGTATATTGGGATGATCCTAACGAACTTGTTGACAGATTTAAACTATTAATTGCATCGAGAGACGCCGGTAATACAAACCACGATAATGAAATTTTATCAATAATCGAAGAATTAAAAGAAGCTGACATAATTAAGCAATAAATAGGTATAATATTATGCTTTTTCTTCAGTATTATAGCTGAATTCAAGACAAATATACTGAATTGTGAAGATGAGCAAAGCTGACGTGGTAAACGAAATTCATAAAAATGCGAGGGTGAACTATCCGCGAAGACATGTTATCATGAAAGACATAGATGACTTGTGGCAGGCTGACTTAATTGATATGCAATCAATTTCAAAAGAAAATAAAAATTATAAATATATTCTTGCCATTATTGATACATTTTTAAAATATGCTTGGACCTTTCCTATGAGAAGTAAATCCAAAGAAGATGTGTGTAACTCTTTCAAAACTTTGTTAGATAAAGGGCGTATTCCTAAAAATCTGCAAACGGATAATGGAACAGAATTTTATAATAACAAATTTCAACGGCTGATAAAATCCTATAATATTAACCATTATTCAACCTTCTCAACAAAAAAGGCTTCAATTGTTGAACGATTTATCAGAACATTGAAATCTAAAATTTATAAGGAATTTAGTTTAAAAGGCAATTACACTTGGATAAATAATACCCTCAATGATGTTATTGACAAATACAGTCACACTTACCATCGCACTATTAATGAAATGCCTGCTAATGTAGACAATATTAATAAAAAAGTTATATTAGAAAGGTATTTAAAGTTACTAAAATATGATAATATAAAAAGTAAGTACAAAGTAGGTGATTATGTGCGTATCAGTAAATATAAAGGAACATTTGAAAAAGGTTACACTCCCAACTGGTCAACAGAAATATTTAAAATTCATAAAATACAAAATACTAATCCTGTAACTTACTTAATTGAAGATACTATTAGAGGTCAGCCTATTTTAGGTGCATTTTATACGCAAGAGCTTCAAAAAACAAAACAACCCAATGTATATCTAGTCGAAAAAGTTCTCAGAAGAAAAGGTGACAAGGTTTTGGTAAAATGGTTAGGTTTATCTGCAGCTGAAAATAGTTGGATTGATAAATCGAATATATTACTATGACATTAACCTAATAACAAAATCGTAGATAAATCGTTGAAGTATTTATTAGTACGTTCATTCTAGATTCATCAGTCTTATAATGTGTTTTGGGGAGAGTAGTCTTCTCAATTGGCTTATAAATAATTTACCATTTGAATTACATTTACCCGGATACAATTATTGTGGCCCAGGTACAAAACTAATTAAAAGACTTACACGTGGAGATAGTGGTATTAACAAATTAGACGAATATTGCAAAAATCACGACATTGCATATCACAAATCATCAAACTTAAAAGATCGGCACAAGGCTGATTTAATTCTATTAAAAATGGCGAAAAGGCGAGCAGTTGCTTCGGATGCGAGTGTAGGTGAAAAAATTGCGGCACGCTTAGTAAGCAAAGCTATGTCTACCAAAATTAAAACTGGTTCTGGCCTAAAAGCAAGTAGTAAAAGAAATCCTCAAAAAGTTAAGTCTGGAAAAGGTTTAAAAAGTAAATTGAAAAATGTTATTACTAAAACTAAAAAACACATAAAAAAATTAAAACCAAAGACCAAGAAAATGGCTATAGAATTAGCTATTGCCACCGCCAGAGAATTAGCTGATAATTCATCCCTTAAACTTCCTCGTGTAATTCCTATACCCAAAACTGGTGGTGTATTACCTTTGATTCCTATTTTTGCGGGACTGTCAGCGGCGGGAGCTTTAGCAGGTGGCGCAGCTGGTATTGCAAAAGCCATTAATGAATATAAGATGGCTAAAAAGATGTTGATTGAATCGAAGAGACATAACGAAAAAATGGAAGCTCTATGTATTGGGAAAGGATTACACCTTAAACCACATAAAAATGGGCTTGGAATTTTTGTATCTAAAGAAAAAAACTAAGATATCGGCTACCCAAACGAGCTTTAACTAACTTTGATACTTTAAAATTTGGAAACAGTATTCCTTATTTTAGAGGTGTATTTATGAGAGATGAACTCCCTAAATATCCTTATAAAATAGAGTGTGGAGTTATTAATTTAGATAGTTCTAAAAATCCAGGCTCTCATTGGGTAGTCTATGCAAAATATAATGATTACATTGAGTATTTCGACAGTTACGGAAATCTAAAGCCTCCAAAGGAATTCATAAAATACGTAGGTTCTAAAGTCCATTATAATTATGACAATATACAAGGTGATCACCCCTACAATTGTGGTCATCTCTGTTTAAAATTCTTGCAAAAATTCTGGTCTAAACAAGGAATAAAATAAATGTCATCTTCAAAATGCGTTCAGTATGTAAGCATGTCTACAACGGTTACCATCTCTGGATTGATTTCGTACTTTCAACCACCACTACATTTAACTGATCAATACGAGTGTGGTTTGGTACACTTTTCGGTACTAAATTCAAGACCAAATGTGATAGTCAGCAACAGCGGTCCATCCGTAATCAGAATCGAATGTGATCTTGTAAACAGTTCATACTGCAACGGCTTACCAACTCATTTTATTCATGAATTTGTATCTGATACTGCGCCAGGTCACTGTTACATAGAAATACCGCGAAGTGTTATTTACTTTCCTGTAAATAAAAATATAATTCCATCTATATCTGTTAGGATTATCAACCAGTTCGGCCACTGCATTGACTTTGGAGAAAAAAATTATATTGAATTACGTCTTCATTTAAGAAAAACAAAATGATAGTGTATTATAAAACACTCCAATAAAAATAAAACGTCTTATTCCATCTACGTTCGCTAAAGTGCATAGACGTAAGAAAATAGTGAAGAAATTGACTAAAACAAATAAAGACTTTCTTATAGCTCTAGGTTTTAAAATATGAATATACTACACCTTACTGAATTACCGCAATTTGATACTTCAATCGAAAGTTATGAAGTCCATTCATATAATCCCTACAATAACAGCTTTAGAGAAAACGATGAAATCAGAATCCCCATCCACCAGCAAGACATATACGTGCTACCATCAGCCAGTTCAATTTACATCGAAGGTCAGGCAAGGCTGTTCGGTAAAGATGGGAATCCTATCAAGAAAACTGTTACGTTCACTAATAACCCTGTTATGTTTTTGTTTCAAGACATCAGGTACGAAATGAATGGTATTGAAATAGATCGTATAAAAAATTCAGGAATAACGTCAACAATAAAATCATATACCTATCTCATTAAATGAAGCGGAGAATAAAGTTGCTGCATTATGGGGTTGGAACTTAGCAGGATTTCAAAGTGATGGGCATTTTAGTGCTGTGATACCATTAAATAAGATTTTAGGGTTTGCAGAAGATTACCATAAAATTGTGATAAATTGTAAACACGAACTTATTTTGAATAGAAGTAACTGTAACTTAAACAGTGTTATTCTTAGTGATGACGTTGTTCATTTTCAAATAGATATACAAAGAGTTCAATGGAGGGTGCCACATATAAAAGTGTCAGATCGAGAACGACTAACACTTTTAAGACATTTAGAAAGAGATAAACCTATTCAGATGGCTTTTAGAAATTGGGATTTATATGAATATCCTTTACTCCCTAAAACTACAAAGCATTCTTGGGCAGTTAAGACTGCATCACAGTTAGAAAAGCCCAGATATGTTATATTTTGTTTGCAAACTAATAGGAGAAATAATAAAACTAAAGACAGTTCACTATTCGATCACTGCGAAGTGACCAATGTAACGCTTTATTTGAATTCACAATATTATCCCTATGAACCTTTGAGTTTAAAGTTCTCTGAGAACAAGTATAGTATATTATATGAAATGTATGTGAAATTTAGTCAGTCGTATTACAACGCTCCAGTAGACCCATTGCTAGATCTAAATGATTTTAAAGAAAAGGCCCCCTTATTTATCTTAGATTGTTCAAGACAAAACGATAGTTTAAAGACAGGTCCAGTGGACGTACGGCTGGAAGTTGAATGTTCTGCAACAATACCAGATAAGACAACTGCGTATTGTTTCAAAGTCAAAGTCAAAGTCAAAAATCATTTATTCATTTAGGTCACAAAGTAACACTTATGAACGTCAAAGTATATAGGTTAGTGAGTTTACTCGTCAAAGTATATAGGTTAGTGAGTTTACTAAGTTACTGAAGCTACATTTAGGTTAGTTGCTAGGTTCAGGCAAAGGGTAGAGCCTATGAGAAGAAACCTGCAAGAAACTCACGGCCACTCTTTTAAATCGCCAGTTAAATATAATTTCAGTATTTTACAACTCAGATTAACAAGGTGTTACAGCCATTATGCCATATACTACTGACTATAAAAAACTAAAGATAATAACAATAATAACTTAATAATATTATAGAGAGGAAATAATTTGAGCTAAGATATATTATTTAATATAAATCTAAAATAGACAGTAAGATGGCATGATGGCGCATACACTTACACTTTGTGACTATGCAAAGGCTTAAATTGACTTATAAGTAATACAGATCTTTGAATCCTGTATGCAACAAGCAACTAGCTCCATGAGTTTTTGTCATTTAAGTAGTCGTTGACTGAATAATAACCCTTCCGAATAAGTTGTTTTTTAACGGCGTTTTTAAATTTAAACAATGGTAAATTAATTATAGTAATAGGTAATTTATTAAAAAAACGTATACCGAGTCCCGCAAATGTATTGTGAACTTTATGTAAACGATGATATGGGCCTACTAACTTATGCTTATTTCTAGTGTTTACGTTATGGATATCACTATTCTTATTATATAAGTAAATGTTATGTTTAATAAACATAATGTTAGCAAATATATATTGCGACGCAACAGTAAGTATGCCAATTTCTTTAAATCGATCTTTCAGGGAAACTCGTGGTCCTAAATTATAAATGCTACGTACTGCACGCTTTTGAAGAATAAAAATTGTCTCAATATCAGCTGCCTTGCCCCACAATAATATACCGTAGGACATGACACTATGAAAGTAACTGAAATATACTAGTCTTGCAGTATCTATATCAGTAAGCTGTCTTACTTTCCGAATTGCGTATGCGGCTGAGCTAAGTTTCCCTACAAGACACGATATTTGAGCGCCCCACTGAACTTTATGATCTAAAGTTAATCCTAAAAAGACTGTTGATTGAACTAAAGTAATAATTTCATCATTTAAAATTATATTCACGTTAGGACTCTTTACGTTTGGCAATGTAAACTTGATACATTTAGTTTTTGTAGAGTTAAGTAGTAAATTATTCGCCGTAAACCAGTCCAGGACTTCCGCGAGTGAATCATTAACAGCACGTAAATTTGGTGCTTTTCGGTCTACCTTAAAAATAAGGGATGTGTCATCCGCGAATAAAACAATGTCACACAAATGCTGAACAAATTGATGTTTGATTATAAACGATCGACTTGTGGAATATAAACCTATCAGCAACATTGTGCGCAGGTTATCATGATTGCTGTTGTTGATATTCAAGGATTTAGAACAGAAGCAAATGAATTTATACTAAAAGAAATTGCTATATTGTATAACAAAAACCTACAAGTGTTTTTGATTAAGCCACCATTTCTATTTAAAAATTTAACGAATCCTGAAAGGAAGCAAGTTAGTTGGATTGAACGTAACAGAAAGATATACTGGAGTGAAGGATTTGTTCCTTATTCAGATTGCCAAACATTAGTTTCAGATATATTAAGAGACAAATATGTGTACGTAAAGGGTTCAGAAAAAGTTTTATGGCTAAAAAATATTTTAGGAAATAGAAATAGTAATATATTTAATTTAGAAGATATAGGTTGTTTTAGCTTGATAAGTCTGTACGATCAATATAAATATTCTCGAGATGTTTATCACTGTATTTATCATAATTCTGTATGTGCTTTAAAAAATGTATTGTGTTTAAATAAATGGTGCCTGGATAATAAAATTATTATGTAATGAAAAGTCTTATTTTATTTTTTATAATTACCCCCAAATTCTATCCGATCATGATTATAAATTGTTTGCAATATAACAAACAAGAACTAACAAAGCATCGTAAAGAATTCTACAATGAAAACCATACCTGGAAGCGCATCGAAAGAATGATGTCATACTACACAGGCATCGTTATAGTAAACAAAGTGTATGAATTAGTTCACTACTTCGTTACATATTCAATGACACGTTTGAATTGCTTGCAATATAAAACGTTTTTCAACCATCTGAACCAAGTTGATTGGTTAGAATATTATGCCTCATTCAAATTATAATGAATACACACACACACACACACACACACACACACACACACACACACACACACACACACACACACACACACACACACACACACACACACACACACACACACACACACACACACACACACACACACAGAAAACAGATCAGATCAGGTCAGATTATTGTATCAGTTTTGTACGTGAATACACATTCATAGAAACTTTTGAATCAGATCAGTCGGAATATTATCCGTGTATTCGGAGTAATGAATGATAGTGTAAGTTGGGTGTTTCTGGATCTCCTCTGATCCAGAAACCCCAATTTACAACTACTCACGTGGCGCCATCTATTATCATAAGAACGTTATTGTTGTTTTCCTCGGGAACAGTAACTTTTTCGGGATGAAAGGTATGTCCGTTTCTGTACACTTGACAACGTATATGCAAAATTTCAGGATGATCGGTTCAGTAGTTTAGGCGTGAAAAGGTAACAAACAAACAAACTCATTTTCGCTTTTATAATATTAGTTAGGCAGTTAGGATTAGGATTAGGATTATGATTGCATAAATTAATACTCTTTATAAGTCCCACCTTCTGTTTAAATTATGTATTGCGTAAAAATAATGTACTGTCTTACGTTTACGCGAGTGTTATATAACTATTTAGAATTAAGTTTACATTTTCTCTGACGTTTTGGTTGCTTTCTAACAGCCATGGTCACGTAGAAAAGACTAAATAGTTTTAATAATTTAAATAGCTTAAAAAGTAGTGAAGTTTAACGGTCGCAGTTTAAAAGTCCCAAGATTATCTAAAATATTATTTTGAAAGTAAACAACACAATAAAATCCGTATAAAGTAGTTTATTTTCAATGTATAAGTAACGCTTATAAAAGGCACTTAACTTCATATAGTTTCAATCTTCGATCTAAATTGTTGTCATAATGTAGTAAACCGGGGGAATTTAATTTACGCTACAAAGTCTTCGGTTACCGATAGTGTAAAATGTATACCTAGTCAAAGTTAACCGTTAGGTATCGGTAATGTTGTGAAATTTTGCTCCTTAATGTTTATGAGGCTACAAAAATGGTGCATGGATGGCGTAATGGTTTCATGGTCAGATTCAATATTCAAATCATTTTACCTACGGATACTTTAATTTTTGACACGTATTCTATAAAAAAATTTAAAATTTAACTGTCAGTATTTGAGCAGCGATAGGTCAGTGGGGAGACCAACAGACTGCAATGCAGAGGGTCTCGGGTTAAAACCCACGCGGCCACGTCGCGTATCTCTGACTTTCAGAAGTTATATGACTTTTCAAAATTATGTGCGTATTGATTAACAAGTATCGCTTGCTCCGTGTCTCGGAGAGCACGTTAAGCCGTTAGTCCCGGCTGCCATGAACATCTACGAGTATGGCAGTCGTTATTGGGAGAGTGTCGACACAAAAGATCCCACTGGGTCGAAGTGTCGCCGGTCTGCACTGACTGGGCCCCACATAAGATAAGATAAGATAACTGTCAGTAGCTACAACTACTCTTTTTATATGTAAATTGAAACCTATCCTAAATGGTCGCCTCGTTATGACATTGCAGAGCGTTGTACGGTTCAATCTCTGAAGGGAGAAAATTTGTGTGATTCGCAAAAATTTGTTCCGGGTGAGTCCTAGATGTTCTTTGTGCCAACTCCCCCGCGGCAAGAAACCAATTTTTAGACCCGCGAACTGTCTTTTTAAAAACAAAATAAGAATTTAGATATAATAAGCCTCCTTCTAGCCGTCTATGTCTCAGCGGTAGTAAATATGATGGCTTTATATAAAGCACTAGATGTGCCCGCTGTTTCAGTCGCGTTTATGGTTACTGCACGGCTGCCGTGGGTCGTAGTGTGATGTTATATTGCCTATGGCCTTCCTCGATAAATAGGCACACTAAAATAATTTTTCAATTCGAACCAATAGTTCCTGAGATTAACGCGTTCAAACAAACAAACAAACAAACAAACAAACTTTTCAGCTTTATAATATTAGTATAAATCTGAGAGGGTTTGATTTCGTTAAGAAATTCTGATTAACAACATGGAGTATATAATTGCTGCCAATAGACGGTAATTACTCGTCTTATTAAATCTCTTCTCCCTAGCCTTTATTATTCCCAAGTCACTTGGGGTCGGCTTTCTAGTTTAACCGGATTTGACTGAATATCAGTTTTTACACGGAGCAGCTGCCACCTAACCTCCGCAACCCGAAGGCTAACGATACCCTAAGACTAGACCAGTGTCAGAATATTAGAGGGCACTGAATTCCCAATAACGACTGCCATAGATGTTCATGGCAGACGGGAGCCACGGCTTAACGTGCTCTCGTTTTACTAAATGAGACCTATAAATCTATAGAAATAAATAAAATTTAAGTGTCTGTTTGTAATGTCAAAATAACAGCCTTTTATCTAATGCATATGAAAGTATATAAGGTACCCATAGAAACACATCTATTTTTAAAATTTTTGTCTGTCTGTCTGTCTGTTTGTTCCGGCTAATTTTCGAAACGGCTGACACGATTTTGACGGGACTTTCACTGGCAGATAGCTGATGTTATAAGGAGTAACTTAGGCTACTTTGATTTTAGAAAAATATAGGGTTCCGTGGAGACAAACACTTTTTAGTTAAAATCTACGCGCACGAAGTCGCAGGTAACAGCTAGTATGTGAATATAATAGACTAAGGGCTGGTCCCACACATCCAAATAGCATTTATCTATAAGATAAAAGTCTCGCTATCTCTGTTCTTTAACCTAACAAGAGTGAGACAGCAAGCGATTTATCTTTCGGATAGCTTTTAGGGCGCTTTCAATTTAGACGGTTGGTGCCGGACTGCTGCAGTCCGGGTATCGTACTGCGCACGGGCGGTTATGCTTTTTCATACAAAATAACTCGACGCAAGGTCGTGCGAGAGCAGTGCGGCGCACGGCCGTTGGCGGAACGGCAAAAACGTCGACTCATTTTGTATCAAAATTCATAACCGCCCGTGCGCAGTACGATACCCGGACTGCAGCAGTCCGGCGCCAACCGTCTAAATTGAAAGCGCCCTTACTTGTGAGTTGTGGGACTGGCCATAAAAGTGGTACAATGTGACAAAATAAACTAATCTTCTAAACAGCGCTGTCAACTCAAAGGACCAAACAAGATCGACGACGCTCATCTTGTTACAAAGTCTTCGGATAATTTAACTAGCATAATATAATAATAATATCAGACCTCTGTATAAACTGTCCCACTGCTGGACATCGGTCTCTACTCAGGGAGATAAGAGTTAGGCTAGTCCACCACGGTGGCCCAGTGCGGTCTGGCAGACTTCACATATTATCTTCAAGAACAGTATAAAGCACTGCAGGTATTCTTCACCGTTAAAGCAAGCGTTTAATAACTATTTAATAGGAATACGCGACCTCTGTGAGGCAGTCCAACGGACATTTGTACGTTCTTAAAATATAAATCAAAACTTTTCAATATTGCCCCATTCCAGCTACTGTTTTCCTCAGGAACTACTACTTTTATATTAATGACGTCATAAAATTTTATTTAGGAACTATAATGACGTAATAACGGTCTAGTTTGTAAATTTATTTTTATTGCAAAAATATGAATAACGATATTTCACGCATGTCATAAAGAATAAAGCTTTGAAACTCAGCAGACAATACGACCGTCGGCTATTTAGGTCTTAATTGCATTTTAGCTCGTTAAAATCTAATTCATAGATTTGATTTATAGATCCAGATAACTTTAATGGATAAAGTAATTTATAAACAGAAATAAAATACATTTTACTCGTTACGGTTTCCTTCGTGAAAGCGGAGCGCTATTCAAGAAAATGGGTAATGAGATTATATGTATATACTATTACCGAGGAGTTTAGACTGTCTTGATATTGCAGCGGCATACCGTTAATTCATAAGTTAACGTTAATGTGTACTGATAATCGTAGAAGGTCCAGGTTGGATGACAAGATGGGGGAAAATTATCAGACATGTATATTAAAAAAATACAAAAGCAGTACGGAGTCTGGAAATGATCCTCATAAACGACACTTGGCTTATCCCTTACAGTTACGACATACGACACAATTATGTATAGCATCCAAAAGGCGGCGTGCGTGTTCCCACTCGCGCCTCTGTATCGAGTCCGTCTCCCCTCTAGGAGGGGACAGTAGGGTTTTATGAATGAGAAGTGCCAAAGGGTAAGTCTCTTCGTGTAGTGGCCTGCCGTTTCATACAGCGGGCCGAAACCTCGGCGGGGTCGCGACCGCATGTGCAAGTGATTCGCGCGGCCCGTCGATAGCGGTTTTGTCGAAGAACACCGTGGTAGGTTTAGTCGGTATTCCGGGAGGTCCATTATCATCATTTCAACATCTTTATTTAACCCCGGTGAGTTTGACATAACCCCTCCGCCCGCCCCGCGGAGGGGTAAGCGTCAAAGCATTCCTCCACGTAAAAAAAAAGAAAAATATGTACAGCTTAGCCAGAAAAAGATGTGTCTAATTCTCTCTCAGTCTATCCTTTCAAGAACATTGTCTGTGTGTAAGAGCTTATAAAACTAATTCTAAATCCATAGACTTTGTGCGGCAAGCAAAGAAACTATAAATTATCGAGCCTTACTTTAGCAATGTAGTAACTTTATTGTCCTGAGTCTAAGATACGCTATATTATTTCTTAAGTTGCGATAATTCTTGTTATCCAACAGTCTGAAATTAGACTCCAGAGATACGATAAAAAAATCAACGGGTTGCACTCCGGGAGTGCCGGCAGAAGTAAAAACTTAAATATTAACGTTGTGCATTTTTGATATTTTGGAATGGTTAGGGAATAATTTTGCACGAATTGCTTTAATTATCAGTATAAAAGTACTATCATTTATGTGGTAAAATACAATATTCATTTATTGCGCTATCGTAGACAAACATGACAATTCTCCCTCCGTCTTACGAATTTTCGATCAGGTCACGTGTCCTGACGCGAGTTTAAAATTGTTTACCCATCACAAATACAGTGCACAACGCCGCTAAAGAAGTTTTCACTTCAAAAATAAACCCAATTCGGATTTTACTCTCCTGAAATGTTCACTTTCGTAATCTGATTCGAACCATATAGCGTAATAAAAACTACGACCAAAACTGTTTTGCAATTTCCTGCAAGCAAAATCCGATTATGCATTTCAATTTCCAAACATTTCTACCAATTTAGGAAATAACTCATTTTCCAGGAAATCAGGAAGCAACTCAGAAAATTGCTATTTCAATAAAAACTTTCATAAGCCGTACATACACGATATTTTTATTGTCTAAAGTGGTACAGTCAGCAACATAAGTAGTTCAAATTACAAATCAGTCCAAAATTACATTTATAAGCCGTTTGAGGTGAAAACGTTAGGCGCACGGGGTCCGAGGGCTCGTATCTTGTATAAAGAGCTCGCAAAACGCCTGATCGATGCTTCGCGTGATGAGAAGGCTGGTCTTTTCTTGGCCCAAAGAATCAGCATTGCCATTCAACGTGGCAATGCTGCCAGTCTTCTGGGCACGTTATCAGTTGCCACCGATGCTGACGAATTTTACGACGCCTAAATCAGTTTTGTAAATATTTAGTACTAGCTGACCCGTCCAACTTCGTTTGCGTTATTAGAATATTCTATTGTTCTATCATCAATAGTTTCCGCAGCGCATGCGATGACAGACATTTTATGACTCAGTTTTTCACACCTTGGGTTACATTATTTACATTTTAGTAGGGATCCCTAATTTTTTGAAAATATAATATAGCCTATGTTACTCAGTGAAGATGTAGCTTTCTAATGGTGAAAGAATTTTGGAAATCAGTTCAGTAGTTTTGGAGCCTATTCAATACAAACAAACAAACAAAAAAAATCTTTCCTCTTTATAATATTAGTGTAGATTATAATTATAAGTATTTTTATAATTACTTTGTCTTTGTTAATGCGTGTGTAAATAAATATAAGATTAATAATATATATTCTATACCGCGGTCAAACAGCCGGCCTGACCAGGGCGTACGAGTGTCCCATCGTCTTGTATAGTAACTAAACATTTAACAAACTTGTAAAGGAGTTATATGAATTACAATCCTAATTAAAATTCTGGTTTCTTGAACTGTAATTAAATCAACTATCTTTTAACTATAATTTCAGCTATAAAACTATCATGTGTAATTTAAAAGATAGACGCGTCAAGTCGCGAGTGAATAGGTATCTTCTAAGCAAGCGTGCTCCATCGTCGACTGGATCGTCACTTTACATCAGGTGAGATCGCGGTCAAACGCAGGCCTGTTAAAATAAATAAAAAAGATACATTCGAAATCTTGCAGTGTGTTTCGACTTATGTTATTGGCTGTACATAGAAATATTCGTATACCGTTTTGTCAACCAATTAAATGTTATAACAATAAGAAAGTTTACGGTAATATGCCGGAAGCACACGCACATTTGCATGCAAAGAAACGAGCAAGTGAACTGCGTATAAGGAGAACAGTGTGTCAAGGACATTTATCGAATCGATGTCACAAATTACTTGAATACAGAAAACCAGCTTATAAACAAAAGCAGTCTCGAAGATATATTGGTAACTGTTTCACTGCTGGGCACAGGAGTTTTCTTAGTGTGTGAACGATTAGGCCATAGTCCCTCACGCTGGCCCAATGCGGGTTGGCACGCATCTTCGTGCAGCTGTCTCGGATCATACACACATTACGGCTTACGGTTAATCCAAAGAGATTGGTAGAGATGTATTACACTAACAGTTATACATATGTATGTTTTAGGTACCTGGTGGTAACAGTGAGCCAGTCTATAGCCGACAACCGGGCGCAGTGTATCTGTATAATTATTGTAAATAGGATCGGGTATTCAGAGTTTTAGATAGGTCTGAATTCAAAAGACACAAATCACGTGGATACAAAAGATGAGCAAAAAGACAAATGCAGTCACGCATATACGCAGATGTGCAGCAATTTCAGATCATACAATAGTCTTACACCTATCTGCTTGAATGCAGAGGTCTATTACATCTACAGTTATTATGTATAAGATTAGACACCGGATTATTATTATACCCTCACACACACACAAACAAATTTTGAAAATTTTAATATTTTGTGTTTGCTTTTACCTTTGTACCTAAATAACTGCATTCGATTCATTTATAATCTTCGTAAATATGACCATATTTCAACTTATAGATCCACTTTAAAATGGTTACCCATTCGTCAACGCCGTAGTTTGCGTGCTCTTACAATATTATTTTCTATTTTAACCTCACCAAATGCCCCCACTTATTTAACCTGCCTTTTCCAATACCATGATAGAAAACTTTCATTCTTCCAATAACCTCCTCTTACTTTGTCCCTCCCATACATGTGGTTTCCTACATTCTTCCTTCTTCGTTCAGTCCGTTTTACTTTGGAATGCGCTCCCTCATGAAGTTAGGATGTCCACAAATCGTTGCACTTTCAAGTTAAAAGTGCGTGCTCTCTTCCTTGACAGTTTATCTGTTCCATCTCATCAGTAATATGCTACGTATGTATGTATGTATATATTTAATTTAAATTATATGATATATTTAGGTATGTACCTATATATATTATATAGTTATCATTACTTTTGTGTTATTCCTTAGTTTAAATACATGTATATTTATAGTGCTATTGTATGCGTATGCACCTACTTCTTTTTATCTCTGCATCACCCTATGATTGACTGGTAGAGAATGCCCTTAGCATTAAGTCCATTAAGTTTGTGATCATAACATTAATAACTAGAAATATCTGTTTCAAAGCAGTACCTGCCCGCGGCTTTGCCCACGCAAATATTTCAGTAACACATATCAGTATAAAAAACATCATAATTATGTAAAAATCCAGAACATGGTTTTTCTGTAAGCCAGGATTTTTCAAATCTTTTAGCCTTATACCAGTAACTGTATAAAAAATTCAAACCTTCAAACAACTTTCTAACTTCCAAAGACATAATATTATGAATTAGTAAAAACAGGATACACATATCGATAAAGCTTTTAAATTCCAGCAGTTCAAATAAACTAAAAGCTCTGCTATTTTTCACAGCCCCGCATGCATGTCATGTGGATAGCTGAGTCCAATTCAATCCATTTTTTTATCTAACCTACCATTTTTCGTATCATGTGAATAAAGCACGGGTTAAAATACCATCCTTTTGAAAAGCATTCACTAGTAAACATTAATCAAAGGGAAACCTCACCGCATCTTCGGAAAAAAAACCTTTGAGAGTAAGTAATTATTGCACGAGACATCTTAGTTCATACATCATCTGAAGTCATTAGTAAGATGTCGAGTTTGCTTTTAATGAAATGAAAGGCTTTAGGCGTTTAAGACTGGCAGAATCTTGAGCTATTTCTATAGTATATTCTAGGGGATTGAAGTTGGCAAACTGCAAAGATTTAGTATTCCGTGTCTTTATTAGTTATATATAGCTATTTGTAAGCGTCTAATAATTATTCGAATGTTTTGCAAACATTGAATCTCCAAATAGCATTTTTTTAAGAAACCAGACTGTACGTGGATTTAGTATAAGTAAGACTTTCAAGATTTTTTAGTGGCCTGTCAAAAATTACTCTTAACATAGGTA
This sequence comes from Catocala sponsa, assembly GCA_963564715.1. Lineage (NCBI taxonomy): Eukaryota > Metazoa > Arthropoda > Insecta > Lepidoptera > Erebidae > Catocala > Catocala sponsa. The sequence goes on along the minus strand of OY751337.1, from coordinate 22,767,819 downwards.
CTCTCTTCCCAGCCATGGTCGACAGCGAGAGGAACTGGATAGCGGTCGCATCCTTCTGCGAAGACGTTATCTCGCGGAAGGAGGTGGTGGAGCGAATCCGTGAGGAAAGTATTCTTGCGGATCCAAGCCACCGCCGGCAGCCCGGGTGGCGCAGGTGCGCGTATGTGCGCCTTATGCCGCCATAGTGAAGGCTGCAGGCGGGAGAACGGGGATCTCCCGTCCGCAAGCCATTGAGTCGGAGCGACGCTCTCAGTCATGCCTGAGCGTCGCCGAGGAGTTGTCGTCCGCAGGCATTTCTTGCCTGAGTTGGGCACTGCTGGGTGGTCGCTGATGTAGTTCCACTTCCAGCGACTCACCCACTATTCAAGGCAGCGAGTTGGCACACCGTTTAAGAAAAAGGTACCTACTCTTTTCCCCTCTCGAACAATGACCTTCTCAAAATGAGGATATGTTACAGAAGTAGTTCAAGCAAAAATAGACTCTATCATAACAATTTTTACGTTTAAAGTGGTAAGTGGTAAAGGTTGGTTGAGAGAGGATCAGCAAGCCACGCATTATTTTGTTAGTGTTAGAGTCATTCAGAATATGGTAGCCACTTACCATCAGGTGAGTTATCTGACCACATTATTTGTATAAAAGACAACGCTTACGATACTTCTCTGTTTTCGGAAGTGCCCAGATGATGGTAAGAATGAAAATGATAAATGACAATAAAGAATACAGGTATATAATATATACCAATCCTTACTAATATTATAAAGGCAAAATGATGTAGTTTATCCCTCTTTTACGCAGCGTAAGAGCAACGGGTGAACGTGTTTTTTGCATAGTGATGATTTATGGGGCATAGAGTGACATAAGCTTTTATCCCGGGAAAAACATGCAGATCCTTTAACAAAGATCTTTTGACCGAAGCGAAGTATAAAAACTAGTTTCTAATAAATTAATAAAGGCATTCTTTGTTAGATTTTAGATAGGTTTAAGATTTAGTCGCCATTTAATGGGACAATATAATAATAATAATATGTTATTATTATTATATCAGCCGTATATAAACTATGTAGGGCATGGGGCTCTTCTTGATGTGAGGATGGTTAGACCAAAGTTCTATTAACCCAAACTAGGCCAAAGTGGGAAGGTAATCATCGAGAAAATTATAGAGAACTTTCAGACGTGCAGGTTTCCTCCCAATGTTTTCTTCACCGTTAAAGCAAGCTATAAAAAACTATTTAGTACGCACATAACATAGGCTTTCGCTGTCTACAGATATTATGGGCTTATAATAATATAATCATAAATATATTGTAGTAGAGCCTCGCTGATTTCAGCTTGAATGGGCCGGCTCGACCGGGGAAATACTACCCTCTCACAGAATATCGACGTGAAATAGCAGTATTCCTATTGTTGTGTTTCGTTCGGTGAGTGAGAGTACCGGAGGCCCAATCATCCCCCTTTTCCCCATCCCGCTCCTTCTCCTTCCCACGTCCTTTCCTAAAGGGTCGGCAACGCGCAAGTGATGCCTCTGGTGTTGCAGGCGTCCATAGGCTACGGTGACCACTTACCATCAGGTGGGCCGTATGCTTGTTTGCCACCATAGTTGTATAAAAAAAAAAGAAATATAAAACTTAACTACATTCTTTGCAAGAAAATACTACGACATATTTGATTGACATTTCTATTATAGTAACTGATATATAAAAAAATCTTTCGCTAAGGGCCATTAAATAGCACGCGGTAATCAATATTTTATTACTCATACGTTTTACAACCACTTTCGACTTGTATAAAAATACATATTATATGTACGATGATCAGAATGCCATTCCAATATAATTATATTTGTGGCTATTTTCTTGATTGTTGAGTTTTTTCGTCATGAGTTTCTCATTTCTAGTCTAGTCAACAAGTACTCTTTTGGTCAACTTTTTTCAGCAGTCTCGGAAAAATATGAACGAGTTGTCATTCGATTCGGAATGGCATGAGGATGATTTTCAAAAAAATTCAATTTCCGCTTGCAAAAATTGCAAAAGTTATAAACAATGAACTAAAAAAACAAGGGGTTTCGTTTTTTGCAAATATCTCAGAAACTAATTGAGATTTTTCAAATTTAAAAAGAGATTCAAAAAGAAGGGGAAATTTCCTAAAGAAAAGCTTAACTCCAGGAATTTTAGGACTAATATTTATAATTTTCCCAGGGGGATAAAAATACGGCCGAAAACGGTTACTCTGGCTTGCGCAAGCCACGCCTACTTCGGACACTTTATCAATAAAAATTATTTAAACGTATTTAAAATAAAATTGAAGAAACGAAAAAATTCAGGGCCTACTGAATAGATAAATGTACAATAATCCGGCGGCAAATTATTTTTATTACAATTTTGCAATTAGTTATGCAATAGTTAATTAACAATTTTTTGCTGCTTGAACATGAACATTGCAAGTGTGATAATTGTTAAACTTTAAATTTGAGATTCTTTTCCTTTCTTGGAGCTATTCTTGAAAGGCTTCAAAATAGATCCCCGTTGGAAAATTTTAAAAAATATTTTATCAGTTTTTATTAACAATTTTCGTAGTTGCAAAATGTTAAACTTAAATTAATCATCATCATCACCGTAGCCTGCAACACTAGAGGCGTCACTTGCGCGTTGCCAACCCTTTAGGAAAGGAAAAAGAGAGTGGGAAGGAGAAGGAGCGGGAAGGGGGAAAGAGGCTGATTGGGCCTCCGGCACTCTTACTCACCGAACGAAACACAACAGTAGGAATACTGCTTTTTAACGACGATATTCTTCGAGAGGGTAGTCCTTCCCCGGTCAAAACGGCCCCATTCATGCTGAAATCAGCGAGGCTCTATTACTCAAAAATATATCTACCAGATGCCGTTTTCATCCATAGTTTTCATTATACCAACCCATTAAACACACATCCCCATAAACCAGATTTATTAGGTTCCATATGTAGCAATAGTATCCTATACCCACCGCAGCTAGGGTCTCAGTAAGTGTCCCATCTCACTCTAAACTCAAACTCTCGAAGGACCTCTGCACGTTGGACCAATGTCCACGTGCAAGCTGTTCGAAGGGCTGGGCTTTTTTCTAACGTACTAGGAAAATACCCGTGGTAGAGGAAGATATCAATATGGAGCAGTGGTAGTTATTGCGACTTAAGTGTTTCAGGTCTTGGGTGAAATAACATTAACACTAGCCAGGGAGGCTAGGCAGTGTTATTGAGTTTTTCTCGATAGTAGCACGGAGTCTGTCACTCTGTCTGGTAGACGAAGCCTATCATCTTTCACGTAGGACCTAAAACTATGGCTAGCGAAATGTGAATGACCTTGGCCTAAAGTTTTGGAAATGTAATCGTAAGACAGAAGCCTTATAAACTAATCTCAAATAATTATTAAGAGTAAGTATTAATAAATGACTAATCAGAAAAATCTTATCTATAATCACTACTCAGCGAAAGTGTTAGTTAAATAGCAGCGGTAGGCCGTTGATCAATAGTTATTCATTGATCGAGAACTTGAGAGTTATTTAGGCCAGAGGCATTCTAATTTTAAACTAAAATGAAACACAATGATAGCGAATTGTCTTTATTCATTGTCCTAACGTCTAAGCACTGATAAGATTTATTTTAATTAAAAGTTGTATTAAAGTAAGCCTCTTGAATGGCCAGTTAAAATATAATAACATCCCCGGCCAAGCTTACTAATAAAAGCCTTTCGAGACGGCCGTTAACGCCGAATCGATACTTTAGAAATGAATAATATTAAGATTTTGTAACGAGGAGAGAGAGTTTTTAGGTTAATCCTTTTTAAGAAGGTGCTATTGTCTAACGATGTCTTAAATCTATCTTTCCTAATGAAAAATCTAACAATGTTGGGTTTCTTCATTGAAGATATACCAAAATAAGGTCGGCTATTTCGAGACCATTCTGGATGACTGAAAAACAGTATAACCAAGCGATTTTTGAATTTTTATATTAAGTCAATTGTGAAAATGCATCACATGCTAACATCGGTGCGGTGAATATTTATAGCATATATATTTATTTATTTTTCTTCTTGTCTCGATGCCGTAAACATGTCTGCTGAATAGTATCCGAAACATAGAGGTAAGTTAAAAATTTAAATAACTTAAATAGTACTAAAGTTCAACAACAATACTTTCAAAATTATGTAATAAAAGTGTTTTAAAATAAACAACGCCATTAAATCCGAAAAAGTAGTTTAATGTCAATGTGAACTATTCGCGTAAACCTAAAATCCTATCTAGTCTTATTATTTCGGGCGAAAACAGAGAAATACGTTTGCATAGATAAAACGCTGCCTGCAATTTCTCTTAACCAGTCTAATCAAATCTTTTAGGTGACTTACCCGTTAAGTGTCGAGCGGACATACGCTGTCCGCAAAAATGAGTCATCAAAATTAAAAAAAAAAAACGACAAATGTATGTCCGCTGCACACTTAACTCGTTAATGAGTCAAGTGTCGAGCGCACATACATTTGTCCGTTTGTGTATTGTTTGCACAATGAATTTTTAATTATTTTTTATGTATTTCCACTAGACATTCAAGAAGTTAAAAGCTTTATAACCAAACCAGACGTATATAAGTCGAGTGTCATTTCGTTAAAGTGTTATATATAAAACTTATTACCCTTAGAATCCGACACCCTACAAATTACCTAGCTAATAAGACAGGTAGATGGATGATCGTGTAAGTAATGAAACTGCACAGTAGTAGGCGTGCTCTATGCATAATTAATTCAGTAATTAAGTAAGAATAGAACACGTTTCTTTGTGTAGTTTTATAGTTCAAGTAACCTGAAATTGACTTACGTTACGTTTACCCAATTTTTACAATTTAGAATTAATCTAGGTACTTTATGCAGCTTTTTTGGTGGTTTATTTTATAAATGATAGACTTGTTTAATATTGTTATTAAAATTAAGTGTCGTATAACCCGTATGCAGTGAAATAATTATGTCTGGTGACCTACCTCCAGAATGCTGAAGAAATCAAAAGTATCAAATACTGACTGCACTAACGAGGTGATTGTGACGGCAGAGTTGGGTTGGAATTATATAATTACTAGCTGTCGCCCGCGGCTTCGCTTTTTATTTTTTATTTTTATTAATTTAGTATTTGACAATCAATTTGGGTTGTAGTTTGCTTGTAATAATATATAATAATATAATTCAATCATGATTCGAAAGACACGTGGCGCCATCTATTGTCATAAGAACGTTATTTTTGTTTTCCTCGAGAACAGTAATTTTTTTCGTGATGGAAGATAGCCTATGTCCGTTGCTGTACACCTGATAACGTATATGCTAAATTTCAGGATGATCGGTTCAGTAGTTTAGGCGTGAAAAGGTAACAAACAAACAAACTCATTTTCGCTTTTATAATATTAGTTAGGATTAGGATATACTAATGAAATTTACACTAGGCCTGTTCTGTCTCGTGGAGTCCTTGCGTGGTTTTACCAAAACACATTGCTTTTTTAGGTTTACATGCTAATTAAGCTTGCTAATACTTTTATCATAATTTTTCTTGAGACAATTTCCACCTCACAGTTAATAAGCTGGTGCATGAGAAATATCTTACCCTCTTTTGCGTAAATCTTGTACATTGCTAGCAAAATGTGGGTGAACCCAAGAAGTGACGTGTGTAAGGTAACAATTCCCCATTAGAGAGGATGTTACGTGGGGTTAATTTATTTAAATGGTGATGGAACATTTCATATGAATTGTTTGTAATTCCTGCTAATGTATAATTTTCTCTCGCTTGCGCATATTATGTATAAGTGAGACAAAAGTCTACTATAGTAAATGTGAAAGTTAAACCACAAGTAAAAGAATGAAATTGGTACCGATATTGTAGATATCCTGGATTAACATACTGGACTTTTTATAGCGGTGATGTGTTCCCGTGGGACTAACGTAAACGAAGTTGTAGGCCGAAACTAGTATTAGCTAAAAGAGAGCAAGACTTAACTAAAACTTTGACTGACTTAAAATACTCTCATGAGACTTACGCAGGCAAAACTGAAGGCAGATAATAGTAGTTACTAAAACTGGCAGTTTAACTCGAGCTTTAATTGGCTTAAAATTGGTTTGGTTCAAAATATCAGCACCTAAAAACATCTATATTTTATTTTATCATTTATGCCATAGTTTATAAATACTTACCCCTAATATTTTTACGAAGTCGGCGCCTTTGACCCTATGACTATAATTTCACTAAAACCAATTTTATTTCTAGGTATATATTTTATTCACAGGTAGCACATCACTATCGCAAAGCCAATCCGTCTTCAAAACATTGAATGTCGCCTGTCAGGCGTATATTTGTGATGCCTTATAGGTTTCTCTACTTTTTTTTTTTTTTTACGTGGGGGAATGCATTGCCGCATACCCCTCCGCGGGGGCGGGCGGAGGGGTTATGTCGGACTCGCCGGGGTAAAAGAAAGATGGAATGGGAATAAAGTACCTCCCGGAATACCGACTAAACCTACCACGGTGTTCCTCGACAAACCACTATCAGCGGGGCCGCGCGAATCACTTTCACATGCAGTCGCGACCCCGCCGAGAGGTTTCTCTACCCTGTCTCAACCTTGTAAATACCTCTTCACACGTTTTGTAAGGCTTCCGTTATCCCAAAGGAGAAACTTTGTTGGAGTTAATTTGCCAGGCAAAGCTTCTTTTTTCTTAAATGCCATTTTTAAGACCGGTACAGTCTAAGCTAACGGTATATGGCAAACTATCCGCGCAGCTAGGTTATTCGACCTAAGTAGATCAGAAAATACATAATTATGTTATGTTGCTTTTTGTTTTCTAAGATGCAGTGCAGTATTAGAAAATCTAATGAGAAAGTCATATTTTTAGCTATTAAATAATAAAATTTTATCAAAATGAACATTACTCTATGGATAAACAGAGTCGAAATTCTGGTCATATTAATAAAGGGTCGTCTTAGTATGATAAATAAAAATGTTAAGCAATATTGTAATAATTTCTTATGCTTTTAAATAATATAAGATTTTTGGTAGTTGGTAATGTCATAAGTACAAAAATTAAATAATATAATATATATATAAAGATTTTTATGCTATACTTAACATAATTTATCATGTAAGTTATAATTATTACTTGCCAAAGTCACTTCAAAAAGTATAATTTCATTGGCTCTGGCAATGCATGAGCAGCAGTTGAATATGAACAATCAACTTTCTTTGTAGTGGCAATATTTGAAACTGATTCGGCTTTGCAGAGATTAAACCCATAAGTTTCAATTGTCACACAACAGAACAACCCAGCAGACAATCATCCACAAACTATATGCTCGCACAGAACGCGCTCTAAAACTTCAGCGTTATTTTTTATAGTTTGTTTTCCTGACACGGCTTTAACAGTTTGTGTAAAAAGCTTTCAGCCTTTCAAAAAGTGAAAGATTAAATTAAATCTGTGAGATCTACTTAAATAAGACTATCGTTTATTTTATGAACATCTTGACGAACTCGTAAGCAATTTTAATTTAATTAATTTTCTGATATAAACCGAGGCTTTTGAAGTACTTTTCATTAAAGTATTCTGTTACTTTATCTGCTTGCTGTAAAATGATTCGAAGGGGTAATTGAGTGTTTGTTTATTGTTATGAAGTAGTTTTAAGAGAGATTCTCTGAAGCCGATTTTAAAATATTGGTTTTGCAACTACACGGTTTGAACAGTGGTGTAAGCGATCGCCGCGGTAATGCCAGAGCACTCGTATGAGTATCGAATGCCGATATATTTCTTTTTATCATACTCTAATAGTTTTATTTTATTAAGAAAGGAACATCAAACAGCCATACTACATAATATAGCTAACAGAATCACTTAAAACTAGATAGTAATATAGCCCACAGCGATGTTCACAGTGTGCCATTGGTTAAAACTTTACGCCGTTAGGAAAGTAACTAGTTATTCCAAATATGTGTGATCTTTGTGGTAATTATATAAATACTAGATTTTGCCCGCGGCTTCGCTCGCGTAAATGTAGGTTAGGTTATGTTAGCAACAGTACTTTTTTTTGGATGAAAGGTACCCAATGTGCTTTTCTGTCCCCCTGGCAACATGTATGCGAAATTTCATGTTGATCGATCGAGTAGTTAACACATGAAAACGTAACAAACAAACTCACATTCGCATTTATAATATTACTAGTTTCACCCGCGGCTTCGCTCGCTTAAATGTAGGTTAGGTTAGGTTAGGTTTGCAACAATTCTTTTTTTTGGATGAAAGGTACCCTATGTCCTATTCTGTACCCCTGACAACGTGTATGCAAAATTTCATGTTGATCGGTTGAGTAGTAGTGAAAGCGTAACAAACCAACAAAGAAACTCATTTTCGCATTTATAATATTAGTAAGGATTTAGGAAGTTAAGATAAGGATAGTAGGTACATACATAAGTGTGTATAGTGTAATATACAAACCCCTATAAAACAGGATTAATTTTTCAAAAAGAAAACCTAATTCTTAAGTAGAACGATATAGTAAAAACTTATTTTGCTTTTTAAATATCTTACATGTCGGTTAAAGGAAACGAATGCTTTTTGAGTTGCTTTTATCACGTGACAATTTAAAGTAGTTGCCTTAACAAAAGTGTTTTACCATTTGTGTCAACCCGTTTGTCGATAAAGAGATAGCTGTGTAATTTGCATATAATAGTATACAATGATACGACCAGCTTTGTGACAAACTCTTTGCAAGTGTATACAACTTCCTTCAGTCTGACTTTTCCATAGATTAGTTCAAATAAACGTACTATCACTGCTATACCAAACATGCCCTCTGTACTCAAATTCAGAATGATGTTTTTAAAGTAAGATTTTAAAATACCTTTTCTATAACATTACATTTCTTGTTTCACTTGTTTATTGCTGTAAAGATGAAGAGACTAACCTCCACGACACAGGGAATCCTAGTGTGGAGGTTAGTGTTCTAAAAATGACTGTAACTGATTGTATTGGAATAATAAAGCATTAAAGCATTATTATATATATATAGGTATATACCAAATTTTATATATAGCAGCGATAGCCAAGTGGGAGACCGTTAGACTGCTACGCAGAGGTCTCCAGTTAAATCCTAAGGCGTCTCTGACCTTCCAAAGTTATGTTTTTTTTTATACGACTAAGGTGGCATACAAGCATACGGCCCACCTGATGGTAAGTGGTCACCGTAGCCTATGGACGCCAGCAACACCAGAGGCATCACTTGCGCGTTGCCGACCCTTTAGGAAAGGAAGTGGGAAGGAGAAGAAAGCGGGAAGGGGGAAAGAGGGTGATTGGGTCTCCGGCACTCTCACTCACCGAACGAAACACAACAGTAGGAATACTGGTATTTCACGTCGATATTCTGTGAGAGAGTAGTCCTTCCCCGGTCGAGCCGGTCCATTCATGCTAAAATCAGCGAGGCTCTACTACTCGTAAATGTGTGTATTAAATAGTTAATTATCGCTTCCTTTAACGGTGAAGGAAATCATCGTGACGAAATCTGCATAACTGAGACTTCTCCATAATATTTTCGAAAATATATGAAGTCTTCTAAATCACACTAGGCCAATGGACTATGGCCTAACCCATCTCGCACTGAGAAGAAGTCCGTGCCCAGCAGTGGAACAGTTTAATACAGGGCTGATATTATTATTATTAATTTTATTTAAAATATATATATGTATAATAAATATAACTGATGTTTAGTTTACTTATGTATGTATATATTAAGAATTATACTAATAATAATATTACATTACAAATTATACATTCATTTAGATCACAAAGCACAAATCTCAAATAAAAAATATAAAAACATTTATAAATTAAGGTAATTTTATACATCTGGTGTCTGAACTAGTTTGTTATAATAAGCAGTAAAACCTACCTTTACAGTAACGAGTCAGACATATTTTTTTTTGTGGGACATATTTCATATTTAGGCTTTGTGGTCGCCCACAGCTGGCGTAAAAAGTAGGTGAAAGCCTCAAAAGTGCCTAATTACTTTATTTTATTTTTATTTTATTTTATTAGGAACAACAAACAACAGTGTATTATACACTACAACAATTTTAGGAATAAAATGATAGAATTAACAAACACACTGCTCACGATGTTATCCACAGATTACAATGTTATCACTACATATTATAAAACAAAGTCCTCCGCCGCGTCTGTCTGTCTGTCTGTCTGTTCGCGATAAACTCAACAACTACTGTACCAATTTACATGCTGTTTACACCAATGGATAGAGTGGTTCTCGAGGAAGGTTTTAGTATATAATTTGTTAAGTTTTTGTATAGATTGGCTAAAATATAACGATATTTGTTGGAGATGTCGGAAAAAATAACGCGTCTGGGAGCTTTCAACGAAAACGCTGCCTAAACCCTTTGAGATATAACAAAATAATGTACGGTGGAATTGTGTATCTTATATAGGTCTACAGAAAAGTCCGCGATGGCATATATCTATCTCTTAAGGATAACATACTATATCAACTTTAATACTTAAACAAATGGGCAATTATAAAGCGGTAATTGGAAAGACAACACAAATACGGTATTAATCCTTATTATTTTAAATACATTAGTTGGCTTAAGCATTTTATGAAGATTATTTTTCCGCTTTACACCATGCAAATTAAATGAATACCTTAGGAGATATAGCAAAATCAAAATAATGCGCAACGAAATTAATTTCGAGTAATGAAGGTATAATGTTTCTTTTAGATGCCCCTGGAGGCACAGGTAAAACATTTTTAATAAATTTATTATTAGCAAAAGTACGATCCGACAGAAAAATTGCCCTAGCTGTGGCATCGTCCGGCATAGCAGCCACACTTTTGGAAGCTGGGCGACCGCCCATTCCACATTCAAACTGACATTAAAAATTAGTAGTGATGACGTCACTAGCGTTTCAAATCTGTGAAGGGATATTTGTCAAATGACAGAAAAAGGATGCACTAAACAAACAGTGACGTAACTGCTATTTCAATGCAGATGTCCGAGGGAGATAGCGATATATGCCTCAACTTTTACTAATATCTAAATTTAATAATAATATATTAAGTAAATACTCCCTTATTTTTAACCAATTCGGTTACTGTTTGAAGAATAAAATTTATTTTTACTGCTATTATTTGTGTATAACTATTATTACTATTAAATTTTACTAGTATTTAAAAATTAGTATAGTTTATTAGTAATAGTAGTGTAACAGTTTCTAAATTATGTAATAAAGTGTCAAATAAACAACGCGATAAAATCCGTATATAGTAGTTTAAGATCAATGAATAACATTCGCGTAAACAGAAGACAATATAATGTAAATATATTGTAAATGTTATACTAATAATACATTTAATAAATAAAAATAAATACATTACCATTAATAACTATTATCAATAGATTTTCACATTCATTAGTGTTATTTTGTGACCTAAATGAATAAATGATTTTGACTGTAATCTAATCGATTCCCACATCTATAGTAAAAGCATTAAAATTCATATAAAATGTAGGTTTTAAAACGGTATACATATCGCATCATAAAATAAATTTATATACTTGTGACTTCTTAAAAGGGTCAGTGGTTTACACTCGAGCACAGTCGATATTTGCTCGAAATTCACGCGACGTCCTTCGACTATCGTAAAAGATCGTATTTCAACGATTGAATATTTCGTCTATTGGAATATTGTCCTACAAATATTATAGATCTGGCGGTTAGAGATGATGTTTAGCATTGGTTTGAATATTTGTTATTCAATCACACATATACTATTCGAATACAAATAGACCATACTTTGGCTTAACACATACCTACCTAAAATACTTTTATCCCTTTATCCGTACAAGTACTAATGCGAGCAAGCCGCAGGCAGAAACTAGTATATTGTATTCTTAAATATATTTATATACAACTAGATTTTGCCCGCAACTTTGCTCGCGTAAATATTGATTAGGTTAGGTTAGTAACAGTAATTTTTATTTAAACAAATAAATAAAATTGAAGTGTCTGTTTGTAATGTCAAAATAACAGCTTTTTATCTAATGCATATGAAATTATATAAGGTACCTATACGAAAACATATATTTTTAACATTTTTGTCTGTCTGTCTGTCTGTTTGTTCCGGCTAATCTCCTAAACGGCTGAACCGATTTTGACGGCACTTCCACTGGCAGATAGCTGATGTTATAAGGAGTAACTTAGGCTACTTTGATTTTAGAAAAAAAAATAGGGTACCGCGGAGACAAACACTTTTTAGTTAAAATCTACGCGGACGAAGTCGCAGGTAATAGCTAGTATAGTATATAAAAGGTAAGTACCCTATGTCCCATTCTGTACTCTTGCAAACATGTATTCGAAATATCATGATGATCGGACGAGTAGTTGGCACTAATTCACATTAGCATTTATAATATTAGTTAGTGTTATTAGGATATGCCGTTAAAGTACATATAATGTATATATCGCAGGCAATTTGTATGATTCCGCGTTTTACAAACGGCGTCGTCCGTTTAATAATGCTCGCTGTTTTAAATGCCGAAGGCAAAATGTAAGTTGCCTTGTCACTATATAATATGCCACAACATTTGATAAACAATTCAACAGATTAACGAGCACCTATACGCCTCAAATCACTGCATTCCGTCTCGGAAGGGTTAGCTTATATTAGGTTCCTTCTTAAACCCACCAAAAAATAAGAGCCCCGCGAAGCGAGGCTCCGTCGACAGTCGCCCTACTATAATAATCAACGAGCGTTTTTAAACGGACGACGCCGTTTGTAAAACGCGGAATCATACAAATTGCCTGCGACATATACACCATAAAATCCTTGTAATTAAGTATAAAAAATTGTAAAATGATACCTGCGCACTGTGGGTTACATTCTATAACACTGTCATGCAAACCTAATTTAGGCTGGTTTAGTAATTTGTATTTTTACTTCAGAACTTACTCTGCCTGTAATCTGACTTCAAGCTTGTACGTATTACCGTTTTACGATATAGTTAAAACAAATTAACAAGAATAGTACACTTGCTGCAACTCACGAAGGCGAGCGGGTTTTACGAGTACACGCACAGTGCGGTAGTATGCGTGTTTAACAGAGCGGTCAGTTGCGAGCGAAACTTAGGGGAAACACATGGGCCGTTTTCCCATACAAACGTAGTTCCCTGTTTCTTCCCTGGATAATGCCAGTAGAGCAATAAATTTTTCCAAAAAATGCATGGGCTCTATTGGTATGTCCCTATGTTTTCCTTTTTTTTCATAAATTAATTATTAAAAGAGACATGAGCCTTCAAAATCCTCAAAAATTTACCAGAGTTTCCGCTGTGTTCAAACATCCAGAAAACAAATTTGACGAGATTATATAAAAAAAGGAAAACATAGGAACACGGCCAAAGTATGTCTTTAAATTTTAATGAAATAAGTAGTTAAATCGGTCAAGTTTTGGAGAAGGAATCAGGGGACTACGAAACGTTGATTTTGTATACTTTTAATAGGTATTTTCGGTCCAAGCTGCAGTTGTCTCTATCGCACTCATGATACTATACATGGCACTGCGCGACAGCAATAGATTTTAGAAATATCTATTTTTCAATTCTCTCGCCCTTAGTGTTTCCTCTTAAACACACATATACATAGCCCGCTCGCCTTCGTGAGTTGCAAGAACATACTAGTATTTAAATTAAACCACATTATATGGATGTCAAGGTTTATTAATTCATAATTTTAATTAGTTTATAGTTTTCATTTTTCTCAACAATTCTGTTGCTTTGCAGCATCCATGTTATCCATCACGGATCAAAAGTTCCTAAACATTACTGCTCTTAGACCACATGACTGCTTACCATCAGGTGGAGTGTGGTCATTTTGACGAGCAAAATAATTATTGATGTTTTTATTTAATCATAATGAATACTAGTAGTAAGTACTGGTAATTTGTAATCCAAATTGCCTAAAGACATTTAAAAACAAACCTAATTTAGATCATTTCAACGCTATAAATATAAACAGCTCATTTAATACACCCTGAAAGTTCAATATAAACAGGTGAATACTTCCTAAAAGTAATTTCGGAAACATTTTTAAATTAGAATTACCATGGGGCCTAAGTAAATGGAGGATGGAACAAATTTGGACGACGACGGCTTAACGAAAAGTCCCGAGGCTATGAGGCTTTAATCAAAACGGGGCTATAAACTCCGGTAACAATTTTGTTGAGTCGTAATATTACTATTACTGTAGCTGGGTGTAAAACCGAAGTATGATATGATACTCAGAACACATCAAATTTAACTTATTTCTACAAATATTTTTGGTATCTACATGGATAGGCGAATTAGAATACTTTATAAACTGTGTTCCGGGGGTTTTTACAAACATTCAAACAAAAGACGCAATGAATACCCGGACTCGGAATGATTATTTGTGAATCACACAGAATTTTGTCTCGTGTCCGGATCGAACCCACAACACTCGGCGCAACGACAGTGGCGAGTCGACCACTTAAACCACCGCGCCTGTATGACCATTGGTAGGCAGTAGTTAGTATAGTATTATATTATATGTGGCAGTAGTGTATTGCTTTGCCAGCTATTATTTCACATCCTACGTAATATAGGGCGGGCTGCCAGGAACAGATAAAGGGTATCGTGCTGCTCGAGACAATCATATAAACAAAGCAATAAATAATAGTTCAAAAAAACTAAAAAAACACGCTTTATTAAAAAAAAACATTCTTTTTTTATATCATTATTTTTTTATGTTTTTTTCTAAATTATTGTATTGTCATCGGTCCTCGATAAGTGTGCAAAGTTTCAAATCAATCTGTCGGTTCGAAAGGGGTGAAAAATCACGTTCAAAGATTCCGTTACATAGATTCATAGACACATAGATACATTCATACCAAGCTAATAAAAGCGTGTTAAAACACTAAAAGCTCGTCTACATAGAGACCACTCTACGCGCACAGACACTGGCTAATGGTGTATATAAATGAGTTACGATCACAAACTGTGTTTTTCGAAATGATATCTCAATATTTCTACTTTCAATGAACAGCGCGCGCAGTGTCAGTACCGTTGGTCGGGACGCCGGATGACATAAAATTTCCGTTGCGTTGTCACGCACCATGACATGATCGGACTGTACCTTTCAGCTGTGACAGTACAAATATGTCGTCCACACTTGTGTATAATGCTAGCACATGTCACGCGACATATCGTTGGCATGATAACATACTTTCAATTTATACCTATTGCAAACACTTTTAATCGTTACAGCATACACACATTTACATTATTGGTTTTAACTTTCATAAGTGTTACCTACGAGTTAGCGATACAGACTTAATTATAAGCAGCTATAGCCTAGTGAGAGTTTGCAATACCTAATAACTTTTAAACTTTCACGTTGCATGATATATATATATATATATATCATGTCGGTTAAGAGCTCCTTGAACCGACGGGCGTGTATGAGGAATGTGATGAAAGTCAATGAAGCCAGAGAAGTGTGTCAGGATTGTAGCAAATGGAAATCCGTAGTCTCTGCCTACCCCTCTGGGAAACAGGCGTGAATCTATGTATGTATGTATGTATATACAGGGTGTGTCGTAAATAGTGGTCCAGAGTAAAGGAGTCGATACACTGTATTCTTATGTATCACATACCGAAATTTTAACCATTTTTTGTATGCCCCTAAAGTCATATGATTTGCTGAAGATGAGTATTGAAATTGGAAACAGATTAATTTCTTTAAGTACCTTTGACTTTAAAACATAAAAAAGGGTTTGGATATGATAGTACACATATTCAAGAGTAATAATAAAAAAACAGAATTAAAAATATTGATATTTGTTGAAATGACAGCCAAATTCGTGAAGCAAAGTGCAGAAATTTAAAAAAAAAACTTTTATTTTAAACATTATGCTTGATCGCGTTAATACCCGTTACATCCTAATCCTAATCCTATAATATTATAAAAGCGAAAATAAGTTTGTTTGTTTGTTACGTTTTCACGCCTAAACCACTGAAACGATCATCCTGCAATTTTGCATATACGTTGTCAGGTGTACAGAAACGTACATAGGCTACCTTTCATCCCGAAATGATAATAGATGGCGCTACGTGTCTTTCGAATCATGATTGAATTATATTATTACAAGCACAGTACGACCCGAATTGATTATCAAATTCTAAATTAACGCGAGCGAAGCCGCGGGCACAAGCTAGTATTATATAATATATAGCCCGTTGGGCTGCCACGCAGAGGACTGAGCTGCCCTTCACCCGGAGGTTCTGCGGGTATAGCAAGAGCCAAATGCGCCTGCTCACAGGAGCGTTCACTGGCCATTTTGACACCAAAGACTTCCTGTGCAGATTGAGATTGACACACGATTCGATCTGCAGAGCCTGTGGTGAACAGGACGAGTCCATATCGCACCTATTGTGTGAATGCGACGCGTTGGCTAGACTTAGGATGGGTCTGATGGGATTGGCATATCCTAACCCTGAAGACTTCAGGCTTGTAATTGTACACTGCAGCTAATGCAGTACATTCATA
The DNA here is from genome assembly GCA_963564715.1 of Catocala sponsa. NCBI lineage: Eukaryota > Metazoa > Arthropoda > Insecta > Lepidoptera > Erebidae > Catocala > Catocala sponsa. The sequence continues at coordinate 22,751,213 of OY751337.1, read as the reverse complement.
AGGAGATAGCTAAGGGATGAATCTTGGGGCTGACACAAAAGATCCCACTGGGTCGAAGTGTCGCCGGTGTGTACTGACTGGCCCCCACACACAAGATAAGATAAGATAAGATTGATCCCAAGACACACATCTCTTAATCACATAGTTAATTATCGCTCACTTTAACGGCGAGCAAAAAGGCATCGTGAGGTAACGCATGTCTGAGAGTTTACTACAATGTTCTCAAATATATGTGAAGTCTGCCAACCCTCACTGGACCCGCGTGGTGGACTATGGCCTAACCCTTATTACAGTGAGAAGAAGCCCTTGCCCAGTTGTGGGACATTTTAAGACAAGTCTGATAGTATTATTTATAATTGTTACTTTGTGACCTACATGAAAGAAAGAAAGAAAGAAATAAATAAAGAAAGAAAGAAAGAAAGAAATATTTTATTTTAATGTAACATTGCAACACACAATCAAAACTATTTTACATATGTTCCCAAACAAAATATTGCGATACTCTCAAAATAGCAGCAGAAATATTAGTAATCGTAAAAGCTAATTCCGAGCAGAATATAATGTTTAATAAATATTTGAATAGCAAGGGTTTTCTTCAGTATATATGGCTCGCAAACAAAAAGCTCTGGTACGAACCACGCTTGGATTGTAACCGAATAAATATTTGCGAACCACTGTCCCGTATCAAATCCTAAAATTGAATTTTCGTAGAAAACTCTATTCACTCGCCATCAAGCTTAACTCAGTAATAATGTTTGCTATACTAGCGTTTGAGTTCACTGTTGAAAGGAATTTGTTCATCATTCAATATTTATGTGGAGATACGATTTGATCTTTTGAAAATTTTGTGAGAATATATTTTCTCGTCAAAGACAGCAGCGACAGACTTTAAGGAAAACCTTTATATTGTGATATCAGAAGTCTGAAGCACGATGTCTCACCAATTTCTTAAAGCTATGAGCGAATATGCAGTCTCATGTCTCCACAGTAAAAGACCTGAAAGAGATGAATGTGCTCGATTGGTCTGACTTGGCACAAAATAGGAAAGAATGGCGCACTTTAATGTCGGAGGCCAAGATCCACTTTGGATCGCTGAGCCAACGAAGTAAGTAAGTAAGTATGTCTCCACAGTGCTATCAAATATATTTTTAGCAGTCTTCTAACTCAGCCCGGGCTGTGAACTAAGATCTAATCATTTTTCCGGTCTCTGCTGTTTTTGTTCAAGTTGGAAATGCGGCTTATTGACAAGTTATCTATAAAAAATGTAACAGTAAGTTTTCATTTCTAAATGTAAATTCATTTACATATACCTCAAATGTTCAATAATTATTATGGTCGAATTTTAAACATTGCAGCGAACACTAGTTTGTAACATTAGTCAAGATAAGCTCACCAGTTGTGTGAAACTCTTATCATACTTTTGTTTTAATTGTTAACAGTTTAATGTAGCCAACGTTCTTGTTCGAAAACTTATCTTAAATATAACTGATATATCTATGTAAAAAGATTTAGCACTGACTCACCGACTGAGGTCGACATCGAGCAGCGATAGCTCAGTGGGGAGACCAACAGACTGCAATGCAGAGGGTCTCGGGTTCGAACACACGTCGCGCACCTCTGACTTTCGGAAGTTATATGACTTTTCGAAATTATGTGCGTATTGATTGACAATTATCGCCTGCTCCGTGCCTCGGAGAGCACGTTAAGCCGTTGGTCACGGCTGCCATGAACATCTATGGCAGTCGTTATTGGGAGAGTGTCGACACAAAAGATCCCACTGGGTCGAAGTGTCGCCGGTCTGCATTGACTGGCCCCCACATAAGATAAGATAAGAGGTCGACATCAAACTCTTGTACTCTTTGTGCTTCCTTCCTACGGGATAGCGAATAAAGAAGCTTATAGATTAAAATTATTAATTATTAATTTAAAATTATCTTCTTATCAAGTCATCATCAAATTTAAAGTCTCTAGTAGATAATAATATAAGTAATATTATTACTAGAAATTTCAAATTTGGCATGTTATGGCGCGGTGAGTGAATAGCGGTGGTTGCTGCTGCTGATCTGCTTCGTGAAGGCTGCTTCCAATGACGTCGGGTACTGAATCACGTTGGGTGCTGGATGATCACGCCGGGTGCTGGACGATCACGTCGGGATGCTACTGTGGAGGAACATGGTCTGATGTCCCTTCTACACAAAAGGCGGATCCTCCAACCAGGCTGGATGATCGTACCTGGCTAGTCGGAACTTCTTTGTCTGTGCGGAGTCACCACACATGTAAGTAGCTAATTTGCCTAACAACTGTTTTCAGGGTTTTTCGATGTCACCGGGATAGCATAAAATTATTAAACAACTAAACTCCATTTGAAATAATTCACGGACAAGGCTGGTGTCTGAACCAGGAGGACAGTTCAGGGACCCTAGCGTTGCTTAGCGTGACTGTGGTGAGCTGGGCAGACAATGGCATATTTGTTGGTATGCTCTTCTTGCCCGAGCACTTGCACAATATCTGAGCTTTTTGCGGCCACTTTTAACGCAATTAGAATGGCCGAATATTATGCAAATAATATATAGCTCACACAAGAAGAACCATTGACATGAAGAAGAAGTCACGGGCAAAAGCTAGCATATATATACAAGCTGCCTACCACAGATAAGTAGAGTAGACTAAGTAGTACCAGAAAACATTGTAAGTTTACCCCTTTACAAATCCTTTAACCTCCTAAACTATGCTTGACCTAATTAAACTGTATTACGTTAGTTCCACATGTTAGTTATCGTTCTACAAGTTCCGCTTTAAGTTTCAACTCGTTGGTATATACCTGCCGTATTACAGAGCTTCATTTGACTTTGTAAAGCTGTATAGTTTGATAATCTATTTAATTGAGCCGGTTAATCGATTCTTTAGTGAGAATATTGCTAGTATAAGATGTTTTTAAACAATGCATGAAAGTGATTTATTTTGTGTACAGTAATTGTTTCCAGGTAGCAAGAAAAATGTATAAGTATTTTAAAGTAGCTTTGCTTAGTCATTATAAATGGTTAAAACAGAAATATATTGCACCTTTAGAATTACAATGACATACCTAAGTGCAAATAGTATAATCTCGAGAAATGCGCATTTGAAACATTCCTTTCACTCTTTTGTTAATAAGTTTCTTTTTTAAACAATATTTTTTTAATTGTGACCTTCACTAATTCTTTAATACATTTACTTTAAGATTGATGAAACCTATTGCCTTAAAACTTTGTTTTTTTGTTATAATTTTCAAAATGCATAGGACCTACAGTTAGGTCGATGTTCTACTAAAGCAATAAAAAAATCAAGTAATACAGAGAAGAATGACGTAAAGACGTAACATTAGTTAATTAAAAAACTTTGGGCAGTCTTTCGGGATAGAAGTGAAAACTTTAACCCTTGATCATAAACACTTATTTATAAAATAAAAGTTGCTAAGGGGGTCAAAATTTCGTTATTCTTTGCGTAGAACGCACCATTTCTGAGATATTGAGATATTGTTTATATTTTAAAACAATTCAAGAATGGAAACCATGGACGCGTGACGATGACGAAGCGTGACGATGGCGCGAGTTCTATGATTTTTGTTCACCCAACAAGTGCTCAAAGCGCCTAAAGAAGTTTTCACTTCAAAAATCATTTATGATTTACTTATCCTTATTGGAATGTAAAAAAATCTTGTTTCAATCTAAAGGCAACATAATAATTATGCATTCGAAAAAGCAAAGACACGTTTCGTGACAGAATACCAATTATCACTCACATCTAGCGGAATTTTTGATTACTATATGAAAGTCGATGTTGCATTCGATAGTTTGTGACTTTTCTTAGGTTTGTGGATTATAAAGTCAATTTAACGGATTTTTGCACTTGCGTCATTGTAATTCTAAAGGTGCGATATTACCTAAATCCTTCGATCAAATATACCATAGATGTACATTCTCAAACAAAAACCGCGTGAATATGTGGCACTGACCAGTACTACTTATAAGTGTCTGCATTTATTATGCAATCCAGGAAATAAACCGGAATAACCATTGAACACCCACTGAGAAACATTTTGTAATAGTTTAGTTAAAACGCGTCAATGTAAAGCGTCCTAAGTGTGTAACTCGCGATACGCAAGCGTACTAAGTATATGGTACGGTCTCCACCGTAGTAGTGGTGTCGATTCGCTCTCGCTTACGGGCAGCGGACGCAAGAGTGAGTGGGACAGGTGCATAATATAGCGCATACGACTGATTTATGCACAGTTTTGTTGGGGCCGTTTTTCGAGTGACGATCGTGCATCTATGGTATATTAGATCGATGCCTAAATCTATTTAGAAAATTGCTGGCTTATAATAGCTACATTTACGAAATATTGCTATCATATGTAATATACTACTGCCGTACTCGTATATAAGTTCTCAGTTTCGATACCGTGGCAAAATCTGACCGCGATCGTGACTGTTATTGGATTTTGCTATAAGTAAATCCTTAGCACTTACTGTATTCTGATAAAAGAGATAGAGGTGCATAGAGAATGGCCTCATGTCCTTCTAAATGGGTATTAGAAATATAGTTATGGCAATGTGAAATGTACCGCTTTAAAATAATAAGTACGTGCACAAAAATACTACTAAACTGTAGTTCTAAACTTAATAATCTTAGGTTACGTAAATAGTTGCATAAGTTCGAGCGCATTCGCCGCTACGTTCCAAGGTGTTACTAAGGATAACAAATGAGTCTGTGCGCTTAGTTCCTGCCAAGTTACTCGAAAGATATTATCTTATGAGTATGAAAGATGTGACGAAGTATAACTGGTTATTTTTGAAACGGATAAGTAGATAAGTGTAAGTTTACGCTGATACCAAACGACAAAAATTAAAACATATAATAATTAATATAATGATATTATAATCTAATAATTAGATATACAATATATAGGTAATACAATTGTAACTGTTTTTTTTTTTTTTTTTTTTTTATTTTGCTCGTCAAAATGACCGCACTCCACCTGATGGTAAGCAGTCGTGTGGTCTAAGAGCAGTGGCCTCCACATCGCCCCCACAGTAGCCGAGGCGATCTTGAGGTCTCTACTTTGACGGCCTGAGAAGATGCTTTTTCACGCCCCGCTTAAAGAACCCAGGATTGAAGGAAGAAGGAAACACGTGCCTTGGCAGAGAATTCCATGCCTTGGTCGTTCGGCAGAGATATGAGGACCCAAACTTTTTGGTACGCGCTCTAATCGACTCTACCGTGTAAGTATGACATCTGAGCCCAGCACGCGTTGTTCTGGATAGGAAAGGGGAGGGCGGGATAAGGTGGAATAACTCTTCAGAGCATTCCCCGTGGTATATTCTGTAGAAACATGCCAATGAGGCAACGTCCCTACGGAGTTGCAGAGGTTCCAGTGAACTCGTGAACTCTGGATCTCCGATGATACGGACAGCCCGCCGCTGTAACCGGTCGAGAGCGTCCAGCAAGTACTGCGCGGAGCCATCCCATAGATGAGAACAGTACTCCACGCAAGGGCGCACTTGTGCCTTATACAATAGGCACAGTTGCCCAGGCGTGAAGAACCGCCTCACCCTGTTCAGAACTCCGAGTTTTCGCGAAGCTTGCTTAATGACGCTCTCGATATAGGTTTTCTGGTTGATGTCTGCATATACTCTTAGTAGAAATTTAAAAAATATGTAAGTATTCTATAGAAGTCAAAATATTTATTTTTAGAATTTTTGTCTATCTGTCTATCTGTAACTAAGTTTGTACGAGTATCACGCAAAAACTACTGCACGATGTTAAATGCAGTTTATCACATTTGTATAGCTGAAGGTCCAACTTACAATCTGGTGCATGTTTCATCATGACACGCTGTCTAGATGTCTGGTCTTTTAGGTGGCGTACGAAGAAGCTAATATTCGTATTTTGTGTGTAGCATCAGCTTCTTATTAATATACCGTAATAACTACGTGTCTTTGAATGTTATCACACACGACTCGGTACAAAACTATTGACCTTCTTTAATCCCTTATTTCTATCTCATATTCCGTAAATATACAATTTAAACCAATAAACCTCAACCGCAAGAATATAAACGCCTTATTCTTACTTTTATAATGTCAGTCATAAGATCAAAACGAATAAAATTTCTAACATATAAATTCAAATTGCCTTAAAGTTTGCGGGCATCATGCCATAAGCGAATGAACCAATCCCTAAGGTTTTCTGTAAGGCTGTATTCTCGTTTTGCAAAACGCTTATGGCAAATTAATATGCCAAGATTAATTAACCACAAGTTCCACTAAGTCATGTGAGAGTTTTCTTTGTCAAAGTATGTTTATTGCTGAATGGCTCAAACTAAATGTTTACTGAACGCAAACGGTACTTGCTTATTTATAAAAAAAATGCAATTCACTAAAGTTTACATCAAATTATCGATAATAAATCAAATTATTCGGTTATTTAATCAAATCAAAATTTTCTAAACATTTATAAAGATTCGATTACATTAATCGATTACATTTTTTTTTTATTTACTTGCCCAAACGCAATAATTTGTAATATGCAACTTAACAAATATTAACAAACTTATAAGTTTGTTAATATAAGTAAAACAAAGTAAAAAGTGCCCAGAAGACTGGCAGCATTGCCACGTTGAATGACAATGCTGATTCTTTAAGCTAAGAAAAGTCTTGCCTTACGGTCACGTAAAGCGTACATTAACCGCTTAGACTGATCTCTGAATTAAGCACAACTGCTTGGACCTCATGAACCCTGTGTCTCCAGCCCAAACAGCTCAAAAACGTAACGTGGATTGATATTATATAACATATCAAACGTAATGTCATCATTCGATTACGATTGCATTTATGGTTACTGATTTGCATTTATCAAAACTCAGATGCTAGAGTCATACAAATTTGAATATTCAAATTTCTTGTACCCTAGCAAGTGCATATCGGTAATTATTCGATTAGTGAAGTGCACGAAGTAAGTACTTAGTCGTTTAATGCAACCGACTGAGTTTCAAATAGACTAAGGAAAGTTTTGCCGTCTAACTACTATCCGAAGAATCAGATAAAGACTAAACGAGGCTTACCTACGGTTAAGTGAGCAGCGATAGCTCAGTGGGGAGACCAACAGACTGCAATGCAGTCTCGGGTTCGAACCCACGTCGCGCATCTCTGACTTTCGAAAGTTATATGACTTTTCAAAATTATGTGCGTATTGATTGACAATTATCGCCTGCTTCGTGCCTCGGAGAGCACGTTAAGCCGTTGGTCCCGGCTGCCATGAACATCTATGGCAGTCGTTATCGGGAGAGTGACGACACAAAAGATCCCACTGGGTCGAAGTGTCGCCGGTCTGCACTGACTGGCCCCCACATAAGATAAGATAAGATACCTACGGTTCACTTACAAAATTAGGGAATATGTTTCAGTTCACAAAGTTTAAGCAAATGTATACTGCTAGCAGGACTGTTTGCTTGTGTCAAACGATAATTCCTCTTAGTGACGAGGCCATCGCTTGCCTGCTACGCCATCCGTGCAATCAAAATAATAATACGATGAATAAACTGTGCATACTTTCTCTCTTCCTTCAATAATCATATGCATATATTTAAAAATATACATAAGAGGGGTTGTTTATAGGAGTTTTCTATAACTCTTATAACAAACAAAAATTTAGAAAATAATTGTTACAGCTTGGCTAGAGGCAACCCCTCTAGCCATGAGTAATAGAATACTCTGTATGTCAGTAAGCGCGTCACGCAAAAACTACTGTAGGATATTGAATTCGATTTTCACAGTTGTATGGGAGGTCTCACCTAAGATCTGGCACATTATTCATCTTTATACGCCGCCTGAACTTCAATTCTATTCGATATGTATTTAGAAAAGAAAAATTGGAGTAATAAAAAAAGTTGGAAAAATAGTTCACTTACAAATTCCACGCGTACAAAGTTGCGGGTAAAAGCTAGTCAGTAATAGCGTATTGTATTCGTTAGAATTTTCAACTTAAAGTCCAGATTCTCAATACCGACATTTTTCTATTACCATCCTTCTGTCTATTTGAATCTTTTTCTTAACGGTAGGCATTATCTTAGCTGTTTCCTTGGTATAACTCAAATAATACAGTCACACCCATTAGCGGCGATTAAGTACCACGTATCATCAACTGCTAGCTAGAAATGCTAGCTCATCTCAATCTCTCAAAAATCAGTCTTTAGTCGCCTGTTTATAGGTAATATATTCTTTAAGACATCTTCAGCACTAAGGATTATGTCCTGTGTCGCAGGGGACCTTTTATGATATATATATATATATATATATATATATATATATATATATATATATATATATATATATATATATATATATATATATATAATTAACCCAAAATAACCAGACTTAAAACAATTATTTATTAAATAACACAAATAATTATTCCATATGGGATTCGAACGTACAACATTTTGTGTAACCGCTTGCTCGCGGCCGAGCCGCTCATGCAGCCGTTCATGCAGTCAAAAGATCAACGATATGCCTCTTAGTTTCCACCAGCATACAATGTGCCATAAGCAATTTGCTTTCACAAAACGCGTCTCAGCTCCATATCCCTTGGGTTTCCGTCGAAAAATACAACAATTGTAATATTATTTACCTCATTTTGGCGACAATAGCGACGAATGTGACTACTCATTTGCAAGTCAATGCGGAAACAGACCGCAAACGTAATAATGAAAGCTGACTATCTTAGCTAATGTTGTTAGTCGTACTATCCACAGTTGGGAACAATGAACCGTTATGTACTGACACTCTGGAACAGGCATCTTGAACAAAAACAAGGTTACGTCTCGCTTCTTTAAAGATAGCACGCGATGCTTTGAATATTTGAATAGCAATTGTTTTGTTGCGGAGTTTTTGCTGTTGAGTTTTGGATGTTCCTAACATTGGCTTCTGATGTTTGGAAACGTATTTCCAAAAAGTTGGACAGAATATTTTGTAAAATAAAGTTGGATATAATAATAATAGTCTCTATTGCGAATTTATTGTTGATTGTCACTGCGTCTCAATAGGTTAACCTATTGAGCCGCAGCGGCACCCTGGTGGATACACACAATCAATTTTTAATTATGTCTGGTATTTCAACAATAATTGACAGGTTAAGCATTAACCATAATAGGATAGATGTATCATACTCACATTTTGCCAGCTTTGAAGTTTATCAAAAATTTTGCTCTACAGGACTGTTATCCGTGGATAGATTAAGAGTGTTTTAAAGTTAATTATTTAGTATAAATCCACTGCAAAGTCAAGACCGTATATAACTATAGCACAATAATTTGCTCAACCAGCAACAACTAGGCTGGTGAAATACCGACACCCTAGGTACTTATTTTGTATTTTGCTCTCGTATTAACTCGTTTATCCAGGTTCCTTAACCTGCCAGCTGTTAGAATGCCAGTCATAATTGACAACGTATTGTGTTTGATAACCAATGTACTGCTACGACTCCATGAGTTAAAAAAACACCTTATAAAGGGACCAGTAATTTTGTCCCCTATGCAAATAGCATAGCATCTCCTATTTTGAAGGATTGACAACACGCAATTTAGCTTTTTTTTATAAGCTTCCCTAAGCTAAGGTAACCGCTATTCATCAGACGGGTCGTATGTATGTTTGCCACCTACGTTGTGAAATAATGCATTATCTGCTTTAGTTATAATACTTCCATGTATTTCTAGAGTTCCGAATTAATCAGGAACAGTCTGTGTAGAAACGATTTTCAAACACTTCGGTAGACTGAGCGTAGTTATTTGATTTCGTTACTAAATTCAGATGCAGCTGTCTTGTTGAAAGCTAAATTATATAAATAAACAATAAATGGTTTATTATACATAAATATATGGACAAGCTAGTTCGAGAGAGAGAGAGGCGCGCATAAATTATTTGCAGAAAAACAGAAATATAATATAGCGCATGGATTGTTTTTAGGGCTTTACTTGCAGTAGTGATAATCCTTGTGTCGTAGGGACTATATAAACATCAAAATAATGATCACAAACACCACCCAAACTCGATACCTACATCTAGTTGTAGATCTTTCAAATTTTTGGTCCGTGTGGGGATCGATGCCGCAGTACATGTGCCTAAACGACCAACTTTAAAAAAACGCTTACTAGAATTGATATAGGCTGATTGGTAAAAGACTGGGCATATTGAAGGAGGGTATTCAGTACTCGATTCTGGACCCGAATATCTAAAAAATAGGTGCTTAAAATGTTACCTAGTTATCCAATAAAAACTTAATGTGCGGACACTCTTGCGCATATACCAAAGCAAAGCAAAACGTCCGCCCCCGCCCCCATCTACCGCACATCGCACTCTCCCGAATTGGCACCCCCGCCCGTCCTTTTTTTATCAAAGCATCGACAGCTGTGTGCGCAGTGTCCACTTTGTCCACATGGATATTTCATAAAGGTTTTCTTTGCAGGTTATACAGATTTTATTTTTATTTCTTTTTTATACGTTACGTCTGACCATAAATTATCATGTACTTAAGTATGTACTATCGGCTCCAGCGACGGATGACCATTTCAAAAAAATTTTCGCTTGCACATGTTGACCAGTTAAGTTTGTATCGCCTTAGAATCAGTAAACAAATGTAAAGTGTAAAAAACTCAAACAAAGAAAGGGGCGTGTCACGGGTACGGGTACCAAGTGTTGGCCTGCTATGCGATTTTAACCTTAGGAGTGGTCATTCGTCGCTGGAGTCGATAGTACAATGCTTAACCAGTCACACTTTATATTTTTATTCTCACAATAATACAATTTAAATTTTTAGTCCATGATCGAAATAACTCCCTCTTTTATACAAAGTTTGGTTCATCTTTTACAAAAAACAAAGTTTGTATTTACATTTACCATAAAACCTGTGCTATTACATGAGTCTTAAAATATAAAATACAAAATAAACCATTTTCATATACCTCCGCTCATACCTAAACAACATCATTTATTATTTTATTTTATTTTCAGCCTGTATTGTCCCACTGCAAGGCAAAGCGCTTTTCCACATATCCCTATTATGCGCTAGTTTGCCCCAGTCCCTCCTGTAGTTAATTAATTCGTCTTGCCATCGACGTTTTGGTCTACCACGTTGGCGTTTAGCACCGTCTGGGATCCAATCTGTGCTGATTTTAGCTCAAACAACATCATGATGATAATCTCATCTTTGATAAACCAAATAACCAAAATATCTTCACCTTAATCAAATCGAAATCGACTAAATGAATCCAATTAGCCTTAGAACTTGTCAAAGCTTAGCCTCAATACAAACGTACAAGGTAACCTAGGGACAGACCCAATTAGATCCTGTTATCGTGGAAGGCTCATTCGAAACAACAGCGAACTGAATCAAAGGCAATACGAAAGGACATGGGGACACTAATTGTTTCATTAGAACTTACAGTAACGCAGGTATTTTACTACATGTGTTTTGCAGAAGTTTCTCTGTCTGTGTAAGTGCGTGTTATGGATAAAGTAATGGATAGATTTTGATTAGATTTTCATAATATTTATTCCGAAGGATAGGTGTAGTTTTTAGTGTGATAATTTTATCCATTATGAATGATGGGCGATGTACAACTCTGTTTTAATGTGGAGTATTTAAAAATGCATTTAATAATAATGTGTTTATTTACGGCTTTTATCGTGGTTTATTAGAAAACTCTTGAAAAAGCGTCCGTGGCACCGCTAGTGTAAATTACGTTATTTTTCTATCCATCGAGATCAGTACTTTTTTTCTGGATGCAAGGTCGTTGTCAATGTCAATGTCGTTTTCTGTACCCCTGATAACGTATATGGGGCATTTTATGATGATCAGTCGTGTAGTTAAGTTGTGAAAGCGTAACAAACAAACAAACTCATATTCGTATTTCTATTATTAGTTAGGACTAGTTAGGATATAACTAGGATTAGGATGTAAAGTCCCCCGCGACACAGGAGTTATTCCTAGCGCGGGAAATATCTTTAAAAAAATATCTGATAAATGTTTTACATGCTTTCAATATGGTACTATATATTGTATAGTAAATACAAAAATATTATGTTGTATTCAGTTGCCCAATATTTCACTACCACCATAAAATAAACTACCAAATAAATCCTGTAGAATGAATAGGTACATCCTCCAGCAGGGTTTAAAACTTCGGCTGGCTCGTAAATACTTAGTTATTTAATTAGCGCACATTCTCGCCTAGAAAGTTACCACCTCGCTATGTAGTTTATTACAAGCCCTTGTGGCGACTACGTGTTTTAAAAGTTCAGTTATTTTCACGATGTCACTGGTTCCGTAAAATTAGTTGACGCTTATGTTCACGCCTGATCATGGGGTCTCGAATTAGATTACCTGGCGTAATGCCAGGGAATCGAATTCGAGACCCCATGATTACTGCTGTTTTTTCTGTTATGCTATTTTTAGTAACGGCATTAGCTACATTTGAAAATATGCTAAGTACACGTTTGAGTTTCGTTCGTTATTTTGGGTTTCCTGCTCTACTCTTTTTAAGCGTCTACGTACGAACACGTTTTTTTTTATGGATTAGGTTGCAAACGAGCAGACGGATTGCCTGATGGTAAGCGATTACCGCCACCCATGGACACCTGCAACACCAGAGGAGTTACAAGTGCGTTGCCGGCCTTTTAAAAAGGAGTACGCTCTTTTCTTGAAGTATTGAAGGTCATATTGGTCCGGAAATACCGCAGGCGATAGCTCATTCCACAGTTTTGTTGTGCGAGGTAGAAAATTCCTGGAGAAACTCACAGTTGTGGATTGCCAACCATCTAAATGATGGTACTGAAAATGCTGACGCGTAGGACGATGGCGAAAAGAGGCGGCAGGGATCAGTCCGTAAACATAAACAAGTCTCGGTGGCGCAATAACAGTAAATGTGACTGCTCTGCTAAATCCCTGAGTTCAATTCTCGGGTAAGACAAATTGTTATAAGGTTTTTGTCAAAAAAAATTTAGAAGTAGCGCGGATTCTGGAGCATTGTCCGATAGGCGGCAATACACTCATACCCTATTACGTGGAACGACAAAAACATAGTTCGTAAAAAATAGGTTTAATACACTTTTTCCTACCCTATCTAAGTAGATAGGGTAGGCAAAAGTGTATTAAATCCTCCCTATGAACGTACAAAATTGTTCTCCAGACCGGAGAAACTGGATTGTATGCAACAAGCAGACTGTTACTAAGCTATCTTTATTTTGTTGCAGCGTCATTATTTTTATATTGAGTTTGCAATGCTACAGAAGTAAAGATTGCATTGTGTAAAATGCTTATATTTTATTATGGCTGCTTGCTTGTAATGTTGGAATGGTTCTTAATAAGTATAGGACAAAATATTTACCTAAAGATTTTGATTAAAAATGCATATCTGTCTCAATGCACTCTCCTTTTCTTATGTATGTAAACTTATATCAAAGTCCAAATGCCATCGTAAAGTCGCGGATTCGACGCTCAGTTTTACGATGTTTCTAGGGAAAATAAAGCAATCGTCTGTATCGTTCCTTTTAATTCGCTACATTGCTGGCATATTTCTATATAATGTTCTCCAGACCGAATTTCGGTAACGATAACCAGTCTTAACGGAGTCCAGACATCTGCGCAGGAGATATTATACTGCACAAGTGTGTGCGCAAACACAAGTGCATTCTCTATTCTCTAACTCTCTTATCCGATGGAACGGTAATCCGACACGATCGAAGAGAGATCAGATACAGGACCAATGGCTTTACGTGCTTTCCGGGGCACGGGGGTGTGTAACACCGCCAACTTAACCTAACTAGTGTAATAATTTGAGTAATAGAGCCTCGCTGATTTCAGCATGAATGGGCCGGCTCGACCGGGGAAGGACTACCCTCTCACAAAATATCGACGTGGAATAGCAGTAGTCCTACTGTTGTGTTTCATTCGGTGAATGAGAGTACCGGAGGCCCAGTCACCCCCTTTCCCCCATCCCGCTCCCTTTCCTTCCCACGTCCTTTCCTAAAGGGTCGGCAACGCGCAAGTGATGCCTCTGGTATTGCAGACGTCCATAGGCTACGGTGACCACTTACCATCAGGTGGGCGTATGCATGTTTGCCACCTTAGTAGCATAAAAAAAAAGTCGTACAGAGTTAGGAAGTTGGCAGTGGACACACCGCTATTGAGATTTCTTAACTGTAAATTTTTTATTGGCCCGATTCAAACCCGAGACCTCATGCACAGCAGTCGTATTCACTACCGCTGCGTCACGGAGTCTGTTATTATTTCAATATAAATTGGATGCGAAGGAAAGATATAAGTAAACTTTAGTTATATCATTAAAAAGATACATCGAAATATGAGAGAAATGCTAACCATTTTCAAAAGTATTTCCAATCTCGCTTATACGCGATTCCATTTAAAACTGTAAGAACGTAATATCAAATAACATTACAGAGAGAACCATTTTCTCAGTAGTACTCGTGGAGAAATTTTCCTTTGCAGAGATACAATTGTATTTAAAATAAGTTTATAAAAGAAATTGGTAATATCTATACTAATATTATAAAGCTGAAGAGTTTGTTTGTTTGTTTATTTGTTTGTTTGAACGCGCTAATCTCAGGAACGGCTGGTTCGATTTGAAAAATTTTGTTAGTGTTGTATAGCCTATCGAGGAAGGCTATATAACATCACGCTACGACCTACGGGGGCGGCGCAGAAACGATAAACGTGGGTGAAACCGCGGAAACATCTAGTAGATAATATTATATTACTAGAAAGGTACTGATTCACGCATTGACTGACTCTAACGCCTAGTCCAAACCCTTGGACAGCTTAAATTTTGGATAGCGGTTCCCTTTATAATAATTATACACACGAAATCGCGATTTTTAGAAAATCCCACGCGATAGAGAATAAAGACGATTAAAATTGATACTATACTAGAATTTGTTAGGTTAGGTTAATAACAGTACTTTTTTTGGATAAAAGGTACCCTATGTCTTTTTCTGTTTCCCTGATAACGTGTATGCCAAGTTTTATAAATATTGGTCGAGTAGTTAAGGCGTGAAAGCGTATCAAACAACCAAAAAATATATATAATCAAACAAACTCACATTCACATTTAAAATATTAGTTAGGATTATCTAAACTTAGGTATATTATAAAGACAAAATATATGTATTTTTGTTTGTAATGAACTCGAAACTACTGGACTCATTTTAAAGTTTCTTACACCATTAGATAGCGTCTACACGCATCAAAAAAAAATACGCGTTCACTTGGAAAAGTTGACATATTTTTTAATTGCTTAAAATATTTAAAAATAAGTTATTACGTATGTGTTTTTTTTTAAGAATACATCTTTTGAATCTAGAAAACATAAAACCTTCTTCTGTTTTTATATAAAAACGAGGTCAATCATAAATTATCCTCATTCTTGTTTTTGCCTGAAAGCTGTTTTAATCAATTTCTCGAAAATTGTTTATTTGAGATATGCCAGGTGGACTGTCTGAAGTCTTGTAAGCAAGAATAGTGTTATTGCGGGAAAGAAAGGATATTCTATAAGGCAAATCGCAGCCATAGTCACCGTTTCTCAAACCTGCGTCGTTACTAACCAGCAGAGGAACTGGAGCATGGGCAACCTGGCTGATCGACCTCTAGTAGCCGCCCCGCTGTCCTTAGTGATGTTCAGAAGCGCTACATCAGACTTCATGCCGCCCGTGATCCAATAATTAACGCTACCAAACTGAGATTATAGCTGCGAGCTGCTACTCGACTGGATATTAGCTCTCAGACCGTTCGTAATTGTTTACGCTACTTTAGATTACGATCAAGGAGATCCTGGCAAGCACCTTTGAATACACGGTAACGACAGCGATGCAGATTGCAGTGGGCCAAGCAGCATCAAAATGATGAAGACGAAGAAGAAGATGTCTGGCGTAATGGCGTCTTTTCGTTGACGAAACACGGATTCATACGCACCCTGATAACTGACGTGTCCGAGTTTGGAGACGGCCTGGGAATTTCGAAAGACAAAGAACTGCCACTGGAACCTTTCAGCAAGGTGGCTAATCGGTATCTTTTTGGGGCGGGATAATAATTGGAGCTCGAACGCCTTTGATGCCGTACCAAGGCTTTCTGACAGCTAATTTGTACAAGACAGCTATTATTGATGGCATCATCAGACCATTCAGGATAAATTATGGTAACCAATTCGTGTTGGTCGACGATAATGCGCCGGCACATCGAGCTCAACGAGTGAGCGCTACTCTCCAGGAGTACGAAATCACGTAGTTAGACTGGCCTGCCGGCTTTCCGGACTTAAACCCAATCCAGCACGCATGGGACGCTCTCAAGCGAGCTGTTTGGAGTCGTCAGCCACCTCCAAGAACTCTGTCAAAGATCAAGGAAGCCGCCATTCAAAAATGTGACAGGTTACCGCAAGAACTATTGGACAACTTGATCTACAGCATGTCCAGGAGGATTACCGCATGCGTTCAAGCCAGGGGAGGAGTTATTTTGTATTAAATTTGTAAATAAAAGCATAATAATTAATTAAAATTATTTAATTTAATCAAATCTTCGCATTTCTATAAAAAACTATTTTTCAAAAAGTATATAGAGATTTTCATATTAAAATTGTACGTCTTTAAATGTTAAAGCAATAAATAATGCATTCATTAATTCTATTTTGACACGAGAAAAATATCTCAACTTTTCCAAGTGAACGCGGACTTTTATGATGTGTGTATATCCAGAATTAACATAGACTATACAACATTGCGCTACAAACCACGGCAATGTGGTATTACGTTTACCACAAGCGCTGCAACAAACCTCAACAACAGATGTTGTGGCCAATGATGATGATGAGCCACGGGAACAAGCTGTAAACATGGGCGAAAGTGTAGCGCACAGCTAGTGTTATAAATTATTACTAGAGACTTAAAATTTTTGTATGTTAGAAGATAATAATATATTTTATATGTATAATCACGAAAAACTATTCTTTCAGGTTTTTTTCTATTGCCGCAGGGCAGGGTAAAAATCGCATTGTAACCAAAATCCATGCAAACGCAGTCGCGGCAAAAAGCTAGTTAGCAATAAAACCGTTGATTGGTTTAATATTCTGCGAGATGACGGATGACTTTTAATTTCTTTCTATTGTGTTTCTTTTTGTTTTGTTTTTATTGTGGAACTTTTGCTTTATTGTACTTCTATAGAACTGAGTTCTTTGTAAATGATTTATCTGTACAAGGCCTTGGCGTATACTATTATGTTGTTCATGTATATTAGAATTATAAAAAAAAATGAGTTTATTACACCATACACATATAGACTCACGCTGTATATACCCAAAGGGCAGGCACTCTGCCTTCCCTTAAATGACTTTCATAATTCAGCAGCTATTTGTTCAGTATTATATTTTTATTTATTTGTTTTAATGTATATTGCTATGAATTTGTAAATTATGCTTATTTTAAATAAAGTATTATTATTATTTATATTAGACATACTATGAGTCAAGCGTATTGCTGTGTACCAGGCACATTTTTAAACTCCGTGCTGTCACTGAGCATTTTCTAATAGAAAGCCCAGTAACCCTTTGCCGAAACATATCATTAAATTCAATATTTTTCAATTTTCAAACCTATTCCTAGGTATCAAACCTGGGATCTTATGCAAAGCAAACGCATTCACTACCACCCTGCCATTGAGGTAGTCGAGTATTTTGCCAAATATAGGATAGGCTCTAGCTTCTAATATATCAAAGTAATAAAGTATTCGATACCTAAAAATACATAGAGCTGTGATACAGACCTTCCGAATCCTAACTTAATATTATAAATACGAATGTGCTTTTGTTATTACGCTTTCACGCCTTAACTTAACTTTTTGAGAGTAGTAGAGCCTCGCTGATTTCAGCATGAATGGAGCGGCTCAACCGGGGAAGGACTACCCTCTCACAGATAATCGACGTGAAATAGCAGTATTCCTTCTGTTGTGTTTCGTTCGTTCCCACTTCCCAATCACCCCTTTTCCCCCATCCCGCTCCTTCTCTTTCCCACTTCCTTTCCTAAAGGGTTGGCAACGCGCAAGTGATGCCTATGGCACAAAATAAATACGTACAGAAGTCAATCAAGTGTATGTACTTCACTTTTTATACCTACGCTCAGCAGTCGCGCTAGGGTTGTCAACTTTCGCTTATGCACAAACGTAGTAGTGGCCCTCGTATCTAGTTGTTTGATTTATTGTTGAGAATGAAACAGAAAGATAATAATAATATAAACCAATAATAACTAAAATATTTTAATTTTAATTTCATACTTATATTAGAAATTTGTCACAGAAAATGTAGGTAAATAACTTGCTACACACACGAGCACGAGAGCAGCTTGAATCTATTAAATCTTCTCTATGGATCAATCTCAACCACACAGTTCGCCTGAAACAAGATATAATTTTATCTAAACAAATTTACCGTAACCTTAAAACAACCGGCCGCACGAATTAATATTAAAGTGAATGGGTGACTGAGGGGGCTATTCCAAACCCGCAGTATAGCCCGCATAGCAAAAAACTTATTTTACAGTATTAAAACAAAACAATAAACATACTATTACAATACAAAAAGTTTACAGAAGAAAAACATACAATTTTACATTTGACAACTTTCACTATCGAAAATCCCTAATAACTTCTAAACGGATTACCCTATTTACACAATTTCTTTTGCCCTATCCGTTTTAGACCTAAACCTATCAAATGACACTAAAAACAACACAATATCTACACAAATAAAAAATCATGTTATCAACTTACGTAATATTTGGTCGCGTGAATTTACCTTACTAAAATTTAGTTACTTCGTTAATACTGATTCAAAATAGGAAACTATTATATAAATCGAGCTTAGATAGATAGCCACCTTACAACATATTCTCCGGGGGCCGGGGCGCTTACTTACCTACCTAAATGTTCTGTGTTACGTTAAAAGCAAATAGGTACCTACTTACCTCTCTGAAACAACTGGTAGCTTAAAAAACGACAATTCACCGTTTAATGTTGAATTTAAACAACCGTCCACGGAATAGTTATAATAACGGTTTTTTGTTGCTCCATTTTTGCACAAAAAAGTTTACAGACACGACGTCTTAAGCGGATGGTGGCACTCGCGCTCGCACTGTTCTCAACTGTTCCGAGATATCGTGTCCGTGAGCGATGTCTATGTGTGCGTTGCTCGAACGCGCTTTCTATGTAGATTGACTTCTGTACGTATTTATTTTGTGCCTCTGGTGTCGCAGGCGTCCATAGGCTACGGTGACCACTTACCATCAGGTGGGCCTGTTTGCCACCTTAGGTGTATAAAAAAAAAAAAACTGTCATCATTTTGCAAACACATTATTATCAGAGATACAGAACAAGTGAGAAACGCCAATGAATTGCTGTAAATCTTAGAGTTCGAAAAAATGTTTCAAGTAATATGCAAAGGTCACGTGATACCACGTGACCTTAAGGTCAGAGGTCAAAGTTCATAGTCATTTCGGGTGTATATCGACTATGCTGAGTCGAATGGCGTTAACGACGAGTCTCTAGCTCTTACGGTTCTTGAGTTGAAAGTTGTATAACAGACAGACGGACGGACAAAGCTGTTGTAATGAGTTTCTCGAACTCTAAAAAGTCATAGAGTATCCTTTCTTCCAAAATTTACTGTTCCCAAGGGACAGCAAATTGACATAGCTTATATTGACGCGAGCGAAACCGCGGGCAAAATCTAAAATTGTTATATTCTTTTAGTAAGTACGAATATTCTTAATATTTCTTTGAAGACGAACCACAAAGTTTTCTCGACAGGAACGATTCTAAAATGTATTTGACCGAGCGTTTTTCTTTCTTTATCTACTGATTACGATTTGAATAAGGGCGAGAGCAAAGCAACTTCAAAGGAAATCATTACAGGAAAAACGTTATCGTGGAAATACACAAAACAATATGTACCTGAATGGTCTGTAGATATTACATTTCGTATTGCGCATCGTACAAGTAAAAGAAACATCAGAAATCAGATCGAAAATAAATGTAGTATCTTTTTATATTTACTTAAATAGTTTGCCTGTGGCTTCGCGCCTTCACCTTCATTTAGATTTTGTCAATACATTTCTATCCCTAAAGCACAGTACTTTTTTTAATAAAAGGTACTCTAGGTCCTTTTCTATTCGCCTGACAACGCGTATGGGAAATTTCATGACAATCGGTCGAGCAATAAAGGCGTGAAAGCGTAACAAACTAACGTATATTCACATTTATAATATTAACTAGATTTTACCCGCGGCTTCGCTGTCGTTTAGTAACAGTACTTTTTACTGGCTGAAAAGTACTCTAGGTCCTCTTCTATTCGCCTGACAACGCGTATGGGAAATTTCATGATAATTGGTCAAGCAATAAAGACGTGAAAGCGCAATAAACAAACTAATATTCGCTTTTATAATATTAGTTAGGATTATATACATACATACAGTCTTACGCTTATACCTTCAAATTGGTAGCTGTATTTCATATACCTACATCTCGCTAGCTATGCTTTTAAGAGGAAACACAAGGGCCGTTTTTCCATACAAACGTAGTCCCCCGTTTCTTCCCTGGATAATGCCAGTAGAGCAATAGCTTTTTCCAAAAAAATTATGGCCGCTATTGGCATGTCTCTATGTTTTACTTTTTTTCATAAATTAATTATTAAAAGACACATGAGCCTTCAAAAACCTCTAAAATTGGCGAGATTTTCCCCTGTGTTCAAACATCCAGAAAACAAATTTAATAAGATTATATAAAAACAGGAAAACATAGGAACACATCCAAAGCTTTTCTTTAATTTTTTATGAAAAAAGTAGTTAAATCGGTCAAGTTTTTGAAAAGGAATCAGGGGACTACCAAACGTTGATTTTGTATACTTTTAATAGGTATTTTCGGTCCAAGCTGCAGTTGTCTCTATCGCACTCATGATACTATACATGGCACTGCGCGACAACAATAGATTTTACAAATACCTATTTTTCAATTATCTCGCCCTTAGTGTTTCCTTATAAGTTCCAAATTATGAGGCGAGTCTGCCGCAGTTACAGAGACCGTACTACGAGTATTAAAGTAAATTTCTTACATCAAAACGCAATAATATTTTCACCGACCGAAGAATCGAATCAGAGACTTCATACACAGCCTTCGCATTTACTACCGCTGCACCACCAAGGCAATAAAATACAATATTTATTTATATACATACATAGTCTCACACCTATAAGTTAGACTAGATGTTCCTGCGGTTTCCCCCGCGTTTATCGTTACTACGCCGCCCCCATGAGTCGTAGCGTGATGTTATATCGCCTTCCTTGATAAATAAGCTATCCAACACTAAAATAATTTTCAAATCGAACCAGTAGTTCCTGATATTAGCGCGTTCAAACAAACAAACAAACTCTTTAGCTTTATAATATTAGTATAGATGGGAAAATCAGAGATGTATTTCAACGTTTGACAGCCTTGCCTAGTGTAGGACCACTAGATACGAACAAAAGATGTTGTTTTCTTTTGTAATAAATATATTTTCATTTTCATTTTTCATTTCATTTCGTCCACTTAATATGGATGCTATGGTTTTAATGCTCGCATTACAAAATAAATCTAACAACAAAACTCAATTTGTCACAGCTCGACCTGGCATTCGAATCCGAGACTTAAGTTTACAGTCGCATTTACTACCACTGATGCAACAAAGACAATATTTAAATTATTCAATGATCCGACAATTTCCTTAGTAAGTGGCTTAACGTTTAAAAGAAAATACTTCAGTTCACAATTCGGATCACGGCCGTCGAAGCTTGAAGTAGATGTTGAATTCACTTAACTTTAACTTCACGCCTGTACAAGTTTGTGAGATGAGCAAAACTACGGCAACTTGAAAAGATATTAAAATAAAAGAAAGTTCTTTTCAGTGTGAAACAGCTTGACTTTTAAGACTATAAGGGTGCAACCAACCAATGTCTATGCTCATTATTATTGTTACTGTTAAAATGAACTAGTCTCCGTGACCATGGCTGCTGTAAAGCAACCGAAACGTCGAGAAAAAGTGTAAACTTAAATATAAATAGTTTTTTTTATTAATTTATTTTTTGCTGACATAATTAAATAATTAACATAATATATACACAAATTATTTACAAAAAAATATAAATTAAATAAACTAACTAATAGTTTTATTTAATTTAATTTGTAGTAAAGTTTAATAATGGTAGTGTTATAGTTCAAAATTATGTACCTAATAGAAATTTTTCAAAATAAACAACTCGACAAAATCCGTATAGAGAAGTTTAATTTCAAAATTAACTTTGCTTTTTACACAACGTACTGTTTGTATTGTTTAATAACTACAATGTACCCGACCAAAATTAAAAGGTTAAAATTATTGTTATTTGTGACATATTTGTTGACTATTTTTTTTTTTTTTATGGATTAGGGGGCAAACGAATAGACGGATCGCCTGATTTTAAGCGATTACCGCCATCCATGGACACCCGCAACACCAGAGGAGTTACAAGTGCGTTGCCGGCCTTTTAAAAAGGAGTACGCTCTTTTCTTGAAGTGTTGAAGGTCGTATTGGTCCGGAAATACCGCAGGCGATAGCTCATTCCACAGTTTTGTTGTGCGAGGCAGAAAATTCCTGGAGAAACGCACAGTTGTGGACTGCCAACCATCTAAATGATGGGAGTGAAAATGCTGTCGCTTAGGACGGTGGCGAAAAGAGGCGGCAGGGATCATTCCGAACAATTCCTCGGAACACTCCCCATAGTATAAGCGATAGAAGATGCATAGCGAGGCCACATCTCTACGCAGCGCCAAGGGGTCTAGCCGATTTGAAATATCCTGGCAGTCGACGATTCGAGTCGCTCTCCGTTGAATGCGGTCTAGAGGGAGAAGCTGGTACTGGGGTGCCCCTGCCCAAAGATGAGAACAGTACTCCATGTGAGGCCGAACCTGCGCCTTATAAAGTAGTAGGCGGTGGGCCGGTGTGAAATACTGTCTGGATCTGTTGAGCACGCCAAGCTTTTTTGAAGCTAATTTAGCCTTACCCTCTAAATAGCCGCGGAACTGGACTTCGCTCGATATATCGACACCAAGAATTCCAATATCGGTTGAGGCAGTTATGGGGATGTTCTCAAAACGAGGAGATACGACCAACGGCAGCTTTTTTGCAGTGAACGCGCAGACTTGTGTCTTTGTGGGGTTAAATTGGACTAAATTAAGCCTGCCCCAATCCGAGACTTTCTTAAGAGCGGTCTCAATTTCAGACACAAGTTTGTTTCGGCTCTCAACGACGTTTTCCCGAGAGATGTTAGCGCGGCCGGTATAAAGAGCATCGCTCGTACTGTCGTCCGCATAACAATGAATGCTGCTAATTTGCAACATGTCATTGATATGGAGGAGGAACAGAGTAGGCGATAACACACAGCCTTGCGGGACATCTATGGAGTACAGTCGGCAAAAAATCTGGTCTACCACCCTACGGTTGAAGTTCATTTGAAAGTCATGAAACAACAAGGTCGATTACCCCTTGCAATAATATTATGACTGACCATTGCTCTCTTCATCATGTATTATATTTACGTCACGTCATGTGTCTAGTTAGAAAAGTCAACTTTAGCGATAATTAGATCTCACAGAAACGTTGGGTGATTATCGGTTCATTCGAATAATTCGAATCTTCAAACGAATTGAAATCATCAAAACTTTAACCCATAGTCAAATGCATTACATTTACATATTAATTTCTTCAATAATAATAATAATAAACGTTTATTTTTCTCACCACAATATACACATATTATATAAACAGTTTTAAAAATATTACATAATTCGGTTTACAACATATGTATATTGTGGGTGACTGGTGCCTAAGCTAGGCTCGAGGCCTGTGTTTCAGAACACCAGGTCCCCACCCCCACAATTTCATTTTGCGGATTATGTATTAGTGCTGATAGATTTAATGTAGTAAGAGAATAAAAAAAAAAAAATGGTCATTAGTTACAATTTACGAACACAAAGTGTACAAAAATACTACGGAAAATTAAAAAGGTTATCATTGCCATCCGTGGCTATATAAACATCGTCGACTAACACCAAAGCACGATCTTTGAATCAATATTAAAATTAAAATATAAAAAATGATACTTTTTGTAATCGGTGGTTCAAGGAATAGATTACCATTCTGAAACGTGGTAGTACAATTTTATATATTTGTATATATTTTTTCTTTACAACTGCTCATCGCTAAGCTTACCCGATGTCATTGATTAAATTATCATTATAATAAGTTCAAGCAACCCTAGCCTAGTACATTTTATTGAAAAATCGATTAAATACTTTATTAATCTAGTAACGTAAGTACATACGATTATTGCTCACTTTAAAACCCTAAGTTCAACTTATGGGTTCGAAAATGCTGAATTCGGCATAGCGATAATAAACTCGTGCCATATCACGTGACACCTAAAACAATAATAAAACGCGTGGGAAATACACTTCTGCTTCCTTTCTGGCTATATCCACCAAGGAGAAGACACATGCCTGAGACTATGTGAGTAAATTCTAATTCTAAATAACATATAGAAATCTGAGACGAACTATTTAAATATAAAATCCTAAAAACGAACACTATCTAGCCTCAACCAATTTTATTCCTACCTAATTTTTACTATCAGTACGCCATATAAAATACCCGCAACCAACATACAAACCGTACTATTTCTTTTATACAACAATAAAAGAACGCCTTATTCAAGACAAATTCAACATAAACCGTTTAAACGCAAATATTCAGCTATAAATCTCCGAGAGTAAAACCCAACGCCCAATGTTTGTTCAGCAAAATCTCGGCAAATAATTGTTCAAACATTGGCTATGCGTATATGTGTTCAGGCTGTATCTTATTTCAATTTTCATGGAGGTTGGAGTAGAATCAACAGAAGACGAAAATAATGTGTGTGTGGCGCGTGATGCGAATGTTTTAACGGGGATTGTATGTTAATATAAATATAGATAAGATTCCCTTGTTGATCTAGTGGCATGTACCTATTGACGCTGGAAGGGTTTCTGGGTAATTAAACAGAGGTTCAGAACTAAAACATTATGACTGCGATTTTTAGATCATGAATGATTTTTAGAGGTGAGCCTACGCTCTTGCTGTCTGTGGAAGAACAGGGTGTGATGTCCTTCCAACACAAAGGCAGGATTCTCCGATCAGGCTGGTTGATCGTGCCTGGCGGGCCGCGGCCCGACGGTTACTGTCGGGAGCTTGTATATATACCTAGTCGCTGTGTAAACTCTACTTGTGCGACGCAGAATAGTATGACGTCATGTTAAGCGCGACTGTATCACCATCTGTTAAATGTAGGCGGAACTTCTTCGCCTGTGCGGAGTCGCCACACTATCTACCCAACGTAGTCTCATAGCCCGGGACAAAGGTACTTATCTGCACTGTTTTTAAGTGTACTAACCTTTCCAGCACTGAGAAAAAAGCTTGCCCTTCTTCTCAGTGTTGGCAGGGTTAGGCCACAAAGCAATCCTTATGTGGCTTACCTGTTGTAGCAGATTTCGTCATCTTTGAGAACTTCATTTTATTATGATATACATTTTTTAATATTCTAATGCATAAGTTCATTGACGTGTCCAAGAAGTGTTTATACATTTTGATGAAAATAAAGATCTGACTTCGACTTTATGGAAAACTCTCAGTCACGCAAGTTTTATGACGATATATTTCCTTGACCGTCAAAGCTAAAAATTATTTTACATTTGGGTATATTTATATTTTTCTTAAAGTATTTTAACAAAGTATATATTTATTGAGACTATCCTAAAATTACATTAATTCAGCGTAATACGGGTAATGTCGCAATAATCGAACCCGGCTTTAATTAATTTTTAATTTAGAATTTGACAATCAATTCGGGTCGTACTCTGCTTGTAATAATATAATTCAATTATGATTCGAAAGACACGTGGCGTTATCTAGTATCATAAGAACGTTATTGTTGTTTTCCTCGGGAACAGTAATTTTTTTCGGGATGATAGGTTGCCTATGTCTGTTTCTGTACACCTGTCAACGTATATGCAAAATTTCAGGACGATCAGTTCAGTGGTTTAGGCGTAAAAAGGTAACAAACAAACAAACTCATTTTTGCTTTTATAATATTAGTTAGGATAGGATTAGGATTAGGATTAAGTATATAATTAGAAAAAAATGGATGTAATAACGACGCCATGACAGGCATAGTTTGCCGACACTCGGTTATTAGTTGTTGCTAAGACATACTTCATCGCTAGGGTTGTCAACAATTATTTTCTGCATAATACTTATTATAATGCATTAATCCAGATTTTGTCAATACATTGCTTGCCCTCGAGAACACTACTCTGTTTTATGAAAACGGTACCTTAACTGCTCCACTGCCGCACATTGTCAGGGTATTGAGAAAAATATAGGGTACATTATTTTTCTTGGTACCCTGACGTGTATGCAGATTTCATAATGATCAGTCGAGTAGTTAAGGCGTGAAAGCGTAACAAACAAACTCATATTCGCATTACTATTAGTTAGGATTTCATAAGATCATCCATAGACTCACGCCAATATATTATGGTTATACACCTCGAAAGTGTAGGTAATAACATTTCGTCAGCTGTAATTTTAGTTTCCAAGCGGGAACCTAGATATCTCCGTCTACTGGGCACATTGCCGAGTCAAATCAGACAAATCATCATCGTAGCTTCAATATACCCAAGTGAATTGGAATCAGCCTTCCAGTCTAATGACATTATTAGTATGCGAAAATAGAAACTAAAGAATTTTTATTTACTGCAAAAGGATACCGACAGGGGTGGATAGAAACAAGAAAAGCAACTTACATACATTTGGAAAGTTAAAATATATTGAAACTAGTATTTCTTTTGGTTTCCTTACTATGGGAGGCTGTGAAATGTCAATTCTAGTGACAATTAATCTAAGAACTATATCCTAATTAATATTATAAATGCGAATGTGAGTTTGTTTGTTTGTATGTTACGCTTTCACGTCTTAACTGCTAGACCAATCATCATAAAATTTTGCATACACTTTGTTAAGGGTACAGAATAGAACATACTTTTCATCCAGAAACCAGTACTGTTCCCGAGGGATAGAAAATTATTGACAAAGTCTACATTAACGCGAGTAAAGCTGGGGGCAAAGCCTACTAATACATATTATAAAGATATTATAATATGTATTAGTAGGCTTTGCTTTGATATATTGTGTTTGTGTCAGCCCTATTACAACAGAGACATAAAGCTGTCGAAATGACACAGTTGTTATGCGAGAACCATTTGTCTTCGCTTTAATATGTGTTATGTTCAAGTTACTGCCAACTACATCTTCATTAACGAGATCAATATCATTATATTGTATTTGTACTTACATGTCTATACGTCTATACTAATACTATAAGAGGGTTTGATTTGATTTTTTGTTAGTAAGGATCTCAAAAACTACTCCACCGATTTCAGAAATTCTTTCACCATTAGCCCGTCAACTGTCGAGCGGACATAAGCTATCCGCAAAAAGGAGTCATCAAAAAAAAAACGACAAATGTATGGCCGCTGCACACTTGACTCGTTAATGAGTCAAGTGTCGAGCACACATACATTTGTCCGTTTGTATATTATTTGCACAACGAATTTTTTAATTATTTTTTACGTATTTCCCCTAGACGTTCAAGAAGTTAGAAAGCTATTTTATCACCGAGTAACATTGGCTATTAGTTATTTTAAAAAAGTTCTGTCATAACCTAACCTACTTTACGCGAACGAAGCTGCAGGCACACTCTAGTAGATAATCTAGTATTATAAATGCTAAATTAAATCTATTTGTCTGTCACGTTATCGTCGCAAGAAGGTAAAAACCAAAAATCTTTTCACCTTTATTCTGAGAGCATAGTCTATCTTTTATCCACGTAGAATTCACGCGACTTCTGTACCCCTGACATCGTGTATGTGGTATTTCATCGAATTTGGTCGAGTAGTTCGGGCGTGAAAGCGGAATAATTAAACATCACCAAGCGCGCTGGTCCAGTACGGGTTAGCAGACTTCACATATCTTCGCAAACACTATAGAGAACTCTCAGAAATGCAGGCTTACTCACGATGTTTTCCTTCGTCATTAAAGCGAGCGATAATTAACTATTAAGTACGTACAAAACTTTGAAAAGTCAGAGATGCGCGCCTTGGGATCGATTTCTGCTACTAATTGGCAGTCCAACCGACTAGACTATCGCTGCTCTCTAAATGGCGAAATATGGATCTAATACTCGAGTAGACGCGAGACTTTGTACATCATATTATTATGGAATATGATATCCACCCCATGCATTGTACACAGAAATTTTTCTTTTCTTTACTTTTGAACAGAACTTTAACGTTATTAACGCAAATGTGAGTTTGTTTGTTACGCTTTCACGCCTTAACTACATAACCATTCATCATGAAACTTTGTATACACGTTGCTAGGATTACACACATACCCTTTAATCCAGAAAAAAGTTCCGTTCCTGAGTAAAACCACGAATATAATCGTTTATATATCGAACAGTTCCTTCGCGTCCTAACAAGCACTGAAGCTAGAACAAAGGCAGTACAAATGAGTTCTCGTCAAGGCCCCGGTTTAACGGTATGAAGTCGCAGATGTTCTCTATTTGTCTTTGTACAAATTACGCGTCGCGTCGCCTGTGACATTAATTTAACTTTATGCTAAATATAAAAAGTCAGGTATAAAGTAGATCGTAATACAGATGCTTTAAACACTTGCTTTTAAAAGAGTTATCAATGGGTTAGGTATATAATATTATTATCTTACGTTTGTGGGCTACAGTGAGCGGGGTGGTTTAATGGTCGCCTTGCCAGTGCCACTGCGCCGGCCGAGTGTCGTGGGTTTGATCTCGGGACAAAACTTTGTGAGATCTACAAATTGTTGTTTCGAGTCGAGGTGTTCTTAGTGAGCATTGTTTACATGTTAGCAAATGTTGACGGCCTCGATGGCGTACCTAGTGGTTAGTGTAACCGACTACCACGCCTGAGGTCGCAGGTTCGATTCCCGCACATGTCAAACATTTGTGTGCGTGAACATGAATGTTGAAAAAACGAAAATTAAAAGTTTATTTCGCTAGAGATATGGTTTACATTAATGAGGTGGTAAATATTAATATTAAGGCTCTTTGCACATCTCGCACTTGTCAGACATGCGAAAATTTACATAATAAGTATCACAACTAAATTAAATACACTTTAGAGAAATTACTATGATTAATATGATTATACAATTATACAATTATTATGATTATAATACGAATATCATACATTTATATCGATACACTGTCATTAGTAGTTATAAGGGAAATAATTAATGTCATACAATGTTAAAATAATAGTAATACTAAATTAAAGCAAAACAATAAAATTAAATAAAAATAGGTTATATTTTAATTTTATTGTTTTGCTTTAATTTAGTATTACTATTTATTTATTAATTGTTTGTTTTCGTCTGGGTGTTTCTATGTATAATATGCATGTATTTACAAAAAAAAGTATATATTTATGTTTATCCATTGTCTAGTACCCATAGTACAAGCTCTGCTTAGTTTCGGCTAGATGGTGTTGTATGTATGTGGTAGAATATTATTATATTATTATTATTATATTATTATAATGTATCATATGTCCCCCGCGGCATAGTAATTAATACTAACGCGGGAATAGTGATTGAAAAAGTTAAAAAAATACAACACTTTTATACAGATATCATCGCATTGCTTCGTTGAAAAACATTGCTGTTACATAATTTTGAAACAACGATTATTAAACTCTAAATAGTATATAATTTATAAAATAATTGTAAATGTATGTAGTTTAATAATTTAATTTGTAAAATAGTAGTTCAGCTAGCAATTGAAGTTATCATTCAAGTTTTAATAGTTTCTAAATTATGTAACAGTAGAGTTTTTATATAAACAACACGATAAAATGAGTGAGATATCCACACCAATTTGTATTTCGGGAACAGTTTTATTTTTGTTAAATACAGGTAGGTGACTATAGCCAGTTTAGATACATTATCTAAGAAAATCAATTTAAGTATGCGCTAAACAGACAAGGGCGCCTGAAACAAATTTATATCCGTGGCTGAGCTGTAGGCTATCGGAGGGTGGCGGATATTGGAACCGGCCACCAGATATGATGCTTAACTGCGAATATTAAATAAACAGTCCCGACCGAGCAGTGGCGGAATCAATAGGGCGCCTAGTCGAACAGGCTAACTTAAAAAAGCTGCATGTCCTATAATGATTCTGTGATATGGTGATTAAGCGCCGCCATAAAATAAACGCTGTCCCGGTGTTACGCAGCAGTAACATCCGTACTGGCAGGAGGCCGAAGAGGAAGGCCCTGGTAAGGCTCTTAACCGGACATCAATGGGTGGGTGAGCAGCTGTTGAATTGCGGTGTGGAAGGTAAGTGGGCAACCTCACTATTCTTCCAAATTTTGAAGTAATTTAAACACATATAACTTATTTATTTTTGAATAGATTTCAAAAATTCGTATTATTATCGCAAAATACGGTTCTTAACAGGACCAGTGAGCTTTGATCTGGGGGCACGATAATGCCCCCGCCAAGTCGTGCAAAAACCGGCACGGCCGTACGTTTAAATAGATTGTCTTGGCAATCGCAATAAACAATCTAATTTAATATAATATGTATTACTTGCGAGATTGCCAACTCAATCAATTTAAAACATAAAAGATTTTTAATATTGATATCGTCACTATAAGATGTTGTTAGGTTAGCTAATTACGTAATAACTTAAGACAGAAGGTCCCTTAAGTAGGGACTGAATAAATTAACCGACTTGGTATTACATGGATCTCACAACTTTTTACGGTAGAAGAACTGAGTTGTGAGACTTGGTTTTTTTTACAAGTATGTTTTTGATGGCATAGAATTGATAGGACCTTACTCGCTATTGGCGCCGACTAATAAGCTCAAAAGCCACTATTATAGGGAAAATATCATAAAGACAAAATTACAGCCAAAACATACTAATTTACCCTTACTAAAAGTTTTCTTCCTAAGCTTCCTGTTATTATAACAGATACACACGCAAAGTGAAAATATGTACAATAAAGTACCTTCTGAATACGCCACGCAAATATTGTAAGGGATGCTGTTAGGGGAGAAAACCATCTGAAAAACAAACGTGGAACGAGTATAAACACAAATGGGTATTTTCGCATTTTCCTTATAAAAATCTTACAATGAAATGCTAGGTTGAATGCATGGCTTAGTGGTTCTAGTCGTGGATTTACACGTCGAGTGTTACATGTTTGATACCCAGTAAGTGAATAGTTATCGCTTACTTAGTACAAATCAGTTGGCTGGCCATAAAATGTAAATGCCGAAACTTTGGACCGACTGTTCGTACTGAGAAACATGACTTCCGAAATTCGTCCTGAATTTTAATACGTAACCTTTGTCCTTAGTTCTTTCATGAAGTAGTACGGAGTAATCTAGTGTTTTAGAATAGGACATAGGCTACCTTTGTCCAGTAAAAGTACTCTTACTAATCTAACTTAACAAAACCTATATTTATGCGAGCGAAGCCACGGGCAAAATCTAGTAAGAAATAAGCAGAACAAAATAAGGACAACCTATCAGACCAAGGAGAAGAAAATAAACAAAGAAATTAAATAATACTGGAAATTTTTAAAACAGAAAATCATTCTCAAAGCTCAACGTTCTTAAAAAGAAGTCCACATTTCATACCATAACGTATATTGAGAATTATATAATATGAGATAACACCATTACGAAGTATCTCCATTTAGCCTTTGGGGTCTCCTAAGTAACCTTTTAGGCCGAGCAAGGTAATAAATAACATTCCTAGGGTCAAAATATGTCTGTATTCGGACGTTTACCGACAGACAGTCTTATTGGAAATAAGCTTGTGGGATCGTATACTTTGTTGTTTATAGTTTTACTCGCAACTTCGTTCGTATTTATTATTGTAGAATATCGTGTCCTTCCTAACTTGGCTAACTATCTGCGTACCTAATGTCATCAAAATCGGTTCACTGGTTTATGAGTGAAGACAACAAATTTATAATGGGAGAGTCACGCTTCGGCACGAATGGGTCGGCTCAACCGGAGTGATACCACAGCCTCAGAGAAAACCGGCGTAAAATAGCGTTTGGCTTGTGTTTCGTCGGGTGAGTGAGGATAGTACCGGAGGCCAACCGTCTCCCCTCTCTCTCCTTCGGGGGCAAATTTAAAAGGAACGTAACGCACTTGTGACTCCTCTGGTGTTGCGGGTGTCCATGGGCGGCGGTAATCGCTTACCATCAGGCGATCCGTCTGATAGTTTGCGTCCTATGCGATATACTATAAAAAAAAATTACCTTTGTGTTTATATCTAATATTACATACATCGATTCACACCCGTTTCTCAGTGGGGTAAGTGGTTTAGCCGTTTATGAACACATAACTAATATACAAAATTATTAGTACATATTTATAATATTAACATACCTAATATATATATTTTTTGAGTAGTAGAGCTTCACTGATTTCAGCATGAATGGGCTGGCTCGACCGGGAAAAGACTACCCTCTCACAGAATATCGACGTGAAATAGCAGTATTCCTACTGTTGTGTTTTGTTGGGTGAGTAAGAGTGCCGAAGGCCCAATCATCCTCTCTCCTCCTTCCCGCTCCTTCTCCTTCCCACTTCCTTTTTCTCTTCTTCCTTTCCTAAAGGGTCGACAATGTGCAAGTGATGCCCCTGGTGTTACAGGCGTCCATAGGCTACGGTGACCACTTACTTGCACGCTTCTTTCTTGCACGCTCGTCAGTTTAGGACACTCATCATCTGACCTTTCTTCAGAATGACTCCGATGAGATCAGAGTACGATATCATATTAACTATGTTTAAAACTTATTTTAATGTTATTGGGCTTTTCTGTGAGAAAACGTTCAGTTCAGTTGCTTCACGAAAATGTGCTCAGTAGACGGCTATACTCTTTCCTTTTATTACATGGAGCGTACTTAAGTTGTGTATAA
Source organism: Catocala sponsa (assembly GCA_963564715.1). NCBI lineage: Eukaryota > Metazoa > Arthropoda > Insecta > Lepidoptera > Erebidae > Catocala > Catocala sponsa. The sequence continues at coordinate 22,717,988 of OY751337.1, read as the reverse complement.
AATAATATCTTCTTATGATATATTTGTGTCCGCAAAACTCGATAAATAGTCAATATATTGCCTTGAAATTTTTACACAACGGTGCATTTATAGAAGACTACTTGCATTTTATTCCGAAGTTTCCATGAGAGCATTTAAATATGTCAGACTGAACCACAGCCAAGGGTAGCCAGGTTTAGATAGTATTTTGAATTTACATTTATTAAAACATTTTCATAGAACTACTAAATTCTTGTACCTAGACATAATGTCGACTTTATTACGTATATAATAAAGTTCAAGTTATAATCGAGTATAACTTACAATACCATGCTCTAATAAATTAGCTACATATTCAAATACTCAACCATCATTACATATTCAAAACATAGATCACAGACTGACCACAGACGAGAAACCACAATTCCGAAATTTCAAATCCCACTAGTTAAACTAGAAATGTTGTTCAGGTAATTACGTACCTAACAATCCTAAATACTCTCCTCGTTAAAGAGGGATTTTAGTGATTCAAACGTTATGAGCGAGGGATTCAAAATTACAAGGGATGGAGAACTATACTAGACATGTTTGATGCTTTTTATCGTCTTGTTTCTGATGTCTGGATAAGATGATAATGTAATTGAGAATACATTCTCAATTTGTAAGCATTTTAATGCTTACAAGCAAGGAGTATAGTAAAACAAGAATGTAATGCTTTATAATTGGGCATTAATATAATTATAGAAATGGTCGCCCAAAGGAGACAATTCTACGGCAATATTTTTCAGTTTTATTACTTTTAACTTATTGCAATCCTTCTTCCTAATCCTAACTAATATTATAAAAGGGAAAATGAGTTTGTTTGTTTGTTACCTTTTCACGCCTAAACCACTAAATCGATCATCCTGAAATTTTGCATATACGTTGTCAGGTGTACAGAAACGGACATAGGCTACCTTTCATCCCGAAAAATATAATATTCCTAAGGAAAACAATAATAACGCTCTTATGATAATAGATGGCGCCACGTGTATTTCGAATCATGATTGAATTATATTATTACAAGCAGAATGCAACCCGAATTGATTGTCAAATTCTAAATTAACGCGAGCCAAGCCGCGGGCAAAAGCTGGTTACTTATATAAACTTTAACTATGCCAACCCTATCCTACCCTTCTTCTTACGTACTGATTCAATTCTAGATTATGCATTAGTATAAATTACACAAACATACCTTATTTTAAATCCAAGTAACTTATACCTGAAACTTAATCTAGTTAATTTAATGCGGCGTAAATTATGAAAATTATATTAGTGCACCGTTTCTTCTTGCTTCATAATCATATTAAAAGCTCACGAAGTAATGTGCTGATTTTACGTTAAAACTTTTACCCTTATACTTAATACTGAGACGAAATTAAACGTACCTATTTGTCGTGCGGTTGCCTTGATGCTGCCGAACGACACACTTGATATATCTTGCTAAATGAAAAATCCTTGATGATTTGGAATATATTTATTTTCTTGATACACGAGTTTATCTTGCTAAAGACTTATTGTAAAGTAAATAATTGAGACAAAAAAAAAAGTATAAGTATTGTAATGCGCTGACGCGGTCAAGTGCGCGGTATGTCGCTGAGGTGGTAACTTGTGAGGTTAATACACCGAACAACTTGTGAGGTTAAGAAACTATTGCAATTGATTCCTTTTAGGACCAAACTACATAATTATTGCACAAGTTTGTAGTTTACCACAAAAATGTTACCTCCATAAGTGTTCATTGAAATTAAACAGAAGACAATATTACTCCATAAGTGTTACTTAGTGACATTAAATAATTATGCCTTGTCTTAGAGTAATGCATGTATCAAGTGTGAGTACCGTATATTTACTAAGTTGTATTCCTTAACTAGTAAATATACGGTACTCAGTAATTCGATACGTAAATATACGTCGTACTCATGCAACACATTCACTGGCACATTCAATTCATGCATAGAACATGTGACGCGGCACCACAACCATCCCTTACCTAACCGAAGAAACTTCACTGATGTAATGTTTTATTTCTAACTCTATATACTGCTTCCTCTATAAACACACTGTTTGTATCATTCCAAGCAGGAACCTAAGAATAAATCTGCTAAGTATCCATAAACATTAAGGAGTACCCTCAATTATTCCTTAAGTAGCTTAGCACCGACTGTTTACGACGATAATATCGTAAAAAGTAAAACTTTCTATTTAATCTGCATAATTCTTAAGAAAATATACCCTCACTGTTCCAGTTCTTATTATTTTTTGCACAGAATGCTTAAATTTTTAAAGGATCTTCAAAATGGCGTGAAATTCCTGGCAGTGTTTCTTTGAGCCTATTACTCGTTATTGTTGGCGAAATGCCAAATGGACGCAAATGGCGAGGCCGAAGCATTTCCTGAGTCATGAGTTCAAGTTTTGAATAACTTAATAATGCATGGAAACAGTTTTCTTTGCACTGTGTTATCAAATATTCATAGTTCATCATTCTCTCAGTTCATTAAAAAGAAGTGTTTGGCGATTTGAAGAGAAAGCCTTTTTGATTTTCTATTAACCTAACATTTTGCTAATCGAGACAGTCAAAGTGACAGAAGCTACTATGCAGATTAGAACTGTAGTGCCCTGTATTTCATAAAAGATGATAGGGAGGCAAAAGAGGATTAGTGCGACCTTTGCCCCCTTATGCAGACAATATTGCAAACTACAGTAACCGCGTACCAAAGAAAAACATATTAATAGTATAGATTCCAAATCGCAGTAGCTTAAGCATCAGAAATACAATTTCTTTTAAGAATCAAATCTTCTATGTAGCCCGCGTGTTGTTTGGTGTCAATATTTTTTAAAGAAAGAATGAAATATTTATTGCTTTACAGCTTTTAGGTGGACACAATGTTCAAGAATAAAAACATATAATAATAAAAAGAAAAGTAAAAAAAAATAACACAGTAAAATAAAGAATAAGATACATCTAGTGACACATGCGTCCCACAGCTTCAGCAATCAGGACCCCAGTTCAGCATTTGCCTTGTCCCAAGAACCAGGCACTGATCTTCCACTGGAGCCTGTCATAGTAATGATCATGTCATATTTATTTATTTTAGATCTGATTCTTTGGTACGTTGTATTCTTTATGTCTAGAATGAATCCATTTATTATATACGATTTATATACGAATGATTTAAATTAGGATTAGCACATATCGCTGATGTTTTATTACCGTTTATGCTCATAGATTCTATTGGCTAACTCACGTCCTTATAAAGACGTTTTAAAGTTACTTATCGATAAATCTAACTGCGTCAACCGAGCAATATTACTGAGTAAGTAATTCACATTCGACACCACATCGTAGCACCCCGTTTGCAACATGTCACAAACAGTCATCAATATTCCTCAAAGCTAGCACGATAAACGTACTCCATTTAGCATATAAAGTACAGAACCGTCAATATCTCAACTCTCGGATTAGCACTGCATTATCAATACGAGATTGCAATACAAAGGGCTCAATCCTGCTTCAGCTATAATATACAACGCAATAGATAGCGACTAAATCATATCACGGGACAAAGGCGGAATACTAATCCGGCTCGCCTCGGGCTACGGATCGCACAAGTCATATAAGGGCTTTATTAGATTTGCTGTTTATGTGTGTGTGTGTATGTGTGTGTGTGTATGTGTGTGTGAAATAGCTTTAATATTAACTATGGGTCTCGATCGTTATGGATTATGGGCTGTTCGGTTATAATTTCGATTGTTTACGAAATATTTGTAATAGACTTTTGGTCTGCGTACGTTGATCGTCTCGAAATGTACTTGGTTGCGAACAAAATATCGGACGAGTTGAAATACACGCTTGACTTAAACACGTATATTACTTATCAATTTGGAGGTTAATTTTGAATTACTAGATTAGTCCATCTATTGACCTGATGCCATTAGTTAGCGCGTATACTTCATCAGTTATGCTTTTTGTCATTGTTTCAATTTCCAAGTTAGACATTAATTCGGTAGATCAATTGGCTCGTCTTTTTATTGTTTGAAAGGAAAAATAGGTTGTGAAATGTGGGGTAGTACAATTCTTTTTATTCCTTACTAGCTTTTGCCCGCGGCTTCGCTCGCGTTAATTTAGAATTTGACAATCAATTCGGATTGTACTCTGCTTGTAATAATATAATTCAATCATGATTCGAAAGACACGTGGCGCCATCTATTATCATAAGAACGTTGTTGTTGTTTTCCTCGGGAACACTAATTTTTTTCGGGATGAAAGGTAGCCTATGTTCGTTTCTGTAAACCTGAATATGTATATGCAACATTTCAGAATGTTTGGTGCAGTGGTTTAGGCGTGAAAAGGTAACAAACAAACAAACTCATTTTCGCTTTTATAATATTAGTTAGGAAGTTAGGATTAGGATTACGATAGGATATAATATATAGGCGTAAGTGAATGCGCGTATACATACACTAATATGAAAGTTATCAAAAATTTGAGATATATTAGAACATTCTATGTATACGTTCTATACTTTTATTAGATAAGAATAGGTTTAAAAGAAAGAACAAGAGTTTTATTCTGGATTAAGAATAAAACGATTATTTCCTCCACCTAAATAAATTCTTGACCGGAATAAAACGAAAGACTCTTGACCGGAAAATTCTCAAGAGGAACCAGTATATTCTCTAGTGTCTCCTGTATTTAGGAAACACAGAGAAATGCCTTTTCAATTTTCTCACAAAGAAAGACCCGTACAAAGAGCTTTTGTGAAATTCTATGGCTAGTTATTCAATATAAGATTATTTTGGTGGATATACAATTTTGATTTAATTTATCAAAAAGTTTAACTGAAATAGTATATTTGGCTATCAGTGTGCATTGCAATATTGTCATATTTAAATTCACTAATCCTAAACATAACCATAGTTACGCGCTTTGACTGCGTGTGTCAAATGCATGGTTGTGTGCGTATAGTGTTTTTTCATTAATTTAATGTATTCCTAATGCATATTTTAAAAAAATATTAGCATTCGTCACTTCTTCTCTGTATAAACTATAAGTGTGCGAAATTTCATACTCCTCCGTCCGCCCAATTTTCGTAAAAAGGGATCCAAAGTTTTCGCTTCACGTATTAATATATAGATATGTTATTTGTCTGAAATAATACTTCCACTCAATATGGTAAAACATGATTCTGAAATTATCGTACTACATAATACATGAAACCATAACTGGCAAAATTTGGTTGTAATAAACCTTCGCTCAACCCTTAGGCGACTGTTTATTGTCAAAAACAGCTATATTTTAATTCCGTAGATACGCTGCCAAACAATTGAACAACAAACCTAATAATTATTTGCTCTCTCTAAGATTTTAAGTTCATTAATATAATACATACAGTGACCACATGTAGGTACATATGGTCACTTCATTTTTGGCTTTGCTCGCATTATTCTCGATTTAATAATCTTATAACGAAGGTATAAGACGAAGGTGTAAGAACGATTAAAATAGGCGCTATACAATAATAACAACTTCACGCTCTCTTGGACTTATACCCAGAAGTTGACAATTTTACGGATGAATGGAAGGTATTATTATTAGAATGTATAACGTATTGTGAGAAGAACGCTTGAATGGTATATTTTAAGTTTATGCCGTATTGTGTGATTGGCGCAAGTCTTTCTATTTAATGTTGAAAATAAATAACGCGCGTTCTTTATTGTACACACTCACATAACCTCATGCTCTCACGCAAACCAACACACCTACACTCACACACACCCTCAGACACAAATATTCATCCACACGCACACACACACACACACACACACAAATACACTTGCAAACACGCACTAGCATATAGAACACATACCTAATATTATTTATACACATAATAATATTATATAGTCTTAATATATAGTTATTATTAAGTAGCATAATATATTTTTATAAGTAGCATTAATATAATAACTGTTTATATTTGATGCAATTACTGTAAGAATATCAGACGAAAGAGACTGGATCCCGCAACACAGGGTATCCTAGTGCGGGATTCAGTGTCACATCTAATTCTGTGTAATTTTATCTTTTTTATTAACCAAATAAACTTATTACTTATTAAATAAACAATAGGTGTAGCCAGAATATCTTCGAACTATAATACAATATTATACTCTCAATAGAGTGTGTCGTAGACCTAACGTTGCTTAATTTACAGCCATTGTCTTCCAAGTGTATGTATGTATGTAAATGGATTGTTCTCCCAATTGTCACTAAGCGCTTTGATTTTATCAATCTATGTAGGTACATACATACGTATTGAGCTTTGGGCTTTATGCGATGTGTATTAATAACTAATATCTAAATTATGAAAGTTGGGATGATTGGATATGTGTTCGTTAACCTTGAGCAAATATTTAATTAAATATAAGGAGCAGCGATAGCTCAGTACTAACAGACTGCAATGCAGAGGGTCTCGGGTTCGAACCCACGTCGCGCACCTCTTACTTTTAGAAGTTATATGACTTTTCGTAATTATCGCCTGCTCCGTGCCTCGGAGACCACGTTAAGCCGTCGGTCCCGGCTGCCATGAATATATATGGCAGTCGTTATTGGGAGAGTGTCAACACAAAAGATCCCACTGGGTCGAAGTGTCGCCGGTCTGCACTGACTGGCCTCCACATAAGATAAGATAAGATAATTAAATATAATTTGCCTTTTTATGCATATTTATGTTTAAATAAATTCTTTGATCTCGTAGACTAACTTTGTAGTAAGAAATCGAAACTAGGTCGTATATCCAAACGCGCATGTTCGCATGTAGTTTCGATATCCAGGTCTAGAAGTGCTCTTCAGAGTTTATTTAAAAGTTCATATTGAGTCTTGAAATGCACTCGATAGAAAGCAATTGCCTCACATGCACATTGCGTGTAAAATATTATGGTTATGTAAAACACTTCTACTTACCACTTCGAAAATTTTCAGTCATATATCTTAGTCTAGCAGATTTATGGAATCAAAAGTCAATCAATTGAATAGTCAAAGTCAAAAATCATTTATTCATTTAGGTAACAAAGTAACACTTATGAAAGTCAAAATATCTAGGTTAGTGAGTTTACTAAGTTACTGAAGCTACATTTAGTTTAGTTGCTAGGTTCAGGCAAAGGTTATAGAGCCTATGAGAAGAAACCTGCAAGAAACGCACGGCCACTCTTTTATATCGCCAATTAAATATAATTTCAGTATTTTACAACTCATATCGACAAGGTGTTGCAACCATTATACCATATGCTACTGACTTTAAAAAACTAAAGATAATAACAATAATAACTTAATAAAAATATAGAGACTAAATAATTTTGGTCTAGATTTTTTTTTTTATATAAATATAAAATAGGCAATAGGATGGCATGATGGCGCATACACTTACACTTTGTGACAATGCAAAGACAGTCCGTGATCACTACAACATCACCGCATAATCATCGAATGCTTTTTAATTTATCACGCAGAAAAACTTTTACTCCGTTAAAGAATTTATGGAACATACGGCGTGATGAGTACCAAATTGACCTACTAATCAAATAGGAATTATGACATTGTTAATTTAAAATTAGTTATGATTGTTTAAAGAGACATACTCTGCTAACTCCATATAACATGTACCTATATTTGCATGCTATTTGTAACGGCTAAACAGGCTTGTGCTAATTTATTATAGGATGACATCAATGTAATGTACCTTGTTTACAGCAAATAAAGATATTCTATTCCATTCTATAAACGTGTATTTAATCTGCCGCCACCAACCTTCAATCAGCCTATCACAGACCTCTATTATGCCTTTCTCAATTTTACTCAGTGGTCAACCTTCCACATGCTCGTTATTTTTTTAGGTCTGCTCTCGCACTACCTTTAATTACAAAATACAGATACTATTTTTTAAATGCGTCTCATGCTTTGAATTTATCATATGTAGCGGTGGACTTTACAAGGATTTACACAACAGACCACCCAGGCTCGGAACACTTATGGATCACATAAATTGTTGTCCCGTGGCATCGAACCCACAACACTCAGCACAGTGCCAATAGCGAGGCGACTACTTAAACCACTTCGCCATCCGTACGCTACCATAACTAAATTACGTGACTAAACACACCGTAAAGCTACAACTCTCAAAGATAACTTTTATAAAGTTTTCATACTTAGCTAATCTACAATTAAACATTAATTTGTTAACTCCTTTCTTCTTTGTTAAATTCTATCAGTGGAGGCTTGTTATTGGCAATTTGATTATGTAGTTACTATTAACCTAAAATTGTTATTAGACTGTAAGCTTTCCTTAAAAGAACAAAAGAAAAAGAACAAAATAAAATTAAAATAAAATAAAATAATTAAGTATCGTAGCCACATAAGAGTAGTGTAGCCTTGCTGACTTCAGCATGAATGGGCCGGCTTGACCGGGGAAGGACTACCCTCTCACAGAATATCGACGTGAAATAGCAGTATTCCTACTGTTGTGTTTCATTCGGTGAGTGAGAGTACCAGAGGCCATATCACCCACTTACCCCCTTCCCGCTCCTTCTCCTTCCTACTTCCTTTCCTAAAGGGTCAGCAACGCGCTAGTGATGCCTCTGGTGTTGCAGGCATACATAGGCTACGGTGATCACTTACCATCAGGTGGGCCGTATGCTTGTTTGCCACCTAAGTGGTATAAAAAAAACATAAAATGGAAAGTGCACTCGTAAAACTAAAACTAGCTTGCAATTAAGGATAAAAGCGTCACACAGCTCTTGACAAGTTATTGTTGCAAATGACACATTGTTGAGCAAACGTTTCGCAGTTTATCGCAGCGGTATACCGCGAATACGTGTAAACTATCATAAAGTGCAAAAGTGGTTTTTGTTACGTAACTAAGCTGTTGTAACAGAGCGGAACATTTTATTTACTACGGCTCATTTCTACGTCGTGTGCTTTAACATAGTAAACAGACATTTGAAAGATATACCAGGCCACTCAGAAAGTATTGGGAAAACAATTTTTTTATGTATTAGAGACTGGTCAGTTATAATCTATTTTGAAAATAATATGATTATCTATACTAATATTATAGAGCTGAAGAGTTTGTTTGTTTGTTTGTTTGAACGCGCTAATCTCAGGAACTACTGGTTCGATTTGAAAATCTCTTTTAGTGTTGGATAGCCTATTTATTGAGGAAGGCTATAGGCTATATAACATCACGCTACAACCCATGGGGGAGGCGCAGTAACGATAAACGCGGGTGAAACCGCGGGAACATGTAGTTTATAAATAAAAAGATAAAATTTTTGTAAACTAAATAAAATATATTTTTATTTAATTGAAGAATAGGCCTACGCAGAAAACATTTTCGCAATTTTTACGATTTCATGTGTCGCCTGAAACCGGTCGAATCGTAAGATAGACTTCAAATTGTATTTATGGATGAAGGCCCTTTCGAGACAACCGTGTATCGTTGGTATAACGAAACCAAGCGCGGTCGACGATGGCGCCGTGATATGATAAACAAATTTAAAGCAGGCTCATCTCGGCGTGTTTACAACATCATTACAGGTGATGAGTACCTTATTATCTAATATAGTTTCAGTCTAAAACTTGGCTAAAAGGCCTAACAATATGCCACACCAGGTGCCTGAAGGTACCTTAATGTATTTAAGTTATCTTAAGTGTCAATATACCTACTAATACTACCGTCCGCTAATTAAAAAGACGTTGCGCCATATACATTCTATATTAGTTAAAGTTACTTCAGTCATTGAACAGCAGAATACTGAATACCATAGATTGCTATTTGATACTGCACCAATAGACCCCACCAACGTACCTTCAAAATATACGTTATTAGTTTTCTAAATTATTCATAACAATACAAGTTTTCGTAACAGAAAACCTGTTAAATCGAACCAACCCAGAAATCATAAGGCTGCAATAAAATTGCTGGTAATCAACGTCTTATGTTATAACCAAACTCATTTTTCACATTAAAAGGACACTTATCATTATATTCTCCGGAGAAAATAATTAACCCTCGAACACTCCATCCGGACGCAGATAAAGCCACAAGATAATAATAAAGATAATATTTGTACCCCAGATTATTGAAACAAACCCGTAACGTTCTAGTTTCCTTATCAAGCAAATTGCTTGCTTCCACACTTTGACCACATAACAGACCGACACTGTGTAATGAGACCCTTATAGGGCGACATTGTATGTAATTCTGTTTTTATTAAAACCTCTTGTCATTATAAACTACAAAAAAACATCCTATTCTTATAAGATGAAGGTTTATTTTTGCTTGGACTGCTGCAAGGAAGGTTAAACAAGTTCCGTTTGGAATTACTTGTCCCGTAATAAGACATCTAATGTACGCTAGTCAGGAATAGTGAAAGCAATGGCAGCGGTATTTACACGCCTTGTGTGAGCCATAATTCTGGGCAGATGATCATAAGTCTGAAGTAATCGGAGTACATGCAAGTAATATATTTATCACTAATAATAGTAATAATGTCCTCCAGACCGAATTTCGGTTACGACAGCCAATCTTAACGGAGACTGGCCATCTGCTAGGAGATATTATAGTGCACAAGTGTGTGCACAAACACAAGTGCACTCTCTGTTCCTTAACTCTCATAACCCGATGATCTCAACACGAGCCCGGTGTTAAGAAGTTGGCGGTGTTAGACACCCCCGTGCCTCAGAAAGCACGTAAAGCCCAGTTGGTCCTTTGCCTGATCTCTCCGGTCGTGTCGGATTATCCGTCCCATCGGATCATGAGAATTAAGGAACAGAGAGTGCACTTGTATTTGCGCACATACTTGTGCACTATAATATCTCCTACGCTGATGGCCAGGCTCCGACAAGATTTGCCGCCATGACCGAAATTCGGTCTGGAGGACAGTAATATTATAATATAATAATAATATAATATTCTATCACATACACACAACACCATCTAGCCCAAACTAAGCAGAGCTTGTACTATGGGTACTAGACAATGGATAAACATACTTATATACTTTTTTTTTTGTAAATACATACATATTATACATAGAAACACCCAGACCAAGACAAACATCCATGTTCATGCACACAAATGTTTGACTTGTGCGGGAATCGAACCCGCGACCTCAGCGGTGGCAGTCGGTTACACTAACCACTACGCCATCGAGTCTGACATTATTACATACATATTTGCCATCTATAATAATATCAGCGATGTATATAAACTGTCCGACTGCTGGGTACGGGCCTGTTCTCAGTGTGAGAAGGGTTAAAACACCGCGCTGGCCTAGTATGGGTCGGTAGACTTCAATCATATTTTTTTTTAAAGACATGTATTTAAATAAGACAACTCTCGCACTAAGAACAATTCCTGTATCGCGGGAGACTTCACAAACATTCAAACAACGTACACAAAGACTATCCGCACTTAGAACAACCATTTGTGGATCACACAAATTTTTGTCACGTGTGGGATTCGAACCCAAAACATTCGGCGCAGAGACAGTTACGAGGCGGCCACTACGCCATACGTCCAGTCAAAACCATCGCTTACCTTTCGAAAAAACAGAGTTGAGACTTGGATTTGAAATCGAGACTTCTTTTTAGCAGTCCAAAAGTTTTCCAAGGCTGTACCACCAAGGTAGCATAAAAGCGCTCATAGCCCGTTGCACGCACTGATTGGTATACGATTATCGAGGTTAAGCAACGTTGGGTACGGTCAGTCTATAGATGGGTCACCACTTAGTGGTATTTCATCTAAGCGTCTACGGAAGGTAGGCACGTAAAAAGTCGGTCCCGGTTGTTGTCAAATTGACAGCAGTCGTTAAGCCATGTCAGAGACCTACGGGCGGCTTGAACAACTCTTGACAACAGGTTGGCCACTAACCACACGAAAAGAAAAGAAGAAGAAGAGCATAAATAAACCAAAGTGAAACGCCATTTCCACCAGCTTTCATTATTCTTAGCTCACAATCCGAGAGTGTAGGATAAGTGAGTTATACGCATGCTTGTACAAGAGTAAGTACCGGCGTTTTGTTAACATTTACATGTTAAACAGATTCGGGATGCGAAATTAAAAATAACAGTGGAATTATACGGTCAGTTCCGCTAATTAACATATAAGTATATTTATCTCGAAAAATAAGCGGAGGAAGGAAAAGGAATATCAAGCTTGAAGTGGAATATAACTACGATTAGATATAGATTGTTTTTATCCGTAGTCTAGTTTGTATTTATTTAAAAATACGATCAAAGTCAAAAGGGTGCTTAGCGTTATAAAGTAACCTATGTCTTTCTCCAGAGTTTAAGGTATCTCCATACAATGTTTCATCAAAATCCAAGCAGCGGTTTTGCGATGAAATTGAAACAATCAAACAGAATTATTTTAGCGCTAGATTTTGCCCGTGACTCCGCTCGCATTGATTTAGATTTTGTCAATAAATTTCTACTTCTTTCTAGTACTTTTTTCTGAATGAAAAGTATCGTATGTCCTCCTGATAACGTTTATGCGTTTTTCATGTTGATCAATTTTATGACGATCAACTTAGTCGTTAAGGTGTGAAAGCGTAACAAACAAACTCACACTCACATTTATAATATTAATAAGTATTAAGATTTATACTAAAAACATGAATGTAGTTGAGAGTTGTGTACTTGTAATTCAAAACTGACGTTTCTTTCTTAATTAACTAAACAATAAAAAGATTATTTCTTAATTTATAAGCATCAGGGTGCTTAGTGGGAGTTGATTTTGCGTTAACGCGATGGAAATGTTTACCACGTTTGACTCTCTGATTGGGTAAGCGCTTGAAGCGGACCAATCGGAACGCCGAACGTCATAAACGTGTGGAACGCGTTAACGTAAAACAAACTCGCACTAGACACTCTGGTTTCTACAATATTATGAATTTTAGGCTTTATAGTTATGACCTAAGTTAGGTCGTAATTTTGTATTATGTTATCTTTACGACCATTAATTTAAACCATCGTAGTAACCTAGAATAGTATTTACAAGCTTATTGTCAGAGAGAGAGAAAACGTGTCAGGCTTATAATTAGGCAGCGGTAGTGAATGCTGATATGCATGAAGTCTTGGTTTTGATCTTCGCCATAAACCTGCCGAACAGGGTAATTAATCAGAATTGCAGAAAAAAAAGAAAAATGCTTTATTTGTATCTCCATATTCTGAAAAGATATAATAATAAATACAATTGAACAGAAAGCGGTACATGGTGATCAAATTAGGCAACTGCGTCAGCTATTGTTGCAGTTGGTATAGTATATATATTAGTTTAAGACGATTAATACATAAGGTATGTAGCTAAGACACGCTCTGTACGAAAGCACCTACTCAAAGAATCAGATTAAGTTCATAAGTTAAAATCACTACATATTACAAAACAAAGTCTCTCGCCGCGTCTGTTCGCAATAAACTCAAAAACTACTGAACGGTTTTTCATGTGGTTTTCACCAATATACAGAATTATTCACGAGTAACGTTTAGGTGTATAATTTGTTAAGATTTTGTACCACCCGTGCGAAGCCGGGGCGCTAGGTGATATTAAATCAACGGCATATAGCAGTGCGTGTTAAACAGTTAATTATAGCTCGCTGTAGGGTGAAGGAAAAGGTCGTAAGGAACCCTGTATGTCTGAAAATTCTCCATAATGTTCTTGCAAATATGGCGGACCTGCACTATGCCAGCGTGGTGGACCACGGCACGGACCACTGCAGGGCACGGGCCCGCAACTATAATTATATTCCATCTATGACACTCGTACATTCTTACCTTAGTTTATAGTTTAGAGTGTATTAAAAGTTTTATAAAATACTAGCTGTTACCTGCGACTTCGTCCGCTTAGATTTTAACTAAAAAGTGTTTGTCTACGCGGAAACCTATTTCTTTTCTAAAATCAAAGTAGCCTATGTTACTCCTTATAACATCAGCTATCTGCCAGTGAAAGTCCCATCAAAATCGGTTCAGCCGATTCGGAGATTAGCCGGAACAAACAGACAGACAGACAGACAAAAATTAAAAAAATATATGTTTTCGTATAGGTACCTTATATACTGTCATATGCATTAGATAAAAAGCTGTTATTTTGACATTACAAACAGACACTTCAATTTTATTTATTTGTATAGATAGCCAAAATAAATTATGTACATTGAAAGCGATAGCTCAGTGGAGAGACCAACAGACTGCAATGCAGGTCTCGGGTTCGAACCCACGTCGCGCACCTCTGACTTTCGGAAGTTATATGACTTTTCGAAATTATGTGCATATTGATTGATAATTATCGCCTGCTCCGTGCCTCGGAATGCACATTAAGCCGTTGGTCCCGGCTGCCATGAACATCTATAGCAGACTTTATTGTGAGAGTGTCGACACAAAAGATCCCACTGGGTCGAAGTGTCGCCGGTCTGCACTGACTGGCCCCCACATAAGATAAGATAAGATGTACATTGAATAACCTTAAAATATGCATGCCACTTATTAGCAACGTTGTCACTACAAGCTACAAGGCATAAACACTCTAAGACCCTTTGTTTAATATTGTACTATGTGTACAAATCGCGACGGTGCCAAACATTTCGCACTTAACCAACAGAGACATAACTGGGTGTTATGGATTAAACAAATTTAAACTCTGTTGCAATTACTTAATACAAATATAATAGTACAATTTATAGTCACACAATTAGAGTTAAAATTGCCTTTTACCAAATTTTGAGTTAAGTCGCTGTTTTATTAAGAGTGCGATTTATAGGCAAGAAAGATAGGTGGACCATGGAAGGCTATGCTCCTTTGAAGACCAATTATTAAAAAGTCGTAGCTAATTGCCGTGTGATGACTTGCCTTCTACTCACACTAACACATTAGTTCAATAATTACGACTTTTTAATAATTGGCCTTTGAAGGAGCATGGTCTTCCATGGTCTCCACCCACTTTATATAAAAAAATCAATCTATATCTACGGAACTCAATTCAAACACAAGTTCACAGCAATCTCTAAAACCTGACCAAATACGTAGGTTTCGTTAAAATCAACCCGTTTCAGTTCGTTAGTTTCGTATTCGTTTTATTATTACGTTCCGAAGTGAAATCTTTTCTTACATTGAACTAAATTTCGTTTGTGGCTTTATTCGCGTGAAATTCAGTTACAATTTATTTTCACATGCTTCTGGTTTGGTATTCTTATTTCAATCGGTTTATATAGAAAAAATATTCACCATTTAATAACGGAGGACTTAACGAGATTACATAAAGGAAGGTGTGCCAATACGTTACACGTAGATACACTAAGCCTAACTAATATACGTGGCGGGCCAAGACCTGTCGGTGTCGCGATGAATGCTAGCGTGAATCCCGTGGCACCGACACCGGTACTGGAGGAACGTCTTCAGGGGTTTAGTGGGTATGGGGCCGGCCTCTCTGGCTGGAGTCGAACGCATTCCCCAGAAGTAAAAAAAAAGTAAAAAAAAAAAACCTAACTAAATTTATAAATGAAAATGTTAGTTAGTTTGTTTGTTACGCTTTCATCCCTGAACTACTCGACCGATCATCATAAAGTTTTGGATACACTTTGTCAGAGCTACAGAAAAGACATAACGTCGATGAAGTACCAATACCTCCTATGTGTTGAGAACCTAATTTTACACCAGAAGAAAAAACTGTTTAAAAATAAGGTTTTATTTATTTTGATCAGCTATTGATATTCAAATAGTTTCCAATGCATTACCTTTTTATTAGTTACGAAGGGATGTGATTATGTTTACGTTTTATAGGGATTTAGTCAGTTAGGAGATATTGATTCTTAGAACTTGAAAATCCACTTTAATGTTAGGAGTTATTTCTTGTAAATAAAACACATACTTAACTGAATTATTTTTATTTAACAATAACAATTTACAATGTTTCATAATGACAAAAACAAAACAATAAATGAATTCAAATTATACATGAAAATTTCTTCAAAAATCTCTTTAAAAAAATAAAATAATCAAAAATAAAACACAAAAAAGCTAATAATCTTTTCGACTTTCAATTTTTTTCTTTTCTTATGTACATATTTATTTGCTCTTTTAATTAAATGAATTTAAGCTTAAATTTTAGGCAATGTATCGTATTATGTATGGCAATCTGATGGTAGTACGTTTTTCATGCTTTGCAAATGATTAAATTTTGCTGTCGTTATAGGAAGAGGTGCGTTATTCATTTGTAAATAGGTATTAAAACCTGCAACAATTTTAGACCTCGTCGATAAACGGACCCAGTCAGCATCAAAATTCAATTTTATAGTGATGTTTCCGTCATCAGTATACCTGATGGCCCGAATGTTTGTTACAGTCGGGTCCCCCGCTTTCCGACCTGGCCGAATACTTGAATACCGGAAAGTTGAAGCACTTGCATAGTTCTTAACAAAACTGTAGTCAACATCAACAGGTTCGTAAGGGAACGGATGTACCTATTCGAGCTTCCTTCGTGACATAAATGTAATCGCTCGGTAAATGTATCTCTCGGTTTTTAAGCTTTCTTTCCATCGCGCTATGGACCGAGTCACACTCCATTTGAGTGTGACCCGGTTCAATAAACTTTTGCTCTATTTGAACATGGTATCTCATACTTCTGCTAAGCTCGGAGAGGCACAGATATAAGAAACGTACTATACAAGAATATACCATGCTATTGCCAATATCAGTTTACAGAATAACTGGTTCAATTCGTTTTATAATCTTCATTGCCAACTAACAATGTTTAACGTCATAAAACAAACCTTTTGGAGAAATACCTACTGTCTGAAATTTTCGTAGCAATAACCAGAAGTTTTTTTTTTTTTTATTGTTCTCGTCAAAATGACCGTACTCCACCTGATGGTAAGCAGTGGTCTAAGAGCAGTGGCCTCCACACCGCCCTCATAGTAACCGAGGCGATGTTGAGGTCTCTACTTTGACGGCCTGAGAAGGTGCTTTTTCACGCCCCGCTTAAAGGACCCAGGATTGAAGGAAGAAGGAAACACGTGCCTTGGCAGAGAATTCCATGCCTTGGTCGTTCGGCAGTTCATTTAACAGTGAAAATGAATTGACTTACCTTTGTTTTGATAATCTGTGTAGTCGGTTGTCGGTGCAGTTAGGAGATTTTTCCATAAAATACATACGAAAGAATGAATTCCGTCACTTAGTAGGTATTTTCACGTAGCTCTAGAAGCTTTTTGGTAAAGAAATGTTGGATAGAAGTGAATTCAATCCATGCGAATATGAGTTATATATGTCTATTGTAATAAGAAAGTCATTTTGGACTAAAATGTCAGTTAGGAGGTATTGGTACTTCATCGACGATAAGGTACTTTTTATCCAGAAAAATACTGTTCCCGAAGGATAAAAAAATGACAAAGCCTACATTTACATGAGCGAAGCAGGTAAAATCTAGTAAACTATACTATAGCTCCTGCTTGGCTTCGCCCACGAGATTCCCACGCTAACTCGTGTCGGCCAAAATATATAATAGGTACCTATTAGCAAATGTAGGTTAGATTAGGTTACTAGCAATACTTTATTCTGGATGAAAGGTCTTGTTTATGTTATCTTGTCAACGTTTATGCGAAATTGTATGATGATCGGTCAAGTATTTATGGCCTAAAAGCATGACAAACAAACAAACAATCAAACTCACATTCGCATTTATAATATTAGTTAGGATTCTGCTTAGCTTTGCTTGGTAACGCTTATCAGCTAAAATCTATACTAATATTATAAAGCTGAAGAGTTTGTTTGTTTGTTTGAACGCGTTAATCTCAGGTACTACTGGTTCGATTTGAAAAATTATTTTAGTGTTTGGCCTATTTGTCTAGGAAGGCTAAATAACATCACGCTGCGACCCACGGGAGCGGCACAGTAACGATAAATACGGGTGAAACTGCGGGAACATCTAGTATATAATATATGTTAAGCCAGGATATATAGACCATCTATCTGTATGTCAGTATGAAATAAAAGTTCATTTACTTCTAGAACGTAAGCCATAATACGGAGCCGTAAGGGCAAAAGGTATGACGACTATTCGTCTCCTTTATTATTTACGTACTTTTGTCTGGAGCGACCCAACAATATGAGGCAGATGGAAGCGGAATTTGATCTGTCATGTCGTCTCGGTAAATATATCTACTGGCTGCTGTAATACTGTACTTTATTATATTAGTTTTATTTAAGGCCTTTGTGGGGTAGAGGCAATAGCATAGGAATAGCTAAATAACTGCCAGGTTTTTAGTATCGGCATGACTATAAATAAATATGGCTGGCTAATTAGAAAAATTGTGTATCGCTATGACTTAGTCAAGTTTATATGTGTGCACTTGTAGCGAGTAGGCCAGTTCCATTTAGCAGCATGTCGTCAAACTCTTGTTTCGCGATCTTCAGGCGCTCAGGATCCAAGAGACGTGGACGACTGGACATTGAATGTTTGACAGAGGCAGGTTTACAAGCTGGACGCGTAACGTCAGGGTACTCTCTCGGCAGACTATGGTAAATGGAGTCTTCGGTGGTAGTGCGGACTGACGAAATGGATTCCGTTGAATTGAGCAACTGTTAGTGACGTGACGCCGTCAATTAAGCGCTGGTGTTCATTACGTCATTGTAGACGATAGATGAGTCATAGAGTCGAGCGAGTGAACTGGGCTACTCGCTACTGGTGCATCGGTAAGACACACAGAATATATAATTATGCCGCTACTACATATGGTAGCGCGGCTGAAGTGAATGTGTCTATTGTGCTCGTGGTCTAGTATAAATGGGAATAGAAAAACGAAGCAATACTTTTAATATTGAGTTTTCTGGCACGAAATCTCAATAGCAGCATGGCGTCTAAAACGGTGCTCGGTAGACGATTGTCGTCTACGATCGCTCTATTACGAAGGACTTAAACTCAATTGGACAACTGCACAGCATACAGTTACAAGGATGGCAGAGAAGTGAAAATGAGAAACTGTTACTGCCTGTACTCATAGCCAGTAGCACTCACTGATCAGTAAACGATTAGCGAGGTTCAGCAACGTTGGGTGCGGTCAGTCTATAGATGGGTGACCGCTTAGTGATATTTCATGTGAGCGTCTTCGTGGTTCGGAGGGCACGTAAAAAGTCGGTCCTGGTTGATGTCAAATTGACAGCAACAGTCGTTAAGCCATGTCAGAGGCCTACGGGCGGCTTGAACAACTCTTGACAACAGGTTGGCCTCTAACCACACGAAAAAAAAGAAATTCTCCATTTTAATAATGTTTTCACCTAAAGATTTTATTGATTGCTAAAATAATGTACACGATCAAACGTAAGCAACTACCCTATTTTAAACAAGCTATTGCTGTGACCCGTACTACTGAAAAATACAATTTCAGGCTCTCTACTTTACGATAATAACAAACTCGGCAACTAAGTAGAACTAACTAGAAAGAGGAGGGTACGAAACTGTCCAAACTACCTAGACTGAAAGACTTAATAATTTCTTAGAAACCTGAATTTCGTCTGAAGCGACTGCACAATGTTGAGGTAATCGCCTTATCTGTACCTCAGAAATTCCCAATTTTGCGGGAAGCCCCCAGGCAGTGGAGCATGAGTGCACAATTCAAACAATAAGCGTACAGTCGAGTGCAATATGTCTGGGGTAAAAAGTTATAAACTTGGTGAATAGTGCTACGAAGGGACAAGTTGCATGGTGGAATATTGCGAAAATATTACATTCTTGAATTGTATAGTACTGCATAGATGATAGCTACTTAGTAAGACTTTTAGACTGTTATGCAGAGTTGTCGAGATTTAAATGTGTACAATACATTTTTAATCATAATACACTTTAAAAGTAAAAATGAAATATCGTGAAGAAAGCTATAATTATGTTTGAGCGTTGTTTGTTATGTTCTTGAAGATGTATGAAGTCTTTCGGCCAGTACTGGCCTATGTGGTAGACTTATAACCATAGTCTTACTGAAAAGAGGTCTGCACACGACAGTGTAACATTTTTCCAACGGGATTGATGCTTTACGTAAATAATTATAATGATAAAGATCGGCAATTGTGCCAGTTTAAAAGTTATGTTTGTGATTATTTTCTTACTATCAAGGTTAGAAAAAGGCTCTTAAACCAAAAGCAACAATTGCACGTTGCTGCTTTTAAAAAAAACAACTCGAGGTTTTAAACTAGTATAATGATAGATTCCAAAAACAATTAAACAACCCAAATTACTAACGACATCCACAAATTTTGATTCTGTAAAAGACTCAAACCTACGAAACTTGGTGCATGTTGCGTCACGTTGTTGAGTCACTTTTAGCTACATTAGACGCTAGCATTTAAGCATTTAGTATCGGACGCGTGTGTAGCGCGGTTCGAGTTAGTCGCTCTCTGACACTTGTAACTATAACATGTAACGACTGAATAAACATTGTAATCTGCAAACCATCTTTTACTTGAAGACTCCCACAAGTCGTAACCGTGAACACGTATGGTAACAAGGATACAGCTTAGAAGCCAGTAGGTATCCAACAGTGGTGACCCCGACTTCACTGTCAGTAGCAAGGACAACAACATAAACCACCACTCCATCCATGCAGTCAAAAGTTACTTGAATATACTGTCATTCGGGTTCATTTGCGGGTTCGATTCCCGCACAAGTCAAACATTTGTGTGCATGAACATGGATGTTTGTCTTGGTCTGGGTGTTTCTATGTATAATATGTATGTATTTACAAAAAAAAAAGTATATATGTATGTTTATCTATTGTCTAGTACCCATAGTACAAGCTCTGCTTACTTTGGGCTAGATGGTGTTGTGTGTATGTGGTAGAATATTATATTATTATTATTATTATTATTCGTCGCCATTTTATTCGGTCGTCAACACCATATTTAATTTAAAATGGCGGCACTTTTACAGTAGTGACGTAGCTCTTGTCAAGCGAGTTCGTAATTACAGTAATAAATATTATTACATGAACACAGGTGCATTATACAGCTTCCCATCTCACCACCTGGTCGTTAATCGTGACAGTAACTCAAAGAGACTGATGGAATGTACCGATTGACGGTAGACATAAATAAATTATGTGAAACGAATCTGTGACAGCACTTCAAACTGTATACTTTACCTCAAATATCACCGCAGCTTTAATCTAAAAACTTTGTACCCCTTTTTACGAAAATTGCGCGGACGGAGGAGTATGAAATTTGGCACAGTGAAAGTTTATATGGAGAAGGAGGGGCGAATCCTAATATTTACATAAAAAATGCATTAGAAATACATTAAATTAATTTTAAAAAAACACTACACGGACACAACCATGCATTTGATAGAAGCAGACGAATCGCGTTCGTAGTATTTCGGTATTGTTCGGTTGACTTCGTAGAATGCTTCGTAACTATAGTTACATACATATGTATTTGGAGTAGGTGACTAAATGAAATATGATTATAAGGGTATAGTTATGGATAATAAAACTTAATAACAATCAAATTTAAAATTTAAGTAAATTATGGGCGACTTTCAAACACTTGGCAACCGCTAGTATCTATAATATATCGTGTTATAGGAAAGTGTGCTCATAGTCTTAGTAAGGCCAATTACTAACCCAATGGGCACCTCTGTGGCAAAACAATAAAAAATAGACTTTGTAAATGGTGATGTACCTAATAATTTTTTTTATTGAGACAGGATTTTTTTAAAGTTTAGAATCTAAATTAATAATGTGGACATGCAAACATAATAAACCTTTTATTAATTTCATTTAAAACCATTTAAACCATGTATTTATTTCATCACACGAAAAATTTCTTTTTGTCATGATAAATAATTATTATAAAATATTTTATTATAATCTCTCGTGCATATTACCTTTCATACTTTGGGATCATAAAATATCACTTCATATTACTTATTTAGTCAGACTAAAATTATGGACTGTCTGAATAAATAAATATATTATTATTATATTATTATTAAAATATCAAGTCTAAGTGGGGGTCGGCAGAATCAAAATACGTCACATAAATTGTAAAATACTAAAACTAGAACTTTCTTAATATCCGTACCAGTTCCTTTTAATATAGTCCAAATTATTCAAAGTGCGACCAGAATATTTTAATTCAAGGAAATCTAATATATTATGTCAGCTAAGGTTTGCTGCATAAGTTAAAAGCAATGACTTTCAAACACTATTTGTTTGTTAAATAATGTTGAAAGAACAAAATATTATAATATTATATATTCACGTCATTGTGATTTAAATTAAGTATACATTTCTGGAATAAGCATGAAACCTGTTTTTTATGACATAAATAACATGTATATATTTTTAAAGATTGCTACGTTGTTGCATTGATTGACAATTATCGCCTGCTCCGTGCATCGGAACGCACGTTAAGCCGTCAGTCCCGGCTGCCATGAACATCTATGGCAGTCGTTATTGGGAAGTCAGTGCCCTCTAATATCCTGACACTGGTCTAGCCTTAGGGTATCGTTAGCCTTCGGGTTGCGGAGGTCAGATGGCAGCCGCTCCGTGTAAAAACTGATATCCAGTCAAATCCGGTTAGATTAGAAAGCCGACACCAAGTGACTTGGGAATAATAAAGGCTAGGGAGAAGTAAGTTCGATGTTGCAATCGTGGAGTCTCAGGTTCAATTTCAATTAAATCTTTTTACATGAGTTTAATTGAGACACATCAATGATGACTGCACGTGTGGCATCGTGATTTTAGCGGTAGCCTCGCCGTTGCCACCGTGCTAAGTGTTGGTGGTTCGAATCCCACGTGACAAAAATTTGTATGAGCTACAAATAGTTGTTCCAATGTTTTTAAAATACCCCGCGATACAGGATTTAAGCTTATGCAAAGGTTGTATTTTTTTTAAAGAAAGTTAATTATCATTGAAGGTACCGGTTATGAGTACTGCTTCTGACAATTTCTTTACTGAGAAACCCATTAAAACTTTACCAGACTCAAGATTTTACCTGGTTCGTCACTGAAAATTTAACTGCAATGTTATGCAGCGGAACCAAGGCTTATTTCTTTCCAAAAATGAAACCACGCACGACTTTACAAAAAACTTATATTGAAATATTGTACCTATATCACTGTTTTGGTAGCAGTGGTCTTTGAAAATGCACAAAGCGAGTATGTTATTAAGATTTAAAACTGCAATATGTATGCAAAGTTATTTTTTGTTTTCGACAGCAAGGTGAAAATGTCATGAAAATATTTTAGTAAATTGCGTGAAGTAGCTGCAAGCGGTAGCTATTTTGCTGGGAAATAAATTCGGTGGTTTGACATATTGTTTCGTATGGGGAATCAATCTAATTTGCTCCTCGCAAGCTAAGCCATGCAAAAGTCAAGTTAAATAATAATAATGATTTATTTGCTTAAACATGTGTACACATACAAAATTACAGTCGCATTCAAGGTGTTACAAATATATTTTGATCCAACATCATATACGATGACATGCAAATATGAAATTAAAAAGATGTAAATTTACAATCATTAATATGAAAATTAATTTTAACTATATATACAACGGAAAAATTAAATCAATACGTTTATGATAATAATTAATACATCAACAATAATGAAATGTCACAATGTTTAAATGTCAAAAATATTTAATAGTTTATTGAAACTAAAGTCCAATGCACCGGATTGGCGAAGAGTCAAAGAAGCCTTTGGATCAAAAATTAGCAAAGTTACTCCTAAGCAGTTAATAGACGATCCGTAATGCTATCTAATCGGGCTTATCACTTACATTATTGCAAACTTAATATATATTTAACTAGCTTTTGCCCGCGGCTTCGCTCGCGTTAATTTAGAATTTGACAATCAATTCGGGTAGTACTCTGCTTGTAATAATATAATTCAAGCATGATTCGAAAGACACGTGGCGCCATCTATTATAATAAGAACGTTATTATTGTTTTCCTCGGGAACAGTAATTTTTTCGGGATGAAAGGTAGCCTATGTCCGTTTCCGTACACCTGACAACGTATATGCAAAATTTCAGGATAATCGGTTCAGTGGTTTAGGCGTGAAAAGGTGACAAACAAACCAACAAACTTATTTTCGCTTTTATAATATTAGTTTTACTGATTACTGTTATTCGTAGTAGCAATACTACGATTAAGTATATTTCATACTAATGAGGCAGTAAACGGTTACGAAGGGTGTAAACACAACGCAAAACGACAGCAAGCCAATGGACAAGGGATTAGAATTACTAAAGAATCCTAACTAATATTATAAATGCGAATGTGAGTTTGTTTGTTTGTTAGTTACACTTTCACGCCTTAACTAATTAACCGATCATCATGAAATTTCGCATACAATTTATCAGGGGAACAAAAAAGGGCATAGGGTACATTTTATCCAGAAAAAGTACTGTTTCTAATTTAGGCTTGTTTTTGACCTTGGAAAGTTTTTTATGTATACCCCCTTCCCCTAGGGGGGGGTGGTTATGTGAGACTCTCCGCCCCTGAAGAGGGTCGGTATACACATTAAAAACCTGGGGTGAGCAGTCTCTCCACCGACGGGGTGGGGCGGGATGGGGTCGCCTTAGCAATCAGCATCCCGCCCCGGTGGTTGGCCCGGCTGATGGTAACCGGCCTTCAGCACCTGTAACCTAACTTTACGCGAGCAAAACCGTAGGCAAAATCTAGTATAATTATAATACGTATGTTTGTTCTTTGTATCCGTCGTTTGAATATTTGTAAAAGTTTCCCAGAAAACAGGAATTGTTCCGAGTGCGAGAGTTGTCTTTAAATACTTTCTCGATCTCGTTTAATCAACTACAATAGGGAGGGAGCCTTCTGCCATCTACTGAGCACAATTCCAGGAACCGTGCTTCTATCAATAATTTCTTGAACGTCAAATCGCTCGATGCAGGAACCACGTATCTCAAGCGCAGTAGTTGCAGGAAAACCGCTCTTTCATAGAGCCATATTATTGGTTGACAACTATAATATATTCGAAATTTTGTTATCAAATGCAACTGATTACTACATAAGAATAAGATTGAATCCTTAACTTTATCTCTAGTTTACATATGAAACATCTACAATAACGTTCCTTTGTAGTTGGCTCTCTAACGAGAAATGAGTTCACATTGTTTGAACACTACAAACTTACATAGTTTCTTAGATCTTCAATGCTGATGAAAAGCGTTCTAATGTGATTGTTACATCTCATTTGCGACGTTCAATACTCACTCCGACACATATCTAGAAAGAGACCGACATGGGTGTATTAAACCCACGTATCTTTACATAACAATATCTAGAAATATTATCTTAACTATGCTATATATGCGAATGTGAGTTTGTTTGTTACGCTTTAACGACTTAACCGATCATCATACAATTTCGTATACACGTTGTCACGGGAACAGAAAAGGATATGTCCTTTTCCTTTGTCTGTTCTCCTGTCAACTTTTTTGGATGAACGCTATGGGATGACCAGAAAAAGTACTATTACTAACCTTTTTTTTTTAGTTGGGGGAATGCATTGACGCAGATTCCGCGGGGGCAGGCGCAGGTTTTATGTCGGAAACCGGGGTAAAAGAGAGATGGTAATGATGATAATAATGGACCTCCCGGTAATACCGACTAAATCGCAAAAATGTGTTGCCCGACAAAATCGCAAACGGCGGGGCCGCGCGAATCACTTACATATGCAGTCGCGACCCCGCCCACTGTTACTAACCTAACCTAACCTTACCTACATCTACGCTAGCTAATTTATCTGTATATTTGTCAGTAACTAATTGGGATTAACTATAAGGCTGCCTGCCCATTGAAGCGGAGTGAGGCTGCGGAGCGAAGAAACGGAGAAATATTAACCAATTGGATTGCATACTGGAGCGGAGCGATTTTATGCAAACAAACTTAAATCATGGGACAAACTTAAATCTACGTAGAGAAAGTCACGGGCAAAACTAACTATGAAAGCAGTTGTCATCGTAAAAACAAATTATTATTTTCCCTACGATCACGTACGAAGAAAACTGTTGAGATCGTGTGAAAATGCACACAGAAAATATAGCACAAAGTAAGCGAGAATATTTTTACTCTGCTATTCTACTAACGAATGTGATTTTTATGTCAAATAATAGCTTCACTGGAGACATCATGATTGTCGACTTTCGAACTATGATCTGGAAAACAATAATTGCTAGTGCACTTTTTCTTGAAGTTAGTACATCAAAGCTATAGATGACCTACCCATCGAAAACTTTGTTATGGTTAGAAATAGCGTTCCATCCCTAGCAACCGCTAGATTATAATAAAGAGCGCCTTGAAGAAACAGTCATAGACAAGCTTTGTCTTGGAGATACGACCTGGTTTTTTTTAAACAGTTCTATCACTAGGAAGAATTCCTGTGTCGAGGGGTAACACCCAGACTAGAACTTCGAACCCACGCAGTGGCAGCGACGAGGTGAAAACTTAAACCACTACACCAGCCGTGCAGTTATCCTGTTTATAAGTAGTCCCTGAATCTACGGATTCGGTCCGTATTTCTAATTTTTGTATTTTATAAAAAATAATTAGGAAATTATTTCTCTATCGCGGGGAATTAAAAAAACAAAATAAAAAACAAAAAATCAAGCAACGGGTACAAATAATACATTAACCCAGCGTCGGAACAATTAATTGTCAATCACATCATTTTTTGTCCCATGTGGCGATCGAACCTACTCAGCACGGCAGCAATGGCGAAGCAACCACTTAAACCACTTTCACCGTTTTCCCCTGCAGAGTCCTATCTATTCAGGTGCTTTAGATAGAGTCAACTCTGATAAGGTTTGAACCAGGTAGAGTAGTCATTCGAATGAACGAGGCTCGCGAAGGTATCGCGGAACTCTAACCAATTGCTATAGGAACCATCAAACTTAGAACAACTTAGCAACCGAATGACACGAGTACTTTTATCACTACTAATCGATCGACTAATCTGGTTATATTTACTTAATATATTCTGTGCCCGAGATAAGGATTTATATTACACCGATTCAAAATCTGAACGGTCCGTATACTGACATTTAATATCATCAACAATACATTCCAAACGAAGCTGAACCTCATCATATTGATCGTTCAACGACTCAATCTTGCCCATGCTCAACTGTAATTCGGTAACATCACGGCTATGAATTTTCATCAAGCGAATCTAAATAGTTTATGAAAGCTGGTAATCTGCCTTTGAAACTGCCTCGTTACTTCACTAACTCTTTTTCCTTGGACATTCTGGGTAACGAGTGCCGTCGACCTGGAATTTATACAATAATAACATAAAGCATAGATTACGACTTGATTACGTAGTAATTATGTAGGTACCTGCCTATCTACAACTAGAACAACTATTATTAGTAGCGGTCGCCTAGTGGTCAAAATTCGACCAAAATTCCTAAGCTTGCTAGTTTGTTTTCTTTTTTTCTTTATTACATATAAATGAGGTACTATTTATTGTAATAAAGAAAAGTTGTTACTATGGTTACATAGGTAACCATTATATAGGTAACCATAGTTACAAAGAATTGTACGACGTCAGACGAACAATGCCCAAATACTACAAACGCGATTCGACTGCGTGTGTCAAGTGCATGGTTGTGTGCGTGTAGTGATTTTTCATTAATTTAATGTATTTATAATGCATAATTTATAAAATATAAGGATTCGCGCCTCCTTCTCCATATAAACTTTAACTGTGCCAAATTTCATACTCCTCTGGCCGCGCAATTTTCGTAAAAAGGGGTACAAAGTTTTTGCTTCACGTATTAATATATAGATTTTATTAATGTGCAGCTAATTTACGGAGCTTGCAAATGATACTATACTTAACACCTTATTAATAATTTAAATGACGTCAACACAATTGACACCTACTTTTATAACTTAACAGTTTACATAAGAAAAGTTTTACATTAGCTATAGTCAGTATGTAAATACCTACCTACATACTGAATTAACGGTTTACAAAACACTAAAATAACAATATTAATTATAAGAATACATAACAAGTACACTAATACATACATACATAGATTCACGCCTGTTTCCCAAAGGGGTAGGCAGAGACTACGGATTTCCATTTGCTACGATCCTGATACACTTCTCTGGCTTCATTCACTTTCATCACATTCCTCATACACGCCCGTCGGTTCAAGATGCTCTTAACCTGGCCTTTGTCCAGAACGCCTCCGATCTGATCGAGAAACGTTCGCCTAGGTTTTCCCCTTGCGACTGTTCTATTCACACTAGCCTTATAAACTTTCTTAGTCAGTCTTTCCTCGTCCATTCTTTCTACATGTCCAATCCAATCCAGCAGCCACTAATATGATTAAAGTACACTAATATGATTATAATTAACAATAACAACGTTAAATAAGAATACTTGCAATATATCTATCACTCAAATTGTGATACATAAAATAATTAGGTATCTACCGCAACATGAGAACTTAACGTGAATAGTTGATTTTAAATTGCATTAATTAGTTAAAATTTAGCACTAATCGTCTACTATACTATATTGAAATATGTATTTACTAATTTGCTGCAAAATTTAATGTATTATACACGATAATACTAACAACTAAACACTATGTATCGGCTACCTAGATCTTCTCCCTAGCCTTTATTATTCCCAAGTCACTTGGGGTCGGCTTTCTAGTCTAACCGGATTTGACTGGATATCAGTTTTTACACGGAGCGACTGTCATCTAACCTCCGCAACCCGAAGGCTAGCGATACCCTAAGGCTAGACCAGTGTCAGGATATTAGAGGGCACTGACTTCCCAATAACGACTGCCATAGATGTTCATGGCAGCCGGGACCGACGGCTTAACGTGCGCTCCGAGGCACGGAGCAGGCGATAATTGTCAATCAATACGCACATAATTTCGAAAAGTCATATAACTTCCGAAAGTCAGAAGTGCCCGACGTGGGTTCGAACCCGAGACCTTCTGCATTGCAGTCTGTTGGTCTCCCCACTGAGCTATCGGCTACCTATCTTATCTTATCTTATGTGGGGGCCAGTCAGTGCTGACCGGCGACACTTCGACCCAGTGGGATCTTTTGTGTCGACACTCTCCAAATAACGACAGCCATAGATGTTCATGGCAGCCGGGACCGACAGCTTAACGTGCACTCCTAGGCACGGAGCAGGCGATAATTGTCAATCAATACGCACATAATTTCGAAAAGTCATATAACTTCCGAAAGTTAGAGATGCGCGACGTGGGTTCGACCCCGAGACCCTCTGCATTGCAGTCTGTTGGTCTCCCCAATGAGCTATCGCTTCTATCGGCTACCTAAATGAGCATAATATATTGAAATAGGTAATAATTACTCACTAACCTTATAATATATCCCTTGATTAGGATTATATGCTACCTGAACAAGTGTTAGAGTTACGATATAATACAAGATTCAACTACTTGACGGCCTCGATGGCGTAGTGGTTAGTGTAACCGACTGCTACGCCTGAGGTCGCGGGTTCGATTCCCGCACAAGTCAAACATTTGTGTGCATGAACATGGATGTTTGTCTTGGTCTGGGTGTTTCTATGTATAATATGCATGTATTTACAAAAAAAAAGTATGTATGTATGTTTATCCATTGTCTAGTACCCATAGTACAAGCTCTGAAGTTTGTGTGTATGTGGTAGAATATTATATTATTATTATTATTATATTATTATTATTATTACTTGATCCAAAATAAAATTCCACGTTTCACGCCGCCAAGTAAGTCCAAAGTTCATTCGCCAATAACCCTCTCAATCCTAATCCTAATCCTAATCTTGACTACATAATATTATAAAAGCGAAAATGAGTTTGTTTGTTTGTTACCTTTTCACGCCTAAACCACTGAACCCGATCATCCTGAAATTTTGCATATACGTTGTCAGGTGTACAGAAAAGAACATAGGCTACCTCTCATCCCGAAAAATATTACTGTTCCCGAGGAAAACAATAATAACGTTCTTATGATAATTGATGGCGCCACGTGTCTTTCAAATCATGATTGAATTATATTATTACAAGCAGAGTACAACCCGAATTATTGTCAAATTCTAAATTAACGCGAGCGAAGCCACGGGCAAAAGCTAGTAGTTAATAATTTGATGTTCTAAAACAATAACTGGTTCGATTTTCTTAATATCCGGCTCGAAGGACCATATGGTGGGATTATACTGGACTTGGAAATAAAAAAAATCAACGGGTTGCACTCCGGGAGTGCCGGCAGAAGTGAAAACTTGAATATTAACGTTGTGCATTTTTGATATTTTGGAATGGTTAGTCAATAATTTTGCACGAATTGCTTTAATTAACAGTATAAAAGTACTTTAATTTATGTGGTAAAATACAATATTCATTTATTGCGCTATCGTACACAAACATGACAATTCGCCCTCCGTCTTACGAATTTTCGATCAGGTCACGTGTCCTTACGCGAGTTTGACAATTCTCCCTCCGTCTTACGAATTTTCGATCAGGTCACGTGTCCTGACGCGAGTTTAACATTTTTTACCCATCACAAAAAAGTGCACAACGCCGCTAAAGAAGTTTTCACTTCAAAAAATCTGGAAACTGTGGATGATGAGTATTCCGTACAATATCAAAAAGCCAAGTGGTCTACAGATCGGTACACCATTGTTAATAAAACTAAAAACAATAATTTTGCTTATTGCTACGAGCTAGCAATTACTTCAAATGGATATTGTGGTGAAAAACCTGCAGGCGCTTCGACACCTTGTTCGCGCAGCAAATCCTTTAATACCACGGATATTGTTTTTTGCCTAAGGTATCAGACCAGACCCCTGTTTAACATCTTAACATTATCACCCATTAGGTAGATTTTATCCTAGAAATTCACACATTTTCTGTATATTATCGTCCAAAACGCAAGACAATAGCCGCCAATAACTAACATTAGGCGTAATATAATATTATGAAGATGTACTCTACACATTGGCACGGACGAAGCAATTTTTATATGCTAATACAATTTGTAACAGCACCCAGGAAAATAAGCAAGTAAGTGTCTGGCAATTTTTAAAAGTGAACCTTATGAGATTCTTGGCAGTTCGCTGCACATGTAAGCTCCACTTTACCGATGCTTGCTAACTTATCAGTGTACTTGTATATAACTTTTATAAATATACTATTTTTATAATATTGTCTTACGTTCAAGTGATAAAATCCGTATAAAATAATTTCATTTCAACATATATTGTTATAACATTAACCTTAAACTTATAAGGACCGATGTCTTAACCATCAAAAATGTCAATCGAAATCCTTTGCCGTTATGACAGTGTTTGTATGGGAAATCTATTAAATAATGAGACACTGTGTCATGTATACGACCATTAAAACGTCGGTCTTAAATCTGTTATCGGAAAAAAAATTTGCTTGCCTATAGTTTATATATTTTAAATGTTTATGTACATACATAGAATTGGATCGATAGTTTTGCACGGACGCTTGCTCTCTCAAGCTCTGAAGAGATATCAAAAAGTTTTAAAAACAGCATAAAATTTATGTATTGAGAAGTTTTACCCTCTAAAAGTTTATAGAGGTGGAATGTGTTTTAGTGATTGCCACAATATTTAGTTTATTTTGTATTAAAAACTGAAGTGTTGATTCCGTAGTAAAACTTTGCGCGCACCTTTACGGCCAATTGTGAGGCGTCGTGTTCGATTTCCGGTTCTAAGTATGTTATTGGTATTTGTGTTAGCAAATTCTCGGCACAGCAATTTTAAAATAAGACGGATATACTACAGTATACTTCCCTCTATTATATGGGACTAAAGCATAGCTGCCAGAACGTAGATGTATTATCGACTAGGATGGACCGAGATTACCCCTACGTTTCAGTGATGCATATGTGTGACTCTATGTCCGTGTCTTTTATCCAATTTAGGCAATTTAATTTAATACAATCCTGACCCAGCCAGTGCAGTTTATTTTAAGCAGGATAAATATTACAAATAGATACAACTAAACAATCTTACAACCTCAAAAACATGATCAAAACTTTGTGTAACTTAAATTATTGCTTTTTCAAGACGGTAACGGTTTCATTTTCTTTTCTTTGTTGGTAATTTCGTTTTACGTGCGGAAACCAAATAGTAAAATATTATTACGTACCGCCAGTTTAGTTTGACGGCAACATTTTATAGTTTGAAAACTAAAACAATGTACCTAAATGTCGAAGCTGAAGAATATATTCAGGCGCTTAACAAAACATCCGGCTTTTTTTTTCTATAATTAAAAGTTGTTTGGGTAAAAATCCTTTACAGTAGGTATGAAAAGAGCAATGCTTTAACTTGATATATAGGTTATATATATAGTTTCGTGCCTGTAACCTTGAAGGGATAGACAGCCGTGTATTAGACTCACATTTTGAAAACTAAGGTGTTTAAGTATCACTATATAGCGGTGGAGCTTATTGCCGTTTATCGAATACAGTTGCAGACTCCATGCTGCTACTTAGAATTTCTTAACAAGAAACCCAATAGTACATTTCCCAACTCGGAAACCAAACACGAAACCTCATGCACAGTAGAAGAAAGAAAACAGTTTATTTTGACCTCTACACTGGCATAAAACAAAAAAGCAACAAAAAAATAAAACATTTTAAAAATACTTAAATAAAAACAAAGAAAACATAAGAATAAGCAATTTACTTAATTACATCATCTTAGCACTTATCTTCAGCAAAGCATCTAAAATGTCAAATATTTGACATACGGCCCACTTGGGTTACAAGAGCCGCTCTTCGCGCATTGTAGATATTGAATTAAAAATAAAATTAATAGAAGAGGCTGGCAGACGCAAATACATATGTGGGTCTTTAATACTCTAGCTAATCGAGCGAAACGCTGTAACTGTTTTACTACTCTTATGCTGGTTATCTGTGAAAGTAATAATAAAATGATATAATTAAGGTTGCAAACAAGCATGCGGGCCCGTCTATTGGTAAGCGGTTACTATGATCCCTTGCGTTACCAATCACTTACACGTTGCTAATCCTAGAGGAAAGAAAATGGGATGAAAGGAGAAGTAGGTATGGATCCTTCTGAACCTCTATATATTATTATCAATCTAACGTTAGTTTCCTGCACGGGAGAGGTACGGCTCAGAGAAAACTGGTTCACGTCAGGCAAATAATTGGCAAAGTATATACCTACTTTGACACTCGTACATACTCCTACATAGCTTTAAAAGATGGTAATACCGCTGCTAGATAATTGTTTTGATTTCAGGAATACAACACAACATATTCGGTTTGGAATTTATATTACGTCTTCCTTTGGTTGTGTATTCCAAGTCTGAGTGAGGTGGTAAGTGTATGAAGCCTTTTATATCATTTTATTTCTCAAGATGTTAGACATTTACCAAAACAACTAATTCGCAATTAGTCTGTGACATTTACACGTAGCACGTTGCTTCCAAAAAGATTTCGCCACAACACTAGGCGTTATAAAATAAGTTTTATTTTAGTTGCAATACTTTACCTCTACGTTTTGACAGCAAATAAACAACAATGTTCGTTGAGAGTTGGACCGGTATCTTAAGGATTAATGTGGATGGCAAATAAAGAAGAGACATTGTAAGAAACAGAAATAAAGAAGATATATCTTGAAGCAACTTATCTTGGGAACGTAGTGGTACCATTGTTTGCTGTTAAAAAGCTGATAGGAGCTTATCGGCCACGTTAGATAAGTTTAGTGAAAAGAATTTCAGGAAGGTTTTTAGTTTTTTACAAACCAATTTGTTGAGACTGTTTCGAGCTTATGTTTGAAGCAGCTTGTTAGATCCTCAGGTGAAAATGGCAATTTTCTGACCAAAACTTTATCCATTTTAACGAAATTTAATTTCTGAGAATTTGAATGAGGTGCACCAAGAGTTGTGTCTTATTGGTCTCTTTTGCGCTTACGTTTGTGTGTGGTCTTAGGTTCGACTGTCGATTTGGAAAATTGTTATTAGGTGTTATTGTTAAATTCTTAGTAGCAGCATGTAGTCTAAAATATGCGTGGGAATAAAAAACATACTTGGTCCGATACAACTCTACCTACTCCTTAAAAAACATACGGACATGGGTGCAACCGTCATTAAAAAGCCCCTCCAATATTCGAGGCAACGATAATATAATATTATGTAGCAGTGAACTTTCATACTTGTGTCACGTAAAAAGCTACGTTATTTTCGCAACATGTTCTCATGAACCACGCCCCAGCAGGTGGCAGCACCTATAGTTTTACTACACGAAGCCGCTGTAAGACGCTATCGGTTTTCCAACAAGCATGTTTTATCAAAATGGTAAATGCCTACTAAATCATACTATGCGTAACCATTTCTTGTACCCTTGTAACATAGGTTTGCGCTTGTACCTAAAACTGATCAGTCAGACAAAGTAAAACCGTTTTCTCACCACAAGAATCTTTTACGAAAGTATTAGAGTTTAAGGAAATTCTCGGTGAATCGATAAAGGTTCGTAATCGCCCTATAATATTCTTAAAATCGTAAAAAATCTTTAAATCCAAACTTGTTTAATGTGATGGATTATAGTCTTCCTATAATAGGGAACCAGTTTCCACCGCTAAAACTGTTCACAAACAAGGATGGTATAATATTATTATCTTTGAGTAACTTGAAATAGATAATAAACATGTTATTGATAATAATTACGTTATAAATATATTGTGAAATCAATCGACAATTGTATCGAATTGCATCGTTCATTGTTTTCAATAGCAATCAACTGTTTATAATTTCTTTATTCGTATAACTGGCTTGTAGGTATCTTTACCAACAATCCTGTTATAGGATATTTTGGTTAGTATGTTGAGAAAGTTTTAAAATTGCTAAAATGAAAAATGTTGCAAGAAGAAGTTATATTGTTATGGGTGCGAGTATTAGGTATGTATGCCCGGGTAAATTTGATGTGCAATCAGTCTATTTTTAATATGAGAATCATATTTTTGTACACTAAACAACTTTTTTGTCGCGCATTTGAGGAGAAATATAATACACTTTTGATGTATATTTTCGAATTATTTATAGTACTAGTTTTGTTAAACAATTGGTCTATTTGCAATGAAATAATTTATTTGATGTAAAAATTGTTTTATTGATGAATATAAATTGATGGGTGATAAGTTTTTTGATGTATATTTAAAAATATCCCATTAAAAAATATTGTTAATTAACCAATTATGATAAGTAAATATATTTTTGTCGCTTTCATTAATGAGTTGGCTGCTTTAATATAGCAAACCGTGAATAAAAAAAATATGGTTACCTCGCCAATATCAGAGCTGAGTACTATGAAAAACGCAAAAACTGTTTCAAATCCGGGAGTTCTTTATGGGCATTGCTTCAATATATGTAAAGTCCCGCTTGACACAGGGATTATTTCAGCTGCTTAATGTGACCTCTAATTATTATGCTCATTTCCAATATCAGTTATCATGATATATCCTGCTTTCAGCAGCTACGACCTTCAGTACAGTTAGTTACGGTAATATTGCCTCATAACCATTACTGGTAGGACAGTAATCAATGAGACAATAATATCTAAACATCCGACCATGCTGATAGAAACTAAAAGAGATGATATAATCAAACGCTTACTCACTGGTAACAATAGTATAGTAAAAGAAAGGAACCATGAACAATAGAGATTATAAGCAGCAATGCCTGTCTATTTACAATATCTTTTTGGGGAAATGTAAATACGACGTAACCTAGATTCGTTTTCATAACAATTCCGATAACATATATATAAAGATCACACTACTTATAATTCATTTCTCGATTATCAGTCGAGCCAAGCAGGTGTTTATAATGTGGCGCATTCATATAGTGTATTGTGTTTTCTTAGTGTATTTTCATAATACATATTGCTGTTATTGTAATAACCAACATGGTCTCGTTAATACGAAAGGCGAAACTGGTTCCGACGTTAAGCGGCAATTTGATGTTGAAGAAAATAGTTCCACTGACTTTGAAGTAGAAAATGTATCAAGCGGATTAAAACCAGATGTAACTAATATTACTAATGATACAATATCGATAGAAAACTTAACTGCTATGGAGGTAGATAACATAACAACTACAATATCAACTGCAGATGAAAATATAACAATGGTCTTATTAAATGAGACAACTACTGACATAAGTACAACTGAAGACTTAAGTACAGCTACAGGAACGAGTGCATCTTCAGAATTAAATTCAACTATAGAAAGTGCAATTACTGAAACTAGTGTAACAGAAACAAGTATAGTAACCGAAACTAAAGCAAGTTCAGAAGTAAACGATTCAACTTTATTAGTGACTGAACCATGGTATGCGTCGCTGGATACGGACAAAGATGTGTCAATGTATTGTAATAAATACAAGAAATCCACCTCATTGGCTTTGAATAAAATGGCTGATATATGGAAGATTGCGTACTATACAATACCTCATAAGCTAAAGTGTTTTAAATTACATATCAAATTATTGACAACTGATGTAAGTATAATTCCGCGCCTATCATGTTAGTGGCAGAGTGCCTCTGCATATACCAATGACAAAGGTGTTATTAAAAAAGATATTGTACAGTACTGAATTATTCGTAAGAAGATTTATAATTGAGTGGTGATTTAAAAGTGTGGCCGTGAGTTTTTTGCAGGTTTCTTCTCATAGGCAAACTCACTAACTCATAAACTTCTTTAGTAAATTAATAAGTATATCCCTTATATTAGGCGGTACTGAGGTTGAACATATTAAGAACGCGTGTCGTTGAATGTTAAGCTGTTGCATTATATCTACATAATATGTAAACGAAAATTACAAGAATTCTAAAGAAAAATACTAGGACCAATCGCTTTGCACTGCCATGTTTCTGACTCTTCTAAGATTATGCATCATAGCTAGCCCGACTACACTACTGATAGCATATAATTAGCCACGTCTGTAGGACTGAACATGCCTTGAAATAAAAAAAAATATTTCTTAAACTTATTAGGACAAGTCACAATTGTTTTTAATTATGTCTTCCAGAAATAATAAAAAATACTTGATTACAGGACCAGCAATATTATTCAAAAATATATGGCAATTTTAACAACAAGATTAATTGGAGCAAATGTCAGTTGGAAATAATGTCAAGGGATAACAATAACTTTTCAAGTAAAAGAAAACATTTCTTACAAGATCACGAAAATGCCCATGGTGTTTTGAAAAACATAATTATTGAGGAAGAATCTTCTGGTACGTATTATATTTTTTGCCATATTGTTACTTTCAACAGTATATTAAAGTTTATGAATAACTAAAATATAAGCTCTGACTGATAAAGTAAGTAAAATTGCAAAAACAGCGAAGTGTAACTATAATATTTTTTATCATCTAGCACATGTTTAGACTTAGAAGGGATTAATCATTAGGTATCTAAACACTATTATTAGAAAATAATAGTGTTAACTTATGACGAAGTCGCCATGCGATCAAATTTGAACGCGCTAAGCAGATTTTATCGTATAATTGAGTAACTTAGTATATCTTTTAGAGAATATTCTTCGCTGTACATTTTGAAGCCCAAGTTTAGAACTAAAGTAATAGTACTTAAAAGTAGTATATATTAGAAAATTGTAGTAAATATCAGCTGCTGTTATTTTATTTTCATTAGTAGGTCGTTTTCATAAGTGGTAGTAAAAAAAAAAAACTTGTTGTAAAGAAGCAGATTGAAATTATTTACTGGAGCATAATACAGCCCAAGATGCAACTAATTTTCATTCAGTACATAGACGAAGTGAAGAGAAAAGCCATAATTTGGGCAGGCAAGCTGCTCAAATTTCTCTAGATAGCAGGCGACATTATCTTTAAAAGCATCAATCAAGAAATTTCTTTTCAGCAAATTCATCATCAATATCCCTGGTCCAAGAAGTCCCGGACCAGTGGTTGGTAGTCAAGAATCTCTTGCTTATGAGGGACTGTAACACTGGTGAGCTGGTGGTCTTCACCAGAGTTCCTATGGAGCCGAAGATAATAGATATCGAGGACGCCTTGTCTTCGTTTGATGAACCTCGGGTTCTTAGCGGTACAAGAGCATGTTTATGAACCAATGAAGATAGGGCAAAGACGATACATAAATAATTTTATTGGCTTGGTGTTATTGATGATTCTTTTGTTATAGTTTGAATGTTTGTAAAATCCACCGCGATACAAGATATATTCCTAGTACTGGAGTTGTCTTTACTACCAAAGAGATCCGCACTGAAAATCAGTCCTCTATTGTAGGCCCCTATAGACCACAATACAGTAATATACAGTATGTCCCAGAATATGTGAATCAAATTATAACGAGAGATTTCTTAGGTACGAACCTCTCAAATGAGATACATACAAAAAAAAATATTATCACCCTTGTGTAAAAATAATAAAGCAAACAAAGAAGATCCTCTTTGGTGCAAAAAAATACACCAGAATAATACTGCGATTTCAAAACTACATCAGTTTAAAAAAAAAAATGTTTGTAGTTTGACGAATCAATCCTTCCTTCTTTATAAGTGAAAAAAATTAAAATTAGCCATAAACGAAGCACCTGTAGTTGAAAGTCTGAAAAGATTGTACATTTTTAAAGACTTAGATTTTTTATTTTTTACACAAATGTGATAATTTTTTTATTTTTTGTATTTAGCACATTGTAACGGGAATCTCCCGTTACAATTTGATTCACATATTCTGGGACACCTTGTATAAGTGCTTTAAATGGTTAGCCTCACTATTTGGAATTATATTTTGAGTGATATAAAAAATCTAATGTCAGACCATAATATATGTCAAAAATTGGCTACGACATTAGATACTGTAGCTATCTTTTGAAATATAAACGAGTGTATGCATTAACAATTACATGAAGTTTACTCTTAAAAGAAACAGAAAATTAAGGCACGTTATTGTTTTATTAACTAACTGATTAAAAACTATACGTAGTGCACAAAATTTATTGCTTAAATTTAATTGTACGTGGTGGATGGACCACGTACAATTTAATTTAAGCAATAAAATAGAGAACTAAAGTGATAGTGTCTAAGTGGGTTAAAGTGATAGTGTCTAAGTGTCTAAGCTGTTTAAATAAATGTCTTAGTAAAATAGCTGCATCTTATATTTCAGACGACTAAATTGCAAGTTGCAATTAAAGGAAAATATAAAAGATTCTTAAACTCAAAATACCATAATACTAACCAATTTTACAGCAAATAAGTAAGAGATAGGGTGTTTTGTATATTAACTTCTCTCATATAAATAATTAATCTAGGGTTTTGGTTTATATTACGAGGCGTTACAACATCTTCATTTTATTTTCAGCATCCGTTATTACTAAACGATTTCTGCTTAATAAGTTTAAGTCTCGAAGTGTAAATTAGGATTTTTATATTAGAATTACTTTTCGTTAAAATCAATTGACTTTTGCAGATTATCTCATATAATGATTGATCCCTTATTGTATATTATACAATTAATAAATTATCGAGAATAAACGTATCAAAAGCTTTACAAAAGATGTTAGCATTGGTGGCTCTTAAATAGCCTAAAGACGCACAAGAGATTTATGGAGATCATTAAGACTGAGTTAGATTCATTTGTTGATTTCATTCAAAGGTGACAAGAAGATTTGCACAAACATTTTACTAACAGCTACTAATTTTTCGACATTTCTCTCATAAAGAATATTGCGTGGAAAGCCAATTTTTCTCTTAACCATGTTTTAATAAATATAATTTCAGCAAATAAACATACAGCGACTATAATCAAGAAAAATAACGATCAATGGCTGGTAGTAGACAATATCTTGCTTATGAGAGATTGTCAAACGGGTAACATAGCTATTTTTACTAAAACGGAGCAAACGAAAAGTGAAATCGAGATTTCATTGGGATTGTTTGGTGAAACTGAATGTATCAAAGCTACACGGGCGTGTACAAATTTTGAAGATATATGGCTAACTCGATCTGAACTTATTATTTATTAATATTATTGTAATTATTAAGATAATAAATATGTATTAAAATTTTAAATTGTATTTAATTTTATTTGTCCTCATGAGCAGAAACGTAAAATCTATCGAAGTCTATCCCTGATTACCGCATAGCATCGGATTGGATTACGCGACGAATTATATGACTTTCTAAATTTTAAAAGACGACACATATTTGACTGGTAATAATCCTTACTTAATATTATAAATTCGAAAGTAACTCTGTCTGTCTGTCTGTCCGTTACCTTTTCACAGCTAAACCACTTAACCAATTTAGATGAAATTTGGCACAGATATAGTTTAAAACCTGGGGAAGGACATAGGCTACTTTTTATTGATTTAGGTACCACGCGGGCGGAGGCGCGCGCAAAAGCTAGTTGATAATAATTTCTTTAGCAAATATTTAATAAACTTTAATATTTGATGGTAATTCCATCAACTATTATAATTCTTAATAAAATAATAAATTAATTTCAATTTTTTTTTATAAAATGTTATTTTATATTTTATTATTTATTTCAAATACCGAAGTTTTTAATTTCGCCATTGATAGATATAGATTCAATTCAATTACACAGAAAACAATATGACACGCTTTGTATAGTCTTCAATACCCTACGTCGATAACAATTATGCTTTATGAAACATGTCATTGTCTTGTAATTATATGATACATACTTTTATGATACTACATTTGGTAATGTTACACAATGCATAGACTAAACATCTAAGTATCTACTAGTCTATGCATCTAAACAATAAAAAGCAATATGTTTCGGCTTTTATTGTGCCCTTCATATCGACCGTGGATTTTGTTAATTTACACTATTTATACCCTTTTTTGCGTGAAATTAGAAAACCTTGGACTATTGAGCCCAGTTCAGTTAAGGTGTTATTTGAGTCCAGCATAGAGCCTGCAAACGTGCCTGGTAGACGCAATATCATATGGTATCCTTAATTTTGTTCGTTCCCTATTAAATGACAAGCTGGCGAAATGTGTCTATAACTAAGCTATCCTTCGAGATATTTTAGGCTGAAGGCAATGTGACCACATATTATACTTACGATTTTTCATATGTCAGACAAACCAAAAGTTTTGACACATGACATTACTAAGGTTTATCTGTCAATTGAAATTAAACAAACTTTATATGGATTTTATCGCGTTGTCTATTTTTTATAAAACACTATTATTACATAATTTTAAAACTTTAAACTACTATTGTTAAACACTTTTACTAGTTACTGTTTATTTCTATTTAAGCTATTTAAATGATACAACTATTTAGATTAAACTTTACACTTTCCCCGATGTTTCGGTTGCTTTTCAGCAGCCATGGTCACGGGGAGACTAAAATAGTAGTTGTCTCAATGTTCCAGTGTAGTTATTTCAAATGACCCAAATATAATTTAATCATTAGTGTTTCTATTTACACAGAATGAGCTCAAAGTATCATGAAGTCTAGCTGTGGTTTGCTTCTTCTTGGGTTTGACAATTTGAATTACTGGATCCCAAGCTGGTGGTACATTCCAACCATCTTCTCTATTGAAATTAGGATGTTTTTTGATTTCTATAACCTCGCGACGCATCCTTGATAGGAATCCGTGTTCTTTAGCGAGAATCTGTGGTTTGACAAATCTCAGGTAGTGATTGGTCCGCTGTTGCACATGTTCACATACAGATATATGATACTTTGAGCTCATTCTGCGTAAATAGAAATACCAATGATTAATTTATGTTCGGGTACTTTGAAATAACTACACTGGAACATTGAGACAACTGCCATCTTAGTCTCCCCGTGACCATGGCTGCTGAAAAGCAACCGAAACGTCGGGGAAAGTCTAAAATTAAATCTAAATAGTTATATATATATAGTATAATAGTTTAAAGTTTCAAAATTATGTATCAATAGTGTTATTGATATATCATTTTATAAAAAATAAATAACACGATAAAAGCCGTATAAATTTTGTTTAATGTCAATGTATAACATTCGCGTAAACATAAGACAATATTATGTTTATTTGGCAAATGAAAAATCGACTCGTAAGCAAATTCCCTTATTCAAACAATGTTTTACTAAAACACTGTGAATTTTAGAAGCAGAAATAGTAAAGTCAACAACCGCAGACTATTAAATTAAGGATTTATGATGATAGCAGACCATTCATTATCAGTAAAACAGCACAGAGGCTGGATTGTTTGGAGTCTATTATTTTTAGGAGCTGGTAACTTAACTCATTACTGAAGTCGCATTACTGAAGTTGTTTTACGCATTACTGAAGTCGTTTTTATTTTACTAAGGTTTTAGTGCCAACTTAATGCCAAAACAACCTTAAGCATAATGTTTATTTGTATATACATTTTATATGTTGTGTGGCTATTATATATTTTTGATAACTGTATGAATGAACAGACAAACCCGGTAGGTCATAGATTTCTTCACATACATTTCTACCTATCCCATTTCTTTTTAATAACACATCTTTGTTTCCTTTGCCCGGTCAGTATTTTTTTTGTTTTGTTCTTACCGTGTATTATACATAACAACACCCAGACCAAGACAAACATCCATGTTCATGCACACAAATGTTTGACTTGTGCAGGAATCGAACCCGCGACCTCAGGCGTGGCAGTCGGTTACACTAACACCTACGCCATCGAGGCCGACACAGTAATGGGTCAGCAGTGGCTCTAATATCGTAAGAGATTACAGGCAACGATAACAACTTATCATCAGGCTGTTGGTATGCTTACTTATCGCATTAGAAGCAGGGATAGCCTAGTAGACTTAAATCTAACCATTCTCACTACGAAGGGGCCCGATATTATCCTTACTAATATTATAAATTCGAAAGTAACTCTGTCTGTCTATCTGTCTGTCTGTCTGTTACCTTTTCACGGCTAAACCACTCAACCGATTTAGACGAAATTTGGTACAAATATAGTTTACAACCTGAGAAAGGACATAGGCTACTATTATTGATGTAGGTACCACGCGGTCGGGACCGCGCGCAAAAGCTAGTATTATATAAATGCATTGTTAAGGTTCGATATAAATAAATACTACCTAGAGCTTAGATGATTGAAAACCATTCATATCATCATTACTCAATTTCCTATATTCAAATGATATATGAATTAGTTCCCTCACCCGCAGCAATGTTTCAAATTCATTGAACATTTGTATCGATATCCTAATAACCGCATTCGAAATAATGTACATACTATGTCTATTTAACCTATAAAACAATTTTACCAATCCATTGCACCAACACTATAATGATACCACAAATCAATGGAACAGAACGCGCATTGGATTGTGAAACTCTATTTAGAGTCATTCAATGCTGATTTGAATTTAGGCAAATCTATTCTTGAACCTCATTGAATACGTACATTTAATTTTCGATATAA
This sequence comes from Catocala sponsa, assembly GCA_963564715.1. Lineage (NCBI taxonomy): Eukaryota > Metazoa > Arthropoda > Insecta > Lepidoptera > Erebidae > Catocala > Catocala sponsa. The sequence continues at coordinate 22,674,446 of OY751337.1, read as the reverse complement.
AATGAAGCTGTATCAGTAGTTATACATTAAAAACTGTACAGATTTGCAACTTTTTGTAGATTTGAGAAAAACAAGCACCAGGGTATCATTGCAGACTCGGTTCAAACAGGAATTATATAATTGGAAAAGTACCTTCAATTTGTAAGAGATCTTTGCGAAACAACTTTGTGTTATATTTCTACTGTGAGTAAGGCTGGCCGCATACATACGTTTTCCGAATTCGATTTCCGAATTCGTTTTCCACATTCGGAGCTCCGATTGCATGGAATCAATATAAAATACACTAACTGCCGCACACGTCCGCTTTCTCTCCGAACGGAAAAGATTCCGTATGTACGTTTCGAATGCAAACCCATGCGTTTGGAGAAACCATTCGGAAAAAACCTAATGACGTCATGCGGAATGCAGCCCTTGCATACATTTTGTTTGTGTCGGCGCACACGTTCGGAAATTCTCATTCGGAACCGCGCCCGCGCCACGCGCATTGTACGTACGTAAACGATAGTTATAATGTGTGAGGTAGAAACATTAATATTGTCTATTGAAAAATACCCTTGCTTGTGGAATATACATGACAAGGACTACCACAAGAGAGATATAAAAGACTAGATGTTCCCGCGGTTTCAGCCGCGTTTATCGTTACTGCGCCGCCCCCTTGGGTCGTAGCGTGATGTTATATAGCCTATAGCCTTCCTCGATAAATAGGCTATCCAACGTTAAAAGATTTTTTCAATTTGGACCAGTAGTTCCTGAGATTAGCGCGTTCAAAGAAACAAACAAACTCTTCAGCTTTATTATATTAGTATAGATTTGGCCTGGGAGCAGGTATTTAAAGAGATATAGTTCATACTATTTACATAATTTCGTTTAAATATGTTTGTTTTATTTAATGTTGTTTTATTATTGTTGATAACTGTTAAATATTGTTATAATTGTTTACTATTGAAATGCAATTGCTAATAAATCATCGTCCTCTATCGACGTGCGTTCACTACGCTATCACTATCCGTACTGAGAGTATACAGTCCGAATGAAAAAAAACTAACGTGTGCGCTAGTCTCACGGAATTCCGAATCGAGATTACATGTTAGGAAATCGAATTCGGAAAACGTATGTGTATGCGGCCAGCCTAAGATGTTCAGGTTCCTTAAAGAGATGCTATGTTGTCAGAAAAACCCCCTTAATCTTTGCAATGGTATTTGATAAAATGGCAAAGTTACAAGCGTCCACACACACAATACTGGCTTCCCATAAAGCAGACCCTGTGCCTGAACTTGATGGTATTGATAAAGGCTGCTGTTCTGCTATCAGCACAGCGCCTCCTTAATGAATCTAGCCTATTCACGGCTAAAACATTACACAAGGTTGTTTGACTGCACGAATAGCGTTGTGGTTTAAATGGTCTCCTCGTCACTGCTACTGCGCCGAGTGTTGTGGGTTCGAATCTCACACGGGACAAAGCTTTGTGTGATCCATAAATGGTTGTTCTGAGTCTGCGTGTTTGAATGTTTGTAAAGTCCCCCGCGACACAGGAATCATACCTAGTGCCGGAGTTGTCATGTTTTAAATAGAAAAAAAAGGATAGAGATTTTCTTAAAGCGCCTCTAGTTACCGGAAATTTTATTTTCAGTGTTGGACTTTTCATTTAAGCAAAAGCTCAATGGTATTCAAGGTTCCTGCTGCGCTCTTCCTAATTCCTTTTTTCCTTTCATTGAAATATCTACTACTTACTATCTTGGAAATTGACGTTCCGAAACGTCAGACTCAGGCACGCAGCAACAAAAAGTTGCACGTGTGCATCTCTGTACGTACGGCAGTAATAAACATGGATTTGGGTACCGCAGGGTAAAGTGTGCTATTCATCTAGTTGGAGCGCTCAGGCACGCATTCTCGTTACTCGCCAGTGATTTGATACTCAAGTTATTTCAAACCGAAAGTAGTTGCGATATTTTGTTGGATAAACGAAAAATAAATTGTTTTTGTGTTACTAAGCGGGTGGTATGGTGTGTATTGACTGCTTCGTTAATCCATAGTATGAGTTATTATTAGATTTCCGATTTTATGTCCAAAGAAAAAAAAACCTTCGTCTGCATAGAGTACATTTCAGTCGTGACATCATACAAGTTGATAATACTATGTACCATAATTATGTTAGTTAAAGCTGAACGAAAACCTAGATTCTGAGACCTGGAAGTTGAATCACTAAACTTCGGTAACCGCACTAAATTTTAGGGTAATATCAGAACTAACATACAGCCTCACTAGAATATAAAACAAAGGGCTTAGACCCTAATAAATTTTCATAACTGGATATTATTATTATCCATCCGAATATTATATAATACACAGTTTTAAAATCATTTTGATTTCAATCTACCATTAGTAAATTTGCACTGTCTGCTAATATTACAAAGCTTATATATTGCTTGTTACTACCTGCTATTACCAATGAACATATATGGCTACAATTTAACCACACTATGTTAGTTTTATCCTAGTATGCGTTTCCGCAGAACTCATGCAAACAAAGATAAGCCATGTTTTAAATATTTTTTATACACGATTTTCCGTAGAATTCATACAAGTAAAGCCGCAGATAGAAGAAAATTATTACATAAATATCAACACTATTCAATCCATTACCTGGCATCGCAACACACGACCAGCATAACTTGAACCACAGCAATACATCATTCCTTTAAAGATACAGATCTTCAAAAGAAAGGTACGTTCTCCATGCTGTATAAACATTGAACGAAGACATACTCGTACCCATTCGTTAGCAAGAAGATTTTGAAATCACTACGGAACGAAATTACTCCTGGAAAAAACTTCGCGAGATTTTTCTTTGAATAAATCACTAGGTTCTCCCTCTCAGTGTTTTACAAAATATCCTGAAACTAAAAGGAATTCTATGTAGAAGGAACTTAAAGTTTTGATACTAATACTGGCACTTTAAGCTTAATGGACATAATGAATAAGTAGCGTCGGCTAGCCATGTTTCTTTTTATTATGACAAGCGGTCGCCGAGTGCTCGAAATTCGACCAAAGTTTGCCTGTAAGATATTATTGTTGATATATTATGTCATTATATATTGATATATGTAACCATAGTTACGCGCTTCGACTGCGTGTGTCAAATGCATGGTTGTGTGCGTGTAGTATTTTTTCATTAATTTAATGTATTTCTAATGCATATTTAAAAAAAATATTAGCATTTGTCACTTCTTCTCTGTATAAACTATAAGTGTGCGAAATTTCATACTCCTCCGTCCGCCCAATTTTCGTAAAAAGGGATCCAAAGTTTTCGCTTCACGTATTAATATATAGATAAACTAGTTTCTTAAATAGCACCACGGGTTATGCGCAAGTATTTATACGCATATTTCATTAGCTATTGTATTAGGTTCCAAAAATAAATAGCAAACTTATTGCCACCTACTGGGCACACTTTCCCTAACGTTTCAGTTGCTTTTTAGCAGCCGTGTTCACGGGGACACTAAAGGAGGAGATGAGGGGATAGTGTAAACTTGAATATAAATATATACACATATATAGTATTAAATATATAGTAGTTTAGTTTAACAGTAGTAGTGTAATAGTTTCAAAATTATCTAAGAAAAGTGTTAAATAAAAAACACGTTAAAATCCGTATAAAGTAGTATAATTTCAACATATTATATAGATTACTTGCGTTGGCAGTTTACATCGATTATTTACACCATATATACAATATGCGCTAGGGCATTAGCTTACACATGTATCTCGCGTTAGCTACTTGCGTCTTGAACCTTTACAATAGCACGTATAGGTAATTCACATCTAAGAACAGACAAATTCTATCTTGAAGCTTACACTGCGTGTATTTATAGCAAAATTAATTTAAAAATTTAAAAAGCCCCCGACACAAAATAATAAAAATAGTATGAACGTGAAACCCTATAAAAAGAAAAAATTACCTTGAAATTATGACCCTACGTAAGTACGTATGAAACTTTTGGATTAAATGTTCTCGCGTCGGGGGACCAAGTCAAGCCCTTTAATTTGATACCCATATTGAGAGAGAGGCCATTTTGGATCGATTTTCATCAAACATAGCTAAGAACTCTCCCGACTAATACACCTTTCAAACAAAAAGAAAACAAAATCAAAATCAGTTCATCCGTTCAGGAGCTACGATGCCACAGACAGACACATACACACAACACACACACAGACACATGAAACTTATAACACCCCGTAGTTTTTCCATCGGGGGTTAGAAAACGTTAGGCTCGTTAATAATTCGTTTTCATTTATGTTAACGTGCAGCGTGCCACCTTACTTAATAGTAAGTGGTAACCGCCACTGTTTTGTTAACATTAAAGACAACATGGTTAGTAAAAGTCAGCGTGTTGATAGTAAACAGTTACCATAGCCTGAGTAGAATGGGCGGATGAAAACAGAAGAAGGAAAGGACCGAGAAGGTATATTCGATAAACAACCGGCCACATTTCTAGATATCGTGCTGCTATTAATAATAATACCAGGCTTGTATATAAAGCCCACTGCTAGGCACGGGCCTCTTCTCAATTTGAAAAGAATAAGGTCATAGTCCTGCGGATAGCAGACTTCGAAATAAACTATCTAACTAAAATATCTTTAAAAACGTTATAAAAACCTCTGAGACAAGCAGGTTTTCTCGCGATTTCTTCACAGATACAAGAAGTCAAAATTAACTGTTTAATACACACATAACATCAAAAATTCTGAGAGTCGTGCGTTGGGATCAAACTTGAGACTCCTACGCGGCAGTCAGACGGACTACCACTAGGCTTTTGCTGTGGCTGCAGCTACTGAGAATGAAAAAATATAAAATATTATTTGTATTTCTAAGTCTTTGTTGCATAATCATTATCATTCGATTTCATTACTCTTTTAAATATAAGCAGCGATAGTCTAAAGGGAGACCGTCGGACTCCCACGCAGAGGGACTCGAGTTCGATCCCAAGGCGCGCATCTCTGATTTTTCGAAATTATGTGCGTATTAAATATTTAGTTGTCGCTCACTTTAACGGTGAAGGAAAACATCATGAGGAAACCTGCATGTCTACAAGTTCTCCATAATTTTCTTAAAGATATGTAAAGTCAGCCAACCCGCACTGGGCCAGCGTGGTGGACTATGGCCTAACCATTATCACACTACAGTTTAATACAGGGCTGGTATTATTTTATACTCTTTTAAAACTGAGAATTCCATTCAAAAGCGTACTAGCAACAAATATTTTAAAATTTTCGCACGTAGTTTTCACTAATTTAATCGATGATACATCTAGGAGAGCAATAAAACCTCACCTTAAAGAAAACTTCAAGCCTCAACGAGCGCCCGAGCGCCAAAGCGAAGAAATGTACCAGAAATATACGTAATACATAATTCATTGGAAGAGAGAATTTCCTGTGCAAAAATGTTCCAAACGTTTCTCGTGTCAAAATTAAAACGACATTAAACGCTTTTTCTTTTGGTTCATTAACATGAATTTTGGAATAAAATATTCAACAAAAACTGTTGGGTCTAGTATTATTTTTTTAAAATAAAGGGCCTTATTAAATATTGGCGTTTGTACTTTATAGAGCCTATTTGGGCCAGTTTCTTTCTGTTGACCATACCAACTACCTTTGAAGTAAAAACATAGCCGGCATAACTTCAACGAATGCCGTAAAAAATTAAAACTCAAAAAGATTGTTTATGCTATGATAGAAGCAACCATGCTCGTAGATTGTATATATTTGTGGGAGATCAAACTCCTTTTACCGCGTTATTTATTTAAAACTGTATTACATAATTTAGAAACTGTTACACTACTACTACTACTATTGAACTTTACTAATTTTAAGCTAATTAAGTTATTTCATTAAATTACTTTGAAATAACTACACTGGAACATTGAGACAACTACCATCTTAGTCTCCCCGCGACCAAGGCTACTGGAAAGCAACCGAAACGTCGGGGAAAGCGAAAAGTTAAATATAAATAGTTTTAATAATTTAATTAGCTTAAAAATAAGTAACGGTCAATTGTAGTAGTAGTAGTGTAACAGTTTCTAAATTATGTAACAAAGTGTTAAAAAAACAACGCGATAAAAGCCGTATAAAGGAGTTTTATTTCAATGAATAACATTCGCGTAAATAGAAGACAATATTTTGTATGTATTTTATTTGTGTTTTAGAAAAGGCATTTATAGACCATTAGAGGCTAAGACACGTATTCCCACGCTGAATCTACAAAGTAAGTTTATATTACAAACTAGCTGTTACCCGCGACTTCGTCCGCGTGGAATTTTCTTTATGCGGACCCAATTTTATTTCTAAAATGTTAGTAACCTAAGTTACTTCTTATAACATCAGCTATCTGCCAGTGAAAGTCCCGTCAAAATCGGCGCAGCCGTTTCAGAGATTAGCCGGAACAAACAAACAGACAGAAAAGAATCGACTTTTTTATATAAGTACCGTATATTATACTCGTACTTTCATATACATTTAGTAAGCAGCTGTTATTTTGACATTACAAACAGACACTTCAATTTTATTCATTTGTATAGATTTACGTAATCTATACAAATTAATAAAATTGAAGTGACGGGCATTGCACAGAAAAAGTCAAAGCAGCTTCCGCGATATAGGATTTAGACCTAGTGCGGAAGATGCCAATTCAAAAACACAAATAAAGTACATACGATCAAGTAGCTCGTATGTACTTTATTTATGTTTTTGAACACAAACAATATTCCGTCATCCAATTTTGACGTTATACAGCAGATAATTAACTAATATTCTCACGGAACTCACGTTAATAAACTTCAATTTCACATTGTATTGTGGAGATTGGTTGCACGAGAACTTCATCATGATAATATTATATTGCATGAGGAAGTCCTTCGGAGCACGGAAGTGAAGTTTGCAGACCAACAATATATTGAACAATATCGGCTCAATATTGTTAATAGAAGATATTCAAAACCTCTAATTTTGTAGGTTGTGTTCCCGCACAAGTCAAACATTTGTGTGCATGAACATGGATGTTTGTCTTGGTCTGGGTGTTTCTATGTATAATATGTATGTATTTACAAAAAAAAAGTATATATGTATGTTTATCCATTGTCTAGTATCCATAATACAAGCTCTGCTCAGTTTGGGCTAGATGGTGTTGTGTGTATGTGATAGAATAGAATAGAATAGAATATTATTACTGGTACAGCCAGTACTATAACTCGATACACACTTGTGAGGTTTAGATTGCCTCAATCTTTCAAAATTATATCTAACTAGCTTTTGCTACTGACTTCGTCCGCCTAAAACTAGGTTAGGTGTGACAGTATTTCTTTTAAATAAAATATTGCCTTTGTTACTCGGTGATAATATAGATTTTTCATTGTAAGAAGAATTTTTAAAATAGGTTGTTTTGAGTTAAATCCTTACAAACAAACAAAAAATTAAATCATTTCTCTTTATAATATTAGACAAGCTTTTTTCCGTGCCTTTGCTCGCTCAGATATAGTACTTTTTTCTGGACGAAAGGTACCCTATGTCCTTTTCTGTGCCCCTGGCAACGTGTAAGCGAAATTCCATGATGATTAGTCAAGTAGTTAAGGCGTAAAACCTAACAAACCAACTCACATTCGCATTAAAATATTGCTTTTTTATATTAGTAATAGTTAAAATGACGTTTACATAATTACAGTTTATAAATACAGAATAATAATTAAGATTTCTAAGCCATAAAATACTTTTATAAATTAGTAGCTATGAATGTTGATGACTGTATATGAGGAGGTTTAATGCAGTTCGAACCACATGATTTTCGTCTCGTCTTCTGACTGATACACAGTCAGAAGACGAGACGAAAATCATATGGTTCGAACTGCATTAAACCTCCCAGAACAAAAGCGAGGGAGAGGCCGCCCGCCGTTGACCTGGTGGAGCTCCATTGAAAGAGACCTCAAGCAAGCCCAGTTGCACGAAATGACAACCCAAGATCGTTTGACTTGGCGCAAGAAGGTGAGGAGAACCGACCCCAAATAATTGGATAAGGAGAGGAAGAAGAAGAAGAAGAATGTTGATGACTGTACCGTTGCATACATATCGTTTAATTTTGCAGAATATCATAAGATCGATTTGATTATAAAGTTGGTATTTTCTGTCAGGAAATTTGCAGAAGCAGCACTGACTCTGTTCTGGGAAATGTCCTGGTAGATAGCTCGCCACCTATTAAGTGAAACCTTTTTAAGAAACTTAACTCAATCTAACAATATTTCCTGTATCACCGGAGACAGACAACGAACACCAAAGAACAACCAGACCCGGAGCAACCAAAACCTCAAACACACGTCTTATGAGCGGCATGTATAAGTTTAAGGGATTAAATATAATGATCAGCAAAAATACTAATTGGTCAGCAAATATTGCACAGCATAACGATCATCTATACGCCTTAAATCACTGCATTCCGTCTCGGAAGTGTTAAGTTAGGTTAGGTTCCTTTTTTTAAACTCACCCAAAAATAGGAGCTCCGAGAAGCGGGGCTCCGTCGACTTAGTTTGATCTCTTTAAAGTTTGCTGGCCATGAGTTGCTGATCAATTAGCTTTTTTGGCTGCGTAATTAGTATTTTTTTGCTGTGCAGTTAAGTACTACCCTAAGTTTAATACACCTATACAGGCTTAAGTATGTATATGTATTGAATACACCGAGTAAAACGTAGATATTATAGTACTCTAATCTTCGTTTGTCTTAATAACACACATATATATTAGATATTTTATAGAGCGTACTTGGTAGAAATTCGTGTGTAACGAATCCTTACTAATAATATAAATGTGAATGTGAGTTTGTTTGTTATGCTTATAGGCCTTAACTACTTGACCGATCATCATGAAATTTCACGTTGTCAGGAGTACAGAAAAGGACAAAGATGACCTTTTCATAGAGAAAAAAGGGATATTTCCGAGTGAAGCGGCGGGCAAAAGCTAGTAACTCAATAAAACCATCCTTAGTGCTCCTTTTTACTTTCTAATACAAACTTATTGAATTTTCGAACGAAACATTTTATATGTTACTAGCTGTTACCTGCGACTTCGTCCGCGTAGATTTTAAGTAAACAGTGTTTGTCTCCGTGGAACCCTACTTTTTTCTAAAATCAAAGTAGCCTATGTTACTCCTTATAACATCAGCTATCTGCCAGTGAAAGTCCCGTCAAAATCGGTTCAGCCATTTCGGAGATTACCCGGAACAATCAGACAGACAGACAGACAAAAATTTTAAAAATATATGTTTTCCTATAGGTACCTTATATACTTTCATATGCATTAGATAAAAAGCTGTTATTTTGACATTACAAACAGACACTTCAATTATATTAAATTGTATAGATGTATAGATTTATAGATATTTTATTAAGATAACAAAAAGGCTTAATCCCACTATCGCCAGAGACTTCACAAACATTCAAGAAGAAGATCTCGGTGATACAGAGAATAGCCAAACTCTGACAAAGCTGCAAATGGATAAAAGAAATAGATATGCATACTGTATGTCCATTAACGTATTTAATAATTTGCCTAATAATAATTTAACCAAACTATTAAATTAAATGAATTATTGTATTATAAATTACTAGCTTTTGCGCGCGGCTTCGCCTGCGTAGTACCAACATCAATAAAAAGTAGCCTATGTACTTCCCCAAGTTGTAAACTATATCTGTACCCAATTTCATCTAAATCGGTTGAGTGGTTTAGCCTTGAAAAGGTAACAGACAGACAGATAGACAGACTGATTAGTAAGGATTTAGAAAATAAGTCCATTAATATATCTGATTAAAATAACCAAAAAATATTATGTGTAACAATTGATAAGGTAATTTAGACAAATTTTATATATAATTAGTTTTCACCCGCGGCTTCGCTCGCGTAAATGTAGATTACGTTAGGTTAGGTATGCAACAGTTATTTTTTCTGGATGAACGGTACCCTATGTCCTATTCTGTACCCCTGACAACGTGTATGCAAAATTTTATGTTGATCGGTTGAGTAGTTAAGGCGTGAAAGCGTAACAAACAAACAAACAAACAAACTCATTTTCGCATTTATAATATTAGTTAGGATTACCTAATTATAAAATATTTGCACGCCATAATTGGCAGAATATGCAGAACAATTTAAATTAATGTAACACCCAATGCATACCATTTAAGCAAATAAAATTTTTCGAGTTGATTTCATTTGAAGAAAAAAGAACATTCAAGTATTCAACAAGTTTATACACATGTTTATAGAAATAAAGACTTTTAACTTCGACTTTATATGGATAGTGGCCAGATTTACGCTTATAGCTGAAGTCTAGACAATCCAAAATCTACTAGCGTCGTTCACAGGACCTTATCAAAATGGATCCTCGCTTGATTACTTTGAGACGCTGACTAGCAGTAGGTACAAATAGCAGTCTGTAGGCACCCCAATTTGCGTTGATTAAATCTGTATACGCTCGTAAACATGAAGGAAGGTCGACGTCTTGACGTTCAATTATATCGCTCATGTAATAAATAACTATGTTCCTGATCGGGATTAGTTTTGGTAGTTGTTGAGAGATGTAGATTATACCTACGTATCTATAAAATTAATGATTATTTTCATAATATTGTCTTACGTTTATACAAATGTCATCGTGGATGCGCAAAAGCAAACGTCAGGGAAAGTGTAAATATAAATTAATTGATATAGTTTTCAGTTAAAAATGCCTAATATCAATGTATTGAAATTAAACTACTATATACGGATTTTATCGCGTTGTTTATTTGACACTGTTAGAATTTTTTTTTTTTTTTTTTTTTTTTTTTTTGACAGTGTCAAATAAACAACGCGATAAAATCCGTATATGTATATAGTAGTTTAATTTCAATGAATAACATTCGCGTAAACAGAAGACAATATTATGTAATATCAATGTAGATTTTTTAAATTAAAATGCATATAAAGTACCTTATATTCATATTTGAAGACTGACAAATGTACAATTTATATATACAAAACCTATTTTTGTTAAGAACAGACACCAAACGATTTTTAACAAGAGTTTTCACAATAACTTTTGATTTGTATAACATAAATATTTCAAAGTACCGCGTGTATTTTCCGTGCTTCCGAAAGCCTCCCTTGTGCCTTAAATAGGGCAGCTACCCTCTCGATATAAGGCATCTAACTTAGGCAAAAACCTTTATAGGGAGGGGAGGTAATAAAATATAATATATGAATGTAATGATTCAGGTAATTAATTGTTGTTGCCAAGTCTTTTGAGTTCTGTAAAATACGTGCTAAGTTTTGTTTATGTTGCCACGAGCTTTTACCCACAGCTTTGCTCGCTCGGGAATATTATTATTTTTAGATGAAATGTACCCTGTGTCCTTTTCTGCACTCTTGACAACGTCAATGCAAAATTTCATCGTGATCAGTCGAGAAGTTAAGTTAGGTATAGGACCAATGTTAAGTTCTACCCATATAACATTTCTAGACTATATGCTATTACCTTCGATCAAATATACCATAGATGCACATTCTCATACAAAAACCGCGTCAATATATGGCACTGACCAGTACCACTTACTTATAAGTGTCTGCATTTATTATGCAATCCAGGAAATAAACCGGAATAACCATTGAACGCCTATTGAGAAACATTTTGTAATAGTTTAGTTAAATCGCGTCAATGTAAAGCGTCCTAAGTGTGTTACTCGCGATACGCAAGCGTACTAAGTATACGGTACGGTCTCCACCGTAGTAGTGATGTCGATTCGCTCTCGCTTACGGGCAGCGCATGCAAGAGTGAGTGGGACAGGTGCATAATATAGCGCATACGACTGATTTATGCACAGTTTTGTTGGGGTCGTTTTTCGAGCGACGATCGTGCATCTATGGTATATTTGATCGATGGACTAATAGTTTTCCCAAAAGCAAACCTCTGCCAGAGATCTCGGGTTCTATCCCTAGGCACGCACCTCTGTATTTTTGAAGTTATATGCGTATCAAATAGGTAATTATCGTTTCAACGGTGAAGTAAAAACATCGTAAAGAAACCTGCATGTCTAAGAATTCTCCATTATGTACCTACTCGTTAATATGACAACATGCACTGGGCCATAATGTTTTCGAAGATATTATGTGAAGTCTACCAACCCGCACATGGCCAGCGTGGTGGACTATGGCCTTACCCGTCTCATACTGAGTAGAGGCCCGTGCCCAGCAAAGGAACAGTTTATATACAGGGCTGATATTATTATTATATTATACTAGATTTTGCCCGCGGCTTCCCTCGCGTTAATCTAGATGTTTGTCAATAAATTGCTATCACTCAGGAACAGTACTTTTTTCTGGCAGAAAGGCATCCTATGTCCTTTTCTGTTCCCCTGACAACGTGTATGCAAAATTTATGATGATCAGTCGAGTAGTTAAGGCGTAAAAGCATATCAAATAAACACACAATCGCATTAATAATATTAAGATTTGAAGCATTTCTTTTAAGACACATAAAAACGTAACGAATTTATACGTTTTAGAAATTCTTTAAATCATTGCGGTACCCTTAACACTGATAGTGATCATCAGACTCGTTCACCGTGTAAGTGATATGAAAATAACTTATTAAACTTTGTCTAAGTCAGTATAAGATAAGAAGGAAAAATTCCCCGAACATTTGAGAATTTTCCAAAGTTCCATCTTATCTACCATCGGGGACTTTTTCTTTCAAATACACTGAAAGCTTCTAAAAATATCACGTAATTTTTACGCTTTTGTCCGGCTAATATTGCACAGGTCTCAGTTACTTCAGCAAAACTTTTTTACCAGTTGTTAATAGATTTAGACAATATGTTTTCAATATAAAGTAAAAATAGATGTACTCGGAAAGGCTGGCAGGCTGGTAAAAAATGATAAAATGATGGATGACGTAGCCATACCTACGTGGAAAGAATGGACGCAAAAACGTTTATAATAACTGTAAATAAATAAAAATATAAACACTCACGACTCTTATTCCATTATTATTCCATTATACTCCATTATTTCTTACTTGTATTATTTATTAAACAAGTGTTTGTTACCTGTAGTCTAGTTTCAAGTAACATAACATGCAATAGAGCTCGTATCTATAATAATATAGTCTTTATTTTCCTTGTTATATCTATTTATTAAATAAAGAAAATAGACTAAAAGCAATAACTGAATGATGTTATAATGACTTGTTTGTTTATCAAACAGGGGGTGGATAAAGGATATTTTTAGATATCTTTTTTATGTAAATGTATGGATATTTGTAAATAAGCTCATATCGGTCTGGTAATAGCTGAGATTAGCATATTTAAATATACAAACTCTAGCTTTTGTAACAGTAATAGAGGTTACTAAGATAAAACGCTTATTAATGGGCAATGGGTTATTGAAAGATATCTTGTCAAATTACGGGATCGCATAATGTTTTGTTTCCGTTTTTTTATGGTATATGATGCAAACGATCAGACGGATCGCCTGATGGTAAGCGATTACCGCCGTCCATGGACACTCGCAATACCAGAAGAGATACAAGTGCGTTGACGGCTTTTTAAAAAGGAGTACGCTCTTTTCTTAAATGTTTGAAGGTCGTATTGGTCCGGAGATACCGCAGGCGACAGCTCATTCCACAGTTTTCTGTGCGAGGCAGAAAAATACTGGAAAAACGCACAGTTGTGGACTGCTAACCATCTAAATGATGGCGATAAAAATGCTGTCGCGTAGGACGATGGCGAAAAGAGGCGGCAGGGTTCAGTCCAAACAGTTCCTCGGAGCACTCTCCATAGTAAAAGCGATAGAAGATGCATAGTGAGGCCACATCTCTACGCAGCGCCAAGGGGTCTAGCCGATTTGAAACATCCTGGCAGTCGAAGATTCGAGTCGCTCTCCGTTGAATGCGGTCCAGAGGGAGAAGCTGGTACTGGGGTGCCCCTGCCCAAAGATGAGAACATTATTCCATGTGAGGCCGAACCTACGCCTTATAAAGTAATAGGCGGTGGGCCGGCGTGAAATACTGTCGCGATCTGTTGAGCACACCAAGCTATTTCGAAGCTAATTATTTAGCCTTACCCTCTAAATGACCGCGGAACTGGACTTCGCTCGATATTTCGACACCAAGTATTCCAATATTGGCTGAGGCAGTTATGGGGATGTGCTCAAAACGAGGTGATACGACCAACCGCAGTTTTTGGCGGTGAATTGCGGTACTTAAAAGAATCGAATAATGATGTTGTTCCTTTTATCTTTGATTTTATTCGATTGTTATTGAATCGCATATCCAATTGCTCGAATAAAAATCCGAGTTATTCCGCAGCGAGCACGTTTTACAGTTGGCATTGCAGATTTAGTAAACAACATGTTTTCTCGTTTGGCTTGATTAGTTGTTTAAATCAAATAACTATACGAATAAAATATAGAAACGATTCACGCAGGCACGCGCATTGCATAGTTGATCCTTAATTGACCACGAATTACGTGAACAATCGAATAAATCGACACATGTAGTTGACTGCTGGTGCCACCCTAGTATTATTTTAAATTAAATTATCTGTTTTTTGGTTTGACCTACAATGCAGCAAAGGATTAGATAATTATGTGTAGAATATACGGTTTATGTACTAGAGAGCTACAAACATAGTAGCACCTACTAATAATACTAAATGACCTTTCTACCGAATTCTCCTGTAATAATATTTCGCTGGAATAATGGTCCAATAACATGGCAACGAATCTGTGAATGAAATGTACATAAGTAACAATTATCCGTAGAGTAGTTATCGCTCTGTCAGAAACCGTATTCGATTGTTCGATTATTACACAGTGAAGATGAATAAATTACCAATTATACAATAAATTGTAGTATATTCGAATATACAATATCTTATTTAATTGGTAATTGTTTGTAAAATATATTTGAATACATTTTGCAAAAACCGCGCTTTACTAGTATGTTATCAGCATGAACTAAATAATCTATACTAATATTACAAACATGAAAGATTTTATTTTTGTTTGTTTATTTGTAAGCATTTAACTCAAAAACTACTCGACCGATTTCACCATTAGAAATCTATATTATTACCGAGTGACATTGGCTATATTTTATTTAAACAAAATAGTACTGTTACTAACATAATCTGACCTACATTTACACGAGCAAAGCCGTGGGCGAAATCTAGTAACTTAATAAATTTGAAACAATGCGTGATTCTATGTTTCGTTTTATGTAAATTAACAAAACTCCGGGAATCAATCAATACTTTTTTCTGTTACAAAAGTATTATAATTGATGAATCTGACAAAAAAATTCGGTACAAAGTTGGACACGTTTTTATTTCCCAATAGTCGTATGTTTTTACATTTACTTTGGGAAACAATAAATTCCGGTGTCAATTCGTACCCTCAAGGGTATTAATAATTTTTGTTTTGGATACTCTGTTTCACGTTATTAATCTTTACGAAGTTAAAACGGTACGCGAATAAATATTTTCTTCCTTTTTCACTCTCAAGTACATGATAATATTAATACATACATTGTTTCAATCCTTTGTCCCCAAAAGGGTAGGCAATTTTTTTTATTTATTTTTTATTTTGCTCGTCAAAATGACCACACTCCACCTGATGGTAAGCAGTCGTGTGGTCTAAGAGCAGTGGCCTCCACACCGCCCTCATAGCAGCAGAGGCGATGTTGAGGTCTCTACTTTGACGGCCTGAGAAGGTGCTTTTTCACGCCCCGCTTAAAGGACCCAGGATTGAAGGAAGAAGGAAACACGTGCCTTGGCAGAGAATTCCATGCCTTGGTCGTTCGGCAGAGGTATGAGGACCCAAACTTGTTGGTACGCGCTCTAATCGACTCTACCGTGTAAGGATGGCATCTGAGCCCAGCACGCGTTGTTCTGGATCGGAAAGGGGAGAGCGGGATAAGGTGGAATAACTCTTCAGAGTGGTATATTCTGTAGAAACATGCCAATGAGGCAATGTCCCTACAGAGTTGCAGAGGTTCCAGTGAACTCGTGACCTCTGGATCTCCGATGATACGGACAGCCCGCCGCTGTAACCGGTCGAGAGCGTCCAGCAAGTACTGCAT
This sequence comes from Catocala sponsa, assembly GCA_963564715.1. Classification (NCBI taxonomy): domain Eukaryota; kingdom Metazoa; phylum Arthropoda; class Insecta; order Lepidoptera; family Erebidae; genus Catocala; species Catocala sponsa. The sequence continues at coordinate 22,658,293 of OY751337.1, read as the reverse complement.
CCATGCATGCATGCATAAGTTCAATCCTTACTTATATTAGAAATGCGATTATAAGTTTGTTTATTTGTTTGTTACGTTTACAAGCATTAACTATCTACTCGACTGTGAGTAGTTAATACGTAAAAATGAAATGTCGCATACACGTTGATAGGTTTTTTTTTATGGATAAGGGGGCAAACGAGCAGACAGATCACCTGATAATAAGCGATTACCGCCACCCATGGACATCTGCAACAACAGAGTTGTTACAAGTGCGTTGCCGGCCTTTTAAAAGGAGTATGCTCTTTTCTTGAAGTGTTGAAGGTCGTATTTCTGTACAGAAAAAGACATAAGATACCAATTATCCAGAAAAAGTACTATTTCCGAGGGATAACAATTTATTGACATAATCTAGATTAATGGCTGAGGCCGCGGGCAAAATCTAGTAGAGTAAATTTAATTTGTATGGTGGTTGTGGTTGTGGTATGGATCTCACGTAATGGGAGGCAAGCCTTTTGCCGTTTACCGAGAACAGTTCCAGATAGTGTGTCAGGATTTTCTTGATAGAAAAGTCAACCGCAATTTAATTGCTTAATTGCTTATAATTATTACATAGTATTCGTTTATTGTGGGAGACTGGTGCCTAAACTAGGCGTTAGCCTGTATTTCAGGCCACCAGGCCTCTACCCCGGATTTATTTAATTTGCATATAAACAGTTCAGCGTAGTCTGTACTATGGGCCAGGTATGATGTTTAATCTATTACAAGTGGTGTCTTTGATTAGTAAGGTTTTGTGTTTGTTATGTGTGTGTGTGTGTGTGTCTGTGCGTGCGTGTGTGTGCTTTGCCTGACACGAGAGTCCAGCCAAAATATTTTATAAATAAGGCTGGTTTTTGGTAAGCTAAAAATACGCTTTTGCTGCTTGAAGTTTAAGTTTGACGACTCGATGGCGTAGTGGTTAGTGTAACCGACTGCCACGCCTGAGGTCGTGGGTTCGTTTCCCGCACAAGTCAAACATTTGTGTGCATGAACATGGATGTTTGTATTGGTTTGGGTGTGTCTATGTATAATATGTAAGTATTTACAAAAAAAAACTTATATATGTATGTTTACCCATTGTCTAGTATCTACAGTACAAGCTCTGCTTAGTTTGGGCTAGATGGTGTTGTGTGTATGTGATAGAATATTATATTATTATTATTATTAATATTATTAATATGCTGACCCTTATGACGTGAGACCTTTAACCAAAGCTGGCAATCTTCGGACTATTGGGATATCCCAATAGTATGTATAAACGCGTATATACGCGTGAGACTGTATATAAATGACGAAAACAATTTCAAATGGTTGACTGAATTGAATGTATACATTTTTATTAGAGCGAAACCTTTTTGGCTTTTGTTGGAGACCGAGTAATATTTCATTATTTTACACAACAAAGAATATTAAAGCATATGGCCTTTCAGTTATGGAGATACCAGTACTAGTGGTCACTGGGTGACATGTAGAAGTGGGTTAGTAGTGCAATAAGTAGTAGGTATTCCTCGAAGGCAAGTCTGATACCTTAAAAGTTGTTAGTATTGTAAATTAACAAATGTTTTCTATCTTTCGTAACTATCCGCATCGAGGAACTATTTATTGACATTGGACCCAATTGAATAACTCTGTGCGCTCGCGTTCATATGCGACTATAATGTATTGAATACGCGCGTTATATTGAGCCGGCCATTGTCATTAATGTCATTATTAGTTCTTTTATCACCCACTATGGCGCTAGTGTCTTCGCTACAAGTTTTGACGCCATCTTTGTTGTACTATCATTAATGTTCTTGATACAAGTGTAAGGAAACACACTGACTTCTAAAAGGGGTGTGTCTGGTTAAATTTATTAGCCACACCTCTACTAGGAGTCTTCTGATAAATGTACGAAGAGAAAAATCGAATTGAAAACACGAGGGTAGCTTTAAATCAATGCTTGTTTTAATTAACTTGGCCATGTTTTCGTTGGCATATGTTTAAGAAATTTGGTCTGGCGATGTAATAAAGGAAGTATCTAAGTTTTAATGCGAAGTTTACGCTGAGATAAAGTACAGTTTAAGCACATGAGATAAACGGTGTTGTGGTTTCAAATCCTAAACGAAATTCCAAAGAAATTTGTGTGATCCAGAAATGGTTGTTTCGAGTTTCGGTGTTCTTTCTGTCCGTTGTTTGAATGTTTGTAAAATCCCCCGCGACAAAGGATTTTTTACTAAAGCGGAGAATTGTCATTCTAAAATTAAAAATAATGGATTTGATCATATCCTCTTGGAGCGTCAGTTTCATGGCCTCAAGTTACTATAATTATTCTACTTCAGATATACCCAGTGCTCTGGCAAACTTCGTTACACTGATTGTAAGCACTCGCCAGTATCTAATTAAGTGCGCCAGTTGCACTTTCCAGGGGATTAGTAAAGGCATTACCTTAAGTATGGCCTTTGATGTGGCTTAAAACGGTGATAGAGTTCACTAACTCACTGGCAAGCAAATGCATTCCACGGATATTGAATTCCGATGCCTATATACAGACATCAAATTCGCGAAGATGAAGGCAGGCGAGAGTTTCTTTATACATATGTATATGTCGAACGACCATCATGAAATTTCGGATTCAAGTTGTTAGGATAACAGAAAAGGCCTATCATCCACTACTATAGCCATGAAATAAAAAAATTACACAACTTACATTTACGCGGGCGAAGTTGCGGACAAAACCTAGTAAATAATATTTTCCAATATATGGTACACGCCTGATACTATCTTATCTTATCTTATGTGGGGGCCAGTCAGTGCAGACCGGCGACACTTCGACCCAGTGGGATCTTTTGTGTCGACACTCTCCCAATAACGACTGCCATAGATGTTCATGGCAGCCGGGACCGACAGCTTAACGTGCTCTCCGAGGCACGGAGCAAGCGATAATTCATCAATCAATCAATACGCACATAATTTCTAAAAGTCATATACCTTCCGAAAGTCAGAGGTGCGCGACGTGGGTTCGAACGCGAGACCCTCTGCATTGCAGTCTGTTGGTCTCCCACTGAGCTATCGCTGCTCTCGCCTGATACTAACTTACAAACCAATAATAAATTTTACGTAAGCATTACTTTGTGACAATATTAATTAATGATTTTTGCCTTTGAGGTTAAGGCGGGGTAACTAAGGATTTATAGTGGAACTTCAACTAATACATAATATCTTGTTAAATCACCTACTGCCTATACCTACTAATATTATTAAGCTGAAGAGTTTGTTTGTTTGTTTGAACGCGCTAATCTCAGGAACTACTGGTTCGAATTGAAAAATTATTTTAGTGTTGGATAGCCTATTTATCGAGGAAGGCTATAGGCTATATAACATCACGCTACGACTCACGGGGGCCGTGCAGTAATTATAAACGCGAGTGAAACCGCGGGCACATCTAGTATTCTATATGCACGCTCGTCAGTTTATAGTATTATTAATCTAGCTTATATAATTTATTGGAATTTCTCTAAGGCAGTTCGTTGAAGTGAGATAATATCTGGTTTAGTGCTCAGTAGTCGACAATATAATTATATGTCGCATCAGGTCATGGCCCACATTAATGTTCGGACATAAAACGAATCGCAAGTGCGCCATCTGGTGATGTTTCTTTACAACTATAGTTCAGCGTAGTTTTACAGTCGTAAAGTTAATTCTCGCTGTGATCACGGACGTTCAAACTGTACGCGACTCGTCATAGCAATTTATTTTTTATGTTTTTTGAACTCAATGGCAGGCGAGCTGGCGGTCCACCTGATGGTAAGTGTCAACAGATTGGCAATGTCAATGGTACACATACCCAAAGCGCTGTCCATAACAGCACTCTCCCTACGCCTTGGTTAAATAAGGACAAGTCTAAGCTTAGGGAGCTTTATTAGCTGTGGACGTCTAAGTGATTTACATTGCTATAAAGAAAACGTTTCTGTACTACGATACCCAACCACATGCTCATCATATTCCGTGTCTTACGTAATATTCTTCCTATACCGACATATATATATCATTTGATGTTCGTACAAAGAATTTTATTAATATTGTATCCAGAAATATTGAAATACCTACGTATATCACAGCTTTTCTTCTTTTGTCCGTTTTAATTGGTAATCCACCCGCAATTAAACATTCTATCTTCCGCCTCCCACCATCTTCCAATTAGTAAGCCATGATAATTAATGTAGACGTCTTAATGGACCCTTACGTCACCGATAAGAACAGTTTCACGGCTTTCAGAATATGCGTAAATTCCACTCTAGGACCCTATTAAGTATATGTGTAATCGTAATGACAATAGAAACTTTTCCATTTGTTAAATGTATTTGTACTTTACCTTCATTTAAAATAAGGTCAAACATACCGTGAGATGCCGATAGATCATTCGCCACACGTAATTACGTCCAAAGTTAGGCTCTGTCTTTGACAGGCAATTTATTATTCAAAAGAGGAATTAATTCAGATCTTTCTTTCTATAAATGATTAGAGAGACAGTTTTAGGACAGCCAAAAATTCGTTGAAGATATGAAATGTATGATTTGATTAAAGATAGAAAATAGACTTTGATAGTAGAAAAGATCCAACTTGTGATAACTTCTTTCCTATTTTTGCGGCGTAGATTACAAACAACAGACTCAAAGAACACCTAAACTGGGTAAACTATTTATGGACCACACAAATATGTGTCCCGTGCGGGAATCAAACCTACAACAATTGCCGCAGTGGCAACGGCAGGACTATCAACTCCACCATCTTGAAGGTGTTCATAGTGCAACTCTATGAACACGCTCTCGAGGAGTGAAAAAAACATTGCACGGCTGGGGTAGCTATAACATATTTTTGTCATAGCTGGGCAAAAGAATTCAATATTTTGATGAATATTACAAAAAAGATCCTCGGTCTGTTTGCACATACATGTATTTAGTTCAGAAGTCATAAGCATTACTGGTCTAGGCACCAATTGTCGAGTTCTGCCGAGCTGCTGAATACGCTACAGGCGCTAAAAGTTGAACTGAACAAGTATAAACTTGTGCAATTTCGCATCGGGAGATCTGGAAAGAAACCGAATATTTATTGACGTCTCGTTGGATCGACACTTGTATATTGGAATGTGGCTTGCTATATATATAACGTAACCATGATATACGACGTACGCAACCGTTAACACGTCCAGGCGGCCCATAAAAATAGCTTTCCAGAACAACCATCCTAACTAGCATTATAAATGGGAATTAAAGTTTGTTTGTTTATGTTTTCTCGCTTTAACTACTTGGCCAATCATCATGAAATTTCACATACAATATGTTATCATAGGAACATAAAAAGACATAATCCTACCTAGGTACCTTTCATCCAGAAAAAGTACTGCTACTAACCTAACCAAACCGAACCTACATTTAAGCGAGCAAAACTGCGGGCAAAATCTAGTAATATTTTAAATGTTAGTTTGTTTGTGTATTTGTGAAGCTGTCACTTCTTTGTTTGTTAGGCTTTCACGCCTTAACTGCTTGACCAATAATCATGAAATTTCGCATACACGTTGTCAGGGGCACAGAAAAAGACGTAAAGTACCTTTTATCCAGGAAAAAGTACTAAACTTACCTACATTTACGCAGCCGAAACCGCGGTCAAAATCTATAATATACCTATAATATAATCTACTCCTTTATATTATAAATGTAAAAACGGCTATTTCATAGCTAAATACCAATTATTTGCAATGCTCGTTGATTCACCTCGAGTATCCAATTAACTGATTCCAAAAGCTTGCAAACGCCGTGCACCAAACGCTCATCTCTCATCTGAAGTTGAACTCTCGAATACGGACCATACAAATATTTATTTAGACTCTCGATTCTAGGTCGTTGGTACTAACAACCCAGTGCCGATTCCTATACGTTTATTTGTGAATACTGCGGTCTAATCAAGAAATTAATACGTTTGCTAACTGACATTTAAGAAATAAGTAAATGTTATAATAATAATAATTCTTTATTTAGTTCTATTAGATAATAAGACTAAAATAGTCAACGAAAGCAAATATAAATTATGAATACCTACTGTTTAAATTCTTGGTATCGGAAGTGTTCAATATTACGAGAATGATTAATATTTTGAATGATATATGCTGATAAAGGTGAGGTCTAATCACGGACCTTGCATGTCACTCAGCGAGCTATGGAAAGGTGTATGCTCGGAATCTCGTTAAGGGACAAAGTCCGGAACGAGACTATCCGACAAAAAACCAAAGCCACTGACGTAGTTCAGAAGTGTAGCAGGCTGAAGTGGCAGTGGGCTGGTCACATCTGTCGCAGAACCGATGATCGTTGGAGCAGACGGGTTCTCGAGTGGAGACCACGACTCGGCAAGCGTAGTGTAGGACGCCCTCCGGCCAGATGGAACGATGACCTAAAAAGGTGGCTGGAGGTGACTGGATGGCAAAAACGGGAGATCGGGCCTTGTGGCGCACCCTGGAGGAGGCTTATGTCCAGCAGTAGACTGCAATAGGCTGAAATGATGAATCACGGACGAAGTGTTTAAGTGGTCGCTTCACTATTGTTAATGCGCCGAGTGTTGTAGGTTCGACGACGGGACAAATGGTTGTACCGAGTGTGAATGTTCTTTGTGTCCGTTGTTTAAATATTTGTAAAGTTCCCCGCGACACAGGATCTATTTCTAAAGACGGAGTTGGCCAATCACGCGATATCGCGTGTATTGGCCCGTTTCAAAATGGCCGTTCACGCGATATCGCGTGGCCAATGCATATAAATTTCTAGGCGTTGCATTTTAGCGGCCACAATGAAACAGCTTGTTGTTTACGCTGTCCACAGGGGAAGGAAAAAAAAATTTTGCCATCCCTGAAACTCAAGTTTTTCTTGTAGCAATTGACGTGTTAAAAAGAGAAATAATAACCTTTGCTTTTTTCGAGAGCTGAATAACTTTTCAGACAATTAAAGCAGACAAAATTACATGTATTATCTTACGTTTCGCGTAAACGTAAGATAATACATGTAATACCTATACATATATAAAAATGCATCGACTTCACACGGATTTTTCTTAACTACTGCTCCTATTAAACATGACTACTATTTTAAACCATCAAAGCTAATTATATTTACACTTTAAAATTGTATACTAAAAATGCGGAAGGCCCTGTGCCCTGTAATACAGTTTTTCAACTAGCATAGGGCACAGGTAACCTTTTCCACTAACAAAACAAAACAAATTGTAAGTAATATTAGTTTACATTTCAATAGTGGAAAAATAATTGTAACCTGTTTTTTTTTAACCCAATAAAGTTTATTATTATTATTATTACTTTCCCCGTTGTTTCGGTTGCTTTTAAGCAGCCAGGTGTCTTCGTTCAATACTGCTAAAATTTTCTGTTTGGGACGTGTTTTAAATTAATTTCGCCAGTAATTGGCACCATTTTTAATGACGTAACATGATAAAATGATAACCTAAAACTGACCAGTAAACTGACATACTAATAATCATGTTTGTTTATGCCTGAAAGGGAAAGCAGATGTTTAAATCACACATCGCCTGAAACATATTATAGTTGTCATTTACTAAGTTAAACTTAATTGCTCAATACCGGTTACCTTTTCCGACCCCGTGGGTATTGAGCATATGCATTACTGAGACTATAGCACATATAGCATTCTTACTGAGACTATATTAACAGACAACACTTTACTTAACTTTGAAATCGAAACCAAATCGATTACCCGCAAACATAAGTGCTAATTATCCTGCAAGACTAACAAGGTAGTCAAAAATCACATTTACCAAAGACAATCATTCAGAACAAATATCTACATGTAATAAAATTGTAATTGATCTATGTGAAGTGTCTTTATAAGAACTTAAAAATAATTATTATCTGTCTGTATGTTTATACGCGCATCATGCAAAAACTACAGCATAAAATTTAATGCAGTTTTCACAGCCAATACGGCTGGAGGTCTAACTTAAAATTTAATGCATGTTTTATCTTAATACACAGCCTATTTATTTATTTTTATTAAGAAAACCAACAGCGATACAGTTTGTTTAACAAATCGAGTATAGTACAATTTTATATGGCCAATAACAGGTTTCTCTAAATAACTTAATATAAACAAATTCAGTTTATAAATAGGTCACTATTTACAACCTCTAATATAAACATGGAATATAATACAAACTTAGTGAGTTTATAAAAATAAACACATTGGTTATACATATAAATGAAATTAAGTTGGGCGTAGTTGCCTATCTTTTAATATCTTTATTACTTGTGATTTAAAAGATTTCTTAGAACAGCAGAAGAGATCCACCTCTTGGAATATAGTGTTATAGATGCGAGCAAAGCGGGTGAGCAAACAGTTACTAGCGGTTGTCGGGGAACATGTAACAATCATGTTTGACGGGTGCGACGTATTGGAGCATTAAATGTAACCTGCGAGACCAATTCAGGACAGTTCAGATTCTTCTTCTTTTTTTCGTGTGGTTAGTGGTCAACCTGTTATCAAGAGTTGTTCAAGCCGCCCGTAGGCCTCTGACATGGCTTAACGACTGCTATCAATTTGACAACAACCGGGACCGAATTTTTACGTGCCCTCCGAAGCACGGAGACGCTCAGATGAAATACTACTAAGCGGTCACCCATCTATAGACTGACCGCACCCAACGTTGCTTAACCTCGCTAATCGTTTACCTATCAGTGAGTGCATCTGGCTATGAGCGCCTCAAGTTCAGATGATGATGTGTATTATATGTATGTGTAAAGATCAGCTTCTCACATTCAAAGAAAGAAAAATATAGATAGATACCTACTTCCAAATTCCACGCTTACAAAATCACGAAGAAAAGCTAGACTTGCTCAGCATATAATTTCAGTTAGTGTAAAGTTAGAGCATACATTGCTATAGATTCGTACTGTACGTCACTTAGTACTAACCAATTTGGGAGCAGTTAATCCATAAACTTTTACCATACTTTTATGGGATAATGCCCTCTCATATACCATATTATGCAGTGGTCCGACCGCCGGCGAGAAAACGACTAACTATCGACGATTTTCTCTCTCAAGAAACGCACAAATAATATACATTCCGTGTAAACGAAAGAGATATATATTAAAAGTTGCTCGCTGACTGTTCACACTGCCGACGACGACTCGATTTACTAGTTTTGTCACTGAGCGACAAGATCTTTCAAAAATAAACTCGCTCAGCGATACTCGTTCAGCGATGCTCGCTCGTCACCGCGCGCAGGTTTGCACAGGACTGAGCGACGGCGGGCGAGTGGCGCGAGTAATCGTTCGTCGCATTTGCACACTCGCTTATAGCCCGGCGACAAAACTACCGAAACTACACACTCGCTTCCCGCTGATCGTCAACTCGTTTATAGGTTCTAGTTTTACTCGTTTCTCGTTCATCGTTGGCGGTCGGACCACTGCCTTAAGCAGCCTGAAGGCAATCAGTTTCAAATAGGGCACCCGGAATCATGGCCCTGAATACATTATACGACGTATATTATTATGCAGTGGTTTCAACCCGGATATATTCAAATAATAATATCAGCTTTATTTGACTGCAGGATGGCGTAGTGGTTTAAGTGGTTGCCTCGCCACTAACACTGCGCTGAGTGTTGTGGGTTCGATCCCCATATGGGACAAAAAATTGTGTGTTTAACCCATACCTGGCGAAATGTACATAGGTAATAAACCTCTGCCTACCTTTTCGGGGTACCTATAGGCGTGATATTACACAGACTTCTATATCCCCAAAGAGGCAGATATACTTACATATTATGTTTTTTTTTTTATACAGCTAAGGTGGCAAACAAGCATACGGCCCACCTGATGGTAAGTGGTCACCGTAGCCTATGGACGCCTGCAACACCAGAGGCATCACTTGCGCGTTGCCGACCCTTTAGGAAAGGACGTGGGAAGGAAAGGGAGCGGGATCGGGGAAAGGGGGTGATTGGGCCTCCGGCACTCTCACTCACCGAACGAAACACAACAGTAGGAATACTGCTATTCCACGTCGCTATTCTGTGAGAGGGTAGTCCTTCCCCGGTCGAGCCGGCCCATTCATGCTGAAATCAGCGAGGCTCTACTAATGTTGTTGTAATCCGAATTATGTAATATTTTTTAATGCTGTTTATATAATATGTGTATATTGTGGTGAGAAAATAAACGTTTATTATTATTATTATTATTATATGTAGGTAGGTACGCCATTTACTTTCTTTTTTTTTAAACTTCTCCCGGACTAGTAATACAGCCTGTGTCACGGGGATCTTTAAAAACATTTAAACAACAGATACAAAGAACAACTGTGTGTGGATAATACAAAGGAATCGAACCCACAACATACGACTCAGTGGCAATACTGGTACTGGTGAGACGACTACTTTAATCACAACACCATCCGTCCGCCTCGATGGCGTAGTGGTTAGTGTAATCGACTGCCACGCCTGAGGTCGCGGGTTCGATTCCTGCACAAGTCAAACATTTGTGTGCATGAACATGGATGTTTGTCTTGGTCTTGGTGTTTCTATGTATAATATGTATGTATTTACAAAAAAGACAGTATATATATATATATATATATATATATATATGTTTATCCATTGTCTAGTACCCATAGTACAAGCTCTGCTTAGTTTGGGCTAGATGGTGTTGTGTGTATGTGATAGAATATTATATTATTATTTTAGGTTTTGCCCGCGGCTTCGCTCGCGTTAATTTAGAATTTGACAATCAATTCGAGTTGTACTCTGCTTGTAATAATATAATTCCATCATGATTTGAAAGACACGTGGCGCCATCTATCATCATAGGAACGTTATTGTTGTTTTCCTCGGGAACAGTAATTTTTTTCGGGATGAAAGGTAGCCTATGTCCGTTTCTGAACACCTAACAATGTATATGCAAAATTTCAGGATGATCGGTTCAGTGGTTTAGGCGTGAAAAGGTAACAAACAAACAAACTCATTTTCGCTTTTATAATATTAGTTAGGATAGGATAGTTAGGATTAATTAACAGATCTGCGAACGTAACCAACCAAAAACAACTCTATGTATATCTAAAATAACTGCATCCTTAAATAAACAGCACTTACCAAGGTAGTCGAGCCAAATATTTACAAATTCCATTACTGTCACTCCTGGTGATCCTTCCCTCTCAAAATAACCCCGAAGCCTTCGCTACAACACAAATAGTACGGCCAATACAAGGGCTATACATAAATATTACATTGGATATACTGAACCCGAATCTTGTGTCTGATGTCCACTGAAAGAGAGGCGTAGTCTTTGCGACTGTAGGCTATGAAGCGATCGATCTCCGGCTCCCATGAGTGCTGGCCTGGGGCGACAGACTAGTGTAGCTTGTCGCCCGTGCAGAAACAGGCCCGAGACGGCGGCGCGTTGTGTTCCGCGCGCGCCTGTCACTTGAATGAGTATTACAAAAAAATGCGACGAGGCCCAAATCTGCCGGGGCTGCAGGATGAATGCGCGAGTGATCCCTTCGCCCCGGCCATAGATTGTGAAAACGAACACCTTGTAAGGTTTAGTCGGTATTACCGGGATATATTTTAATATTTATACAATAATATACCCATACACTAACACTACTAATACACTTATGCTGCTTAATTACTTTCCGTTCCATTTTGTTTTATTTGTAATCTTTACGTAATTTAACGCTAAAAATATACGTAATTAAGGACTACTAGGTAGCGCTAATACTACTTTTTTAATCATTTAGCAAGTGGCCTAGGTACGACACAATAAAACATTTTTTTTTACATTCATTTGAGCAAATATTTGTTTAAATAGGCGTAAACTATTATATGCAAATCAATTGTTATTATTAATTGTCTATATATCAAGACTATTTTAAAAATAGAACAGTTAATCAAATAATTCAGTTGCCATACCAAATTATAAATCTAACTAATCATAATATAATTTATTATAGAGGTTGCTTACAAAAAATCACCTGCAATCGCCAATCGCTTACAATGGAAAACCGACTCAAGAAACGGTTGGCCATTACTTTTCAGTATTTCAGAGAGTGACGTCATTATAATTTATTACGTACACGATCACACACTTTGATGTGCAAACATTATAAATATAGGCCCAATTTAGACATAATGAAATATGACGAAGTTTTATGACGAGGTGCCTTTATTTTTATTTATTTTTTCATTTATTTACATAAACTGATTACTTTTGTGTTCCGTACGTGTATTATTGTGGACAGTATTTTTTAACGTGGCTTTTAACTAATATGATATGGCGAGGTAATTTGCCAAGTGCTATTGGGCCATATCCTTCTTTAAACAGCTCTACATTCAACTGATGGACTTCTCTTTTAATTACCAATGCTTGTGTACAGCACTTACAGCACTCATAGTCCACAAAATAATTAAGTCGTGTCGTGTCGTGTTACAGTTTTGCTCCGCCTTTAACAAATGAAAAGTACAGCTAAAAGTTGTTTAGTGACGTTGTGTTTGGACTTGTTTTAAAGATTAAATCTACCTATTGTCAATAGTGAAAACCTCATCTCAAAATTCCCAGTAATTCGAAAGATATAGCATTTTTTCAATTCAAACATTTTAAAAAACCGACGGTTTTCCCTGACCTACCATAACCCGCGCAGCGCTCGCGGTGACGTCGCTCGGTCGCCCGCCGCGCGCACCCCCCACCACCCGCGGACACCTGCACTGCCACTGCGCCGGTAACATCACGCCACCCGAGCTTCGTGCGGTACTAAGCAGAGTTACAACAAGCAGAGCAGAGCAACAACTTTTTTTTTTTTTTTTGGAAGCACTGTGTAATATAATTTATTTATATTTGTTGTCTTGACTTATACTTACATCTACCATGGAACAACAATCGAATGTAACAATAAGACGTCATCAAATCTGCAAAACAAAATTGTCTGAAAGTTTAAACAGTTCTTCTGACAGTCCTATGTCGCAAGATGTGTCCATCAAAAGCTTGGATTTATCTACGCATTTACATTCAAGCATTATAGAAGAACTAAAATCTGAGATTGATACTTTTAAATCCGCTTTACTGTCGACTCAAAACGAACTAGAGAACGTAATATTGGAAAACAATGAGTTCCAGAAAAATATAGGCCAATTGAATAAGGAAATTGAAATACTTAGAAAGTTATGTAAAAGCCCCCTATCATCAATTAGGAAAGCTAAAAAAAATCGACGTAGTAGCCGACGACGCCTGACTGCTAGTTTTGTTAACTCGCCACAAAACAATTCCATTTCAATATTATCTTCACCTGACAACCAACTTCTGGAGGCACCTGTAAAATCTACAGATTTATTAAGCTCGCAATATACAAAGGATACTGTTGAAAACCGAAATCGGACACAGGATATAAAATTAAAAGCCAGAGAGGAAGAGAATCAAATCTGTATTAGCCCAGATCACCAGAAACTCATCACGGACTCAGTAAATCCATCAAAAAAAATATGTATTATTAGTAGTAATAAGACAAATAATATACTGAAAATAGCGATAAATACTTTTCCTAATGTTTTACTTTGCCACTATTGCATTCCAAATGGAGGAATAAAACAATTATTCTCAAATATTGAAAGTAAACTAGACTGTTTTACTATGGATGACTATTGTATTGTTTATATAGGGGAAACAGATTTTGAAACCTCAAAAAATTATAACCAATTAGTAGAATACATAAAGTTTAAATTATGTAAGATAATACACACTAACGTTATTATTTGTACACCGAACTTTAAGCTGAACAATTATGTATCAATCTTTAATAGGAGAATTGAAGCTTTTAATTCGATAATTTATGAAGATAATTTACTTTATGAGTATGCATATACCTTTGATACCAATGATTGTATTGAATATACTTATAATATGTTTAGAAGAAGAACTGGTATGATAAATAATGTAGCGTTAAAAATTATATTTCAAAAGCTATACGGATTTGTACAATCACTGGATAATTATTTACATAATAACTACTTATTTAACTCAATGGTTCTTGACAAACAAGATTGTATAACAACATCTCATTTTTATAAGTTAAACAATAACATACAAATTGATAATAATAATTCAATTTTATCTAGTACTATGAAGCCAAAACCGGGTACAATTCCGTACTATTTTAAGACTAAGGTACAAAAGGAAGTATCAAAATGTTTTCGTAAATTATAATCTGTCTCATCTTGTCATTTTTCATCAAAATGTATGTGGAATAAGCAATAAAACTGATGATCTAGAAATATATTTAAGTGAATTATCTAAAACTGTAAGCTTTATATGCATAAGTAAACATTTTTTAAATGAAATATTAGTCAAGCAATTCCATTATCCAAACTATAGGCTAGCAAGTTATAACTACAGAGTAAATAAAAAAAGAGGAGGCACCTTGATTTTAGTGAACAACGAGAGGGACATAGAGGAATTGCAGGTCTGCAAACAGCTATACAAATGTGATTGCTTCGAAGTATGTGGTGTTAGAGACGTAGAGACTAATTTATATATTATATGTTGCTATAGAACTCCAGTTAACACTAATTATGATACTTTCATGGAGAGGCTTGAAAGGTTACTACAACATTTTTTTAATAAAAGCTGTTTCATATGTGGTGACTTCAACATAAATATGTTAAAAAATGATGAAATTAAGAAAAGGTTTGCATCATTACTTATGTGTTATAATTTTACATTTCTAATAAATGAGCCAACGTTTAGACGAAATAACACTGAATCATGCCTTGACAATATATTGACGAATATTCCAGACAGATATATAAGTGACTTATGTATAGATCATAATGGGTTAGCAGATGGTCACGCGGGCCTTTTCTGTACAGCGCATATGAACAAAGTTAAGGCAAAACAAAATCAGGCACAGTTTATTCGCATTAACAAAACATTTTATGATGACAAAAGTAAAACTAAGTTTAGAAATAATTTAAACAACCTGGATTTGAACACAGGCATAAATACATTTATACGACAATTTAACCACTTATATTCATTTTCATTCAAATGTAAAAGAATTAAAATTAACATAAATAGGACAAAACACAGTAAATGGCTTTCGAAAGGAATTAAAACATCCAGTAAATTTAAAAGATTTCTTAATACCATTTATAAACAACAAAATAACTGCGATCAAACTATACTGAATTATCGTGACAAATACTTAACCTTATACCGTAAAGTAGTTAGATTCGCAAAAAAGCTACATGTGAGAAACCAAATGAAAAATTCATTAAACAAGAGCAAATCTATTTGGAATATTGTAAATCAACGTCGTAATAGTCTCACACGAAGTTTTTCTGATAATATGATTCTCAAAACAGATAGCTTTGCGACTGATAGTCCAGTACAGGTAGCTAATATCTTCTCTAAAACGTTTTCTAAAGTCGTATTATTAAATACTTGTGATTCAAAATTGGCTATTGAATATCTTATAGAAAATGTCGAAAGAATAGAAAATGAAATGAGCTTTGACTTAGTAACTCCAAGAGAAATTTTGAATATTGTAAAAAGTATGAATAGTAAAAACTCATGTGGGTATGACAATATTTCTATGCCTATTATAAAAGAAAATATTGATATTTTAGCCTGCCCTTTAGCAACTTTATTTAATAATTGTGTTACTTTAGGTGTATTTCCTGAGCAATTTAAGATTGCTAAAATATTGCCAATATACAAAAAGGGTGTAAAGACTGATCCAGAAAACTACAGGCCTATTTGCTTACTTCCAGTCCTGTCAAAGCTACTTGAGAGAATCATGAAAGTTCGTCTTTTAAGACACTTAAACAATAATAACATTTTGAACACGAGACAATTTGGCTATCAGAAAGATATAAGTACGGCTGATGCAATAGACTCTCTTATTGAGAATGTTTTACGTAATTTAAATGACAGGTACAATGTTGCGGGTCTATTTCTAGATTTAAGCTCCGCTTTTAATACGGTAGACCATAACATTTTACTTCATAAATTGGAACACTATGGTATTCGAAATAAAAATCTAGAATTATTTGGTTCATATCTACGGAATAGAAAACAGTTTGTGGAAATCAAAGCAATTATAGATGGTGAACAAAAGATTGGTAAATCCAATATTAGGACTATATCCTGTGGGGTACCCCAAGGCTCAGTGTTAGGGCCGATTTTGTTTATTATCTTCTTGAACGATCTAACAGCATTCATGAAAAGTCGAGTCCCAGATGCTAGACTAGTAATATTTGCAGATGACACTAATGCTGTTATATCCGCTGAAAGTATACCAAATCTAGTATTTAAAATCCAGACAACTTTTGCGGAGTTTGAAAATTGGTTTGGAGCAAACAATTTAGTGCTTAATGCAGCAAAAACTAAATGTCTGCTATTTAAATCAACAGCAAAAAACACTGGAACTATCCAGGTCACCTCTAATGGCATAAATATTGATATTGTAGACAATATAAAATTTCTAGGAGTACAAATAGACGCTTTGTTAAACTGGAAACATGAATTGTCTTCTATTGTTAGTACTATAAGTTCAGCTTGCTATGCAATAAGAAGTCTTAGGGATGTTCTCACAATAGCTCAGCTGAGGATGGTTTATTTTGCTCTAGTTGAATCGAAACTGCGGTATAGCATTCAATTCTGGGGAAATAGCTATAATTATAATATAAAAGCAGCCTTCATAATACAAAAGAGAGCCATAAGAACAATGGTGTGCATACATCAGACTGAATCATGCAGGGACTTTTTGATTAAATTACAGATACTTACTGCACCATCTCTTTACATTTTAGTAATTTTGACCAACTTAATAAAATATCTTTCCAAATTCGAGACAGAATCTGAAAGAGCAATACGTCTCAGTACTCGTAGAAAAGACCTACCAATAAGAATACATCCAAAACTCAATGTGGTGAAACATTGTGCTAGTGTACAAGCAGTCACATTGTACAATAAATTACCCTCCGAATTCAAAACAATAGTAAACCATAAGGTTTTTAATAGTAAATTTAAACAATTTCTTTTAAAAAAATGCTACTATGGCGTGGATGATTATATAAAGGATGCAAATAAAGGCTTATGCATATAAGGCAACAATAATAAGGATATCATAGTTTGTAAGTTCGATATAAAATCTATATTTGTGTTCTTATATAAAAAAATTAAAAAAAAATTTTTATATGTTTTTGTTCCATTTCTTGTCATGTTAGTTTTTAAGAATTTTCAACACAAATGTATGTTTGTTCAGAAATAAAATTATCTTATCTTATCTTATCTTATCTTACTTATCATCAGATGGGTCGCTAGATCATATAATATTTAACGATTATGATATTGATCTCCTGGTATTTTCTTAAATATTAGCATTATGCAAACTAGGCTCGAAATTATATTATAAAATCGGCCAGAATTTCTAATGAGCGAACTTTTAACGATACTACTGTTAAAATACTGACTGCATTGTTGCAACTGATTATTTATTCTACTCATAATACATTTTTCTCTATAGCATCTCAAAAGATACCTTGCACGAACTCTCTGTTATTCATCTCATTCCCGTGAATTGAGTCGATACTTTACAGAATTACACCAATTTGAAAATCTGTCAATATTTAAATATATTCGAACTAAGTGAACATTCGAATAATTTGAATGTTTTATCGATAATAGTAAAGCTTATACTTATGTTTGTAGTGCGTTGATGCCAGTAGTTCAATAGATAAAAATCAAGTCTAGTTTCTTAATAATTGGTCTACCAAAGAAATCATCGTTACTAATTTTAATAAGCTACTAGCTAAACCCGACCACGCCTTGCTGTAGCTCAGCCTTATATATTTTATTTCCTGTTCCCGTCGGCATTTCGGCATAAAAAGTACTTATATAAAAACAACCTTATATATAAATACAACATAGTGTAAAAAGGAGACCGTCCATATTCGGCTTGCACGTGGACAATCGTTTTAGAAACAAAGTAAAATATTAAAAGCTTTGTTTAAATATGAAATAAATATTGGTTACCATCCAGTAGTATGAAATTGACGTATTTTATTTTATTATATCAAAATAATACACACAGCCTGGAAGCAATAAGGCAGTATTACTGCAACTGCATAGTCGGCCGAAGGACTGTTGGTTGCTGTGCTCACATAATGTCTGTAATATGGTACGTAAGCTGGGCAAGATATGAAAATGTCACTTTACCAGCCCAGTTTTTGGAAAATATTTTAATAACTTATAAAGGTGATGGTGACACATGAATATAAATATTTTTTAAACAATGTGTTTTATTTTATTATTTAACGAACTTGATACTAAATATTAAAGAATAATGTTATCTACTTAGTTTAGGCTACTCAAAATTAATATTGTTATTACAATATAATATTGTTCACGCCTAGGCCAGGCTCCCATACAAGGTGATCGGTCTCCTTTCAAGTCAATTCATCGTTTACTTGTCAAGTTTTGCGGACATAAACATACGCCAGCAGATATTTTACATATAAAGATTGTTTCTATTAAAATTTAGAGAAATAAGTATATATAAAGTGGTTTTCATGATGATGAGCTTAACTTTCACAAGACATTTAATTGCTTCTAAAACCGCTTTTAGTGCGAAAAGCTATGAAAAATGGCTGATTCGAATGATCTCGATATCTGGAGCTATCATAAATTTTTAGTACAGTTAAAGTAACATAAGAATCCTATAAAAATAGTTTAGAAACCATAACTTTTATCTTCACCAAAATCGTTTCCGATCGGGGTAATAATATCATTATTTTATGTAGACACGCTCTGCATGGAAGCACAGGCTACTCAATTCAGAGTTGAGTTTAGTACATAAGTAAAAGTTTATTTTGAAAATAATTATAGGTTTGATACTGCGAAGCATGGTTTCGATTCTAAAGTGTCATTTAGTTGTTCAGTCAAGACATTATTAGAAACAGCGTGCTGATACAGAGAATTTATGCCCTATTACGTGAGAGCTTGAACATAATTGGAATATGTGAGTGTGTACACCTCTGCCAATGCCCTTTGGAGATACGGGTTTGAGATTATGTATACATACATAGGTAAATAATATACATAGGTACAAATATATATTTGTGAACAAGTAATAGTATACTTTTGATTTATACCATGTAGCTGGGATCCAATCATGTTAGAATCGACGCCTAAAGTCGCGCGCTTCGAAAGTTCTATGCTCTGTGCCACTAACAATCAAAATAGCCCGATAGCTAATTTGATGAATAAGTTTGTCCAATTTCCTGCACAAAACCGATCAACATCGAATTTATTTATTAGTTAAGGTTCATCATTAGATTACTCAATAAGAAAATTACTATCGCTACATAACAGTTGCCTTGGAAAACAGTTTAAAATTGAATGGATCTTGTAAAGCCTCCGGAGCTCTTAAGAGGAGGAGCTCTTGGCGAAACGCAGTACTATATTACTTACACTGTGTTGCTATACTTAAGCCGGTTTCCTGTAAAAGGGTTATTATTATGCCGAAAGAGCTGGTTCAGTAATACAGTAACAAACTATTGCAGTTTAAAATTGGAATGATCTTTTAAAGCCTCCGGAGCTCTTAAGAGGCGGAGCTCTTGGCGAAACGCAGTAATATGTTACTTACACTGTGTTGCTATACTTAAGCCGATTTCCTGTAAAAGGGTTATTATTATGCCGAAAGAGCTGGTTCAGTAATACAGTAACAAACTATTGCAGTTTAAAATTGGAATGATCTTTTAAAGCCTCCGGAGCTCTTAAGAGGCGGAGCTCTTGGCGAAACGCAGAAATATGTTACTTACACTGTGTTGCTATACTTAAGCCGGTTTCCTGTAAAAGGGTTATTATTATGCCGAAAGAGCTGGTTCAGGAATACAGTAACAAACTATTGCAGTTTAAAATTGGAATGATCTTTTAAAGCCTCCGGAGCTCTTAAGAGGCGGAGCTCTTGGTGAAACGCAGTACTATGTTACTTACACTGTGTTGCTATACTTAAGCCGGTTTCCTGTAAAAGGGTTATTATTATGCCGAAAGAGTTGGTTCAGTAATACAGTAACAAACTATTGCAGTTTAAAATTGGAAGGATCTTTGAAAGCCGCCGGAGCTCTTGGCGAAAAGCAGTAATATGTTACTTACACTGTGTTGCTATACTTAAGCCGGTTTCCTGTAAAAGGGTTATTATTATTCCGAAAGAGCTGGTTCATTAATACAATAACAAATTATTGCCAACTGTTTGCTTGTCCATTCATCTGTCTCCACTATTAAATTGCAATATAATAATTGATTAAGTAGGTACTATTCTCACATAAAACGACATATGTAGCATCATGAATTACGTAGGTATATATATTATTGTAGTTCACCTAAGCAGATTCTTTTTGGTAACTTCAAGTTACCAAAAAAATGTGTCTAGACGTAAACAGATCAAGTTTGCTAGACAAAATAAAAAGAGAATAAAGGCAAATACGAAAATCCTAAAGTGTAATTTAACAAAACTTTTATTGCCTACAGTCGAATTTTTCTTCGAGCCCAAGTTGTTATTAGTTTAAGAATTGCCTACGTTTTATTCTAAGCTAGTCTGAAAATTTTGGGCTAGAATTTGATATGGATGCTGAAATTTGAAAACCTTTAAATCACTTAAAGCTAGGAGTACCTACATTTTTAAGTAGTAGTATTTTTACTGCATCTAAAGAAATAAAAATTACGACTGCATTAGCGCTATAACGAGTTGCTGCCGTCGAATGTACTTCGTGTTTTTAACTCATTAATACTCGCTCATAGCCAGTTGCACTCACTGATCGGTGAACGATTAGCAAGGTTAAGCACCGTTGGGTGCGGTCAGTCTATAGATAGGTGACCGCTTAGTGGTATTTCATCTGAGCGTCTCCGTGCTTCGGAGGGCACGTAAAAAGTCGGTGCCGATTGTTGTCAAATTGACAGCAGTCGTTAAGCCATGTCAGAGGCTTGAACAACTCTTGACAATAGGTTGGCCACTAACCACACGAAAAAGAAAGAAGAAAGAACTCATTAAAATATGATTGTTAATTTACTCATTTACGTAACATGCTGTGGGTGAACACGTGCGTGTCTGCTCGTGACCATGACTGCTGAAAAGCATACGATAGCGAAAGTCGTCGATGAAAGAGTAAACCTAAATCTAAATGTTTTAATAATAATTTAATTAGCTTAAATAGTAGTGAAGTTTTACAGTAGTAGTTTCAAAATTATGGAATTTTTTAAAACACGCCGTTGTCCTAACTAATATTATAAAAGCGAAAATGAGTTTGTTTGTTTGTTACCTTTTCAGGCCTAAACCACTGCATCCCGAAAAAAATTACTGTTCTCGAGAAAAACAATAATAACTTTCTTATGATAATAGATGGCGCCACGTGTCTTTCGAATCATGATTGAATTATGTTATTACAAGCATAGTACAACCCGAATTGATTATCAAATTCTAAATTAATGCGTGCGAAGCTGCGGGCAAAAGCTATTATCCATATAAAGTAATTTAATTTGAGAAATTATAAGTGAAGCCACAGATTTCTTTAATGGCCACGTGATCAAACTTCTAAGTTTATAACTAGGCAACGGGAAAATGAGATAGCCTCTAATAAACTAATTCGTCTTTTTTCAACGCCAAATAAATATTCTATAGAAAACGTCAAGTAAAGATTAACAATTATCTTAACTTGTCCTTCTTATTCATACATTGCCACCTAATTTACTAACTCAGCCACAGATTTTACATCTCATCACCATTTTACGTTTTACAACTACAATACAAGGTTCTCAAAAGAATATAGTTCAAACTTCTATAGACAGGTGCCAATTCTGTTCTCACAAAATTCTCTAAGCTTAACTAAAAATCACTAAAATTTAGTTTAGTCCTCTCAAATGACATTTCGTATTCTGAAATCGTTAAAAGTGACAGGACTAAAAAAATTTTTTGTGATTTTTAGTTAAGTTTAGAGAATTTTTTGACAACAGAATTGGCACCAATATCATTTATTATAACTTTGCATGTATAAATAATCCATTATATACTTTTATCGTGAACATAGCCAATGTAAGATTTGGCGCGAATGAGCGAGACGGCAGCGACGCGGCGACGCGACGGCGACGCGTTTTTACAACCTATATATACAAGGCCAAAACGCAACCATAGGAAACTGATCGCGTATATATTGCAATGTTATTTTTAAATCTGTGATTACAATGTATACATGAATTTTGCGTACTGCTCGTGTACTGTTTGTAACGTGAGTACGTGCGTCATGGTTACGGACTATACTACATAAATCGTAAAACGCCCCGAGTCCCGACTCTTAGCAATCCGACTTGGTTAGGTTAGGTTAGAAGGCTACGGCGGGAGCTCTACTCCCGGCGTAGCCTTCGTTGTTATTTTTTTTGTGACCACCCAGAAATAGGAGCCCCGTGTAGCATGGCTCCGTCGACAATTATTTCACTAAACTTAATCAAGTAATACAATTATATCACTAAATTTGAACCGTATTATAATTATATTCCTAGTAAGTAGTAATAAATCTTTTATTTTGTCTGCCATCAATAGTTTCTAGGTGATATTAGTGGCCATAATTTACTATTTGATGACAATTTTAGATAAATTTTGACGAGCAATTAATGTGGGATGTTACATTTAAAACATACTGAGTTAAAAAATTAGAAACTAATAGAATATATTTTTGATGCCATAAATTAATATTTTAGAAGATTACTGCTTGAATGCATGTTACAACTTTAGATGCTAATAAATAACCACCATGCTGAGTAGTATTTAGAGTGGCTGGCATAGAAGATAACTAGTGGCTAAGATAGTATAATTCAGACGCTCGTTAATTGTAGCTGACTTAGTAATTTAGAAGGCAATGTAGATTTTTAGAGGCGAATAATGCTATTAAAAAGATGTCTGTTTAATTAGCACCCATTTAATTTCAATGCATAACATTCACGTAAACGTTAGACGATATTGCTAATTTCATTTTATTTCAAGCCCTCTAGGGCACGTAAAACGTCGAGAATATTTGCAAAGCTATGGCTCCAAGAAGACAATATTATAGTCTTTTTTATCAATTACGTAACGCATGTCTGATTGCAAAGTAAGTTTTTATAGCAACATTTTTATTCATACTCTGACTCCTTAATAAGTAGTATATGATAATTAGTTGCCGACGAATAACTACTCAGTCGTTCATTTATATGGACGTTGGCTGGTAATGTCTTACTGAATTCTCTAATTCCCTTGTGGGCTCGCATATTCTGCATTGGTATAGATATCGTTCTGCGAATTATGATGTTATTAATCCCTTCGGCAATATAAACTCGTACAGTAGTCGTATTTCAAAAGTCGACATCATAGGTCAAGTTCATGTACCTACTCCTAAGAAGCAGAATTACATTATAGGTCCGATGATCACGATCGTCACGGAGAAAGATTAAAATAAAGAAATAAAAGCATGTATTCGTATGACACATTTCCAATATTACAATAAAATTGACAATTGAATTGATTGATTGAATTGATTGAAAGTTTTTTAAAGACAGCTCTCGCACTATGTTTGGCGGAAGACTGCCCTACAAACATTCTAACAACGGACACAAAAAACATCCTGACTCGGAACAATTATTTGTGGACCACACAACTCATCTTGCGGGAGAATCGATCAAATCCACAGCACTTGGCGTGATAGCAGTGCACTTAAACCATTACGCCATCCGTGCAGTCGAAGAAATTCTTCTCCCTAGCCTTTATTATTCCCAAGTCACTTGGGGTCGGCTTTCTAGTCTAACCGGATTTAACTGGATATCAGTTTTTACATGGAGCGACTGCCATCTGACCTCCGCAACCCGAAGGCTAACGATACCCTAAGGCTAGACCAGTGTCAGGATATTAGAGGGCACCGACTTCCCAATAACGACTGCCATAGATGTTTATGGCAGCCGGGACCGACGGCTTAACGTGCTCTCCGAGGCAGGGAGCAGGCGATAATTGTCAATCAATACGCACATAATTTCGAAAAGTCATATAACATCCGATAGTCAGAGGTGCGCGACGTGGGTTTGAACCCGAGACCCTCTGCATTGCAGTCCGTTAGTCTCCCTACTGCAAAATAATATCTAAACATGTTTCATGTTTTCCGCATCGATGTCACTGTGGTGAAGCAGTCGATGGTCTTGGCCACCATGGCCTATCATGTAGCAGGAGTGCCGGTCGGTTTTCGCGGCACGCCAATCTTAATTACATTATCCGTCGTGCTCTTTACGTCACCGCCGGCATGCCAGCTCATCTTGAACCTAATGGTTTGGCACGTGACGATGGGAAGACACCGGACGGGATGTCATTGATACCTTGGAAGATGGTAGGCCCTTGGTGTGGGACGCAACGCGTGTCGACACCCTTGCGCCATCACATCTTCCTAGCACGGCGGGTTGTGCTGATGCTGCTGTTGCATCTGCGGAGACTCTCAAACGGCGCAAATACAAAAACCTGGCAGGGGTTTATGTTTTTGAGCCGTTTGGGGTCGAAAAGCTATTCATTCGGACATGAGGTCCCAGTGCTCGTGCTCTCTATAGAGACATACCAAAAAGATTCATCGACGCTTACCGTGACCGTGGGTGGCCTTTGTTTTGCGGAAAGAATAAGCATTGCCATTCAACGTAGCAATGCTGCCAGTCTTCTGGGCACACTGGTAGTCGACTGTGATGCGGAGGAATTTTATGATGCCTATAAGAGGGTTTTATAATATTTTAGGTATAAGTTAGTTTTAAAGAATTGTGGTTATATGTTCATCTATACATATAATAAATCTGTAGAAGTGTAAATTATGTACATTGAAAATATTAAAAAAATAAACAGGGGTGTTACTAGATCGAAATCGAACCCAAAAATGTGATTAAAAAATGTTTTGTCTATCTGTCTGTTTCTTCAAGCATCACGCAAAAACTACCAGTTTGATTACGATAAAACTTCGTATTATTATACTTTAATATCCTGGGCACCACGCTGGGTACTTTTTATCCCGGAAAAATATATACAATAAAAAACAAACTTAATTTTGCGGTTCAATCCCTAGACACGGTTACTGTACCAACCGCAAATAATAAGTTTGTCGCCCTTTATGTTACCGGCAGTTCACTAACGTTGCGCTATAAATGTAGAGCCGAAGATCGAATTTGGCTTGAACCGTTCGCGGCACTAGCGTGGCGCGCGACGCCACGGATCGCAAGCCTATATAAGGACGGCGTCTCCGCCGCGTAAAGTTGTAAAGGCCATCTGAGGCCAACAACTAGCACCCATAACAAAAAAAAAGAAAAAAAAAGCCTCGCGTTCCATAAATATTTTGGCTGTTATCATGCGGACGGACGTGTCGAGCGGCGAGCGTGTGTTCTTATTGACATTTTATAAATTGTATGCCTGCAATTTTAAACCGTGCTTTTCAGCGCGACATTTTTATTTCAGGACAGTACAGTAGACTTTAGAGTAGTTACTTATTAGGTTTATTTTTATAAGGTATATATATAGATTTAATTTTAAGGTATAGGTAGTATATTTAATTTTAATAGTGTGTAACGTAGGTTATTTCTAAGACTGTTAGGTAGGATTAGTTATTCGTATATGTTTTAGTAGATATTAGTTTAAAGTACGTACACATTTTTCTTATTTAATTAGGTACCTAGCTTAGATTAGTTTTCATCATAAATAGTTTTATTTAGGTAGGTATTTCATTTTCTCTTTTATTATTATATTTAACTTTGGTATATGTATTAGGTAATTATAATTCAATATAGGTAAAGTAGGTTAGTTATTAATTTTAATTCCTTAGATTTTAATATTCGCAATATATAGGTACAATATAGTTACCTACCAGGTAGTCTTAAATATTTCTTTTTTTAATATGTTTATCGCGAGTGAAGCCGCGGGCAAAAGCTAGTAGTTAATAATCCAATAAAATTACTTCAACAACACAATAAAACTATTTAAATAAGTGGTTATCCTATTTATTATTACTAACAATAAAATTACATACATTTGCCTTTTCATTATGAATATTCTGTATGGCATAGAAACGTGTGTCGGCTAGCCTTGAGTTGTTAAACGCAGTCACGGCCAGCGACGCATGTGCATTTTCGTGATGTCATCTATACCACACGATTCATCTGCGTACGTTACAATGCACGCAGATGAATTGTGTTACATAATCGTGTTACATAAGAGTTTACATACATGTAAACTGTTATTGTTTTGGACACAGACGTATCATGTTTGGACATTTTTATTTAAATAACTTGTTATTCAAACGATAACTCACGCAATATTATCTTATGTTTCCCGTGAACATGGCTGCTGAAAAGCAACCAAAACGCCGGGAAAGTGTAATATTATAATATCTAAATAGTTTTTATAATTCAAACAGCTTAAATAGAAGTAAACAGTATCTTATCTTATCTTATATGGGTGCCAGTCAGTGCAGACCGGCGACACTTCGACCCAGTGGGATCTTTTGTGTCGACACTCTCCCAATAACGACTGCCATAGATGTTCATGGCAGCCGGGACCGACGGCTTAACGTGCTTTCCGAGGCACGGAGCAGGCGATAATTGTCAATCAATATGCACATAATTTCGAAAAGTCATATAACTTCCGAAAGTCAGAGGTGCGCGACGTGGGTTCGAACCCGAGACCCTCTGCATTGCAGTCTGTTGGTCTCTCCACTGAGCTATCGCTGCTCGAAGTAAACAGTAACTAGTATAGTAACATTATATAGTTTAAAACGGGATAAAATCCGTATGAAGTAGTTTACTTTCTATGGATAACTGACGCATTCGAAGTAAGTCCTGAAACGTAGAGGACTTTACAAATATTGAAACAACGAACCCAGATTAGGAGCAACCATTTTTGGATTAAATTTTCTGTCCCGTGTGGGATTCGAATGCACAATGGCAAGGCGACAAGTTAAACCTCTATCATGGCTAATGCTCCGAAGAGTTATTTGACCTCATCCCACCTTCCCCCTTCCTTTTGAGAACCACACGTGCCGATCTTCGTAACCACGGATGGACAGTTAGCACAATCCCTTCTCGCACCAAAAGGTTCAACAATTCCTTCTTATGATACGGCCATACAAGTTTGGAATGGTCTTCCGGCACACGTGTTCCCTCTCTTCTATGACATTGGGTCCTTCAAACGTAGTGTGACGAAGCATCTGGTCAGACCAGCTTGACTGACGACGGCTAGAAAACATCTATCTTCTCCTCGTCGTCACTGTCTCTGGACTGTAATTGGGCTTTCCATCAGGTCCGTTACAAACACTTTGCCGTGTCATTATAAAAAAACACAAAAGGTTAGTAATATATAAATCTGTTAAAACTCCATTTTAACTACAGGGATAACACAGCGGATTAACGTTTGCCCCACCGCTGCTGCCGCATTAGGTGTTCAGATTACAAATTCTACACAATTATCAATGTGTAAACTACAAATGGTTCTAAGTCTGGGTATACTTTGCGTCTGTTAATTGGATGTGTCCAGTGCCCTGCAGCACAGAAAAAGGTACCAGTGCGAAAGTATTCTTAAAAAAAAAACAAAGATGATGTATCTTTATTCTAACCAGTGTTGATGGGCTCCCACGGTTCTGTAGCGCATCAGGGATGTTTGCTGAAGCGCATATAGATAGCTTTCAAGCTATTTTAAGAAAGAGAACTGCATCTCTGATGGCTCGGTTGCGGGGAGCGCTAACAGCATCCTTAGCATTATAGCAAAACGACTAGACAGCCCGTTCTTGTGGCACTGGACCCGTATGCACATGTATGGATCGAGTGCACCAGGAGGGGGGCGCAGATTTTTGAATTAGGTTTATATTTATATTTGTTACTAACATAGTTTTAAGGAATTTGTATGACTAACATTTATGGACAATAGTCTGAAATAAAACTTTATTATTATTAAGCTATTGCATAGCTTCTATCGCGGGCCTTGAGCGTGGAGACCGAATCCAGAAATTCCGTAACGAAAATAACCTAACACCCCCCACTCCGACCGGCACAGCAGTGATACTTTTTGAAGTTATACTTCTTTAGGCGCGTTATGAAAAAATGATGAGAGTGAAATTTTAAGATGCGCGCGCATCACTGTGACACAAATGCTACATGTTGAAGTTGGCCACAGAATAGAATTAAAAGTATATATTTTTTTAAATGACAAAGGAAAAAAAATACTGCATAAATAAAATAAATAAATAATTATAATTGCATAAGTTGATAAAAAATGCTATGCAATAGCTTTACCGCGGCAGTCTCCGAGTGCCACACGTCTTTTTTTGTTTCTCTTTCTTATTATTATCTATATATTAATACGTGAAGCGGAAACTTTGGATCCCTTTTTACGAAAATTGGGCGGACGGAGGAGTATGAAACTTCGCACACTTATAGTTTATACAGAGAAGAAGTGACGAATGCTAATATTTTTTTTAAATTATGCGCAAAAATACATTACATTAATTAAAATACACTACACGCACACAACCATGCATTTGACACACGCAGCCGAAGCGCATAACTATGGTTACATATGTCAATATATAATGACATATTATTATATCAGCAATATCTTACAGGCAATCTGGTCGAATTTCGAGCACTAGGCGACCGCTAGTTATTATTAATACGCAATTCAAGCAACATAATTGAGAAGTAAACCCATAATCAAGAATGGTATGTGAAAACTCGTTGCGTTTTTCAAATGCGTGTTCGCAGGCAGTATCCTTAAAATATATAGAGCTATAAATATTCATTTTTCGGTACACAACGACTGGGTTATCTTCGTAAACAAGGCAGAAGCGATATTAAAATATACTGTGAACGTTCTGAACGGCTTTGTGGAAAGAAATATAGCAATATTTTCACAAGATCAAGTTACAAAATTGGATGCTATATTATGGCTTTTGAAAGATATGGTTTCATAAAGTGTTATTTTTGTATTCGCTTGCCTTGACTTGCAACTTAAGTGTTATTTGAGCTGGCTTCTGTGGCGCAGCGGTAGTGATTGCAACTGTTTTGATTCCCGGGTTGTACAAATTATATTTTTATATATTTTTTCT
Organism: Catocala sponsa; assembly: GCA_963564715.1. Lineage (NCBI taxonomy): Eukaryota > Metazoa > Arthropoda > Insecta > Lepidoptera > Erebidae > Catocala > Catocala sponsa. The sequence continues at coordinate 22,629,106 of OY751337.1, read as the reverse complement.
ATTGGCACAAACCTTTTGCAGATATTAATTCGTAACGTAAGTATGAGTCTATATAAATATAAAAGGAAAATAAAGTTAACTTATTCTACTTTTATGTAAAAGGCCGACCCACGTATGAAACCTCAAAGTAGGTCATATTACTCTTTGAACAAATGTCACTTATTGAACTCTTAACATATAGGCCGTGGTTCCGTTTACATTTAAAATGTCACAGCATTGTTGAATCTGCCACGATCACGCCTGTATGAAAATGAAAAATGAAAATGTTTATTTAGTAACACAAAAAAGTTATCAAAGTGCTTAATAAAACAAAATTAGTGTAGCACATCTTGTCAGGTAAATATTTAACGAGGTCCCCGCAGTAGGCAAGCCTGTATCGTGGGGTCCCAGCCAAATGTAGTTGCAATACAAGTTTAGAGCTTCTGCACTTCACAATTGTAAATACATTAATAGAAAGAAATAAAACAATGTTTATAACTATATAAAGTAAGACAACAAGAAAATTCAAATGTATGTATATGATATACATGTACATACATACATAGATTCACGACTGTTTCCCAGAGGCGTAGGAGAGACTACGGATTTTCATTTGCTACGATCCTGACACAGTTCTCTGGCTTCATTCACTTTCATCACATTTCTCATACACGCTCGCCGGTTTAAGGTGCTCTTAACCTGGCCTTTGTCCATACATGTATGTATATGATATCTAATATTATAAATGCGCAAGTGAGTTTATTTGTTACACTTTTATGCCTTAACTACTCGACCGATGATCATAAAATTTCACATACACGTTGTCAGTGGCATAGAAAAGGATATATGGTACCTTTTCGATAGAAATTCATAGACAAAAATCTACATTAAAGTTAGCGCAAATCTAGTTATATATGTGATATTTTATTTAAGACACATCCAACAATTTTTTTTTTTTATGGTGACGTCATAGTGTTTGTAACGTACCTGAGGGCAAGCCCAATTACAGTTCAAAGACAGTGACGACGAGGAGAAGATAGATGTCTTCTAGCTGTCGTCAGTGTCAAACCGGTCTGACCATGTGCTTCTTCACACTACGTTTGAAGGACCCAATGTCATAGAAGAGAGGGAACACATGTGCTGGAAGATCATTCCAAAGAATATATCAACACGCTTCTAATCAATGATCTCGATCGTTTATATAATAGTTTATTTTCTATATAACAACATTGTAATCGTTTCATGCTTTGTTGAATTTTTATATTAAATGTTAATCTTAATATCAAACTCTAAGTAAAATTATTAAGCCTTAAATATTACATGTGAAAACTCATTCATGGTTCTAAAACAATTTATAAGATAAAACTGTTTGCTTGTTTTATCAGTATTCGTTTAGATTCGTTTTTTAGTTTAGTGTAGTAATTGTGTATTAGAACTAAAAACTGTTTATTTTGCCGGAAAAATAAAAAAAAAGATTTAAATTTTAGCTACTTTTAAATACGAGCTTTAAAGTTAAATAGAGATTTATAGCTCCTACAAGTGACACCGTGCTGCAGAGGTGCTAATGGTTTGTTTAAAGTGTCAGGTCGATATTCGTAGATGCATTGCTCAGTTTAAGTTAGGTACTAGTTAGATACTAGCAAACAAATTAAATTAATATTAAAAATGTTTTATTTCGATATCACATACATTAGTAATAATAGCTTCCATACATACGTAGTCTCACGCCTTTATCTATATTTTAACAGATATAGTATTAGGTAGCATGCAATAGTAGACGAACTTAGTACACTTCCTGACTCCGTGCAGCTACTTAGATGTATAATCCATCATGACATCAAATCCGATAACTGTTTGTGAGAACCGGAAATCGAATTGAAGACCTCATGCAAAGCCTTACCATTCATCGCAGTTACTGCCCCTGCATCACAAAAGGAGTGATCTAGAAAATTAATTCTCCATTTCCATTTCTAAATAGAAAATCAATACTCTATTTCCTTAAAAACAACAATTTGCAATCCAAAAAATCTCCACGGAGACCCACCTTAATTCATTACTTGAAAACTTTTCTCATTTCGTACCCCTTTCTTCGAAGATTTTATAAAATAGTTGAATCTTTTTGAAAGCAAGCCGGCAGAATACTACTGTAAACTTTAATGTCTGTATAAAGTCTTTAGTAATGAATATTAAAATGTAATGGTTTCTCCAGATGATAAACAACAACACTGAATATGATAGAGTCAAGATGTTTTTAAGGATTTGACTGCTCTGTTAGTCTTCTGATATAAGTATGCGAGAAAACAATAGCATTTACATGTTAATAAGTGAATATCTCAGTAGATTTACAGTAGCAACTCGGAGTTGGACAAGTGTCCGACAATATATATAAACAGAAATTGGCTTCCTTCTGTAGATTATTATTAATTGTCCCGTAGATCAGTCCTCTTAGGGAACAGACTAGAAAAAAAGTTCAAGCTGTCCCGAGAGGAAAGATCATACCTTTTTGTTTCTGTTTCCTAACTTAAAGAAAGCCAAGGACAATTCAAGAGATCAGACAGGAATAATCCATTCCTGGCTCCTACAAAAACAGAGAAATGCAGGTGTGCAATAAATCTATACCTACTCCTTCAAGGAGTTACAAAGATATCTAAATATGTAATATGATGCTCCGTATACCAGTTCATCTATAGAAGACAAAATAGCAACCAATTCTATTCAAAACAAAATATATTGGAGATGGCATTTTGTACGATTCAACTTATTTAAGTACCGAAGAGAATTTCCAACAGAATCAAAAATATAAGATATTGCTTTGGGAAATATGAAATGAAATATTGAATGCAACGTAAGAACAGTCTATTTTCTTTTATTGCGACAAAATACAAAATTCGATTGTAGAATTTTTCAGTCACAAAGCTGCTGTTTTGAGCACAACTTTCTAGGATTTTTATTGTATGAAACTAAGCTTTTGCCGACAGTTTTGCCCCATGGCGTGTGAATCCCATGACAACGCACATCGAGGTAAAAAGATCGGAACATCGTGTATATGTGTGTCAAATTTTATTAAAATCTGTGCATATTGTTTTTGTGACTGAGTAACAAACATTTTCACAAGCTTACATATTCATAATATTAAAATCTTTTCTTTGCCACCGGGATGTCATTTATAACAATGAAAATTAAAACAACGCTAATTAATAATACTTTTTATCTTGAAACATAATATAGATAGTTATAAGGAGCACTTTGTTGATTCAGTGGATTAAGTTTGCGTTAATTGTCTGTTTGCAATCGCTAATTCGATTCCCGAGTAGGGCACAATGTTATTCAGATTTCCCATGAAACGCCTATAGGATCCGCAGGAGAGGCATTAACGTATTAAATCCTTATTTCACTAGATATGTTTTATGTCCACTAAGAGACGATCCTGTTGCCATCTACTGAGAACACTGTCAGACTTCGTGCTGCTACTGAGAATTTCCTCAAAAGCAAATGCAAGAACAAATGCAAATGCAAGAATAAAATGCAAATGCACGGATGGCGTAGTGGTTAAAGTGGTCGCCTTACCACTGACACTGCGCCATGTGTTGTGGGTTCAAATCCCACACGGGACAAAAACTTGTCTGATCCACAAATGGTTGTTCCGAGTCTGGATATTTTTTGAGTATGTTGTTTGAATGTTTGTAAAGTCCCCCGCGACACACGAATAATTAGTCCTAGTGCGAGAGAGGTCTACTAAAAAAAAACAAAGCTTAGTAATCTAACCCTGGACCTCATGACCGTGCGCATACCTATGCCACTAAATTAATGTAGTACCAAAACGTCAGTATATGTATTTAAAAACAACACTAATTAGAGCTTCCAGTTTTAAATGCAGTATAAAAATAATTAAATAAAGCAAGCAGCCTTTTCAGGTATATAACTTTAAAACTAGTTCAACCATGGTATAATCCTGGTAATGAAATAACTCAGTTGTTTCTGCCCAATCTCATTTCAGTCTGGCTCCCAATAGAGATCTGCGCTGAGCACCGATAGAGTGCCTCTCACAATACTTCGTCTTCCGCACTTTGGTGACCGGAATAAATAAACTACGAAAAAACGTACCTTCTCACGGTACGGTAAGGACATTAGCTGCTATTTTTATCATCAAACTTTGCTACAGTCTTGAAAATGTGGGGATTTACTGTAGCGCGCTTAAATATGGGGGCATTCTATGTTCATTTCATTACAATTTAACCGTTCTTGTGCTGTTCTGGTTAGGATAGCATACGTGTTCTCTGCATCACTCTGATACATTGATACATGTTTTAAGTAAAGGTCGTTGGTTTGCTACGTAGGTGCTTAGAATTCGATCCCAAAGCACACACTTATGCACTGTATTTTTTTTATTTTTTTCCCTATGTTTAGACACTAGGCGACGGCGTCACTAAATTGGATTTCGCAGAATATCAGTGTTGCGATTTAACAATCGCAACGTACGCTGAGCGATGTCCAAATTTTGGCACTGATGGGACACACACTTTCGTATTGCGTTTGAAATTTAAGTCAAACTTAAATAATTGAATATTGTTTGTATTTTTGGTTTGTATGCTCACTGACAATACGAGCCTAGCCTTGACTTGATGGGATGGGTGTGGTGTTGCCAGTGAGCACAAATGAAATGAAATAGTTATAGTGTTAGTATTAGTATTTGTTTTATTTATTTTTTTAGTTACGTATTGTTCTGCTTTTCTTTTGTATTTTTTAATTATTTCTTCATGTTTTGGGTGTGCTCTTTTGTGTGCCAAAATAAAAAATATTTATTTCTTTCTTTCTTTCTATTTAGTTAATATCGTTTGTTTTAATGGTGAAGGAAAACATCATGTTATAGAAAGATCTTCATAATGTTCTCGAGGATGTCTAAAGTCTGTCAATCCATACTGGGTCAGCATGGAGAACTGTAGCCTAAACCTTCTTGTACTGAAAATATTTTGTGCCCAGTAGGAAGGTAGTTTATAAACAGGAATTTATATTATCATATTATTATACAATAATCAATCTTGCTAGCGCACCCGTTCACAAGCATGACACCTCATGCAAAAACCAGTTCAAAAGGCCTCATTATGCCAGTAGCCATACAAAATACTTATCTCATCAACTGGCCAAAATAAAAATGAACACGCCACGGCAAAATATGCCCTCATTAACTTAATACTCTCATTTGGCTTGCGAAATGATTTCATCATGTTTTTTTGGACGGAAAACTTCCTCTAATGCAAGCTGGACTGATTACCGTTGCGTGTAGCCAGTTATTTTCGTGATGTCATTTTTGTATAAAATTTTCATTAATTTTCGGTAACGTTTGACGTGGATCTAAAAATACCGGAATTCATAATATATAATAATTCGATTATAAGATGAAGAATGAAGATTTGTTAAGAACACAAATAGATCCGAAATAAAAACTAACCTACTTACACTAGTCATTGAACTTAGCGGCAATGCAGGTTAAATAAGGAACAGTCAGAATCTGAAGGTACTTTCTTCGTGTAAAAAGTTGCCATCTCTTTACATTATCTATATTTTCTCTTCTCCCTAGCCTTTATTATTCCCAAGTCACTTACTAGTCTAACCGGATTTGACTGGATATCAGTTTTTACACGGAGCCACTAACATCTGACCTCCGCAACCTGAAGGCTAACGATACCCTAAGGCTATACCAGTGTCAGGATATTAGAGGGTACTGACTTCCCAATAACGACTGCCATAGATGTTCATGGCAGCCGAGACCGACGACTTAACGTGCTCTCCGATAATCTATATCTATACTTAATATTATAAAGAGGAAAGATTTAATTTTTTGTTTGTTAGTTTGTAGGGATTTAAGTCAAAAACTTTCCAACCGATTTAAAAAATTCTTTCTCCGTTACTTTTGTTAGTTTGTAGGGATTTAACTCAAAAACTTTCCAACCGATTTAAAAAATTCTTTCTCCGTTAGAAACTTTATTATCACCGAGTAGCCTAGGCTATATTTTATTTTAAAAAGTACTGTTACTAACATAGCCTAACCAACTTCTACGCGAGCAAAGCCGCAGGCAAAAGCTAGTAAATTATAATGAAGGAAAAAGACAATCCATGAAGCAGGTTTTAAATCTGCGATCTCGACATACTGTGTCGTTGCTTTACCGACAAAACTAGTAATGGTCGTTGCAAATTCTCATCTTAGGTGATACTACGCGACATACGTACATAAGGAAGGGTAGGCAGTAACTATAAATTTCAACTCGCGAACAATCCTGGCATACTTACTTCATTCACCTTTATTGTATTATTTATGCACGCTTGTCAATTTTAGTTTTTATTGTTTTTTTTTATAACTAAGGTGGCAAACAAGCGTACCTGATGGTAAGTGGTCACCGTAGCCTATGAACGCTTGCAACACCAGTGGCATCACTTGCGCGTTGCCGACCATTTAGGAATGGAAGTGGGAAGGAGAAGGAGCGGGAAGAGGGAAAGGGGGTGATTGGGCCTCCTTACTCTTACCATGACTCTTCTTTAGAATGTCTCCGATGTAATTCACCGAGAAAAACAAAGAAAGTTCACCGAGATCATTCCCTGCCGGCGCGGCGGTCCCATTCACTTTTGCCTTAAATACTTTCTTGGTCAGTTCTTTGACATCTATTCTTATTACTCGCCCAAACCGCCTTAAAAAAGCTTTCTCAATAATGACCACTATATCTTCATTTACATAGATATATGTGCAATCAGCAAGTACTTGCTGAACACCTAGTGATTTGTACCGAATGTAACAGGCCTTAATATTCAGAAATAGATTTTGCCCACGGCCAATAATTTTCTATCCCTCGGGTACAGCACAATTTTCTGGATAAAAGGTACCCTTAATCCTTTTCTGTACCCCTGACATCGATATGCAAAATTTAATGATGATCGGTTGAGCAGTTAAGACGTTAAAGCGTAACAAACAAACAAGCTCGCTTTCGCATTTATAATATTAGTTAGGATTATTTTTAAGCGATTCGCATATATGGCATTTTATTATATACTAGCTGTCCCGACAGAAGTTGTCCTGTACACACGAAAAAAAGAAAAAAAACACATATCTAAACCATTCTAGAATCCACTTGAACACACACAAAAGGTTTCATCAAAATCGGTCCAGCCGTTTAGGAGGAGTTCAGTGACATACACACGTACAGTAGAATTATATATATAAAGATTATACCATATACCCTTAACAAGGAAACCAGTGCAATACGCTAAAGCATTTTTAAACTATATGCTTCCTTGCTTTCTCAGCAGAAATGCTCAATTTTACTATCCAATTCGGGAATTGCATCGAGAACTTTACGATCTAAAGCCACATGCTTACCCTTACGCCATTGAAATGGATGACGCGTCGGAAAAAAGGCTATGAATTGGATAATACTCGTACATTGGCTTACACCATACAATCCCGAAGGGAATTTGTCATCCCCACATTACGTCAGCTTTATTTAGGGACGAGCCTTTACTGTATACCTTTCCAGACTGCGGTTACTTCTAAGAATAGTAAATATTTGTCAAAAAAAAAAAACTGCCGACTGCAATACCATATACGTTTAAACCTACAAATAAATCGTAACTCAAAGAATACATCCTACTAATCTTACTAAAATATAAAATGGGCAACTCTGTGAAGATGTTGAGATGTTTGTTACTTAATCACGCGTTAACCGATAAATGGATTTAGATGAAACTTATCCAAAAATGAATGACATCCTTAATTAACATACAGGACTTTTATTATTACATTAGACTCTTTACCTTTCTACCTAAATTAAAGCATTGCAGAAAATTTGGAACGCATTTGATACAAAATTACATACGGTGTTCTTATACTATTCAATAATATTGGAAAACAGCTATTCCATCACAAATAACCAAGACATAAGATGTAAAAAAAAAAAGTAATAATTACCAATGTATGAAAAATTGTAATATAACAATCCTTATCTTACTAATCTTACTAATATTATAAATTCGAAAGTAACTCTGTCTGTCTATCTGTCTGTATATCTGTCTGTCTGTTTGTTACCTTTTCACGGCTAAACCACTCAACCGATTTAGATGAAATTTGGTACATATATAGTTTAAAATCTGGGAAAGGACACAGGCTACTTTTTATTGATGTAGGTACCACGCGGGCGGAGCCGCGCGCAAAAGTTAGTTTTAATATAAAAGCAAACTAAAAACTCAATCGACCAAAGTGGCAGGCACAGCTAGTATGTAAATAAAGATATTTTAATACCCACTGCAATGCACCACGATTCACGATTCTTAAAACCGACGGCCATTTTCTTAAAACTCTTTCACAGCTGGAAGTAACTAGAAACATAAAGAAGTTTGGCCTTAAACGATTATTTATGACTTGAGAATTTGTACTTGCATAATAAATAAGAATAAGTATGAAATTATTGTTTGAATTACGCTGGTGGAAAGGCTTATATCAAATTATGCGTTGTATGGTAGTAAGTAAAGTTTGTGTTACATATGTACTTGTTTTAAACTTAGCTTAATTGTTGAGTATTACTAAACTCCAAATATGTATACTACCTACCTGTCGTATAATAAGCAGTTACCGTAGTGAATGATCGTTTGCCATACTAGTAGTAAAAATTGTACGTTGCCGATTATATCCTTACTAATATTATAAACGCGAAAGATTGTATGTATGGATGTATGGATGTTTGTTACTCTTTCATGCAAAAACTACTGGACCGATTGTGATAAAACTTGATATGTAGATAGCTGAAAACCTGGATTAACACATAGACTACTGTTTATCCCGATATTCCCACGGCATCGGGACCTCCGGTGCAACCGCGGGACGCAGCTAGTACATACATATATAAGATAACAGAATATGCTTTCGGATACTAAGCAATTTTAGGAGGGTTCAACACATAGAAGCTTAAAATCAAAGCAACAAGAAAGTTGCTCAGGTGCGGTATTGTAGGAAATAGTAGAGCTTCGCTGATCTCAGCATAAATGGGCCGGCTCGACCGGGGAAGCACTACCCTCTCGCAGAATATCGACGTGAACTAGCAATATTCCTACAGTTGTGTTTCGTTCGGTGAGTGAGAGTGCCGGAGGCCCAATCACCCCCTTTCCCCCATTCAGCTCCTTCTCCTTCCCACTTCCTTTCCTAAAGGGTCGGTTTCCTAAAGGGTAGCATAAAAAAAAAATTAAAAAAAGATATTCCCACATAAGATAAAATTTTGCATGATTTATAAATAGTTCTTCCTAATATTAATGCTCTTTGTAGTTACTTAAATTTTATTTTAAACATTGTTAAGTCAAACGCGAAACAGGCGTCATCTCAAGAGCACGAGTGGTCTTTAAAAACGAAATTACCAGATAAATTCTTGAAATAAATATTAATAAAATTATATTTATACCACCGTTTCTAGTTATGATGGAATTAATTTATTAGTCTTTGACACAGTACCTAGCAAAAACAAGACCTGTCTCATTAATAACCAACTCTTGAACCGTTTTAATATAATAAACGAAAACAACTTGCTATAAATTACGTAAATTCAATGGTGAAAAGCAAAATTCAAAAGGGTAATATTATAAATATTAAACCACTTCATAATTTGCTAAAATTTTTAAGGTTTTAGAGCACAATGATTCTGTTATTTAAGAACTATTGTTTTCTCCCGGCTTCGTCCGGTAAAAGTATCGTTAGCCTGCGGTTTATGTATATGTGTAATGTCTCATTGTGCACCATTCATATGCCGTTTACTGAACCATATCAGATAAAAAGGCCTAGATTTTAACAAAACCTCAGGCTACTAAATTATGGCAGGTTCATCAACATATGCTCTATGGATTTGTGTGATACCAGAACAGACAGACTGGCGAAAATATCTATAACCGCTTATGAACTGTGCCATTGCCTCTTGAGTCTCTTTTTAGTTTCACAAGAGCTCTTTAGTGTAATACGCTGGTCTAATGTGGGTTGATAGACCTTACACATGAACATGACTTAACACAGGAAAACATTATGGAGGATTATACCCACACAAGTTCTCGCACGATGCTTTCCTTTACCATTCATCATCGAGTGATAACTTTTTTTAATACACACATAACTTCGACAAATCAGGCGTACCTTAAGAGAACCTCGACAAAGGCCTTAGAATCAAACTCGTGACTTCTGCATAGCAGTCCAATAACTTACTAGACAATTGCGGTCATAAAATACATTTTTTTTTATTTTTTTTTTCTCGTCAAATTGACCACACTCCACCTGATGGTAAGCAGTCGTGTGGTCTAAGAGCAGTGGCCTCCATACCGCCCTCATAGCAGCCGAGGCGATGTTGAGGTCTCTACTTTGACAGCCTGAGAAGGTGCTTTTTCACGCCCCGCTTAAAGGACCCAGGATTGAAGGAAGAAGGAAATATACTTTAAGCTGTTACTAAAACTTTTGAAAAAGTATAGCCCATATCACTTTCTCCGAAATAGAATAGAACCTGGAACCTCATAATGGCCCACAAACATAAGCAGCAACTAGTCTGTGAGTCTTTATTCTGACGATCATACTTTTATATATTTTATTATAATCGAAAGTACCAAAAGCGACATCGTTAACGCGATCGCTAAAGCTCCGTAGAACAAAACTGAGAACTTTCATCAAGACGTCTTATTGGCGCACCGGAGCGTGACTACCTTTGTCCGATTTTTGGATTAAAGAAACTAGAACATTCCATAGGATTTAGGAAGAAACGAGACTTGCATACACGTACGAACTGTATTTAGGTCATTGCCATCGCTAACAAATTGCCTCAGCGAGTGTTCTGAAGACTTTCTAAAAGACCGTTTTTGAGAAAGGTTTTGTTTGATAGCTCATGTTTTAGTAACAAGTTAGCCAAAATATTTGGCCAGCTAGGTATATAATAAGCGGTTAGGGTGCAATGTTGCTTATAACATAAAATGCAGCAGTTACATGTTTTTGGGCTTTTGGACATAAAATACTGAAATCTTTCTTAAACTATCCAGGACCTATGAATCTAAGAGCTATTTCAGAAAATATAGCAGATAGTCTTCTAAATCACGCTTCAATAACGCTATCGAAAATCGATGTAATTGGCTCATTGTCTTTGAAAGCTTAACGACTGATTAAGTTATAGTTTAAATTACTTCTACGAGTCACCGATCCACTATTTAATTAACATTACTCAGGTCGCTGAACTTCAGCTTTAGGTGATAAAAATATAGTTATTTAACATATCGACGATTTAACTATTCATTTGTATTAAAAGGCTCATAGCTGCTAATGTAATTAGATTTCGCAGTGAATTAATCTGTTAATTCGCAGCAAAAATCAGCGCTTTATTGTGGGCTCCCATCGACCATAATAAAGCATGCTGAGTTCATACCAATTTGTCACAGATGTCATATATAAGTTTGTTTTTGTATTTACTTGCCTATATTTTTTAAGCTATTTAGATTGTACTGTACCTGTGGCAAATAAAAGTATTTTTCTTTTTCAGCGACACTGTGGCGGCCAGACGCAATAGATTTTTAATTATGTCTGGTTTTCTAAGACTTGACAGGGAATAGTGGGCTGCAATAATTTACATTACGACAAATTATAATTTTTGCTGTTGGTAGCAGAAGATGCAGTGACGCAATGATGGTAAGCGATATCCGCAGCTCATCAGACTTGACTGTGTGTTCGACCATACAGAAGCAATTTCAAATGTCTATGATTTCGTAAAAACAAATTCATATATAAAATTATCGCACATAGCGGCCAACGGATAAGTCGATAATATTTTTTTTTCGTGTCGGCATCGCTATAAACACACGCGGTCTGCTTGATTCTAAATTATTTTATGTGAAGGGGACGAATAGGAGTTAGGTGAAGAAAGGGAAGAAAGAGGCCTCGGATGTGACTGGGCCCCGGGTCCTTCTAAAATGTCAAGCCATAGATTTAAGCCGCTATCGCTGTCCAGTTATTTTGTGAGAGTACTAACGCTTGAACCCCGGCCACGTACTGACACTGGTATGTGTGAACCAGTTGTACGAAATAAACAAATTTCTTTCTTTTTCTTTATTTAAAGAAGAATACCGATTTATTTTTGAGACTGTAATGCAAGAATTGAATTATCACGACTACATTTCCTGAACTATCATGGAAGTCTCGTGATGTAGAGTGAGTAGAACCTCGCTGATTTCAGCATGAATGGGCCAGCTCGACCGGGGAATCTCACAGAATATCGACGTGAAATAGCAGTAATCCTACTATTGTGTTTCGTTCGGTGACTGAGAGTGCCGGAGGCCCAATCACCCCCTTTCCCCCATTCCGTTCCTTCTCCTTCCCACTTCCTTTCCTAAAGAGTCGGCAACGCGCAAGTGATGCCTCTGGTGTCGCAGCCATCCATAGGCTGCGGTGACCACTTACCATTAGGTGGGCCGTATTCTTGCTTGCCACCTTAGTAATATAAAAAATTAAAAAAATATGTCTACTTCTACCAGACTTCTACTTATCTTTAACTTTTACCAGATACCTTACTGGACTCTAAAGTCTATGCCACTATTAATAATAATAATATAATAATACATTTTTATTCAATAAATAAATACTATTACAGATTGCCTATTGGCATTCCATTCATTATATTAGTTATTACTAATAACACTCCCTGACTTATGAAACAAACCCAAGGCGTCAAAAGCTGCAACCATAAGAATAAACAAAAGCTAGAGGCTCAAGGAGATAGTGATTAATATCCCAAAAAGTCAACACAAAATATTAAAACCATTAATATAATGCTATCTTTCCTTTTCCTGTAAAAATGAAAAGACAAAGGGACCGCAGTAAAGAAAGCAATCGATGGCGGTGGTATTCGCTTCTGTAACAAAGTTCTGAATTTAATTAAACTTGAACGAAATAGCTTTTTTACGAAACAAGTGAACGTGGCGGAAGGTTTTGTTTTTGATTTGTTCTACACAATTTGTTTCCACTCGTTTAGTATTTTATTTTAACCTTCGTGACATATTTTAAACTAATAAACTCTATCTAAACATATAATAAATTTTATATGCAGAAGGAGTGAAGTAAGCTTTATAATAGATTATATTATAATATTATAAAGAGAAAAGATTTGTTTTTTTTTGTTTGGTTGTCTGTAATGATATAACTCAAAAACTTCACAACCAAATTTAAAAATTCTTCTATCATTAGAAAACTATATTATCACCGATTAGGTTATATACTATTTTAAAAACGAAAGTACTATTACTAACATAATTTAACCTAACCTACTTTTACGCGAGCAAAGACGTTGGTAAAAGCTAGTAATGTTATAAAGAGGAAAGTTTTGTATTTTTATATGTTTGTATCTTGTTTGTAATTAATTAACTTAAAAACTGCAGGACCAATTTTAATAACTATTTCACCATTAGGAAGCTTTTCTATTTAAAAGTTAAATAGACTATTAATGTCACGCTAAGAGCCAGGGCAGAGCGGAGCAGTAAGCATAAACGTGGGTGAAACCTCGGCAAGCAGCCAGTCTATTATAGACTATATAATATTATATTTTAAGGATTTCAATCAAAAACTACACAACCAATTTTTAAAATTATTTCACCATTAGAAAGCTATATTATCACCGAGTAACATAAATTACATTATTTTAAAAAAAGTACTATTGCTAACGTAACCTCCCCTAAACTACTTTTAATAGAGCAAAGTCGCGGGCAAAAGCACTAGCCTTTAAAAGTTCGAGCGTCATTCATATAATCATTTTATAAATTACTAAATTTATAAAATTATTATATGAATGATGTTCGAACTTTGACCCTGGGCAACCACATGTGTTAGTAACTGCTTTAGTAGCGACAGCTTATTGGGAGACTGTTGGATTACTACAGAACTCAAGACCAAAAGTCTTGAGGTCGATCCCAAGACATACATCTTCTCGAATAATGCGAATTACTTTAAAGATGAAGAAAATATCCTCAGGAAACTTCATGTTTAACGCTGCGACACCGAGGCGCGTAATTTTCTTATTACGCTTAATACTACGTATAAGTACATTTGAAAACCTATAAATATATTACTTCTGTTTTGAAACGAGGAGTAATAAATATGACAGCCGAACAAGAGACTCAATTCCCAGGTTGAACAAAATGTTTAGAGGTACACCCAATATTCTAAATAAGAGAAAATTTATGCTGACATCAACGAGGCAATGTATACGTAAACATGACAGTAATTTAATATTCTTCTCCCTCGCTTTTCTGCACACTTTTCTATATTGCTGCACGAGACTCGTTTTCTACTCAACCCAGTTATCGATTACAGCGGTGTCCAAACTTTAAAGCCTGTGCGAACAGTCGTGAGCACAAGTTGTGAACTACACTGACCGCTGTTAACTCTTGATTTGTGAAATGGGTAAACTATGTATTGAAATAGCATTACTTCGTATACATACTTACGTTTTCCCAAAGGGGTGTGTAGAGACTATGGACTTCAATTTGGATATTTTCTATTGAATGTACGATTGACGTAAAAAAATAGGCAAGGCATTCAAGTTACGTTATATGTATGTCACTGGAATACGTTGCCTAATTTGCCTGCACGGAGGTTTACGTGGTAGACTCGGTGTTACCACTGCGCCAAAAGTTGCGGGTTCAATTTCCATGGGACAAAAATTTGTGTGGTCCACATATAGTTGTTTCTAGCTTGGGTGTTCCGTCACAGTACATAAATATACAGTATTGTAACTCGGCCGTATCTTTGAAATAAATGCCTACAGCCGCGCGGTACGTAAACATGCGATAGGGCTGCCCACCTACAACATTTTAATTAAATCTGCCTACTTTGAGTTTCTATCTATTTTTATGATTGTAAATATTTTTTATTTTATTTAAACAAATAAAATACTTTGTGAATGGAATAGGAAGTGTTCAATAAAAATGCATGTTGTTCACTCGTGTCAATCACTTTTCTTTACTTATTCACTTTATTTATTAGTCCAGGCATTTCTTTTTCGGGAGGAAAAAATATCTTTAAAAAGACTTAAATTACGTACCTACCTACTAGTAAGTATAATCATTTTATAGTCTTACCTTTCGGAGTTTCCAGGTAATCTAAAAAAAGTTATCTCTGGAACGCACCCAGAGATAACTTTTTTTAGATTACCTATTGAGGAATTCATGCAACCAAAAACAGTACAATATATTCTACTTGTCATATTAAATAGGCTATACTTATACTTATTTTTGGTAAAAAAAATCGCGCAGGTTACTGTTTAAAAAACAACACACCGTCCGTTCGTCACTGCGGCGCATTCGCGACTGGTTGCGTGCCGAGCGCATGCCGACGCCGAGACGCGTAGGTATGTCTCGAGTTCCGACCGTTTGTATGAAGATAGGTTACTGTATAATAGTATTACCGTGGTTCCGTTGAGTTCGTTGATTGAATGCGTAACGCCGAAATCGGCGGTGCTATGCTCTCCATGGCACAGGGTGTGAAATGTTTGTATAACTTACATATAATCAAATTTGCGCGATTGCTAATCAAAGTAGTAGTTATATTAAAATATTCAAGCACGTTTCTATGAATATATTACAGTGGGATTACGCCATATTCTTAGAAAGATATCTTGCAACCGCAATCATACTACTGAATAACGAAGGAATTGAATATTTGAATCTTTTCATAGATATTTCTATTACAATTTAATAATGCCAGTAGCAATTGAATTGCCGCGGTAGCCCAATAGATTGCATTGAACTTGCAACGAAAGACCTTGGGTTTAAACCGCACCCATTGCTCTACCGACGTGGCACAAAGTTTTGTAGACTTAGCGTACAAGGATACTAGCAATTTGCGACCCAAGTAACTAGTAATCTTTGCAAAATAATTTTATAATGTGATGTTATGTATCGACGGCACGGATGGCGTACCGCTTTAAGTGGTCGCCTCGCTATTGCCAGTAGGCTGAGTTTAAAGGACTAGAGTTCCACATGAAACAACAAACATTTGTGTAATCCACATATTATGGAGTTAAGAAAGAAAGTTTTTTTTTATTTTGGCTCACAAAAGGGCACACCCAAAACATGAAGAAAATACAAAATAAAAAGCAGAACAATATGTAATAAAACTTGAAAAATAAAACAAATACTGACACTATAATTATTCCATTTCATTTATGCTCACTGGCAACACCACACCTTCCGCTTAACTTACGAAAACTGCCTCCCATCAAGTCAAGGCTAGTATTGTCAGTGAGTAGCGATACAAACAATAATCTATTTAATAACTTGTATGGAACTAAAATATGTCGATACATACTTCCTAAGATCTTGAATAGTTTACCTAACGATATAGTAAATAAATATGTTAAAAAGCAGCCGTATAAAACCACGCTAAAAAGATATTTGTTGTATAACATTGACAGATTCGTACTGCCATTGTGAAATTATTATTAGATTAATTTATATAACATATGAATTCTCACTCACATAAAAACCCTCGTGGTTTAGCGAGTGGTCTAAGCCATGGTACTTTAGTCAATAAAAAAAATAAAAAAAAAATTATTTAAGTTTGACTTGTGTGAAAATTTGACATCGCTCAGCGTACATTACGATTGTTAAATGGCAACACTGGTATTCTGCGAAATCCAATTTAGTGACGCCGACGCCTAGTGTCTAAACAATTATAAAAATAAAATATACTTTAGGTGTTCTTTGGGTCCGTTGGTTGTAAAGTCGCCGCAATTTAGTTATTATTCCTAGTGCAAGAATTATCTTTTATAAAAAGAAATAAGAAATTACTTCCTTCGTTTCTTTCTCTCGTTAATTTCCTCAGGGAGAGATGCTCGGAATCAATAGAAAAGTGTTGGCGACGGCTTAATGTGGTGTCATTAAAACTTATATAACTTGGAGATATACGTGCTAACCGAGATTCTGGACAACCGCGGGAAATTGCTTTGCACGAAAAAGTTCGTATAGGATCATAGTTGGAGTTTGGTTTAGTTTATATTGGCGTGCCCGCTTTTTTTACATGTGTGCGGTCTTTTACTTTTAAATCAAATACTAGGAATGGACTTGGAATGCTAATATTTGTTTGAGTTTAATTAGCCGGATCAAACGTAATCTTAACTATTTTATAAAAGCAAAAGTGAGTTTGTTTGGTACCTTTTCACACCTTTACTACTCGACGAATCATCGTGATATGTTTTGTAAACGTTGTCAGGGGTTAAGAAAAGAAAAAGCAAAAGTAATGTTTCTAAGAGATTGCTACATGTTTATATATTAAAATTTATAAATCTTTTTAGATACTTTTGAAAGGAAAACTATAAACTACACTATGTATTTAATAACGTTACTACACAAAATAAGGAATCTGTCTGCTATAAATAAGTTTTAAAGATAAAATTTCCATCTCGCTAACATATTATTAAATTTTAGATTAATTCTACACAAATGCAAGTATTCTTTAGTCCATTCCCTCACTTTCATAGTCCGATGAGACGGCAACACAATCCGATCGTAACCGGAGAGAAGTCAGGTACAGGACCAACGGGTTTACGTAATTTCCAAAGACAGTAACGGAACAGCAGGGATTAACTCAACTCCGAACAGTTACTAAGAATTTCTTTAAAGAAAACTGAAAGATCATGGCGTTTTTGCGCTGCGTACTTCTTCGCACTCCTAAACGTGACTTGCTTCTGTAGTCTATAAAGAAACCTAATAACTTATTTGTGGTCCGATCTGGACCTTATGACCCGCAACCATATATATTAGGTACCAGACGTACGAAGCAGGTCTATGGTGATAATATTATACAGGGTGTCCCAGAAGATGTGAATCAAAATGTAATGGGAAAAAAATTATGTTGTGTTGTTGGTCAAACGTACAAGATCAATTACTATGCCTCGGGAATAGTAGGTTTTTTTCTGGATGAAAGGAAAACCTATCATATTCTGTAGATACCCTAAAAAAGTGTATTCACCATTTCATGACGGTAGCTAGAGTAGTTAAACCGTAAAAGCTTAACAAACTCACATTCGCATTTACAATATTAGTCAAGATTTACTTTACAATACATACACACACTAGACAAAAGCTCTTTAATCTGACTCGCAGACTAAACACAACATTCGCAACGATCCCTTGAGTCCCAAACGTACTTTCAAATCCGTTTTAGGCTTAGTACTTGCTTTACCCGGAGCGCTTGCAAAAACATCGGCAGCCAAAAACGATCCCTAAAACATAAACTAACTAGCACTTATGTAAATCAACGAGATACTACCCTAACCAGATGTCTAAAATGTTCTTTTGTATAAAAAATAAATATGGTGCTACAAAGCTTTTAGTTAGAAACGAGATTTATTTCAAACGATACGGACTAGAATTCCAGGTCGCTTGGAGTATTTCCAATGCAATACAAGCTTGAAAGTAAATAAAAGTAAACTTTTGCATCAACAATTCCGTTTTATGGTTGTATTTTCAATCACTTTTTACGTATTTGATGTTGGAACGGCATAGAAAAATAGAGACAGTGCGTAAAAAAAATTTGGGTACCATTTTTCGACTTTATTGCGAAAGTTGGTTTGAATAACGGCAGAGCTGTATTATTAATTGGAAAATGAATGTATTTTATAGTTCATAACACAGACACATAAATAACTTTTGGAAATAAGCCACGTTCCTAGATGTGTAACTAAAATGGTTTAAGTATGTGTAAAGAAACGAAGACAAAAAAAATACCAAGAAAATTGTTTAGGAAAACGTGAATGGGTCAGAGTGTCAAGAAGAGATCCGACATATCAAACCCTGTTGGACTCAGATCAGACAAATCATAAGAAAGGCTACCTCACAAGTATCTTGAACCAACGAACGCACTTCACTTTCTTGATGTAAAGAATTTCATGACAATCAATAAAACAAAACACAATCATTTCACCAAATGAAAATATGCAGTCTTTACCTCTTACCTCTTATCGGCCACTAGATAGAATTACGAATTTGAATTTTGCTACCAAAAAGAATTTAATAGAAATAAGAACTCACAATCTCAGCAACAGTAAAAGAATACTTACGTCACTAAAACTATAAGAGCGTTTGTAAAAATATTTGCTTTGCAATTAATATATAAATTTATCTATCGTTACATTTATTTTCGTCTGTCAATCATTTCGCTTCTTCTGATGACTAGTATAGTCCAACACAAAAAAACCAATCACTGACATTATGAAAGCCCAAAAACATTTTTTAAAACCTACGTAAAGAACCTTCCAGTATTGCAAGAAGAAACTACCTAGATCAATAGTACGGTACAGGTTTATAACATACGACACAGATGAGTTATACCTATATATAAGTTATATAGTTGATCATAACATTCATAACATATCTAATAACTCAAGATATCAACAATTATAACTTTTGGAGATAATTGCTCTCTGAAATATTATAACGATTATTTGTACTACTCGTCACGACAACGTTACATCAGAAGGCATAAATGTTGGTGGTATTATACAAAGTTCAGTCACATATCTAGGCGAGAAACTTTGTGACTAGTTCGTATATATAATTCGGAGTCAAACTTTTATCAAGATGAGAGATATAGGTATTTATTTTTTATTATACTAAGCGCCTATCCAGAATTCATTCGGATTGAACATAATATACGAGTATACAGCCATCTGGATTAATGTCCCATGGTGAAAGAATTATTTAAATCGGATAAGTAGTTCTGGCGTTCCTACATCCAAACTAGCAATATTTGCTTCTTTATAATATTATTACAGTACTATAGATATTGCAATTATCAAAACAAGATGATCTAACTACAATTCACTCAGGATCAGAACACTATCACACACAATAACACACTAACGGATTGCAAGGTATTACTTGGAAAATTTATACGTCAGATATATGGCAAGGACTGTGCCAACTATTCTCTCAATAAACTATAGGCGTAATCGAATGCATAGCACATGCAATACCACCGTGCCCAACTGTTACATGAGCTCTATCACCTGTCCCTCGAGAGCTTGAATGCCATGTGTTGTCGGATGCATGGAAAACAATATTGTCAGTATGCCTGAAGTAATATTGTCTTACGTTTATGCGAATATTATACAAATATACATACACTAGATGTTCCCGCGGTTTCACCCGCGTTTATCGTTACTGCGCCGCCCCTGTGGGTTATAGCGTGGTGTTAGCCTATAGTGTTCCTCAATAAATAGGCTATCTAACACTAAAATAATTTTGCAAATCGAACTAGTAGTTCCTGAGATTAGCGCGTTCAAACAATAAAACAAACAAACAAATAAACAAACTCTTCAGCTTTATAATATTAGTATAGATTAAATTAAACTACTTTATTTGGCTTGTGTTACTTAAAAATTATCTCTATTAAGACATTTGCGACAACATATAATATGATTAAAATATATTTAGTTCAAATTTGTTCCTTGTTTAAAACACTAAATGTCAGTACTAAAATAAATCCACTGCCACTGATATAATAATAACTGCTGAGGCAGGGCTCAGCTGGAGCCTGGTGCAAGCCTGCGTGCTGCAGCACCGGACACTCCGGTGTACATCTCTCGCCTGCACAACACCGCTAAGGCGAAGGATATCGCGGAGTATGTTCGCCAGAATTCCAAGTACATGCCAAGAGTGCAGATGCTGGAGTCGCGTCGCAACGTCAACTTCAAGGCGTTCGTGGTGCGAGTCCCAACTTGCTTTCTGCATGTCGTCATGAAGGAGGACTTTTGGTCGTAGGGTGTGGTATTCCGTCGCTTCCGCGGACAAGTACCACATAACGCATAACAACAGAGTGCAAGTGAATCATTACTAACATAGTTAATAAATTATATAAATAAATAAATAATATTAGCCCTGGATTAAACTGTCCCACTGCTGGGCACGGGCCCCTTCTCACTGTGAGAAGGGTTAGGCCATAGCCCACCACACTGGTCTAGTGCGGGTTGGCAGACTTCACATATATTCGAGAACATTATGGAGAACTCTCAGACATGCAGGTTTCCTCACGATGTTTTTCTTCATCGTTAGAGCAAGCGATAATTAACTATTTAATACGCATATAACTTCGAAAAGTCAGAGATGCGCGCCTTGGGTTCGAACTCGAGACCTCTGCGTGGCAGTCCAACGGTTTCCCACTAGGCTAACACAAATTGTATGTATGTTAGTCTATAAGGTATTTATCTATGCGTCTATGCCACGCGAAATAAAATCGTTATTATTATTAGTATCATTTATACATAATATATTATACAGTTTCACGCTTGTATCCCCGAAAATATAAAATGTATTACACCCACATTTATTTAGCTTTGTTTTACCAGTCTCAGATTTAGGCTCTGTTCTCTCATGCCGCTACAAAAATATTATTGACAGGAAAACCACATAAAACTGCGGGAACCTGAAATCAAATCGAACCCGGCCTCATGCACAGCAGTCTTAATCACTGCCGCTGTGCCACTGAAACAGTCACTAGCACACATATCACTATCAAACAAAATCAAATCTGTTTATCTCACAACAGCATCATCAATTTTAATATCCTAATTCAAAACTCAATCCTATCGCGCTCCCAAATCTCCCGTTATTCATTGGAAACCTTTGAGCTCGGGAATCATATGGCACCGCGAATATATGATACGATACTCGGAGTAATAAGTAAACAACCCGTTGGAGGTGCCAATGATCTTCATAAGTACGAGAATTATAGTCACCAAATACTTTGCAATAGAGTAAAATGAAAAACGTCATAAGTTAGTAGGGAGACTGTTTGACTGCCAGGCAGAAGTTATAAGTTTAAACCCACGTCTAAACACCATTGAATTTTCTAAATTCTTAAAGCTACATAGCTATTACATCGGCCTCGA
Source organism: Catocala sponsa (assembly GCA_963564715.1). Classification (NCBI taxonomy): domain Eukaryota; kingdom Metazoa; phylum Arthropoda; class Insecta; order Lepidoptera; family Erebidae; genus Catocala; species Catocala sponsa. The sequence goes on along the minus strand of OY751337.1, from coordinate 22,607,195 downwards.
TGGCGTAGTGGTTATTGTAACCGACTGCCACGCCTGAGGTCGCGGGTTCGATTCCCGCACAAGTCAAACATTTGTGTGCATGAACTTGGATGTTTGTCTTGGTCTGGGTGTTTCTATGTATAATATGAATGTATTTACAAAAAAAAAGTGTTTATGTATGTTTATCCGTTGTCTAGTACCCATAGTACAAGCTCTGCTTAATTTGGGCTAGATGGTAGTGTGTGTGATGTTATTATCTATATATTAATACGTGAAGCGAAAACTTTGGATCCCTTTTTACGAAAATTGGGCGGACGGAGGAGTATGAAATTTCGCACACTTATAGTTTATACAGAGAAGAAGTGACGAATGCTATTATTTATATAAAATATGTATAATAAATACATTAAATTAATGAAAACCACTACACGCACACAACCATGTATTTGACACACGCAGTCGAAGCGCGTAACTATGTTTACATATATCAATATACGAGTATAATGACATGACATAATATATATCAGTTGGTCGAATTTCGAGCACTAGGCGACCGCTAGTAATATTAATTAGTTAATTATCGCTTACTGTAACGGCGAAAGAAAATTGTATACATACCATTGGTATGTGAAGATCAAATTTGCCAACGCGGTAGACTAAAACCTTTTCATACTGAGGGTGGCTACTGGCTAGTGTCCAGCAGCGAGACAATTCATACCATAATTATAATGATATAAAGTAAGATAAACACTATTGTTATATAATTAGAGTGAAATCAGAATAGCATCATCGTCTGTTTATTGTGCATGTACAATGCATATAACTGTCATAACTCTGGCATGTATCAGATTTATCAAAAGTAAAACTCTTATAGATATTACCTAACATATGAGGTGGTAAATGTGACTACCGTAGCCTTTGGGGACTTAAGGCATCCGAGATTTCATTCGCGTGTTGATATTCTCTTAAAATGAGTCAATATGCTACCAGGGGCCCAAGTCTGCTATTATTATAAATTCGTCATTCCGACACGACGTAATTGCAATTCCATTGTCATTTTGCTAAAAGTTCGTAATCTGCTAAATTCATAATGGTCGATCATTGGTCGGTCAATGGTCTCGTAATAGGATTGTGGTAGAATGACATGTTGTTTGCTCATTATCATAAAACAAAAATTTTTGCCTCGCGCATAGCAGCTGTTAGCCCCTTCCTTCGTCTTTCTTACTCCGTGATACGCAGGGATATAGGGCACGTATTGTCATCGTACCTTCCTTTGATAAAAAACATGCTTTAGTATGCCCCCTTCTGGATTTTTCAAAAGAGTATTTCAGATAAATTGTATGAGGTGCTTTTAATCCATTCTAGAGTTTGCGTCTACATGATACTGGATAGTAATAGCATAGGTAAGTATCGTTTATATACTTAATGTTTGCTTACCGACCTGTGTTGATGGCGAGAAATAGACATAGGCAGAGGATTCTTTTACACTTCTGATCTAATGTGGTCCTTTTTGTGTACAATTTGATGTATTAAATGTGTTGGAGAAAAGTCAGCGTTTACATCAAATGAATGAAATTATCTAGAAGGAAACCACTGATGGCATATTACATCTATTAATACTAGATTTTGTCCGCGGCTTTGCTCGCGTAAATGTGGGTGAGGTTAGATAATGTTATGTAATTAACAGTACTTTTTTTCTGGATAAAAGGTAACCTATGTCCTTTTTCCCTGACGTGTATGCAAAATTTCATGATGATAGATCAACGTTGTCAGGGTTACAGAATAGGACATGGGGTACCATTCATCCAAAGAAAAATTCTTTTACTAACCTAACCTACATAAACGCGGTCAAAATCTACTATATACTAGATTATATATATATATTATACATACATACTCCTATTTCCCAGAGAGGAAGGCAGAGACTACCGATTTCCATTTGCTACGGTCCTAACACACTTCTCTGGCTTCATTCACTTTCATCACGTTCGCCGGTTTAAGGTGCTCTTAACCTGGCCTTTATAAACTTTCTTAATCAGTCTTTTCTCGCCCATTCTTTCTACATGCCCAATTCAGCTTAACATACCCTTGTCTATTCTTTTCACTATATCCACTTTCATGCCGCATTTCTCTCTAATTACACTTTTCCTTATTCTATCTTTCAGAGTCACACCACATATGTCTCTCAGCGCTCTCATTTCTACAGTATTTATTCTGCTCTCATGCTTCTTTTAGCAGACTATACAGGTTGGCAGGAAGATAGACGTCCAAATAAAAAAATTAGGTTCCTCGTATCGTGGACTATCCGAATCACCCCCATGTATGTTCTGCGATTTCTCATTCGACTTATGATATTTTTCTGAATTTTTGAGATTTCTCGACCTAACCAACTTAAAAATTTCTTTAAAAAAAAGTGAAAGACTAGAGTTTTTTTTTTTGGAACTGAATTTTCATGAGTCTTTCTTTAATGCATAAAATAATCAGCTTCATGACTGTGATGAAAGTTATGAAAATGTTGATCTAAAGTAAAAAATCATAACTCGAAAACTATGAGAAATCGCGGAACATACGTGGGAGTGATTCGGATAGTCCACGATATAAGGAACCTAATTCTTTTATTTGGACGTCAATCTTCCGGCCACCCTGTATATAGAGCTGTATACAATAACAGCCCTAGTGGTATTAGCATAAAAAAATCATACAATAAGTTCATTGTTCAGTTTTATTTTTATTTTAGGTAGGCGGACCACTAGAAAGCCATCAGCCTAAGTACCATAAAGCAATTTATGAAACATTAATCAATCACTCGGGACCGTAATTTGTAGTGTGCTCAGCGCGAATTTATCCAATAAACTGAAGCAATAAACACTGCACAGTGCTTATAGCTGTTCCAATTACTTGTATAGTAACGATCAATGAGGTTAAACTGATGATATTCTGACATTAGTAGGATGGGTGGATAGGGCAGCGATAGCCTAATGAGACCGTTAGACTGCCACGCAAAAGTCTTGAACTCGATCCTAAGGCGCGCAGCTCGGACTTTTCGAAGTTATCTGCCTATTAAATAGTTAATTATCGCTCACTTGAAGCGTGAAGGGTAACATCGTGAGGAAAACTGCATGTCTGAGGCTTCTTCATAATGTTCTCGAAGATGTGTGCAGTCTGCCAACCCACACTGGGCCAGCGTGGTGAAGTATGGCATACCACTTCCCGCACTGAGAACAGGCTCGCGCCCGAGTGTAGGAGATGGGTGGACACTTAGCAGTATTTTTGTCAAAGTAAGATGCTTAAAGCTATGATATAGAAAGCAGTCAGTAATAACTATCTTACTAGGAATATAACTGATACGAGTATATCATCTAGTAACATAACAATTTTATTAGACAAATCTATTGAAATAATTGTAAAAAAATTGGGGCAGTCTTTGGGGACTGCCGATAGAAGTGAAAACTTTAATCCTTGATCATAAACACTTCTTTATAAACCAAAAAAAACAAGAAGAATTCCCTCCTTTTTTGGTTTTTTTTTTTGGTTTATACTGTCGGATGCTAGTTTCTGATACTCACTTAGGCGTTATGAAGGTGGTCAAAATTTCGTTGTTATTTCTGAGATATTGTTAATATTCTAAAAAAAAATAATAAATCGTGGAAGCGTGACGATGATGCGAGTTCCATGAATTTTGTTCACCCAAGAAGTGCTCAACGCGCCTAAAGAAGTTTTCATTTCAAAAGGTGCTCCGCGCGGCTTTAAAGAATAAAGCATTTTTTTGTAAATACTTCTTTTATAATATTCAGGCAACGGACACAAAGAACACGTAGGCTCGGTACAACTATTTATGTATCGCACAATGTCTTATCCTCTGTTAACCTGTTGAACATTAAGAGAACACACGAAAAAAAAATGTCATTATGCAACAATACACAAGCGGACATACGTTTTTCCGTTTTGTTTTTTAGTGACTTCTTTTTTGTGGACACGGTATGGGCGCTCGACACTTAACGGAAAGAAGAAGAAAAAGAACCCACAACACTCGGCACGGTGACTGTGGCGTAGCCACCACTTATACCACTAGGCTATGTCGTCAATTTAAAATGCAGTTAAGTGCATCACTACTATAACCTGGCAATAATTTCACATTATAATACCTATATATTATCAGGCCTCTAGTAAACAGTCCCACTGCTGGGCACGGGACTCGTCTCAGTATGGTAAGGGTTAGGTCATAGTAAAATATATAAACTACAAAAAAAAAACATTTAATTTAACAACTACAACTTTGTGTTACACCGAATATAAATTTCGAATAATAAAAACAAAATATTTTATACAGTAACAGCCGTCGCAATCTATCAAAGCAATTTAATTAAAATTCCACAGATAAAATTCGACATTAAAAATTAATTAATGAATAATGATAAACTTTTTTAATAACGCTTCTGAAACTCAATATTAAAAACGGACACTTCTATAAAGGCTCATGTTGGTGCGCTCAATTTTTTGAATAAATTAGCATTTATTAATAAATAATGAACGAACAATGCATTAAGCGTTGCTCTGTAATTTGTATGAATCTATTGTAAAAACAATGAATTAAGATAAATCCCTCTACACTCCCTTCAGTAAGGACAAATTGACTAAACGGATGGCTTGTGGTTTACGTAAGTTTTATCGGTTAGAATCCCGCACATGTAAAAAATTTGTGTAATCCACATATATGGTTGTTTGCAGTGCAGGTATTATTTGTATAAGTTGCTAAAATGTTTGTAAAGATTAGACCGTAAAAAAAAAATTGGTGTAGTCTTTGGGGACTGCCGATAGAAGTGAAAACTTTAATCCTTAATCATAAACACTTCTATTTATCAACCAAATTATAAACCAAAAATAATTCAAAAATGGAAAGCGTGCATTTGATACACGCAGTCGAAGCGCGTAACTATGGTTACAGAATATATCAATATAATATAATGACATATATCAGCAATATTATTGGTCGAATTTCGAGCACGAGGCGACCGCTAGTATTCTAAAATAGTTCAAAAATGGAAAGCGTAGAACCGTGACGATGACGAAGCGTGACGATGACGCGAGTTCTATGATTTTTGTTCACCCAAGAAGTGCTCAACGCACCTAAAGAAGTTTTCACTTCAAAAACTCTTTTAAGTGTATCATATTGAAATACTAACCTAGACTAATACAGTCCCTCCATACTAGTGATACTATATGTATTTGGAATCAAATGATATTTTAATAGAATTGTGGACAATGTCTGTGCTCTACAATAATGGCCAGGTTCATAATGAGCGTAGTTATGTAGGATTTTTTCGATTCACTCGAATATAATTCGAAAGCAATAACAGTCATGCAATTTTATCAAAAGGCATTGTTTTTTGAGTATAAACAGTACGTTTATTAAAATCATCTTTATCGAACAATTAAATAACACTAAAACTATTGTTAAACATGCAATGCATTGCGAAAGAAATCTAATTCATACTCTTTTCCATTTCATCTTTCACTTAGGTCATACCGCATCACGTATCAATCAGTCAATAAGGTCAGGAGATTGAGCTGCAAAGAATATATAATTTATAGCAAATGCCCAAGCAAGCATAATATATAAAACAATAGAAAGATTCGTAAACAGCACAATTAATCACGAACCACATTTACGTTACTAAATTATAACAATAATACATACATACATACATAGATTCACGCCTGTTTCCCAGAGGGGTAGGTAGAGACTACGGATTTCCATTTGCTACGATCCTGACACACTTCTCTGGCTTCATTCACTTTCATCACATTCCTCATACACGCCCGTCGGTTCAAGGAGCTCTTAACCTGGCCTTTGTCCAGAACGCCTCCGATCTGATCGAGAAACGTTCGCCTAGGTTTATCTCTTGCGACTGTTCCATTCACACTAGCCTTATAAACTTTCTTAGTCAGTCTTTCCTCGTCCATTCTTTCTACATGTCCAAACCAGCTTAACATCATCATCATCATCAGGCTATGATAGTCCACATACAACAATAATAATAATAATAAAATTGTATCTCACTCTTGAAGAAGTTTTAACTTATATCGTGTAATGAACAAGCAACTCTAGACTTTCACGCAGTATTCTTACACTAATAGTATCAACAAGATACACCAATCGACACAATCTACGAAGCAGCCTTCCTTCTAAAACAAAAACCACTAAAGCAAAACGCAAAAACAATATACAGTCATCGATTTTCCCCTTTAACGTGAGGGTAATTTATAGTCCAAGTTATGGCGAATAAAGTGGCGCCATCTGCGGCCATTTTTTATGAGTTTCCACTCGGTGTTTAGTTCGCATTATAGTTTTAGCCTTATGTGTCCTTAAGTTACTCAAGGGTGGATATTTCTACTGATAAGTTGGGAGTATTGGCAGGTTTCTGATTAGTTTGTTGAAGAGTGTTATTTGTTTATGCTTTGGAGAAAGGTAATATATGAAATAACTACCTTGCCCACAGTTTGCAGCATGGAATTTAGGGGTTATTCCACATATCCCCATTAAGTATCCCTATCAATATCTGTCATCAGTATCTGTAAACTTTTGTCCACAAATCCCCATTGTACAATCATCATCTTAGCAATGGGGATTTATGGACAAAGTGACATAAAGTTCACAAATCCCTATTGAGTTGTCTCATCAATGGGGATATGTAGAAATCGATGGATTTTTCATCCACAAATCCCCATTACATTGGCTTCGAGTTCACAATGGGGATCTGTGAACAGAAAGTTCATGAAACCCCATCAATAATGTAAAAAGAAAAGAAACGGCATAGGTTAACATAGCAGTCTTTATTTCTTACAAGTACCTTATCGTTAGACAATAATAACATAAGTACCTACTGTCGAGTAAAGAAAACAAGCAAATCATTGTCTACAATGATAGTCAGAGACACTGTATATACACTTAATATGGTAAAGTGATAGAACCTGATTATTTAAATATAATTATTTATAACAATGTGCCTGAGAGAGTAAACGCACTGGCGGTTAACCGCGGGGTCGGTTCGTTTGAGCGGCCAGCCGCCTGACACAGTTGCCACAGCGGTTGACCGCTACGGCAGCCAACCGCGATAAAAATGTTTAGAGTAGTAGAGCCTCGCTGATTTCAGCATGAATGGGCCGGCTCGACCGGGGAAGGACTACCCTCTCACAGAATATCGACGTGAAATAGCAGTATTCCTACTGTTGTGTTTCGTTCGGTGAGTGAGAGTGCCGGAGGTCCAAGCACCCCCTTTTCCACTGCCCGGTCCTTCTCTTTCCCATTTCCTTTCCTAAAGGGTTGGCAACGCGCAGATGATGCTTCTGGTGTTGCAGGCATCCATAGGCTACGGTGACCACTTACCATCAGGTATGCTTGTTTGCCATCTTACAAGAATAAAAAAAAACGAGTAAAGCGGTCGGATCGCTCAAACGAACCGCCCCCGCGGTTTACCGCTAGTGCGTTTACTCTCTAATGGCATTTTGCAATCTGCCCCGATTTTGTAGTGCCTCCAGCATGTTTACAGAAGCCAGAGTGGATGGTTTCCATGCTATCATACGCAAGCGGAGCGCCTCTTTACTAAGCAGATTGAGGGGTAGCACCAAAAGCATCCTAAAGGTAATTGCGGATAAATACGACACTGTTATACGTCTACCATCCACAGTACCAGATTCCGTGCTAGTACTAAGAACTAAAAAACCAATTGAATCTAAGACAAGACCTCTTGCAGAGCAGTCATATTCGCAACCGCTGCATCACTAGTCCTTTTCCAATCGTAGTAGGGTACTTTGTCAGGTCAATCTTGCTGATACATTGAGCACAATATAGTAACTTGTATATAAACTTTTAGGCGTAAAATATTGGGGTACGTTATACATTTATCGGACCTCCTACGGTCCCTAGTTTATGTCAATTTTACACAAGGGACTGTTACCTATACTATGTTTTTGTTTGAAGTTTCAGGGTCTCGAATAACTGAACCCAATGAATCTAATAAACGTAGACCTCTTAGTTAGTGCTGCGGCATAAGTTTGTATTTATTTTTGCAGACGATCAGCCTCGGATTCGATGCCAGAATGAGCACAGGGCTATTAGTTTTCTCAGATAAAGAACTAAAAACTAGGAATACAGAATTTGGAAATGTGATTGCTAAACTATAATGGATAGCCTTTTATAACGAATTACAGACAGATACTGCAATTTTATTTATATATATAGATTACACAATATAGCAGCGATAGCTCAGTGGGGAGACCAACAGACTGCAATGCAGAGGGTCTCGGGTTCAAACCCACGTCGCGCACCTCTGACTTTCGGAAGTTATATGACTTTTCGAAATTATGTGCGTATTAATTGACAATTATCGCCTCCGAGGCACGGAGAGCACGTTAAGCCTTCGGTTCCGGCTGCCATGAACATCTATGGCAGTCGTTATTGGGAAGTCAGTGCCCTTTAATATCCTGACACTGGCCTAGCCTTAGGGTATCGTTAGCCTTCGGTTTGCAGAGGTCAGATGGCAGTCGCTCCGTGTAAAAACTGATATCCAGTCAGAGCAGTGATAGCTCAGTGGGAAGACCAACAGACTACAATGCAGAGGGTCTCGGGTTCGAACCCACGTCGCGCACCTCTGACTTTCGGAAAGTTATATGACTTTTCGAAAATATGTGCGTATTGAATGACAATTATTGCCTGCTCCGTGCCTCAGAAAGCACGTTAAGCCGTTGGTCCCGGCTGCCATGAACATCTATGGCAGTCGTTATTGGGAGAGTGTCGACACAAAAGATCCCACTGGGTTGAAGTGTCGCCGGTCTGCACTGACTGGCCCCCACATAAGATAAGATAAGATAAAATATCCAGTCAAATTCGGTTAGACTAGAAAGCCGACCCCAAGTGACTTGGGAATAATAAAGGCTAGGGAGAAGAAGATATAGATTACACAATAAATAGACTTGACGGCCTCGATGGCGTAGTGGTTAGTGTAACCGACTGCCACGCCTGAGGTCGCGGGTTCGATTCCCGCACAAGTCAAACATTTGTGTGCATGAACATGGATGTTTGTCTTGGTCTGGGTGTTTCTGTGTATAATATGTATGTATTTACAAAAAAAAATTATAATATGTATGTTTATCCGTTATCTAGTACCCATAGTACAAGTTCTGCTTAGTTTGGGCTAGATGGTGTTGTGTGTATGTGGTAGAAAATATTATAAAATATTAGACTTAAGGTGTGGGCAGGTGTGTATTCACATTTCACCAGCTCCATTTAGGTGACACGTAAAACAGGGCGACCCTATTATTGACTAACGGGTACATCACAAAACTGCGTCCTGCCACTGAAAATTTCCTATAACAAATCTAACCTAACCTAAAAACAAATCAAACAAATCTTTCCCAGCCTCACCTAACAAACCTTCGTTTAATCTGGAAATCGAAAATAAGACGCCACGATCTCACGCAAATATAAGCACAAGCTTATACCACGAAACAAACGAGACTCTCAGGCATGTTTCACCTCAGACAAATCCTTCGGAATGTACCTACAGCCATGACTGTCAACATGTATGTTTTTATAATAAGCTAGTTATTGCTGCGACTTTATTCGCGTGGAATTTGGAAATAGTTACCTACCTTTTTCGACTTCTAGGAGGCGTATCATGAAGAAAAATGCACCAAATTCAAATTATACTTCATATCTCTCCCGAAGATGATTACAGTTTACATGCAGCACGCGAGATCGTGCTGTCCCAGATCACAACTTTAAAGCTATAAAAAATTCTTTGAAATTTAATTCTTAATTTAAAGATATTTAAATAATAATATGTTTATTGACTCATTTCGCCCGCCAGGTGGCGACACGCCTCCATTGAACTGCGCGCTCACGAACACCATTACGTGTTTTTGTTTTGTCAAAGTCACACATAAATTTACTTTTGCTGCGGAACTATTTTAACTTCGTCAAAAATGGGAAAAACGAAGCTATCCGATAAAGGATAGATATAAAACTTCAGAAGGTAAGTTCGTTTAATTCTTAATTAGACCTGCAGCAATACAACTGTCAAAATCGCATTTAATCTCGTGTGGTAGTTTTTGCGATGTGCGCGTAGAAATATTCAAACAGACCGGCAAAATTCAAAAATACTTATTTTGGCCCCTATACCTCTTAGTATACCATCATATTTAGTACTATGTACATAGGAGATTATTGAATAATATGATGTGAGGAGTTACAAAGTTCTTATATGAGTATATATGAATTAAAAGACTTTTCAATATGAGCACGGAATTCTCTCATACGATGAATATCTTCACATGTTTTGCTTCTATACAAAACACTCCTAGGCAAACAAGTCATTCGCTAAGACCCTGAAACAAAAGACGAATTCCTTTTACCAACCATTGCTTTTTTTTTCATTCATTAAAAAGACAACTAGAAATAATTCCTGTGTCGCGGGGGACTTTACACACATTCAAACAACGGACACAAAGAACACACAGACTCGAAACAAACATTTGAGGATCACACAATCTTTGTTTGGGATTCGAACCCACAACATTTGGCGCAATGGCAACGGCGAGACGATCACTTCAACTACTACGCCATCAGTGCAGTCTAGATCAGTTGAGACTAAACAATAAAAATCTCATTTGAATTTGAACAAACTGGACTACAGTTATGGATGAAATAGATAATCGTATTACTGTGCCGTCGAGATCCTATAAAGCGCTTAGGGGATTGTTTCAGTAGAATAGATAGCGTTCGTGGGACTGCGCTCCAGTACTCACAATGAGGAATCCGAGAAGTAATTTGGCATGACATCATAAGTCTATGTCAGAGTGAAATCAGTAGTAGCTTTGATTAAAGAACGAAGTATGATTAAAAGAAGAAACGGCTTAAGAGGAAACACAAGGGCCATTTTTTCATACAAACGTAGTCCCCTGTTTTTCCCTGGATAATGCCAGTAGAGCAATATTTTTTTTTAATGTATGGTCTCTATTCGCATGTCCTTATGTTTTCGTTTTTCTTTTCATAAATTAATTATTAAAAGACACATGATGAGCCTTCAAAAACCTCAAAAATTGATCAGATTTTCCGCTGTGTTCAAACATCCAGAAAACAAATTTAACTAGATTATATAAAAAAAGAAATACATAGGAACACGGCCAAAGTCTTTATTTAATTTTTAATGAAAAAAGTAATTAAATCGGTCAAGTTTTGGAGAAGGAATCAGGGGACTACGAAACGTTGATTTTATGTACTTTAATAGGTATTTTCGCTCCACGCTGCAGTTGTCTCTATCACGCTCATGATACTTACTGTACATGGCACTGCGCGACAGCAATAGATTTTACAAATACTTATTTTTAAATTCTATCGCCCTTAATATTTCCTCTTAAGACTTAGCAGAATCAAAATTAAAAAGTGCCTCAAAAGTGCTCGGGAATTGAGGTGTGCGACTATGTATGTATGCATGTGTAGTGTACATTTTAAAATTAAGGTTTCCATTTATAATTTTTGTATCAGTTTCGATAATGTGTGCCGATCAAATGCCCGATTAATTTATTATTTAAACAATGAAACTAGATGAAAACTAATAGGTCAGTCATCAATCAACATCACTTTTTATGCGTACTATTTATGTGAGATGTAAACACTTAGGTAACAGAAACGTGAAAATTAAGTTAAATTCTGAGAGCCAATATACTTATTAAAAACTGCTCAAAATAGAGTTCCGAAACCTCTAGTCTAATAAACGTCAAATATGAACTGGAATGCAATTTTCACGTCTGATATATTACATTATCGAATTATGATATTTATCACTCGGACTAGACCGACACTATGTTTTATACAGTTTTCATTTCGAGAATGACTCTCTGTAACTTATATCAATACTAATATTATAAAGCTAAAGAGTTTGCTTGTTTGTTTGTTTGAACGCGTGCATGTCTGGTGCATGTTTCATCTTGATATGCTCTCTAGAAATCGAGTATTAATAATAAGTAAATTTAGATATGCCGTCTAGAGCCGTAACAAGAAGTAATAGTTGAAGGACTGGAGAGAGACACATAAGCTATCTGTATCTTATTTCTTCGGAAAATGGATTATAAGGAAAATAGGTATAGATAAGTACATACATACATATATTCACGCCTGTTTCCCAGAGGGGTAGGCAGAGACTACGGATTTCCATTTGCTACGATCCTGACACACTTCTCTGACTTCATTCACTTTCATCACATTCCTCATACACGACCGTCGGTTCAAGGAGCTTACTTACTTTTAAATTCCACACGTACAAAGTCACGGGCAAAATCTAGTCTATACCGTCTATACCTACTAATATTATAAAGAGTAAAGATATGTTTTTGCTTGTTTGTTTGTAAGGATTTCACTCAAACTACTCAATAGATTTTAAAAGTACTTTCACCATTAAAAAGCTATTTTGTCACGAGTAACATAGGCTATATTTTATTGAAAAAGAATGTACTGTTATTAAGATAACCTAATTTAATTTTACGCGAGCGAAGCCGAGGACAAAAGCTAGTTGTTGATATTATGCATAAACACACTGGCAAGACACGTTCACAAATAAAGTTAACTAAAAGACTCGTGTCTAAGCTAGCAGGACATTAGCACAAAGAAATCACAGAGTAAGAAACTAAAGAATTCTGCTGATATGGGTTTCCATTTAGCTTGGAAGTTTTTGCCGCCATTTGCGCGAACTAGCTCGCTGCTGTGTCAGAGATTTGAAACAAAAACTTATATTTGTTTCTATCCATAGCCATATTTTAGAAACTTTCACGCGCAATCGATTCTTGATTTATATTAAGTGGAGTAACATTATTGTTATATTATTGACTAGATATGCCCGCGGTTTCACCCGCGTTTATCGTTACTGCACCTCCCCCGTGAGTCGTAGTGTGATGTTATATATCCTATAGCCTTTCTCGATAAATAGGCTATCCAACACTAAAAGGAATTTTCAAATCGAACCAATAGTTCTTGAGATTAGCGCGTTCAAACAAACAAACTCTTCAGCTTTATAATATTACTATAGATAAACTTACTATGTATGTATGTATTTGTTTTGGTTTGGTCACGTAACTTTGACTTTGTAAAATTTGCTATCAGAGGGCCTGGTTTCGTTATCGTATTTGTTATGGATGGATATGTACCCCATTAATAATAATTATTGAGTTAATGATTTAGGGTTTCCCGCGCATAAGCTTAGTGAGAAAAGCTCTGGGATAGTTGTTGAGTATGAACCTCATCTCACGTTAAACCTTAACCCGCAAAATGTGGGTAAAGTACATTCTACTTAGGCCTATGAGAACGCATACATCTTATCTTATATGGGGCCCAGTCAGTGCAGACCGCCGACACTTTTGTGTCGACACTCTCCCAATAACGACTGCCATAGATGTTTATGACAGCCGGGACCAACGGCTTAACGTGCTTTCCGAGGAACGGAGCAGGCGATAATTGTCAATCAATACGCACATAATTTCGAAAAGTCATATAACTTCCGAAAGTCAGAGGTGCGCGACGTGGGTTCGAACCCGAGACCCTCTGCATTTCAGTTTGTTGGTCTCCCCACTGAGCTATCGCTGCTCTTACGCATACATCTTAGTAAGTGTGATACTAGTACGTTGAAGTATAATGTTATATCCAATGGAACCAGAAAAAGGTCACAAGAAAAGAATAACATAAGTACACCTATGTGTACTTATGTCATTAAGGGGGGGGTTAGGGTAAAAAACGGTTTATCTCGATTGCCGGCAAAACTAGAAGTCCTATGGAAAAAAGTTAAATAGCAAAGTTGTAGGTAATAAAAAGATCTACAACTTTTGTATTTACACTTTTTTCACATAACCTCAAAATTTATGTGAAAATTCAAATAACCAAGTTTTTGGTTTTCTATTTTTATCTTTTACAAAAACAATATTTTTTCTCGAAATTTGGTGAAAACTTACCTTTTTATGTCCCAAACACACAGAATTTTTTCTCTCCTTTTAGGGGATAGAGACGTGAAACTCTATAGTTTTACGTCTCTATCCCCAAAGAGGTAGGCAGGTGTGTATTATGACCACATTTTGCCAGCTAAGGTCTCACGTCATAGGGGTGAACCTATTGCCGTATATCGGGTATAATGCCAGGCTCTGTGCTTATACTGAGAATTTCTCGACAAAAAACCTTATAACACTTTACCTGGGCCGGGAATTGAACTTGAGACCGGAGAGATGCATAGCAGCGGTATAGAAATAATTCGACTTAAAACTAGCAATAACTAGATCTGTAACTTATCATCATATTTTAAGGAGTTATGAGTGAGGAAGAGATCTATTATAGATTTGTAAGGGGAATGATCAATTATAAAAACACTTGAAGCCTCAAATGGACAAAACGACTCTTAAAGAGCCGAGCAGATTCATTGCGAAATATTTTTAATTGATAGAAAAACTGATAAAGTTCTTAATAAAAGCGACTGAATGAATGAACCTTTGAGCAATTTAAAAAGCAATTTGCTGACGCGACTCGTCGTGAAGAATCTGTGGAACCGCTGGAGCAAATGTTTGATTCATTCCGTTATTAATAAAGATAGAGACGTAATTACAAAGTTTCGCTTCAGCACCCGTAGAGATACGAAACATTTTATTAATTGTATTTGTATTTCAAATACAAATAAAATTATAATCAAAATCAATTTTGTATATTATTATTATGTATTTATTTGATTTGTATCTTTATTATATTCTAGCACTAGCTGACCGGCGCAACTTCGTCTGCTTCACATAAAAGAATTTTCCCCGTATTTGCAACATTTTTCATTGATGCCCCGCTCCTATTAGTTGTAGCGTAATTTTATATAGCCTATAACCTTCTTCGATAATTGGGCTATCCATCACTAAAATAATTTTTCAATTCGGACTAGTAGTTCCTGAGGTTAGCGCGTTCAACCAAACAAACAAACTCTTCAGCTTTATAATATTAGAGTAGATACCTGACTGATTTTGTACTATAAAAGTATTTTTCAGAACCTGATCGCGGCGCCACCAGCGCCACACACACAAAATACATACATACATAGATTCACGCCTGTTTCCTAGAGGGGTAGGCAGAGACTACGGATTTCCATTAACTACGATCCTGACACACTTCTCTGGCTTCATTCACTTTCATAACATTTCTCATACACGCTCACTGGTTTAAGGTGCTCTTAACCTGGCCTTTATCCAGAACGTCTCCGATCTGATCAAGAAACGTTTGCCTAGGTTTTCCCTTTGCGACTGTTCCATTCACACTAGCCTTATAAACTTTCTTAGTCAGTCTTTTCTCTCCCATTCTATCTACATACCTAAACCAGCCTAACATACCCTTTTCTATTCTCATCACTATATCCACACAAAATCCGTCGAGCCGGTTACGAATACTTGGGTAGCATACACACATACAGTAGTTTAGTAGTACATAATAAAAATATATCGAGTAAATTATTATAACGGAAAATAATATTTTTTTATTTATATTTCTCTACCCAGGCCTAAGCATATTAATATTTGAAAACTAGCTGACCCGCGACTCTTCATGTGTCTGTCGTATGTCTATGAATAAAACATAAACTATTTTATTTAGGGATAGTTTATAGCCCTATTTTCGTTTCTATCTTTATTTCCCTACTATAAAAAGGACAAGAAAAAAGGAAAGAGCATGAATTTTCGTTTCAAGTACAAATGCCATTTTCATTGAATTAAACAACAAAGAAATTATATATGATAATCTTAACTTCCTAATCCTAATCCTAACTTAATCCTAACTAATATTATAAATGCGAAAATGAGTTTGTTTGTTTGTTATGCTTTCACGCCTTAACTACTCAACCGATCTACATGAAATTTTACATACACGTTGTCAGGGGACAGAATAGGACATAGGGTACCTTTCATCCAGAAAAAATAACGTTGCAAACCTAACCTAACCTAACCTACATTTACGCGAGCGAAGCCGCGGGCGAAAACTAGTAATATTATAAAAGCGAAAATGAGTTTGTTTGTTTGTTACCTTTTCACGCCTAAACCACTAAACCGATAATCCTGAAATTTTGCATATACGTTGTCAGGTGTACAGAAACTGACATAGGCTACCTTTCATCCCGAAAAAAATTACTGTACCCAAGGAAAAAACAATAACGTTCTTATGATAATAGATGGCGCCACGTGTCTTTCGAATCATGATTGAATGATATTATTACAAGCAGAGTAGGACCCGAATTGATTGTCAAAGTCTAAATTAACGCGAGCGAAGTCGCGGGTAAAAGCTAGTAGATAATAATTAAGAAGACATATAGCAATTAATATCCAAAATTAATACTCAAATCACTTGAATCGTGCAGTCAAGACTAGGATAATTCTAAATAACATTTCAACAAAGCACAATAATCCACTAAAATAATTACTGGCAGTAAAACCACAATCAAATCCAAGGAGTATTTATGCGACAATTTGTATTTAGTCCAACTACAATGCAAATACAAACTCTAATAATCTAAACTACGCTGGAACGGAATACTATCCGTTCTAAATTCGAATTTAAAAATACAAATCTTGTTTTATTCGAAATTGGAATTCTAACCGCGCTTCCGCGCGACCTCATTACGTCTGAGAAATACAAAAAAAATATTTGGCACGAAATATTCCAGGAATCAGGTTTTGTTACGTGAGTTTTTAAATTAAGTTGTTTGAATATGTTTTGTGATTTTCCGTACTTCGACTTTTGCTAAGCTATAATAAAAATAATAATAAAACTTTATTTCAAATTTATTTATTTAGGACAACTTACAAAACATACACTAATACAGGGTTTACAAACCGTTTCAAAAATATGTGCTGAGTGTTGTTTCACTTACAAGTTGCCACGGCATGATTTGGGAGTTTCATACATCTTTATTTTATTAAACTAATGAACATAAAAACTAACACTAAACTTAATACTAACACAAAACCAAGGAAAAATTAGCATAGCTTACAAACTAATATACTTACCTACATACTAATTCATCATAACAAAAAATCAAAATATAAATAAAACTAATAAAGCTATGAAGCTTTTAAAATAATAATAAATTTTTGACCGAAATATAGATATTCAGAACCAATAATATAACTAATGGAAAACTTAAATACAAGACGTTTAACAAGATCGTGGTAAAATTCACCTTGAGATACTTATAGACTTCAGTTTACAGTATCTGTTTACTTCTTCATAGAACCCATGCGTAGAAACATTAAGTATGTATGCTTATTTTCAGTAGAACAACTTGCTGGTATATAAAATACTACAGCCTCAGAACATGAAGACGTGCAAACAAGTGACATTTATTACCAAAAACAAGCCTTTCCCTTCGATTATCGTTTTAGCTACGGACAGTTCAATTTTGACATATTTTTTATACAATATGAGTAAAATTAATATTATAATATAATAATATTCTATCACATACACACAACACCATCTAGCCCAAACTAGCAGAGCTTGTACTATGGGTACTAGACAATGGATAAACATACATATATACTTTTTTTTTGTAAATACATACATATTATACATAGAAACACCCAGACCAAGACAAACATCCATGTTCATGCACACAAACGTTTGACTTGTGCGGGAATCCAACCCGCGACCTCAGGCGTGGCAGTCGGTTACACTAACCACTACGCCATCGAGGCCGTTATTATAAATTTTGCTGTTAGTAAATATAAAAAATGTAGGTAATAAGACTCGTTTCTAAATATAGGATACCGGGCCCAAATGAGTTAATGAGCATGCATTTTAACTCGATGGGATCATACAATATTTTGTCCGATGTGGAGATCGAACCCACAATACTCAGCGCAGTGGCGATTCTTGAAATTTTATTATCAGTGTTACCCGCGACTTCGTCCGCGTAGAATGTAACAAACATGCGTTTGTTCAGTTTTTTAGAGAAGAGGTTTTTTCTAAAAAAAAGTAGCCTTGGCTCCTTATAACATCAGCTATCTGCCAGTGAAAGTCGCGTCAAAATCGGTCCAGTCGTTTCAGAGATTAACCGGATATTTTTTCAAAAATGTTATTTATTGATTGATTCTGATTTATGTACCGTATAACATACATTCATAATAAGCATTAATTAAAAATCCGTTATTTTGACATTACAAACAAATACTTCAATTTTATTTATTTGCATAGATAGACATAATAACGATGATACAAAAACAAAGTTGGTAAAATTTATCATAATGTTTGCATAATTCATAGCTCGGTGGATAGGTATTCATGTAAATCGAAGGTTTTGCATAAAAATATCGGCAACCATGCGTGTTATGATAATGAGAACCTCTTTTGAATGAGTTAAGAGTTCGGGTCTCACTTGTTTGAATTTTCTTTAAGGAAATGCAATTTGAAGAGGGTATAATGTGAATTTGGGAAGGGTGATATATGAAGTCTCAGATAAGGTTACACTTGAAATTTGTTTGTTATAATTTATGTATACATAGTCTTATGGCTATACCCCTGAAAGTGTTGGTAAAGATATATTAATATTACACTTACATTTCAGCAGATATGGGTTTATTAGTATTTCAGTAGATTGACATAAATTATTATTATTATTATTCATTTATTTGCAGACTGTTAGGTCCATAGGATTGGTATTACATAAGCAACTTATTAACTATTGTTTGTAAACATACAAATGACAATAAACTGTAAAGAAATATACCTAAAGCCCTAATATCACTTTGTCGGACCCGGGCTGACGCTGTGACTACAAATGTAATTTTCTTAAAAAGACGACTCCCGCTCTAGAAATAATTTCTGAGTCGCGGGGTGCTTTACAAACATTTAGACAACGGACACAAAGAACACACAGACACGAAATAACAATTTGTGGACCACACTTTTTGTCCCATGTGGGTATCGAATCCACAACACTCGGCGCGGCGGCAGTGGTGAGACGACCACGTAAACCACTAGACCATCCGTGCAGTCAAATGTAAATGTAGTATATGGGACTGCTGGTCATGCAAATCAGTCGCAACTACAGCTATATCCAAACTTAAAATAAATATTTTTAGTCACACATATTCTCGTCCTACGGTTTCGGATTTGCAACACTCGAAACATCCAGCGGGTTATGGAGCGAGCTATGCTAGGAGTTTCTTTGAGGGATAAACTTAGAAATGACGTTATCCGTCAAAGAACCAAGGTTACCGACATAGCTCGCAGAATAAGCAAGCTGAAGTGGCAATGGGCTGGCCTATCTGTAGATGGACCGATGGCCGTTGGAGCAAACGAGTCCTAGAGTGGAGACCGCGACTTGGTAAACGTAAGGTAGGACGCCCCCCGGTCAGGTGGACTGATGACCTGAAAAAGGTAGCTGGGTCAGACTGGATGCGGAAGGCTGAAGACCGGATGTTGTGGCGTAAAATGGGAGAGGCCTATGTCCAACAGTGGACTGCGGTAGGCTGATTGATTGATTGATTACTAGTTTATTTGGTAGCCCCTGCAGCTAAGCTTTATATTTGTACTAGAAATTAAGTCATGTTGTTCGTGCAATGGCTAGAGAATCAATCCACGAATTGAATGAATTATAAAAAATGGGAGAGGCCTATGTCCAGCAGTGGACTGCGGTGGGCTTATTGATTGATTGAACACTTGGAACGCCATGGTTACAATATGACCACTTAATCTATTGCGTCATTTCAATTTGACTGCACGTATGACGTAGTGGTTTAAGTGACCACCCATTCACTGCCTTCGATCCATTGTTCGATCATCATACGGGACAAACCATTGTTTATTTTTTATGAGATAGCTGATAGGAGGTAAACGAGCAGACGGATTGCCTGATGGTAAGCGATTACCGCCGCCCATGTACACTCGCAACATCAGAGGAAATTATTGATCCACCAGTAATTGCTTCGAGTGTCTGGGCATTCTTTCTGTTCATTGTATAAATGTTTGTAAAATCCCCAGTAACACAGGTATAAATTTTAGTGCGCGAGTTCACTTTTGTAAAAGAATACAAAAAGCTATTCCATTTCTACGTCATTACTACATACATATAATAATAATACCAGCCTTTTATATAAATTACCCCACTGCTGGGCACGGGCCTCTCCTCAGTGTGAGAAGGATAACGCCATAGTCAACCCCACGGGCCCGATGCGGACAGTGATTGCTAAACTTTACATACCTTCGAGAACATTATGGAGAACTCTCAGACACGCACATTTCCTCACGATATTTTCCTTGACCATTAAAGCGTACTATTGTCTTCTGTTTATGCGAATGTTATTCATTGAAATTAAACTACTATATACGGATTTTATCGCGTTGTTTATTTGACACTTTATTACAAAATTTTGAAAAACTGTTACACTACTATAATTACTATTAAACTTTACAAATTTTTAAGCTAATTGAATTATTGAAACTATTAAAGCGTACGCCAATTAACTGTATACTGTATATATAAACCTCTCACTGTAGTGCAGGTAGGTATAATCTCTTTACATGCGCGCCTGGCCAAACAGAGATAGCAATACTTAATTAAATGTCAGTTAGTAATACTGCTCTCGCTCGATTTATCTCTGTCACCTTGTAGTTTGAACTAGCACAGGTTATCATGGTAAGCTAATATAATTTATTATTCTATTTTTATTAATTTATTTTATATAGTTAATTGACGAGTCCAAAAATTGCTTGCACATTTTAATGGAAATTAAGATTTTTGACTTTGACTTTGAATAAAAAGGTAGCAGGTAGAAGGAAAGATAGAACTGATTTATATAATACTAGCTTTTGCCCGCAGCT
This sequence comes from Catocala sponsa, assembly GCA_963564715.1. Taxonomy (NCBI): domain Eukaryota; kingdom Metazoa; phylum Arthropoda; class Insecta; order Lepidoptera; family Erebidae; genus Catocala; species Catocala sponsa. The sequence continues at coordinate 22,586,338 of OY751337.1, read as the reverse complement.
ACGCTCGCGTTAATTTAGAATTTGACAATCAATTCGGGTTGTACTCTGCTTGTAATAATATAATCCAATCATGATTCGAAAGACACGTGGCGCCATTTATTATCACAAGAACGTTATTATTGTTTTCCTCGAGAACAGTCATTTTTTCGGCATGAAAGGTAGCCTATGTCCGTTTCTGTCCACCTGACAACGTATATGCAAAATTTCAGGATGATCGGTTCAGTGGTATAGGCGTGAAAACGTAACAAATAAACAAACTCATTTTCGCTTTTATAATATTAGTTAGGATTATCTTTTGCGCGCGGCTCCACCCTTGTGGTACTGTCCCCCTGGATTAAAACTATCTCTGTGCCAAATTTCATTCAAATTAGTTAAATGGTTTAGCCGTGAAAAGGTAGCAGACAGACAGACAGGGTTACTTTCGAATTTATAATATTAGTAACGAATGCCTTACATTTATGCGAATGTTATAGATACCTACATTGACTTTAAACTATTTTATACAGATTTTATCGCGTTGTTTATTTCAAAACACTTTAATTACATAATTTTTAAACTATTACACTACGACTATTTAAATGAATAAAACTATTTAGATTTAAGTTTACACTTTCCCCGACGTTTCGGTTGCTTTTCAGCAGCCATGGTCACGGGGAGACTCCTCGTGAAGTCAGCTAAATAAGTAGTTAAACAAAAAACAACTTTGAAACAGTAAACAGTTGAAATTCTATAGTAACAAAAAGTGATTAAAATAAATATCATTGTTTCTGCAGTAAGAGAAGAGAAGAGATAGAGATATAGAGAAGAAGAGAAGAAGAGAAGAGAAGAAGAGAAGAGAAGATAAGAAGAGAAGAGAAGAAGAGAAGAGAAGAAGAGAAGAGAATTAGTTAATTATAGATTTCGCCCGTGGTTTCGCTCGCGTAAATGTAGGTTAGATTAGGTTATGTTCGTAACGGTACTTTTTTCTGGATAAAAGATACCCTATATCCTTTTCTGTTCCTGACAACGTATACGCGAAATTTCATGATGATCCGTCGAGTGGTTAAGGCGTAAGAGCGTAACAAATAAATGAAAGATACCACTTTACCTATATCTTTCCTGTAGCTCAGACAACTTGACTTGAATGCAAAATTTCATGATGATCAAAGCGTAACAAACAAACAAACTCACTTTCGCATTTATAATATTAGTAAGGATTGCAGTAAAATATGAGAAATTACCATTATTGTGTATAATAAAGCAATTCAAAATCTCACAAATGTTATATGAGATTTCTACTAACACACAGATTCTCGCCTATAGTTATATCTCGAAATTATAGGCAGAGATAGGTTTCTTCCATGTTTCGCCAGTTTAGTTTTAAGTCCGTTGTAATTGAGATTATCACCCAATCCAGGTGTAATGAAAACTACGATGGTGTGTTCAGAATGCTTCTTTTATTAAAATCATCAGTACTTACATCACAATACTAGATGTGCCCGCGGTTTCACTCACGTTTATGGTTAATGCGCGGCCCCCGTGGGTCATAGCGTGATGTTATATAGCCTATAGCCTTCCTCGATAAATAGGTTACCTTACACTAAAATAATTTTTCAATTCGAACCAGTAGTTCCTGAGATTAGCGCGTTCAAACAAACAAACTCTTCAGCTTTATATTAGTATAGATTAAGCATGTGTGAGTATGCACATATACACACATGTAAACAGAAATATATAACCAAGTAAAAATATTGAATAACAATTCAGCACAATTGGGTTATACAATTGAGATCGTAAATACGCTACTTAAGCCAGTTGCAATGTGCTTATACAGGTATCTAGCCCGAGCCCTCATACAGTCACATTTACTTCGCCTCCAAGACAGGCAATGAAGCCAGTTTTCTATATAATTAACAAGCTTATAAATCCAGGTTTATACCTGTCGTGCGGATAAAACCATTCACGTATTAATACACGTCACGCTAATTTGACACGCAAGTCACGTTTGCAACGTTTGCGGTACGAATCTGTTAGACGCCTCACTGCGTGAGGTTTTCTTAATAAGGCCACATATGTAACTATCACGAAAGGGGTAGGCAGAATTATATCTTCTACTAGCTGTCCCGACATACGTTGTCCTGTACACATAAAATAAGTAAATAAAATAAAACTAAATCTAAACCATTCTCGAATCCACTTATACTCACACAAAATATTTCATCAAAATCGGACCAGCCGTTTAGGAGGAGTTTAATTACAAACACACGCACAGAAGATTTATATATATATAAAAATTTATTTAAAAAACCCTGTTTCCCTTGTCACGCCATAACTTGAGAACGACTTTAGCGATTTCATTAATCTTTTTTTTTAAGTTTTCTTATACTTTGTAAAAGGTTCTTACGAAAAGAAAAATAAGCAAATTGCCCAAATAATTGGATAATTTCAGAAAACTTAACTACTATTTTAATTCGCGAGTTTGATAATTCGTCTATTGCAGGACAAGGTCTGTTGGGGCAGCTAGTATAGTATATATTATATGCATCATTATATAATACGATAATCTGTCATGTAATAAATAAATATCTATATTTTGCTACCTGTGCTTAACCCATTCAATGCGGCAACAAATTTTGCTTTCACTAGCCAGAATCGGCTCATATTTAACGTAAACGCCGATCGACGTCAGCCGCACTTGATGAAATAAAAAAAAGACGCCAATCGGCGTTTTCAGCATTTTGTTATGAATTTGAATTTATTAATATAATATCTTTAAATTTGGGTAAAATATAAAACAACTATACATTACGCCGATCGGCGTCCTCCAAATCTGAGTATGAAAAAATAAGACGCCGATCGGCGTCCGCCGCATTGAATGGTTTAACGTACGTACCTATTAGAGACTGCTGTACATATGAGAGAGAGCTGTTGAGAATTTACTAAGAGAAAAATTTACCTGACGATGCCCGAGGCTTTCCGAATCGAGCAATGAAAGCGAGACAAATAAATAAATAATACTTTACCCGACTAGGAAGTCCAATTGGAGGCTTTATTCACAGCAGCCGCATTCACAACCATTGCGCTAACGAAGTAATGAACTAACCAAAAACCTAAGAAGAACGACTTGTAGTAATATCATTCCTAGTATAGGTAGTAGAGCCTCGCTTATTTCAGCTTGAATGGGCCGGCTCAACCGAGGAAGGACTACCCTCTCACAGAATATTGACGTGAAATAGCAGTATTCCTACTATTGTGTTTCGTTCGGTGAGTAAGAGTACCGGAGGCCCAATAACCCTCTTTCCCCCTTCCCGCTCCTTCTCCTTCCCACTTCCTTTCCTAAAGGGACGGCAACGCGCAAGTGATTCCTCTGGTGTTGCGGGCGTCCATAGGCTACGGTGACCACTTACCATCAGGTGGACCGTATGCTTTATCTGTCATGTAAATGTAATTTGTGAGTATAATGATTATTATTATTATATTATTATTATATATTTCTCCTGACATCCAATCTAATTATTTATATTGATTTAATATTGTTTGATTTTGACTTAATTACTTATTTTAAATTTATATAATTAATATTTGCATGCCACTATATTCTGGTCAAAATACTTGAATCTTGTATGTATTTCTTTGTAACACCATTTAATTTTGTCACAGTATTTTTGCAAATAAATATTCTGATTTCTGATTTCTGAGCTCACTTTTACTAGTGTGGACACTTATTAATGCGATCTTATTAAGCGACACTTATTAATCAGAATACATCTATGTTTTGAATATTTTTATATAAAACAGACTGTAAAGTTTAAATTCCAAGTCTTACATTTCCTTAAACATTACTGCATAGCTTTATTCAGTGAAGGATATAATATATCGTGAGGAATTTTATATGCCTAAGAGCTTACCAGTAATATCTTTAAAGCTTTAAAAGTCTGGAAACTTCACTGGAAGAAATTGTTAAGCTTTAATATTGAGAGAGATCCGAAAAGCCAATAAAGGTAGGATTTTGATATCATCAGATCAGATATATAGAGTGTTTCATAGTTAGTTATATAGGTTATATGTGATGTAGTACATCCGATCAGATATACAGAGTGTTTCATAGTTAGTTATAAAGGAAGATGTATAGTTATATAGTGTGTTATTATCTGACATAAACACTAAAACAAATCTTGTAGTTTTAAAGTTAATTTAAATAAGTTCATTGACGTGTGTTAGAAATCGCGTCAGGCAATTAACTATTGACTTGGAGTACTACTTAGGCACCAAGATAAAAGAAGCAGATGTTGAAAAAATTTTAGGCTTGCATATAGATTCTAACTTAAATTGGAGGGCACATATAGTGCTCATAATATATATGTACATCGTACAATGTACATGCATTAAACTAAATAAAAGTTCTTATCCAAGATTGTTGATATTTCTACAATCTTATCTGCATACTATGCTTATGTGGAATTAGCACTACGATATCGCGTGATATTTTGGGGCAATTCCACTGATTGGGAGACTGTCCTTATAGCTCAAAAACAAAGCGTAAGGACAATACTCAGTCTTAAAAAAACCAGCCAAGTGCGAGTCGGACTCGCGCATGAAGGGTTCCGTACCATCCTTACTAATATTATAAATGCGAAAGTAACTCTGTCTGTCTGTCTGTCTGTCTGTTACGCTTTCACGCCTAAACCACTGAACCGATTTTGATGAAATTTGGTACAGAGGTAGAGTAGACCTTGGGAAAGGACATAGGCTACCTTTTGTTGCAAAAATGAGGACCAAAGGGGTTGAAATAAGGGATGAAAGTTTGTATGAGAATTCTTCATTATTGAAGATAAAACCATGAGACTTTGTATTTAGGCACTTAAAATAAACATTTGTTACAGTGTTTTTGAAATTTCGACCTAACTTACTTATATCCTAACTAATATTATAAATGCGAATGTGAGTTTGTTTGTTTGTTACGCTTTTACGCCTTAACTACTGGACCGATCATCATCAAATTTCGCACACATATTGTCAGGGGTACAGAAAAGGACATAGGTTACCTTTCATCCAGAAAATAACTACTGTTCCCGAGGGATACAAAAAAAAAAACTTTTAGACGACCGTTATAGCGGGCGACCGCCCGCTATAACAACTCGGTCTACTGATATGAATGAATTACAATGTGACGCCTGGAGTACAGAACAAGGAATCTACTTTATCCCGGTAGAAATCTGATATCCCAAATAAAAATCTTTTCCCGAGTAATTTTAGGCACATCTATGTCAAAATATTTACATTAAGCTAATTAAGCTGTGTTTGTTCACTTATTTAAGGTAATTGACAAAGTTGTCGTAAGAAGTTTGATTTTATACAATGTTAAAATCAAATAAAATTAAATTTGTATACTACCTTTAACGTTTAGTATTATAATAACTCGATAGATGGCGCAATATCGATTTGTGTAATAACTAAATTTAATTCACTCCAATATCCAATAGATGGCGATAAAAACACATTTTAAAACGTAATATTATTTCGTACTATCTATGGCCATAGTAAAATGATTTTTTTGGAGAAAGAAAGTTGGGGGACCATATTGATAGGAAATAGCAATACATGTTTTCGATTCATTTCTTTATAAATATTGGTTTGTACTACCAATTCTAATAATATTGTTGGTTATGGAAGGCGTCGTAAACAAGTGACGTCATGAGTCATCCGATCGAGCGAGTTATAAAAGCGTGTTCAGCGCGCAACGAGTCACTTTGACATTTAGTGGCGGACGGAACGGACGTGCTGTATGCGAACTTTGTGGCTTTGTCAATAGTCGTTGTGAGGTACGCAAAGTTTGAGCCTATGCCTGCAATTTTTGAATTTGTGTGGTATACGCACTTTGTGCCTATGCCAATAGTCGTTATGAAGTACGCAAACTATGAGCCTATACGTACAATGTTCGAATTTGTGTGGTATGCGAATTTTGCTTTGAGCCCATGCCTACAATGTTCAAGTGAAAATGAAGACCAAGACTGTACACTGGAACTGCCAGCCATTGATTAGGCAGGTCCATCTTCCAGACGAGGACGTCAGAGCGTCAGGAGAGGTATTGGTTATGGAAGGCATCGTAAACAACTGACGTCACGATTCTTCCGGTCGAGCACGTTATAAAAGCGCGTTCAGCACGCAACGAGTCACAAGTTAATTAACAGTTATAATAACCATCCTGCAAAATTAATTGTTTTTAGGCTGTTTCACTTCTGATGCCTAGCAATATTGGTATTGTTTTAAGTTTGCAGTTTTTATTGTTCTTTTTTCTTTCAGCGATAGTTTATCATTTATTATTTTTAGGTTCATTATCTTACTTCTAATTCTATTTTTCACAATTCATTTTTATTTTCAGTTTAATATTTAAGCAACAGTTTCTCAGTTTTAAATTTTAGGTTACTACCTAACCTGTTTTACTGTTATTTGTTTTTAATGGCATGCCTCGCAAACGTAATTCTAACTTATCTAGGAACTCATCGCAGGCATGGGCAGCAAAAATAGCTCGATCCCAAGAATCATCCGTTCATACAATACAATACAATTAAGGAGGCAGCGATAAGCTGCTTTAAGAGCTGTTGAGACACTTTTTCAAAGCCAGGAAAGACTGGAGGACCAAGCTACCCACCAGGCTTCTATGAGAGCGGGTGAGACGCGGGCTTCAACAATAATTGTGATTAGAGGAACAAGCCAAACGCCAGAGAACTTTGAGAGCTAATGAAACGCCTTTTCAAACGCAGTTCCATTTAAAAGAACGAGCCCCGCGGTAGGCAGCTATTAGAGTGGCAGAAACTCAAGAACAGTCGCAGGTGAGAAGAGTCGTTCATGCAGAAATGCAAGCCGAGTGACGACGAATTTTTATGCGTAACAATAATTAGTCCGTATTTGATTACGATCCTTTTATCTATACTATCTATACTTATATTCTAATATTATAAAGAGGAAAGATTAGATTTTTTTGTTTGTAAGGATTTAACTCGAAAACAACTCAACCGATTTTAAAAATTCTATCGCCTTTAGAAAGCTGTATTATCACCGAGTAACATAGGATATATACTATTTAAAGAAGTACTGTTACTAACGTAACCTAACCTAACCTACTTACAAAGTATAAAAATGGGTTGAAGAAGTAAAAGTCAATACTTAAAAAGGCGACATAGCGGTCCTCCGCAGTTATAGTCAGCTGGTACAGTGCATCATTGCCACGTTAAATGGCAATGCTTATAACCTTAATAATATTTAGATTTCAATGTTCATAGTTATAGTAGTGTCTATCATTCAAACGATTTAGACAACATCACTACTTTATATGCAGATTCATTATCTTCTATATTTTATTACCTTTGAGCAAAGTGATATTTGCATTTGTGTATAATTAATTTTATTTGGAGGTTATGGCGTTATCTGGCAGATGGAATGCATTGACGTATACCTCTCCGCGGGTCGACGGAGAGGTAATGTCGGACTCTCCCGGGGAAAGATGGTGACATCCCGGTCATACGACTAAACCTACCACGTTGTCCCTCAGCACAACTAGAGACGGCGGTGCCAGGTAAATCACATTCACATGCCATCACGACTTCGGCCCGCCGAATAAAACGGCAGGCCACTACACAATACTACTGGGAACACGCACGCCGCCTCTCGGACCTGCAACTAATCGGGTGGTGGGCAGGCCCACGAAGCCTACCACCCTCAGGTACACCTTATAGTGGCTGGAGTTCGTCTAGCGCCCTCCGGCGCCCGGTTCTGCGGTTAGGGAGAGGGTTCAAGCGCTCCCTATCCCGCTCCGTCGCCTTCTTGGTGGAAATTACTTTCTCACTGAAGGAGGCGATAGCGTCTCACACCCTCTTACTCTGGACCATAGACTGAACTATAGCCGGGAACTAGAGGGCAACCATTCCGACTGCCGCGATCAACTCACGGCGCTGCGATGCCCAGGCGGGGCAATCCGCCAACGTGTGTAGCATCGTGTCCACAACAACATTGTGGCAGTCGCCCAGCGGTCTCCTGTCGGCCTATACGGCACAGGAACTGGCCAAAACAACCGTGGCCAATCATTACCTGTGTCAGCCGGAAGATAAGGGCGCCATGCCACCAATTCAGCCACTCTTTACAAACAAGACCTATCGCCACGACCGTGGTGTTTTGTTTCTTTTTTTAATGTAATTGATGAAATGCATTGACGCATTCCCCTCCGCGGGGGCAGGCGGAGGGGTTATGTCGCACTCACCGGGGTTAAAGAAAGATATTGAAACGATGAAAATGGACCTCCCGGAATACCGACTAAACCTACTACGGTGTCCCTCGACAAAACTGCTATCGACGGGGCCGCACGAATCACTTACGCATGCGGTCGCGACCCCGTCGAGGTTTTGGCCCACCGTACGAAACGGCAGGCCACTACACGACAAGATCTACCTTTTAGGCAAAACTCACTTAAAAGCCCTACTGTCCCCCTCCCTCCCCCCTCTCCCTAGAGGGGAGACGGAGACGACATAGAGGCGCGCGTGGGAACACGCACGCCGCCTCTCGGACCTGGTGCTGATTGGATGGCGGGCAGGCCCACGGAGCTCACCACCCCTAGGTCGAAATTCAGGGTGGCTAGAGGTCGTCTCGCGCCCTTCGGCGCCCAGCCCTGCGGATGGGGAGAGGATTTAAGCGCTCCCTCTCCCGCTCCGCCGCCTCCTTGACGGAAATCACTTCCTCACAGAAGGAAGTGACGGCGTTCCACGAGCTACGACCGTGGCGTGCCTGAACATAACATAACTGAACATAACATACCTTAACCTAACCTACTTTTACGCGAGCGAAGCCGCGGGAAAAAGCTAGTTATCTATAAAAACAACAAAAAAATCATGTCTTTTGTATGGGAGCCCCCCTTAAATATTTGTTTTATTTTAATTTAATTATTTATTTTAAATTAAATATATAACGAAATATTCTGTGAATATTTCAAGCGTCTACCTGTTGCCATTATCAATATCGAGCAAAAACGAGCAAAAAAATCACGTTCGTTGTATGGGAGCCCCCTTAAATATTTATTGCACATCAAATAAACAAATAATTAACATAATATAATATTTATTTTATTCTGTTTTTAGGATTTTTTGTTATAGCGGCAACAGAAAAACATCATCTGTCAAAATTTCAACTGTCTAACTATCACGGTTCATGAGATACAGCCTGGTGACAGACGGACAGACGGACAGACAGCGGAGTCTTAGTAATAGGGTCCTATTTTACCCTTTGGGTACGGAACCCTAAAAACAGATACCACACTTTAAGTCCTTAAGACTGCTTACCTTACCAAGTTTACGTATACAGGATGTCCGGTAATTAATGAATAACCTGGAAATGTCTTATAGTTGAACTGACGGCCGTTCAGAAAAGAAGAGAAGACTGTATGGTATCAAAAATATAGCAGATTGCCAACTGAATTGTGTAAAATAGAGACTACATATATTTAAGCAAAATCTGAGTAAAATACTAAACCAGAAAGCATATTATACTGATAAAGAATATTTAGAGATAAGAATATTCAAATGCTAACATAAAATATATAATTGACATGTCTATTAATTGGGTTTATTTATATTGTCATTATTTGGATTTATTTAATTTTCTACTAATATTACTAATTTGCTACTATGCTACAGTAATAATTTTAAGATACGTTGTAATATTTAGTTTAGTTTAATTTATAGTTTATTACTTCATAAGAAAAACACTTAATCTAGGTACAAAACTAGGGCTTAAGGAACACATAACAAACTGGAGACCCTGACTTCTAAACTAGGTATGGACCTGTATCTTAGAAGCCAGTGCTACCTTCTGATAGTTACATTAATATAAGCCTCACAAATGGTTACAATCGTTGATATACTCATTACTAGTGAGAAAATACATAGTACAAAATAGGGCTAGGGAAGTTGGAGAAAACTATCTTTCTTTATTATATAGCAGGAATACAAAATCTGCAAGTGTCTGCTTAATAAAGTGTAAGATTTATAATTAATTGTTGTGTGTCGTGTGTGCGTACCTTTATATTATTGTACAAATATTCGCAATAAATAAATTGATTGATTGATGTTTATTACACACACATATAGCGAGCTATGTTATAAATAGGCTTTCTTTAGTTTAGTTTACAATGACCACGCTTTTCTGTCACACTTTGTACTATATGTATATAATAAGGGTGATCGGAGCAGCTGCACATCACACTAATGACACGCAAATAAGGGTGTATGAGTGATGTCGAACATTACTAAGAGCCTTGTTCCAGGCGGCGCGGCGTGAGTCTACATAGAGCGAGTTTCAACAATATAATATGTATATGTACGTAGGATTGTAATTTCATGATAGTACTATTGGTACCAACTCGAATGAAAGTTGATTTTATTTGTCACGAACGTAATACTTTGCTAACAAAGACATAAGTTTAGCTGAAGGGATTAATAGGCCATAGAAAAGGCATTACAAAGCAAAGCATTTACAAAAAAAACCGTAAAAAAAAAAGTCAACGAGGTGTTGAAAATAAATTATTCCACTGATCAGTTTAGCAAGGCGGGAGCGAAAATAAAGAATCCTTATAGCAAAGGCAAAATAGTTCAGTAGGTAGGTATATACCTATGTTTTCACAGCTTGTCAACTGACTTTCTTTATTTTATTTTGTTTAGCAGCTATCAACAAGCTATAATAGATCAATAAAAAATATTTAACAGTAAGCTTTTCAATGTAAATATCTATGTGTTTTCCTTTAATTTTTAATAATAATTATGATCGAATTTTGACCACTATACCCACATAATGGTATTGATAAATACTAGATATATAAATACCAGAAAAGATAAGCGCCACGGACAAAAACATTAAAGGTCCTAATTATTGTGACCCTAATTCCAGTAATATTTATGGCAGAACGCCTAAACGCACGGAAATCCGTACTAATTGACACAAGATCCACATAGTATACAACTCTAGAAGTGATTTGTAAAATATTGAACATAATGTTACATTCATTTCATCGCCATACCCCACGGTATGCCACGACAGCTGAGCTTTGGACACAATTAGTGTTCTTGGCGTACAAAATTCTTTCTCACCACCACGATCTGGTGGCACATTAAGAAAAAGTCACATTCCTAATGCTATAAACATAACACACACACAAAATTATTTATTTATTTATTATGGTTCACCAACAATTGTTTACATTAACACTTAGAACTCAAACTAGTCTAAAATACAAGCGACAATACAACATTCACTTACAGGCAAACACCGCTTGAGCATACAAAAAAGTACCTATTTGAAACCCATCATCAAATCTTACTCGTAGTTAAATAATCCGCAGATAAAACATAAAACAATAATAGATTAGAATTTGCTGTCGCCGTCTACAATGCCTAGAGGACCCTTCCTTCTCTGTCCTTTGGGTACACGTAGATCATGGCTCTTTCAGCCAAATCTCATGTGCCTCTACCGATCCCATTCAGGAGACGCTGAGACAACTCGACTCTTCAATTACCTGAGTCAGGCGGCAGACGACGCGCAGGAGCGGTTTCCGAACGCTGAGTAGGTGTTCTTGGGAGATTTCAATGCCCACCATGAGACCTAGTTGGGTTCTCCCAAAACAGACCACGCGGGACGAACTGCCCATGCGTTCGCTCTCACGCATGACCTGTCTCAACTGGTACTCCAGCCCACCCGGATACCAGACATCGCAGGTCAGGCGCCCTCTCTGCTCGATCTGCTGCTGACGAGTAATCCGAACCGGTACAGTGTGTCGATTCGTGCTCCTCTGGGAACCTCAGACCACTGTCTGGTTTGTGCCACAGCTGTTGTTGTTACGCCCCCACGACCCGAGGAGGCAAGACGACGACTGTGGCACTACTCGTCAGCAGACTGGGATGGAATGCGGGAGTACTTCGCATCCATCCCTTGAGCTCAACGCTGCTTTAAGAACAGGGATCTATCAGAGAGCGCTACTGCTGTCGCTGGTGAAATCATCTTAGGTATAGAATATTATATTCCATACAGTCATGTCACGAGCGGCGGCAGGAAAAGGCTCTGGTTCAGTCGTGAATGCGCTGATGCTGTTGAACGTAAACAGACAGCGTACCCCGCTTGGACCAGGGCTCGCACTCTCCACGACCCTAACGTGGATCACCTGAAGGCAGCGTTCAACCAAGCCACAAAGTTCTGCAAGAGGGCATACATAAGAGCGGATGCCCAGCGCGTCGCACGGTTCGGCCAGGAACTCATGGCGCATCCTACGGGCAGTCGTAGCTATTGGCGCCTGGCCAAAGCCGTGCAGTCCAACTTTTGCCAGACTTTGCTGCCCCCTCTGAGGTATCCGAATGGATCACTGGCTCATCGGCCGCAGTAGAAAGCATATCTGCTTGTAAATCTCTTTGCGGCCAACTCCCGAATCGATGACTGCGGTTCGCAGCCGCCTAACATTGCCAACTGCGGCTACACCATGCCTGATATATGTATCAGGCAACGAACCGTTCGTGCGATACTGCAGTCTCTCGATGTTCGGAAAGCCAGTGGACCTGACGGCATCCCAGCTGTGGTCCTTAAAAAATGTGCAGCGGAGTTGTCTCCCACGCTTACCCGCCTATACCGGACGTCTTACGCCGCAGGCATTGTGTCTGAGGCTTGGAAGGAGGCGAACGTTCAACCGATTCCCAAAAAGGGGGACCGTTCCGAGCCAAGCAACTATCGACCCATAGCTATCACCTCGGTGCTCTCCAAGGTGTTCGAGCGGATTATAAACACCCAAATTGTCCGCTACCTGGAGGATCAATCGTTTATCAATGATCGCCAATACGGTTTTCGGTCTAAACGATCAACGGGTGATCTTCTAGCGTTCGTCACGCACCTCTGGGGTGAGGCTATGGACAAGCACGGCGAGTCTTTGGCTATCAGCCTTGACATAGCCAAAGCTTTCGACAGAGTCTGGCAGCGGTCTCTTCTTTCCAAGCTTCCGGCCTATGGCTTGCCCCCTCAACTGTGCACCTGGATTGCAAGTTTCCTGCAGAAGCGTCGTATTCGGGTCCTTTGCGATGGTCGCGCTTTCAAATTTATGCAGGTCAATGCAGGAGTGCCTCAGGGGTCTGTCTTATCCCCTACGTTCTTTCTTCTGCATATCAATGATATGTTGAATCTCGGCAACATACATTGTTATGCGGACGACAGTACCGTGCATGAGCGATATCTCGGACATCCTGGGGCCAAACAGGCTGAGGTTGAGGGGAAAAGGCAGAATGTTGTCGTTGAACTTGACAAGACCTTGGACCGCATCTATGAATGGGGTGCCAAGAACTTGGTCGAGTTCAACGCCAAGAAGACCCAGGCATGCGCGTTCTCAACAAAAAGGTCTCCGTTCCGTCCCCTCTCTTCTCTGAAGAACACTCCACTGGTGATACGTGACAGCCTCTCCATCTTAGGTATGGATCTTTGCTGTTCCCTTAATCAGAAAACCTATGTCGAGAGCGTCATTAAGCAAGCTTCGCGAAAACTCGGAGTTCTGAACAGGGTGAGGCGGTTCTTCACGCCTGGGCAACTGTGCCTATTGTATAAGGCACAAGTGCGCCCTTGCGTGGAGTACTGTGCTCATCTTTGGGATGGCTGCGCGGAGTACTTGCTGGACGCTCTCGACCGGTTACAGCGGCGGGCTGTCCGTATCATCGGAGATCCAGAGGTCACGAGTTCACTGGAACCTCTGCAACTCCGTAGGGACATTGCCTCATTGGCATGTTTCTACAGAAAATACCACGGGGAGTGCTCTGAAGAGTTATTCCACCTTATCCCGCCCTCCCCTTTCCTATCCAGAACAATGCGTGCTGGGCTCAGATGCCATCCTTACACGGTAGAGTCGATTAGAGCGCGTACCAAAAAGTTTGGGTCCTCATACCTCTGCCGAACGACCAAGGCATGGAATTCTCTGCCAAGGCACGTGTTTCCTTCTTCCTTCAATCCTGGGTCCTTTAAGCGGGGCGTGAAAAAGCACCTTCTCAGGCCGTCAAAGTAGAGACCTCAACATCGCCTCTGCTACTATGAGGGCGGTGTGGAGGCCACTGCTCTTAGACCACACGACTGCTTACCATCAGGTGGAGTGTGGTCATTTTGACGAGGAAAATATAAAAAAAAAGAAAAAAAAAGAATAACATAATAGACAACTAAAACCAGCCTAGCAAATTTCCAACGTACATATACACAACCGTAAGCTACTCACGACTCGGGAATCGATCTCGAAACGGTATAAACTAATTTTTAAACAGAAAAATATTGCTAAAACTTAGCGGGCTTTTACAGTCATAGTAAATTAGAGGGCACTGCAAAATATTATTTATTTATAGCTAGTTTACATAAAACAGAAACAATTCTAAACAAATCATGTTTGTATTCTCGTAGATCGCCATATTAGATTATTTTTATTCGTAGGCTTATGTTCTTTTACGTAGGCATCTATTTGTATTTATATGTAAGTAATTATGGCGACTATTTCTATAATGAATCTTTATTTATTATTTTTAGATAGGAACATTTAACAGTTTAGATTGAAATTAATTATTTATTACATATTATAGGTACTTATCTAATAATTTCGCAGTAGCATCGAGTCTTAGATATGTCACGTCGATTTAAAATATTGTCGGAGTACAGTATTTCAGAGAAGTGTATGTCGAATTTGACTTATGTCGGACTAGCATCGTTGTCTAAGAAGAATGTCGTCGAACTCATATCGTTTCTTAGTCAAGTCATGTCGAAGAAACGCTTTGTCGGAGTACAGTAGTGTCGCGCGTAAGTTGTTTCGTACTAAAATATTGTCGAAATGAAGACGTATCGGCGTTTCAAGTTGTCGAAGTAAAATCTTCTTGTCGTAGAACGATTTGTCGAATTTCAGGTTGGGAGTCCATTTCATTTCATTTCAAAAAGCAAGCGCCTGCCAAAAACACAACATCAATTATTATTTGCTTATACGAGTATATGCCTGATAAATTCTATAGGAGCACTATTACTATGAGTGCAGACTCTCACCACTGTATAATTCAAATATAAAACAATGACTTTTTTAACAGGAGTTTTATGTGTGTTCCAGTAGTAGCAGATTACTTCCAAAGATAAGGAATTGACGGCTTAGTGGCTGTGCCACCGAGCTTCCTCGCAACTTGCCAATACGTACTTACTTCAAATATTTTCTCATACCCAATATTATCTGTATAAAACTCTATAAGGTAGCAGTCGAGAAATGCTCTTATGTTATTATTAGTTAAGTTTTTTTTATACAGCTAAAGTGGCAAACAAGCATACGGGCCACCTGATGGTAAGTAGCCTATGGACGCCTACAACATCAGAGGCATCACTTGCGCGTTGCTGACCCTATAGGAAAGGAAGTGGGAAGGAGAAGAAACGGAATGGGGGAAAGGGGGTGATTGGGCCTCCAGCACTCTCATTCACCGAACGAAACACAATAGTAGGATTACTGCTATTTCACGTCGATATTCTGTGAGAGGGTAGTCCTTCCCCGGTCGAGCCGGCCCATTCATGCTGAAATCAGCGAGGCTCTACTACTAAAGTTTACTTTGTTATACGCATAAAAATACTAGCTTTCATTGTCTTAACAACTACGTACGGTAAGATAACCGGATAAGATGCCAGTCTCATGCAAAGTTTTACTACGTTTAGTTTTCCAGGTTTTTTAGTACACGTCGTAGGTGCTTACATTTATAACAGCACTAGATTTTGCCAGCGGCGTCGCTCGCTAATGTACAACAACCAAATAGAACAAAAAAATGTGAATAAGACAAATAGTTTCCTTCGGTGCAGCGCAAAAATAAAAATTTGTTTATACCGTTTTGAGATCGATTCCCGGGTCGTGAGTTGTTTACGGTTGTATATATTAGTGTTTAGAATCTGTGTAGTGTACGTTTTTAAACTATTTACTCGTGAAATTGTGTTAATTTGTGCAAATCAGTACAGTACAGGTACAGTTAAAAATATTTGTGTCATTTTGTAATTGTTTTGTGTTATTTGCGAATTACATTTTCGTGTTTAGTTTATAGTATAAGGAATGTGATTTTTGTTTTTGTGATTAACTTGCATCACGACAACTATGTGCATGCATTTTTTTCTATCTGTGCTAATCTGCAATCTGTTTTCTACTATCAGTAGATAGTTTGGGAGGTCTTGTCAGGTCAAGTGCATTCACCAGCGAGAATAGCTTCTCTTTACATTTGTATGATGAGATTTCACTACAGCACGTCTTTTCTCTTGAGCCGTTTTTGACAGCTGCGCGTGATTAGACTCGCCGCAAGTAGATTTGGGTGCTTTTCCAGCCGCTTCTGATACTTTTTTTTCGAAGCCTGTATTTCCAATTTTGCAGTGATCATGTTTACGTGTCCGTGGATTTCGGCATTAGTAATAAATCTACGGCACATGCGCTATCGTTCTTAATAGTATATATTGCATTCTTTGCAATACTGCGATGTTTGAATTACGGTTGTAACGGAGGCTTTCTTAGCGGATGCGGAAGCGGATGCGGAGGTAAAGTGTCTTAGCTCCGTGGATGCGGAGGTTAACGGAGGCGGAGGCGGCAGTGGAAAAAAATATAAAATCGTGATTTATTAAAGAATTAGTATTTACTTTGAATGCTAAAATACTACTTTAGAAACTGCCCCAAAGTTGAACGCAATATGTCCAAGTTGGTTGGACAAACTAAGCTTATATCCTTGTGTTAGCGGAGCTTCATCCTAACCGTTACTATAATAATAAATGCGAAGATACCGTTAACGCGTTTTTGAGAGTTTTCCACAAAGCTATCAAAGATCTGTGAAGTCTGTCAACCTCCACTGGAACAGTGTGGTGGCCTAATCCTTCTCACACAAAGAAGTGGGTCGTGCCCCGCCGTGTAACACCTTTTTTTTGAAAACTACTACTGCACTTGGAATAAATCCTGTATCGCGGGGAACTTTACAAATATGCAAATATACGTTATAACACCTAAATGAAATAAAGCCCAGTAATGGTTTGCAAAGAAACAAATGATGTTACTTATCCCGTCCAGTCTCCCGGTCGGTTGCACCGGGTAATTATACTTCATCTTACAGCACAATGGAATATTGTGTACACTGGTACCTACTTGTCTATTATATATAAACTATTAACTTCTGACTACGGCTTCGCTGGCGTGAATCCCATGTAAATTATGTTGTATGGTAATCCAGGAAACGGCCTATCTGTATGCCAAGTTGCATTTAAATCGGTTTAGCAGTTTACACATGGTTGAGTTACAAAGGTGTACACAAAATTACACAAAACAAGCCATCGAACCCTTCTCAAACAGAGAAGAGGCAATTTATATACATGAGCGATATTATTATATTATTATCTGCTTGTACAAGCATGGCGAAAAATCCACTCAAATAACAAATTAAAATTTCAATCTATAGTAGCTTAAATCCTAAGCCACATTTGATCAAATTATGTTTAGTAGAATGAAGACATGGTGCATACATATATTCACTTACAAAGAGGAAATGTTGGTAGCCTTTGGTTCATACATACATACCTACGCATTCCTCTGTTTAATTCCTGTCGATATAATCTATTCTTACCATTACCATGTTACAATAGTTAATTTTTACACAATTTACATAATATATACATAGGTATATAATATCATCCTTTTTTTTTATCTTAGAGGAATGCATTGACGCATACCCCTCCGCGGGGGTGGGCGGAAGGGTTATGTCGGACTTGTCGGGGTAAAAGAAAGATGGAATGAGAATAAAGTACCTCCCGGAATACCAACTAAACCTACCACAGTGTTCCTTGACAAAACCACTATCGGCGGGGTCCGCGCGAATCACTTTCACATCCAGTCGCGACCCCGCCGAGATTCCGGCCCGCCGTATGAAACGGCAGGCCACTACCCGAAAAGACATACCCACTGGTCACCACTAATATAAATCCCTACTATACCCCCTAGAGGGGAGACGGACACGACACAGAGGCCCGCGTGGGAACACGGACGCCGCCTCTCGGACCTGGTGCATATAATATAATCCTATCCTAACTATTAATATTATAAAACCGAAAATGAGTTTGTTTGTTTGTTACCTTTTCACGCCTAAACCACTGAACCGATCATCCTAAAATTTTGCATATACGTTCACAGGTGTACAGAAACGGACATAGGCTACCTTTTATCCCAAAAAAAAATACTGTTCACGAGGAAAACAACAATAACGTTCTTATGATAATAGATGGCGCCACGTCTCTTTCGAATCATGATTGAATTATATTATTATACAAGCAGAGTACAACCCGAATTGATTATCAAATTCTAAATTAACGCGAGCGAAGCCGCGGGCAAAAGCTGGTAGTATAATATAATAGATAATATAATAGTAGACACCTTTCCCGCCATTACAAAAATCACCCAATTATTACTGATGTTTCTCAACATCCAGCCAACAAACTTAACAAAACTAATAAATTAAATAAATTCTAACAGTCATAGCCGAAATCATTATTATATTGTTTATGTATTTAAAACCGTTTTGTTTTAGAGTAGGATACACGGTCATATGAGAGGATGTTTTTTTTTTTATTTTTACACAGGACATGTTATAGTTACCTCTTTGATGATATTTCGTTCAGACCCAGCGCGTAACAATAGATCTGGTGAAAATACTTTTTAATTGTTTCTATGCCCACATTTATGCCCTAAGGCTGCCTGTCCATTGAAACAATGATTGAAAATGTCATAATTTTACATTTACCAGCAAATTCGTCGCGTGGTGTTTATTAGGCTGCCTGTCCATTGAAGCGGAGCGAGGCTGCGGAGCGAAGAAACGGAGAAATATTAACCAATAGGATTGCATACTGGAGCGGAGCGGAGATTTAAATGCAAGATTATTATTATATGACATTTTTACTGTTAGGCGTAGAATTATTATACTTAAAATATACAGTTATCTGAAAGATAACTGTATATTTTAAGTATAATATCTCAGTAGCGCATCGGTAAAGAAGTCAACTGCTGCCCATGAGGTTTCGGATTCCATTCCAAGGATGGGAAAGGTGTATTTAATTTTCTACAATACCTACACATAATTATATTCAGTAGCAGTACGGAGGCAGTTCATAAAAAATGCTGGGTATTACGGATGTTGCGAATATTCGCATCTGCATCCGCAATAATCAACGTGGATTTTAATGTGGATCCAGATATACTGTAGGTTGCGAAAAGAAAGTAATCAGTTGTTCAGTAGTGCGTGTTAAATTTATGAACCTTTGCAAAACAGACTTGAACCTGCAAAAGCGGTGATATTAGATTCTTTTTATTAAATAAGATGCACAATTTTTATCAACATCCGCATCCGCAATTGCGGAGCTTCGGCATTGATATGGACATCTGCATCCGTATCCGCATCCGCGTATGTGAGCCTTCAAATATCCGTATCCGCATCCGCGGATGTTAAAAATACTACACCCTCAACATCCCTGCTGGGTATTACCCATAATTAATAATATTAGGTACCAAAGTTCAGCTGGCTCGTATTACGTGTACACTAACCGGTACATGGTAAAATGGACGAACAAAATTTCGCAGTAATATAAAGCTTGTTGGAAAACGTTGTTCGTGAATTACAAGCATTGTTGCTGCATTTATTTTTATTTCAGCCAAAAATATGTCTTAGGGTTAGCACTTATTTTTTTAAGATTTAGTAAGCATTTTGTTGATGCTTGCTTAGGATGCAAGTAGCTGTACGTAGGCTTCATGCAAGACGCAAGATCCTTACATGGGAAAGAGTTAAGGCAAGTGAAGGATCGAGGTTTACAACTCTGAAAAATAATAATAAGATGTCAATTATAAAACTGAATTTATTTTATCAATCTGCAAGAATATTCATATCAATTAATCCAAATTTGTAAGACGCGACTTTTCCGGTTTAACCAATACCTACCACAGATTATAAATATATGGAATTCATTCATTTATGTTCGTAGTCAAAAGAGTTAAATATGGTAATTTAAAAAAAAACATATCTCAGGTAGTAGTTAGGATAGATTTCTTTTCATATTTTTCTGAACGGCCGTCAGTTCTACTATAAGACATTTCAAGGTTATCCATTAATTAATAATAATAATAATATTCTACCACGTACACACAACACCATCTAGCCCAAACTAAGCAGAGCTTGTACTATGGGTTCTAGACAATGGATAAACATACATATATACATGTTTTTTTGTAAATACATACATATTATACATAGAAACACCCAGACCAAGACAAACATCCATGTTCATGCACACAAATGCTTGACTTGTGCGGGAATCGAACCCGCGACCTCAGGCGTGGCAGTCGGTTACACTAACCACTACGCCATCGAGGCCGACACTCTGAACAAATGATATTGCTCGGCTTCAGCGTTAATGTAAATTTCGTCAATATATTTCTCTCTCTTGGGAATAATAGAAATGCACGGATGGTGTAATGGTTTAAGTGGTCGCCTCGCCACTGCCCCTGCGTCGAGTGTTGTGGGTTCGAATCCCACACGGGACAAAAATTTGTGCGACAACAAATGGTTGTTCCGAGTCTGGATGTTTTGTGTCCGTTGTTTGAATGTTTTTAAAGTCCCTCGCGACACAGGAATTATTCCCACCTAGTCCGAAAGTTGCGTTTTTAACAAGAAATAAAAAAGAAACATTGTTTTTACCTAGATAAAAAGAATCCTATGTCCTTTTCTCTACCCCTGACATCCTGTATACGAAATTTCAAGATAATCTGTCATGTAGTTAAAGCGTGAAACGTAACAAACGAACTCACTATCGCATTTACAATATAACTAGTCAGGGTGACCTACTTGCTTTCGAGACCAGATTCTATTTCTAACCAAGCACATTTTCAGCACTTGCAACACTCGCATGTGTAACTGAAAACCCCAAATCACTTTGGCTGACTTCGGAATCGATCTTGTGATTTGATTATGGCCAACAAGTTTAAGCGGAACCATTGGAAACGATGCCAAAGTAGGAACTACGAAACCAATTGCACGATGATAGTTTTTTAGAGATAGGCCTTTATTATTGGACGCCAGTAACTTCTTCAAATTAGATTGAATTAAATTATTTTAACTGATATCCTAACTAATTTTACCAATGCAAATGTGAATTTGTTTTTTGTTAGGCACGCTCTAACGCCTAAACTACTCAACCGATCATCATGAAACGCATATACGTTGTCAAGGGTACAGAAAAGGACATAAGAAAAAGTTATGTTCTTATGGAATAGAAAATTGGCAAAATCTACATTAACGCGAGCCAAGTCGTGGGCAAGAACTTGTCTATACTATCTTTACTAATATTATAAAGCTGAAGAGTTTGTTTGTTTGTTTGAACGCGCTAGTCTCAGGAACTACTGGTTCGATTTGTAAAATTATTTTAGTGTTAGATAGCCTATTTATCGAGGAAGGCTATAAGGCTATATAACATCACGCTACGGCCCACGGCGGCCGCGCAGTAACGATAAACGCAGGTGAAACCGCGGGAACATCTAGTAATATTATAAAGCTGATGAGTTTGTTTGTTTGTTGTTTGGTTGAACGCGCTAATCTCAGGAACTACTGGCTCGAATTGAAATATTCTTGTAGTGTTGGATAGCCCATTTATCGAGGAAGGCTATAGGCTATATAACATTACACTACGACCAATAGGAGCGAGCATCAATGAAAAATATTGCAAAACAGGGAAAATTCTCTTATATGAAGCAAACGAAATTGCGTGGGTCAGCTAGTACTGAATAAAGTTGTAAAAGTCTGCAGAACATAGTCTTTTCCCCATTAACTCCTCAATAATTACCTTACAATTACAAACGACGGTCTCGATGGCGTAGTGGTTTGTGTAACCGACTGCCACGCCTGAGGTCGCGGGTTCGATTCCCGCACAAGTCAAACATTTGTGTGCATGAACATGGATGTTTGTCTTGGTCTGGGTGTTTCTATGTATAATATGTATGTATTTACAAAAAAGAATGTATATTTGTATGTTTATCCATTGTCTAGTATCCATAGTACAAGCTCTGCTTAGTTTGAGCTAGATGGTGTTGTGTGTGTATGTGATAGAATATTATTAAAAAAAAGAAAATTACAAATGAAAGCAGGGTGTAAACTTAATAAAACCCAGTATAAAATAAACGGGACTAATTCAGGATGACTCGCGTACGAAAAGCATTCGCCAATTAAATTAGTCTGATTGCTCTGTGTTCTATCGAGTTAACTTAAATATAATCATAACTAACATTATAAATGCGAATGTGAATGTTTTGTATTTAATTTTAAACTTCCGCATTAAGAATAATTCCTGTGTCGCGGAGATTTTGCAAACATTCAAACAACGGACACAAAGAACACCCAGACTCAGAACGACTATTTGTGGATCACACAAAGTTTTGTCTCGTGTGGGATTCGAACCCACAACACTCGGCGCAATAGCAGTGGCTAGGCTAACACTTAAACCACTACGCCATCAGTGCAGTCATGGTTTAGAGTTCAAAAAACTCTCATACAACAGCTTTGTCCGTCCGTCAGTCCATCCGTCTGTCTGTTATACAACTTTCAACTCAAGAACCTAGCTAGAGAATCGCGGTGAACGCCATTCGACTCAACATAGTCGATATATTCCCGAAATGCCTATGACCTTTGACCTCTGACCTCAAGGTCACGTGATACCATCTTTCAACTCAAAAACCGTAAGAGCTAGAGACTCGCGGTTACCGCCATTCGACTCAACATAGTCGATATACCCCCGAAATGCCTATGACCTTTGACCTCTGACCTCAAGGTCACGTGATACCATCTTTCAACTCAAAAACCGTAAGAGCTAGAGACTCGCGGTCAACGCCATTCGACTCAACATAGTCGATATACCCCCGAAATGTCTATGACCTTTCACCTCTGACCTCAAGGTCACGTGATACCATCTTTCAACTCAAAAACCGTAAGAGCTAGAGACTCACGGTCAACGCCATTCGACTCAACATAGTCGAAACACCCCTGAAATGAATTAGACCTTTGATCTCTGACCTCAACGTGATGCCATTTTTTCGAACTCTAAGATTTACGACAATTCATGGCCGTTTCTCACTTGTGTTTATTTGTTACGCTTTCAAGCCTGCACTACTCGACCAATCGGCATAAAATTACACAAACACTGTCAGAGGTACAGAAAAAACATAGAGTACCTTTTATCCAAAAAAAGCCGAGCGAGCGAAGCTGCGGGCATAATCTAGCTATCTATTAATACATAAAGAAAAATCTTTGAAGCCCCTTTTAAGCATATTGCACCCACAGTGTGTGTGCAATATGCTTTGCAAGGTGAGTGTGGGATTTGGCATTTACCGTGGCAGTGGTCACATGGTCTGCTTGTGACCACGGCCAGTGCCAAAGATATTGTATAATGTGCAACATAGCCGTAACGTCAAAAATTTAAAAAAGATATATAAATACTAAGCTTTCTCGCAGTAATACTTGTATACATACTTAAATAGATTTTAATTCCAGAAAATAGTTATTTTTTTAGACAAATGTGGGAGCAAAATAACCGGAAAAATCGAAAATCAATATAAATTTATAGCATATTAAATTTATAGAGGACGTATTTTACGGAGGGCCAGATATAGTATTATATTATCTGTGACTACGGATAACGATCGGCTACCATCTTGGCACATGTGCCTTGGTTCATTCGCCTACATTAAATTCTTCAAGCAAAACCGTCGATTTATGTTTAGCTGTGTAAAATAAAAGTATTATATAATATTTAGTAATTGATTTCTTTTAAAAATAATCCGAGAAGAACGCCCAGACTCGACACAATAATTTGTGGATCTTAATTTTTTTTGTCTCGTGTGGGAATCGAACCCTCTGCATGGCGCAGGGGCAGCGGCTGAGTGACCTCTTAAACCACTACGTCATCCGTTCAGTCAAATATTTAGTTACTTATGTACTTTATTTTAAATAAAAATACATAACTGAAATAAATAGAAATAAAATGTACGTATAAATAAATGCATTCCTTCCTAGTCCTTTCTTTTTAAGACCACTTCTGGGTGTGGCAGCAAAAGGATGAAACGCGACCAGAAAATAGAATTTCAGCGAGAGCTACAGGCAACTTCTACGTATTATTTATTCATTTGCAGTTCCTACCTTCGTTTGCGAGCCACCATTTGTCGGGCTGTGACATCAAAAATACGACCTACTATCAAAAATATAGATTTTATACAACTTTTTTATTTGCTCCTATTCACATCGAACTATATGAAAATCCAATAAATATTCACTGAAATATTTTGTGTTGCGAGTTGCGACTCTCTTTTTAATAGCAATGATTTGGCAATAGAGTTTTAGATAGGTAGTCTATTTCCGTTACTAGGCTCAATTCCAAACTTTAATTCGTTACAGCAAATTTCTACAACTGTACCTACCTCGCTTTTCTAAGTGATATTGGAATTATTTGTCCATGTATTCACAGTGCCAGCCTTGTGTTGGCAAGTTGGCGATTTCTAATCTGCTGTGCCTCCGAGAGCATGTAAACTCTCTCACTGGTAGTTTTGGATGCCCTTCTTTCGTGCTATGATAGTTAGGTCATAAAGCTTGTGCACTGTATTATCTCCTGCACAGATAGCTTGTCTCTGTAACTGACATTCGACCAGGACGCCTTTATTTATAGTATTACTAGATATTGCCTGCGGCTACGCTCGCGGTCATGTAGATTTTTGTATTGTAAATAAATTTCTCGGGAACAGTACCTTTTCTGGATGAAAGGTACCATATGTCCTTTTCTGTTCCTCTGACAATATTTATGCAAAATTTCATGATGATCGGTTGAGTCGTGAAGGCATAAAAGAGAAACTCAAACAAACTCACATTCACATTAATAATATTAGTTAGGATTACAAAGAAGACGTTTTTCAGAACCTGTTTATACTCAGTAAATATAAACCAATACTTACGTCAAAAGTCTAGTAATACAGTTTTTAGTAGTTTTACATAATCTGCTGAACTATTAGAATGCTTATCACATTAGAACTTGGTCGTACTATAGATACATTAGAACAACTCAATATATAACAAAGTGGTGCGGAACTGGAAGGAACAAGTTGGTTCGTTGCGGCAAGCTTGAGGCAAACTTTAGCAAAACTAAAATGAGGGCATAAATTCTCTAACGTCATTAGCTTGACGTTGCGAGTATGGAGACCAGGCTTCTGTACATAATAGGAAGAGAGAAGTGAAGAATAGCTAGGTAAGTATATATACATATATATATATTATATGTACTGCTAGTATTCTAACTTACTAAGGAAGTGTCTTTATTAAATCTTATTTTTTTGACCTTTTGAAAACAATGTTAACCCATCGTCCAGTTTTACATTTGTGATACCTACACACACTACACCAATAACAATCCCATTTGCAATTAGAGTCCACAAGACTAGGCGGGGCGTCAACAGCAAGTTGACCGCTTCAGCATCTCTACATCCATCCTACGCCACTTTCCTGTAAGAGAGTGGCACTTGCGCAGGTGAGATGACTCACTTGTGCTGTCACCAAAAAATCTATATAAAACGCTTTGTAATTCCTGTATAGCGAGGGATTTTACAAATTTGAACACCCAGACTCGGATCAAAAATTTGTGGACAACATAAGTTTTTGTGTTGTGTGTGATTTAAACCCACAACACTCGGCGCAGTGGCACTCCGCCGTCCATGCAGTCGTCAAAATCTGCAGCAATAACACTGCAGTATAGTAACGAAACATTCAAATACGCTTTTAAAACAAAGAAATCCATCACAAAATATGAATTTCAGCAGAACCGTCGAAACCGGAGCAAAAATCATTCGTGAAGTTTTTTTTACCTGAAATATACACCTGGCAGGCTATTGAGCTTTTTTATATATTTTATTCCGTTTTCATTTTATCCAGGTCAACTTTCGATGTCTGTCCGGATTTTTAACAGAGCGCGTTTGGTAACACGAGTTGATGTAGGTTTTATATTTTGATTTAATTTTTAGTCGAATAGATGAACTTTTGGAAACTATTTGCATGAATTATCTTGGTTATGAAGCAGCGGATTTAGTTTTATATTAAAAAAGCCCGTTAAAGTTTACTAGAATGATATAATCCTAACTAATATTATAAAAGCGAAAATGAGTTTGTTTGTTTGTTACCTTTTCACGCCTAAACCACTGAACCGATCATCCTGAAATTTTGCATATATGTTGTCAGCTGTACAGAAACGGACATAGGCTACCTTTCACCCCGAAAAAAATTACTATTCCCTAGGAAAACAACAATAACGTTCTTATGATAATAGATGGCGCCACGTGTCTTTCGAATCATGATTGATTTGATTACAAACAGAGTACAACCCGAATTGATTGTCAAATTCTACATTAACGCGAGCTAGTAATATAATATTCTTTACTTTGATCTAGAATATACATCTATACTAATATTATAAAGAGGATAGATAAGATTTTTTGTTTGTTTGTTTGTAAGGATTTAACTCAAAAGAACACAAGCGATTATAAAAAAATTTCACCATTACAAAGCTATATTATCAGAGAGAATTTAATTCCTTTATAAATAAAGTAAAAAGTATCCTTTTAGAAAAATGTTATTACGATTTAAACGAATATTTTAATGACAAATTAATTTAATAATTATATCTCTCTTCCTCTCTCCTACTATTGCTGTGCCCGACAGGGTCCATAATTGTTCTCATATTTTTACTATACCACATTGTGGAATGCAATAAATGAATGATGATGATGATGATGTTGTAGAGTAACATACGCCATATTTTTTTTTAAAGATAATCCTCGAAGATATCTAGTATTATGTATAATAATTAATCAAGTACTAGCATGATAGCAGCCCGTTGGACTGAATATTGAACATTTCCACATTAGTATAAATAATAAAGTTTATAAGAAGGTGGAATGGTGGACCATTAAATTTTAAAAATCACAATACGACCGATGGGGTCACTACGCACCATAGTTAAGACAAGGGCAGTAAGCCATTTGAATGTATTTTTTACATTCCGTGTCGTATTATTTTGCTAAGCTAAGTAATTATTCTTGACATAAAATAAAGCCATTTTTTTGAGATTCGGTGCATCTTTTCAGGAGATAAATATTTTTTATTTAATTTTATGTATTTTGTAATTAACAAAGATATACTTTTATACCCTTGCATTGTCGAAAGTACGACTAGAACAAGACAACTACATCATAAAAGTAAGATAAGACTTGTAATAGAATTTCTTCAACGCTATGGTTGCAAGAGAAATACAACTTTTTGTCTCGGATATCTCTGGTGACCGCATCGTTAGTCTCGTGGCATAAGGCGCGATTGTAATATACCGGATTTTAATGCCGGATTTAAAATATCAGCAGCAGCATGGGGTTCAGAACTCTGGCGGTAGACGGCAATAAGTTTACCGTCCATTAAGCAGGACCAAAAAATATAACTAGAAAAATGTGTATGCAATAAACCGTTGACTACCCCTTGGAGGAGACTCCAGACTCTATATATAATTAGTATATTATATATTGTTGTATATTTGCATATCAGCGATCATTTCTTCCACGTACGAGTAAGCTCTGGGATGAACTGCCTGCTTCGGTGTTTCCCGAGCGCTATGATATGCCCTTCTTCAAACGAGATTTAAAGAGAGTTCTTCTTTCACGGTAGGTAGTGACTTTGCTGTGTCCTGACATTGCTGAATTCCATGAGCAGCGGTTACCACTTTCCATCCGGTGGGTCACTTGCTCATCTGCAATCAATGGCAATAAAAAAGTTCTATATAATTATATACAAAAATTATGCAAGTGTTTTTCTTTTGTATATCTAAAACGGTTATAGTGTCGTATGAAAAATTCTGTTATTTAAGTAACGAAATAAGGATGTAATATAGTTCTACCTGACCTTTTGGGAATATAGAGCTTTATCATAACTAATATTATAAATGCAAAAGTGAGTTTGTTTGTTACGCTTTCACGCCATAACTACTCGACCCTAATGAGTCGAGTAGTTATACGAAATTTCATGATGATTCATGAAATTTCGTATATACGTTGTCAGGGGTCCAGAAAAGGACGTAGGCTACCTTTCATCCAGAAAAAAAACAACGGGTTGCACTCCGGGAGTGCCGGCAGAAGTGAAAACTTTGTTTAAACGTTTTTTGTTTTTTGTTTTAACGTTTGTTGATTAACGTTGTGCATTTTAGATATTTTGGAATGGTTAGGGAATCATTTTGCACGAATTGCTTTAATTATCAGTATAAAAGTACTATCATTTATGTGGTAAAATACAATATGCATTTATTGCGCTATCGTACACAAACATGACAATTCTCCCTCCGCTTACGAATTTTCGATCAGGTCACGTGTCCTGACGCGAGTTTAACATTTTTTACCCATCACAAAAAAGTGCACAACGCCGCTAACGAAGTTTTCGCTTCAAAAGTACTGTTCCCAAGGGGTACAAAATAGACATACCCTACATTTACGCGAGCGAACCCGCGGGCAAAATGTGGTATATTTATATAAAAGACATCTTTACCACAGTGAGTCCTTTAACACAGAAGTGAGTGCATGTTCATGTGGTGTTTACTTATTCATCTAGCGAGCATTACTGGGTAACGTTGTTCGTAGTCAAGCACTCAGCGCACTTGTTGACTGAAAGAGCTCTAAACGTGTTTGTATGTTTATATGTGCACTTTACTTTGTAAAACTGATGGTACGATAGACGAGCAGAGAATTATAAACGGCTAGATGGCCGTCGTGTATTTACCCATATTTATGATTACTGGTTCAAAGAAATAACATAGGCAATATATTATATAAATAAAACTATAGATTAGAATAGCAGCCATAGCCTATGGACACCGTAGGACTGCTACGCAGAGGTCTCGAGTTCGATCCCAGAGTACGCATCTCTGACTTTTGAAGTTATGTGCGTATTAAATGTGAATTATGGCTCGCTTTAACGTTGAAGTAAAATATCGTGAGAAAACCTGCATGTATAAGAGTTCTTCATAATGTTCTCTAAGATATGTGAAGTCAGCCAACCTGCACTGGGCCAGCGTGGTGGACTATGGCATATCCTTTCTCACATTGAGCAGAGGCCCGTGCCCAGCAGTGGGACAGTTTAATACAGGGCTGATAATATTATTATTATTAAAACCAGTTATATTACGTTTTCTCACCAAGTAAATGCCCAATCACCACCACTACCAACCATCTCCACCACTTTATCATTAAAGCACATACATGTCTTCAAGAAAATAACTGCATCTCCCCGAGGTTGGTACGACCAGACACAGTATAATACCTCGGTCTTATTATAGACTAGATGTGCCCGCGGTTTAACTCGCGTTTATGGTTACTGCGCCGCTTCCGTGGGTCGTAGCGTGATGTTATATAGCTTATGCCTTCCTCGATAAATACCAAAAGAATTTTCCAAATCGACCCAGTAGTTCCTGAGATTAGCGCGTTCAAACAAACAAACAAACTTTAGCTTTATAATATTAGAATAGATAAAAATGTAACCTGATCGTCACATATTAATAAGCTAACGATTCGAATAAGAAAGCTTATGCCAATATTTAGGAAACTTAGGCGGACAACTGATTTGGATACTCTATTTTGTGTATATTATGCCCTAGTCCAAACTATACTCCAGAACTGTATTATTATGTAGGTGGAGCAGGGACAACAGCTTTACTTCTCCTAGAACGGGCCCAAAGAGGTATCCTGAAGGTTATACTTGGCCAGCCAAGACGATACAGTACGGAGCTACTCTATAGCGAGTGCCCTGTACACTCAGTAAGACAATTCTTTGTCAAGGGATTGAGCACAAATGTTCTACTTTTATACCGCTAGTAAAACGCAACAAATACACAATTTATTCAGTGGCCCCCCACAAAACCGCCTACGCTAAATTCATATGTAAGGACCTAATATTATGTAGGTATTAGTGTATTATATACCACGAAAGGGGTAGGTAATTTTTATATTCATATATAACGACTAGCTAACCCGCCAAAGGTTGTTCTGCCATATAAATTCATTCGATAAACACCCTAAAGAAGCGGTATGAAATATACTTTACGACCTATTCTCATACCTACCAAATATACATACAAATTTCATAAAAATGGATCGAGCCGTTACGGAGGTATGTGACCACAAACACCGTGACACGAGATTTTTATATATATAGATTACTAGCTTTTGCCCGCGGCTTCGCTCGCGTTAATTTAGAATTTGACAATCAATTCAGGTCGCACTCTGCTTGTAATAATATAATTAAATCATGATTCGAAAGACACGTGGCGCCATCTATTATCATAAGAACGTTATTGTTGTTTTCCTCGGGAACAGTGATTTTTTTCGGGATAAATGGTAGCTTATGTCTGTTTCTGTTCTCCTGATAACGTATATGCAAAATTTCAGGATGATCGGTTCAGTGGTTTAGGCGTGAAAAGGTAACAAACAAACAAACTCATTTTCGCTTTTATAATATTAGTTAGGATTAGGATAGAATTAGGATATAAACGTGATTAGAAGCTATTTTTCACAAAGATAGCATCATTACGTATGTACGTGTGAGTTTGAACATGTGATGGTAATGTTTGAGATGCTTCTATTGTACCAATTGCATTTTCAGATATAATCTCAACAAGTTCCCAACCAACCTGAATAAATAAACGGCAAATCAGTAGAGGGGACTGTACAAGAAAGATGTATCTTATTATTCAAGGCAGGCGCCGCTATCACTGCGAATTGTCTTGCTCCAATGTAAAGTGTAGCTTTGACAACATACCATGTGAACATTTTCAAACCGTAATTCAAAAGAAGGCAAACTATTGTCTGCTAGATTGTACCCGTGGCTTTGCTCGCTTTAATCTAGGTTTTGTGAATAAACCTCTAAGCCTAGAAAACAGAGATTTTTTGGATGAATGGTGCGCGATGTCCTGTTTTGTACCCCTGACAACGTGTATGCAAAATTTCATGATAATATTGGTCATGTAGTTAAAGCTTGAAAGTTTAATAAACGAGCAAACAAATGAACATATAACATGCTAGATTTAGGGTCAGCGCCGACGGACTGAGTGGCGGCGAAGAGACTAATTCAGTAACAATTTAAATTCAACCTAAAGTGCTTCAGAATACGACTGTATTTGGTACAACGAAATAAAATGACGGCGAGTGATTCAAAGCGTGGTCATTTTATTTCGTTGTACCAAATACAGTCGTATTCTGAAGTACTTTGGGTTGAATTTAAATTATTACTGAATTAGTCTCTTCGCCGGCGGCTTTACCTACTTGCTTTAATTCAGATTTTGTCAATAAATTGTCATCCCTCGAAAACAGTACTTTTTCTGTATGAAAGATATCATATATCTTATTCTGTAGTTTTGTACCCCAGACAACCAGTATGCGAAATATCATGATTAAGCCGTGAAAGCGTAACATACATATAAACATACTATCTTTTACCCGTGACTCCCGCGGCCCGCGTAGTACTTGCGTCAAAAAGCCTAGTCTACTATACTAGCCTTTGTCCTTCCCTAAATTTTATACTAACTCTATACTAAATTTAACCCAAATCCGTTGAGTGGTTTAGTCATGAAGAGGTAAGATAGACAGACAGACAGAGTTACTACGTTAACGTAAACTACTAAATCTCTAATTTTATCCGTGTAACCTATATACATATATTAAACTAGATGTTCCCGCGGTTTCACCCGCGTTTATCGTTACTGCGTCGCCCGTGTGGATCGTAGCGTGATATTATATAGTTTATAGCCTTCCTCGATAAATAGGCTATCTAACACTAAAATAATTTTTCAAATTTAAAAGAGTGGCCGTGGGTTTCATGCAGGTTTCTTCTCATAGGCTCAACCCTTTGCCTGAACCTAGCAACTAACCTAAATGTAGCTTCAGTTACTTAGTAAACTCACTAACCTATATACTAAGTGTTACTTTGTGACCTAATAAATGATTTTTGACTTTGACTTTGACTTGACAAATCGAACCAGTAGTTACTGAGATTAGCGCGTTCAAATAAACAAACAAACTCTTCAGCTTTATAATATTAGTATAGACTAGTCCGTACATAATATTCATTAAACAATTGCAGCTGTAAACGTAAATATAACATTCGTATAATCCAGTCAGAGCGCTCTTTTATTTTAAATAAGTATTAAAAATACACGTAATAACATTCAGTGGATTGCAAACACGTTTTTCGCTCACTTAACCATTACTAACTTCAAGTGAAAACAAACTCTAGCTTATATTAACAAAAATTTAATGTAAAACTGAATTGCTTTCACGAATATGAATTAAAGTATTTTTGTTATTAAAGTTATAAAGTACATTCATCTATACTAATATTATAAACAGGAAATTTTTGATTTTTTGTTTGTTAGTAGCGATTAAACTCAAAAACAACTGAACTACTCCCTAGCCTTTATTATTCCCAAGTCGCTTGGGGTCGGCTTTCTAGTCTAACCGGATTTGACTGGATATCAGTTTTTACACGGAGCGGCTGCCACCTGACCTCCGCAACCCGAAGGATAACGATACCCTAAGGCTAGACCAGTGTCAGGATACCTATTAGAGGGCACTGACTTCCCAATAACGACTGCCATAGATGTTCATGGCAGCCGGGACCGACGGCTTAACGTACTCTCCGAGGCACGGAGCAGGCTATAGTAAAATTGTCAGTCAAAACACACGTAAGTTCGAAAAATCATATAACTTCCGAAAGTCAGAGGTGCTCGACGTGGGTTCGAACCCGAGACCCTCTGCATTGCAGTCTGTTGATCTCCCCACTGAGCTATCGCTATCGCAAAAACAACTCAACTGATTTAAAAAATTAATTAACCAGCTAATAATAATGTCCTTCAGACCGAATTTCGGACACAGCAGCCAATCTTAATGGAGACTGGCCAACTGCGCAGGAGATATTGTAGTGCAAAAGTGTGTGCGCAAACGCAAATGCACTCTCTGTTTCCTAACTCTCATGATCCGATGAGGCGGTAGTCCGACGCGACTGGAGAGACATCAGGAGCAGAACTAACGGCTTTACTTAGTTTCCGAGGCACGGGGGTGTCTAACACCGCCAACTTCCTAACTCAGGGCTGCTATTTAGTTTCTCAACAGAAAAATCCAATAACTTTTTGTTGGCCCGACCCGGGATTCGAACCCGTGACCTCATGCATAGCAGTCGCATTCACTACCGCTGCGCCATGGAGGCAGTATAGTATTTGGGTCGCAAATGACTCTATTAATTCTTTGGAGTGCAGACCCGGGATTCGTTAGATTCAACCCACGACTTTTTGATCGCAGCTCTGCGCCATCGTTTCTTTAAGCAAAAACGACACTACCCTATGGGTCAGTATTTGGCTGCGTAGTTCCAATTTGCAACCGATCGTTTGTGTTGTGTCGAGTGTTTGTATAGTGATTGGGGTAACTTGTTAGGGTATTTCCAGTAACAGCATGGTAAATATATACAGTTCAAGATATACTTCAAAACGTACAAACGAAATCAAAATAAGTTTATCTATGTAGGTTGACTGCATGAATGATGTGGTGATGTACGAATTAGTCTCACCACTGCCATGGCGGCAAGTGTAATGGGTTCGAACCTACGAGCATGAATATGCGTGATCGACAAGTAGTTGTGGTAAATCTGGGTGTTCATTGTGTCTGTTGTTTGAAATGTCCTCCGCGACACAGGAATTATTCCTAGTGTAGGAGATGTCTATAAAAAATCAAATTGGAGTGCGGCCGGCGACGCGACGCGGCTGTCGCTTATCAGAAAAGTTCGTCCTTTTTCTGCTGCTAGTAAGGGTGGGCGCGCGTGGCGGATTACTTCTTAAGAGGCGAATTAGGATTATATTAAATACTTCAAGCATAGCTAATGGAATAATAATAATAATAATATTCTACCACATACACACAACACCATCTAGCCCAAACTAAGCAGAGCTTGTACTATGAGTACTAGACAATGGATAAACATACATATATACTTTTTTTTTGTAAATACGTACATATTATAGATAGAAACACCCAGACCAAGACAAACATCCATGTTCATGCACACATATGTTTGACTTGTTTGGGAATCGAACCCGCGACCTCAGGCGTGGTAGTCGGTTACACTAACCACTACGCCATCGAGGCTAATACATCTCTGCCTCGTACCTCTTTGAGGATATTCACGTGTAAATCTCTCCATGTTAGTATGATTATAAGCAAGCATAATATATATGCTGTCTGCAAGAAAACTAATACACCTGTTTCTTGCAGAGGTAAGCAGAAAGTGCAAAATACAAAATCGGGCCAAATCGACGGCTTTGATCTAAAATCTCTGCATTGTCTGCGGAACCATACTCACATTTTATTTACCGCTTCATTCGAATAATTCGAAAGACAATCAATCGCTTTTCTCTCGATACACTACTATATAGTACCAAATCCTCTAACAATGAAAACCGAGTTATACAAAACAAACTACGTTATACAAGGAAACATTTTCAATTTGCAAACACTGGTTCGCAATGTTACCGTTTCATCTACCACGAGTCGCATCGGTGGCGCAACAGATTTATTTGCTTGCACGAATTACAAGGAGCCAGCAAATTGAAATGTTGTGTATGTTCTACAGACTGTTGTTAGACATAAACTTGCAATTTCAGTAGGATATTAAATTGCACATATACCCTGTATACTTCTACATTTACCCTGTGTATTCCCGAATGGGTAGGTACAAGTGTATAACAGCTACAATTCCATGCTTTATTTCCAAGTAGGACGCATTTCCAAAGGAACTTCTCAGTACGAAGTACTGAGAATTTTCTGGACAATTTGTCCGACCGGCTATCAAACCCGGGTGAGTCGGTCAAAACAGTAGCTTCCGTATGATAGTCTGCAAACAGAAGCGCATAACAGGACCTTAGACATCTTAATCCTAACTAATATTATAAATGTAAATGTGAGTTTGTTTGTTACGCTTTCACGCCTTAACTGCTTGACCGATTATCATGAAATTTCGAATACACGTTTTCAGGTGAAGAAAAAAGAACATTTCTTTCATCCAGGAAAAAGTACTGCGTTTGATAAGCGAATTTATATAACAAAAAATAGAAGTTAATAATTTGATTCATATTGTTAAGAAACAACAAAATATTAGGCGATTGAAAAGAGGGGCCATAACTTTCTTGGCCGCTTCTTCTCATGAGAGCTCTACTCCTCGAACAGGCTTTTTCGATGCTACATTTTTATTTCCTTTTTTTAATAATGTATTAGTTAATTAAGACACCAAGAAGAGTTTACACATTTTTATCAAAACAAGGATTTTAGATTCTGACTTTGACTATCAATAAACCAGTTACTTACGTTAAAAAATGGCAGCTCTCCAACCTCGCTCATCCCGTGCTTAGCTTCGCTCAGCTCACAATGTGACGTCATCTATTTAAGGATGTTCGTCTAACAATGCCGGAGGTAGCACCGAGGAACGATTTATTACATTTAATACGCTCATCTGTTTCGTGCCCACTTCAAAATCGCAAGCATTATTTTTTGGGAGCAAATGCTAAATTTCCCTGGGTAATGTAGATTTTTCTGGCACGATAGATAGAAAGGTGACGTTTTATGTTTTATTAGCTTTTGCCCGCGGCTTTGCTCGCTCAAGAACAGTACTTCTTAATTCATTGGCAGCCTTAAACTCATTGTCATATTGCAGTGCCTTCTTATTAAGTGCTACCCATCCCTCAGGAACAATATTACAACTATTTTCTGGATGAAAGGTACTCTATATCCTTTTCTGTACCCCTGACAATGTGTTTGCAAAATTTCATGATGATCGATTCAGTAGTTAAAGCGTAAAAGTAACAGCGAAACAAACTGCCATTCGCAGTTATAATATTAGTTAAGATTAGGATTGTCCTGCCTGCGACTTAGCGGACATATCATGAACGTATATCTGAATATAAAATGTGTTATTTTAGGACATGGCCAATTTACGTGTCAAGTTTTATACCAAACCGTTTGAGGCTTTACGCTTAATTGAGAAACACACATCCAAACA
Organism: Catocala sponsa; assembly: GCA_963564715.1. Classification (NCBI taxonomy): domain Eukaryota; kingdom Metazoa; phylum Arthropoda; class Insecta; order Lepidoptera; family Erebidae; genus Catocala; species Catocala sponsa. Next base: position 22,550,138 of record OY751337.1, on the reverse strand, counting down.
TCTTCAAAGAATTTTAGTATTATGGGTGTGCGTATAATACTAAAAGTAAATATTTTGTAATAAAGCATTTATTAGGACTTGACATTAGTGCCATTGTATACTTAAAATCAAGTACAATAAGAGCACACAGGAAATAAAATACAATACAAACTCCAAAAAAGCACTTTAATAAGTATCTATCTAAACTTCTTAGATACCTAGCAATGATATGAATGATGAACGACCGTTGGACTACCATGCAAAGGTCTCGAGTTCGATCCTAAGACGCGTATCTCTGACTTTTCGAACTTATGTGCGTAAAATACTTTGTTATTGCTCGCTTAACCGGTGAAGGAAAACCTTGTGAGGAAACCTGCATGTCTGAGAGTTCTCCATAATGTTCTCGACGATTATGTGAAGTCTGCGAACCCGCGCTGGGCCAGCGTGGTGGACTAAGGCCTAACCCTTCTCACATTGAGAATATGCCAATGCCCAGCAATGGGGCCGGTTAATACATGGCTGATATTACTATATATTATAATATATAGGTACTTATATATACTTCTTAAAAGAACAAAATTACTTGGTGTCATAACGTGTCTTACGCCCTTTAGTCTCAAGGTAAAAATATAATAATATTTACCGATCAAAATGGATCAAAACTATGTCATATTTATTCAGCTGCCTGTGTTCAATGCAATTTGGTTTTAAAATTACTCTCTACAGTTAAGTTATTGAGCACTCGACGAAATGAAATTAAATTCAAGTAAAATCGAAACGATGAAGGAAGTTCTTGAACCGATATACAACATGCATTATTCAATAGGTCCAGTCTGCTAGTACGAGGCCCTGGAACCAGCGGATTAGGGTATAATATATAATCAGAGATGTAGGTTACACATGTGGACGCTCGCTGTTGCTAATTATTTGGTGATAATACTAATAACCCGCCTTTTATCTACCAGCCTCTTACAGAAAACATCGTAAAAGTAGTAACAATTGTACTACATTGCATCCGGTGAGGAAGAGTATCGGCAGCACAAATACCTATTGTTATTTTTGCTCCATTCATTTTTCCTCAAGCCGGCAAGGAGCGAGTGATGCCCCTGATATTGCCAATTATCATAGGCTACGGTAACCAATTACCAACAGGCAAATTATATCCTATTATCACCTTTTCTTTAGAAAAGAAACATGATGGTTGAAAAGAAACAACGTCATTGCTGAAACCTGCTATTTCGCTCCAGTTCGCTCGCTGTAGTACCTTCATCCTATGGAGATCACAGATAAACCACCTTATGTCTGCGAATTTTAAGTTTTCCTTTCTTTTTGGAAGCCATTTAATTAAACAAAAACATGTGGACATGCGGACCAATATCGTTGCTGAAGACTATTAAGTAGATTAGCTTAGATGATGATGATGAACTAGAGAATGGACACATTGTACCGAGCCGGCGACTACAGCACATGCGTTCATAGTACACACTACTACACTAGAGAAACTCTAGCAAGGGTCAAAGATATGCTATAAAGAAAACCACAATGACAATAAAACCAACCAGCCTTAAATACCATATAACTTAAAAAGATAACATTTCTTAAATTACCAGCTGTTTCTAAGGCTACAAATTCGAAGATACCCGGAACTGTTGAGCCCTACTCTTGACCGGTCCAATTGTACGGTGAATGCCCATTCCAATTTGTCTGCACAAATTTTGGCATAGCTGAGTCATGTCCTGTGACCTGAAGACATAATACAGGGAACGTGAAGGTATTGCTTAAACTACGAAAATACTGTTGTAGTATTTTTAAAAGTAAATTGATGTATTATAACATATACATAGTTGCTAAGATCTATTATATATCGCCTACTATGATTATGTAGACGCGTCAAACAAGGGTTAATACATTTTTATGGCAACAAATAATTTGATATTGTAATGTTTAGGATCCCATGTAATAAACAAGCCAATAACTTACATATTTAACTAATTTCTAGAAACTACCTTACATTATTTTTACAGAATACCTACCTTTAAAATGCTTTGCTTGACCCAAGAATTGAATCCAAGAGATCTAGCACCATACCTCTGCGCTCCAGAGATATATTTACATAGACGTATGTTTGTTTATTGGAGTACAGCTTTCTACTTGTTATGACGCTGGTAATGACTCCTTTGCTTGAATCTTCAAGCACTCTCGTAGATTTAGAGCACTCTTAACCTGACCTTATTTATGCTCTTTCTTTGATTTAGATCATGGTTAACATCGACGCTAAAAAGTATTAAAGATAAAAGAAAACCAAATTAAAGCACGTAACAAAAAAGCAAAAAGCTCATTACGAATAAATAATGCGTGGTGCTTATGAATCTTTCCAAGGCAAAGCAGTTTGGGGTATATGCCTGAACAATGGACTTGTGCGCGTTGCAAACCCATTAAAATCCTATTTATCGCCCTCTTGAAGACCTGCATACTGTAGCTTGGAAACATTAGCATACGTATAATTAATGAGTCAATTATACGGTATCCAGACAATAATGTGTCTGGATGCCATTATTCGAGCCTTAACCAAGAGAATTAAAAATAATATCGGGCTTGCATTATTTTTAAAACCCAGTTACACAAAGCGCATATAATCCGCGTCGTGTACAAACTCTTTTACACTTGCAAGGGTTGCAAACTCCAATAAATATTAACAAGTACGCTGCTTATCAAGCTGTCAACACCAACTTAAAATATTACACGAAATAACATCATAAATAATATGAAAAATGAAAGCAAAAACCCGCGAACTATAAATAAATGAACACCTGTTTTTGACGCTAAAAATATAGTGACAAATTATGCCGTCTGTACAAGCAGTCTGTCAAAAAAAGGGTTTATGTATATACGTCCTTTATGTAAAAAAGGGATTGTCAGTACCAGTGAAATTGGTGACGATTTAAAGAAAACATTCGCTTAAAAATATGAAACATTTAGATAGCAGACGCTAAACAAAAGGGGAATATACAAAGGCACAAACGAAAGACGACCCATTTTCAAAACGTATTTCAAAGACGAACGTACCCCTGTATCTAAATCTACGAGAATACACAGTTCAGACGTGGCGAGTTCACTCGACGTTTTGTAAACATAGACTTCTATGCAGCCACACACTTTAAAACCAATGCATATGTATATTTATATTTCGCACATACATAGAGTTCCAAAAATCAAGTGACCTTTAAAGAAAATCATAGAGGCGTCCTACTACGTGGAAATATGGTCATCTTTCTGGGCCTTTTAATTGTCATCGGACACACAATGTCAACTTGACAGCTGAGTTATAAATATATTATACTAGCTGTCCCGACAAACGTTGTCCGGTACACAAAAAAAAAACAACGGGTTGCACTCCGGGAGTGCCGGCAGAAGTGAAAACTTGAATATTAACGTTGTGCATTTTTGATATTTTGAAATGGTTGGGGAATAATTTTGCACGAATTGCTTTAATTATCAGTATAAAAGTACTATAATTTATGTGGTAAAATACAATATTCATTTATTGCGCTATCGTACACAAACATGACAATTCTCCCTCCGTCTTACGAATTTTCGATCAGGTCACGTGTCCTGACGCGAGTTTAACATTTTTTCCATCACAAAAAAGTGCACAACGCCACTAAAGAAGTTTTCACTTCAAAAATAAGATAAAACTATCCTATCTTTCAAGTTGTACCAAATTACAGATAGTTACGAAGTTTGATCAAAATCGTTTCAGTAGTTTCATAGTTTATCCCGAACATACATCGTGACACTAGATTTTTATATATTAAGATTTATATTGAAAATTGTACACTATCCTTCTCTATCATTCCATTGTAATGTCTTTGTGCGACGATAGTTTTTAATTTATTGTATTTACACTATGAACATTACGTACATCTCTCACCATCTTTCTATCTGAATAGGCCAATGTATAAAAATCATAGTCGCCGACGCCGACGTCCAGACACAAGACGTTTCTCATGATGTGTCCTTGTAGTTAGGCCGACAGGTTTTTGTGTTTTAAGTGCTTATTAACGATACTAACATAAAAGCCTTGTCTGGCCACATGCTATATAGACGATCAATAGACAAATCACCGCATATTGACCATGGCAAACAAGCAAAGAGTGAAAATGCTCCATCTCGCACTCTGCCCAGTCTTTTTCCCCTCCCTCGAAGGACAAGTGAAAGCCTATCGCTAATTTACTACAGCGTATCAGGGTTGGTTTGAGGTATAAACCGCAAACCAACAATAAACCTGAGTGGTAACCTCGTTTTTCATCATATATGTACTTTTTTTTGCTGTGTTATAATATTTGTCTGTATTTTGTGTACCTATATTTTGAAAAATACAATACTTACTTACTTACTTACGTTGTCGTCTACACTGCAACAATAGCTGACGCTGTTGCCTAATTTAATCCCCATATACCGCCTTCTGTGTGATTGTATTAAGAATTATGTCTTTTATAATTATGTATGTAAGGAGATTCAAATAAAACATATTTCTTTCTTTCTTTCATGTTGAATTGGACCAACATAAAGTTGACATAAAATCGTTCGTTGTGAACGAAACATTAGCGCTTCGCCGACGCGACGCCTCCGAGATAAGCATGCACGTACTTGCCACATTACAATAAAGACATTTGCGTACAAACGAGCGGGCACACATTACCGCCAAACCACTCTTATTAGTTACACTACATTTATTTGTAGACAACTATTTCAGTTGCATTTTACACTTTAAGTGCTCCATTCTTCTAGTAATGAGAGAAAGCATACAGCGTACTATTATAATATCAGCCCTGTATTAAACTGACCCACTGCTGGGCACGGGTTACTTCTCAGTGTGAGAAGGGTTGGACCATAGTTCACCACGCTGGACCAGTGCGGGTTGTTGATTTCACATGTCTTCGAGAACATTATGTACAACTCTCAGACATGATGGTTTCCTCACGATGTTTTGCTTCACCGTTAAAGCAAGCGATAATTAACTATTATAATATACACATAACTTCGAAAAATCAGAGATGTGCGCCTTGGGATCGTATTTGGGACCTCTGCGTGGCAGTCCATCGATCTTCCACTAAGGCTATCGCTGTTTTTTAGTAGTAGTTATTTTATAGTCTTAGTACCGACATTTGAATCCTTTGAAGTAGGTACTTGAGTTATTCTTTGTATATTATTGATAGATAAGGCACTGTGGGATACTTGCTTTGGCCTAGGATTTAGTAAAAGCCACGTTGGAATTCTCGCTTAAATTTCGCTTTAGGTTTTGAAGTAGTTATCAAAGTACCTATAGTTTCCAAATGCTTAGGATTGCAATAGAAGTACAAAAAGATATGCTATATTTTTTATTATTAAGCCGATTACAAAAATTCATATATTTGAGTTTGTGAAACTACTTGACGTCCTTGCCTTTTATTATATATGCTAAAGCGTGTTTGTTTGTTTGTTACGCTTTCACACCTTAATTACTTGACCGATCTACTTGAAATTTCGCATACACGTTGTTAGGGAAACCAAAACGGAAATATAGAACCTTTCATCCAGAAAAAGTACAAAACTTTTTTGTTGTGTTTGTAATTGTCAGGACAAGGTTAGCATGAACGAAAAATTGCAAAAAGTCCGCGGGAAATGTCAAAATTTAAATGCTAGCTATTTTAATATGAAAAAAGAATTGATTGACATATTAGTATTGAATTTAATTACGTGAAATGTATTTTTGTATAGATTGACAGGACAATGACTTTCGGATCAGCTAGTCTAGTAATAAATACATCTACGAGACTAACAATACAGCTCTAGTCTCTAAACCAAGTCAAGTAACTTAACGCTTATTAACTTCGTCGAGTACATCGTCTATTGCTTTGCTGACTATTAACTCCCACAGTACTTATCGTCTTTGAAAGAGATCAAAAGAAAACTCAATTCTGTTAGCTTAGGATCCGTTGAGAACGTTTAATTGAACAACTTAAAGTCTAGATGTATTTACACTAACGAAGTTCTGAACAGCTTTTAAGAAAAGCGGATTTTCGTTGTAATTTTGTTTCTGTTGTTTGTACAGAGTTCACATACATATTTGTACAGGTATATAACGACTACTAGAATCAGCCCACGGCTTCGCTCTCATTAATGTAGATTAAACAATCAATTTCTATTCTCCGGAAATAATACTGTTTACTGGTTGAAAAGTACTGTATGTCCTATTCTATACCCGTGACAACGTGTATGCAAAATTTCATGATTATCAGTCGAGAAGTGAAGTCCTGATAGCGTAACAAACTAACTCACCTTCGCATTTATAATATTAAAGTTAGGAAGTCAAGTACTGAAAAGGACATAGAGAACTTTGAAAGGTACCCTATGACTTTTTCTGTACCCCTGATAACGTATGACCACCTTCTGCCTAATTGATTTAAAATGTTGTTTTGTTTTTTATTTTATTTTTTAATTGAGGTAAATGTATGTATGTTACTGCCTACATGCACCGAAATCATGCAGGCTCTGCGAGAATACCAGCGTTGTGGATATACTGCAACATTGCTGATGCAGGACCTTATTTGTTCCTAAACATGGTTGTATTTCCTGTTACCTTGTAAGCGTGGAACAAATAAAATTATTTTCTTTCTTTCTTTCCATATACAAAATTTTATGATGATCGGTCGAATAGTTTAAGAGTGAAAGCGTAACACATAAACAAACTCGCATTCCCATTCATAATGTTAGTTTTTCTTACTTATTTGGTAAGATCTCGCCACGAGATATATGTTTAAAAGATCTTTATTAACTCAAAAGAACATACAGTCCACTTAATGAGCATAATAATTATATTATAAATACAAAGTATTAACAAATATGACAGTAGTGCGATCTGTTTGAAAAGTAATGGCGCCAAAAAAAAAGAGTATAATAAATAATGTAGCAGACGTTTTGTGAGACTTTGCTGCTTTGACATAATACGATACTGTGTATCTTTAATATTTTTTATGTTTATGGACTTTGGTTCTGTAATATTGTTAGTATAATTATATAGTATTTAAGTATATATATATATATATATAGATATATTGAAACAAATACGACACTAGCATAATTTATTTTGTATGGAAAATAAACTCTAATGTGTAATTAGTTATTATTATTATTTATATATACCTATATACATATATTATATTTTAGTCTTCTTTTATGGTTAATTTATTTTATTTTACTGTATTAAATATGTAAATATGTTATATACTTGTTTTTGTATAGGATGATTTAAAATATATTTTCGGTGATGTACTTTTTTATTTTATTTTTGAAAATACGTATACTTTCAACCTCTTTTAATTAATTAGGCAAATTGTTATAATCTTTGACACCGTCATACAACATATTTCTTTTACCGTATTCGGTTCTCGGTGTTGTGAGTGTTCGTTTGTTTGTGTTTCTTAGACTATGTGTGAATGTTCTTTTGGTTATAGAAGTTTGAGTATGAATGCGTCCTAGAGTAATCTTTTTTATAAATGTACATATATTTTGGGTGTATATTTGCTTGAGATTGAATAATTCAGTGTTTTTGTAGAGTGTATGTGTTAATTCGTGGTAGTGAAAGAGTACTTTTATTATTTTGTTTTGTGCACGCTGTAAAGGAATAAGGTTGGTTTTCGCAGCCGAGCCCCAGATTTCTATTAAGTGAGATGAGACTTAATGAGGGCGTTATACAACATTAGCCGTGTTTGGCGTGGTATACAAAAAGCTATCCTACGCAACGTACCAGTAAGCTGTGTAATTTTTTTTTCTTACGTGGTTTATGTGAGGTTGCCATGTGAGTTTGTCATCTAGGATTAGACCAAGATACTTTTCCTGATGGGATCATTGAAGTAATTCGTTGTTAATGGTAAGTAAGCAGGTATTTTTTTGTTCTTTGCAGCAAATATCATATAAGAAGTTTTCTTTGTATTAATATATACAGTTTTTATTAACGACAACTTCCGCGCATTTGAAGCCAATACAATTTTTTTAACAAAACCTATTCTAACGCTGCCCACAATGTTCTACTTGAAGTTTTTAACAACATCGTCTTACAACTTAGTTTCGCTCAGCTTCAGTACGACACTCGAGTAAGTCGCTATTTGCACTCACTCTGCCGTTCAATACTTGCTGAGAGCACTCAGTTTTCTTTTTGTTGTTGAGTCTCAAAAGGGTTACGTGTAACGATCATTATATGGAAAATTTCAATGAATTCAAATGCTGCAACGGAATAATTCCTGCGGTATTGTGGTGTTACTTGAGTGTATCATAATCCTACTAATATTATATACTAGCTGTGCCCGCGGTTTCACTCTCGTTTATGATTACTGCGCTGCCCCCATGGATCGTAGCATGATGTTATATAGCCTATAACCTTCGTCGATAAATAGGCTATCCAACACTAAAATAATTTTTAATTTCGAGCCAGTAGTTCCTGAGATTAGCACGTTCAACCAAACAAACAAACCCTTCAGCTTTATAATATTAGTACAGATGTGAGAATTAATGGTAAGATGTTTGTTACCCTTTCACGCAAAAACTACTGAACCGATTGCGATAAAACTTGGTATGTAAATAGCTGAAGACCTGGATTAACTCTTAGCTGATTTTGATCCTGATATTCCCACGGAATCGGGACTTACGCAGGTGAAACCGCGAGGTGCAGCTAGTTTAAAAAAATGTAACACTTACACCGAAAGTTGGGCGATGATGAGCATAATCGATTATAAACTATCGATTAATGTTATTAACATTTTATTATTATAAATTATTTGATTTTTCTCTTCCACTGGTATTTCCAGTACAGTATGAAAAACCCGGCCCTTTGGGAGGCTTACACGGGGACATGGGTCCAACGTGAAGAAGCCCATCGAAAGTTTTAGTTTAGAGTGAGATGTGACACTTACCGAGACACTAGCCGCGGCAGGTGTAGGAGACTGTAGCTACAAAAGGAACCTAAAAAATCTTGTCTGTCGGGAGTCTGCCAAATATACTGTGTCTGATTTTATTATTATTACTGAAAATATAGTTGGTGAAATGTTGTATAGTGCATCTTTGCCAAACCCTTCGAGGATATTATAGGCATGAAACTACATATATGGTTTATGTGGACACTGCGCCGAGTATACCTACTGGTTCGAACCTCATACGGGATTAATACGACCCATATTTAAATAATTTTGCCTTATCTGGGTAGGCATATAATCCGTTGAATGAATGTTTTAAAAGACCATTACGAGTTTACGACAAAAGGAAAATCCCTTAAAAAGTAAATATTGTAATAAAAAAGGGTTACATAAATTATTACATAATATTAACATTTATAAATATTGCTTTGTGACCACAATTAATAAAAATAACTATGCATGCATAAAATATGACATGATTGTTTTACTAAAAAAGATATATGCATCGGCCGGGAATCGAACCCGGGCCGCCCGCGTGGCAGGCGAGCATTCTACCACTGAACCACCGATGCTTCATATCTACGTGTTGAAATTAGTAAGTCCGTACAATAAGTAGCGTCAACATAAAAAAACGTACATTTTACATAGCAACATCTACATTACGTAATCTTTGGACTGTGCTATCCATTATTACGTTAATGCGATAACGTAATCGTAACAAGTAAAGCACAAATATTGAGCGTTAGTATTACATCATTAGTCTCGTGGCGCTTGCACTTATGTTTGTGAATATATTACCGGGTTCTTTCCCGGGTCGGACCAAATATTTTGAGGATGCAACGTTCAGAAACGGTATGGAGTCTGATAATGTGCCTGACAATCGTGGAGAAAATCATATACTTGTTTCTACAGAATATACCATATCCCGCCCTCCCCTTTCCTATCCAGAACAACGCGTGCTGGGCTCAGATGCCATCCTTACACGGTAGAGTCGATTAGAGCGCGTACCAAAAAGTTTGGGTCCTCATACCTCTGCCGAACGACCAAGGCATGGAATTCTCTGCCAAGGCACGTGTTTCCTTCTTCCTGCAATCCTGGGTTCTTTAAGCGGGGCGTGAAAATGCATCTTCCCAGGCCGTCAAAGTAGAGACCTCAACATCGCCTCGGCTACTGTGGGGACGATGTGGAGGCCACTGCTCTTAGACCACACGACTGCTTACCATCAGGTGGAGTGTGGTCATTTTGACGAGCAAAATAAAAATATACGTACGTGTAAAAAAAAATATTTCTGCACGATTCTAGAAATTAGTACACCTAGACACTTAGGTAGTAATGAAGAATCTTGACTGCTAAGAATTTATTTACAATCCATAATATTGTCTTACGTTCACGCGAATGTTATACATTGAAATTAAACTACTTAATACGGATTTTGTCGCGTTGTTTAAAATGAGAAAAAGTTTTTTAAATAAATAACGCTACAAAATCCGTTTAAAGTAGTTTAATTTCAATTATTTATTGGTGTGCCTATTTACGCAGAATAATCTTAAAGTATCATGAAGTCTATGTTTTACTTCTTGTTGGGTTTAACTAAACTGTAAATACAACAAACTTGCTGCCTTGCTATACACATATATTTAAAGTAACCATGATATAATAAATAATAATACCCTCCAGACCGAATTTCGACCATGGCGGCCAGTCTTAACAGAGACTGGCCAACTACGCAGGAGATATTATAGTGCACAAGTGTGTGCGCAAACACAAGTGCACTCTCTGTTCCCTAACCCTCATGATCCGATGGGAAGGTAATCCGACACGACCGGAAAGAGATCAGGCGCAGGACCAACGGCTTTACGTGCTTGCTGAGGAAATATATGAGGTACGCAACCGTTGACACGTCAAGGCGGCAATAAAAACAGCTTTCCAAAAGTACCATGCTAACTAATATTATAAATGCTAATGTGAGTTTGTTTGCTTACTACGCTTTCACGCCTTAACTACTCGACCGATCTCCATGATATTTTGTATATACGTTCTCATAGGTAAAAAGAATGAGATAAAGAATCTTTAATCCTAAAAAAATACTGTTTCCGAGGGACAAAATTTGATTGGCAAAATCTAGATTGAAGCGAGCAAAGCTGTGGGCAAAATCTAATAAATTAGAATTTAGGAATTCATAATTTTTCATAGAATTGTAAACGAAAGCTGATTATTTCTTTCGCCGGTGTTCATACGATAACCGTCAATTATCCAGGAATCAAGGATAAATTATTGGGAGTCTCATTCCTATCGCGCTGATGTCATTGAGGGGGCTCTATTGAGTCCGCGCCAGTGTATGTACCAGCCTGTACTGAGATTTACTTCAAACGAATAGTAGCTCTCTGTTTTGTAATAGGGCTACACCGCAGAATCCATTCTAAAAATATGCACTCGAGATAGATTAAATCCTGAAAGCTTTATAGGATATCTGCAAACGTATTCACTAGTAAAAATTAATCCTACTGGCACCGAATCCATAGTTGACTGCAACTGGGGGTAGGGTTGCCAACATATTTTCGACGAAATATAGTATTTTTTTAAATAAGCTATAACAAAATATAGTACGTTTATAAAAGTATAGTATTTTATGGAAAAACATTTATTTGTAATCTACGGTTTTTTTTAATATGTTCGACCTTGTTAATTTGACATCACGGACAGTTTCGAAACGGATTATGTACGGATATATATTATGCTTTCGCATCAGCAGTAAAGGAGCGTCGATATTTTTTTTAAATAAAGGTTTTGGTTTGTTCTTTTTCGTTGTTGAAATATAGTATTTTAGCATACTATTTATTTCTTCAACAGTATGTAGTACGCAGACCCGAAATATAGTAAAATACTATATATTATAGTATGATTGGTAACCGTAGGTGCCGGTGCCCCCAAAGATACTTTCGATAGGTCAAAACCCCCCTAAGTAATTGACACTAACTGTATAAACTACGATTATATGCGTCAGTTTTCGTTTATTATTACATAGATAATTTTGATTAGGTAATTATATAACGAACTATTATTACTAGCTTTTGCCCGCGGCTTCGCTCGCGTAAATGTAGCTTAGATTGACACCTTAATCACCTAGCGGTATGAAATACATAATACTTTACGAGTTTACGACATACATACATACATACCTACCAAATATACTTACACAAAAATTTCATCAAAAATCGGTTGAGCCGTTTTGGAGGAGTGCGACCACATATAGCTACCTATAAAAGTAATAATATGTATTTATATTTACAAATATCAACTCTGCACATGAAGAAGAATAGGCTCGTGCCCAGCAATTATACATAATTTATTATTAATATCTCTGGTAGTAATAATATTGTTCATATAATTTCCAAATAAGTACTTTTAATATGTACCTCATAAGAATCTACTTTAATCAGTTAAACAATTGATTCAAACAACTAATTAAATAATGTCATAATGTTATAAAGAATGTCGGAGATGCGTAAAAATCATTCGATGTCGCCATGAACGTGCTCGCTAATATTTTTATCTGCATAATAATTAGTAGCGAGGTCATCTCAAGGTGAAAGGTGCACGCAACATCTTCGCTTTTACTTGTTATTGCTACTATTCAACTATGTATGTATAGTAACAGGTATTTCTGATAACTATGTATGAGCATCGGTGGTTCAGTGGTAGAATGCTCGCCTGCCACGCGGGCGGCCCGGGTTCGATTCCCGGCCGATGCAAGCGTCTTTTTGCCATTTATGGAAGTATTTTATTGTGTTATTTGAGGAAATCGTATTACTACCTAATACTGTAGCAGCGAGCAAATATATTGATAGCTTTTTAATAAATATATAATGAAATTTTATATTTGAAATAAAACTGCTTTATACATTGATGTATTACAAAAACCCTTTATACAAATTTTATCGCCTTGTTTATTACATTTTGAAAATATTATTCTACTACTGAACCTATTATACTATTTTAGCTATTTAAAATTATCGAAACTATTTAGATTTAAATTTAGACTTGCCCCGAGGTTTCGGTTGCGTTTCAGCAGCCATGTTTACGGGGAGACTAAGATGGTAGTTGCCTCAATGTTCTGAAGTGAAGTTTTTTCAAAGTATTTGTAGAATCGTATTTACTTAAATATATATTATATATAGTAATAAATATTAGAAATAAATATGTAAAGTTTACAATTAATATACTGACATGGCACAGCGGAATCCCGACTAAACCTTAGATTTTATCCAAATTAGCATCTCGAATGGGCCTGTATCTCAAAAATACCGCTGCTGCCTAACTACCTTATAGCTAGTTTTAGCCTAATTATGATTTCTAGACTGAGAAGCAGTCATCTTTTGCCCGCAATATATTTTAACCTCCTGTCTGCTAGTGTTTCAGATATCCTAATCCCAACTAATATTATAAAAGCGAAAATGAGTTTGTTTGTTTGTTTGTTTATTACCTTTTCACGCCTAAACCACCGAACCGATCATCCTGAAATTTTGCATATACGTTGTCAGGTGTACAGAAACGGACATAGGCTACCTTTTATACCGAAAAAAAATACTGTTCCCGAGGAAAACAATAATAACTTCCTTATGATAATAGATGGCGCCACGTGTCTTACGAATCATGATTGAATTATATTATTACAAGCAGAGTACAACCCGAATTGATTGTCAAATTCTAAATAAACGCGAGCGAAGCCGCGGGAAAAAGCTAGTAATCCTTACTAATATTATAAATGCGAAAATGAGTTTGTTTGTTTGTTACGCTTTCACGCCTTAACTACTCGACCGATCAACATGAAATTATGCATACACGGTGTCAGGGGTACAGAATAGGACATAGGGTACCTTTCATCTAGAAAAAAGAACTGTTACAAACCAACCTAACCTATCCTACATTTACGCGAGCGAAGCCGCCGGTGAAAATTAGTAAATAAATAAATAAAGGTCATGGTTTTGTGACATACGATTAATTAAAGGCATACAAAACAGTTTAATTTGAAGTCCCAATTCGAACAGTTATAAAACAAACAGCAGCACAATTACAAATCGCATTGTAGCACAGTATTGAAATGAGTCTGGACCCCTTGTCGAGATTTACGGCGACCCTGTAAGATAAATGGGGTCAGTTTCGAGCCAGTTCCAAACTCTATTGTGGACGTATCAGGTAGACAGACGACAGAGATTAGTTATCTTGTATATAAATGCCACATTGTGATAATTGCATTATCAATTATCCGTAGGCCCAATCACCCTCTTTTCCCCTTCCCGTTCCTTCTCCTTGCCACATCCTTTCCTAAAGGGTCGATGGACGCCTGCAACACCAGAGGCATCACTTGCGCGTTGCCGACCCTTTAGGAAAGGATGTGGCAAGGAGAAGGAGCGGTGACCACTTACCATCAGGCTTGTTTGCCACCATAGCCGTATAAAAAAAGTCTGTAGTAGAAATGGCTTTTCTGATCCGCTGGTTCGGTGGCTTAAGAGGTGGTTAAGGGATATTTGTGGACTACAACAAGGGCCTGATTTGAGCTAAGTGAAACACGAATGTTTTTAAGCGATGTTCTTTTAATTTAAAGTTCAATAGATACTTTTATACAAATATGTTATTTTTAGATGACAATCCTTCAAAAAATATAAAATACTAGCTATGCCCGGGGTTTCGCCCGCGTTTACGGTTACTGCACCGCCCCCGTGGGTCGTAACGTGATGTTATATAGCCTATAGCTTTCCTCGATAAATAGGCTATCCAACACTAAAATATTTTTTCAATTCGAACCAGTGGTTCCTGAGATTATCGCGTTCAACCAAATAAACAAACAAACAAACTTTTCAGCTTTATAATATTGGTATAGATTATTAGCTTTACGGCTATTTTAGAGACCGTACAAACAAATATAACTTAACCACAAATAATATAATACATAATACCATACTTGTAACTTAACTAATATGAAAAACTAGCTGACCCGCGCAGTTTTGTCTGCTTCACATAAGATAATTTTCTCCGTTTTTGCAACATTTTTCATTGCTGCTCCGCTCCTATTGGTCGTAGCGTGATGTTATATAGCCTATAGCGTTCCTCGATAAATGGGCTATCCAACAATATAATAATTTTTCAATTCGAACCAGTAGTTCCTGAGATTAGCGCGTTTAAACAAACAAACAAACAAACAAACTCTTCAGCTTTATAATATTAGTATAGATAAATACATAGAGACATATTCTAAATTCTCAAGTTGTATATGACAAAATAATAAAATCGTCGTGGTAATTAATAAGACAACAGGGGACTACAAGATGATCTCTTTTGCAAAATAAATTGTTGACGAGCCCAGCACGACAGCATGTCTAAGATTTCTCCATAGTGGTCTTGATGATTTGTGAAGTCTACCAACCTGCACTAGGCCAACGTGGTAGGCCTCGTGGTAGGCCGTTACTGCGCCTCCAATCATGATAGACGGGAATGTACTGAAGACTGTGCAAACCTTTAAATATCTGGGCCATGTAATATCGAAAGATCTTAAAGATGACCCAGATATAGAAAGGGAACGCAGGGCATTGGCAGTGAGGAGTAATATGCTGGCCCGCAGGTTTGCTCGATGTACTAATGAAGTAAAATTAACTCTTTTTAGGGCATATTGTCAATCTTTATACTCGAGCGGCCTGTGGGTTCGGTATACACAACGAGCCTACAACGTCCTGCGTATACAATACAATAACGCTTTCAGAATGTTGTTGGGGCTACCGCGTCATTGCAGTGCGTCGCCGATGTTTGCAGTTGCGCGTGTTGACGGCTTTCACGCTATAATGCGGGAAAAAGCGGCGTCACTTTTTCAAAGATTGCGTAGTAGCACCAACAGCATTCTGCAAATGATTGCTTCCCGTAACGATTGTCCCATACAGGCACACTGGGTGGGCATCGTTACAGGAAAACTGTAATGTATATGTACTTAATTTATTTCATTATTTCTTTTTACTAACATAGTTTGTAAGAAAATTGTTACTAACTCATATGGACTACGTCCGAAATAAATGTTTTTATTATTATTATTATTATATAACCTAGTCATGCTCACACTGAGAAGAGACTCGTGCCCAGCTGTGGAACAGTTTATACAGGTGGCCGGAAGAATGCCGTCCAAATAAAAAAATTTGATTTCTCGTATCGTGGACTATCCGAATCACCCCCAGGTATGTGCCGCGATTTCTCATAGTTTTCGAGTTATGTTTCACCAAAGTCATAATTCACCGAACCCAATTTTTTTACTTTAGATCAATATTTTCATAACTTTCATCACAGTCATGTAGCTGATTATTGTATGCATAAAAGAAAGACTCATAAAAATTCAGTTTAAAAAAATACTCGAGAAAGTCTTTTACTTTTTTTTAAGAAATTTTTTATGTTGGTCTTTTCGAGAAATCACAAAAATTCAGAAAAAAATCATAACTCGAAAACTATGAGAAATCGCGGTACATACATGGGGGTGATCCGGATAGTCCACGATACGAGGAACCATTTTTTTATTTGGACGTCAATCTTACGGCCATCCTGTATATGTACAGGGCTCATATAAATATATTTGTTGCTGCCTATCTTTTTTTTTATACAACTAAGGTGGCAAACAAGCATACGGCCCACCTGATGGTAAGTGGTCACCGTAGCCTATGGACGCCTGAAATACCAGAGGCATCACTTGCGCGTTGCCGACCCTTTAGGAAATAAAGGAAGTGGGAAGGAGAAGGAGCAGGAAGGGGGAAAGAAGGTGATTGGGCCTCCGGCACTCTCACTCACCAAACGGAACACAACAGTAGGAACACTGCTATTTCACGTCGATATTCTATGAGAGGGTAGTACTTTCCCGGTCGAGCCGACCCATTCATGCTGAAATCAGCGAGGCTCTACTACCTACACTTCACGCACCTATCTCAAGGGTCCTTTACAATAGTTTAATGTAACCACCTACTTACTCAACATACACAGCGCATATCATAGCTAAACATAAACAAACTTCTATCCCTGCCCTACTAACCTACACAATATCATGTCAAAGCACACAACAATTTAATAAAACGCCATGACATCACTTGGACAATAAGGCACCACGGTCCTACGTGTTACCAAGTTTTATTTATCGAAGGATCAGTATATGTGTTATTTGTTCGAGTCGCCTTCACCCCGAGGCCCGAGACAGGGAATTTATATCTATTGGTCTTTGTGTGGCTTTAGAAGATGTGACGTTACACGTCCATTAAAAGGGATGAAAGAAAATCCTGATATGTTGCTTTGTATATTTTTCCATCTTATATCAATCTCTACTGCCCCGAGATGGACACAATAGGAAATTGAAAGTAGGCTTCTATGTATATTATATGCATTTGCGTTTATTTCTCTCATCAAAATATTTTAGGCAAAAATTTAGTATGAATGATAATTATGTCATTAAAATGAAACAATTGTTTACGGATTTTATTTTATTTAAATCATTACAAATTTTAAACTATTTATGTTAACATTTACTTTTATATTTACTGAAGCTTTTTAGCACCTATGGTCACAGAGAAACGTAAGGAAAAGACTTAATTTAAAATCAAATAGCTTTAAAATACTTTAATGAATTGTTCTTCTAAATAAACAGCGATTAAATAAAAAATATCTCTCAACAAGTCAGACCAGATTAGATAAACGCCGATTTATTTAAAAAAATATCTAAATATTTACGATTGATCTTTTTATCTGTCTTCACGCTACCTATTAACGTATTAAATATAACAATCTATACAAAAATTATAAGATTTAATAACAAAAAGTACTTATGCATCGGCCGGGAATCGAACCCGGGCCGCCCGCGTGGCAGGCGAGCATTCTACCACTGAACCACCGATGCTTATGATCCTACGATCCAAACTTGCAGTTCCATACAAAAATGATGAAATAAAGTACAGTCAGGCAAACATTTATCTTTTATTTTAGCTGAATCATCTTTTATAATGCGCTCTTTCACGAATGTTGGCACTTTTAATCAGATAAAGGAATGGAGGGCGCGTGAATGCTTTTACACAAATTCTGTTATTTTCGTGTCAATACTTTTTCATTGGGTAAATGCTGCTTTTGGGTAAAGTGAATTCAGTAATTTGTGCAGATAGTCAATACATGATTTACTGCCACAGTCTTTTTATTTGTTTTTAATTATACAATGACGTACACGCCTATCATGGCTGCATATGGTGAGGCGCTCATAGCCAGTTGCACTCACTGATCGGTAAAACGATTAACGAGGTTAAGCAACGTTGGGTGCGGTCAGTCTACAGATGGGTGACCGCTTAGTGGTATTTCATCTGAGCGTCTCCGTGCTTCGGAGGGCACGTAGAAAGTCGGTCCCTGTTGTTGTCAAACTGATAGCAATCGTTAACCCATGTCAAAGGCCTACGAGCGGCTTGAACAACTTTTGAAAACAGGTTGGCCACTAACCACACGAAAAGAAAGAAGAAGATGGCTGCATAATAGGTAACTTTATATTTATTTGTAGTACAGTACAAAAGACAGCTCTGGCACTAGGCCTAATAAGTACCTATATCGCGGAGAACTTCACATATAATTCAAACAATAGGCTCAAAGAATACCCAGGCACTAAACAATTATTTGTGAAGACTTTTTGTTCCCAGTCGATGGAACCTAAAACACTGGCTAGGGCTGAGTGACTACTCAATACTACATAGCGATTTACAATAGGACGTACTTTCTGAAATACGTTCCAACCCACAAAGTTAACATTTTGAGATAATCGTGATTGAAGTTCAATCCCGTATTGCTTCTTCACACATGTGGGTTTGGGCTACTAAGTCATTATTTCATATTTAGAGTGATAGTAGAGCTACCAAATTTTTCCAGCTAGTAGATAGTAACCCCGTGACTAATTTTGTAATAATAACTCGATTTTGACCCGAGTGTGGGTCGGAACGTTTTTCAGAAAGTACGTCCAATATTTCTTAGATGATAAGCTTAAAATATATTGTCATAATGAACGCTGTCGGGCACAGCAAAGTAGGGCAGGAGATGACATTTGTACTCGTTTTTATTATAGGAGGAAGATTATTGCTCGAGTCACAGCGGTACACCGGCGGCCAGACAATAGGTAGAATTTCTATTATATTTGTCTTTTTTTTTTTTTTTTTGTAGAAAACAAATAATGAGCTGGTATTCCAAGAATGAACATATCTAACCACTATGCCGGCCGTGCAGTCGAAATAAATGTATAAACACAGGCGTCGTCTTTGAGGCTAGTGGTCCACCAACAGGTATGATTCTGTGAACGTCATACACACATTCACACACAAGTTTGTTAACGAAAGATGGTTGCGGTAAGTGACCATTACGTAGTGACCAGACAACGAGGTGAAAGGTATGCGTAACGTATGCGCATCTTTATTTTTACTATCAACACGTTGCTATATTCACGCTTACAAGCGGTCGCCTAGTGGTCAAAATTCGACCATAATTGATTTAAAAGTAAGATATTGGTGCCAATTCTGTTGTCACAAAATTCTCTAAGCTTAACTAAAAATCACTAAAATTTAGTTTAGTCCTCTCAAATGACATTTCGTATTCTGAAATCGTTAAAAGTGACAGGACTAAAAAATATGTTAGTGATTTTTAGTTAAGTTTAGAGAATTTTGTGACAACAGAATTGGCACTATTGTTGATATAATATATGTAATCATATATTGATATATGTAACCATAGTAAGGAAGAATAGTACTAAACATCAGCCGAACTATTCCGAAATACTACAAACGCTATTCGACTGCGTGTGTCAAATGCATGGATGTGTGCGTGTAGAGTTGTTTCATTAATTTAACGTATTTTGAATGCATATTTTATATAAATATTAGAATTCGCTACTCCTTCTCCATATAAACTTTAACTGTGCCAAATTTCATACGCCTCCGTCCGCGCAATTTTCGTAAAAAGGGGTACAAAGTTTTTGCTTCACGTATTAATATATAAATATAATATCATCGACATGGTATACATATCGCTAAAAATGTTTTATCAGTATGTAAAACTAGATTTTGCCTGCAGCTATGCTTACGTTAATGTAGATTTTGTCCAACCCGAACGAACAGACCTATTGCAGCGCCCCCTGTTACTTTTTGTTACTTTTAATCATCTAAAGACCTACTTAAACATACACAATCAAAATTACTAAAATGGGTTCAGCCGTCAGTAGAAGTTCAGGGATATAAATATGTACCAAAGAATAATGAATATATCATTCAAAAGGATTCTTAAAGTTTAATCAGGTTTCGTCATGATTTCAGGTTATTATTTAATTCAAAATTTTAGTTATATTTGTTCGCGGTGATGTTAATATTACATAAATCAATAAAAACGATCTTACATACTTTTATAGTAGATGTTATTGCCATCAGGAATCCTGATCAAACTGACTTAAGACACATTGTGTATAGAAAGACTCAAACAAATAAAATTGTTATACTTATCAAAAAGTATAAAAAGATGTATGCATCGGCCGGGAATCGAACCCGGGCCGCCCGCGTGGCAGGCGAGCATTCTACCACTGAACCACCGATGCTCGTATTAATAGTACAAAATCGACAATCACGTACGAAATTAGTAGTGTCAGCATAAAGAAACATTTTATATTACTATCGCAACACTTCAATGCACCTGCTTATTACGTAAAATCAAAGATCCATTTGTTTAAACATTAGAAATATTGAAAGGGAAACACGTTTTATTTTGCTGTCGCTGCTAGTACTGTACGTGATAACTATTTTAGTAAAATGGGTATGAGCATCGGTGGTTCAGTGGTAGAATGCTCGCCTGCCACGCGGGCGGCCCGGGTTCGATTCCCGGCCGATGCAAGAATATTTTTTAAGAATATTTTCGTGTCGTATTTTATGCATGCATAGTTATTTTTATACATTGTGGTCAGAAAGCAATATTTATATATGCTAATATTATGCTAATTAAGGTTTATGCGAAATTGAAAAACAAGTTATTAGAATAATTAATATGTATAAGTTCTATATTATTGATTAGCAAGTAAAGATTTTTCTATCAAGAACCTTGAATATTAATACGAATGTCGTTGTTTTCCGTACAACTGATACTTTAACCTATAGAGTCGCAATGGCACACAGGCAGCCAGATTCAATAGATTTTTAATAATGTCTGGTATTCTAAGACTTAGCTGATTGTAGTATTTATTATATTTATAATAATTATCTAGGGCGATGAGAAACGTATGTGGTGTGACTCTGAAAGATACAAAAAGGAATACTGTGATGATTAGAGAGAGATGCGGCATGAAAGTGGATATAATGACGAGAATAGAAAAGGGTATGTTAAGCTGGTTTGGTCATGTAGAAAGAATGGACGAGGAAAGACTGACTAGGAAAGTTTATAAGGCTAGTGTGAATGGAACAGTCGCAAGGGGAAGACCTAGGCAAACGTTTCTTGATCAGATCGGAGACGTTCTGGACAAAGGTCAGGTTAAGAGCACCTTGAAACGGCGAGCGTGTATGAGAAATGTGATGGACGCGATTTTTTTTTTTTTTTTTTTGCTCGTCAAAATGACCACACTCCACCTGATGGTAAGCAGTCGTGTGGTCTAAGAGCAGTGGCCTCCACATCGCCCCCACAGTAGCCGAGGCGATGTTGAGGTCTCTACTTTGACGGCCTGAGAAGATGCTTTTTCACGCCCCGCTTAAAGAACCCAGGATTGAAGGAAGAAGGAAACACGTGCCTTGGCAGAGAATTCCATGCCTTGGTCGTTGCCATGAAGCCATGAAGCCAGAGAAGTGTGTCAGGATCGTAGCAAATGGAAATCCGTAGTCTCTACCTACCCCTCTGGGAAACAGGCGTGAATCTATGTATGTATGTAATACACTTATAAACTTATGGTATGTAAAACAGCAGTGATAGCTTAGTAAAATACCGTTGGACTGCCACGCAGAGGCCTCTAGTTCGACCACGAGGCCAAGTTAGTTTTTTTAAAGACTCCCGCACTACGGATAATTGTTATGTCGCGGGGGACTTTACAAACATTCAAACAACGGACACAAAGAATACACAGACTCGCTACAACCATTTGTGGATCACACAATTTTTGCCCCGTATGGGATTCGAACCCACAACACTCGGCGCAGTGGCAGTGACGACTAAACCCACTACGCCATCCGTGCAGCATCAAAGTTATGTGCGTATTAAATTAATGAATTAGGTACATATACGCTCGTTTTAACGATGAAGAAAAACATCGTGAGGAA
This sequence comes from Catocala sponsa, assembly GCA_963564715.1. NCBI lineage: Eukaryota > Metazoa > Arthropoda > Insecta > Lepidoptera > Erebidae > Catocala > Catocala sponsa. The sequence continues at coordinate 22,527,886 of OY751337.1, read as the reverse complement.
GCCTGCATCGCTGAGGCTGATTTTAGAGTTACGCTGACCGCGTGCTGATCGTCGGCGCTGACAGATCAATATGTATGTAATTAAAGCAATCGTTCCTGAGTCACGCTGATGGCTCAGCGCTGACAATACATACATTTCAACTATCAGCGCCGACGGTCAGCGCGACTCTAAAATCAGCCTGAGAGTTCTCGATAACGTTCTCGGACTGTATGCAGTCCGTTACTACTAAGGTGACGACTGTACACGAGGTAAAATCCTTACAAAGTAGTTTAATTTCAATGTATAACATTCGCGTAAACGTAAAACTATATTTTTAATTTATTCGCTTGGATTGTCGGTGTTCACTAAAAGCATGGTTTAATCCTTGTAAAAGTAAGAGCTCTGGCTATCACACCTACTGTGTGATATGTGGACTAAGGATGGGTCTGATGGGATTAGCATATCCGAACCCTGAAAACTTCAGGCTTCTCCCTCTGAAGTGTATGCTGCGACTGATGCAGTACATTCATAGGGAGATAGCTAAGGGATACATCTCGTCGAAGTGTGGCCAGTCTACATTGACTGGCCCCCGAATAAGATAAGATAAGAGCTCTGGAGACTCTATCCATTTCTTTCAACTGATCTTTATTTCCTAGGTTCGGCAATGAGTAATAGCCATGGTATTGGACGCAATCATAGGATGCGGTACTTAACAGAGCGTAGCGTACTAGGCAGACCGTAAGCTTAATTCCAACCGTACAAACATTGCTGTATAAAAACCTGAAACAAACAAGGCAAGGTTCCCTAAATGTATGTATACCAATGCCAACGAAACCTACCTGTCATCTTGGTGACCTAAATTGTCATCTTGAGTGACAGCAGATTAAAACTCCTGCTTTTAACAGTGTGTTGCATAAATAATAAGTTTGGGATCTTAAGTGATACCTGTATTAATAATAACTTGGCTAAAGTACCGTTTTAACGTCCCTAATTAACATATTTCCGTCCCAAATAAGTAATTGTGAAGAAATTAATTAAAATTATAATTTTATTACAACCGACTTCATTTACATTTTTTCGTCCCCTTCCTGTAATATTGTGCTTTATAATATTATATTTGTCTTTGAATTTGGAGGTTTTAATATTTTTTACGATATCCGCTTTTAACTGATTCTGCAAAAAATAAAAAAGACAAACCGGGGCAACTTGTGAACTCAGTTTCAAATTATTAATAGTCTCTTCTCTCTAGCCTTTATTATCCCCAAGTCACTTGGATCGGCTTTCTAGTATAACCGGATTTGACTGGATATCAGTTTTACATGGAGCGACTGCCATCTGACCTCCGCAACCCAAAGGCTAACGATACCCTAAAGCTAGACCAGTGTCAGGATGTTAGAGGGCACCGACTTCCTAATAACGACTGCCATAGATGTTCATGGCAGCTGGAACCAACGGCTCAACGTGCTCTCCGAGGCACGGAGCAGACGATAATTGTTAATCAATACGCATATAATTTCGAAAAGTCATATAACTTCCGAAAGTCAGAGATACGCGACGTGGGTTCGAACCCGAGACCCTCTGCATTGCAGTCTGTTGGTCTCCCACTGAGCTATCGCTGCTTCAAATTATTAATAGTAAAGGAATATAATTAAGTGCACGGATGGTGTAGTGGTTTTAGTGGTACCCTCGCGACCAACCACTGCGCTAAGTGTTATGGGTTCGATCCCTTCATCATCACTATCATCACTACATATCATAAATCAAAGTCCCCCGCCACGTCTGTCTGTTCGCGATAAACTTAAAAACTACTTAATATTGTCTTCTGTTTACGCGAATGTTATTCATTGAAATTAAACTACTATATACGGAATCTGTGTAAATAGAAACACCCATGATTAAATTATGTTCGGGTACTTTGAAATAACTACACTGGAACATTGAGACAGCTACCATCTTAGTCTCCTCGTGACCATGGCTGCTGAAAAGCAACCGAAACGTCGGGGAAAGTGTAAACATAGATATAAATAGTATAGTAATAGTATAAAATATAGTTTAATAGTTTCAATAATTTAATTAGCTTAAAAATTAGTTAACTTTAATAGTAATAGTAGTGTAATAGTTTCAAAATTTTGTAATAGTGTCAAATAAACAACGCGGTAAAATCCGTATAAAATAGTTTAATTTCAATTTAAAACTATATAACGGATTTTCATGCGGTTTTCACCAATAGACAGAGTGATTCATGAGGAAGGTTTAGGTTTATAATTTGTTAAGGTATTGTAGTCCCCGTGCGAAGCCGCGACGGGTCGCTAGTGGGATATAAATTTGTGTATTCCAGGAACATTTGTTCCGAATCTGGGAGGTCTTTGTGTCCGTTGTTTAAATGTTTGTGAAGTCCCCTGGACACAGGAATTATTCGTAATGTGAAAGTTGCCTATACGTAAGTACATAATAATAAATAATATAATTAAAGATAGTTTAGAAGAGTGACCGTGAGTTTCTTTCAGGCATCTTTTCATAGGCAACCCTTTGCCTTAACGTCGCAACTAACATAAATGTAATTTCAGTGACTTCAGTAAACACACTAACTAATAAACTTTATAATTGTTACTTTTAGGCATAAATGATTTCTAATTTTGACTTTAATAGCCGAGAGAGATAAAGTTCTCATAACAAACCTACGAACTCTCAGGAACCAAATCCTCTATAAAAATAACACTATAATTCCGATACTATGAACTTTTAAAAATTGTTTTATTACAATTCCCAAATTCTAATATATGGAAAAATGCACAAAAAGGAATTGCATCGGCCGGGAATCGAACCCGGGCCGCCCGCGTGGCAGGCGAGCATTCTACCACTGAACCACCGATGCTTCGTACTGATGTTGTAAAAGTAGTAACCGCATGCAATGTAAGTCAGTTTAAAAACCTATTAATGAAACGCGAAGTTCATACAAAGTGAATGTACCATCAGTTCTTTGAACATCAATAAAAACCGGTCAAGTGCTAGTAGGACTCGTATAAGAAGGGTTCTATACCCATTGGGAGTATTCCGCTTTCGGCACCAATTTTTTCGGCACCTATGGTTTCGGCACCTAAGCTATTCCACTTTCAGCACTGATAGGTATTTTTGCTTAGTGCCGAATGTGGAATAAAATACCTATTGGTGCTGAAAGTGGAATAGCTTAGGTTTATTCCGCTTTGGTGGTATTCCGCTTTCGGCACCAATTTTTTCGGCACCTATGGTTTCGGCACCTAAGCTATTCCACTTTCAGCACTAATAGGTATTTTTGCTTAGTGCCGAATGTGGAATAAAATACCTATTGGTGCTGAAAGTGGAATAGCTTAGGTGCCGAAACCATAGGTGCCGAAAAAATTGGTGCCGAAAGCGGAATACTCCACCCATTGTACAACGATATAAGACTACCTATATACTTTTTTCCTATCTGTTGTTATAGCGACAATAGAAGTACACGCTCTGTGAAAATTTCATCTCTCTACCTCTATATTACAGCATTTCAGCTGCGACAGCCTAGTGGGATACCGTTGGACTAGCACGCCGAGGTCCCGAGTTCAATCCCAAGACACGCATTTCTGTCTTTTCGAATTGATTGGACTATTTTTGGGCTCCATACTTAGCTGTTCATAGAAGTTGCCAAAAGCAACAAGCAACACCGTAGGCAATTGCTTGGACTGCCTTGCAGAAGGCACTCACTTGGTTTATTCTAAGATACTCACTCCTGACTTTTCAAAATAGTAACTAATATTATAAACACGAATGTGTGTTTATTACGTATTATTTGTTCGTTTGTTAAGCTTTCACGCCTTAACTGCTCGACCGATCATAATGAAGTCGTACACACGATGTCCGGCGTTCAGAAAAGGACATAGAGTGCTTGTCATCCAGAAAAAGTACCATTCCCGAGCGATATCTAGGTATCGAGATGGCAAAAAATCATACCGCATGCCCGATCGATAGTAAGCGGTTTCAATCACTAAGGTAAAGTTCACTTACAATACAAGGGGTACCACACATGCGTTACCTTTATTACTACCTTTCCTAGAAAAAGGAATTAAAGATGAGAGGAAATTAACGGAATTAGAGTCGAATTATTCGCATACCGAGTAGGTATATTTCTGTTTGCCGCTGTAAAAATAAATGCTGTATCGCATTTTTATTTTTACCGCTGCAATATATTTTTATCGCAGGCGATACAGCATTTATTTTTACAGCGTAAACTGGTACGTTACACACTTTCAAATTTCGAACCAATACGATCTACAAACCTTCAAGAAAAGACCGTACTCCTTTTTAAAAGGCCAGCAGCGCACTTGTAAGTCCTCTGGTGTTGCGGGTGTCTATGGGCGACAGTAATCGCTTACCAACAGGCGATCCATCTGCTCGTTTGTCTCCTATAACATAAAAAACACATATTTTGTCCTGTATGGGGTCAAACCCACAACATAGCACAGTCTCAGTGGCACGGCGACCCCTTAAACCACTATTATAATATTCTATCACATACACAAAACACCATCTAGCTCAAACTAAGCAGAGCTTGTACTATGGGTACTAGACAACGGATAAATATACATAATTAAATACTTTTTTTTAATACATACTTTCATATTATACATAGAAATACCCAGACCAAGACAAACATCCATGTTCATGCACACAAATGTTTGATTTGTGCGGGAATCGAACCCGTGACCTCAGGCGTGGCAGTCAGTTACACTAACCACTACGCCATCGAGGCCGACAGTTGGTAGGGTTGACTGCGGCAGTAGCGTAGCGGTAGTGTTTTCGACTGCTGTGCATGTCGGGTTCGAATCCCAGGTCGGGCCAATAAAAAGGTATTGGGGTTTTCTGCCAAAAATTATTAATAGCTGCTAGAAACTAGGAAGTTGGCGGTGTAACACATCCCCGTGACTCGGAAAGCACGTAAAGCCGTTGGTCCTGCGCCTGATCTCTCTCCGGTCGTGTCGGATTGCCGTTCCATCGAATCATGAGAGTTAGGAAACAGAGAGTGCACTTGTGTTTGCGCACACACTTGTGCACTATTATATTTCCTGCGCAGATGGCCAGTCTCCGTTAAGATTGACCACCGTGACTGAAATTCGATCTGGAGGACATTAAAATAGTTATTATTAATAAAAAAATAATACTTCAGCGTAGTACGTGATAAAATACGGTAGGGAAGAAATATATTTTCTTTTTCCCTCGGGATTAAATAGTGTTAACATATAAAATATATGCTTACAAATTTTGTTATTTTCATGCGTCAATGTTCTTTTGGTATGAATCAAATACCGTAATTTCGTATGACTTTAGCCCTGAGGGTTGATATTGGCCCTTAATTGGAAAAAGTTTGAAGTTCCCACCGAGACCACTATCATACTTTTTGCCGAAAAAATACACGTGGAAATCAATAGATAGCACTATAAACTGTAAGTAAAACAGCTTCTTCCAATTAAACAACTTTTTGCAATTAAGGGCCAGTGTCACCCCTCAGGGCTAAAGTCATATGAAGTTACGGGTACGCATAAAAAAATTCATGCATCGGCCGGGAATCGAACCCGGGCCGCCCGCGTGGCAGGCGAGCATTCTACCACTGAACCACCGATGCTCATACTTTTAACCATAAAATAGTGCACACATATGTACATAATATACTACTAATAGAGTCAGCAAAATACCTTTCACTTTTAGTATTTTGTAATGTTTACATTTACGTGAAGGAATGTTCGTTTTTACGACATTATAGCATTAATCGATTATACAGTTCAGTATTGGATGTGTAAACGGGTCTTTCGTCGATTCAACCACGGGTTGTTCGCACCACGGTGTGAATCGCAGAAGGACTCATTTTGAATTAGTCGTTTCGCACCACCATTTTTGGTGCGAATCACCGAAGAACTATTTTTGACTTCGTCGATTCGAACCACCACCATTTTTATTTTTTAAATGTACTTTCTTGGTACTAACGGGTAGAAAACGTTTATTGAAATAAGCAGATAAAGCAATGTTTATTGTCGTCTCAGTTTATTTTAGTCACATGACAAAATATTGATTATCTTTAATCATATAAAAGAAATATATAGGTATTAATAAAAATAATAATAATAATAATACCTAATTATAAATATATATATTTTTTTTTATTATTATTATTATTTAGCAACCAAAGTTTTTTTTTTTTTTCATCTAAGCATGAAACAGTTTCAATCTCCAAAGCGATAGCTTAGTAGTGTATTAAAAAAAATAAAAAATTGGTGTAGGTACTAACAGTTTTATGCGAGACTGTTCAGTAGTAGTAAAATAACATTGGTTCGAATTGACGAACTCAAAAATAGCTCTTCGGTGATTCGCACCATGGTGCGAATCGACGAAGTACAAAAAAAGCATTCACCGTTTGAATTCAAAATGGGTCCTTCTGCGATTCACACCGAGGTGCGAACAACCCGTGTAAACACAGGTCAGACTAACTAACGTGAGCCCAGGTAAATCCTAGGTCCTAGGTCTTGTATTTTTTTGGACACAGATGCCACACTAGTGATCAATCTCTGTATCGCGGGTTGGACACCCAGACTACACCAATCATTTGGGGATCACAATTATGGTTTACCCCGTGTGGGGATCGAACCCACAACACCCGACGCAGAGGCAGTGGCGAGACGACAACTTAAGCCAGTACGCCATCCGTGCAGTCATATTCGAAAAACCTCAGGAGTAGCACGGCTTCCATAGGAGTGCCCAATAAATGACAATAGACTGAGATCCTATTACGTGGTACTTAAAGACATAACTAGTGAAATATAGGTGTCATACGCTTCAGACTACCTATTCGGAGGTTTACAGGCTTCAGTAAGATTCATGCCTTAGTTTCTAATTGCATGTTAGTGTTTATATATATAATTAGCTGTTACCTGCGACTTCGTCCGTGTAGCTTTTAACTAAAAAGTGTTTGTCTCCGCGGAACGCTATTCTTTTTTCTAAAATCAAAGTAGCCTATGTTACTCCTTATAACATCAGCTATCTGCCAGTGAAAATCCCGTCAAAATCGGTTCAGCCGTTTCGGAGATTACCCGGCACAAACAGACAGACAGACAAAAATTTTAAAAATAGATGTTTTCTTGTAAGTACGTTATATACTTTCAAATGCATTATATAAAAAGCTGATATTTTGACATTACAAACAGACACTTAAATTTTATTTATTTGTATAGATAGATATGTAACGGGTATTAACGCGATCATGCATAATGTTTACCTTTTATAGGCTTGACGTTTCGACCAGGTTACACCGGCCGTGGTCACAAGCTGACTGGGGCTGCGATGTCATGTCTCCGTTTTGAGGCAGAAGAATTTAGATTCACCCTCACTTTTGGCATGTTTTTGTTTGTCCATGTACCGTCACAAACTACACTCACGGTATCCCTATTATATTTTATTACATACTAGATGTTCCCGCGGTTTCACCCGCGTTTATCGTTACTGCGCCGCCCCCGTGGGTCGTATCGTGATGTTCCGTGTACCATTCCGTAAGGAGCCGACCATGACCACGCGTCTGAGCCGCGCGGCATGGTATCTCGCAGAATTTTCGGCCGGCCTTGCACATCATAAATGCGCGCGCAGTACTTGATCATTATTTTGCTGCTTATGTTATTTTAAAACTGCGATATCTCCTAAGATATTCATTGAAATCAAATGACGTGCAGGGCAATTTTGTTTTAAATTAAATACTTGTGATGAATAACGTATTTATTTGGATAAGGATTAATATCATGTTTATAAAAACACCTTCGCAAATAATGCATTATTTTAGAACAAATTTGGTTAGCATAAAAAAGGTTATAGTGAGCCAACCTTAAAATATAGACATATGCTGTCGTGGACTTTTTTTTAGAACTTTTTAAGGGGAACAATTCTGTCATGATTGATGATTGATTGATTCACATGATTTTTGCGAAACTTTAACTGTTTACGCAGCGCACGCAGCGAAAGCTATCTAAAGGAAAAAAAACCCTCCGATTTTGAAACATTCTTCATTGGTGCTCCGCTCCTATTGATCTTAGCGTGGTGATATATAGCCTATAGCCTACCTCGATAAATGGGCTATCTAACACAGAAATAATTTTTCAAATCGGACTAGTAGTTCCTGAAATTACCGCGTTCAAGCAAGCAAACAAACAAACAAACTCTTCAGCTTTATAATATTACTATAGACTATATATATATATCATGCAACGCGAAAGTTTAAAAGTTATTATATTAGTGTTTGTTTGTAGTAAATTATACAGAAGCGGCATAAGCATATGCCTTGGCGGGATACAGCCACAACAGATGCATCATGCCGCTTCAACATTTTACATTTAAAATGTCCGCTTCGCCTCCAAATGGCGCGTCTGAAGGACGTCGCTTGTTATTCAATACTTTTAAAGAAGACCTGATATCGTAACAAAATCGAACTGTTGAATGACACATTTTGTCGCATATTTGCCGCTTCTGTATAACTTTAGTCGTGTCTGTGCCTTATTTATACAACACTGAAAAAGTGTAAGGCAACTTACGCCATTTCTGTATAATAGCGCCTTGCATATACGTAGATAGGCGTTAAATATAAACAGGAACCCACCACTCTCTGATCGGATATTTAAGTAACGTATAAGTTTAAACACTGTAAAATATCTAAAGATTAATTCAACTTAACCATAAAAAGATGTATGCATCGGCCGGGAATCGAACCCGGGCCGCCCGCGTGGCAGGCGAGCATTCTACCACTGAACCACCGATGCTTATACTGAGATTACTAAACTATTAAACAGGTACAATATTGGTAGCGTCAGCATAAAGCAACGTTCCTTTATAGTACTATCGCAATACTTCAATGGAACCTCAATGGCGTAGTGGTTAGTGTAACCGACTGCCACGCCTGAGGTCGCGGGTGCGATTCCCGTACAAGTGAAACATTTATGTGCATGGATGTTTGTCTTGGTCTGGGTGTTTCTATGTATATATATATGTATTTACAAAAAGAAAGTATAAGTATATGTATGTTTATCCATCGTCTAGTACCCATAGTACAAGCTCTGCTTAGTTTGGGCTAGATGGTGTAAATACTTATGAATGAAGATCCATTCACATCTGTTTAAACATTACAAATAGTGAAAGGAAAACACGTTTTATTTTGCTGATGCTACCAATATCGTACGTGATCATTGCTTTTGTAGTATAGGTATGAGCATCGGTGGTTCAGTGGTAGAATGCTCGCCTGCCACGCGGGCGGCCCGGGTTCGATTCCCGGCCGATGCATACATCTTTGTATACTTTTTTGATAAGTATAACAATTTTATTTGTTTGAGTCTTTCTATACACAATGTGTCTTAAGTCAGTTTGATCAGGATTCCTGATGGCAATAACATCTACTATAAGAGTATGTAAGATCGTTTTTATTGATTTACTAGCTGACCCGCGCAATTTCGTCTGCTTCACATAAGAGAATTTTCCTAGTTTTTGCAATATTTTTCATTTATGCTCCGCTCCTATTAGTCGTAGCGTGATGTTATATAGCCTATAGCCTTCCTCTATAAATGGGCTTTCCAACACTGAAATATTTTTCTAATTTTTACCCGTAGTTCCTTAGATTACCGCGTTCAACCAAACAAACAAAATGTGAGTGCAGTCGGCGCGTGAGCGCCTCCGCCTTTTTATAAATGCAGCGGATGGCCGTTTCGCGCGTTAAACAACAATCAACCGTATAGCCGTACCCATACTGGCGCGGCAAGATTTGGAAGTTTTATTTCATCTATATCTTGTGTGTTTATAAACCGATTCCTATATATTTTTTTATAATATAAATATTAAAGTGTACTTTTTGAATATGGGAGTTTGATAAAGATATATCTATGTGAAATACAATATATTTATGTATTTTAATACACTTTGAAGAAATGCCTAACGATTAAACACGTTATTGTGGCTAATTTATAAAAGATAGATATATACTATTAAGGACTTTTTTGTAGATCTTTTGAAGACCATCATCTTTGTAATACATACTTTTGGTGTATGATCAACGTATGCGAGGATAAGAGCTCGAAAGCGCATTTTCGTCCGACTTGCTTCAAATTTATCGTCATTGCTCAGCTCCTATGTGTCTTAGCGTTATGTTATATAGCCTATAACCTGCCCAGGAGTATGGACTACAATCGTACCAAGTTTGGTTAAAATCCCTTCAGTAGTTTTTGACCCATGCGTGCACATACAGACAGACAGACAGACAGACAAAAAATTTACTGATTGCATTTTTGGCATCAGTATCGATCACCATTCATCCTCCAATATAAATTTTGAATATATATTCAATGTACAGAATTGAACTATCTACAGTTTTATTATAATTATAGATGTAATATTAACATCACCGCGAACAAATATAACTAAAATTTTGAATTAAATAATAACCTGAAATCATGACGAAACCTGATTAAACTTTTTTAAAAGGAACCCTTATAATATATTAATACTTGCGACTCGCCCCAGCTTCAGATGGGTAACACAAAACCTTAACAAATTAGGTATACAACTAAACCTGCCTCATGAATCACTCTATTGGTTAAAACTGCATGAAAATCTGTTCAATAGTTATTGAGTTTATCGCTAACAGACAAACAGACAGACGCGTCGGGGGACTTTGTTTTATAATATGTAGTGATCAGCCCTGTTCCACTGCTGAGCACAGGCCTCTTCTCAGTGTGAGAAGGCGTAGGCCATAGTCCACCAAGCTGGCCTTGTGCGGCCTCACTTCATAGGTCTTTAAAAACATTTTGGAGAATTCCCAGCCATGCAGATTTCCTCACGATATTTTCCTACACCGATACAGCAAGTTATTATTAACTAATTAAGTCAGAGCCCTCTTATATCCTGACACTGGTCTAGCCTTAGGGTATCGTTAGCCTTCGGATTGCGGAGGTCAGATGGCAGTCGCTCCGTGTAAAAACTGATATCCAGTCAAATCGGGTTAGACTAGAAAGCCGACCCCAAGTGACTTGGGAATAATAAAGGCTAGGGAGAAGATAGAGAGAGATTAAATTGTATTAAAATACATTTACAGGATTTTAAAAACTATTCAACTACTATTACTATTAAGGTTTTACTATTAGATAAGGTGTCAATGTATTGGCGCAAGCGTTTTAGACCACAGTTTCACCTATAAAACAGGACACAAGCTAGGGTACCTTAATACCCTAATAATAATAATGTCCTCCAGACTTAACAGAGACTGGCCATCTGCGCAGGAGATATTATAGTGCACAAGCGTGTGCGCAAACACAAGTGCACTCTCTGTTCCCTAACCCTCATGATCCGATGGGACGGTAATCCGACACGACCGGAGGGAGATCAAGCGCAGGACCAACGACTTTACATGCTTTCCGAGGCACGCGGGTGTCTAACACCGCCATCTTCCTAACTCCGGGCTGGTATTGAGAATTCTTAACAGGAAACCCGATAACTTTTTGTTGGCCCGACCCGGGATTCGAACCCGAGACCTCATGCTCAGCAGTCGCATTCACTACCGCTGTGCTACCCACTGTGGGAACATACATACGTAGACTCACGTCTATAGTATATCTAAGTGGGTACACAGAGGCATATTACTATTCAATAATAAAAACCTAGTAGTTATCATTAAGTCTTTGTGGCAATAAAGAATGTTTTCTTTCTTTCTTTCTTTCTATCTTTTTTATCTTTCTTTCTTTCTTATCACATTTCACTAGCTATGGTTTTAAAGCCTATGTTATAGGGGGCACGTCCATTACCGTCTACTGGACTCGGTTATAGATTCATAGTTATAGATGCTACTGTAGAGGATTTTTTGTTAGAAAAGCCCAATGACTTTGCCCGGCCCGGGTATCGTACTCTCGTCCTGGAGCGCAACAAAAATATTTTGAATAAAAAGATATTTGCATCGGCCGGGAATCGAACCCGGGCCGCCCGCGTGGCAGGCGAGCATTCTACCACTGAACCACCGATGCTTATACTCTTAACACTAAAATAGTTATCACGTACAGTACTAGTAGAGTCAGCAAAATAAATCGTCATTCCCTTTCACTATTTCTAATGTTTAAACAAATGTGAATGAATCTTCGTTTTACGTATGTAATCAACAGATTGAATAAACTGTTTGTTAGGTTTAAAACTCAAATAATGCATAAATTACCGCCAAACGAAGTCCCGTGTTTAATGCTCAAGTTAGCAAAGTATATTAATCAAAGGGGTGTTGTGGGCTAAAGGCTCATACATTGGTTTATTTTCTATGAAACAACAGTTCTTCTTCTTTCTTCTTTTCGTGTGGTTAGTGGCCAACCTGTTGTCAAGAGTTGTTCAAGGCGCCCGTAGGTCTCTGATATGGCTTAACGACTGCTGTCAATTTGACAACAACCGGGACCGACTTTTTACGTGCCCTCCGGAACACGGAGACGCTCAGATAAAATACTACTAAGCGGTCACCCATCTATAGACTGACCGCACCCAACGTTGCTTAATCTCGCTAATTGTTTACCGATCAATGAGTCCTCCAGAAAATGTAATCAAAATCGTTACAGCAGTTAAGTAGGAGTTTAGTGACATAAACACTTACAGAAGAATAACATAATTACATATACATATGAATGTATCAGCGTGGTGACACACCGTGGTTTTAGTCGGTAAGGCCGAAGTCTCGGGAGAGCCCGACATAATTATCCCTCTCGACTCCCCTTGTGGTGAGGAGGTATGCATCAGAAGCATTTTACAGCTAAGGCCTCGAGGTGCAAAACATTGTAAGACGTTTGAGGTGCCCACTTGTAATAATTATTATGGGCAAAGATGTAATAAATATTAAGTTCCAACTATATTCAATAGTTTGCCCGCAGACATTGAAAGTACTTCGGTTTCAAAACGGTCGTTTCAATTTAAATCAACGAAATTTCTACTAAATGTTATACATAAGTGCAAACATGATAGCTACTGAGAATACTTTGTAATTTGTATGTGATCATTATAGTAATTATGAATGTTATTTTTTTTTTTATACTGCCTTTTTGTTTGAGTTACTGTTATTATTCTTTTTTGTTTAATTTAAAAGTCAAAACATAATTTTTATTTTCATTTATTTATGAGAAAGTGTAGCATCAATATAATTTAAATATAAATAATTTAAGGATCTGGGATGCATCTGCCAACAAATTGCTGTGCAGTTTGGCAGAATTATTAAATGACTGTAACAAGTTTTTAAACACTAAACAAACACTTTTTCATTTCATTTCTTTTTCATTTTCAGTCTTTTTATTTTCATGCGAAAATATTTTTTTAAATCGTATGAGTAGTTTTTGAGTTAAATCCTCATAAAGAAATAAACAAAAAATGAAATCTTTCCGCACTATAATATTAGTACAGATAAACACGGTCTGATTTAATATTATTATAACTGGATGACGTAATAAGTGGACGGAATGCCTTTGCCACAGTGCCTACAAGTTTGGTAGGTTCGATTCCCACACGGGACAAAAATTTGTGTGATCCACAAATGGTTCTCCCGAGCCCGTGTGCTCCTGGTGTCCGTTGTGTCAACGTTTGTAAAGGCTCTCACGACACAGCTTTTATTCTTAGTACTGGAGTTGTCTTCATTAACAGAAAGCAATTATTTTTAGCATTTATTTAATTTTATCATAAGTACTAACTAATATTATTGACGTCATTCGTATATTTTTATTACAAGTAGGTCAAAGCAATGTCGGTACATTCACTTTTGTGTAATCATCATGTTTTGCTGATAATATAATAATATGAAAGATGTTTTTGCTGACGCTACCGTTTGCTGCTTTTGTATTATAGATATGAGACTCCATGCGGCTATTAAAATTGTCTGACAGAAAGCGCACTAACACTTTCCCCGTCTTGGTCTTCAAACTCCAGTCCCAGGACGCAACAAAAATACTTAAAATAAAAAGATATCTGCATCGGCCGGGAATCGAACCCGGGCCGCCCGCGTGGCAGGCGAGCATTCTACCACTGAACCACCGATGCTTATATTTATTTTACTAAAGTAATAAGTAGATACAGTACTAGTAGCGTCAGCAAAATAAAACGTGTTTCCCTTTCACTATTTCTAATGTTTAGACAGATGTGAATGAATCTTCGTTTTACGTAATCATCAGATTGATTAAACTGTTTCTTAGGTACAAAAATGACCGCCAAGCAAAGTTCTCTCTCTCTTCTATACTCCTTTCAATAATAATCATAGGAGTATTATGGGCTAAAGGCAATTGGTGTATTTCCTATGAAACAACACTGCACAAAATAATAATGTCCTCCAGACTGAAGTTTGGTTATGGCGGCCAAACTAGGCATCTGTGCAAGAGATATTATAGTACACAATTGCGTGCTCAAACAAAAAACATCCTAAAATTCTATCACAGCACTACCTACCGGGTCACATTGTGAATCTAAACCATGTAGGACCCACCCATACACACACAAAAATAATATCAAAATTAGTCCAGCATATAAGTAGAGTTCAGTGAAACACAACCGTAGAAAAGAATTTTATATAATTATATCCTAACTGGAATTATATGTATCCTACTAATGTTATAAATGGCGGCCTCATTGGCGTAGTGGTTAGTGTAACCGACTGCCACGCCTGAGGTCGCGGGTTCGTTTCCCGCACAAGTCAAGACAAAAAATTTGTGTGCATCGACATGGATGTTTGTCTTGGTTTGGGTGTTTCTATGTATAATATGAATGTATTTACAAAAAAAAATTATTATATGTATGTTTATCCATTGTCTAGTATCCATAGTACAAGCTCTGCTTAGTTTGGGCTAGATGGTGTTGTGTGTGTGATAGAATATTATTATTATTATTAAATATGAAAGTTTGTGAGGATGCATGGATGGATGGATAGATGGATGGCAGGTTGTTTATTAGTTATTACCCTTTCACGCAAAAACTACTGAACTGAATTTTGATGAAACTTTACGGTATTATTGTTTGTACGTCAGAATAACATATTGGCTACTAAAAAATCTATCTTAACATAATGTAGATACATTAACGCAAGCAAAGCCGCGGGCGAAATTTAGTATATTATAAATGCGAATGTGAGTTTGTTTGTTATGCATTCACATCTTAACTGCTCGACCGATCATCAGAAAATTTCGTATACACGTTGTCAGGGGTACAGAAAAGGACATCATTCCCGCTCCTTATCCTTCCCACTTACCTTTTCTCTTCTTCCTTTCCTAAAAGGTCAGCAACGCGCAAGTGATGCCTCTGGTGTTGCAGGCCTCCACAGGCTACGGTGACAACTTACCATTAGGTGGGCCGTATGCTTGTTTACCACCTTAGCTGTATAAAAAAAATAAATAAGGTAACTTTCATCCAGAATAAAGTACTGTTCCCGAGGTATAGAAATTTATTGACATACCTACGCGAGCGAAGCCGCGAGCAAAAGTTATACAGACATAAGTTATGTTGTAGTATAAGTTGCAGACATAAGTTATAAACAGGATTTGAAATAATAGTAATATAATGGTTGAAGTGGTCGCATCGCCATTATCGCTGCGCCTGCAAGTCTGGTGAGTTCGATCCCCACACAGGACAAAAAATGGGTTATCCACAGATGGTTGTTCCAAATTTGGGTATTCTTTGTGTCCGTTGTTTGAATATTTGTAAAATCCACCGCGATACAAGGTTTATTCCTGTACTAGGAATAAATCTGCAGTTGTCTTTACTACCAAAAAGATCCGCACGGAAAATCAGCGGTTTTTAGAGAGCAGAATAATTTATTTAATCAATTTAGCCAGTTTTATATAAGATTCGCAAAGATTTGTTGAAAGAAATTTCAGAAAAGGAATATCTGCGGTTTTCCTTTTTCGATTATGGATATAAATGGTGAGTAATATGTCTTTATTTCATAAATGTTTCTTTTGTGCTCTCTCATCTTATAAACATCCTTTTTAAAGCATAAAAATTTAAATAGTTAATAACTCCGCATATTGTCAGAGGTTGCAAACCATTTTATGTTTTCATTTCATAAACATGTATATTATATATATTCTATCACATACACGCAACACCATCTAGCCCAAACTAAGCAGAGCTTGTACTATGGGTACTAGACAATGAATAAACATACATATATACTTTTTTTAAATACCTACATATTATACATAGAAACACCCAGACTAAGACAAACAATGATTATTTATTATACCTATTTAGCGGCAAATATTGATTATAGTTGAAAAATCATGGTGTGTAATTTAAACAGTTCGTCGTTTCGTGTTGTAATATAGGAAGTTAAAAAAATATACACATATAGTCGTATGTTAATAAAAACAATATATACACATACTTTAAAAAGCTTTTTACAGTTTGAAAAGTGCAATTAATTGTGAATAAAGATGAACAATGAATATAACAGTACATTGATAATTATAAACAAAACATAACTAATGTTTATTACAGACTACTTATGGTAATACGACATTTTATAAATCAATAGTTGTCAATCCCTGGAAGACGCCGATTGGCGTTTTCCGCACCAGAGTTAGAAAACTCAACATTTCTTGAACCAAAATATCTAAAAACTACTCATATCAGGCATTTCATTAGTAAATTTCAAACACATTTGTTGTTTTATTAATATAATATCTTTAAATTTGGGTAAAATATAAAACAACTATACATGACGCCGATCGGCGTCCTCCGAATCTGAGTATGAAAAAATAAGACGACGATCGGCGTCCGCCGCATTGAATGGGTTAATATTTGATTGTTTTTTGAAAAATAAATTGATTGTTTTTAGCTTTTATTTAATTTTATTATAAGTATTAACTAAAATAATTTACGTCATCCATATCTTTTTCTTACAAATAGTTCAAAGCAACGTTGGTACATTCAGTTTTGTGTAATCATCACGTTTTGCTATACTAGAATAACGTGAAAGATATTTGGTGCTGACGGTACCGTTTGTCGCTTTTGTACGGTAGATATCAAGCATCGGTGGTTCAGTGGTAGAATGCTCGCCTGCCACGCGGGCGGCCCGGGTTCGATTCCCGGCCGATGCAAATATATTTTTGCTTCTCCATTTAATTTTGTAAGAGCGGTTGTGGAATTATGTATGTCCCTTATACTTATAGAACGCATAGCATTTTTAGACTTGGTATTATAAACAGCTCTATACTAGTAGTTCGCCGCGTTTTCACTTCCTTTTATAATTACTGCGGAGTAGTAATTATAAAAGTTAGCTTGGCTCAAACGTGATGTTATATTATAACATTACTACTGGGTATACTTCCAAATGGAAAAAGATTTTTTTAAATCGATCCAGTAGGTTTTATTATCGTATGTTGATATTGTCTGAACTTGACAATTTTGTTACACATTACTAGTATTTTTGTTAACCCGTCCAGCTAAGCTAGAATTCTTGTATTAAGAGTAGGTTCACGTCGGGAATTTAATGGGCCGGTTGTTGTTTTGACATCAGTCACCTTACACTACTGCGATAAGAAACAATTTAATTAAATGTTTACGTTAAAACAAATGTTCATTCAAATCTGTTTAAACGTTAGAAATAGTGAAAGGGAATCACGTTTTATGTTGCTGACGCTACTAGTACTGTACGTGATAACTATTTTAGAAAAATGGATATGAGCATCGGTGGTTCAGTGGTAGAATGCTCGCCTGCCACGCGGGCGGCCCGGGTTCGATTCCCGGCCGATGCAGACATCTTTTTATTTTTTATTATAAAACAATGCGAAAATGTATCCCATAGAAGTATATTAGCTATGGGTTGAATCGATACCCGTATACAGTCTCATTAAACTGTACATGGCATTTTGCTGACAACGCGACCTGTCGAGCGCCCGTCTTTTTCTAATTCTTCTTCTCCCTAGCCTTTATTATTCCCAAGTCACTTGGGGTCGGCTTTCTAGTCTAACCGGATTTCACTGGATATCAGTTTTTACACGGAGCGACTGCCATCTGACCTCCGCAACCCGAAGGCTAACCATAAGTTCTATATCGAAAGTTATATGACTTTTCGAAATTATGTGCGTATTAATTGAAAATTATCGCCTGCTCCGTGCCTCGGAGAGCACGTTAAGCCGTCGGTCCCGGCTGCCATGAACATCTATGGCAGTCGTTATTGGGAAGTCTAATATCCTGACGCTAGTCTAGCCTTAGGGTATCGTTAGCCTTCGGGTTGCGGAGGTCAGATGGCAATCGCTCCGTGTAAAAACTAATATCCAGTCAAATCTGGTTAGACTAGAAAGCCGACCCCAAGTGACTTGGTAATAATAAAGACTAAGGAGAAGAATCAACATTAATTATGTATATTATTATAAAAGCAACTCATTGCTAACTATACTGTCGCGACGTACAGACATTAGAGAGACGAATTCCTAAAACCTAACTCGTGTTATCGTAACCTTTAACTTGGATTATACGTGACTATTTAGTGCAACTTGTATCTTTTCTCTTCTCTCTGCACTCTCTAAACCACAACAACTCATAATAATATCCACCAGGCCGAATTTCGGCCACGGCAGCCAATCTTAACGGAGACTGGCCCTCTGCGCAGGAGATATTATAGTGCACAAGTGTGTGCGCAAACACAAGTGCACTCTCTGTTCCCTAACCCTCATAATCCGATGGGATGGTAATCCGACACGACCGGAGAGAGATCAGGCGCAGGACCAATGGCTTTACGTGCTTTCCAAGGCACAGGGGTGTCTAACACCGCCATCTTCCTAACTCTGGGCTGCTATTGGCCCGACCCGGGATTCGAAGCCGAGACTTCATGCACAGCAGTCGCATTCACTACCACGGAGGCAGTTAACCAACCACAACAACTATCAATCGTACAACTCTGCTCGGACTAAATGTTATTTAGACTCCTGTCAAGTAGTCCTCAATAGCCACATAGGCTGGTACTCGCCTATCATAGTTCTAGGTCTCACGTTATGGAAGGCTAGCCTATTGTCCATACTTGCATCCATAGTTGCCAAGCTCAAAATTAAAACAAGACTCTCCATCATCTGCCTCAAGCGTATTCTTGAGTACTTCGAAAATATTGCCAGAAAAGACGGAGACAATCTCGAAAAACTAGTGGTCACTGGCAAAGTGGAAAGAAAAAAGCGAGGGGCTGCAGCCCGTTGCGTTGGTCCGACCAAATTCGCACCACACTTGACTCCACTGTCTACGATGCTCTCCGAGTGGCCGGCGATAGATCAAGATGGCGTAACATCGTGAGATCAAGAGAGCGATGTTTAACCTGAGTAGCCAGCTCAGTAGTACTGTCACCAAATAATTGATAACGTAACGAGGTATTTATTTTAATATTTAAAAGGCAAAACATGCAATAAATAAAAAAATATTATAAAAAGATTCTTGCATCGGCCGAGAATCGAACCCGGGCCGCCCGCGTGGCAGGCGAGCATTCTACCACTGAACCACCGATGCCTTATACCTATCATATAAATATACAGCTTAGCATTTAAGTTAGCTACCGTCAGCAAAAACATCTGCCTTTCACTTTTACTTAATATAAACGATTATTTAGTAACATCGTAAAATGATTACATAAAAGTGAATGGTGCATTACTTCGTTTTAAATTGATGCGACTTACAAGAGTTCGAGTTTGTTGTACAACTGTATAAGCATCGGTGGTTCAGTGGTAGAATGCTCGCCTGCCACGCGGGCGGCCCGGGTTCGATTCCCGGCCGATGCAGACATCTTTTTATTTTTTATTATAAAACGATGCGAAAATGTATCCCATAAAAGTGTATTTGCTATGAGTTGATTCGATACCCGTATACAGTCTCATTAAACTATACATCGCATTTTCTTTTTACTAGTGTTATATATTTAAACGTAACAATTTTTAATGTACGATCCCAGCTATAGAGGGTGTCCCAGAAGTCGACTTCAAGCCGGAATCAGGTAACAGCCTAATTTATAATAGCTATCAAAAAATATTTAAAAAAACCTAAGTTACGTATTTTAAAAATTTTAGGCATTTTAAAAATAATCAAGAAAATCTACACCTTGTGACGGTCATTTTACTCCTGTTACTACAGATATTAAATTTTTGAATATTTTTTTGTTATTCATCTCGAATAATGTTTCTTTAAGCTTTCGAATTTTTTCGATTATTCGAGATTACATAAAAAAGAAATGAATTTTCTTAGAATAACACTGGAACAAGAATCATCCCCGTGTAAGCATACCGGGATAGTAAACAGCCTGTATGTTAAACTAAAACATGGTCCATCTCTACGCTAATTTTATCCAAATCAGTTCAGTAATTTATGCTTGATAGAGTAACAAACATCTGTGTAAATATTTGTTGGTATATTGTATTGATCTACATGTTTCTATTTAAGTTGTGCGAAGTAAATAGCAGAAGGGTTGAAATAGACGCGATGTCTTAGCTCAGCCAAGCACCCGCTTAACTATCTTGCGCATCTGTAGTGGAAAGGTACGGAGTATCCCGCTTAGGGCAAGCGGGCATTTTTTTTTTATACAACTAAGGTGGCAAACAAGCATACGGCCCACCTGATGGTAAGTGGTCACCGTAGCCTATGAACACCTGCGACACCAGAGGCATCACTTGCGCGTTGCCGACCCTTTAGGAAAGGAAGTGGGAAGGAGAAGGAGCGGGATGAGGGAAAGGGGGTGATTGGGCCACCGGCATTCTCACTCACCGAACGAAACACAACAGTAGGAATACTGCTATTTCACGTCGATATTCTGTGAGAGGGTAGTCATTCCCGGTCGAGCCGGCCCATTCATGCTGAAATCAGCGAGGCTCTACTATAGATCCCATACCTCCTATTTACGAAAAACATGTTGTATAATTTATCAATGATCTTATTGCTCGTATGAATATCAATCTATACTAATATTATAAAGCTGAACAGTTTGTTTGTTTGTTTGAACGCGCTAATCTCAGGAACTACTGGTTCGGTTTGAAAAATTATTTTAGTGTTGGATAGCCTATTTATCGAGAAAGACTATAGGCTATATAACATCACGCTACGACCCACGGGGGACGCGCAGTAACCATTAACGCGAGTGAAATCGCGGGCACATCTAGTATTATACAGGGTGTCCCAAAACTCAACGTCAAGCCGAAACGGGGTGACAGGATTGATCATAACCATCACGAGAAAAATCTGAAAAAAAATCTATCCCATGCAGTTTAAAAATTATGGGCATTTTAAGAAAAACCTAGAAATTTGATCAAACTGTACCATTTTTCGGTTATTGTGGTTATTCTTTTTTATTTTTGTTCATTTGAACTTTGGAAACGTAATCCTAAATAACATTTCTAGAATCCCAATAAAAAATAATGACACAATTGCCTCAAGTTTCCGAGAATTGAGACTATTTGTTAAACTACGAATTTAAAATTTTCAAGATTCGTCGACTTTGACAGGCCCTCCTATAAAAAAAATGTACTAGAGTGCCTTGGCAAGTGGCATTAAAAGTTGGCGCATTTAATCAGAATTCTAAAATGGTACAATACTTGTTAGTTCCATACAATAGAAAAGAGTAAAAAAATTAAAACCTCAAGTAACCCGATTTTTGCTATCTCATTTTACTCAGTTAAAATGTTTTTAATTCACACAAGCTCTAGGTAGGTTCTTAATTTTAAGACAAAATGATGAGAGAGATGGATAATGGGTATGTTCGCCATGAGTGAGCGAGACAGATAGTGACGCCACTTTTACCAAAGTGAAAAAAAGTTAGTAAAATTAGTAAAATAATTAGGTTTGTTGGAATAAAAGTCAGATGATAGAGAAATAACGTTTTTTATTACAATAAATGTTCAAATTGTTTACCATCAGCCTCAATACAAGCCCTACATCTTCTTAAAAAAGATCTACTTATTAGTCGGGCATATCTTCGAGAGTTGATCGCCTCAGCTGCTTGAGAAATGCGTTCACGCAGGTCGGCTACGTTCTCAATGGGCTTTGAGTAAACTTTTTCTTTGAGAACTCCCCAATAGAAAAAATCCAGGGGATTTAAATCTGGTGAACGGGCGGGCCACGAGATAGTGCCCGAACGTCCAATCCACCTTCCCGGATATTCCTGGTCAAGGAAATCTCTTACTTGCACTGCGAAATGCGCTGGGCAGCCATCTTGTTGAAACCACATGTCGCGAAGATCTGCTAGTGGTACGTCCTCTAACAGGGTTGGTAAATCTTCTCTTAAAAAATGTAGGTAATTAGTTCCATTCAAGTTCTCAGGCAGTTCAATAGGCCCAATAATTTTACCGTTTAAAATTCCGGTCCACAGGTTTACTTTAAAACGATACTGGGATCTATCTTCTCGCATTAAATGTGGATTCTCCACATGCCACTCGTGATAATTGTGCAAGTTCATGTAACCATCTTTTTTAAATGTCGATTCATCTGACCAGAGAATTTTTTGGATGAATTGGGGATTCTCATTATGCCTCTGTAGCATTGTTCTACAAAAAGAAATCCTTTCCTGATAATCTCGAGGTAGAAGACTTTGAACTCGTTGTACGTGAAACGGATGCATTTCGGCTCTTTGTAAAATACGATGAGCAGTGCTTTTCGGTATTCCCGTTCTTTCTTCAATTCCACGTACGGAAATACTTCGGTCACGTGCGACCTCTTGCAATACTTCTTCCTGGAAAGGAAACACAGGTCTACCTCCAGCCTGTATTTGATTCGGGAAATGGCCGCCCTCTGTGAGTGAACGGTGCACATTAACAAACACGCGGTGATCCGGGTAGCGCTCTAAATTTGGATATCTTTCACGATAAAGTCTAGCGGCAGCACTTGCGTTGCATCTGCATTCCCCATAAATGAGGTGCATGTTCGCATATTCTTGTGAAGTGTAGCGCGTAGGCATGGTAGATAAAAAGGATGCCAACACAAAAGTCCAGAGAGAAGCCAAAGTTGCCGGTATGTTATCAACAAGTCCAATTCACAAAGATTCAAGTCCAAAAAGAGAAGCCAAAGTTGTCAGTACTAAATCAACACAAGCGAATACGAACGTGCGCAGTAGACGAATGAGCGAAACGTACTAACTGGTTGGTGTCGGACTGGTAGCGTAGCCATTTGCTTGGCTGAAACTAGTGCGAATGAAACAGATAGATGCCATAGCATCTATCTGTTTCATTCGCACTCGTTTAAACGACGCATCTCCGTCTCAATGCGTGGCGTCACTATCTGTCTCGCTCACTCATGGCAAACATACCCATTATCCATCTCTCTCATCATTTTGCCTTAAAATTAAGAACCTACCTAGAGCTTGTGCGAATTAAAAACATTTTAACTGAGTAAAATCTGATAGCAAAAATCGGGTTACTTGAGGTTTTAATTTTTTTACTCTTTTCTATTGTATGGAATTAACAAGTATTGTACCATTTTAGAATTCTGATTAAATGCGCCAACTTTTAATGCCACTTGCCAAGGCACTCTAGTACATTTTTTTTATAGGAGGGCCTGTCAAAGTCGACGAATCTTGAAAATTTTAAATTCGTAGTTTAACAAATAGTCTCAATTCTTGGGAACTTAAGGCAATTGTGTCATTATTTTTTATTGGGATTCTAGAAATGTTATTTAGGATTACGTTTCTAAAGTTCAAATGAACAAAAATAAAAAATAATAACCACAATAACCGAAAAATGGTACAGTTTGATCAAATTTCTAGGTTTTTCTTAAAATGCCCATAATTTTCAAACTGCATGGGATAGATTTTTTTTCAGATTTTTCTCGTGATGGTTATGATCAATCCTGTCACCCCGTTTCGGCTTGACGTTGAGTTTTGGGACACCCTGTATATTATACTAATATTAATATTATACAGAGCAAGTTTGTGGGTGTAGGATTGATCCCATGAACTCTACATCCATATTTAAATTATTCTTACACCAATATTTTCCTGTTTTCGTTACCAATTTTGTGAAGTGAGTCAGAAAGAAAATTGCCCTTTGGATAAACTTTGTTAATATTAGAAACAGCATAGTTAATTTTAATGTGGTATTGGCGTAATATACTGGGAAATAAATAATGTAATGTCGGGCCTCGATGGCGTAGTGGTTAGTGTAACCAACTGCCACGTCTAAGGTCGCGGGTTTGATTCCCGCACAAGTCAAACATTTGTCTGCATGTACATAGATGTTTGTCTTGCTCTGGGTGTTTCTATGTATAATATGTATGTATTTACAAAAAAAAGTATGTATGTATGTTTATCCATTGTCTAGTACCTATAGTACAAGCTCTGCTTAGATTAGGCTAGATGGTGTTGTATGAATGTAATAGAATATTATTATATTATTAACACATAGACAGCACGCTGTACTAACGAATCCATCCTTCAAGAGCTCAATATAAAAACACGCCTGTCTTCAATATTCTTTTTGCAAAGGTCTTTCTTCGATCACATTGCCTGCCGGGAGCATGGATATCTTGAAAAGCTCATACTAGGTCACGTGTAGGAGAAGACGTAGAGGATAAGCGCCCATCTGACGGATAGATGCTATCCTGTAGTTTTTAAACTGCAGCAACCAGGTGACTATGCACCTTTCTATTTAACGTAGTGAAAGCCATTTGGAGTCCTTCACCACTGGAAATTGGGAGCGGAGAAGGTATGTCGGGCTCTCCTGGACCACCTAGCTCAACACAGAAATAACTGGAGAGCCCTGATCGGCAGCTACTTTAGATGGTCACAAACCTTAGCTAAGAGAATAAAATGAAGAAGAACATAATGCTGAAAGTACTTGGCGAGAAATATGACAATTTCTGTCTTTTTATTTAGTTTCTCTTTATACATCTCGCACCTCTGAATACAAATCAACGTGGTTGTACTTACTCGGGCTACGGCTTATCTAGAGCTAGGAGAGGCTGGTAATCTGTCATACAGGTCCTCCTAGTGCAGATACCAGTCTCTCACACAGACTCATCAAATCGATCATGTAAAACCTAGTTTACCTGATTTTTTATTTTTTGTAACCATTCTGTGTGAGAGAGATATAAATACATTATTATCTATATATTAATACGTGAAGCAAAAACTTTGTACCCCTTTTTACGAAAATTGCGCGGACGTAGGAGTATGAAATTTGGCACAATTAAAGTTTATACAGAGAAGAAGTGACGAATCCTAATATTTATATAAAATATGCATTAGAAATACATTAAATTAATGAAAAAAACACTACACGCACTTGTGTGCGTGTAGTGTTTTTTTCATTAATTTGCTTGCTTGTGCAAGCATTTGACACACGCAGTCGAAGCGCGTAACTATGGTTACATATATCAATATATAATGACATATATCAGCAATATCTTACAAACTTTGGTCGAATTTCGAGCACTAGGCGACCGCTAGTTATTATTAATTATTGTGGGATTGATATTTAAGAGCAAGGGAATGAAAGCCGCGGGTAAAGCTAGTTATAGATTTCTTCGTTTTATCGCTGAAACATACGACTGTTTTAATTAACCATAATGTTATTACAACATCCCTTTTCGAAATTACAGTTTCCGTAATGTTACATTTCTCAATGTTAAAGATAATAATTGCTATGCTGACGCTGCCAATCTTGATACATAAGTATAATATTAGACATTAGTATATGAAGCATCGGTGGTTCAGTGGTAGAATGCTCGCCTGCCACGCGGGCGGCCCGGGTTCGATTCCCGGCCGATGCATAATATATTTTTCTACTTCTTTTGTGTTTTAAACATGTTGTATTTTTGAACTGAAACTTCTTTAGGCGCGTTGAGCACTTCTTGGATGAACAAAAATCATGGAACTCGCGGCAACGTCACCGAACGCTTTACATTTTTGAATTATTTTTGGTTTATAAAGAAGTGTTTATGATCAAGGATTAAAGTTTTCACTTCTATCGGCAGTCCCCAAAGACTGCCCCAGTTTGTATTTTATTTATTTATTTAATTAGGTACACCAACAGCATACATATTTTAAAATAAAAATAAAAAAGGTACATGGAAACGGTCTGATACATATGCCAATTACAGGTATACACAACATTTACCACTGAAGCACACAGTTATTATGATTTACAAATTTAGATTAGATAAAAACTACTAAAATATAAAATACAAAACAAAACAATAACAAAATGATATAAAAATTGTTTAAAACTTAATTTTATAAAGACGAATCTGTTTTGGACAATATTACACGTCTGTATTTAGCGAGCGGGTCGGAAAACACATCAAGGTCTGGGTATAATATGCTAATTTCATTATATTCAGAGCATATTCTGGAAATCGTATTGTTATTTCATCATATTTATCTTGTCATAGTAGAGTCTAATTGTGATATGCATTAGGATTGAGAATGTCAGCATATAAACTTATCTTTCATTTTGTTGCTGATGTAATTGTAATATTATGGAATCATTATCAAGCATCGGTGGTTCAGTGGTAGAATGCTCGCCTGCCACGCGGGCGGCCCGGGTTCGATTCCCGGCCGATGCATAATATATTTTTTAAGTTTACAGACCAATATAATAATGTTGCACATTGCATGCAAAAAAATATGGCACTATCGGCATATTTTGCCTTTTATATTTTATATCTATGTAACACCTATGTTTGAAATTAATAAATTTAAAAGTTAAAGTTTGAACATATGGCTGGAAAATGAAGATTTTATACATAGAGTCACTTCCGTATTATTTTATATTTTTACCTTATCATGTTTCTCTTTCACTTATATTGTTCTAACATCTTCCGATGGGAACGCACCCGGTCCTTTTGAAGATACAATGACGTAGATCCACAGCCAATAAGCCTGCATAAAGACTTCCAGTTTGGGTAAATCCAGTTTCAGAGACCATTCAAGGCAGCGAGTTGGCACATCGTGGTAGGCTTAGTATTTTTACCACCTGATAGTAAGTGGTCACCGTAGTCTATGGACGCCTGCAACACCAGAGGCATCACTAGCGCGTTGCCGACCCTTTAGGAGAAGGAGCGGGAAGGGGGAAAGAGGGTGAATGGGCCTTCGGCACTCTCATTCACAGAACGAAACACAACTGTAAGAATACTGTTATTTCATGTCGTTATTCTGTGAAAGGGTAGTCCGTCCCCGGTTGAGCCGGCCCATTCATGCTGAAATCAGCGAGTTTATTTAATAGCAATTGGCGATTGAAACGAGTAGCCATGAGCTTCTTGCCTGCTTCTTCTCATGAAAGCTCTACTCCTCGAACAGGCTTCTTTCAATGCTAAATCTTTATTTCCTTTTAATTGTTATATTTTTTATTAATATATATTATACAGTTAATTGACGTGTCCAAGAATTGTCGTTGATCTAACGTGCCCTTAGGGATGTGAGACCTACCGAGGTGTTATTCGTTATTCTAAACAAAACTAAAACATTCACAACAACCTTTACATCTATTTAAACATTAGACTTCGAATTCAATGTCACCATGACTTTAAATTCGAGTTCTAATATCGTGTTCTAGTTTTACCCAACTCAGGGATCGCGGTTCGATCCCTGAGTTGGGTAAAGTTTTATTTAATTTTGTTAGGAAAATCTCAACAGCAGTACTGTTTTCCTAACAGAATGAAATAATACTCATCTCAGACATCGAACCTCGATCTCACGACCAACATAGTTAATACTGCTGAACCAACGAAGCAACCATCTGGAGTATTCTATTGTAGCGATGCGTTTTCAATAAATTGTTATTTGTGAAAGCTGTTATTATTTTATCATGCGTAGTATTTGTACAGTTGTTTTAACAATATAAATGTTAATGATTTCATAAAATAACGATTGTTATGCTTTGATAATTATCATCATTTATCATCATCAGATTTAATATTGTCGTGTTTATTTATTCAAAACTAGCTGTCCACCGTGGTTTCAACCACAATTATGATTATTATACCGCTCTCGTGGCTCATGGCGTGATGTTATATAGCACATGTTACAACTGGATAAACTAGTGGTCCTCATCACTGCCACTGCGCCGATTGTTGTAGTTTAACACGTTCAGCGCCTGTGTATGTGTCATTATACACCCTAGTGCAACTCTCACAGACCAGTGAATATCTGGACACCTTGAGTAGTCAACTTCAGAGGCCAGTGTATCATTGAATATACACCGCGCCGAACATATTGTATATGACTTTGTAGCCCTAGCCCTCACAAATCGTTTGGTGTATCTGGGGTACAAAATGTTCGGCGCGGTGTATATTCAATGATACACTGGCCTCTGAAGTTGACTACTCAAGGTGTCCAGATATTCACTGGCCTGTGAGTGTTGCACTAGGACATATTCACGTGGCGCTGAACGTGTTAAGATCTTACACGAGACAAGAAAATGGTGTACTCCACATGTTTGTGCCCAGGCTAGATATTTATGTGCCAGTTATTTGAATGTTTGTAAAGTCCCCCGCGACACATGAAATATTTACTACGGGAAGGTTCGTCTTTAGAAAAAAGTCGCAAGGAATTTGTAAAGAAATCTTCCGTCTATTAACCCTTCGGGGGTGCAGCGGTTGTGATTGCGATTGCTGTGTAAGATATCTCGATTATCGAGTCAGGCAAAGAGAGTTTACTGTCAAGAAATTATTAGTAGCAACACCGAATCCGAACCTGGTCCCGGTAAACGTAATAGGCTCGCCCTCGTGAGTTGCAAAAGCTATAATAGTTTTTGCAACTCACGATGGCGAGCGGGCTATGTATGTGTGTGTGTAAATGTCACTCGCAACAGAGCGGTCATACTACAGCACTGTACATATACACGTAAAGCCCGTTCGCCTTCATGACTTGCAAGAACTGTACGTGAGACCTAAAACGTTAGCTGGAGACATTTGGATGGTATACAAGTGAGATTATTTATATACTATACACATTCGGATATCTGTTACTTAATCACGCGCAAGGCGTACCACGCTTGTGACGAAAACTATCAACACAAAACGATGTACAGATAGTGCAATCCACGAAGACGCGCCCCACTATTCCTCCTAACCGTTTATAGTACATGTGTGCAAGCTTCCCCCAATGTTTGAGTGTTATCGGTACACACTAATTACCTATGAGTGCACGGGCACACTACAATGAATACACCAAACAGGAGAGAGCGTCACGGTCAAAGGGAAAGATGCTCTACTTCAATTTTATATATTTTTTTATTTGTAGGTGTCGATATTTTATGTGATTATTAGTTAATATACGATAATATTACCATTTTTATAAATTATAGACATAAATGAAATACGTGAAAAAGTTTTATAAAACTTTATTAAGAAATCAAAATCGTCAATCACTCGTTTCAGAAATATCTGATTCAGAGTCTGATGTATCACCAACATTTATAATAAAACTGAAATCAAGATCACAGTGTCTCATGTATTTATCTTCTATTTTTTCCACGTGTTGGCAAGTATTGAACCAGAAATCTTTATTTACTCGATCAAATGCTTCATTTAAAATGGGCATAATTGAAGTATAATTTTGATTGATATTGCGGCTAGCAACGTCGTTTTTTACAATACCCCAAATGTTTTCGATTGGGTTTAAATCTGGATGATAAGGAGGCAGCCGAAGCACTGTGAATCCATGTTCTTTCAATAATTCGTCAACTTTGTATTTGCGGAAGTTTTCTTTGTTTTTAGTATTAGGTCATAAAGTTCAGGTTTTTTGAAGCTTGGGTCGAAATTGATATTTTTTGCATTCAGCCAAGTCTGCATGTCTAATTTGTTGGAGTTGGATGTTGGTATTTTTTCCGACCTAATGTTGTGATAGGCTGCATTATCCAAGACTACCACGGCATCATTTGGGAGATTTGGTATTAGTTTCTCCTTTAGCCACTTTGAGTAATTTTCTGTGTTCATATTGTCGTGGTAGTCTCCGGATTTAATCTCTGCTCTGTATGTCAACGATGCATTTGGTACAAAACCCTCTGCACTTCCGCCATGTACTATGATTATGCGCACTCCTTTTGTTATATTTTGTTTTATTGCTGTTTTAGAACCTTTTTCGGCCCAAGATTTTTTTTGCACGTGGTTGGTATGAATATATGATTCGTCTGTGTACACTATAGGTCTACCTGCATTACGAAAAGACTTTACCTGTTTTAAATACTTCAATCTTAACATTTGAATATCATGTTTCTCAGTTAGCACCTTCCTGTTATTCTCAGTTCTTCTCCATTTATAACCAAGTTTACGTAACAATGTTCTTAGGGTTGTTATACATTCATCAAATTGTATACGGTCTTTCAAAACAATTTTAAGTCGTGAAAATGTTGGAAATTGACGATGTTCTATATGATAGTTTTGGATAGTTCTCCGGACTACACCAAAATCAAAGTCGTCTAAATTAATTTTTCGTGGTCTTACCCTTCTCTTCTTCATAGGTGATGTAAAAATAGAAGCATTTCTGCCTACTAAATTCGTATGCGACGTACTGGCTTCATTTTCAGACTCAATATCCGCTTCCGTAGTCAGCTCTGTTGTACGCTCCGTACTTGGGACTATAGGAACTATCGCATCCGTCTCCATAGTTATATTCGATTCCATAACAGGTACTGTAGTTTGCTTTATTGTATTAGTATATTCCTTTCTTTCGCGTAGAATTCTAGTCACTGTGCTTTTAAATACTCCAACAGCCTGTGCGGTTCTCCATCACGCATCAGTGAGTTTTACTGCGTAATTATTGATAGCTTCTTTTTTCATAAAATCATAAACTTTTGAAATAATTTCTCTTGCCTAAAATTTAAAAAAATCATTAAATATTTTTACTTATTTTTAAAGATGAGATGAAGTTTTCTTTTAGTAAAATTTGCTATTTTCAAAATTGAATTACTTTCCTCTGCTTATTGCATGTATTTTAGTAACTACATACTTCTAAACAATGTAAATATCTTTTACATACCTGGCTTTTAAGTACAACACGCTGAGATTTTCTCGACATTAAAAAAAAATAATAATATAAAGTAGAGCAACTTTCCTGACGAGTCTGGATTTTTGCAACATAGACTGTACTACGTGTGCGCATCGAACCGCTGACGGTTCGCGACTGACGCTCGGGTGAAACTCCTCGCACCCCGCGATCGCCTCAACCAAAAATTGGTGGGGCGCGTCTTCGTGGATTGCACTATCTGTACCGTCGGCCAAAAATGTGATCTACCACCCTACGGTTGAGGTTCATTTGAACGTCAATTGTCGTCGTAGTCGATCGTCCTTACAATAATATTATGACAGTGACCATTGCTGTCTTTATCATCTATACTAATATTATACAGCAGAAGAGTTTGTTTGTTTGAACGCAGTAATCTCAGGAAATACTAGTTCGAATTGAAAAATTATTTTAGTATTGGATAGCCTATTTATAGAGGAAGGCTATAGGCTATAACATTACGCTGCGACCCACGGGGGCGGCGCAGTAACTATAAACGCGGGTGAAACCGCGGGCACAGCTAGCGTATTATATTAACGTCATGCCATTTATCAAGTTAGAATTATAACGGTACAACAACTCATCTCCATGGCTAAGATTTCTTACACTCCGTTAGAAAACTCAACCTTAGCGACAATTGATCTCATAGAAATTTTTGTCAAAATTGGTAGACCATTTTCTTGGCCGACTGTAGAGAAGTAAAACATCCATTATTCGTCTACAATTGTGCATAAATCCTTACTGTCAGGTAATAGTGATCGATGGCTACGTGCACACGACATATGTCGACCACAAATAAAGATTGAACACTTGTTTATCACCCGAATAGACAAATCTGTTACATCGTATGTGTTACATTTGTTTGCAGGGGAAAGGATTTATTTCAATAATAGCTTCTGCATGAGGTTTGCCCGTTTGAATTCTAGAAGAACAAATAACGAAGAGTATTATTTAAGGCTAAGTTGCAATTCTTTTTAACTTTTTTAAACCCCTGCTAGTCTATCCAGCTATAATAATATAATAATAATATTATTCTACCACATACACACAACACCATCTAGCCCAAACTAAAAATTGAACATACCGGTAAGATCTGTGTGAAGACAGAAATCCTTACTAATGTTATAAATTCGAAAGTAACTCGGTCTGTCTGTAACCTCTGCACGACTAAACTACTAAACCGATTTCAATGAAATTTAAAACCTGCGCAAGAAGATAGGCTAAAATAAGCTTTCTATATACATATTTATAAGCTCTCATAAGTTGTATTTTACAAGAAGCTGTTAATACTGTCTGTATTCTTATCAAAATAAAATAAAATTTGGTATGCTGACAGTGGCGAGGAGACCACTTTACCATCTATGCAGTCAAGCAGGTAAAAGGCGTGCCATCTAAAATGTAGCAGTTACAACATATCAGTGAAATATGCTTTAGTCCGATTCCTAAAGTGGATTCCGCGGAATCTCGGGGTTCCGTGGAAATGTCACTAAGGATCCGCGAAATTATTTATATTTGGCTGTTATATAATACCACAGTTCTTCTTCTTTCTTGTTCTTTTCGTGTGGTTAGTGGCCAACCTGTTGTCACGAGTTCGCTGGTCCAATATTATAAGGTTATATGTTACATTATTGAAAAAAATGATTTATGAATATTGCATAGTTCTATATTATTCGTTTTTGTTTAGACTAATTTAGTAATAGATGGAAGCACTTACCACCTTACAATATTAAATCGCAAATAGTTTTAAGTTACTTTTTAACTTATTTTTACTGATATGCAAATTTTAAACCTCATTTCCCCAAAGTTAAAAATATAACATAGAACCTTGTAGCGAGCAAGCGAGTAGGCCTCTGACATGGCTTAACGACTGCTGTCAATTTGGCAACAACCGGGACCGACTTTTTACGTGCTCTCCGAAACACGGAGACGCTTAGATGAAATACCACTAAGCGGTCACCCATCTATAGACTGACCGCACCCAATATTGCTTAACTTCGCTAATCGTTTACTGATCAGTGAATGCTATGAGCGCCTCAGTTAAGTACAAATATTATTTTGAAATAGCGCAAAATATGTAATGAGAATTAAAGGTTTTGTTCTTATTTAAATTACAGTGTTTTTGATTTGTAATCATTTGATATGGGGTTCCATAAAATAAAATAAAAGGTATTTGGTGAGTGTTCCGTTATTAAAGTTTAGGATGCCTTAGTCTATTGCTTCGACATACAAGTCGTGAGTATATCATTAGGCTAGCTGACTCGCGCAACTTCGTCTGCTTCACATAAGACAATTTGCCCCATTTTTGCAACATTTTTCATTGCTGCTCCTCTCCTATTGGTCGTAGCGTGATGTTATATAGCCTATAGCCTTCCTTGATAAATAGACTTATTTTTTTTTTTATTGCCATTGGTGGCAGACGAGCAAGTGGCCCACCTGATGGAAAGTGGTAACCACTGCTCATGGACTTCAGCAATGTCAGGACACAGCAAAGCCGCTGCCTACCGTGAAAGAAGAACTCTCTTTAAACCTCGTTTGAAGAAGGACATATCATAGCGCTCGGGAAACACCGAAGCTGGCAGTTCATTCCAGAGCTTGCACGTACGTGGGAGAAATGATCGCTGAAAGCGTACCGTCTTAGAATTGAACGCTTCCAGGTGATATGGATAAACCCTGCTTCGGTGTCGAGTGGTACGGTGATAGAAAGGGGCCGCTGGTACCAAATCAAACAGATCTTCAGAGCACTCTCCGTGAAAGAGTCGGTAGAACACGCAGAGAGACCCAAAGTCTCTTCGTTGCTCCAACGACTCCAGCCTATCCGTGAGATTGGGATCATCGACGATTCGAACTGCCCGTCTTTGTAGGGAGTCAAGTGGGCCGAGCTGGTATTTGGGGGCCCCTGCCCAGAGATGTGAGCAGTACTCCACGTGCGGCCGGACCTGTGCTTTGTAAAGCACAAGACGTTGACCTGGTGTGAAGTACCGCCTGGCTCTGTTCAGTACACCCACCTTTTTACTCGCTAATTTAGCTTTGTCCTCCAAGTGACTCCCAAACTGGACTTTATTTGAGATTTCGACGCCGAGGATCCCAATACTTTCGGAGATACGGAGAGTAACTCCTTGGAACTGTGGCGCCATGATAAAAGAGTCCTTCTTGGCATTAAACGCGCACACTTGTGTCTTCGAGGGGTTGAATCGAACTAAGTTCTGTTCACCCCATTCGGAGGCCCGCCCAAGAGAGTCCTCGACTTCAGACACAAGTTGTGTTCGTCTTTCCTGTATTATGCTCCGAGGGACATTCTGATAGCTGGTATAACGCGCATCACCCGTGCTGTCATCCGCATAGCAATGTATGTTCTCGATTGACAACAAGTCATTGATATGCAGGATGAACAGCGTTGGGGAGAGCACCGAGCTATCCAACACTAAAATAATTTTTCAATTCGAACCAGTAGTTCCTGAGATTAGCGCGTTCAACCCAACAAACAAACTCTTCAGCTTTATAATATTAGTATAGATTAGAAAAATAACGTCACAGTAGAGAAATCTCTCGCGGGAAATTTTAAACTTAATGGAAATAAAATAAGATTATTATTTTATAGCGAGAGCATCTCATGAGAGATAATACAATGTATATAATACTGTAGCGCGCTCCCTAATTGTATCTGCCATCCCCTCTTGTATTTTTCTATACAATACTAACAATGCAGTACTTTTTGTAGATTGTAACAGTACGTACATACAAAGTGTCACGCCTTTAGGAGCGAGCTTATTTAATCTGATTCAAAATAATTATGAAATTCTGAGTAGAATCCGTTCTACACAAAATTTCATAATAAAAGGACTGGGATGTAAACAATGGCCTTATGCACGGCAGCAACGTGCATTGCTACAAAACATAACACTAGGGAACAGTAATGTTGCGGCATGGTAAGTTGAAGTCAATTTAGTGTAAGTTCAATATGCTAAATACGAGAAAAATATCAGGTTTGTTAAATTGACTCTAGTTTATGAGATAAGACTTTATAACCATATATTATGACTGAAGGAAGGTCGAAATAAAAATACAATTACCTATTAAATATATATTTTAGAAGTGGCTATAATTATAATAACGACAAGATAACTTAGTACATAATTATGCTATTAAAAAAACATGAGAAAAATATTAGAAAATCTTTATCTGTAAGCTTTTCTATTGTGTTTATATTCAGGACAATCCCTAATTAAACTCAAGCAATAATCATAATATGGCTGTCCCATCGGCCTTAGTATCTTTCTTTCATTGTTCTAATGTACTGATGGAACCCTTCTTTATGTTGAATATTTCAAGAACCAGAGTCAATCCATACAAACTAAATACATTTCGGGTATGACTGATGAATGTGTTTATTAAAACCAGTTACAAAATTAATGCAGCAAAATATATATATTTTTTTGTTCCCCAGTGTAATCTCACATAAAATTATGTGATCCACAAATGGACACACTGTGCCATCAAGGCAGTAAAATGAAACAATTGTGCTTATACCCTTATTATAGTACAAATTTATCTTTATAATCGCAAACTTAGCCAATCTAACTCGTGTCGCCGAGAAATTAATTGCTTGCAAACTCCGTGATGTGACTTTGAACGCCCCAGGCTTTCTACTTCTGTATTAACATTATGTGTTTATCTTTTTGTATGAATTAGTTTATTTAGTGGGTAGTTTGATTTTAATTTCCGTAACATATAGTAGCTAAATTAATACAAGCGTGATGAAATTAGTCGCTGTGGATTCAGAGTATTGTATTTATACTATGCCGAGAGTTTTTGGCTGTTTTTAAATGGTCTATAATCTTAATTTTCTTAGACTGCGATATCTGAGCTGCCAGGCCTTACTTGGGCATGTGTTTACGAAATTTAACCTCGCAATTAGGCCATTGTGTATAAGTAACCGATTTTAAGGTGGTTGGTTTCTCATTCCACCTCAGTTCTGTACAGAAATTGAATGATGTTGTTCAATATTTCTTCGTCGTTCTTGGATTGCTATCAGAACTACATAATTTCATCACAGGTAAGGTTTCTACAGTATACACCTGTAATGTTATGTAGGTAAACAACATACCTATGCGTACTTGGCCGTTTCAAAGGAGGATCACATTTACCTGTGGCTGTCTTGTGCCTACAAGTGGTCTTAAAATAGCAATCCAAGTATCTCTATTATAAGTACCTGCATGATTGCAAGCAATAATAGTCTACTGTAAGGCCCGGATCGATTATAACTACACACAGTTAATTTCTGTTACATATACTATGAAAAATATGTCAATTGTTCGTGGGTAAAACGTTTCTGATATAGGAACTAGACCTAATATCGTAAATATGTTTTCCACCTTTACTGTATACAAAAATAGACGCCACAAAACTTTATTCGTAGACTATTGTCTACGATAAAACACCAAATGACTTGCTTAATCTTTACATACCCTAATACCAAAATAACAAAAAGTAGGGCAGTTAAAGTACGTTAAAATACATCGATAATAAGTAGGCTAACGCTTATATAATGTCTAGTTCTATCTGCAGAAAAACTTTGCCTAGATAATACCTTAGCCAGCACTGTGCCAGTTATAGCTGCTAAGTTTTTATTGCGACCAATATTCGGTTTTGCTAGCAATAAGATTTCAGAATAGGGTTGTAGCAAATTATATCGATATTTATGATGTTGAGTACTTTTGTATCGATATTTTCGTACTGTATCTATTGTATTACCATGGTATAAGTAATTACTTATTAATTAAATGTACATTACGTAATTTCATATAATAAGCATACTTAATATGGGCACTTTATACCTAGTAGGTAGTACATACTTTTTCTTAGAATTTGGATAAGCCAAATCTAAATTACTCGCGAAAGTGAAATATTGCATGTAATTTTGTTATACTTGACGTGAATATCAACATGCATTGAAATTAAACTACTAGATATAGGTCGGATTATTAATACGATACGGTTTATTAAATGCACAATTATAAGTATATTTTAACTATTTATATTCATATTTACACTTTCCCCGACGGGGACGTGGAGACTAAGGCGGTTATCATCTCATTGTCTTGAAGTATAGTTATTGTACAGTAACCGAACATAACTAAATTGTATACGGCAATATAGTCCAGTCACATATGGAGAAAAAAGGATTCAAGGATTCAGGAGAGGTAATAAGCTGTAAACACGTATACACCTTCATTTTGGTGTTCTAAAAGTTATTTCAAAAGTCTCAAAAAATATTGTGTCTGCACCGTAAGTTATTCAAGTTCAAAGGTCACAAAAATCAGTTTTTCGCGATTATCTTGGTTCCGATAGCTCGAATGATGTTAACATTTTTTATAAAATTGTAGTATAATTGTAGTATTGTCAGTAACATCTCTGCCTACCGCTTTAAGGACACAGGCTTGAGACGATGTATGTATCTAGTTAGTTCCTATTAGTATAACTTACCTTATTTACTTACCTAAGTCAATTAAAAAAATACTTTTCAAAAATAAAATATCGATATTTACATTAGATATGGGCTTCCCTAAAAACAGGTGATATTTTTTGCCAGTCTACAATAGGTAGGTACATAAGTCGAAGTGTGTTTTTGTTAGAAACATCAAATAGTACAAGGCACCTTGACAATGTCCTTTTAAGATCTGATTAATTAGTAGACCAGACAGTACTAAGAACTAACATAAGTAAGGTTTGAATCATTAATAACTTGTAGTTGAGACTATTGTGGGTACTTTTGTCTTTACATCTGTTTTTATTGTGGGTACATGTAAGTGGATGCTCTTATTTTATAAACTACTATAAAAGACTGACTTTTAGGTGTTACTTTCAACTTAAGTATTTTGTAAGTGTCAAGTAGTGTAACGGTTGCAAGTGTTTCATAATTGTTTGTAAAATAAACCATATTGTAAATTTGGCGATATTTGATAAAAACGGCTGTGAGTTTCTGGCTTCTTCCTCTCATTGGTTCTACGTCCTTGCTTGGCTGACCATGGCAACAGATAAATATGACGTTCATAAATGATACATTGTGGTTTATATGAATAAACATATCTTCATTGAATTTAGTTTTACTTGATAGATCAGATATTTAGTCAATGACTTTGGCATATAAGCACGTGGTTCGCCTTTGTTATGCGGTTACGATAGACTTACTATCGACGCCCTAGCACGTGCCGGAGTGGAGCCTTGAAGATAACGCCCACAGACGTTACGTGTCCTGCTTTGAGCGTTACTGGTTCGATCGCTGATGCACCCACATCAAAGAATAAGCACTTTCTTGGGCTAGTGCCTCTTAGTGAGGTGTTTCATGACCTAGCAAGTTTTGCTACGAGGTTTCTTGATGCTTTTCGACGATGTCGCAAACTGATAGAGGTTATATATCCGGTAGTGCAAACAGTCAGCGATTAACTGCTATCTCGTTCATTTATAAGCAATATTATTTCATTTACATATTATCAAAGATATGTGAAGTCTGCCAACCCACACTGGCCAGCGTGGTGGACTATGGCTTAAACCTTCTCAAACTGAAAGAGACCTGTGCCCAGCAGTGGGAGATTTAATAATAATAATAATAACACTTGCCGAAAATGCAATAGCACTTCAGAAACAATACAACACATAACAGGCGCATGCAAGTCAATAGCTCAGACTGACTACAAACATAGACACGACCAAGTAGCCAATGTCATTCACCAAAAACTTGCACATCAATACAACTTTATAGAATCATTCACAGCATACTATAAATATAGCCCCCAAACTATACTAGAAAATGCCACAACAAAATTGTACTTCGACCGAGCTATACTCACTGATCGAACTATCCATTACAATAGACCAGACATAACGTTAATTAATAAAACAACCAAAACAGGATACCTTATAGACATCGCCGTACCAAATACACACAACTTACAGACCACAATAGCAGAAAAACTTAGTAAATATATTGAATTAAAAGATGAAATAACTCGAATATGGCATTTACAAAAAGTTATCATTGTCCCTATAGTTCTCTCAACCACAGGAGTCATACCAAAACAACTACACCAATCCCTTAAAACCTTAAACTTACCACCAAAAACTTACTATCTTCTGCAAAAGGCAGTAATACTAAACACGTGCCGATTGGTAAGGAAATTCTTACAATGCGAACCGGATAATACGCCATCGCTAACACACGTACCCACTTCGTCCACAATCACAAACTAATACTAAAACTAGCCTGATGTATACTTGGCTTAGGCCCGTGCCATCAGTATCTTACCGGCTAGCCGAGAAAAATAAAATGAAAGTATAATAATAATAATAATAACTTTATTTCGTAAAGGTATGAAAATACACATACAATAATATTTATAACTGGTCCAGAGAAAACACGATTTAGTTTGTAACGATGGCACCTGTGCTAGTGAGATTCACTGTATTACAGGTGTCAGCGCCTTCCATTTCATGTTTGTACAGTTAAAGAAGTTAACAAACAAAAATAAGCATTATTGTAAATAAATGTTTTATATATATTTTAACCAACAGCACTTGTTATAAATTTAGTATGATTCAATTCGTGTGTGTGCGTGTGTGTGTGTGTGTGTGTTTGAGTATGTGTGTGTGTGTGTATGTGTGTGAGAGAGGGTGTGTGAGTGTATGTGTGAGAGGGTGTGTGTGTGTGTGTGAGGGTGTGTGTGTGTGTGAGGGAAGGTATGTGTGTGTGTGCGTACATGCGTGCGTGTACGCGTGCATGCGTGCGTGTACGCGTGCATGCGTGCGTGTACGCGTGCGTGTTCAATAATAATAATAATAAACAAGGCTGTTCTTATTATAATCAAAAACAATTCTATATTAAGGTATCTGTAAGAAACCAAAGTTAGAATCAGCGGATCGAAAAATATACAATCTATCATTTCGTCGATATATTGAATAGAAAGCCGTTAGTTAAAACAATAGCCGGACTTCATAAAAGTCGTAGTGTCCACAATCCGTTGAAATTCGACTGCCGAGCTATATCGACCGAACGCCATCACTCACTAAGAACAAAGATGGATAATACTACTGGATAGTGTTATATAAATATTTATTCTTTAAAATAAGTACTTAAAAAGGATATTAGTCTATTTTGATGATGAAACTGCAGGTAGAAAGTAAAGGCCTAGGTGTGTTGGCCAGTTGCAGCAAATAAGGAGGTACTGTCTATATATAAACTATTAAAGCTTACTACTTTACAAGCATACAGCCTGAGTTTAACTTAAGTGCACTTGACATGTCACACGGAGGAGTTAACTATCGTACTTTTCGCATAGCATTACATCTTGGAGAAAGTAGACGTCTCTACAAAATACTGAGGCACAGATGGGCGAATGAATAAGGCAAGTGAAAACAGACGAATTCACACAGTCGCCTGCGTAGAGCAATTTCGGCATATACAATATATTGACAATTTAACATGCGTTATTAGCATGTTTAAGAGAATGCAAATATAATTATATAACCATCTACGATACACTTTTACCTTAGTCTTTACAGTGTATTAAAATCATTTTTCAAATAAATCTTACATCCTAATCCTATCCTAACTAATATTATAAAAAGCGAAAATGAGTTTGTTTGTTTATTACCTTTTCACGCCTAAACCAACGAACGGATCATCCTGAAATTTTGCATATACGTTGTCAGGTGTACAGAAACGAACATAGACTATCTTTCATCCCGAAAAACATTACTGTTCCCGAGGAAAACAACAAAAACGTTCTTATGATAATAGATGGCGCCAGGTTTCTTTCGAATCATAATTGAATTATATTATTACAAGCCGAGTACAACCCAAATTGATTGTCAAATTCTATATTAACGCGAGCGAAGCCGCGGGCAAAAGCTAGTAAATAATATAAATCCTTAAAATGTGACACTTAAACGCTCACTAAAACGCTCTTAAGATGCATGTTCTCGTCAGTGAAGCAGCAATCATTACTTTCTACATCACACGCCATCTTCTTAGGTCTAACCTTTTGATACAATAAGTACCTATAACCCTCAACTCGAGCTCGACCGGGGAAGGACTACCCTCTCACAGAATATCG
The DNA here is from genome assembly GCA_963564715.1 of Catocala sponsa. Lineage (NCBI taxonomy): Eukaryota > Metazoa > Arthropoda > Insecta > Lepidoptera > Erebidae > Catocala > Catocala sponsa. The sequence goes on along the minus strand of OY751337.1, from coordinate 22,486,816 downwards.
ACGTGGAATAGCAGTAGTCCTACTGCTGTGTTTCGTTCGGTGAGTGAGAGTGCCGGAGGCCCAATCACTCCCTTTCCCCCATCCCGCTCCCTTTCCTTCCCACGTCCTTTCCTGAAGGGTCGGCAACGCGCAAGTGATGCCTCTGGTGTTGCAGGCGTCCATAGGCTACGGTGACCACTTACCATCAGGTGGGGCCCGTATGCTTGTTTGCCACCTTAGTTGTATAAAAAAAAATAAAAAAACTTATCATTAATTTCTTCCTTTTAGTTACTTTTATTTTCTTTCCAGAGAAGACTAAATCTTTAACATATCAGTCGGCATAAAATACAAATATCGTAAACACTGGTCAATAAATTCTAGACACGAGTTAAAAATTTTATCTGAAGATTTTATTAAATTCTTTCCATAAATCTGTTGGCTGAAGATTTTATATTCACAACATGCGGCGTGTGTTCAATACAGAAATATTTTATTGAAATTCTTTACAAGAAATTTCTAATCTCCGGTCTAACCTATAAACCTGGCTGAACAGGATTCTTGTTCTTTTTCTGGAGATTCTGTTTTGCTATTACATATGTGCTGCTACAACGTGTAATAGTAATATGTGAAAAAAAGCAAATTTTAAAAAACTATTAAAATATTAAACCATTTAGATGTACACTTTTTCCGAAGTTTTGGGTTGCTTTTTAGTAGCCATGGTCACTGGGAGACTGAGATGGTGGATGATACAATCCTAACTAATATTAAAAAAGCGAAAATGAGTTTGTTTGTTTGTTTGTTACATTTTCACGCCTAAACCACTGAACCGATCATCCTGAAATTTTGCATATACGTTGTCAGGTGTACAGAAACGGACATAGCCTACCTTTCATCCCAAAAAAATTACTGTTCCCGGGGAAAACAATAATAACGTTCTTATGATAATAGATGGCGCCACGTGTTTTTCGAATCATGATTGAATTATATTATTATATATTATTACAAGCAGAGTAGAACCCGAATTGATTGTCAAATTCTAAATTAACGCGAGCAAAGCCGCGGGCAAAGGCTAGTAACTAATAATATAATAATAAAGTATCCGAACATAATATACCTACATTTTGGTGTTCTATTATACTTATCTATTTGATACAAATAGTTAAATAATTTAAATAGTTTAATAGTATCAAATTTATATGAAATTTGTGTTTTCAAATAAACCGCAGAACAATCCGTATAAATTAGTTTAATTTCAAAGTTAAGTGTGGTCATATTTTAATGTCATTGGCACTGTGACTGAGGTAAAACTCTTAACTTTAGGCTTTATGAAATACCAATTACACACATAGCCCGACCCGGAGCAGTGTAACGAACTCAGTACTTCACACCTAAAATATAACTTCAGTTATGCAAAAATAACTCATCCAGTATAGCTTTAAATCCAACAAAAACAAAGAGTCGCGCAGTGGATTTGATTGAAGCGGATATTTGTAGTTCCGGTGCCGATCGCGAGGCGGCGCCTCTATCGCATACTTCACTTTTTCAGCAGATTGCAATTCAATAACTGAATTCAACTGGTATGTACTATTCTATATTGATTTCTTTAAATAGGAATATACAGACATATTAAAGGATATAAAAAAATAAATTTAACTGTCATGTAACAAACCACATAATTTACAAATAATAATTATAAATCACAAGGTTCAATCTTTGAATAGTAGGTAGAGATCGCTGATTTAAGCATGAATGGGTCGGCTCGACCGGGGAAGGACTACCCTCTCACAGAATATCGACGTGAAATAGCAGTATTCCTGCTGTTGTGTTTCGTTCGGTGAGTAAGAGTACCGGCGGCCCAATCACCCTCTTTCCCCCTTTCTCCTTCCCACTTCCTTTTTCCTTTCCTAAAGGGTCGGCAACGTGCAAGTGATGCCTCTGGTGTTGCAGGCGTCCATAGGCTACGGTGACCACTTACCATCAAGTGAGCCGCGCCGTATGCGTGTTTGTCAACTTGGTTGTATAAAACAAAAAATAAGAAAAATAAGAAAGCTCTAGGTTTTATAAAGTGATTGCCTGAAATAGATTTAGACCTGTGTTTCAGGCTATTTCTCTGCTTACAAAAAATATATGCCAAGTAATATTAGGGTATAGGTCAATGTGCATAAACTTAAAATAAATATGTATATTGATACAATAAAAATAACTTAGATTACATATATTATTACAAATTAATGATGACGTAAGGCTATTTTAAAACTGTAAGCAAATTCTCCGTATCGGAGTAGGTCAGTGTGTGCAGGTGTTTGGTAACAATAACATTACATTTTTTATAACTTAGACTATATATATCTAAAATTCTATTTAATCTATTATATCAAAATGGTCCTAGGAATAAGAAGAATTTATTTACAAAGGCATGTTTGGCATGAAGCTTAGTACATCTTTTCGTCTCTTGTCTGGTGCACTTCCTCCAGGCAAGAGACGAAAAGATGTAGGTACTAAGCTTCTGAATGGAAGTAGTGCATGTTGTTTAAGCACGGTGTGCAGAATAAGCAATTGGTTATACAGTTATATCATGTCTGGTATTCCAAAAATTGATAGGTTAACAGTGTAACCAGTCTTACGCTGGTTTTTTGTAACAAAGGTACCTACTTCCTTAGGCGAGTTTGCTCATTCTTATTGACACCATATTATCCAAACTCAAATCGATTTTCAGTCGTGGGCCATTTTCTACGAAATTAAACCATTTATAATGTCTCTACCGACACTGAATGCGCGAATAAACATAGCATTTTTTTTAAATGTGCTCTTTGTTTACGACCAATGCCTATAGTCCAAGATCCCAGAGCGATAAGACATAACTTATTTTCATTTAGATGAAACCTTAGGTTCTCAGTAGCGTCTCATGTTCTTTGAATACCTGCGAGTTTGTGGAGCTCGCCTAGTGACACCTGGGCAGGTACCAGGTAAGAAAGGTAACTAAAAATAAGAGTTACTTAACTTAAATTTACATGGCTGATTTTTATATATGTTTTGTAGAATATTATTCTAAAGTAGTAACAAAAGTGTCAGACACTTTCCATGGACCAAAACTTTTGTCAGACGCTTTAAAGCTGCACAAAAAATAAATGAACTTTACTTATTATTACATGTCTGATTTTTAAATATGTTATTAAGGTAACTAATACAAAGTTATATTTTATAGTCAGACAAATTGTAATGACCAAACATCCCCTAAACACAAAAAATATTCAGCCGAGAGAATGAGCGCGAGACGTATGCGTATGCGTCTCAGAGTAAAATATTTAAATATTTTTAAAGTACTTACTGCTTTCGATTCAATATTTTTGCATCTCTATTTAAATAAGACGAACTTCAACATTAAAGTAATCATTAATTAATATTTAAGTAAATTAATTTATTGCATAATATATTCCGGAAAATAAATTTATTCGGCGCCATTTTGTTTTATGAAGAATTATTTTAATTTCTCTTCTACCCCTATTCTCTGCCTACCCCTCTGGGAAACAGGCGTCAATCATCATCATCAATAAAATGAAAATACATACATACATACATATGTATGTATGTATTTTCATTTTATTATAAAAAGGTACCAGTAGGAACAATTAAAACAAAAATCATTTTATAAAAAAAAAATTTAATGTGATTAAGTAAAGAAAGTATTTGTTTATCTTCTAATTATCGTAATCGTTTATCATCATTTTAATTAGTATTAGTTACTATGGACGTCGCACTTGCTCTGTCACGCATGCGTATAGTGCTTTCTTGCTCATTCTCTCGACTGAATAATTTTTGTGTTTAGGGGATGTTTGGTCATTACAATTTGTCTGACTATAAAATATAACTTTGTATTAGTTACCTTAATAACATATTTAAAAATCAGACATGTAATAATAAGTAAAGTTAATTTATTTTTTGTGCAGCTTTAAAGCGTCTGACAAAAGTTTTGGTCCATGGAAAGTGTCTGACACTTTTGTTACTACTTTAGAATAATATTCTACAAAACATAAGTATATAAAAATCAGCCATGTAAATTTAAGTTAAGTAACTCTTATTTTTAGTTACCTTTCTTACCTGGTACCTGCCCAGGTGTCACTAGGCGAGCTCCACAAACTCGCAGGTATTCAAAGAACATGAGACGCTACTGAGAACCTAAGGTTTCATCTATGTGAAAATAAGTTATGTCTTATCGCTCTGGGATCTTACTCTACTACACGTGTTTGCCAAAATAAGTAGATATGCAACTTTGACAATCCTAACTAGAGGCTATAAAAATAAGTATTTCTTGGTATATAACTCTAATTTCTGTCTGTTTTTCTACTCAGGATTCGAACCCTAGACTTTATGACCGAAGTTGTTTGGCCATATACGGATAACATTTCAATATAATTATTTCTTAATCAACCAAGATAACTTAACTAGAAGGTAATAAGAACAGTATTGTAGCTGTCGACATTATGGCGCATCTCTAAAATAGATAAAACCGCTTTCAGATGAAAACATAATACTTAGGATATTAAGTAAGCACCGTGTAATTAATAAGTAGGTACATACTTAAAACGTAAGTTTAATTAGTTTCACTCAAAAGAGTCAATATTATCGTTATTTTCATACATTTTTATTAGTTTAGCTACGTTTCTACTAAAGGAGCTTGTAGAAAATGTTTGGATCAAACATTAATAGATCACTGGGAGTTTATCAAGACTTTCCATAGCTCTAGTTACCGATAAATAGCCTTGCAATTAAGAATATGTAATTACTATTTCTAGAACCATTTTAATATACATAAACAAAAAAATGTTAAACAGCGACATCTGTTGTGTACATCGAGAACTTTTTAACTACCGTTATTTTAAAAAGTTCTACAATTTTATACAAGATGGCACTAAAACGCTATAAAGAAAACTTTAGTTTTGTCTAATTAATAAGCTTCTTGAAAGACAGGTTGTTGCAACCTTAAGAGGTTCCCTGTCCGATGAATAACATATGATACATTACAACAGATTTTCTATTGTTTCTATCACGGGACAGCGAATGGGGTAAAAATATAAATAAACAAAATACATTTACAGCATATTTAGCATTCTATTCTATTTACTTTACACTAGATGTTCCCGCGGTTTCACCCGCGTTTATCGTTACTGCACCGCCCCCGTGGGTCGTAGCGTGATGTTATATACCTACAGCCTTCCTCAATAAATAGGCTATCCAACATTTAAAGTAATTTGTTTGTTTAATTGAACGCGCTAATCTCAGGAACTACTGGTTCGAATTGAAAAATTATTTCAGTGGTTCCTGAGATTATCGCGTTCAACCAAACAAACAAAAAAATATATAATATTAGTAGGTACATATAGATGTCATTGTAATCTAAACTTCTATACTAATACCACAGATAATATAATGCCTTCTGCTACCAGATAATATTGTTTCAACAGTAACATAATTATAAAGTAGGTAGGGAAAAAAATTTCTTCGCATTTTATATGAAAACTCAAAACATTACTTTTCAAAGTTTATTTACATTTAATTACAATATATATGTGCCATTTTGTTCGATGACTGTCTGCCATCTTGTTGGTAATGACATAATCCCGTTGCTGTAGAAATTTTGGAACTTCGAATCAAAAAAACGCGACAATTAGTTTTGGCAGTCCGCTCTTGATGTTAACCAGATACTGTCTAAAGAATTCTGAAGAGACCGAAACAGGTGGAAACCATGCTTTCTATTGATTAATTCCGGCCGCTTTCTCTCAATTCCTTGCTTTAATCTCATCAGTTGTTGGCAGTAGAAATCCGAATCGACGGATCTGCCCGGCGGTAAAAGCTCATAATAAACAATACCCTTCCAATCCCACCATACACACAGCATCACCTTATTACGAGTTAGCCCGGGTTTTGCCACAGTCTGTGAAGCCTGACCGACCTTTGATCACGACCTTTTTCGCACGTTTTTATCGTACGTCATCCACTTTTCATCACCAGTTATCAATCTCTTCAAAAACGGTTCGGTTTCATTACGTCTCAATAAAGAATTGAACACAAACAAATTTTTTTCGCGGCTTGCGTTGCATTTTTTTTGTAATACAATTTTAAAATATATCGAATTTCTTCATTAGTTCCACTTATTTTGACAAAAAGAAAAACAAATGAAAACCAGCGGGAAACAATATTTACTAAATTGTTCCTTTTTTGAAATGTAACCTAAGTATCAAAACCAGCCAGATACAACTAGTACAGCCAAAGAGATTTTATTAAAAATTTATAGCTACAGACTATATGCGAAAAGGCTTTTTCTCCGACATATTAGTTTATCATATTCGTCACTACTTAAACCTGTAGGTACCTGAAAATGTGTTTATTTGAAATTGAGGAAGTATGTACCTCAATACCTATTTGACAAAACTCGATCAAAGCTAAGACGGGTTGCAACTAGTACGGTATTTTTTATGATCTCTAAATTCAGCTATTATAACAGGACTACTCCTTACATTGGAGCATTTTGTCATGGAACTTAACAAAACTTTGAACAACAGATACACCGAGTTATATATATTATGTATATATGACACAAATGCTTGCCTCACATGGGGATCGTACTCAGCTGACTCCGCGCACTGGCTACTGCCAAGCGAGCACTTAAACCACTGCGCCACACGTGCATCAGTGTGATATAGAAATAAGTATCCATCGCCCCATTACTGTTTATTAAATAGGTCATCAAAGTTAATACGATTAAGGAGTTTCATTTCAGTCTGGTGAAAGTACCATGTGGTTACGAAATGCTTAGTTTTATCACAGTACCTTTTGTCCTTTCTTTAGTTATCATTTAGGTACCTACTTAGATACTTAAAAGAAGCAAATATAACTGAACACCGATCAATAATACCTTTGATTCGTCAAACAGAATGTACCTACATCATAAACTTTTGCAATCTTCTTGTGTATATCCGTGCAACAACAGAAAGTTGCAAGTCTGTTTGCCCTTTCACATTATTATTAAATGTCACTCAATAGAATGTATGCAATTTGTCTAGCATTTAAACTTACTACTGAAAATGCTAAGCAATCTTTAATTATTAGGTATACGAGTTATTAATGTTTTTTTAGAAAATAGCCATAGGCTGATAATTCTAAACTCTTTTGCCTACAAGTAAAAAGAAGGAATAGGAAACGGTTGATCCGGTTTAGACGCCTATTCAACACATAACAATGTGTGACTTTATTATGTTGCATCTCTTTCTAGCGACGAACTTATCGCATACTGTACGAAGAAGAGGTTAGCGATAGAGTCATAAATTCGAATTTAAGCTTTAAATGTAGAGTGTGTTGCGACTGTGTTGGTATTTCATAAATAAATGTCAAAATAACTCTCTCGATGCCAAGTAACTATTGTTGTTTTTGCAATGTTATGCCGTTTATTTAATTGAATTGCATTAAGATCGAGTTAACCGCGATCGCGTTTGTTTAATATCTGCACGTGTGTCGTCGCTCGCCGCGTTTGCCGTTCGCGAATCTAGCAGATAATCCCTACTCTTGAAAATGTCAAATTGTTTTTTAGTGTTTTGTATATATTTTTGTTTCAAAACGCGGGTAAAATTATTGCTATTCGTTGGCGTTGAGTGCTGTGTTAATCTTTGGTTAGGTGAAGTGCTTATAATATAGTGTTCATCAAGAAATAAGGCCTGTGATGTGTGTCGGTGAGGTTAGTTTTTGTTCGCGCTATTATGAGGCTCCTGTTCTGATATCCTGGCAGCGGTTCGGTGAGTAATAGCGAGTAAGTTTTCTATGGAAGGATATCTAAGAAGACTGCAACACAAAGCTTGGCGAAACATCCAATTTTCTGTTTAAAATAATTATGTTTGTTGTTCATTAAAACAGAGACAGATGTGCATAACTCAGTCTAAGTTGGACTCTAGTGTGTGAAAATGGCTTATAAACCTTAATTTGTAAACTTAAATACATACAATTTAGGTAGAATAGTACTCATTGCTTTCTTAGTGCTACTCAGCAATGAATTGTTAAAATCATGTTGATATATAAAATTTTATTACAAACACTAAGTTAAATTAACTTCTCTATCTATAGGTAAACATGCTACAAAGACAAGCTTCCATGTGAATAAGTAGAATCTGAATGTATGTCAATAGTCAGAATATTGTTTGGGAATGTACAGTGAGAAACCATATTGTCAGGTTCGCTTCAATATGAGGTTCGATACTGTTTCACAAATGTATTAAAATATTTGATTTAGGATTGGTACAGTTTAGTTTACATAATCAGCTGTAAGTTACACATGAGTGTAATTAATATTCAATTGCTGCAATGTCAAACATAATTGAAAAACAATTGTGTCTTACCACAGCTAGACGATGCAGTTCAAGATGTTAAATATGTTACTGTTCCTTATAGTTGGTTCAATTCCAACCAAAGTATGGTTTGCATAACATTCAATACTTTGTTAGTCATGTTTAAGGTATATTAATCTTTTTCAGAAACAAACAGATATTTTGTCTGAGGAATCATATTTGCTGCATACTTTAAATCAGGTTCAAGTCCTGAACATAATAAGTCATCATATTATTTGTATGATTGTTATCAGTAATTACTTTTCAAGATCAAAGAAATAACCATTTATTTCTACTTTGCTCATCAGGAAAAATGAATAAATCATTGTGTCTGGTCCATGGCCCTAGCGCTGGTCAAGAGATTAAGATGTAAGCACAAACAAAACAGCAGCTAATAGAAACACAAAACATTGTTGAAAAAGTTGGTTCAATTCCAACAATTTCTTTTTGTGTTCTATGCTTCATGTGTCTCCGAATTGGTTCAGGTTCAACACCTGTGCAACATTTATATACAAGTTTAAATTTAAAACATTATTAAGTATTAAATTCCCTGACTAAATGTTGTTGTGGTCTATAATCTTCTCACAAATGCCATGGGTTCAAACCCCATGTGTATTGTTTTAATACCACTGTTAAAATTTTGGATTTTTTTTAGTGGGTTCAAATCCCACAGAACTGTCTATTTCTGGAGATATTTATGCTGTGGGATCAAATCCCAAAGAACTATGTAGTCCAGGAATTATTTTCTCTGCAGGTTCAAATCCCACAGAACTATTTCTGGAGTTATTTAAGCTGTGGGTTCAAATCCCATAGAACTGTGTATTCCTGGAGTTAATTATTATGTGGGTTCAAATCCCACAAAATATGTGTATTCCTGGTGTTAATTATTATGTGAGTTCAAATCCCACAGAACTGTGTATTCCTGGAGTAAATTATTTTGCGGGTTCAAATCCCACAGATCTATTTGGTTCTGTATTATTTACATTCAGTTCTAGATTGTTTATTCTGTGGTTTCAAATCCCACAGAATTGTTTAGTGCTAAAGTTATTTATCCTGTGGGTTAAAAGCCCACAGAACTGTCTATTCCTGGAGATATTTATTTTGTGGGTTAAAATCCCATATATCCTGGATTTATTTGTGCTGTGGGTTCAAATCCCACAGAACTATCCAGCCCTGGAGTTACTTATACTGTGGGTTCAAATCACACAGTAACGCCTATTACTGGCTTATTCTCTGGGTTCAAATCCCAAAGAACAATCTAGTCCTGCATATATTTATTCTGTGGGTTCAAATCCCACAGAATTAGCTGGTGCTGGAGTTATAGCATCAAATATTTGTTGTCCATCTAAGCTTCTTAGATTTCTCTAACTATAAAAGAGAATGGAAAGACTGAAGCCCAATAATCTGAAGCCTGACAATGTGTGGAAAAGCCAGCAGGAGTTAACTGAAATCATAAAAAAGACTTCCTCAAATAAGTTTCTTTTGTTCTTCTTTTTACATCATGAGTAGAGTGAGTAAGTGTTATTTCAGGAAAAAGACTGTGGCATTGCTTAATATTATGGCAGGTTTTGTCAGTGGGTTCAATTCCTGCATGACGTAAATCTGCTACAGGTTTATAATTATAGTATATATTTAGAAAGAACACTGTATAGTTGTGTCAGATATGTAAAAGTAGTTGATATCAAGAAAATGATCTAAGTAGAGATAAATATGGTGGTAGAATGTTTTAGATGTGGGTTAGATTCCTGCATGTAACATTGAATGCTAAACAACTTCTATTACTGTTGTTGTTATTGATATTGTGACTGTGTTGTATTTTTGACTGTGCCTAATGATCTTGGGTTCAATTTCCAATAATTTGAGATTTTAATTTTGACTAAATATAAAACTAAATTAAACAAAAGTGAATTTGCAATGTGATTTTAAACTTTAAATTCCCTTACAATTGGAATAATATATTGGTTATTAGTACAGGTCTGTTTATTACCATGGAATTAATCTTTTATTAGTATTTTTTTTATTTATTACTTATATTAATAAATTAGGTTATTAAAAGCCATTTTCATACACATGCTGTGTGCATATCTGCTCTGCTTCTGGATTTCCTTCAATTTCTTCGACAAATTAAGAATAATTATTTCTTTAATAACCATGATGCCATTATATAAAATAAATGTATAATTTTCCTTATAAAAATTTACGAAGTTTTTCCGCGTATTTTAATATTACTTAAAATTTAATTAAATCTTATTATTTCATTTTTATGTTTGTTTTATTAGTATGTAAGAAACAATTGTAAACTGTTTTTATTAATAAATAAATAAAAAAGACGATAGTAAAAAGAAAAGAAACCATCGAAAATAAATATTTTTGGGACTGCTGGTATATTTATTTACCTATCCTTATCCTTTCCCTACCTTGACTTAATTAATAATATGGGTAATGTGCATGTTTTCTTAATACAACAATGATTTGAGAAAATTAAGACAGCATGCACAATAGTAAATAAAAATATTTAAAATAAGTAAACCCTGCGTTTTATTTTCCCTAAGGTAACTGTAATAATCTGGTTTTGCTCACAGTTCCCGCTCAGTTTATTCCTGGGAGGACTGGCGCTGGTCTTTTAATACTCAACGGATTCACGTTTTATATGAAGAACCACCAAGCGCACGGCAAGAAGCAGTGGTACTGTTCGTCGAGAGACGTCCATGGCTGCCGCGCTGACGTCATTACATACAAGGGAACAGACGGCAGAGATTATATATCAATCTTCCGCGGTCGGCATATACATGACCCGCCACGTTTGCGGCAGTGTCATGACGGTAGATTTATAAGAGAAAAATATTTTTTCAATAGACAATCACTCAAGTGATATTTCCTTTTTTTATTTTTACCTAAATGTATTTTTTTTTTATATTTTATTTTATAGAAATGTGATGTACTTATTCTAAATCGTGTTCTTCTAACGCATGTTTCTATGTAGGGACCTGCTAGTTATTAGATTGACAGTTATGTGACTATTTTAGGAAATACAGTATTCTGGTAAACGTGTATTGTTTTATTCAATCGCCTTATATTAAAATATAGGGAATGCGAGTGTAATAGTCTAATAAAATATATACATATATCACATAATGCCAATTAGTATACAATTGTAAAAAACAAATAAAAACGAAAATACGACAATAAATGCATCCCAAGATAAATTGAATTATACACAACAAAACATATAAATAAGTTTTATTTGTTTACAAAAAATTTGTACTAATATTAGTATTTTTTTAAATAAAATGTGTGGCTCAGGTAATAATTTTAAAGGTCTCTTCCAGAAATTTACTACTTGCCGTCACATAGAACGGGTAGCATGGTGTTGATCTACAAGGACAACAAGTATTGGATCAACAATCGGTACCAGAACACAATCAACTGGACCTGCAGGGACCGTAAGAGGCTTGGGTGCAACAGTTGTGTGCAGACCACCATCGAAGGACGGTATATCAAGCATAAAGGCTTTCATAACCATGCTGATAACTACACTAAGTATAATTTTAATGATTGATGTCAGGAATACACATGGCCAGTCATTACTTCCGTTGAGACTCTACCTGAGTAATTACAGATTGTGTTTTTATTATGGTTATTATTTACGACTGTGAAAGTAACATTCAGCTCGTATGCGCGTGCCACTAAGCTGGTCATATAGCTTTTAGACCTTCTGATTACAGACAAATGAAATGTACCTTATCTATATGGAATTAAATAAAACATAGATTGTATAGGTCGTATTACAGTTTTTGTAAATTGTAAACACGGAATTATGAGCCAAACTAATGAAAGTGGTAAATTTTCGTTTGTTATGACCGAGTAATACAATCTATACAAATAAATAAAATTGAAGTGTCTGTTTGTAATGTCAAAATAACAAATTTTTATCTAATGCATATGAAAGTATATAAGGAACCTATACGAAAACATCTATTTTTAAATTTTTTGTCTGTCTGTTTGTTCCGGCTAATCTCCGAAACGGCTGAACCGATTTTGACGCGACTTTCACTGGCAGATAGCTGATGTTATAAGGAGTAACTTACGCTACTTTGATTTTAGAAAAAAATAGGGTTCCGCGGAGACAAACACTTTTTAGTTAAAATCTACGCGGACGAAGTCGCAGGTAACAACTAGTATTACTTAAATATAATTGTGTTTTGATTTTTTTTTCAGGGGTGTTTTTGGTGACACTCGTTTCTGTACGATGTTCAATGCCGCTTCCATTAAGTTAGGCTAATAATTCCGTGTTAACAATTTACAAATACTGCAATTTCAATTTAATCACACTTTGGTTCTCAACTTGTTAAAAACGAAAGAAAACCGTAATCAGAATCGCCTCAAAGTTATCTATTTTCTTATCTTATTATTTATTACTAAAGTTTTGTTAGAAGTTTTCGACTTTCTCCGAGCTTACTCAAATATGTTCTGTAATATGCGCGCGCAATACTAGTATCCTTACTAATATTATAAAGCTGAAGAGTTTGTTTGGTTGAACGCGCTAATCGCAGGAACTACTGGTTCGAATTGAAAAATTCTTTTAGTATTGGATATCCTATTTATCGATGAAGGCTATCGGCTATGTAACATCACGCTACGACCCACGATGGCGGCGCAGTAACCATAAACGCGATTGAAACCGCGGGCACATCTAGTATAATAATATAAAATGACAGCAACATGGTAAATGATTTTATTTGGCGCGCAAATCTGTTTTAGCAGACTTTGACTGGTCATAATGTGTACCTAGGTAATGATTTTAATTGCATTTATCATAAGTATACGTATTTAAGTAGTGAAAACCTGTATTTGGATTGATATAAGAAATTGTTCAAATATAAACTGATATTGCACTATAAATAAAGCTATTACGATTGTTACTGTAAAAGAAAGCAATGCATCTTATGATGTTAGGTGGAGTTTCAGAAGGTTAAATTATTGTATTTATAGTGCTGTGAAATCTATAATTTTTATATTGTTTATACGTTCTGTATATACCGCCACCTAGTGGCGCCTAGACGTAATATTGTGTTCTAAGAGTTGATTTTACTCAAACATAGATGGCGTTAGTGGTTCTGACACACGATTGCTCAAATGAATGTGTATTTAGTTTTCACCACTGTGTACTTCAAAAATATAATGGGGCTTGTATTTTATTTATTTATACGTATTTATATTGTGATTTTATACTTACCTGCCTAGTCATATATATCTCTTTCATAAACGAATTTGTGCCAAATGGTTACTTAATATTTTAGGTACATTTTCTACTAAATCGATAATCTGTTTATTTTATTTTATTGTGTGTGAACATTTAGGATGCGTGTAGACTATTTTAATTTTAATTAGGTAGGTATTTATTTGATGGGTCTTCTGCTCTAGGGTAAATCCTACTCGTATTATGTGGATCGAATTTTAAAGTATATGCGGGGGAATTACCGTTGACTACAGCTTGGTATTCCTTCCGAGATGAGCAAGCGCATAGTGCGCCATTATTTTGTTCCTTTTAACTTGACACAAAAATAATTTCCTCAGGGTTCTTTCTTCGGCAAAATGCTACTCGTCTCTGTGAGATAATACAATAATACTGTGTTCGTAAAGTTTCTAAATTATGTTAAATAGACCCGTAAGTTTTAAATGGCGCGGCTTTTTACTTAATGTGAACTGCAAGGACGTTGACTTCAAATAAAGAAGATTTTTAATTTAGTTTTTGTGATGCATGAAGTCTTTATATATTTTTACTCAAGTCATATATTTTTACTCTGATGACTGACGTCATGTAACTCGTTCATTGTTCTGGCGAAACAAAAAATGGCGATGCTCATACCGAAACTTCTCGAGTTTCGTAACATCATATCATCCAACAAGGATGAAAGTTAAGATTTGAATAGAGATCTAGGTATAACGCAATGCATCGCGTTGAGTGTTTTTGCTTGGAGTGCTTGTTTCTTGACCCTCGAGTGAGGTTGATGACAATGAACGTTTACTACGTACGGTACGCAACTTGTTCTATTGAGTGTCAAATACTTACCTACAGATTGTAATTCGTTATTTATAAGATATTGAAGATTATACAAAATTGCCTCCCATTTTTTATTTTGTTTACAATTAAAATATGATTTATCTCACTCACTCCATAACCTTGAAAACTGAAAAGAATGCCCAATGTTAGGCAAAATTTACATAAATAGTTAACAAAATATTCCGCGATTAAATTAGATTAAAGTGGTTTGAATACAACGCGTTACATACGTGAGTAAATATTTGACATTTCTACGGTTCGTGTGCTAAGCGGGGATCAACCCTAACACGAATTTCTTTACAGTTAGGTCAATCAAACCCTTATCTTAGTTTTATGGCGCGATGACTTTTATAATGTAATATTTATTTCATATTCGTCAAGTCAATAAGACTTAAGTAAGTTATTTTTTAGCTGTACTAATAAAAAAAGACAAAAAATGCAGTCATTCCAATTACATAGTTATAAATTATGTATTTCAAATGTTTGTTTTATAACAAGATGTACGATATAAAACTGAAGTAGCTTTTATACGTATTTGCATATATATAAAGATTGATTTAATAATTATAATAAAAAGCATTGATTTATTAGTGAGATATTTATTTTAAATTTATTAATCCCTTATTGATAGAACTCATGTTCAAATACTATGTATGTACCTTCTATCCAACATTCCTAAATTAGTATGGTAGAAATATGTAAACACCAGTCTCACTGGAGCACTTAAAAAACATTTAATGTTACTTAAGTGAATTCTGAGTAAAAGTTTCACATAGTAAAGCTTAACTTAGGAGTCACACAAGTATTTTGTGATTTCTCTGAATGTGGCAGTTAAGTACATACATGTATTTTGAATTACATACATCCATACACATATACACATTCACGGCGCCTGTTTCCCAGAGGGGTAGGCAGAGACTACGGATTTCCATTTGCTACGATCCTACACACTTCTCTGGCTTCATTCACTTTCATAACATTCCTCATACACATACTTAATT